>JAWHQI010000013.1:12688125-13927500 GCA_033032865.1 Dactylorhiza incarnata
CGGTGCCAATTTGATCACATAAATTTATTAGATTGGAGTTGTTAAATTGAGGACCATTATCTGTGATAATTGTCATTGGAATTCCATGCTTGCATACTATCTCTCTCCGGATAAAATTCCTCACAACTTGAGTAGTAGTTTTAGCTAGTGCTTTTGCCTCAATCCATTTGCTGAAATAATCAATCATCACTAGAATGAACTTGCGTTGGCCACTAGCTAAAGGAATAGGTCCGATCAAATCTATTCCCCAAACTGCAAATGGCCATGGTGTTGTTATTGACTTAAGTTGTTGTGCTGGTTTATGCTGGAGAGGAGCGAACTTCTGGCATTGGACACAATTTTTGGCAAATTTCTCTGCATCTTTCCTCATTTGAGGCCAGAAATAACCTTGTCTTAGAATCCTTTTTTCTAAGGTTCTAGCTCCAGAGTGACTGCCGCATTCTCCTGAATGTACTTCTCGAAGAATAATGGGAATTTCTTCTTCAGAATCACATCTTGCCAAAGGTGATAAAAACATTTTCCTGTAGAGGATTCCTTCAACAAGATAAAAATAAGATGCCTTTAACTTAAATCGCTTTTTATATTTTACCGCCGGATGAAATTCTCCGCTTGAGAGATAGAGAACAAAAGGGTCCATCCAGGATGGTCGTTGATCAATCATCATGATGTCTCCTTCTTCAATAGCTGGATGAAATAGTTCTGAAGTAGTTCCTCCTGAAAGGAAATCGAATTTGACCAACTCGTCAGCTTCAATGTTCTCTTCCCTGGGAATGTGATGGATAGTGAAGCTTGTGAACTTTCCTATCTCAATCTTTACCAGCATTTGATATTTTTGATTTAAAATAGAGTCTCTAGTTTCATTGGTTCCATTCACTTGAGATGACATCACCAGAGAATCAGTTTTAACTTGGACATCCTCGATTCCTAGCTCTCTTGCAAATCTGACACTGGCGAGCAAGGATTCATATTCCGCCTGATTGTTCATTGTTGGGAAGTGAAACTCGAGAGCCTTATCCAATCTAATCCAATTGGGATTAATTAATAGAACTCCAGCTCTTGACAAATTTCTCCCGGAAGCTCCATCCACGTAAATTGTCCATGCTAAAGATTTTCCAATCTCTTTTTCAGAGTTAACTTCCTTGGCATCAATCATAAAATCTGCTAGCACTTGATCTTTGATTGCCACTCTTCGAATGTAGGAGATATCAAACTCACTGAGTTCTATCGCCCATTTTGCTAATCTACCTAAATGTTCTTGCTTTTCCAACAAGTTCTTTAATGGAAGATAAGTGACGACCTGAATAGAATGAGCCTGGAAGAAAGGCCTTAACCTTCGTGCAGAAACCACAAGCATTAAGGACAACTTTTCAAGGTTCGGATACCAAGCTTCCGCATCCTTCAAAACTCTTATCACATAATAAAAAAGATATTGCTTCTTCTTTTCTTCCCTTATGTTGGAGTTTGGAGACCGGGCGGTCTGGCGACCTAACCGGGCAGTCTGATGCAGTGTGGAGAACTGGGCAGTCTGGCATGTAGACCGGGCGGTCTAGCAATCTACCCCATCGGTCTGATGCAGTGTGGAGCCCAGGCGGTCTGGTGAGGAGACCGGCCGGTCTGGCATTCTAACTACCCAGTCCTGTGTATTGTCATGTAAAATGTTTCATCCCACATTAGTAGTTTGTAATCTCCTCTCTCTCCTTCATTCTATATAAAGGAGGTCATACCTTTGTAATAGTTGAGTTTTTTGGAAAAAAAATCTTTATTATTTTCATCTTCGTTGTCTCCTTTTTTCGTTCTAACATGGTATCAGAGCTGGTGATCTTTGGGTTGTGATCTCTCTCTTCCTCTGTTCGTGTGATTTCTTCTGTTCGCGCGGTCTTTCTCCTTTTTTGTTCGCGCGACCTCTGCTCCTGTGACTTTTCTCTTTAGTTCACGTGACCTATCTGTTGTTCGCTCGATCTCTCCTGTTCTCTCGACCTCTCTATTGTTCGCCTGATCTCTATTATTCGCTCGACCTCCTGGTGTTTGCGCGACCCCATTGTTGTTCGCACGACTTCTCTCATTTCCTCTATGGCGGCTTCAGATAACTCCTCTACAGCTACTTCCACCACCACCCATGTGCTTTACCCCTCTCCCTCCACTCCTTCGAATAATCTTGGCACCATCTCCAAGCTTATCGGTCCCAACTACCCCGACTGGAGTTTCTCTTTCAACTTTCTTCTCTGCTCTCAGCGCAAGCGTCATCATCTCTCTGATGATCTGCCTCCTCGCAATTCTGCTACCTTTGATGATTGGGATGCTAGCGATGCCCTTGTTCGCACCTGGCTCGCTAACAATCTCTCAGATGAATGTCTACCTGTCATCAGACAAGATGAAATGGTTAAGGCTTCTTGGCTCCACCTTGCTGCTCTCTACTCAAAGGGAGCTCAAACGTCTCGCATATATACCCTATATGTAGACCTGTTTGCTCGTCCATCCATGCCTCCTACCGCTACTTACCAACAAGTTCAGGACCATGGGGCTAAAATTCTTCAGAATAGACCCTTCTCTGTTGATCTTGCAGAACAACATAAACACTTCCAAGAACTTCTGGTTGTGTGTTATCTTCTGCGCCTACCAGATTCCTATGACTTGATCTGTCAACAACTTCTTGGGGAGCCTGACTCTCCAACTCTGGATGCCACTACTATTCGCATTGCTGTTGTTACCACTCTCCTTCAATGATATCTTCTGGTCTCGCCTATGCTACCAGATAACTATGCTCATCAGACACAGAGGGGTAACACTGGAGTTCAGAGCCACTATCTGGAAGGTCGTGGGACTTCTCGGTACCTTTCCTCTCACTATAGGAAGACAGGCCACTCCGTCGCTCGGTGCTGGCTTAAGCATCCTCATCTTCATCCCACCAGTGACTCTCCTGCCTCTACTTCCAAGCAATCAGCCTCAGTGGCCACCTCCTCAGGTAGCACCCATGTAGTCACTCAACGTAAATGGTTGAATGATTCTGGTGCTACAAATCATATGATTGGTAATCCTCAATGTTTTTCTCTCTTAGAAGAACATGACCAGCTGCCTCCAGTGTTCATTGCAGATGGCTCCCCATCTCCGGTTAATGGGTCTGGTATGGTCCAGGTCACACCGTCTCTTCTCCTGGAAGATACTCTATATGTGCCCATGTTACATTGTAATTTATTATATGTTACCACTCTATGAAAGTAACTACAGTGCTCTATCGCTTTTACCCTTAACTCTTGCTCTTTTCAGGATCCTTGCACCAAGGAGACGAATGCTACTGGGACGGAGAGCGGCAGACTCTACCTCTTGGACAATGTTTCGGCTCGATCTACCACTTCTTCTACTAAACTTCTGCAATGGCATCGTCATCTTGGTCATCCTACTCTAAGGCTTCTTCATCAACTTCTACCCCAACTACCTACGCATTGTCCTCCACTCAACTATGAAGCATGTCAACATGGCAAGCATCATCACTCCTCCTTCCGACAAAGCAAGGATGTGGATCTTCTAGTACCTTTGAACTTATTCACTGCGATACTGGGGTCCTTCCCCCACCCCCACTGTTGGAAGGGGTAGCTCATATTTTGTAACTTTCATTATGTAACATCCCGATTTGCGCCGCTCTGTTCTCGTCTGCCGCTCGTTTGTCTCTTTTACTTCCGTTCGACGAAGGTATTAGGTTACGAAAGTCTTACCTAAAGAATGCAATATTTTGGTATTTAATGGGGTGTTTTCTGATGATGTGCAAGAATTTAGGGAACATAATTTAATTCATGTTCTTAACAATTTGCAGCAGGTAGGAATTTGGCAAGAAAACTCTTCTTCCTCCTTCCCCTTCATCTCTTTTCCTGGATCTTATATGTGGCAGATCTCCTAGTCTTTTTTTTTGGATATATATATGCTACAATTTCCAGGTTTATACGCCCTCCTTGATTCTTAGTTTTCTTCCAGGTTTGATGCTAGAAATTTCTTGGAATATATGCTAGAAGATGCCTGGTTTCTATACTAGAAATTTGTTGGCTTATATGCAGAAATTTCCTGATTATAGAGTTATAATTGCCTACCTGGTGGATTCCTCCTGGTTCGATTTAGCTAGTTCCTGATCTAAATTGATTTGGGTGTTATTTGTTAAATTCCCTTTTTATTATTGGCTAGTTCTGAATCGTGGTTATTTGTTAAATTCTGCATATTTCTTATCAGTACTGGTTAAATGGTTTAGGTATGTCATGGGAGAAATAAAATAGATAGGAAATGAGCCACGGTTCGGGCAGCCGATCGGCGTTCGACCAAGTCACTTCCGTTCGATGATCGTCGAAGGGGAAGCGATCGACGAATTAGTGTTCCATTCTACGAATCTGTCGCCGTTCAGCGATCGACGAATTAGTGTTCCATTCGACGAATCTGTCGCCGTTCGTCGATCGATGAATCTGTTCCATTTGACAAATCTGTCGTCGTTCGGCAATCGAAGTTGTAGTGTTCCGTTCGACGAATCTGTCGTCGTTAGGCGATCGACGAATCTGTTCCGTTCAACGAATCTGTCGCCGTTCGGCGATCAAAGTTGTAGTGTTCCATTTGACGAATCTGTCGTCGTTCGGCGATCGACGAATCTGTTCCGTTCGACAAATCTATCGCCGTTCGGCGATCGAAGTTGTAGTGTTCTGTTCGACGAATCTGTCGCCGTTCGGTGATCGATGAATCTGTTCGGTTCGACTATAGTGTTGTATCCCATTCGATGAATCTGGGCAATTTTTCTGCAGCCGTCCGATAAAGCTGGAATGCTTATTTTTTTAGGCGAGAAGTGGATACCTTATCCAATAGGGGGCTGACACCGAATCTTGGGGTTCCAACACATGGCATTGGAAGTTGTGTTGACATTAAGGCCAGTATTGCAATTCTAATCCCACTACTCTCTCTTTTCTCTTAACACGAGGGCTGAGCATTTATCCCGAGGGGGATCTTTGTATTCTTCATCTTCTTCCTCTCCTTCTTCATCTTCTTCCTCTCACTTCAGCAAACTAGTTGGGGAAATCTTGGAAGAGCAGGTTAGGAGGTAGATTTGAGCTTGGCCAACTGTCGCCATGCCGCGGAGGAGACATCCGCGAACGTCAGACGGAAATCAGGTGACTTCCTCCCCTCTCCCTTGGTGCTAGATCTTTAGATCTGAATATTAGGAGAGACATTGAACTCAAAAGAGTTTGATCCGGTGAGTTTCAAGAAGTTTCGTTGGAAGAGACCATGCTAGAACTTTCGTTCTACGGCGCCGTTCTCCATGATATCTTCAATCAACTCCTCTCTTCAATACGAAGATTTAGAGCTTGATTTCGTGAAGACTTGTGGTCTGTGGAGGGAGTATTGGAGGAGAGAGGTTTCGGCTAAAACATAAGTCATCGGTTGAAGAAGACGTTGAACAGTAAAATCGGGTTTGCTTGACGATTCGTTGATAATTTCTTCTTTGGTGAAGGAAGAGCAGATTTGAACGTGATTTTTAGACGAGATCTGATTGGATGTGGACTTTGGGCTCAACTAGAAAGTTGTAGCCCTTGTGATACCTTTCCAATGACTGGTTGCACGGCTTGTGAGGAGCCTGGTAGCTCCCTCAAAGTCTGGTCAAAATAGGGTGGGTCTGAAATTATAAAGTGTAGTGATGGACAGATTCTGTCTAGTGGTGCATAACCGGGTTCAAATCCATTTCTGCGTATGTCCGACTTAAATCTGGACCTCGGGCTCAACACAAAAGTTTTAGCCCTTGGAAATACCTTTCCGGAATAGGGTGACATCTAGATTGGAGGAGCGTAGCTCCCGAAAATTCAGTTTTAGTGGACAGCATCGGGAAGGTTTATAATCTTATTATTGTTGAATATTATACATAGTATGAATTGTAAGCACAAAGAGAATTGGTAATTATGTGCTTGATGATGTGGTGATCATCTTAAACTAGATTTAAGGTGATTACTTATTACAATTGTTAAATGATGAAGCAACAAGTAGTCCTACGGGGTCGTATAGAATGATTTCCATAATATATGCACACCACTGCACGAGAGTTGTGATAACACGGGATGTGCATGGGAAGCACATGGGTTGCATGGCTTACACACGGTGGTGTATGGATCCTTGTTGGAGGATTACTTGTGGCGGGTATACGGGCTTGCTAGTCGTGACACCGACGGAAGCCGGCGGATAGACTCTAGACCGGTTGGGTTGGACTCTTGGTGCTCACCTACCCAAGTCCCCTTCTGTGTCCTTGAAGGATCAGCATGGCGCGAGCAGTACGCATGGTCTCCGCTGTGTGTTCTTAGCGTCGAGGCGTACAGAGGCCTAGGACTAGTAGTGTTCATACCCTCCTAGTAGTGGAGGAGCTCATTCCACTATCTCCGTCTGGCCACGACGGGAGATGCCTGACTGGTTAGCTACCCCTCAAAAAGCGAGAACTAACGGTCTTTGTCGACATAGAAAATATGCATGGGTGAGTCATCATAACATAATCATTGCATTGCATTCATCCTTCATAATCATTGCATTGCACCGCATTGGATCCTCATCATATAAACTTGTATGGGCACCTTTATATGATGAGTTACCTTCATGTTCAGATCCTTAACTTATAAGCTTGTATGGGCATCCTTATAAGTTAAGTTCAATTCGGTTCTGTGATACTCTGCTTATGCTTTCTTGTTACTAGTACTTGCTTATATAACCACTGTTATTTATGTACATGTTAGTTAGAATTATTGCAAGTACTTGGGTACTTATACAACCGACATATATGAACAACCATTCTTGTCACCTGCTTGTATATTATTGCTATATTGCAGTTTTTCTTCCTTTCCTACCGCCCAGTGCCTTGGAGTCGCCGGGGGAGCGGATGTGAAGCCACTTAGTCTTTATGACTAACGGTTGCTAAGTCCCTCTTTTTAGGAGCGCATCCTGGAGCATCAGCGCACGGCGCTGGAGGAGAATATCCAGGTCAGGACGACAGGGTCGGAGGCCACGATACCCTCACTACCGTCGGTGACAGATGTGAGCAAAGTTTGATATGTAGCCCTTGGGGCATTTAGCTTGATACTCTGATACTTTTGCCGGAGCTCTCAGAGCTTCTTGTCTATTGTACTTATTTGGACACTTACTTATGTGAATATATTTGTTTGGCTTCTTGCTTTTATATTATTGATGGGTTGGCGCTGTTCAGTTGGTTTGGCCGGCAGGATAGGCATCTTGTGGGGGAGGCCAGCTCGTGTGCTGGTGCTCCCGCAAGGCGACTGTCCTGGGCATAAGACTCCCCTCGACCGTGTCGTGTGTTCCGGGAGGGGGATCTTACACATTAATGATTTCTTTAGATGTACATGGTGTTGGGGAAATCTAAAAGATCTAAGAAAGTATTTGAAGATACGTCGAATACATATTGACGCACCGTCGAATTTATATCGACCCAAGTCTATGTACACGTCGACAAAACGCTAGGCTGACATATCTCCACAGAGCGTCGACTCCTTATCGACGCATACGTCGACATCAATGCCCATGCATCGACAACAATTCGCCGTAACTTCGACCTCTTGTCAAAATTCGAATCAAATCCTTACTTCCTCTTTTGACGATTGGATTACCTGATATACCTTGATTTCTGTTTCCTTTCTCGACGTTTCACCTTCTTTAAATAATACCTCTTATTTCATAACATATACTCTCCTCAACTGCCAAAACTTCGTATTCTACCTCTCTCTCTCTGCATCAATGGCACCAACTCCTGATCAATCGGCCCTCATCAATGCGATGAACGATGCTCTTGAACAACTAGTAAATGACTTCCAGACTCGACTGAACCACTTTGCCAACGAGTGTGCTGCCATGATCAACACCTGTGCAGCCAAACTGGCAAATCTCTCTTCTTCTCTTCCTGAGCTTAATGCTCTCATTCAAGAACAACCTCTGTCGCCAGAAGTGTTTAAATCCTTTATACAGGATATAAACCAGGGGGAGAGTTGCTCCAGAAACCCCCCTTGTCTGGTTCTCTATCTCTCTTAAAAGCTCAGGGTTAATTTCCTCTCCAACTCTAAATATTATCTATAAAGTATTACACCAACTTCTTTTCTTACAATAGGCTCCAATCTTCTCCAATCACTCTGACTACACCTTCAACAAACACTTTGGAGAGACCTCATCTTACCATACTGAAGGAGATCATGTTTTGGATTCAGCATTCAGAGTAGATGCCCCACATACCCAGGGGGAGATTACTGTGGTAAAGAACACAGAAGTCTAGGGGGAGGAAGAAGCAGCCTCCTTTGATGACTAGAGATGACAAGTGTGGATTGAAGCAACCCCATGTGAGGAAGAAATTTAGCATCACTCTCCTGGCTTCTCTGCTAGTTATATCAAACTGAAGACACCCCTACTTGAGGATATCCCTTCAGGAGAGATTGAAGGAGACAAACATCCCTCAGCAGAAATTGCCCTACCAGAGGACATTCTGCCTTCCATTGCAGATCAAACTCCTCTTCTTGAAGAAGTTCCTTCTCCACCTAAAAAGAAAACTCCACTTCAACCTTCCTCTCTACCTCCACTGCTACCTCTACCTCCACCAGTAACAAAACTTACTGAGCAGCTTAAAGCACCTACCCAAATCCTACCTAGGCAAAGTTCAGGAGGACAAATAAAAAGAAAAAGAGAAGCCACCCCCTACTGGCAAAAATTCTCCAAAGAAGAAAGAAAAGAATATGCAAAGGAAAAGAAATATAAAAAGGTTGATGAGGAGATAAAAAGGTTTGAAAAGATGCCTGTTATCACTCCTAACAGCCCAGTAAAAGAATACCATGACCCTGACATGGAAAAGAGGCATGAAGAAATAAGAGAAAGAGAGTTGTATGAATATGAAGCAGCTATGAAAGAAGTAGAAGATAAGAGGAAAGTCTGGATGGAAAAGATCAACAGGGGAATGACCAGGGAACAAATTCTTGCTGAATCTACCATCAAAATTCCAAAGAAATTATTTGATACTGAAGCCTATCTGAAGAAAAATCCTCAGGCAGGGCTTATCCTAGAAAAAGGACAAAAGCACAAAAGGGGTGTAGGATGTTCAGAAGATGTTTATATCCCCTATAAGAAGCCTGAAAGGCCAAAAGGATTAGACAAATGGCATGATTCACCCTGGAAAGGGAAAGGAAAGATGACTGAGATCCCTGAGAAACATCAATAAGAAAAGAGAAAATATAGGCCAAAGGTTGACAACAAAGGACCACCTGAGCCCAAGCCTACTCAAAAGAAATCTCAAAACATTACCATTGAGATGATTGATGAAAAGGCAGCAATCATCATCAGCAAGGGCTATTCTCTAAACGACACTCTCCCTAATGCTGACAAAGTCCTGGAAAAACTGCACACAATCATCAGAAGTGTCCAGGAGCATCCTGATAGAGTCAGGGGCTATATTTTTGATGCTATTGAAAATTTATCTAGAAAACTATATTCTGCTTTTGTCAATTTCATGTATTACAAGAAGTTTCTAGTTTAAATCTTGTGAAAGACAATTACTTGTTATATGATTGCTTAGCATACTTCTTCTCTATATAAATGCTTTGCTTTGTTAATTAAAAGACTGATACAATTTCTCTCTATGTAGGGTTAAGACAAATAGGGGGAGATTGTTGGGGAAATGATTTATCTTAACCCCTAGAATTAAGAAGAATTTAAATTCTAAGTATGAAAAATTAGGCTAAGTAAATATGCGTCGAATAGTATTCGACGCAACGTCGAAATACATTCGACGTCTCTCTCAGAATGAGTCGAAGTAACTCTTAGAAGAATTCAACGCATTCTATGTCGATGTTACTCTGACTTATAGTCGACGCATCTAGTGAAGTCGACGCACCTTAGTCGACGCTCCTTCCTTATTCTGCTCTCAACGTTCAGTCAGGATGAATTCGGCGCTTACGTCGAATAGTAATCGATGCACGTCGATTTCTACAAGAAATTCAAAAACACGCCAGATCTCTTTCCTTCTTTCTATAGATCTGATTTATATGGAATGATATTATTCTTTTATAGCCGTTCTGAAATAGCCTTTCCATCTATTTGATTCTTGGCTAATTTGATTAAGATTGTTATGGATATTATTTGAAATCAGAATGAATTCTTTTCCTTCTACAGAAATATTTATTATGGAAACTCTTATCTCTTCCTAATTGTCTGTCTGCTAATTAATTATTCCCCTTTAGCAATATCTTTTAAACAGAGCTATAAATAAGGAGGAGATCGGCAGAGAATGACAATAAGTGTACCACCATATTCATTTTGAAAAAGAGGAAGAGCTCCCAAGTGAAAAGAGAGACAATTGAGAAATAGTGCTGCAGCAAAGATCAAGCTTTCTTCTCCTCATTCTGAAGCCATACTGCTGCAAACTCTGATAGCTCTCACTAAAAGAGAGAAAAGGCTCACAATCTCCTTCTCACTATAGAATAAAGATTTCATTCACTATTTCTTGTGCTTCTAATCTTCTTGCTAGGAAGAAGATTCTTTCTTGTTTCAAATACTTCTGCTTCTCTTTCTAATTTCATTTTCAAATATTGTAAAAGAGTTTTTAGAATCTCTCTTCAAAAAATTCAGTTGTACTGGTTCTAAGAGTCTCCTTTTCAAAAGACTCAAGCTGGTTCTAAGAGTCTCCTTATCAAAAGAATCAGGCTGGTTCTAAGAGTCTCCTTATCAAAAGACTCAGTGCAAGATAGTGAATTCCTACCAAAGGGGGTAGAAGTGTGGACTACCCAAAGTTTGGGGAACCACTATATTTCTTTGTGTTGTGCTGTGATTTTCTTCTTGTTATTTTCCTTCTTTATTTGCTTAATTCTTGTTGGTGTGTGGGAAACTTAAATCTGTGATTATTACACATATATATATATATATATATATATATATATATATATATAATTGCACAAACTATTTTTAATCTCTATTCACCCCCCTCTAGGGAATTCTAGTGAGGTTAACTGTGCACTTTCACATGGGTGTATCTCTTAAAAGATGGCTCTGAATTAATGTCTGTATGGACATCTTTTTATGATATGATTTGAACGCAATTTGTTGCGTGTACCAAAATTCTTCATTCTGATAATGCAAAAGAATATCTTAGTACCGATTTTACTAATTTTTGCATACGCACTGGTATTTTACATCAAACAAGATGTGCCTATACTTCTCAGCAAAATGGTGTGGCTGAACGCAAGAATCATCACCTCCTTGATGTCGCTCGCACTCTCCTCACTCAAATGCATGTTCCTCGATCGTATTGGGGATATGCCATCCTAGTTTCCTACCATCTCATCAACCATCTTCCGTCTACAGTTCTTCATGGTAAAACATTTTTTTCTGTCCTTTATCCAGAAAAAGATGACTTCCCTCTACCTCCCCGTGTTTTGGGTGTACGGCCTTTGTTCAATCTCCGTCCACCCCTCTCGACAAGCTCTCTTCAAGTGCTCCCAAGTGTGTCTTTCTTGGCTACTCTACCACTCAAAAGGGTTATTTTTGTTTTGACCCAATTTTTCGCAAACAAGTTGTCTCTGCAGATGTTACATTCTTCGAAGAGACATTTTATTTCTCCAAAGATTCCTCCGTCCCTCTGTCTGATACTCCATCTTCCTCTCCCATTATCCCAATACCGGTTATTCCAAATGAGACTACCACATCACCTACACCTCCTTCCTCATCCCCATCTCCGCTGCTTGACTCTCCTGCTTCCCCCCCCCCCCCCCCCCCCACCACGACCGTCTCTCTCTCTGTTCTCGCACCAGCACTCTCTGCCACAAATGCATCGGATACCGATGGACAAGACGACCTTGATCTTCATATAGCTCTTCGCATAGGGGTTCACACGTGTACCCAACATCCAATTAATGATGTTGTTTCCTATGCTCGTCTTACTACTTCTTGCAGGAACTTTGCTTTGGCTATATCTGCCACTGTCACTCCACGTAATTACCAAGAAGCTCTTACTATTCCTCACTGGAGGCTGTCATGGATGAGGAAATGAACACTCTCACTGAGAGGCATACTTGGACTCTTGTTCCAATTCCTCTAGTCACCGATGTTGTTGGTTATCGCTGGTTCTTCGTTGTTAAGTTCCATCATGATGGTACTGTGGATCATTACAAGGCACGTCTGGTTGCTAAAGGCTTCACTCAGACATATGGCATCGACTTTTTCGACACTTTCTCTCCCGTAGCTCGCATCAGCACTATTCGGGTTCTCTTTTCCGTTGCCATCAACAAAGATTGGCCAATATCTCAACTAGACGTCAAAAATGCTTTCTTATATAGAGATCTTCAAGAGGATGTCTATATGGATCAACCTCCTGGGTATGCTACTCAGTGGGAGACACGTGTATGCAAATTGCGAAAAACCATCTATGGTCTTAAACAAAGACCTCGAGCATGGTTTGATAAATTCATTGGCATTGTAGCTATCATTGGATTTACAAGATGCTCTGCAGATCACTCTCTCTTTCTTCATTCCCAAAACCTATCAGGGACTGGTGGTTCTTGCAGTGTATGTTGATGACATTCTCCTGACTGGTGATGATCAAGCTAGAATAGCATTAACAAAGAAACATCTCCGTCAACACTTTGTCACCAAAGATATGGGTCCTCCAAAGTACTTTATGGGGATCGAGATTTCACGAAAACTAAATTCATTGGTTCTTTCACAACGCAAGTATGCTCTGGATCTCTTGCAGGAAATAGGCCTGACTGGGGCAAAACCTGTAACACCCCAAAAATCGTAGTTTGTCGAAGTAGGCGGAATGGTAGTGCGGCGCTCGAAGTAGGCTGAATTTTCACTACCTGCTCCTCGCGCACGACCAGTGGCCTCTTCTTCGCGCACGACCAGTGATCGTGCGCATGATCGTGCGTTAATTGAGAGGAAATATGGTCGGATGAAAAGCTATACGCGCACGACCAGAGGTTCTTCGCGCAGGACCAGTGACCGTGCGCCTAAGAACGTGCACACTGTTTATTCTGCTCCGCGAAAATGAACGGAGAAGATGATCCGACCGTTCAAAATTCTTAGAATTTGATCCAACGGCTGTGATGAATGGCTGGAGGGTATTAGGGCTTTTGAGGGAGGTTCTATCCTCATAATATCAAGGCTCTTCTCTCTCCTAGGCTAGAGAAAGCAGAAGGAGGCAAGGAAGAAGAAGAGGAGATCCCGCCATCGATGGAGCTCCAAAGCTCCGTTTCGCGAGCCATTTCCAGATCTGGAGAGTGCAGCCAGGTGTGGTCCTTTCCCTCCGTGTGAAATCTCAGATCCATGGCTAAGAAGAACGCTTCTAGGGTAACGATTCTTCCTCCCGATATTTGGACTTGTCAATTGTCCTCTCTTTCATTTCTCTATGCTTGCATGAGGAATCCCTTTCACCAAATGGGTGAAGTGTAGGATTTCCTCAAGTTCTTCGGAACTCCGGGTAGATTGTGTCCGTCGTCGGCATTATTGCATGTAGAAATTTGGTAGTCGTGCGGATTTAGGCATTTTTGTGAAGCCTATTCGTGGCCGTGAGCCCGAATCGGTGATGCTTGATTTGCAACGTTGCATTTAAGTTAAGCCTAGAATGCGTGCCGGTGAATGACTCCGTGAAATCATCTATAGTATTGCGAGATTTAAGTGTAGGTGTCTTGTGAAGATCCTAACGAAAGCCCCATGCTTTGAGATTGGATGAAGGCAAACCTTCACCACGAAATTGATGCGGAGCATATTGTACCTCCCTTGTTGAGTATTTGTGAAGCCAAGATCCTTGCGAAGGGGTTAAGTGCGTAGCTTATAAATTGTGTAGCACTTGAAAGTGCTAAACCCTTACGGGACGAGGTGAAGCCGTACCCGCATCGTGCGATAGATCGCAACGATTAAAGCACGGGCAAAGCTAAACCGAACCCGTTTCCATGCAGATCGGTAAGAGGTCCTTACCTCATGGAAGCCGTGTGATCATGGGAGAGGTCATGGAAGGTGATTTACCTAGACCGACCAAAAGCTCTTTTCCCCACCTAAGGCGATGGCCCTTACGGTGGAGTGTTTTGTGGAATTGATGTTGTTAGCCTCATGCGTTTGTTTAGGCGGTTGTGGGGAACCTTCGGGTGAACCCAACCAACATCATGTGCATACCTAGGTTCCCTCCTTTTTGATGCTCAACCTAGTAGATTGATTTTGTTTGAAACCTCACCTTGTGTAGTTGCACTTTCTTTATATTAGTACTTGTGCTAGTATGGCTTGCTTGCAGGGTAGTAGCTCCGCCACCCCGGGAAAGGGGTGGGGTCGTTATAATTTGGTCAGCTGTGCTGACCGTTACTTTGTTTGCCACCGCTCGGTGGAATGTTCCTATGTAGGTGCAGGTGAGACTAGTGGGAAATAGCGGGCGATGGCCCTATTGCCGAGTTGGCCCTTGAAGGTCAGCCTCCCTTTTCTGCTTTCTCATGTATTGCCGGCCTGCGTGCCAAAGTATGTTCTGAGTTTTGTACATTGGTGAATGTAAGGCCCTAAGGCCGTAACTCTATTTTATGCTTTCATTCCTATGATAGTGAACAGTTCTAAATGAAATGTTAAATCATTATGCTTCCGCTAGTGTTTAGTTTACTCTGTTGTAGTTCTTTCTGTTTATAACCTTTTAACTCCTAGCTAGTGTGGTTTGTATGGCGTGGGGTCTCGGCCGGACCTACTGTTATACTATTCGTACTGGCAGGGTGTTACAATTTGTTATCGGACTTAAGGCGTCGATCCGTATTTTAGCGAATTCGGGACGAATTCCTTTTAAGGGGTGGTGTGCACGGGATGTGCATTCACCTAAAACGACAAAAACTAATAAGAATGTCCACTTAGGAATGGAAAAACATACTTGTTTGCGGAACCTGAGCGTTCCACGATTGTTGTTTGCTATGTTTTCAGTCACTAAATTGTGTCTTACACGATTATAGGTGACTAGGAGTGGTGCGGGGTCGTCTCAACCCCATAACACTGCTGAAAGTAGTGGGTCGGCTGAAGTGCCAGCGACCACTCCTCCTGCTGAGATGATCAGGTTAATCGCAGAAGCTGTCTTTGCGATGATCAATGCTCAACCGCAAAGGCTTGCACAACCTGCTACGCCTAATACAGATGCGGCCCCGGTGATCGAACCTGCAGTGGAACCTGCGGTGGAACCGAGGGTTGAGACCCCTGTGCCAGTGGCTGCAGTGGAACCTGCGGTGGTGCAAAGGGTGGAGCGTCCTGTAGAGCGTGTAGCCATTGCGCAAGCGCGTGATCAACAACTGCAACACTTTCTAAGCTTCCACCCTCCAACTTTCTCGGGGACCGGATCCCCAACGGAGGCGGAGGACTGGCTGTAAACGGTTAGAAAAACTCTAAAGGCGACAGCAACAGAAGAAGCTATGATGGTCACTTTAGCAACCTTCCTCCTTAACGGAGAGGCAGAGCGTTGGTGGGCTGAACAGGAAGTGCACAAGTTTGGAGGCAAGGATATTACTGAGATCACGATAGCGGAGTTCTCAAAGTCATTTCTTCAAAGGTATATTCCTTCGGCCCAACGCATTGCGTTGCAGAACCAGTTTTTGAAGTTAACTCAAGGCGACAGCTCAGTGGATGAATACTTGCACGAGTTCACTAAACTGGGTCGTTATGCGGGGCCTATGATGGAAGATGAAGAGACAAAGACGAACAAGTTCTATGAAGGTCTTCGGGACGAGTTGAGGCTGCTCCTTCATGCCCAATGACGTTAGGTTTCCATGTGATGGTCCAAACTGCCAGATCCCTAGAGTTGGACATGAAGAGGGTACAAGCAAAAACCGTGGCAATGAAACCTGAGTTTCATGCGCCGGCCTCTCAGTCCAAGTCAGAGTTCAGAAAGAACAAAAGGAAGTTCAAACCGGCGGGGCAAACTCGCTCAAATGTTTCGGGATCAACGACTGTGCGGGGTCCTATCACGTGTTTCACCTGCGGGAAGGTGGGACACAAGGCCGCGCTGTGTCGAAGTGGTCCCCCGAAGGCAGAGAACCGAGCGTTGGACTATGCTCGTGGTGCGGAAAAAGGTAAAGCTGCGGAGTCTTCGGCTTCCCAGCACATTCCGACTCAGCCGAGAGTCTATTAGCTTGGCCAACAAGAAGCTATACGACAGACTGATGTCGTCATAGGTACGAATTAGAAGCTAGCTTTTACAGCTATTTATATAATTCATACTGTTGTACGACTATGCTTTATTTGTGTACAATTAGGTTTCATCCTAATTTTCAACTATCCGGCAAGAGCTCTATTTGACACGGGTGCATCGCACTGTTTTCTGTCTGAGGACTTTGTGGTGCGAATCAGAGTGCCGTCTACCTTAGTAGAGGATAGATTGGAAGTAGTGCTACCCAATGGATCTCGCATGAGTGCGGATAGGAAGAGTCGTGTGAAGGTGCGGATCGCAAGTCAGGATTTCAACTTGGATGCGTCGTTATTACCGTTAGCGGAATTTGATGTGATCTTCGGCATGGACTGGCTCTCGGAGCAGCGAGCATGCATAGATTGCAATTCAAAGGAGATCACTCTGGGAAAGAACACGGAAGATGAAACAACGTTCGCCGGTATGCGAGGAGCAAGCAAGATGCTGATGTCTGCTCTCCAAGTGGTTAAGGTGGTGAGACAAGGCGCCGAGTTGTTCTTCACCTTGTTGGAGGCTTCGGAACCAAAACCCAGGTTGTGTGATGTCCCAGTTGTAGCGGAGTACACCGACGTGTTTCCTAACGAACTCCCTGGGGCTCCGCCTCAGCGAGAGATTGATTTCTGTATCTAGTTGGTGTCAGGTGCCAAACCTGTGGCCCGCTCACCGTACCGGATAGCGCCAAAGGAATTGGCAGAGCTGAGGGTCCAATTACAAGAGCTGCTAGAGCAAGGCTACATACGTCCAAGTTCATCGCCTTGGAGTGCACCGGTCCTCTTTGTGAAAAAGAAGGACGGGAGCTTGCGTCTATGTATCGATTATTGAGAGCTAAACAAGTTGAACGAGAAGAACCGATATCCGATTCCAAGAATCGATGATTTATTCGACCAACTGGTAGGGTCGACGGTATACTCCAAACTGGACCTAAGGTCCGGTTATTACCAGCTGCGGATAAGGGAATGTGATATTCCAAAGACAGCATTTAGTACCCGCTTGGGCACTATGAGTTCACGGTTATGCCGTTCGGTCTGTCTAATGCACCGTCGATATTCATGGACTTAATGAACAGGACGTTTCAAGAGTATTTGGATCAATTTGTGATCGTCTTCATCGATGACATTTTGGTATACTCTCCGTCGAAAGAGGAGCATGTAGGGCATCTGCACGCAGTTCTGAGCACCTTGAGGAGGAGTCAGCTATATGCCAAGTTCTCCAAGTGCGAGTTTTGGCTACCGTCTATAGCATTCCTTGGTCATGTTGTTAGTGGAGAAGGAATTGCAGTTGATCCGTCGAAGATAGAAGCGATCCGAGCGTGTCCTTTGTAGAAAAACATAGCGGAAGTCTGAAGTTTCTTAGGACTTGCCGGCTATTATAGGCGCTTTGTGGAGAACTTCTCGAGGATTGCACTCCCTCTCACTAAACTGACTAGGAAAGATCATAAGTTCGTTTGGTCGCCCGAGTGCGCACGAGCTTTTGAAGAGCTGAAGAGTCGTCTGACCACGGCGCCCATTCTATGCTCGCCATGTGGTACGGAAGGCTACGAAATTTATAGCGACGCCTCGGGGAGTGGTTTGGGTTGTGCCCAAGTGCAGTTCGGAAAGGTAATTGCCTACGGCTCCCGGCAGTTGAAGGTTCATGAGAGGAATTACCCGGTCCATGATTTGGAGCTAGCGACCGTGGTATTTGCTCTCAAACTTTGGAGGCATTATTTGTATGGCGTGAAGATCGACATCTTTACCGACCACAAGAGCCTCAAGTACCTGCTGGATCAAAGGTAGTTGAATATGAGTCAGAGGAGGTGGATGGAGTTCCTGGGGGACTACACCTGCGACATCAAATATACTCCTGGAAAGGGAAATGTAGTTGCGGACGCGTTGAGTCGTCGGGCTCCCGCGTGGATGTAGTTGCGATTTCTTCTCGCACGGGCAACTGCCCATGCATAAAAACGCATGATCAAAGACAGAACATCATTTTCTACCCCCGATGAGGGCGCACGATCGCAGCCGACCGTGCGTCAAGGAAACGCACGACCGTGCGATTCATGCAGACATGAAATCTGGGTAAAATTGGATGAACCGTCCACCTGCATAAATATCAACACAGCTGGGAATACCCCTCCAGCTTAATACAAATACATAATAAAAGGTTAGGGAGCACCATGTACTTACCCCCAATAACAAGAAGCACAAAAGCATACCAAGACGGGCCTAAAAGTGCACTTAACATGGAATGAAGTATAGAGAACAAATATGAGTGATTTTGGATCTAAAATGTAGTGCTTTGACTAAAATACTGGCCCAGATGTGTCCAAAAATGTGTATAAAAATGGGACTCATCACTTATCAAGGATCACCATCATGTCCATCGTTAGAGATCGCTGCGATCTAAAAAGCGTGATCGTTGAAGGCACCAGCTCGCAACTCCTTCCAGAAAGTTCTGGATTCCGAAGCCTTGAAGCAATATTTATAGACCTTCTTGCATTTATGATGGTCGCGGTCTCAGTGGTCAAAGCAAACATTTTTGAAGTTCCAGCAAAGCTTGAAAATGTGCGGGGATCATGTTTGCTTGGAAGTTCGCGATATCTCCTTTTCAATCAGAGTTGTCGGCCCCAACGGTCTTAATTTTCTGAAACAGCCCAGATCGCCTATCCCACCTGTTAGTTGTTGGGTGTCGACTTATCACCTAGAGGGCGGGGGGGAGGGGGGGTGAATAGGGTTTTCAAATTGTTTTATTCCCATTTTGGTGTTCTTGGTTTCTGGTTAATAGATTTTGAGATTGAAAAGCGCAACACAGAAAACACACAAAGACTTATAGAGGTTCCTCAAGACAGGGTGTCTTGAGTAGTCCTCTTTCCCTCTGCGCCTACCTAGCAGTGCACTAGGCTCGGCAAACACTGCCAATGTCTCCATATCGCAAGCCTTACAACTCAGACTCGCAAGTCCCTGCAGCCTAGGCCCACAATCCACTTCACTACACCCAAGCCTGCAAGCTCGGCGCATGCTCAAGCCCTACACAGCACAGAGCCACAAGTCTTGCCTCTTGGACTTGCAAGTCCCTGCAGCCTAGGCATGGTAGCCCTATCACTGCACCCGATCCCGCAATCTTGACACGTTCCATTTTATAGGATGGAGGAGCCGCTTAATGGTCACCTATGATGTCCTTTACTGATAAATGCCCATACCTTAAGAGCAAGCACTGATTGGACAATCAGGCGGCGACATTAAATGCTGACAGCACGTCTGGCAATTTTTGAATCTGTCTCGACGATATTTCCATGGTTACGGCGATAGGGACAATATCTCGATGATAGGACTTGTCGTTGTCTTGAAAGAGGACATATCTTCAAATCTCCTTCCCTCTTCTTCAGATAGAGATGTCTCGACGACACGGGACATCCCTTCTACACTTGCACTTAAGACGACATGAAGTCATCTAACTGATGTCGATGTAATATTCTTGATTGCTTGATATCATTGTGACCACCTTATCTTGTCGATGACATAACCGATATCATGTCAGCAGACCATTCTTCAGCAACTTCCCATCTTTATATGATCATCTTTAGTCTTCTCAACGTCAAGGCTTCTTTATGACTATATCGTTGACATCAGTCTTACGTAGCCTTTTCAATGACAAGGCTCCTTTTCAACGATATCGTCGACATCTTGTCTTGTGTTTGTGCTTGAGTCTACTTCTTCATCTCGGCTTTCTGATATCGTTGTGAGGTACTATAGTGTTGATGTCACAATGATATTATCAAACGCATGTTGTCTCAACGATAACCGATATGATTACTCTGCTTTGCTCTGCATATCATTTCAATGACATGCATACACTTGTCGATGATATGTCTAGTCTTTTTCGATGATATTGTACTTAGGCATGTTATTGAAGTACTGGACATATTGCCTGATCTCTGCAAGCATGAACTAGATATGACATTAAATATACCTTGTACTTATCATTGAGTTGAGCACTTCTTCAAATCAGGAACACTACTGGGAACTGTTCCCAACAATCTCCCCCTATTTATAGAAGTCATAACCCACTCAATGATAAAGTACATCTTAAGCAAATAAACATATAATAATGACATTGCAGTAATGTTTGAGTGAACACAGAGTTTGATAAATATAACTTCATTGATAATTTATAAATAGTGATTCAACCATCTATTTCTCAGGTTCCTTCATAGCTGCTTCACTTTTTTCTTTCTTGACACTGGCTTCCTGCTCCTTCTCAGTTTGTCTAGTGAAGTATTCAAATGGCTTAGGGTGATACTTGAGAGGCTCGGGAGTGTCTGCAGGGATTCTTCCTGCTTGCTTGTCCTTTATGTATACTCTCCTTGCTTCTTCTTGATCTTCATACTTAGCCCATTCTTGAGGACTGTACACTTTGTACCTCTCAACTTTATTTACCTTCACCATCTCCCATGCTTTTAATTTGATGACTTTGGACTTGGGACACCATCTCTCATAGTTAACCTTTTTCTCCATTTCCTCCCTGTATTTTCTTTTTCTTATCTTTACCTCATCTTCTTCCAATATTTCATTTCCTATATTCTAATCAGTAGCAGCATCAGGAATGTCTGCATATTGATCTTCTGCATGCTCATCAAAATGGAGAGGATGGAGATTCATTGCTTCCCTGATGGTATTTGTGGTCCAGATGGCATGCTGATGCGCGTTCAGCAAGTGCACCGGTCGCTGTCAAGTAATAATTATGGGAATAGTTTCCCGAATGTCGATCTCTTGAGGAATGCAGGATATGGTGAATGAATTTTGTTGTGAGCCAATTATTACACGAGCGAAAAAAACAAGAACAAAGGGGTGTTGTGATTGGTGTCCTAAGCTATTGCAGAAATACGAGAAATGCGGGTCGAAAGCACCGCTTCACAAAGTGGGGGTGAGTGCAGCGGCCACGATATCGCGCTTCGGTAACCGGGTGAAATGGACACATAGCGGGTTTTTGCGAGGGTCGTATTCACCTCTTCGCCAACATCACCACTAGCAATTGCTAGATGGATTCACACGCAAACAACTCAGAATATCTCAACAGAAAGCAAAGCGCTTCTCACACCATAGCATCATTGCACATGAACATCACACAAAGGATCTATAACAATAGACTAGCAAGAGTTCATTACAATCAACACTAAAATAAACACAAGCTCAAGGTTTAGAAAGGACCCAACAGAAGATGTCACCGTATCCTGGGTTCTCGGCCGGAATGAGAGGTTGTCGGTCTCTCTCCGGGCTCGGCCCTCAGATGGTGTGCGGACTCGAAGGAGGCTGTCACTTCTCTAGCGATCTTCAGCGCTTCTATGGCCTCCAAGACGAAGAATACTTGAACTCGTGGTGGAGAAAGCTTGCAAACGATCCCGGATGGAAGTGTGGTGGAAGAGATCACCGGAGGTGGTTTCCTAGGGTGGAAAAGTTGAAAATGGCGGGCTTCTCTGGCTTTTCCCGCGAGAGGGATCGTCCCCCCCGGAATCCTCTAAATGATGCAGATTTCCTGCGTTAAATACTAAAAAGGCAGAATTTTAGTCACGCGCGGGTGAATGCATGGTCGTGCGCTGCCCGTGCGTTATTAAATGATTAAACTTGACTTGTGGAAGAAGCAGAAATGCCCGTGCATCCTACTCACGCACGAGCAAATCCGCCCGTGCGTAAGAACGCACGGACAAACTCAGAATAGCTAAAAACAAGAAGAAACATGCGATCGTGCATTTTACTCACGCACGGGCAAACCGCCAGTGCGTTAAAATGCACGATCAAAGTCAGATCACTGGATTCCTTCCCAGATGAGAGCGCACGATCGCATCTGACCGTGCGTCAATAAAGTGCACGACCGTGCAATGTACACAGTCATGATTTCTGGAAAACGGGGTGATTCAACCACCTGCAAGCAAAGCAAACCAGCTGGGAATACACCACCAGCACCAATCAAACACAGAAAAAGGATTGTGGAGCACCATGTGCTTACTCCCAAGGCAAGGAGCACAAATGCACACCAAAACGGGCCTAAGAGTGCACTTAGAATGGAATAACGAATATGAATGAAAACATGCCTAAAGTGTAGTGCATAGACTCGATAATTGGCCCAGATGAACCCATAAATGTGCATATAAATGAGACTCATCACACCCCCAGACTTAACCATTTGCACGTCTTGGGCAAACTACTCAGCTCTCCTGTCGGAACAATTGGGTGTTAGAGTGAGTTTTAGCGGTAGAGACCCATGCGAAGTCGCATGCTCATGTGCATAGAAATACGTTAGAATAGAATTTAACACAAGATTATATTTAATTATTTCCAGAATTGTAATTTGAAATCTAGTTTACTCGGATGGTGAATACCGGTGAATCTTTCGGTCGCGCACAAGGGAAAATAGCATGACTAATAAGTAGAGGATTACTCGAATCAAAACTCGGGACAATCTCCTAAGAAATTCATCAAAGTCAGTGTACATAGGCTTGCACGTTCGCACTCTCTCCACTGCATGAGATGACTCATATCTAAAATCAATAGGACTTATAGGTTAAGATTGCTTAGGATGAGCTTAGGTTAGATAAGTAGAAGAAATATGGGCATCGCACTCAACATAACCTGAGCACACGAGAGCATAAAATAACCAATACAAAAAAATTAAGAACCACACAACACCCCCAGTCTTCACTGGACACTAGGTGTGTGCTAAGCCGAACACACAATGTTTTGTCGAGAGATTGCAATTAAACGTTCTTTTCGCAAAAAAAAAATCTTTTCTTTCTTTCTTTTCTTTTCTCTTCTCTATAGAATATCTTTTGTAGAAACAATAAAATTCTCCTTTAGCTATTACAAAGCTACCATACACTCAGAGATAACAACAAACGAAAGATATATATATTTCTTTCAACTCATTTGTTGGTGCCAAAATAGGTTTGGCCGTATGGCTTTGGTGAAATTTAAGTGGAGCTAAACAAGGAGGAAAGGTCGGCTCAAGTGGGCTTGCAAAGGTGATTACATTGGTTAGGATTTCAAAAGCACAAACGGATCAAGGGACGGCCTATATCACGCTGCATAACGAGCTATTCAACGCATTCGTTTCAAGAGTCGCCTAGTGAAAGTTCTAGCCACCGAGATAGGTTATCCTTCCTTTCGACCCTAGTAATAAGCTACTACTAATCCAGCTACACTCGACCCTATGCTATCGTTGGATTAACAGGATTCACCACTAAAGTAAAATAAATTGCAGCTACTATAATAGAAATAATTAAATTATAACATTGAATTTTTATTCTACTCTAATTGAATTTCTAGGCGTCACGGGAGCACTCGACTAGAGCACTACTCGACTCGACATTTTTCTCCACCCCTCACTCCAACACTAACAATCCAATTCTTACGAGCGGGGAACCTCGCAGTAATACCCAATAAGCGCATGTGATCAAGTACGCGTGAACTAGGTGCAAATGTGTGCAACAGAATTGAAAATCCTAACTCAGCACATTCTAACATGCTATGCAAAGTGCGTGCACGTGCATATCCTATCTCTCCCCAGACTCGATCAAAACCATATAAAATAGAGAATTCATGAATAAGGATAATAGGGGTAGAGTGGACCTATGCTCACGAATGAGCATGCCAGAAGTGCGGCAATTCCTTCTTTATAGTGCTCCTTCCTCATCTCCCAAGCGAGAGCTTAAACCTGCGATGTTAGCAAAAAGCCCAAAACAACACATAATAAACAAAAATCTTAATGAAAGGTCGGAACCGAATGGTTCCCCCATAGGTTGTCTCCCAATAAGCCCTTTTGTTTACCGTCCTTAAAGGTGGACCAAATACCTGTGTTAAAGCTGTTTATAAAGTCTAGGAATAGGCAAAAGTCAATAAATCCTAATTATTATTACAAGCTTAAAACAAATCAGCTATAAGCTGATTTGAAGTAGTAACAACTGATGAAAGAAAAAGGTCCAGGGACCTGGTAGTATGGGTGGAAATTAAGTAGGATGCTCAGCCTCCAACCCCAAATCTCCTCCCTTTTCGCTCTCTTCTTCTCCTCCAGTATTATGTGTTGGTAAAATGATTTCTCTTAACCCCTAGAAATGAGTAAAATATAAATTCTAACGATAAAAAATTAGGATAAGTAAATATGCGTCGAATAGTATTCGATGCAACGTCGAAATAAAGTCAACGTTTCTATCAGAATGAGTCGAAGTAGCTCAAAGTAGAATTCGACGTATCCTATGTCGACGTAGCTCTGAATTCTAGTCAACGTAACTTGAGAAGTCGACGCACCTTAGTCGACGCACCTTCCTTATTCTCCTCTCGACGTTCTGCCAGGACGAATTCGACGCTTACGTCGAATAGTAATTGACGCACGTCGATTTCTATGTTTAATTCAAAAATCGCCAGATCTCTTTCCTTCTTTCATAGATATGATTTTTATAGAATCAAATTATTCTTTATAGCCGTTCTGAATTATTCTTTTCCTCTAATGAATTCTTGGCTAATTTGATTAAATCCATTATGGACACTATTTGAAATCAGAATGAATACTTTCCTTCTATGGATATAATTGTTATGGAAATTTCTCCTTCTTTCTAATACTCTGCCTGCTAATTGATTACTCTCCTATAGTGTTATTTTAATGGACAGGGCTATAAATAACAAGGTGGTCGGCAGAGAGCAAGTGACAAGTGATCCACCATATACACATTGAAAAAGAGGAAAAGCTCCCAAGAGAAAAGGAGAGAGAATTGAGAAATAATTCTGAAGCAACCATCAAGCTTCCATTTTCTCCTGCTTCTGAAGCCACTCTGCTGCATACTCTGATAGCTCTCACAAAAGAGAGAAAAGGGCTACAATCTCCTTCTCACTATAGAAGAGAGATTTTATTCACCACTTCTTGTGCTTCCAATCTTCTTGCTAGGAAGAAGATTCTTTCTTTTCTTTTTTTTTATCTCTCATTCTTCTTTATCTTATTTTCACTTTCAAATATTGTAAAAGAGTTTTTAGAATCTCTCTTCAAAAAATTCAGTTGTACTGGTTCTAAGAGTCTCCTTTTCAAAAGACTTAGTTGGTTCTAAGAGTCTCCTTATCAAAAGACTCAGGGTGGTTCTAAGAGTCTCCTTATCAAAAGACTCAGTGCAAGATAGTGAATTTCCTACCAAGGGGGTAGAAGAGTGGACTACCCAAAGTTTGGGGAACCACTATATTTCTTTGTGTTGTGCTGTGATTTTTCCTCTTGCATTTATTTTCTATACTTGTTTAATTCTTGTTGGCGTATGGGAAGCTCTAATCTATGATCACTACACCCATATATATATATAATTATTAACTTTGCACAAAAATATTTTAAATCTCTATTCACCCCCCCCCCCTCTAGAGAATTCTAGTGAGGTTAACTGTGCACTTTCATTATGTCTTCAAAGAAAAACCGTTTGCCCCCTTGTAACCAATCCTCAAGGGGAAGAACCAACGATGATGAGGAAACAAGATGTTCCTTCACTGTACCTTCCTCATCCCGCAAGGCTTTCGACTCCTCCATGAATAAGGTCTGATCAACCGGAGGAGGGGCATCCTGCATCCTTGTACATAAAGAAAGGGGTCAGGAAATAAATTGGAAGAAAATCTAAAAAAAATCTCATCTGAGAGGATAATCCAGGCTTCATCCCCCATAGGGTGCGGCAATGACAAACTGATGATATCATCGGAGATTTCACTAGACTCAACAGCGCACGCAATGGCCTCCTCTTTAACTTAGACTTCCTCGCACTGGACCGAAACAGTTGCTTCAGCACAATCGAGACTGTCCTCCTCCATGAGAGTGGGCACGACACCGCGCAGGTCTGCAACATCCTGCAAATTGACCTCAATGACAATATCAAAAATAGATGTAGATTCGTGTGTAGTGGGAGAAGACGTGCTTCTTAAGAGTTCGGGCTCACTCTCCATACAAGGGCACAAATCCATGCAAAGTGGTACGTGAACCGAAGAGGTATGGGGGGTCGCATCAGAAATAGTGTCATGAGGGGCACTGATGCACATGTCAATTCCAGATACTTCAAGCAGTGAAGGTGGAAGGGACACGTAACCAGAGGAAGGAGCTGTGTTCGCCGAATTCGAGGATGGGACGATCCGGATATCCGGCTCATCGTCATCCGCCAATTGATGAAGATAATCCGCACAGTCCTTCAAGGCATGCTCTCTACTTTTGCAAAATAAACACTGCTTTACCGACTTTGCCGGCACCCAAGGTGCGGTATGTTGAAATTTTGAAGTGAAGTGGAGGTGTCCGGGCGGTCTGTTTTTGGGTGACCGTCGAGACCGCGCGGTTTGTGTTTATATATTGCCGTTCTGGCTCTGCTGGTCTGTTCTGGCGGACTGCTGGTTCTGCCGGTCTGTTGTTTGTATCTGTTGTCTGTTCCAGAGTTGGTCTGCTGGTTGGCCTGTCTTCTTTGTTGGAAGACCGGGCGGTCTGTTCATATGTATGACCGCCTGTCCGGGCGGTTTGTGCTTGGCAATCTGGCGACTTGTTCTAAGTCGGCCAGATGGTTCTTGTTTGCTCCTGGTGATCTAAGGGAGGAGCAATCTTGTGTCCGCGCGGGTTGTGCGCGGTCTCGTGTTCGCGCGACTTGTGCGCGATCTGCCTGCTGTTCTGCGGTCTTGGTCGGATGATCGTCCAAGTGGTCTGATCACGCGGTCTGTCTTATGAGAATGCTGGCGATCTGACGGGTGGTGACTATTAGGTTTTCTATACCCCTTCATAAGGGAGGACATATCAAATATGCGCAGCGGAAATGAACAAGAACAACCCAAAAAGAGATCAACGGATCTTGCGGTTTTCATGATTCAAGAGAATAAGAAAGCAAATACAATATACCTTCGCGGGATTGAGTCAATACTCAACCAAGATGCTCCAAAGAGAAATCCGAAATCTGCCTTTGAGTTCTTCAAGGATCGAAATAGATCGATCCCTCTACAGAATTCTACACAAGCAAAGGAGAACCCTAGCTTCTTGTCGTACAAGAACTAGGTCTGAGAAGGATGCTCTCAACATTCCACGGATTGCTAGATCCGATCCAAGGGAGGCGGCGACTGACGGCGGCGACAATCGGCGGCGGAACACGATCGGCGGACGGGAAGAACGTGCCCTCGCTCGGAACGGTTCCGGTCGGTAGTTCTCGTCTTCGCGGAAAGATCAAGTCATACCGAAGACCTAATCGCATTCCCTTTTATAGGAAAGGTATAAAATAGGCTATCCGCAGACCAGAGGAAAAACTGTCCAGACTTACATTCGCCGATTTCGACTAATCAAATTAACCGAATTCGACTAATCACTATAACCGAATTCGGCGAAACCATTTCGACGAATTAGACTATATATAAATTCGGCTATATAAATTCGGCGAAACCCTTTAGCCGAATTTGCCATTAGCCGAATTCGTCTAAACCCTTTACCTGAATTCGGTTAATGCCTTTAGCCGAATTATTTAGTGTAAATCCGTTCGTTTAAACACTTTAAACGATTTCCCTTTTGAGACATTCTCAACTTAATTCCAAGCAGTCACAGGATTGGTCCTTCACTCATATCCAATATGAGTAAGACCAACACAATCCTTTCTCCAATTTCTCCAAACGCTTTTATGTGCGACCCTATAGGCTCATATTGCGTTGGCAGCAAGACTAACTATTGATTGCTTTGAGATCACCTCAGAAACTCCAACAGTGACTGTATCCCGGTTTGTGCGGTGACGACATCCGTCTACCCGCTATAAATAGGGGTGCATGGCCCATCATTCATAACGATAACTGTAAGAACTGAGCCTGGGTTAATTCGTGCGGTCTCACTTTGAGGTCGGGCGGTCTCGGAAGCGAGTTGACTGTTTGTTGTGTTCGCAGGTTTGCGGTCAGCAGGTTGCGGTCTCTTTCCTTGGTGATTCCCAGCGGCTTGAATAAACAGTTCGGCAGCAGTCAGTCTGCGATCTGGTTTATGTTCGTTCTTGTGCTATTCGTAGCGAGCTTCAGCGGTTAGGCCATCTGAGTTGCGGTCTGGCGACAGCTTCAGTTCTTTGTTCCAATAAAGCTCCAGTTTGTGCGATCTGAGGTACCGTCTTGCAGTGCTGGCGGTCAGTCCAGTTTCTGTTCGCGTGGTCTCAGGTCAAGTCGGGCGACTTCTGGAGACGAGCGGTCTGTGCGGTCTCAGCTTGTCTAGCTGCCAGATTTGTTTTGGTGTGTTTTGTTCTTCTCGTCTCCGTGATTCTGATGAATCATGTCTCGCCATGTATACCTCGCACTGTAAATAAAGTTTGTGATTCAATAAAGTCTCTTGTGTTGCTGTGTGGCATTGTGCTTGTTTGGCTTTAACTCAGTTGATGCAACTCCTGCTTACTCCTAAATGGTTCAAATCAAAAATTTTAACATGGTATTAGAGCCAGGTTGTTGAAGTGGATAAGCAGTGTTCAACTTGAGTTGCCATCGTCTTTGTGAAGAAGAGACCACATAGATTGCCATGGAAGGTGGATACGCAAGAGGGCTTGGTATTGAACTCCTCACATCGACTAACTATAAGAAATGGAGGTCATGTATGGAGAGCTATTTACTTGGCGAGGATCTATGGGAGATAGTTGGAGGAGAAGACACACAAGAGGTGTTTCTAGCAGGAGATAATATGGCAGAGGTGAAACTTTGGAGGAGGACTAATGCTAAGGCAGAGTTCACACTCATGAGGGCTATCTCACCAGAGTTGTTTGACCACATCATTGGATGTAAATCTGCTGCTGAGATTTGGACGTCTTTGGACAGGCTGTTTAATAAGAAGAATGTAGCTCGGCTACAGTTTCTCAAAAATGAGTTGGCGAAGGCCTCTCAAGGCGATCTTTCTATTTCTACCTTCTTTCTCAAGATGAAAAACCTCACAGCAGAGATTTCTGCATTGGACCCTGATGAGCCCATCTCCGAGGCAAAACTGAAAAGGCATATCATCCGCGGGTTACAGAAGGAGTATCTTGCCTTTGTGACTTCAGTTCAAGGTTGGGCAAATCAACCATCTCTGTTGGAGCTGGAGAACTTACTTGCTTCGCAATAAAGTTTGGCAAGACAGATGGCGGGGACTTCTATCTCTGGGGGAGATAGTGATGTGTTGTTCTCTGGGAAGAAGAATAAGAAGTGGGAGAAGAAGAAGCCGGGTTATGTTGGACCCTCTACTTCAGGTCAGCAGGATAGGGGTTATACTCCTAAGTCTGATGGGAAGAAGAAGGGAGATGGACCAAGGTGCTTCAGGTGTAATAAGACCGGCCACTTCAAGAAGGATTGCCGAGTTAATCTTCAGTCGGGACATGTAGCGGAGAAGAAGAAGCCAAAGTCTGATGAAGCTGGATGGGGAGGAGCCTTTGCGGCTAATATGACGGCGATGCCCGTTAAGGCCTTGGCTGCCATCAACTTCGAAGAGGATTGGATTGTTGATTCAGGGTGTGGACATCATCTCACTGGGGATGAATCAAAGTTCTCTTCTTTGGCGCCTTACTCAGGTAACGATGATATCATTACGGCTGATAATTCTGTTCATGCTGTCGAACAAGAAGGTGTTGTCTCCCTGAGCAGTGATAAGGGTCCACTCACATTAAGGAGTGTTTATCACGTGCCTGGTATGAAGAAGAATCTATTCTCTATGACCAATGTGGTCGATGCCGGTTATCACGTTATGTTTTCCCCAACAGAAGTGAAGTTTCTTAAAAATCAACCGGAGATAAAGGGAGATGTTATCCATGTTGGAAAGTGGGTGAAGGACTTGTTCGTGTTATCGACAAGTACCTATGTTGATAAGATGAAGACCAACGATAGCGCGGTTATCTGGCATGAAAGGTTGGGGCATGTTGGCATGGACAAATTGAAGGTTATGGCAGTAAGGGGCCTTGTCAAGGGCTTACCTAGCTTGTCCTCTTATGGAGACGGTCATGTTTGTGCTGGATGTCAGTTTGGTAAGTCTCATCGACTTCCATTTGATAAATCGCAAACAAGATGCAAAGCGCCGTTGGAGTTCATTCACGGTGATTTGATGGGACCGACTGCCACCCCAAGCCTTGGAGGCAACAGATATATGTTGGTGTTGATTGACAATTACACCAGATACGTCTGGGTGTATTTTCTGAAAGAGAAGTCGGAATCCTTGGCGAAGTTTGTGGAGTTCAAGGAGCTGGTGGAAGGTCGGTTAGGCCTGCGGGTAAAAAAATTGAGAACTGACAATGGTGGGGAGTTCACCTCTGGTGAGTTCTCAAGTTTTTGCAGAAAACACGGCGTTCGGAGAGAACTTACTTGTGCCCATACTCCACAGCAGAATGGCATTGCGGATAGGAAGATCTGTCATCTGACGGAAACCTGCAAATGCTGGCTTCATGCCAAGAGTATCCCAAAATCTTTTTGGGCAGAGGGAATGTCTTGTGCAGCTTACGTCATCAACAGGATGCCTCTAAGTCCTATCAACATGAAGACCCCTCACGAACTGATGTTCAAGGAGAAGCCGAGTGTTGCACACATTCGGGTGTTCGGGTCAACCTGCTATGTGCATATTCCTGATGCTCTTCGGACAAAGCTAGATGCGAAAGCAAGGAAGCTAGTCTTTGTTGGGTATGATGAGCGGAAGAAAGGATGGAGATGCATGGATCCTGAGACATGGAAATCAGTGGTATCTCAGGATGTGGTGTTCAATGAAGTGACTTCCTACAAGGGGAGTTCAGGAGTTGAACTATCGGAGAGCAGGGTTGATGAAGCAGGGAAGACTGCTGGAAGTCTTCAAGTGGAGTTGCCTGTTTCATCAGGATCTCCACCTGTGTCAAGCTCTGAGATGGAGGCTTCAGGTTCTGGAAGCAGGGGGAGCGATGCTCCAAGTTCATCTGGAAGAGGAGCTTGCACAGAAGAAGTAGCTGAGGAGGTGGTTAGTCAGGAGCAACCTCTTAGGAGGTCGAAGAGGACTATCAAGCCACCAGATCGATATACAGGAGGAAACATGGTGAGCTTTGTCTCGTGTTTCTTCGTTGGTCCCTTGGATGAGAGGGAACCGTCGAGCTTTGAGAAAGCCAAAGGTGTGAAGCAGTGGGATATTGCTATGCAAGAGGAGATGGATGCTCTCAAGAAGAATGAGACTTGGTCTCTAGTGCCCAGGCCCAAGGGCATTACCCCTGTGACATGCAAATGGGTTTATAAACTCAAGAAGAAAGCTGACGGCACAATCAAGCGATACAAGGCTCGCCTTGTAGCTCGCGGGTTCTCACAGCAGTATGGTGAAGATTATGATGATACGTTTAGTCCAGTGGCAAAGATGACTTCGGTCCGATTTGTTATTGCTTTGGCGGCATCTTGTGGATGGGAGATTTGGCAGCTCGATGTGAAGAATGCTTTCTTATACGGAGAGATTGACAAGGATATCTTCATGATCCAGCCACCGGGTTTCATCTCGGAGGATCGTCCGGACTACGTCTGCAAACTGCAGAAAGCCTTATATGGGTTGAAGCAAGTGCCTCGGGCGTAGTATGGGAAGATCGCGGAGTATCTTCTATTCTGCGGGTTCTTTGCTTCAGACTCTGATTCTAGCTTGTTCGTAAAGAAGGAGGGGGCGCTTCGGGTTATTGTGCTGCTATATGTGGATGACATGATTGTCACCGGGAACTCGAAGGAGGTAGTAGCAAGGCTGAGAGCTGAGCTTGCTATCAGGTTTGAGATGAAGGATCTGGGGGATCTTCACCATTTCCTTGGACTCGAGGTTTAGAGGCGGGAGAGCGGAGTGCTCATTTCTCAGGAAGGATATGTGGAGCGGATCGTTCAACGATTCCGCATGAAGAAGGGAAGAGCAGCTCTATACCTCTGGAACAACCTCATAAACTTCGGAAGGATGAGGGAAGAGTTCTATCTGATCTGTTGGTGTTCCGTGCTCTGGTTGGGAGCTTGATTTACTTGACCATCACGAGGCCTGATATTGCTTATGTAGTTGGCAAAGTGAGTCGGTACATGGCGGAGCCACGAAAGCTTCTTTTTTTGGCGGCAAAAGGAATTCTGAAATATGTGAAGTCGAACTCTGATTTGGGTCTCCTATTTAGGAGAGGGTCAATCTTGGAGTTGCATGGATACATGGATGCTGACTACAGGGGGGACGTGGATGATCGGAGATCAACGTCCGGTTATGTCTTTATGACGGGCCCCACAGCTATCTCTTGGTGCAGCAAAAAGCAGGACTCGGTGTCCGTATCTACCACAGAAGCGGAATACAAGGCTTCGACCTTGGCAGCTCAGGAATCCGTTTGGCTCAGGAGGTTGGTGGAGGACATTCATGAGGAGGTTCGAGGTCCCACTATGCTACGCGGGGACAATGAGAGTGCTCTCAAGCTGGTTAATAATCCAGTCTGTCACGCGAGGACCAAGCATATTGAGATTGAGCACCATTTCATTCGTGAAAAGGTGTTGGGAGGATCTTTTATGTTCGAGCATGTTCGGAGTGCGTACAATGTCGCAGACATCTTCACAAAGCCGCTGGCGAAGGGACCGTTTACACGGTTGCGGAGTTTACTCGGGCTAGTCTCCACTTCCCACATCAAGGGGGAGTGTTGAAATTTTGAAGTGAAGTGGAGGTGTCCGGGCGGTCTATTTTTGGGTGACCGCCGAGACCACACGGTTTGTGTTTATATATTGTCGGTCTGGCTCTGCCGGTCTGTTCTGGCGGACTGCTGGTTCTGCCGGTCTGTTGTTTGTAGCTGCAGTCTGTTCCAGAGTTGGTCTGCTGGTTGGCCTGTCTTCTTTGTTGGAAGACCGGGCGGTCTGTTCTTATGTGTGACCGCCTGTCCTGGCGGTTTGTGCTTGGCGATCTGGCGACTTGTTCTAAGTCAACCAGATGGTTCTTGTTTGCTCCTGGTGATATAAGGGAGGAGCAATCTTGTGTCCACGCAGCTTGTGCGCGGTCTCGTGTTCGCACGACTTGTGCGTGATCTGCCTGCTGTTCTGCCATCTTGGTCGGATGATCGTCCAAGTGGTCTGATCGCGCGGTCTGTCTTTTGAGACCGCTGGCGATCTGACGGGTGGTGACTGTATCCCGGTTTGTGCGGTGATGACATCCGTCTACCTGCCTATAAATAGGGGTGCATGGCCCATCATTCATAACGAGAACTGTAAGAACTGAGCCTGGGTTAATTCGTGTGGTCTCACTTTGAGGTCGGGCGGTCTCGGAAGCGAGTTGACTATTTGTTGTGTTCGCAGGTTTGCGGTTAGCAGGTTGCAGTCTCTTTCCTTTGTGATTCCCAGCGGCTTGAATAAACAGTTCAGCACCGGTCAGTCTGCGAACTGGTTTATGTTCGTTCTTGTGTTGTTCGCAGCGAGCTCAGCGATCAGGCGACCTTCAGCGGTTAGGCGATCTGAGTTGCGGTCTGGCGACAGCTTCAGTTCTTCGTTCCAATAAAGCTCTAGTTCGTCCGGTCTGAGGTGCCGTCTTGCAGTGCTGGCGGTCTGTCCGGTTTCTGTTCGCGCGGTATCAGGTCAAGCCGGACGACTTCTGGAGTCGAGCGGTCTGTGCGGTCTAAGCTTGTCTAGCCACCAGATTTTTTTTGGTGTGTTTTGTTCTTCTCGTCTCCGTGATTCTGATGAATCATGTCTCGCCATGTATACCTCGGAGTGTTAATAAAGTTTGTGATTCAATAAAGTCTCTTGTGTTGCTATGTGGCATTGTGCTTGTTTGGCTTTAACTCAGTTTATGCAACTCCTGCTTACTCCTAAACGGTTCAAATCAAAAATTTTAACACGGTAGCCGCATAATAGTGCGACAACGGAGGCGCAGTAGAGGATCCAAAAGATTTATGGGCTCCGTACAGTTTCTGAACAACACCATACTCTTTGGGACACCTATCACTAGCGTGGGATGTGTCCCCACATGAACGACATCAGATATCCAGCTGTGCCCACATGATACAGAAGAAGAAAATAGCATGATAAAGAATAAATTAAAAAGGAATAAAAGACTCAATCGCAAATAATCGATTCACAACCAAAATCTCATCACGCCTGCATTCCCCGGCAATGAAGCCAAAAACTTGATGCGCATTCGGCAAGTGCACCGGTTGCTGTCAAGTAATAATTATGGGAATAGTTTCCCTGAATGTCGATATCTTGAGGAATGCAGGATGTGGTGAATGAATTTCATTGTGAGCCAATTGTTACACGAGCGAAAAAAACAAGAACAAAGGGGTGTTGTGATTGATGTCCTAAGCTATTGCAGAAATAAGAGAAATGCGGGTCGAAAGAACCGCTTCACAAAGTGGGGGTGAGTGCAGCGGCCGTGATGCCGCGCTTCGGTAAGCAGGTGAAATGGCCACAGAGCGGGGTTTTGCGTGGGTCGTATTCACCTCTTCGCCAACATCACCACTAGCAATTGCTAGATGGCTTCACACGCAAACAACTCAGAATATCTCAACAGAAAGCAAATCGCTTCTCACAACCATAGCATCATTGCACATGAACAACACACAAAGGATCTATAACAGTAGACTAGCAAGAGTTCATTACAATCAACACTAAAATAAACACAAGATCAAGGTTTAGAAAGGACCCAACAGAAGATGTCACCGTATCCTGGGTTCTCGGCCGGAATGAGAGGTTGTCGGTCTCTCTCCGGGCTCGGCCCTCAGATGGTGTGTGGACTCGAAGGAGTTTGTCACTTCTCCAGTGATCTTCAGTGCTTCTATGGCCTCCAAGATGAAGAATGCTTGAACTCATGGTGTAGAAAGCTTGCAAATGATCCCGGATGGAAGTGTGGTAGAAGAGATCACCGGAGGTGGTCTCCTAGGGTGGAAAAGGTTAAAATGGTGGGCTTCTCTGGCTTTTCCCATGAGAGGGATCGCCCCCCCCCCCCCCCCCAGAATCCTCTAAATGCTGCAGATTTCCTGCATTAAATACTAAATAGGCGGAATTTTAGTCACGCGCGGGCGAACGCATGGTCGTGCGCTGCCCGAGCGTTATTAAACGATTAAACTTGACTTGAGGATGAAACAGAAGTGCCCATGCGTCTTACTCACGCACGGGCAAATCCGTCCTTGCATAAGAACGCACGGACAAACTCAGAATAGCTAAAAAAGAGAAGAAACAGGCGATCGTGCGTTTTACTCACGCACGGGCAAACCGCCCGTGCGTTAAAACGCACGATCAAAATCAGATCACCGGATTCCTTCCCAAATGAGAGTGCACGATCGCTTCCGACAGTGCGTCAATAAAACGCACGACCGTGCGTTGTACACAGTCATGATTTTTGGAAAATTGGATGATTCAACCACCTGCAAGCAAAACAAACCAGCTGGGAATACACCTCCAACACCAATCAAACACAGGAAAAGGATTGGGGAGCACCACGTGCTTACTCCCAATGACAAGGAGCACAAATGCACACCAAAACTGGCCTAAGAGTGCACTTAGCATGGAATAACGAATATGAATGAAAACATGCCTAAAGTGTAGTGCATAGACTCGATAATTGGCCCAGATGAACCCATAAATGTGTATATAAATGAGACTCATCACATTCTCACCACAGGCCTTTTTCATTTATCTCTACCCCTTTATGACTTCATCATATATCCCCCTTTGGAGGTTTTCCTGAAGGACCAGTATCTTGCTTTTAAGCAAGTGAATTCCTCCCTCCAAATGGTTCTTGGTCTCAAGCAGATAACTGTCTAGATCCTTATTGTGGTGATCTAGACTTTTTGTTAAATTTTTGAAGTGGAAGTGATTTAGTCCGGGCGGTCTGTTCTTGGAGACCGCAGAGACCGCGCGACCTGCGTTGCGGTTTACCTCTGGAACCCGCGAGCTCGGTGTGACGACCTGGCTGGTGTGTTTACGTGTCTTTGGTGTTTGGCGACCTGTGTTTGGTCTGCTGGTTTTGCCCAAGTATCTCTGTTCTGGTATAGACCGGGCGGTCTTGTACTACGGGTTGCATGAGCATGTTCCGGCGGTCTGCTCCTAGTCGGTCAGATGCTCATGTCTGTTCTTATAAGTGACCGGGCGGTCTGTCGGGCTGTCTTGGCGACCTATCTTTCTTAGACAGTTTTGCCTAAGTGTAATAAGGACTTGAAGAGACCGTACGGTCTATTTTTGGAGACTGCGTGCTTCAATAAGGAAGGTGACTGTATCCCTTGGGGGTGGTGACGACATCCGTTCGTTTGCCTATAAATAGGGACGTCGGGGTAGCCATTCATATGCAAGAACTGTAAGAACCAAAGTTGGCTTGATTGTGCCGGTCTCATTTGGAGGTTGCGCGGTCTGAGTTGTCTGACCGGTTTGTTTGTTCGCAGGTTAGCGACTTACAGTCACCGTTGATAAGTAATAAAATATATGTATTTTTAGTATAGTTATTAGTATAGTTTTAATTAATATTGTAAATTTTCTATTTAAATTAATGAATAAATTGCTTGTTTTATTATTTTTCTTACTAAGTTTTATTTTTGTTTTTGCAGATTTTGGCAATTTTTGTCAAGTCACGCCTCAAGTCACGCCCGTGACAACATGTCACGCCCGTGACACAAGGGCGTGTAATCTACGTTCGACGAAAGTCAAGCTGAGTTCGACGAATGCCGAACAACGTTTGACGAAAGTTCTACAAGCTGCGTTCGACGAACTCCCTCTGCCCCTGCGTTCGACGAACGTCGAACTGTGTTCGACGAAAGTTCAACAAACTGCGTTTGACGAAAGCGCCATCCACATCGTTCGACGAAAGTCAAACTGCGTTCGACGAAAGTCAAACTGCGTTCGACGAATCCCCAAAGTCAGCCCCAAAGTCACGCCCATGCTGCTGATAGACTTCCGCCCACTATCACGCCCGTGACACTGCAGGGTCACGCCAGGGTGCAACCAATTTTGACCGCAGACCTTCCAGAAGACGGCGGATGCGACCCCAAAAGCACCCGCAAATGTCACGCCCCAGGGTCACGCCCGTGACCAGAAGACACGCCCGTGACCTAGGGCGTGTAAAAATAAATTTTTGCCTATAAATAGAGGGGCTCGGCTGAAGCATATTTCATCCAAATTTTGAGTGCTTTGTAATGTTTTTCTGAGTTCTTTGAGTAAATGTGAGTTTTCTTTATGCAATTAAGTTATGTTCGTTTGTAATTTTTGCCTTTTAGAAATAAAATGTTGTTTTCTCATTGGATCATCTTCCTTTTTCATTTATGTTAGTGTGTGTGTGTGTATGAGTATAACTTTATTGCTTTCATAATTTAGTTTATTGCTTTCATAAACGTAGTTTATCGCTTTCTCTTAACGCTTTATTTATCGCTTTATTTTAAACGCTTTCTTTCGATTCAGTCTTTTATTACAAGTAGAGTGCGTGAGTTTATGAGATAGTATTTGTTTTTGTAACTTAGCTTATTTCAGTCCTTATATAACTGTTTATACCACCCCCCCCCCCCCCATCTTGAATAAGAGGCTAATTTACTTTAGCACTTGTTTAAGTCGGTTGGGACGGATATTATTTCTGCACCTTTATATGTCTTTTATTTCTATACCACCCCCATCTTGAATAAGAGGCTAATTTCCTTTAGCGCTTGTTTAAGGCAGTTTGGACGGATACTATTACTGCTTTTATATAAGTCTTTTTATTTCTCCTTTTTATCCGCTTATATCCGCTTAAGTAATTAAACATGTATTTTCTTAATTGTGCCGTCTCCATTCCGATGAGTGGCTAATTTCCTTTAGCGCACGATGTCGAAAAGCATTGGGACACAAAAATAGTTTTTCTAAAAATAAAACATCTCTTTCTAAAATAATTAACGCTTAAGGTTGACCCGAGAATAACGTTAAGTGGAGCCACATAATCGATATGTGGTTTTCATTTCCGTCTCCGTACACTAGTTAGCCGAGTGGCTCGTGCGTACGGACTGATCGCTCACGGGTAAAGAGAAGTGCCTCTACCCTCGAGAGAGGATAAGGTAAGTCTCCCGAGTTGGAAGTAAAAACCCAATAGCGGGGTTCACAACATAAGGCGAGTATTATGAAGATTCGATGGTCGAAAATTCATAATCTCAGGTGGGCGTAGCCTCGAGAGAGGAGCGTTCATAATTATGGAACCTCCACGGCCAAGCCGTTTTAATATTTTGAAAAGTCATCACTTTTACTTCTAAAAAAGACTATTTTCGTCTCAAGGTAATTCGACATCGGGCGCTATTATTATCATCATTTAGAACTCTAGTTATACGCTTATTATTATCGTTTTCTTTTAAAAACCCAAATAAAAACTTATTCCGATAAAATAATAGTTCGTTCCTCAAAGTAGGTTAATCAACACGATCCGCGGAAATATACGACCTCGATATTTTCTAAAACAAAATATCCTGTATTACTCACGATAAGGTATACTTGCCTTTATTATATGATTAGTTTGGAGTTAAAATTAAACAAAAGCTTTTCAAACCAATTTAGTGCAAAACTCTCCTTTGCTATTTTTAAAATCAATAGAATTCGACGTTGTAGCTAAGGTGTAATCGTCAATATTTCGAAAGCAGAAAAAGACCGTTACTTCTATCTTTTGATAGGATAACGTTTAATTTCTCAAAGTAGGAGTGCTTGCGAGACTCTTTGGAAACACCCGTTGAAATCTAATCTCATCAAACAAAGGGTAACCAAAACAAAGAAACAAGAAGCAAATCCCGAATTAAATCATCAAGTTTTTGGCGCCGTTGCCGGGGAAAATTAGTGTTGTTATTTGAAACAAGGAAGTACTATTAGTTTTATCATATATATTAAAAATATATAAAATATATATATATATATCTACAAAAAAATAAAACAACAAAAAAAAATATATTACAAAATGCAAAACAATATATATATATCAATTTTATTATTAGTATATGACCCGAGGAAACTCCCCGGACGATTCGAATATCCCTTTTGACCCCGAAATCGAGCGCACTCTTCATGAGCGCCTCCGACTTTGTGATCAAAACTTACTTGAATTTCCCGAAGAGTCAGTCGGAGATACTTACACTGAACCTATGGCCGATCAAATTCCAGATGTGGCCCCACCAAGGACCATGGCATATTATGCCAGGCCGAATCTGGAAGATACCAGATCGAGCATAACGCGCCCAATAGTGGCTAATAATAACTTTGAAATAAAATCTAGCATCATTCAAATGGTACAACAGTCAGTCCAATTTGACGGTTTGCCAGATGAGGATCCAAACTTACATCTTTCTAACGTTTTAGAAATATGCGATACATTTAAAATTAATGGCGTCACTGACAACGGCATTCGATTACGCTTATTTCCATTTTCGCTACGGACGAAGGCAAAAGCGTGGTTAACTTCTCTTCCCAGAGGATCCATAACCACGTGGGACCAATTGACGGAACAATTTTTAACTAAAAATTTTCCCCCGTAAAAAATCGCTAAGTTATGTTCGGATATCGCCTCTTTTATTCAATACGATTCTGAGTCTCTCTATGAGACTTGGGAGCGTTTTAAAGAGTTCCTGCGTAGATGTCCTCATCATACGCTGTCGTCCTGGCTACAGGTCCAGACGTTTTATAATGGCCTAAATTTTTCCACGCGACAGATGATCGATGCAGCCGTCGGGGGAACGTTAAACAACAAAACCCCGGCGGCCGCCCAAGCTCTGTTCGAGGAAATGGCCATGAATGCCTATCAATGGAATGCGCCTAGATCTCTCCCTACTAAACCAACTGGGATATATGAAGTGGATGCCACTTCTCACTTAGCCTCTCAAGTCGAAAGGCGATTCGGATCTGGCAAATCAACCTCCTTTAGATGAATTGCCGCCAGATTCGCCCTTCGAGCCTTTCGATTCGAAAGAGTTAAAAATCTCCACATCTTATGAAGAACCCCCGGTCTTGGAGCTTAAGCAACTCCCCGACCATTTAAAATATGCTTTTCTAGCCGCGAACTTAGAACTTCTGGTTATAATATCATCTACTTTAACCGATTCGGAAACATCCAAATTGATTGAGGTTTTGTCTAAACATCGTCGTGCAATTGCATGGCAAATTTCTGATATCAGGGGAATTAACCCCTCATTCTGCTCCCACAATATTTTTCTCGAAGAAAACCCCCGCAAAACTATTCAGCCTCGACGGCGACTGAACCCGAACATGCGGGAAGTCGTTAAGACTGAAATTATTAAACTCCTCGATGCGAGGATTATCTATCCTATATCTGATAGTACGTGGGTAAGTCCCATACATGTCGTCCCTAAAAAGGCGGTATAACGGTCGTGGCAAACACGAATAACGAATTAATCCCAACTCGTACTGTTGCGGGTTGGAGAGTGTGCATCAATTACAGAAAACTAAATGATGCCACCAGAAAAGACCAATTCTCGTTGTCGTTTATTGATCAAATCCTAGAGCGTCTCTCTGGTCATCCTTTCTATTGCTTTCTCGATGGTCTCTCGGGATTTTTCCAAATCCCTATTTCCCCCGAGGACCAAGAAAAAACCACTTTTACTTGTCCTTTTGGCACCTTCGCATATCGAAGGATGTCGTTTGGCCTCTGCAACGAGATAGCTACTTTCCAACGATGTATGCTGGCAATATTTGGCGAGCTGGTAGAAGATATAATGGAAGTCTTCATGGATGACTTCTCCGTCTTTGGAAGCTCTTTTGCAAATTGTCTAAAAAATTTAGATAGAGTCCTCCAGCGGTGCGAAGAGACGAACTTAGTCTTGAACTGGGAGAAATGCAACTTCATGGTCCGAGAGGGTTTAGTCCTCGGCCATAAAATTTCTTCCAAGGGGATGGAGGTCGATAAGGCCAAAGTCGCTATAATTGAACAACTTCCTGTTCCTTCGAACAAAAAATCTATTAGAAGTTTTCTCGGCCACGCAGGTTTTTATCGGCGGTTTATTCAAGATTTTTCAAAAATAACCAAACCGCCAACTCACCTCCTGGAAAAGGATTCCCCATTTATTTTTGACACGGCCTGCGTAGAGGCATTTAATTTTTATAAAAAAGCAACTTATCAATTCTCCAATTCTGGTGGCGCCAGATTGGTCCCTTCCGTTCGAGATTATGTGCGAGCGAGCGATATCGCGGTAGGAACCGTTTTAGTCCAACGCATAAATAAATATTTTCATCCAATATATTACGCTTCTCGCACACTCAATGCCGCACAGGCTAACTATACAACGACGGAAAAGGAACTTCTTGCCATCATCTTTACTTTTGATAAATTCAGGCCTTACGTAACACTTTCACACGTGATCGTTTTCACTGATCACTCCGCCCTAAAATATCTTTTGGCCAAAGTTGATGCCAAGCCCCGCTTGCTTCGATGGATCCTCCTTTTACAGGAATTTGACTTATAAATACGGGATAAGAAGGGGGCGGGAAATTTAGCAGCCGACACCTCTCATGTTTAGAACAACCCTTCGCAGAAGCGCTCGTCGAACCCGAAATAGACGATCGATTTCCTGAAGAGCGCCTTTTAATTTTAAATAACATAAAAACTTCTTCCACCCCTTGGTTCGCAGATTATGCGAACTATCTAGTCGCACAGGTCCTTCCAAAAGATTTTTTGACTCAGCAAAAGAAGAAATTCTTTTCTGATTTGAAAAACTACTTTTGGGAGGACCCCTTTTTCTTTCGAGTCTGCGCAGACCAAGTGGTGCGAAGATGTGTTTTAAGCAAGGAGGGTGCACAAATTTTGCGACACTGCCACGAGGGGCCGGCTGGAAGGCATTATCAAGCCAACCGGACCGCGCGGAAAGCGTTAGAGTTGGGCTTTTATTGGCCCACTCTCTTTAAGGATGCTCATTAGTTCGGAGTTAAAATTAAACAAAAGCTTTTCAAACCAATTTAGTGCAAAACTCTCCTTTGCTATTTTTATAATCAATAGAATTCGACGTTGTAGCTGAGGTGTAATCGTCAATATTTCGAAAGCAGAAAATGTCTGTTACTTCTATCTTTCGATAGGATAACGTTTAATTTCTCAATGTAGGAGTACTTGCGAGACTCTTTGGAAACACCCGTCAAAATCTAATCTCATCAAATAAAGGTTAACCAAAACAAAGAAACAAGAAGCAAATCCCAAATTAAATCATCAACCGTCAACATTCTCCTTTTTTTCCAGCTTTGAATAAACAAGTTTGGCAGCGGTCTGTCAGTGCGAACTGTGTTTAGGTTTTCTTGGACTGTGCAAGTGTACAACCCCGATGTTCGCCACTCGCGCTCAAGGAGGCGAGCCCAGAGGGGCGAACCCTGATCTCCGGCGAGGTAGGTCAAGGAAGAGCAAGAGACTGCGCAGGCGAGCGAGCCCAGCGGAGGGGAGTTAACCAGCTTCCTTGAAGCTCGCCGAGGTGGCGCAGGCTCGCGAGCTCCACTCGCGAGGAAAGCCATTTTGGGGTGCGGATAGCCATCCTGGGGTTCGCCGACCCAGAGGCTCGCAAGGGCAGTGTATGCGAGCCCGACCGGTTAAGGAGGAAGCTCGCCAGGCGAGCCCGGAACCTCTTGGGGTACAGTTAGCCATTTTGGGGTACAGTTAGCCATTTTGGGGTGCGGATAGCCATCCTGGGGTTCGCCGACCCAGAGGCTCGCGAGGGCAGTGTATGCGAGCCCGACCGGTTAAGGAGGAAGCTCGCCAGGCGAGCCCGGAACCTCTTGGGGTACAGTTAGCCATTTTGGGGTACAGTTAGCCATTTTGGGGTGCGGATAGCCATCCTGGGGTTCGCCGACCCGGGGGTTCGCGAGCTCCGCTCGCGAGGGCAGTCGGCTTGGCCGGGTCGCGAGGAGCGAGCCCAACCATCCGAAGAAGGGGTCCGCTAGGTGAGCCCGCCTCGAGTGAGAGTTGATAATACCTCTGGAGTTCACCGACCCAGAGGCTCGCGAGCTCCACTCGCGAGGGAGGTCGCGAAGCGGGCTGGCTCGCCCCGTAGAGGTCCAGGAAGGGATTTTTACCAAGAGGCCCCCGGTGGTCTGCACCTAGCCTCTCTAAACAGCGGAGTTTGGTTGTTAGCAGACCAATCCGGGGTGCGGATAGTAAGACTGGACAGCGGGATTTGGCTATTGACAGACCACAAAACTGAAATCTATAAATAGACCTCAAAGGGCACCTTGGTAGAGGACGGTTCATTATCTGAGCTCTTCTCTCCCTAGGTCGCTTTGGTTTGGGCTCTCTAGCTCTCCAAGGTGCCCGAGTCTTAGCTTTGGCTTGGGAGGGGAAGCGCTCAACGATCTTCCGGGTTAGTGGAGGGACCTCCTCGCTGAGACTAGGGTCTTCGTTCTTTGCTCGAGTCGTCAATCTTACCTCTCCCGAGGGACCGGTAAGGGCTAGCTGCCCCTCATTTCGGTGAGGGCCCCGAGCTCCACTCGAGACCGAGAAATCGGTTTCAACAGCAAGCAAACTCAGTTGATGCAGGCGACCTTAAGTGGACGTGCGGTCTTGAGTTGCAGTTTGCAGCAGGAAGCAGTTCTTCGTCAAGTGTTCGCGAGTTCTTCTGTGATCTTGAGACCGTGTGGTCTGGGTGATCAAGAAGTGCGGACAGTTTTCAGTACTTGAATAAAGCAGCAAGTGTGCGGTCTGTGGTTGCGGTTTGACAGGTGCGGCTTGTGCTCTGTTCATACGACCACTGTGTTAACCGTGTGTCTGGCCTATTCGAGCGGTATGGCGATCTCTGCCTTAGCAGTTCGCTGGCGGCTTGTTTTTGTGTCTTGTGCTTCTCTCCTTTGTGATTCTTATGAATCATGTCTCGTCATGTATGTCTCAAGCTGTGAAGAGATAGTAAATAACAAGAGCACTATTCTGTCTTCCCATTGTCATTGATTGTCATGCTTGTGGATTGTGTGAAGTGTTCCGCATTTTTACTTAACTCCGGACCTCTAAATATTTTAACATGGTATCAGAGGTAGGTTCCTGTGTAGTAATCAGCGTTGTCTTCTGCTTGGATTTCTACAAGTCGGTTATCAATCAGTGGGATAACAATGGAAGGAGGATATGCTAGAGGTCTTGGTATTGAGCTCCTTACGCAGAATAACTTTAAGAAGTGGAAGTCGTGCATGGAGAGTTATCTGCTTGGCGAGGGCATATGAGAGGTAGTTAGAGGAGAAGCAAGACAAGCTGTTGTTCCTGCTGAGGGAAATGCTGAGCTTGTGAAGGCTTGGAAGAGAACAAAAGCGAAGGCTGTGTTCACTCTCAAGCGAGCTATCATTCCGGAGTTGTTTGATCACATCATTGGGTGTAGGTCAGCTGCTGAAATTTGGACAACCTTGGATGGCTTGTTCAATAAGAAGAATGTAGCTCGGCTACAATTCTTTGAAAATGAGTTGGCGAAAGCAACTCAGGGAGACTTGTCCATTTCGATGTTCTTCTTGAAAATGAAGAACCTATGTGCAGAGATATCGGCTTTGGACCCGGATGAGCCTATCTCAGAAGCGAAGATGAAGAGGAACATAATCCACGGCTTGCGGAGGGAGTATGTGGCCTTTGTTACTTCTGTGCAAGGCTGGGCCAATCAGCCATCGTTGCTGGAGCTGGAGAACTTGCTTGCGTCGCAAGAGAGTTTAGCTAAGCAAATGGCGGGGATGTCTGTCTATGGGGGAGAAGATGAGGTTCTCATTTCTGGAAAGAAGAAGCATTGGGACAAGAAGAAAAAGTCATCTGGTAACGATGGTCCGTCTACTTCATATCAGCAAGAGAGGGGTTATGCTCCTAAGTTTGAAGGGAAGAAGAAGGAAGGACTGAGATGTATTAGATGCAACAAGCTTGGTCATTTCAAAAGGGACTGCAAGGTCAATCTTCAGCCATGGCATGCTTCAAGAAAGGAGGAGGTTGGTTCCAATGCAGATGATAGATGGGGTGATGGAGCTTTCATGACAGACACGTGTGTTCGGGCTATGGCTTCCATCAACTACCAGGATGATTGGATAGTGGACTTGGGTTGTGATCATCACCTAACCGGAGACGAGTAGAAGTTCTCTTCTTTGCAGGAATATACAGGTAATGATGTTATCATTACGTTTGATGATACTATACATGCAGCAGAGAAGGAGGGTGTGTTTTCTTTGAACGATGATAGAGGTACTCTTATGTTGAAGAGTGTCTATCATGTTCCGGGGATGAAGAAAAACCTCTTCTCGGTGACCTACGCTGTGGATGCTGGCTTTCACGTTCTGTTTGGTCCAACAGAATTGAAGTTTCTTAGAAACGTGTCATTAGTGGAGGCTGAAGTCACTCATGTCGGAAGAAGGGTAAAGGATTTGTTTGTGTTATAAACAAGTTCCTATGTTGATAAGATGAGAACTAATGATTGTGCTGCTATCTGGCTTGAAAGATTCGGACATGTTGGGATGGACAAGTTGAAAGCTATGGCAGGGAGAGGCCTTGTGAGAGGTTTGCTTAGTTAGTCATCCTTCGGCGAAGGTCATGTTTGTGCAGGTTGTCAATATGGTAAGGCTCAACATCTTCATTTGGTAAATCACAAAGCATATGTAAAGCACCATTGAAGTGCATTCATAGTGATTTGTTTGGACCTTCCGCAACTGTCAGTCTTGGAGGCAGCAGGTATATGGTAGTTTTGATTGATGACTTCACTAGATATACATGGGTATATTTTCTGAAGGAGAAGTCAAAAGCATTTACGAGGTTTATGGAATTCAAGGAGCTAGTGGAGGGTCGGCTCAACCTGCGGGTCAAGAGGTTCAGAACTGACAATGGAGGGGAGTTTACCTCCAAAGCGTTCGTTAACTTATGCAGGAAGAATGACATCCAGAGAGAGATTTCTTGTGCTCACACTCCACAACAGAATGGCGTTGTAGAGCGAAAGATCCGTCATCTGATGGAGACCTGCAAATGTTGGCTTCATGCCAAGAGTATCCCAAAGTCTTTTTGGGCAGAGGGAATGTCTTGTGCTACTTATGTCATCAATCAGATGCCTCTCAGTCCCATCAACATGAAGACCCCTCATGAGTTGATGTTCAAGATAAAGCCTGCAGTGGAACACCTTCAAGTGTTCGGTTTTACCTGCTATGTGCATGTTCCTGATGCCCTCAGAACGAAGCTAGATGCGAAAGCAATGAAGCTAGTCTTCGTCGGTATGATGACCGAAAGAATGGTTGGAGATTTATGGATCCAGAGACACAGAGAGCTATGGTCTCAAGGGATGTGGTATTTGACGAGTTCACGTCATACCAGGGTAGCTCTTGTATTGAGTTACAAGGAAGCAGGGTAGATGGTAGACCAGAAGAAGCTGCAATGGAGGTTCTGTTGGATTTGCCTGTTTCTCCAGGTGCTCCAGGCGCTTCTAGCTTAGGGTCAGGTGCTTCAGGTTCTGGAAGCGGGGGTAGCGATGCTCCAAGTGTACCCGAGAGAAGAGATAGTCCAAAAGTTGCAGTAAAAAAGGTGGTTCAGAGTCAAGCTCAAAGGAGGTCCAAGAGGACCATTATCCACCAGATCGGTATACGGGGGGAAACTTGGTGAGCTTCATCTCTTGTTTCTTCACAGGTCCCCTAGATGAGAGAGAGCCATCTTGTTTTGAAAACACCGTTGGAGTCAAGTAGTGGGAAATGGCCATGGATGAAGAGATGGCTGCCCTCAGGAAGAATGAGACTTGGGACTTGGTGCCTAAGGTTGAGCGCGTTACTCCGGTGACTTGCAAGTGGGTTTTCAAGATGAAGAAGATGGCTGATGGTAGCATTAAGCGGTATAAGGCTCGACTTGTAGCTCGAGGTTTCTCTCAGAAGTATGGGGAGGATTATGAAGAAACCTTCAGCCCCGTTTCCAAAATGACTTCGGTTCGGGTGGTGCTCGCATTGGCAGCTTGCCAGGGATGGAAGATTTGGCAACTCGACGTAAAGAATGCTTTCTTGTATGGTGAAATTGACAAGGATATATTCATGGATCAGCCACCTAGTTACGTTTCCGAAGAGCACCCAAGATATATGTGCAAGATCAAGGAGGCTCTTTACAGCTTGAAGCAGGCGCCTCGAGCGTGGTATTGCAAGATAGCAGAATACCTCCAGTTCTGCGATATTTTGCTTCTAGTTCTGATTCGAGCTTGTTCGTAAAGAAGACCGGGGAGATTCAGGTCTTGGTGTTATTGTACGTTGACAATATGATCGTCACGAGAAATTCTGAAGTGGAGGTAGCTAGGCTTCGTGCTGAGCTAGCTATCAGATTTGAGATGAAGGATTTGGGTGAGCTCCACCATTTCCTTGGACTCGAAGTGGAGAGGAAAGAGGGTGGAATGCTTGTTTCCCAAAAAGGGTATGCAGATCAAATTGTGAAGCGATTCGGCATGGAAGGGGGTAAGAGAAGCTCTACTCCACTAGAGGTTAGTATTCATCTTCGACGTGAAGAGGGGAAGGTTCTTTCTGATCCATTAGTGTTCCATGATTTGGTTGGAAGTCTGATATATTTGACAATCACGAGGCCGGATATTGCTTATGCGGTTGGCCGGGTGAGTCGATATATGGCAGAGCCACTGAAGCCTCATCTTATGGCGGCAAGGAGCATTTTGAAGTATGTCAAGACCACCTCTGATTTGGGTGTCTTCTATGGGAAGGACTCGGGATTTTGCTTGCATGGTTACATGGATGCTGATTATGGAGGAGATTCAGATGAACGGATATCGACTTCTGGATACGTCTTTATGACGGGCATTACATCTATATCATGGTGCAACAAGAAGCAAGATTTTGTGTCTGTCTCTACCACGAAAGCAGAGCATAAAGCTTTGGCTTTGGTAGTTCAGGAAGCCATCTGGCTTAGGAGGGTTGTGGAGGACATTCATAGGGAGGTGCATGGTCCTACTCTGCTTCGGAGTGACAATGAGAGTGCCCTCAAACTGGTGAACAATCCAGTTTGTCATGTGCGACCAAGCACATAGAGATTCAACATCAGTTCATTCGGGAGAAGGTGTTGGAGGGATCTCTTTTGGTTGAGCATGTGCAGAGCAAGGAAAATGTTGCAGACATATTTACAAAGCCGTTGTCGAAGGAACCGTTCACATGGTTGAGGAGGTTACTTGGGATGACTTCCACTTCCCACTTCAAGGGGAGTGTTAAATTTTTGAAGTGGAAGTGGTTTAGTCTGGGCGGTCTGTTCTTGGAGACCGCAGAGACCGCGCGACCTGTGTTGTGATTTACCTGTGGAATTCGCGAGCTCGGTATGGCGACCTGGCTGGTGTGGTCGCGTGTCTCAGGTGTTTGGCGACCTGTGTTTGGTCTACTAGTTTTGCCCAAGTATCTTTGTTCTAGTATAGACCGGGCGGTCTGGTACTATGGGTTGCATGATCTTGTTCTGGTGTTCTGCTCCTAGTCAGTCAGATGCTCATGTCTGTTCTTACAAGTGACTGGGTAGTCTGCTGGGTTTTCTTGGCGAGCTGTCTTCCTTAGACAGTTTTACCTAAGTGTAATAAGGTCTTGAAGAGACCGCGCGGTCTATTTCTGGAGACCGTGTACTTCAATAAGGAAAGTGACTGTATCCTTTGGGTTGGTGACGACATCCGTTCGTTTGCCTATAAATAAGGACGCAGGGGTAGCCATTCATATGTAAGAACTGTAAGAACCAAAGTTGGCTTGATTGTGCCGGTCTCATTTGGAGGTCGCGCGGTCTGAGTTGTCTGACCGGTTTGTTTGTTCGCAGGTTAGCGACTTGCAGTCACCATCAGCATTCTCCCTTCTTTCCATCTTTGAGTAAACCAGATCAACAGCGGTCTGTCCATGCGAACTGTGTTTAGGTGTTCTTGGACTGTGCAAGCGGACTCAGTAGATGCACATGGCCTTAAGTGGTCGAGCGGTCTTGAGTTGCGGTTTGCAGCAGGAAGCAGTTCTTCGTCAAGTGTTCATGGGTTCTTCTATGATCCTGAGACCGTGCGGTCTGGGTGATCAAGAAGTGCAAATAGTTTTCAGCAGTTGAATAAAGAAGCAAGTGTGCGGTCTGTGGTTGCAGTCTGACAGGTGCGGCTTGTGCTCTATTCGCGCAGTCACAGTGTTAACCGTGCGGATTGCCTGTTCGAGCGGTCTGGCGGTCTCTGCCTTGGCAGTTCGCTGGCGGCTTGTTTTTGTGTCTTGTGCTTCTCTCCTTTGTGATTCTTATGAATCATGTCTCGCCATGTACGTCTCGAGCTGTAAAGAGATAGTAAATAACAAGAGTACTATTCTATCTTCCCATTGTCATTGATTGTCACGCTTGTGGATTGTGTGAAGTGTTCCGCATTTTTACTTCACTCCGGACCTCTAAATATTTTAACACTTTCTTGGAGATTAGTTTTGTGTTCAACCATCTATCTATTGGTTGCTATGTATGCCTTCTCTATGTTGTTGGCGATCATTATCTGATTATCCATTGCATTAGATAGACCCTGGTGAGTAAGTGATATCTCTTTGGAAGTATACTCTTGTAGATTCTTCACATCATTTCTCAGGCTTGCAGTTTTAGCAGATTATTGCCTTCTTAGATCATTGATGGCTGAGTTAACATGACCTTCAATTTTTAGCCTTTGCTCTTCCAGAAGCATTCTTATCTGAGGCAGTAGGGAGAACTCTACTGCCCGATTCTCTGGAGGTGAACTGGCTTGTCATGGTTCCTCCTCTTCATTCCCATCAATCATTGGAGATGGAGGACTTCTGATGGGAGACTGGTTTGACTCATTTTCCTTTCCTGTATTTGGCAGATCTCTGCTAGTCTCATCAACAGGATTCTCTTAATTGTCTTCTTGGGAATCTTTACTTGGGTCTTCTTGGATTGCTGGTTCAGAATGAACAGCATCCTCAGCCCCAATGATTTTATTGATCACTTCTACCATATGAGCAGGGAGCTCACTATTCTTCTCCTCCTCAGTTTCAGCATCCTCTCATTCTGTTCCTGCTGTTACAATTGTCCTGGATTCCAGACTTGGAATAGAGGTCTAGAGGGAAACATTCTTTTTCACTATAGGCACTTCAGAGTCAGACAAGTCTGAGCTGTTGCCTGACTCACTTTCTTCAGATGAGCTTTCTCCCTTCCTCTTCACATCCTTTGCAGTCTTCAGCTTCTTGGGAGACTTAGTCAAAACTTTATCCCATCTCTCAAGAATCTTGATATCCATCCTTCTTATGTGATGGATTTTTACACCATACTTCTTGTTAAAACATTCAGGGTAAGATAGTAGTAGATACAATGATAGTATTCTTCCCAGATTTGGAACATGAAAGCTTTCTTGTATCCTATTGAAAATAATCTGACCCCAGTTGGTCTTCTTACTTAGGATTATCCTTGCCTTTATCTCAAACATGGGATTGGATATCCTATCATGCGACCCTACCTTACAGAGGAGGGCTTTTCCTACAATATCCGCCATAAGCTTTCCTTGTTGATTAAAACTCTTCCTTTCTAGAGACCCATAGGTCTTGCTGGAGTGCCCTCACCATGCCAGAGCCTTGTTATGATCTTCCTGGGGGACTTACTCTTTTTCCTCCCCCTTGACGCAGGTCGGCAGCTGAAGAATCCTGGCCAATTTCTTGGGATTCACCTTGACCTTCATCTCGTTGATCAAGCTTTTCACAGATGTTCCTTTAAATCCCCCCTTGGCATTCGAGAAGAATTCCAGCACTTCTCTCTTTAAGATTACTGTTGGCTTTGAGAGAGCGAACTCCAGGATGACGACGTCTAACAGCTTAGTGGCGCTCTGAATCTCTTCTGGCCCTTCTGAGACACCATCCCTCACTACTTCGCTTCCTTCATAGAGAAATCCTTCCTTCTTTGGCGCCATTTCTTACTTGATCTGAGAGGATTCTAATGTTGTCGACTCATTCACTCTCCGAAGGCGTAGAGAGCACGACGTCTCTTTAGGGCTAATGTAGAAAGAGTTTTAACCTTAAGACATCTCATCTTATTTATAGTTTCAGGATTGGAATGCGAAGTGTCATTTGACATAGGTCTGATTAACTTAGATTGAATGGTTGCGATCGATCAATTTAAGATCGTTTATGTGTTAGATTGACACTTAGGTATCATCACAATCCTACATTGATGTCGAGAAATCATTTCGAAGATACCAATCACTATTTTGACGATATCGTTCTGTGTTCAAAATGATATTGTTCTTGTTCACTCTTTTGTATGATCAATGCAATGCTTTAGCAGTGCCATACATATGTGCTCCTTGAGTGACAGCTTTTGCTTACTCAAGTAAAAATTACTTTAACTAAATGATAGAGATGAGGTTATGTATTGAACATTAATATAGTTACCTTCACCTTAGCTTTTATATCTTCTTGAGCTAGTATCCCCCCTTGATATGATGTTTCTTTTATATTTATTTTTACCTCCCCCTTGACCAATGCATCTTGGCATGTGGTGAGGTTTTTCTTTGTCCAGAGTTATCCCTGGATCACTCATTCTCCAATAGCCTTGTTTGCTTTTGATTGGCTACATGGACTATCCTGCAAAATAGATTTAATATCCCTTAGGAACCTAAGGTGATTTGGGTCCTAGGTTCTTGTTAGCATAGTAAAGAATTCTTCTACTCACTTCTTCCTTTCCAGGAGGGATTTCCTTTGCATTAGGCACACTAGGGTTGTGCCAACAGTCAAGGGCAACGTGTCCCACTTTACCACAACACCAACATTCATGGATGTTGTACCTTCTTTTCTGAACAATTTTTGAGGTGGGTGGAGAATCATAATGCTTATGTTCAGTAGAAAAGACAGCAACATTCTTCCTATCTCTCTCAGCTAAGGACTGACTAGCTGTTCTCGTATAGTTATTTCTTCTTGACTTTATTTGTTTATCAGCAATAAATGTCAGCTTGGTAGCTGACATGGTGTTGATGGCATCGGATATGATCAAGTGAGAGTTGAATATACTGGTGCTACCAGCCTACTTCTTATCTGGAAGGGATTGGGAAGGTGTTACTCATTTACCCTTGAAAGTGGGGGATGAAGCACCAAACACAAATGGTCCATGATGGGCCATTTGGATTTCCTCACGGGGAGCCTTCAATGCACTCATCCTCATGCTCTTTCTCCTCCCATAGTCAGGAGCATCTCATAGGCTATTGGAGCTTCCATTAATCTAGTGACCATGGACACTGTCCAGGTCATACTTATTAGAGGGAAGCACTACCTTCTCAATGGTGGTATGAGGCTCTGTTTTAGTTTTTCCCCTTTTTCCATTCCCAACATCTACTGCCCCTTCATTTAAACCCAATCCCCTCCTATTTCCATAGGAAGAGAAGGTGTCGATGATGGGCAGTATGGTTTTGGGCTTAGAGAATTGAGCCACTAAGCTTCTTTCCTTAAGAAGATCATTCTCAAGTTTCCTAATGAGTTCTTCCCTTTGCTTTCTTTCATCGTGAAGCTTGCCTATGATCTTCTTGAGCTCATAGGAATAGGTGCCCTCATTGTGGGACATACCCATTTCCTCATTCATCTCAGCCTTAATGGGTCTGAGTGATTCTAGCTCCTTAGCTTGCTTCCTAACAAGCTTCTTGCTCTTCCTCAGAGCATACAAGAGATCACCAAATGTTTTATTAGATCAGCATGGTTCTTATTGTTGCATGATGAGCAGTATTCTCCATCATTTTCAGAAGATGACTAATCATCTGATGCACTCTTGGTCTTCTTAATTGAAGCAGGTAGTAAAGGTGTGTGAGTGAAGCATACCTGATCATAATGTGATTCATCATGATTTTGTTCATCTGATAGAGCCATCAACCCATTGACCTCCTCATCCTCAGAGTCACAGTCTGTGAGAGTCAAGGGTGCTCTTATTCTTCTTCTGACTACGGAGCATTCTTCATCTTGATATTCAATGTCTGAAATAGTCAAGGGTGCTCTGATCCCTATGGCACTTACCCTTATACTTCTTTCTTCTTTAATATGAGAAGAGCTCCAGCTGCTTTCACTTAAGGATCTAAACTTCATGATGTCAGATATTTTGACTTTCTCCATAGAGTTAGGATATGATAATCAGTTGATTTGATACACCCAATAACAGATCTGTTCAAGCTGTTAAGCTTTTTGTTGAACAACCTCCCTCTGATACCACTTGTTAGTTGTTGGGTGTCGACTTATCACATGGAGGGGGGTGAATAGGTTTTTCAAATTGTTTTATTCCTCTTTTGGTGTTCTTGTTTTCTGGTTAATATATTTAGAGATTGAAAAGCACAGCACAGAAAACACACAAATAATTATAGAGGTTCCTCAAGACAGGGTGTCTTGAGTAGTCCTCTTTCCCTCTGTGCCTACCTAGCAGTGTGCTAGGCTCGGCAAACTCCGCCAATGTCTTTGGCCCATAGGCCTTACAACTTGGACCCGCAAGTCCCTGCAGCCTACGCCCGCAAGCCCCTTCACTACACCCGAGCCTGCAAGCTCGACACTCAGGCCCTCAATCCCTATACAGCACAGACCCGCAAGTCTTGCCTATTGGACCCACAAGTCCATGTAGCCTAGGCCCACAAGCCCCTTCACTTCACCCGAGCTCGCAAGCTTGACACGTTTGGACCCGCAAGTCCCTACAGCCTAGGCCCGCAAGCACCTTCACTGCACCCGAGCCCGCAAGCTTAACATGTTTGGACCCGCAAGTCCTTTGCCCTATCACTCAAGCCTCACAGATCTCAAGCCCTCAAGATTGACCCTTAGATCTGAAAACAGATCTTACAGTTTTGGCCCGCAAGCCTTACAAATAAAGATATACAAAGTTTGCTCTTCTGCCTGATGGAGATCGACTACTTATCTTGAAGAAGACGCCTCTGAGTTGAATCTTGAAAGCACATATCTTCTTCAAGCCTTCTTCTTTTACCTGTTGTTGACTGACTTCTTGATTTGAACGAATCTTATGAGTCGATGTAGCTTGACTGCAACATGGAGAATACTGGATGAGCGTTTTTGTTCTCCTCTTCGTATTCTTCATTCTTCTCCGCAACTTTTACTATAGTATTGGTCAGCGGGATTCTTTTTTTGTTTCTTCATTCTCCTCTTTCTTTAGGGCATCACTGTTCCATTTTATAGGATGGAGGAGTCGCTTAATGGTCACATATGATGTAATTTACTAACAAATGCATATATCTTAAGAGCACGCGCTGATTAGATAATCAGGCGGCGACATTAAATAATGACAACGCGTTTGGCAGTTTTGATTCTATCTCGATGATATTTCCATGGTTACAACAACATGGACAATATCTCTATGACAGGACTTGTCATTGTCTTAAACTAGGACAGATCTTCAAATCTCCTTCCCTCTTCTTCAGATTGAGATGTCTCGACGACACGGGACATCCCTTCTACACTTGCACTTAAGACGACATGAAGTCATCTAACTTATGTCAACGTAATCTTCTCGATTGCTTGATATCGATGTGACCAGCTTATCTTGTTGACGACATAATTGATATCATGTCGACAGGCCATTATTTAGCAACTGCCCGTCTTCATATGACCTTCTTTAGTTTTCTCGACGTCAAGGCTTTTTTACGATGATATCATTGACATCAGTCTTACTTAGACTTTTCAATGACAAGTCTTCTTTTCGATGATATTGTTGGATCTTACGGTGCCCTTAGAGGTGGGGGGGGGGGGGGTGAATAAGGGTTTTATGGAATTTAAATCTTAATAAAAAATATCAGAGTTTGTGACTGAAGTTTCAAAATATTTTATAGGAAAACATTTTTTAATATCTCATATAAGGTTAACATAACTTTTTTCTTATTGTTGCTAACGCCTGGCGTTAAGTGTTAACGCTGAGCGTTAACTCTTCAGAAAATTAAGCTGCTCAGAATTATGTCAAGGAGATTTTACTAATGAAAACTTTAATGAAATACAATTCCAGAAAATCAGAGATAATAAAAATGAATATTATATTTCAAAGAAATTGATTACACAAATGTTTTGATGAAAATATAATAACACATTCTTGAAGAGGAAATAAAATCAATTGAATAGAACATTAAAAGACATGATTTTATTTCATAATAAATTAATTACACAAATGATTGATTTCTATAACGCTAGAAATCAAGGCGAGAATATTATAAACACATTTTGATGTTTCACCGGTCCTTCTCCCAAGGACCGATTGGCTATAGCCTATCTATCCCTAGATAAGGCCTCTAGCCACCCCCTAGATCTACTCTCGACCTAGTCGCCACGCACAAGGTGGCGAATTACCCCCTAAGCCGCACAAGGACCTAATCACCAACAACCGCGGCGAATTTACCCACAGAATTCTTCCCGCAATCCGATGTTCTCCCCGAATGATTTCTCCACACCAATTACAAAAAGAATAAAATAAAAGATTACAAGATAAAGTAAGAAAAACTCCCTAAGAAATTCTGAAGGTGAAGATGAAGGTGATGTAGACGTTGGCGTTCTTGAAGCATTCGTCCTTCGTATAGAATATGCGTTGTAGACCTCCTCCTTCAAAATCTTCTTTTGATCTTCATGTTAGCCCAAGGGAGATCTCTTAATTGCTGTAGACGAGCCTCTCTCAAAAGAATCAGAATGCTGGAATCATCAATCATAGAATGAGATGGGCTGCTCTTTAAATAGGCATGGGAGTTAACGCGTGGTGTTAAGACTTAACGCCAACATTAGCGATCGTGTACAGTCGGGGCTGAGATCGTGCAACCGCCGAGATCGTGGCATATCGTGGACTCAATGCAAGCATTAAGAGTAAATGCTGGTGTTGTCTCTTAGTACTCAACGGTACTTCTTCTCGACGTCATTCCCTCTTTGACGACATCCCTTATCGACAAAAAAGCTAACACGGGTCATTAATGCTAACGCGGGGCGTTAAGAGTTAAAGCGGGGCGTTAACTCTTAAAGTGGGGCGTTAGCTCTCTTTCCAGAGAATCATCTCCAATCAGCATAAGACTCATAGGGATGTGTATCTATAATTCCTGTACAACCTGCACACTATAAACACACAAAATATATGATTAAATAGAACACAGTATTTGTTATTCTCAAACCAAGAGATGCGGAACATAGGTTCCAACAATCTCCCCCTTTTGATAATAACAAATACCAGTATGAGAAATTATTGAGATTAAGATCATTTGTGTTTATAGATAAGTGCGGTAATAAGATATGCATGAATAACCGGTTAAAGGCATGATAGATTTGAAAGCGATAATGCATACTCTTTCTATATGAAGTCCTCCCCCTACATAAGTGTTCTCTTCTAATTTACTCCCCCTAAATATCTATTTGACTAGATTTCTTAATTTCTTCTCCCCCTTTGTTATTAGCAAAAGTGGGTAGGGATGAGTGTATATCTACTAAGATTGATTTGGAACCACTTATTGAAGGATTATCATGATCGAGCTTATGATAGTGTATGCACCTCCTATATGATTACTCCCCCTACATAAATGCTTCTTATGAATTTCTTATGTACCCCCCTTAAATGTTAGATTTATGCAAAATTAATCTCCCCTTTTGGTAGTATCAAAAAAAGGGTTTAAGTGAGAGTATGCAATAAGAATTAATATGATTTATGTCGAGAAGAAAAATAGGATGCAATCAAAAGCTTGTTAAATACTACTTGTTGAGAAAAATATAAGCATGATGGAACATATAGTAGCAAGCAACATAGCTGATATGATAAAGTAAACATTCTATTTTAAGATACCACTAGTTGAAAAAAGAATACCACGGTGTTAAAAAAAAATAGACATGAATGAGCATAAGTGGTAAACTTAGCAGAAGAATATAATAAGCACTCTTAAACATAAACATCATTTTAGAAGCTAAAATCATACAAAGGATAATGAGTTTTAAATTTGAAAAATTGATGTTTGAGTTGTAGATTCAAGAGATACTATTCCATTATGATAAAATTGCAAGCATGATTCTATACTATCAAGAAAAGATTCATAAACTACAATGTAATAAAATTTGCATTTCAAGTATACATAAACATTGTAGCGGTCATGCTTTGTTACCTAGTGCATTTACTTAAGTTTGTAGAGAATATTGTAGATGGGCATTAGGATCCAATTCTCATGAGTAGAAGTTTTATGAAAGATAATGATGTGCACAAAATAGTGTTTTGATAAAGTATACATGTGAATTAATCAAAAATACATGACATATATAATGAAATAACACAACATTAAAATACACAAATAATGTTACTTCCACAATATTTCGATGCACATAAATAAAGAGTACAACTACCAAGGTGCTCTGCACTCACAATGCTCATTAAGACTTATCAGGGGGCAAAGTAGTGCTTGAGGATCACTTTTATAGTTTTTAGCTTTATTTTTTTTGATCCGGTGTACTAAGAGAAGTGGTGTAAAAATTGTTTGCTACAAGACACTTTACAATTCTTAGGTGGAGTTTTCCTTGTCATCTATTTTTATTTAATTTTGATTTTTATGACCAAGGACTCCGAATTCACTTGTTTTGCAAACATAACATTTGAATTTGAAACCACATTTCTCTTAAGAATAAGTGCATGAAAGACAAAGAATTGTAATAACTAATTCAATGTTGTGTAGGTAATCTATTTAAGCATTTTAATTACTTATGTTATTACATTATACAATCATGCAAGAATAAGATTGTAAACACATGTAAGTTATCAAAAATAAGTGAGTGAATGAATCATTATCAAACATAATACATTACTCATACTTAGAGGCATGCTAAGTTTTTCTACGCATGTTTGTCTACAATCAATTTTATTGCACATAACAAGATAATTTTCAAGGCATGACAAATACAAAACAAGGTTTTTTAAGAAACTTGAAAGTTAAATTAAACATTGTATTTAATCTTTAATTGATATAATTAATCATCCTTGACAATGGCAATGAATAACAATCAATTTTTAAATATTTTTTAATTTTTATATAAGTACAAAACAATAATCACACATAAAGAGAAAACATATTTTTGTTCTTTGAAATTGTTTTGTAATTTTGTATTTATTTTTAAATATTTAAATTTAAATATTTTCTCGAAAACATAGAAGTCTTTTTAGCCCTATCAGTAAATGATATTCTATGCAGAGAAATAAACCCAAAATAATACATAAACAAAACAGAAATTTTTCTAAGAAGAAAAATATTTATAACAAAGGGGCTAACGACAGGCGTTAGCTTCTTAACGCCAAAATAGAACTGCATTTCTTAATTTTTTTTAAAAATGTTTTTCAAAATTCATTTGTATTATAAAGAGGCCTTTCTTCAGTTGAAATTTCAGACTTTTTAGAGATGATTTGAAGGCTCTTTTAAGCATGTTTTCGAAGATTTTTCAAATACTTGTGTTTTATCATTAAAGCTCAAAATAATAAAATATACAAACACAAGATGCAAAGATAGAACAAAAATAATATGCATGATTTAAGTATTAAGAGTGAGGTGATGTTCATGCAATGAATATAATATGTGTATACCCAAGAATAATATACCCTAACTATATGTCTACACACTATAGCCCCCTACTAAGAGACAGATGGACATGAGGAGCTGCACACATGTTGTAGGTTGGGGTGTTAATCCCATATGCATACAAAAAAAGACACTCAACCTAGCACTCTTTCCCCCTAGTGCCTCGCAAGGCCCTACTGGAACCCTCTCCGGTTAAGGATAAGACATGACATAGAGGTTAGGTCACTAATGCACACAATCCTACGCCCTCAATATTTTGAGACATAAGTCATGGGTTAATGATTATGGATATACTAAGCATTTTAGTCTAAGGATTGATTCATAAAACATGAGTTTGCTTTAGTTTTTAGAACATATAGTGGATTTTGAAACCACATTGTACTCATGAATTTTAAAGTTCAAAATTTCTCTACCTTTAGCATGTCACTATATTGATAATCCTAGCATAGACACTAAATTGAGCATATACCAAAAGGTGCAGCTGGGATAATGAATTTGGATGTTATGCAAAATCTGTTAAATATATATAATTGGTTTGTATGTAATCAATTATAGAGTTTTGAAATTTTATAGACCTAGAATGAAGAGGCAATTCAATTTGATTTCATCTTATTAATGTCAAGTTAATTTTAAGGTCTAAATATGATGAGATTCATGCAAACAATAAAGATGCACATTACACACACTAAACAAGATATGAAACTAAATACCAATCGCAATCATATATTTCATAATTCCTAAGGTTCATAGAATTAGTTGATTTAAGATAGGTCTTGATAGATCATGAATTGTGATATATGATTATAGTGAATTTTAGCATAGATCAGGGTGGTGATTGTGAAACCATATTCATCATTTTTGGAATTTTTCAATTTTGATTTTTCTAGATCATGATTTTCCATTATAGGGGCTATCATATGCCACAAAAAAATATACAAATATGCAATAAGTTGCGCGTTTAATATTTTAGCCTAAGACCCCTAAAAGCTTATTTAAATCCATTTTTTAGAGTAATATCATTAGTCTTGATAATATCACTTAGCAAAGTTAGAATCCAACTTATAATGATAAAATAAGACATTTATAGGCAATGGATTTAAAAATGATAAAACCTATAAAAAGAAAAGATAGATCACTTGAAAACTTTATGAATTTATATTCAATTTAATTCAATTTGATTTGATAAACATTAGGCTTGAAGTGTGAAAGTCATATTGCATAATATATCTAAGTGACCATAAACATGTTGGATCAAAAATAGGAAAAGAAACAAAAGAAAAAGACATTAAGCATTTCATGAAGTAGAGTATTGAAAATTTCATTTTGATTTATTTCTACTTCATGCAAATGATTTGATACTAATGAATGAGAGATTTAGGTATCCAAAGGGGTCCAAGTGGGATGGTTTCTTTGGGTACCCAAATACATCGTGTTGGCTTTTGGGAAGATAGTGATGAATGAGCCCTTAGAAGTGGAGTTAGTGTTTCATTTTTAATTTTGGGCCTCCATTCATATTTTGGTTGATTGTCTTTCAAATTCATATTATGATTATACATCTTTTTGTGGTGATAGTTGGTTGAAAAACAATTCGTTTGGGAATTATGTTTATTGACATTGTTTTTCAAAATAGATTGATGTTGATAATCATAAAAAATTGTAGAATAATCAATATTAGAGAGTTTATAAAAGTTATGGTCTTTCTTAAAAATTGAATGTTGAAAGAGTGAGTGATTATGGGCATTTGATAAAAAGTTTTTATTTACTTGTTGATTTTCAATTCCACTCTTTCTTATAGACCTACTTTTATAATATGAAGTTAAATTTTTGGACTTTTGATGATTTGATAAACTAGAAATAAGAGATTTTTTAATACTTCAAAACTTTTGAATAATCATTTTTAATGATTCCAGTTTATCCATTAAAGCATCATTTTCTTTAATCAATTTTTCATTATGCACTTTTGAATTTAAAAGACCTTTTTCTAAAACCTTGAGTTCCTTTTTAAAAGTATTACAATCAAAATAAGGTTTAGCATTTTCAATTAAAGAGTATGAAAGAAAATTTGAAACATCAATATAAGATTCTACTTTAGCGTTTGCTTTTAAAGTTTTATTTTCTAAACGTAATTTGGAATTAGCATTTTTCAATTTCTTAATTCCACGTTTAGCAATTTCAAGCATACGAAATGTAGAAATAAAATTTGTTACAAAAAGAGAAGATTTTGATTTTCTTACATTGCTATGGGGTGAGGCAAGATTTAAACTAATGGTTCCTTTGACATCTTCTTCACATTCCTCTTTCATAGTTGAATTTCCGTCTTCTCTTTTGCTTGATGTGTTGTCATCATTTGAGTACAACATTGTGACGTTGCATTCTTCTCTCTTAGATAAATCTTCCTCCAAGCATGAGTCCTCGTCAGTTTCTTCTCGTGGATCCATAAGGAATTGCACTTGTTCATCATCTGTGGAGGCAAGACTATAAGAATTGTCAAGAAATTTCCAAACTTCAAAAGCAGTAGGAAGCATTTAAATAAGTTTGAAAATATTTTGATCTAGTGCACAATATTGACTATTCATTGATTTGGCATTTAAAAATACTTCTTTTTTATTTAGAATAATTGGGGGCATTTTAATTGTAATATTCCAAACTTCAATATCCATAGATTTAAGAAATTTTTCCATAAGAGTTTTCCACACATTATAATTTTCCCCCATAAATAAAGGTGGTGATAATGATTTTTCATATTCATAAAACTTATCCCCCTTAGAAGATTCGAGATCAAGAAGCGCCAATATTCCTGGTTATGAAGCCGTATTGGAATAACCTACACTCTGATACCACATGTTGGATCTTACGACGCCCTTAGAGGGGTGGGGGTGAATAAGGGTTTTACGGAATTTAAATCTTAATAAAAAATATCAGAGTTTGTGACTGAAGTTTCGGAATATTTTATAGGAAAATATATTTTAATATCTCATATAAGGTTAACAGAACTTTTTCCTTACTGTTGCTAACGCCTGGCATTAAGTGTTAACGCTGGGCGTTAGCTCTTCAGAAAATTAAGCTGCTCAGAATTATGTCAAGGAGATTTTACTAATGAAAACTTTAATGAAATATAATTCCAGAAAATCAGAGATAATAAAAATGAATATTATATTTCAAAGAAATTGATTACACAAATGTTTTGATGAAAATATAATTTAACTCATTCTTGAAGAGGGAATAAAATAAATTGAATAGAACATTAAAACACATGATTTTATTTCATAATAAATTAATTACACAAATGATTGATTTCTATAACGCTAGAAATCAAGGCGAGAATATTAAAAACACTTTTTGATGTTTCACCAAGCCTTCTCCCAAGGACCGATTGGCTATAGCCTATCTATCCCAAGATAAGTCCTCTAGCCACCCCCTAGATCTACCCTCGACCTAGTCGCCATGCACAAGGCGACGAATTACCCCCTAAGCCGCACAAGGACCTAGTCGCCAACAACCACGATGAATTTGCGCACGGAATCCTTCTCGGAATCCGACGTTCTCCCCGAACGATTTCTCCACACCAATTACAAAAGGAATAAAATAAAAGATTACAAGATAAAGTAAGAAAAACTCCCCAAGAAATTATGAAGGTGAAGACAAAGGAGATGTAGACGTTGGCGTTCTTAAAGCGTTCGTCCTTCGTATAGAATATGCGTTGTAGACCTTCTCCTTCAAAATCTTCTTTAGATCTTCATGTTAGCCCAAGGGAGATCTCTTAATTGTTGTAGACGAGCCTCTCTCAAAAGAATCACAATGCTGGAATCATCAATCATAGAATGAGAGGGGCTGCTCTTTAAATAGGCACGGGAGTTAACGCGTGTCGCTAAGAGTTAACGCCAGCGTTATCGATCGTGCACAATCGTGGCTGAGATCGTGCAACTGCCGAGATAGTGGAAGATCGTGGAATCAATACGAGTGTTAAGAGTCAACACTGACATTGTCTCTTGGTACTCGACGATACTTCTTCTCGATGTCATTCCCTCTTCGACGACATCCCTTATCGATGAAAAATTTAACGTGGGTCATTAACGCTAACGCAGGGCGTTAAGAGTTAAAGCAGGGCGATAAGAGTTAAAGCGGGCGTTAAAAGTTAAAACGGGGTGTTAGCTCTCTTTCCATGAATCATCTCCAATCAGCATACTACTCATAGGGATGTGTATCTATAATTCCTGTACAACCTGCACACTATAAACACACAAAATACAAGATCAAATACAACACGGTATTTGTTATTCTCAAACCAAGAGATGCGGAACATAGGCTCCAACAGATATCGTCGACATCTTGTCTTGTGTTTGTGCTTGAGTCTTCTTCTTCATCTCGGCTTTCTGATATCGTTGTGAGGTGATGTAGTGCTGATGTCACAACGATATTATCATACGCATGCTATCTCCACGATAACCGATATGATCACTCTGCTTTGCTCTGTATATCATTTCAACGACTTGCATACACTGGTCTACGATATGTCCAGTATTTTTTGATGATATTGAACTTAGGCAAGTTATTGAAGTACTAGACATATTGCTTAATCTCTGCAAGCATGAACTAGATATGACATTAAATACACCTTGTACTTATCATTGAGCTGATCACTTCTTCAAATCAGAAACACTGCTGGGCACTGTTCCCAACACCACCTCCGACAGATCTTCTAATGTACAGACGACCAGATTCCAGCTAGACTGCGTGACCGCGTAACTGCGCGGTCTAGGTTTTTTCTCTTTATTGCTATTTGTACCCCATGTATCTTCTCTTCTCTGCCGCAGTTCTCCTGTACCCTAGGCAGCCCATTATTTTTGGACTTGCCCATTTGGGCAGACCCCTGTGTCTATAAATAGAGGGGTAGGGGTACCAATATTCACCTTAAGTCTCTCACTGTCAAAGTAATCGCACAAGGCACACCACTTCTCGAGTGAGATCCAATCAAATAGGTTACAAACTCTTGGATTCTTTCCCAATGCAACATGTTCTTTATAAGTTGCAAATAATCTCCCTCTCCAATGCGTATAACTATGCAGAAACATCTCATTCATATAGCCTTTTACTAATTGATTTGTAGACCATCCCTTTATATCAAACCATTAATACAAAGGAACAACATATATTTAGTTATTCCAACCAAATTGAAAAAAAGTCATATACAAATTTACTTACATCTAATCCAGCATATACAGGAAGTATACATTCATTTTCAATTTCTCTCCTGGGGTCAAGAAATCCAATCCTGGACTATGTCTAATAACAACACCTATCCCATTTTCTAGGTGATTTGCAAAACGACGTGGTTTCTTGAAGCCTTCAGGGAACTCAATCTCAACCAATTTCTTATCCTAAAAAATGTATATTATCATATACTGTGATAGTATGTAACTTTCAAGATAAATAAAACATACATTTTCTTCAATAGCTTTCTCGATAGAATTTCCCGTGCTCGCCCCACGACCTCTTTTCTACTAGAGCTTGCCACTGCAAAATTAAACAAACTTAATAAAATATATGGTTCTAGTAAATAATAAACATCAATATGAAATATAATTAAGGAATGCTTACCAGTATTATCAGATATTTTTGGTGGACTTCCATCATCGAATTCATTAGCCGCAACATCATCATGAAGATGATGTGATCCAAGAGACGATGGTTGTACACTAGATAAAGGTGTGGATGGTAGAATAGACGATGGTGGTAGACTTGGTGTGGATTGTGGACTAGACAATGGTGGCAGAGTAGATGATGGGGGTCGACTAGACGATGATGGTCGACTAAATGATGGTGGTCGACTAGATGATGCTGGAAGACTAGATGATGGTGGTAGACTAGACAGTTCAACAACAACATAATATGTTGGTTCATCATTAACCAACGCTTTACTCCTTATTACAGGGCGACGTAGAATGACATTCTTCGGAGGCATTCTTCTACAAAGTAAATATGATACAAATGTTAAATAAGATACAAATGTTAAATATCACATTAGAATAATATTCAATCAAATGTTATGAAAAGTAAGAATTGGACTAGAGTTTCACCATAATAGATAAGAAATAAACTTCGCGTACCATGGCTCATCTTCCGCATGAGTAACATACATGGTATCATCATTGTCATCACAACATTGCACAAGTGCTTCATCATCTTCATTTGTAGACTCATCTTCATCAACGTTATAATTATTATGTTCCTTCTCTTCTCGAATTTTAGTTAGAACTTCCACATTTATAATATCAGGTTCGATATCTTCTCTTGCTAGAAATTGTAGGTTATGATCCTCAATAGCATATATAAATTCATTGCTAGAAGACTCATGTTGTTGAAAAACCTCTTGAACCATAGACTCACCTAGGTTATCATTCATTTTCTCCATTTCTAGGTCATCTTGTTCCTTAATATCCCAAAGGTGTCTATGAAATACAAGCTGTGCAATTTTCCAATGCTCACCTAGTTTTGTGTCATCGACATAGAACACTTGTTGCACTTGGTTTGGAAGAACGAATGGATCATCACTATACCAATGATATCTTATATCAATCCTCACAAAATATTTATCTTTTTGCATAGTCTTTTTCCCACGAGTGTTAAACCATTCACACCAAAATAATACTACTTTATATCCATGAAGATAGGTCATTTAACTACTCTTGTCAATACTCTATAAAACTCAAGCATTTCATTTTGATGTTCCCCCTCAACAAGTAAACCAATATTTTGTGTGGTTCGACGATCATCTCGATCTTTTATATGAAATCATACTCCATTAACAATACAACCAGAGTAGAATTTTGTTAAGTATGATTGTGGACCATTTGCCAATGCCCATAACTCTTTAGAGATGTCTCTGTACTGTTGATGATGCAATCTATTTATCTATACATGATAAATAAAAAAATTAATTGGTTAAGTGAAACTTGAAATTAACAATATTGGAGAAAAATTTCGTTATTAGACCTTACATGAGCTTGAAACCAATAATGAAACTATTCTTCGTGAGTTTGGTCAATGTTCCTATCATTTGCCATTTTTAGCTGCTTCATGTGCATACTATAAAAGACATTAAGTAACTTAAATTTAGATATAAAATAAGAATAATGATAATGGTTTAATATGAATCTACTAGCTCCAACATGTTTCGAACCTTTTAAAAGCATCCACTTCGTTATAATTATTTAATATGAATTTATGAGCTGCATCTAGATCTTTTTTTGAAAGGGCATCGCAACGACGGAGAGGTCCAAAGGGCCTCACTTTTAATGCAAACACAGACAATTCACACTCTTGTTGATCCTCTACTCCATCATAATTTCTTTTATTTTTGTTAAACCTTGTTTCTGTTTCATTTAGATACATTGACATAAATGTTAAAGACTCTTTTACAATATATCCTTCCGCTATTGAACCCTATGGAAGAGCTTTATTATGTACATAGACATTAAGTGATTTTAGAAACCTGAAAAGACACTCAATAATAAGAACAAAATATTTTTGGTTTATGTTATGTATGAAGATGATGTAAGAATGCATAAATAAATTTACCTTTCAATGGGGTACATCCAACATGAATGAACTGGGCCAGCAATCTTTTCCTCCTTTGGAAGGTGAATAGCCAACTGAACCATTACATCGAAAAAAGCTGGAGGAAATATTTTCTCCAATTTGCACAAAATAATTGGAATATTACTTTCCAATTTATCGATATGCTCTACCTTTACTATTTTTGAGCATAAAATTTTAAAGAAATCCCCTATCTCGTATAGTGCCTCAATGACATCTGGGCGTAGAAACCCTCGAATACCAATAGGAATTAATAGTTGTAATAGAACATGACAATCAAGAGATTTAACTCCATAAATCTTTCCCACTTTTACGCATCTCGAAATATTTGAAGCATTGCCATCCGGAAACTTGACATTTTTTAAAAAATTGCAATTTTTTTTCATTCAAAGATAAATTGTAACATGCTTGAGGTTTTATTATAGAACTTCCACTTCTAATCAAGTGTAACTCCTTCCTAATGTTAAGATCTTGCAAATCTTCTCGTGCTTTTTCTATATCTTTACTTTTTCCATCAATGTTCATTAACGTGCCCAACAAATTATCACAAATATTTTTTTTCAACATGCATTACATCAATGTTGTGTCCTATCAAAAGCTTATGCAAGTATGGTAATTCAAAGAAGATGCTTTTCTTGACCCAGGTTCCTTCTTTAATGTTGTGTTTCCTCTTTCGTTTGCTTGGGTGTTTTCCAAATTTATTGAAATTATGTTCGAGTGTGCTCAAATTTTAAAGTAATTTTGCTCCACTCCACTCCAAAGGTTTTGAACGCATTTCTGACTTTCCATCGAACAATTTAGGCTATGTTTGGTTGGGCCGTTGCTGATGGAAAGCTGCAGATGAAAATCTGCTGATAAGAAAATTGCTGATTCTGGAAAACGAAGTTTTGTTAAAAAACTGTTTGGGTGAAATGGAGTTTGTAAAACGGAGTTTTGAAAAAGTTGTTTGGAAACAAAACAGAGTTTTGAGCTAATTTTTTTTCTCACCAAATATCAGAAAAATATATTTATTTTCCATCATATAATACCAAACACAAAAAATAATGTCCACATAAACACACAACATACATACATACATACATACACAACATACACACCACACACATACACACCACAATATACACTCACACCTATACATACACAGACAAAGACACCACAACATACACACACACACCACAACAGACACACACACCACAACATACATACACAAACACACATCACAACAACATACACACACACCACAACATACATACACAAACACACACCACACCAACATACACACACACACACCACAACATACATACACACGCATACACACACACCACAACATACACACACACACCACAATATAAATACACACACATACACACACACCATAACATACACACACACCACAACATACACACACACACCACAACATACATACACAAACAAACACACACACACACACACACACACACACACCGTAACATACATACACACACACCACAACATACATACACAAACACACACCACAACAATATACACACACTCACACCACAATATACATACACACGCATACACACACACCACAACATACACACACCACAACATACATACACACATATACACACACACCACAACATACACACACACACCACAACATACACACACACACACCATAACATACATACACAAACAAACACACACCACAACAACATACACACACACACACCACAACATACATACACACACATACACACACACCACAACATACATACACAAACACACACCACAACAACATACACACACACACACCACAACATACATACACACACATACAAACACACCACAACATACATACACAAACACGCACCACAACAACATACACACACACCACAACATACATACACACACATACACACACACCACAACATACACACACACCACAACGTACATACACAAACACACACTACAACAACATACACAAACACACACACACACACCACAACATATATACACACACACACACCACAACATACACACACACCACAACATACAGACACAAACACACACCACAACAACATACACACACACCACAACATACATACACACACACACACCACAACAACAACATACACACACACCACAACATACATACACATACATACACACACACCACAACATAAACACACACCAAAACATACATACACAAACACACACCACAACAACATACACACACACACACCACAACATACATACACACACATACACACACACCACAATATACACCCACACCATAACATACACACACACACCACAAAATACACACACAAACATACACCACAACAACATACACACACAAAGCACAACATACATACACACACATGGACACACACCACAACATACACACACACATACACACAACACACAACACACACCACAACAACATACACACAACACACATACGCACACATACTCACACCTACACATACAAATACAACCACACACACACATACTCACACCTACACACACACACATACAACCATAACACCTATACACACAAACACAAAACATATGACAATAAAAAAAATTTCATCCAAAATTCCACAAAACATATGACAAAATCAGAGGAAAAGGAGAAAAAAATTCATTATACATCAAAGATCAAATTGTGGCAGATTGGGAGAAGTTCCAAATGGAATAGGAGACTGCCGGCAAGATCGTGCGCAAAGGTTGACGTCGAGATCGTGATCAAGGTCGTGTTGAAGGTAGATGTCGATGTTGATGTCGGAGGAAGCGAGGATTCTGCTCACTGTCATGCTCAAGGTCGACAGGTTTGTCGATGAAGATGTTGCAGGAATCGCCGGCAAGATTGTGATCAAGGTCATCGTCGATGTCGGAGGAGAGATCGCTGGTAGGGGAGGAGAAGACGTCGCACGTTCGCCGGTCGGGAGAGGAGAAGAGGCCACGCGAAGGGGGGATTGGGAGCCGCCGCGATGGATTAGGGCCTTTGAGGGAAGAAAGAAGCGGGGCCACTCAGTTTCGCGTCTGCGTCTGGACGTGGGGGGATGCCCACGTCTGGGAATAGTAAAGAAACCCCAGTTTATAAAAAATGGGGTTTTCTAAATAAGCAGTGCCAAACTCTGCTTATGCTAGAAGTTGCGGTGCGGTTCAGCCGTACCACAGGAAAAAAGCCCAACCAAACGCCACCTAAATCTTTCGATATCGATGATCATTATATAGATAATGATGATGTCCCATATATCATATCTTACTTTGAATCCTTCTAGAATCTGTATCATATAAACAAGATGGGCATGCCCCATATCCCTTTGTGGTCCACCCAAATAAGTTTATAAGAGCTGGAAAATCATTAATTGTCCACATAATTGCAGCATGCATTTTAAATGTTTGTTTAGCATATGTGTCGTAAGTCTCAACGCCAATCCATAATTCTTTCAATTCTTCTATCAATGGTCTAAGATAAATATCAATATCTTTTCCAGGTGCACGTGGGCTAGGAATTAGCAATGACATCATAAAAAACTCATCTTTCATCCCTTTGTATAATGACATATTATTGTTAAAATTTTGGAGAAGAAAGGATCGAAGGCAATAGTGGAAGACTTCAATTCAATTCACATCAGTTAACTAGTGACAATGAAGGCAAGAGAATCTCAATTGAATACTATCTTATTACAATGCGTTGCATACATGGCGAGACATGATTTATGAGAGCAAACTTAGATGAAAACAAGCAACACAAAAGACTGGCGGTCAGCATGCTAAGACTGCCAAAACTAGTAAGGTCGCTGGCTTCCCTGAGACCGCGCGAACAGAACAAGTTGATGAACTGTGAACTGCAAGACTGCAAAAAGCTCAGGCCGCACGAACTGCTCTTTTTTTGCAACTGCTGAAAAGAAAACTATTTGCACTTCTTGATCGCTCAGACCGCACGGTCTCAAGATCACAGAAGTAACCCGCGAACACTTGACGAAGATTTGCTCACTGCTGCAAGACCGCACTCAAGACCGCCTGACCTCTTAAGGTCGCCTGATAAACTGAGCCCGCTGCAGACAGATCCAAGAACCTCGAAACACAGTTCGCCCGGACAGATCGCTGACGAACTGGTTTATTAAAAGCTAGAAAGAAAGGAAGAATGCTGACAGAAACCTGCTGGCCGCCTAACTTGCAAGCACAACAAACAATCAATAATCTTCAGACCGTGCGACCTCAAGGTTGAGACCGACACAATCAATCCACACTAAGTTCTTACAGTTCTTGCATTATGAATGGCTACCCATGCCCCTCTATTTATAGACAAATGAACAAATATCATCACCGCCACAGAGGGATATGGTCACCTTCCTTATTGAAGTACGCAGTTTCTAGAACCAGACCGTGCATTCATGATATGACCTTTATTGCACTTAAGCAACTGTCAATTAAGACAGCTCGCTTATTCCAAACCGGCAGATTGCCCGGTCTCTTACATGAGAAGAACGATATGAGAATCTGACCAGATTGTGAAAAACCTGCCAGAACCAGGCTCATACAACCCGTCCGGTCTCCCATAAGATTGGAACCACAGCATACCGCAAGAGCGATCTCAAGCAGTCCGAAGTATAAGACCGCCGAAGCGATCTCCATTACTTGACCGCCCTGTCTCGAACTGAACAAAACACCTAAGTACCAACGATAAATCAACTCAGGCCACCAACACCAGAGACACGCGAACTCAATAGCCAAATCTCCACACCCGAGCTCACCCGGTCTCTGCGGTCTCCATAATCAGACCGCCTAGATAGTCCACTTCCACTTCAAAAATTAAACACTCCCCCTTGAAGTGGGAACTGGAAGTCAACCCAAGTAGACACCTCAATCGTTCAAACGGTCCCTTCGACAACGACTTCGTAAAGATGTCCACAACATTATCCTTGCTCTGCACATGGTCAACCATAAGAGATCCTTCAACACCTTCTACCGAAAGAAATGATGTTGAATCTCTATGTGCTTGGTTTGCGCATGACAAACTAGATTGTTCACCAGTTTGAGGGCACTCTCATTGTCACCCCAAAGCAGAGTAGGACCATGCACCTCCATATGAATGCCCTCCATAAGCCTCCTAAGCCAGATGGCTTCCTGAGCTACCAAAGCCGAATCTTTGTATTCCACCTCTGTGGTAGAGACAGACACAGAATCCTGCTTCTTGCTGCACCATGATATAGCTATAGAGCCTGTCATAAAGACATATCCAGAAGTCGATCTCCGATCATCTGAATCTCCTCCATAATCAGCATCCATGTATCCATGCAAGCAAAATCCGGAGTCCTTCCCATAGAAGAGACCCAAATCTGAGGTGGACTTCACATACTTCAGAATGCTCCTAGCCTCCATAAGATGAGGTTTCCGAGGCTCAGCCATAAACTGACTCACTCGGCCAATCACATAAGAGATATCCGGCCTTGTGATCGTCAAGTATATTAAGCTTGCGACCAAAGCCCGAAACACAAAGTGATCGGCAAGAATCTTCCCTTCATCTCGTCGAAGATGAACTCCAACTTCAAGGGGAGTAGAGCTTCTTTTCCCCCCTTCCAGGCTGAACCTCTTCACGATCCTATCTGCATAACCTATCTAGGAAACAAGCATACCGCCCTCTCTCCTATCCACTTTAAGTCCAAGGAAATGGTGGAGCTCACCCAAGTCCTTCATCTTAAATCTGATACCTAACTCAGCAAGTAGTCTAGCTACCTCCACATCAGAATTCCCCATGATGATCATATCGTCAACGTATAGCTCCACCAAGACCTGAAGCTCCCCCGCCTTCTTTACAAACAAGCTTGAATCTGAGTCAGAAGCAAAGTATCCACAGAACTGGAGGTATTTTGCAATCATGCCATACCACGCCCGAGGCGCCTGCTTCAAGTCGTAAAGAGCCTTTTTGAGCTTGCAAACATGTCTTGGGTGTTCTTCAGAAATATAACCAGGTGGCTGATCCATGAAGATATCTTTGTCGATCTCGCCGTATAAGAAAGCATTCTTCATGTCGAGTTGCCAAATCTTCCACCCTTGGCAAGCTGCCAATGCGATACCACCCGGATCAAAGTCATCTTGGTCACAGGGCTGAAAGTTTCTTCATAATCCTCCCCATACTTCTGAGAGAAACCTCGAGCTACAAGGCGAGCCTTGTACCGCTCAATGATACCATCAACCTTCTTCTTTAGCTTGAAAACCCACTCGCAAGTCACCGGAGTAACTCCCTCAACCTAAGGCACCAAGTCCCATGTCTCATTCTTCCTGAGGGAAGCCATCTCTTCATCCATGGCTCTTTCCCACTCCTTGACTCCAACGACATTCTCAAAGCAAGATGGATCTCTCTCATCCAGTGGACCTACAAAGAAACATAAGATGAAGCTCACCAAATTCCCCCCTGTATACAGATCTGGTGGAATGATAGTCCTCTTGGACCTCCTCAGAGCTTGACTTTGAACCACCTCTTCAGCTTCTTATTCTGAACTAGCTCTCCTCTCAGGTAGACGTTGATCTGTTTGATCTTACGACGCCCTTAGAGGGGGGTGAATAATGGTATTATGGAATTTAAATCTTAAATAAAAATATCAGAGTTTGTGACTGAAGTTTCAGAATATTTTATAGGAAAATATATTTTAATATCTCAGATAAGGTTAACAGAACTTTTTCCTTACTATTGCTAACGCCTGGCGTTAAGTGTTAACGTTGGGGGTGTTCGAGCCAAAAATGCTCTAGGTCCACACTCGCTCAAGCTGAAAAGAGGTGGAGGAAGAAAACTGTTAGATGGTTGGTTACTTTGAGCTATGATGGAAGACAAGAGGGAGGAGAAAAAGAGATGTCGAGGGTCTCCTGAGAGGAGATAGTAGAATCTGCTGAAAAAAGAGGTAACGAGGTCTCAGAAATGAGACAGCTCCAGTTGTCGAAAAGAGGTCATGACGATCTCAGAAATGAGACCGCTCCAGGTACTGAAAAGAGGTCATGACGATCTCAAAAATGAGACCGCTCCAGCTGCTGAAAAGAGGTCCGATGGCCTCAAAAGTGAGATCGCTCATGTCAAAGACAAGGGCTGGAAACACTCCAAAAGATCTCGAAACCAAAGACCCTACCCCCTATTTATAGGCGGGGGGGGGGGGGGGGGGGGCTGCCCAAACGGGCAGGTCCGGAAGGAATGGGCTGCCCGGAGCCGAGATTTCTGAGGCGAGGTCTCCTAGGAGGCGACCTCAGGGCGAGGTCGCGCGGAGCGACCTCCCGAGGCGAGTTCGCCCAGGAGGCGACCTCAGGGCGAGGTCGCGCAGAGCGACCTCCCGAGGCGAGGTCGCCCAGGAGGCGACCTCAGGGCGAGGTTGCGAGGAGCGACCTCCCGAGGCGAGGTCGCCCAGGAGGCGACCTCAGGGCGAGGTCGCGCAGAGCGACCTCCCGAGGCGAGGTCTCCCAGGAGGCGACCTCAGGGCGAGGTCGCACGGAGCGATCTCCCGAGGCGAGGTCGCCCAGGAGGCGACCTCAGGGCGACGTCACGCGGAGCGCGACCTCCTGAGGGGGAAAACTGTCCGGGAGGTGAGAGACCACCCGGACTTGAAATCCCGGCGAGATAAAGCTGGGTTACCAGGAGAGATTGCTCGACGACTGCGAGAGCAAGTCGATTGCTTCGGTCACCTGCAAAAAAGCCACCTCAAGGTGATCGCTGATTTCTGTGTAAACATAATCCCCATATTTTTTCAAGTTTTGAGAAGCTTGAAAAAATAGAACTTACCCATGCAAATCAAGATCCACCTCTCTTGTGAGGACAGAATATGTGTATATAAAAATGTAAATACCTGTGAGGACTTATCAATGGCCGAAGAGAACTCGCCTGCGAGTACGTACATATTTCTGAATAAGGACTCGCGAACACCTGCTTCTATCTTCAAAAAGGTATAAGGACTAGTATATGAAAAATTTAGTATGCGAGTACCTGAAGAGAATTCGCAAGCACCTGATTTTATCTGAAAAAGATATAAGAACAGGTATATGAAAAAATTTGTATGCGAGTACCTGAAGAGAACTCGCAAATACCTATATATCTCTGCAAAAGATATAAGAACAGGTATATGAAAAATTTTGTATGTGAGTACCTGAAGAGAACTCGCAAGTACCTGAAGAGAACTCGCAAGTACCTGAAGAGAACTCGCAAGTACCTGTATATCTATGCAAAAGATATAAGAACAGGTATATGAAAAATTTGTATGCGAGTACCTGAAGAGAACTCGCAAGTACCTGTATATCTCTGCAAAAGATATAAGAACAGGTGTATGAAAAATTTAGTATGCGAGTACCTGAAGAGAACTCGCAAGTATCTGTATATCTCTACAAAAGATATAAGAACAGTTATATGAAAAAATTTGTATGCGAGTACCTGAAGAGAACTCGCAAGTACCTGTATATCTCTGCAAAAGATATGAGAAGTAGGTAATGAAGATTTAAAGTATGTCACCGCACCATTACTTTTTATTCATACTTGAAGTGTGTGAGAGAGATTATCCCATTTATAGAGTATATGAGTGTTTATTCACAATCACTTTGCTTTGATGTTGATGAAATAATATCTGTGTGAAGAGAAGAGATAGTACTCATGTCTATGGAGAGATAAACTAACATTCTGATATCATCACAATTACATATTCCAGATCAGTGAGTGTGAAATCCATATAGCTGGCTGATTCTGACTTGTTGATATAATATTTTTATTGAGGTTATGTTAGCTGATGCCCAAACCAGCGTATGATTTTGCGAAATCCAGAAATGATAAATAGATTAATCATGAAATCCCAAAGTCTGGAAATCTATAAAATCCGACATGATATATATATATATATGAAGTCCATGGTACCTGTAAAATTGGTAGCCAACAAATAATTTGCATAATTATTTGGTAGTCATTGTAGTACATACTAAAGTAAGTAAGTTTTTCTTGCCAACGTATGCCAATCCTAACATGAGTTGTTAGCATTTTATCATAACCGATCTGCTATCAGATGTAATTATCTGTTTTCAAGCAAAGCAAGTTGATTAACTTGACGAGATGTCATGGCAATCAATGATAATCATTATAGAGAAAGAGATAGAGAGGAAAAGAGGCTGGGCTACCACTACACATCTGCGAGTTCTTCAAGCGAGATGTGGTCGCAGTAGGTTTTACGACCCTCACCCAAATCAGAGGTAGTATTTCTACCATTTGCAACCACGCAATTTTATAAGTATTGATGTAAATAGCAGGAAGTAGAGTAATGAAATAAGCTTAAGACATAAATAGGATAAATGCTTGCATTGAAGGATACGAGAGTTAATATGGATATGACGTTTGATGTATCTGACTGCTGAGAAGATCTTCGCAATGATAGCTGCTGATATAACCCCAGTCAATGTCATACTTATTACAAGTAAATCCAAAAAAGAAAAGATATGAAAAAAGCTCCAAACAAATGGGAGTCATACAAAATAGGGAATAAAGTGATATCCTATCTCTTTCTATACTAGGCACTTTTTTTATTGAGGGAAGAACTCTCTGCTTTGTAAAGTTGTCTCTGCTAGAAGAAAAACAATCTTCACATTACCAAGTAACATAGTCTTGTAATTTTCCTGCCTTCAACAGTTGGTCTATCAACTTTCGGAGAGCACAACAGTTTTCTGTATCATGACCAATATCTGAATGATATGCGCAGAAGAGTTCTTGATTGCGATTTTCAGCCTTAGACTTTATTGGATGAGGTCTTCTATACTCTGGCATATCTTGAATATTTGTTAGGACCTCTTCCAAGGAGAGATTCAACTTAGTAGATCCTTCTGGGTGATTTTCATATTCAAGTGTTGTAGGATCATAAGACTGAATGGGAGAGACTTCCAAGTATGGAGATGATATACTCTGAGGAAGTGAGTAAGACTCAAACTGCTCAACATGTGGAGGGCTCTGTGTCGAAAATGAGTGACTTTGATAGAAATTTCTCCGATGTTGCTGAATCTTATGGTTCTGAGAACACACATAGTTAGGATTCATCGCTTCACCTTAAATAAACTGATTTGCTATTTCGATGAGATGCTCATAAGACTTTGGCTCTTTTATGCTGACTTTATATTTGAGAGGGCCTTCTTGAAGTCCATGAATGAAGGCACATTTATACATCTCTTGATCAACATTAACAACCTCATGAATCTCTCTCTGGAATCTATCGATGTAGTGAGCGATAGTTTCATTAACTCCTTGCTTAATTTGGAAAAGAGCTGCTGGGTGCCTCTTTCGCTTCCTTGAGGTAGCAAATTTCAAGGGAAGTTCTCTTCTGAGATCCATAAAGAAATCTGAGGCCAGCTTGACGAAGATGCTGTCCGACGAAAAGATATGTGCTCTACCGCGGAGGGTTAGCACTACCGCTGGCGCTAGCATAAATGGAAACATTTGACGAGAAGGAAACAGTGGAGAAAAAGGAATGTTGACGGGACGCTATTTTGGCAAGCACTATCACGGCGCGTTGATGCGTCTGGTTTATATAGTGATTTCCGGGCTCATCTGGGTTGTTTATCGTTCCTTTGCACTTCATTTATTGCTCTTCTATGCTTATATAGATAGCATGTCTTAATCTCAACTATAGTGCATTCCCTACCCTCTTCGTGGTGTGATTTCATTATATTTTACTCTATGCCTAGTCTGTGGATCCTGTGGTGTGCACGTATTAGTGGTCTATATGTTTTTCATGCAGGTACAAGGATCATGTGAATGCTCGAAATCGATTGGGGCAGTTTTGGCCTAAAAAGTCACTGATCGTGCGTTTTACTTCGCGCACGATCAGGAGTACGACCACTGGTCGTGCGTTAATTCCCATTAACTGACAGAGCGATTCGCACGATCGTAGGATTTCTTTGTGCATGACCACTGGTCGTGCGTCACTGACCGTGCGTTATTTTCCTATCTACTCCTCTGCTATAGGTTGACCGCGTATGATCACAAGCATTCCTTCATGCATGACCACTGGTCGTGGACCACTGATCATGTGCATTGTTAGCTTTGCTCCGTATTTAAAGGCCGGCTCCACGATTTTAGGGCATTCAGCACAGTTTTGGGCGCTAATTCTTCCGCAACTCCGCCATTTTCCCTCTCCAAGCTCCATCCATCCATCTCCTTCCTTGGGAAAGCTTCATCCATCGATCCTAAGCTCCATCAAGGGTCCCGGAAGTGTTCCCTGCCATCTACAACAAGTACTTCAAGGTGTGGCATCTCCATTGAGCTAAGTGGAAGAGACCCAGCTCTGAGAAGAAGACGGATGACGTTTGGAGGTAGTGACAACCTCTGAACCCCGGAAGCAACCAAGGACTGAGCTCGAAGGACGCTTGACAACCCCCCATTCCGGCCAAGATCTACGGTGAGGATTCTCATCTCGTGGTTTCCTCTACCCTCTCTCTTTTGGAAATGTGTGCTTAACTATTGTATTGAACAAGAGTAATCTCTATTTGTCTATGAATGGAAGCATACTCTTGTTTTATTTCTCGCTTGATGCTTTGCTGTGATGCCCTCCGCCCCCGCTCCACTTCCACACAAGCGTTCTAGCTAGCTCACTCTAGCAAAAGCTAGAGGTGAGAGTGAAGAGGTGCCTTCAACCCTCAAACACCATTAGCACTCACTTCCCCCATTTGCTCACCGTCCATCCGCTGAACGAAGCACGACATCGTGGCTTGCAATAACCTTACCCACCAAGCGAAGCGGTGATTGCCACCCGGATAGTTAATATAGCTTTTCTTCTTCATGCATTTACAAAACCAACCAAACTCTTTTTTTGTTATCTTAGTATCTTCATAACTAATTTCCTAATAAGCAAATCATACTACCCAACTTGCGGTCCTTTGAGAACGATATTCGGGGAATTTCTCCCTACTTTTATTACTTGACAACGATCGGTGCACTGCCATCGTACCACATTTTGCGCTTGCTAATTAGCGGTGCTGAAATCGCGCGTCAAGTTTTTGGCGTCGTTGCCGGGGACTGCAAGCAAGTATGATTCATCCTTCTCAGGAATTAGTTTAATACTTTTGTTTGTGTTCTCTTTTCTTGCTAGCCTTTGTGCGATTGTTAGGATACGTATAGCATTCTTTCTATCTATTTACTTAACATGGACAACAACTATTTTGAAATATCTACGGAGCTAATCACTTTTGTGTCTCAGGCTAACTTATTTTTGGGGATCCCTAGTGAGGATGCATTGTCCCATTTGCAGAACTTTCTTGAAGTTTGCAGCACTTTTCAGCACGCTGAAGATGATTCGGAGAAAGTCAGGATTCAGTTATTCGCGTTCTCTTTGGCAGGAAAAGCTCGGGTGTGGTATCGGGAGATTCAATTAAACAAAATCCAATCTTGGAGCAAAGTGGAAGAGGAATTCTGTGGCAAATTCTATTCACACTGTCACCTTCTGGAAATGCACAATATTTTATTATTGTTTACGTAGGACGAGGATCAAACGTTGGTTGACGCATGGGAGAGATTCATTTCCCTTCAGAAGTTCTGTTTCGTGCATAGCCTCACAGATCTAGCACGCCTTCAGATATTCTATTTTGGGGTATCGGCTGGGTATAGACCTTACTTCGATGTGGCCGCAGGTGGATTGTTGTTCAGCAGGTCAAGCTGCGATGCGTGGCAAGTTGTTGAAAAGGTTTCGCGAACCAGTGGGATGTGGTGTACCCCCATGATATGTAATGATGCCATGAACATCACCTCCACTGCATCGTCGCCGGATGACAGCGTCCCGCATGAGCTCTCTGTGGATAAGTTTCGTGTTTTCACTAAATGCATCATGAGATGCATGGAGGCGCAGAACTGCACTCTGCAGATGTTCCAGTCCATGGTTGTGAACATCTTATCAATGGTCTCGGCAATTATGGTCCACCCAAATGAGACATTGAATGCCATGCAGCTTAGGAGCGGAAAGTCAACCGCGGAACCCATCGGAAGGAATGAATCTCAGGAAGAACCGCGAAACCCATCAAGCAAAGGTAGGCCAAAGGCTGATTCTTACACCACTCAATTGCTTCGTAGCCCAGTTCCGCCCCAACCATCTATTACTCCCCCATTCCCACACAGACTGAAGAATACGAGGAAGGAAAAACAATTCCAGAAATTTCAAGAACTTATGAAAGGGGTGCAAGTTAATATTCCTCTCTTGGACGTCCTCACCCAGATTCCGAGCTATTCAAAGTATCTAAAGGACTTTCTTGTTCATAATAAGCGCCTTGAGACTTCCAAGCCCATGTCTACCCTGACTGAGGGTGTCACTTTTGTTGTTGCACATTGGCCGGTTAAATACAATGACCCATGGAATTTCACCATTCCGTGCACCATTGGGCACTCCAGCTGCTACCAGGCATTATGCAACTCCGGTGCATCAATTAATTTGATGCCTCTTTCAGTTTTCTGGGAACTCGAATCTGGTAACTTGAGGCCCCCTAACATAAATCTCCAGCTAGCAGATCGGTCTACTAAGAAACCCATTGGTGTTGTCGAAGACCTGGTGGTATCAGTCAATGACTTGGTGTTTCCTGCTGACTTTGTGATCATGGATATTGCTTCAGATGTTGCAGTCCCTCTTATCTTGGGAAGACCATTTCTTTCCACAGCACGAGCTCTCATCTATGCCGAGAAGGGGAGGTTAACTCTCCGTCTAGGTAACGTCATGACTACCTTCGACATGCATAAAGCCATTGGCAAGGACTATCATGTAGACGCTGATGCACTCGAATTCTTGGATGGTGAACCTAATCCTCTGTCTCCCCTCCTTGGGTTCAAGATGCTGAGGATGCTTCTTGGGATGTCGTCAGTGATAACCCTGATATGGGACATCATTCACAAGACCTTGATGGGGAATGTACTTCTGCGGCGTATTTCAATACTCCTCCTGCTTTGTCTCTCAAACACCTGCCGACGACTTTGAAATATCTATTTCTGGGAGAATAGCAAACTCACCCAGTTATTATCTCTGCTTTACTTCCAGCCGAGCATGAGCGATACTTAGGCGATCTCCCACGAATGCATAAGGGTACATTTGGCTGGAACATCACAGACTTAAAAGGAATCAGCCCCACTGTGTGTATGCATAAGATATTGTTGGAAGAGAGCTTCAAACCGACTGCACAACCTCAGCGGTGACTCCATCCAAGGATGTAGGAAGTCGTCAAGAAAGAGGTGATCAAACTGCTTGATGCTGGAATTATATACCCGATCAGTGATAGCAAGTTGGTAAGTCCGGTGCAGTTAGTCCCAAAAAAAAGTGGTATCACTATTGTCGAAAATGAGCATTGTAACCTAGTGCCAACTCGGGTTGTTACAGGATGGAGAGTGTGCATCGATTATAGGAAACTCAACGATGTGACATGCAAGGATCATTTTCCTCACCCATTCATTGATCAGATGATTGAAAGGTTTGCTGGACAGGATTATTACTGTTTGTTGGATGGCTACTCAGGATACAATCAGATTCTCATTGACCCAGAGGACCAAGAGAAGACTACTTTCACCTGCCCGTCCGGCACCTTCGCATTCAAGCAAATGCCATTTGGGTTGTGCAACGCCCCTGCCACCTTTCAGCGATGTATGCTCTCTATCTTTCACGACATGGTAGGGGAGTTCCTAGAGGTCTTCATGGATGATTTTACTCTCTTCGGTGCTAATATTGATTCCTGCTTGCGGAATCTCTCAGCGGTTCTCACGCGATGCGAAATCACCAACCTAGTGCTAAACTGGGAGAAATGTCACTTTATGGTCCGGGAGGGAGTTGTTCTGGGACACAAAATCTCAAATAAGGGAATAGAAGTCGATCAAGCCAAAGTGGACATTATCAAGAAGCTCCCTCCCCCAACATCTATGAGAGGGATTCGCAGTTTTCTGGGACATGCAGGATTTTATCGACATTTTATCAAAAATTTCTCGTTTATAGCGAATCCGCTATCAAACCTCTTAGGAAAGGACGAGAGGTTTGACTTCAATAATGAATGTCTGCAAGAATTCAACGTGTTGAAGAGTTGTTTAACGACTGCCCCGGTGTTGACATCACCGGATTGGTCGCTCCCTTTTGAGCTTATGTGTGATGCCAGTGACATCGATGTTGGTGCCGTCTTGGGGAAAAGAAGAAACAAGATTTTTTACACAATTCACTATGCTAGTCGCACACTGAATGGGGCTCAGCAGAACTACACAACCACCGAAAAGGAGCTATTGGCAGTCATTTCCACTCTTGAGAAATTTCACTCATACCTCGTTTTGTCCAAAGTAGATGTGTACACGGACCACGCTGCTCTCAAATATCTTAAGAAGAAGAAGAATGCCAAACCAAGGCTCCTCTGTTGGATCCTGATGCTTTAGGAGTATGATCTTGAAATTCGCGACAAGAAGGGGGTCGAGAATGTGATTGCGGATCACCTGTCCAGGCTAGAGTATGGAGGTCCTTCTCATCCCAATACCCCGCCAATCACTGACTCTTTCCTGAATGAGATGCTATTCACAGTGGGAACGGCCCCGAGCAACTCCCTGTGGTTTGCAGATTTGGCTAACTTCTTGGCGTGCGGTAAACTTCCTCTGAATCTGTCATTTCAGCAAAGAAAGAAATTCCTCTCTGACGCGAAGTATTATTTCTGGGAAGATTCGCTGTTATTCCGCACGTGTGCTGATGGGATTGTCCGCCGGTGTATTCCCGAACCAGAGCATAAGTCTATATTACTCCATTGTCATGATCATGAAGCGGGTGGTCACATGGGGTCTGCACGGACATCACATAAGGTTCTTCAATGTGGCTTTTATTGGCCCACTTTATTCTGCGACTCTTATATGCACGTGAAGGAATGTATTGAATGTCAAAGAACTGGGAACATCTCGAGAAAAGATGAAATACCACTCAATAATATGTTAGTTTGCGAACCATTCGATGTTTGGGGGATTGACTTCATGGGCCCATTCCCAATGTCCAATGGAAAGCTTTACAAGATAGTGGCTGTTGATTATGTTTCGAAATGGGTGGAGGCGGAAGCTGTGGCTGCAAATGATGCCCGCATGGTCTTAAAGGTCATCCACAAGAAGATCTTCTCCAGATTTGGAGCGCCGCGGACAATCATAAGCGATGGGGGCAGCCATTTTTGTAACAAACAATTCCTTCAACTATTGAAGAAATTTGGTGTGCAGCATAAAGTCTCGTTAGCCTATCACCTGCAAATGTGTGGACAGGTGGAAGTTTCTAATAGAGAGCTTAAAAGGATAATAGAAAAATCGATCCACTCTAATAGAAAAGAATGGGCAATGAGGGAGGACGATGCATTGTGGGCATACCGAACTGCTTTCAAGACCCCTATCGGGATGTCCCAATTTCAGCTAGTTTACGGAAAGGCATGCTGAAGATAAAAATTTAAGTTTTGCAAAATCCTTTCTGCGATGCGATAAGAATTTGACGGGCGTGTTCGAGGCGTCTCGCGAGTAATCCTACTTCGAGGAACTAACCATTATCCTACATATCGAGATGATAAAAGTAATAGTCTTTCCTTTTTTCGGAATATCGACGTTTACGCCGCGGCGACGGCGCTGAAAACTCTAAATAATTAAAAAGAAAAGGAGAAAGTTTTTGCAAGTTTTTGTTAATATAATCCAAACTACTCATTCGAAAAGGCAAGTGTACCTTATCGCGTATAGCATAGGATATTTTAAAGAAAATATCAAGGTCGTATTTAAACTCGGGGCTGTCGAGTATTTCTACTTCGAGAAAGCTATCTATTATTTTATCGGAAATAAAATTTGATAAGGGAAGCGTAATTAAAACTAACTAAAAGGAGAACAACACAAATAAAATAAAGAAGACAAGACTAAATTAAGAGGAAGAAAGAGAATTTGCAAAAATTAAAGGAAGCTCATTACATAAAAAGAGAGATACATGAAATTAAACTAAGTTACATTGCATTGAAATAAAACTAGGCTAACTTGCATGAAATGAAATTACAAGAAATTAAACAAAGAAAATTGCATTATTTAAAAACTAAGCATAAACATGGAAATAAGAAAAATCTGTACAAGAAGAGCCCAAATGGGCAGGGGGATGTCACAACCCGCATTTTCCCGATAGTAAAATGCTATCAGAGTAGGGAATGCTACGCGTTGTGATGCCACGTCACGTAGGGGACGCCTACTGACGTTAAGGCAACACGTCCTTCTTCGCAGTTCAAACAATTATTATTATCAACTGAAAGTAATTCAAATATAATTTATGCAGAAAATTAACAATTCGCGTCCCTCGGCTAGGTGGATCAACTAGTGCACGCTTTTAAAATATAGTTTTGCGCAGCGGAAAAAATACTTGATTTAATTACATGGTGGCCTAAGTGTACCTGAAGACCAGGTGAGGTGCACCATGCATGATCGAATGTGTGGATTTACTATATATAAAAGTAGATTTATCACGCGCAGAAATTAGTGAGCTTAACATTTCAAATCATGATGCGCAATGCTCCAAATGCCTTGGCATATCTAAGAAAGGGGTTATACAGCCAACCCACATTTAACCATTCCAGAACAAGTGTTCAAAATTAAACAACAGGTAACAGCAGCAGCGAAACAAAAGTCTAACCAAACGGCACCACGGGCGTCAACACCTGACACGAACCCATGGGCCGACAAGTCCACAGAATACCCTACCTCAAGAGAGTCAGAAGACGGCAACTAAAGTAGCTCTGCACTAACACCTGCTACTGTCCAGAACCTGAGGCATTCAATGAAAGAACACCTCAGAAGCAAGTTACAAGTGGTGCAGAACACAAGAAAGTAAGCAAACCTCCGCAAGACCGGAGGGAAACAGTAGCTGCAAGGATCAGTGAGGACAAGCTAGCAGCAAATAATCAATAGGAAAAGAAACCGCAGAAGTATCTAATCATCAACAGAAAAGGAAACAGTAGAAGCAACTAAAAATCAGCAGAAAACGCTCACCAAACAAAGGTGAGAACACAGACGATGACAAAACTCGCCATAAGCAAAAAAGAACCATCAACTTTCAAATTATTAATCATGTTACTCTTGTTCAGAATTATTGAGACAGATCAGCTCATCAGAAAAAAGAGAAGCCGTGCGGGGATAATACCATCACACATCATCACGACCCTCAGAGCATCGCACCGGTGGCACCGCCAACATCGTGTACGACCTCCAACAGAATTATTATTATTTTCATAATCTTTCAATGAACAAAGGGGGTGAGGCCCAACAGATCATAACCTACTAAATTGCAAGCAGAAATGGAAAACACAAAGGAGATATAATGCTAACAAAAATCCTTTTATTAACTGGCCAAAATGCCAAGTTATTGGCAGAAATAATTAGAGGATATAAAGGGAATTATGGCACAGCTAGATCAAGGGAGCCAACTTGGAGCTGTTATATGACAAAGAGGAAAAAACAAGAGCAAGATCACCACTTGCCTTAGATTTTGCTGGAAAAATTTTCCGAATCGCTCCACGTTGTAGATCGGGTCAAGAGAAGGCGGGGGAAATCAAGATCTACAAGAGATCGAGCTAAAATAGGTTAGGGCACAAAAGACCTAACGAAAAAGTTTCATGAAACGGAAGGAAATTACCACGAGGATGAAGCTCTCGTCGAGAGCATTCCGAATCTATGCTCGGCTCGCTATTTCGACCACCGGAGCTCCATCGGCGGCGACCGGAAGATTCAAGAAAACGCCGCCCCCGTCGCTCGCTTTTCTCTCTGGTTCGGACAGAATGAAGAAGAAGAAAGGGGCTGGGTTCGTTTTCTTATTAAGTAACATATCATATTTTAATAATAATAATAATAATAATATCATTATTATTTTTAATAATAGAAGGGCTAAAGTCGAACGGGATGGATTTGATTTGTCGAGCGGGGCAGACTTGTCGAACGGAGGGGAGAAACTGGATCGTCGAATGGAGGCTGATTTGTCGAACTGGGAAAATTCGTCGGGCGGCAGATTTGTCGAACGGGATAATTCGTCTGGACGCAGATTTGTCGAACGGGATAATTCGTCGAACTCAAGATATATATATGTATATACATATATATGATAATATAAATATGATAATATATATATGCTTCGCTCTGCATGTTTCGTTCTGCATGCATACATATACATATATATATAATAATTTTTATTTATTATTATAATTTTTTTTATATAATAATAATATTATTATATTATCACTAAAAATTAAACGAACGCCGAACCCAACAAAAATTCTCCTAAGGTGAACGGCAGCGCTACGAATCCAACGGTGAAGTCAGAATCAAAATTCGACGTGCCGTTCTCGAGATATAAATGGCCGAAGTTACGGCGAACTTTAAATACATACACAACTTCTTAAATGCGCCGAGGCTCCAAAATGGCTTGGATCGCGACGAAACTTGACGGGCAAGTCTAAAATTAAATATTTAAATTCCTAACGTAAAATTTTCCAATTCCGTGTCGTCTCAAAAATTGGTCGACTTGACCCAAACGGACGTGAATGCGCAAACAGCGACGTGCCGCTAACTCGACATTAAATGTAACGCCCTGACGTCATAAACATGTCATCACTGAATTAAATATATACCGGAAAAAAATCAGGGGCGTTACAGGGGAGGGAATGGAATGCTGGAGTGGAGCCTCTGAATTTATAGGAGAAATTTCCAGGTTACACGCCCTCGGTCACGGGCGTGACCTAGGGCGTGTAATACATGTTCTGCATGGCTGCGACATAGGCATAGGTCTTGCATGACGGTGCGGCGAAAAAGGACTTTACACGCCCGTGTAATTTTGGTCACGGACGTGTACCTGGGCGGCTTCAATCAATGAAGTGTGGGCTTGAATTCGGCGCGGCAGTGAGCAGGAATCATGCGGAAAAAGTCACAGGCGTGACTTTGGACAGCTTCATTAAATGCAGCATGGGCTGGCTGGCAGAGCGCGTTCGTCGAACTCAGCTTGGGTTTCGTCGAACTCAGGGGCAGAGAGCGTTCGTCGAACTCAAGGGCAAGCACGATCGTCGAACTCAGGGGCAGAGCGCGTTCGTCGAACTCAGGGGCAGAGCGCGTTCGTCGAACTCAGCTGTAGAGCGCGTTCGTCGAACTCAGCGGCAGAGCGCGTTTGTCGAACTCAGCGGCAGAGCGCGTTCGTCGAACTCAGCGCCAGAGCGCGTTCGTCGAACTCAGCTCCAGTTTCATCAAACACAGAACTTTAGGTAACACGCCCTTGGTCACGGGCGTGACTGAGGGTGTGTACTATGGAATTTGTCCAAAAACACCAGAAAATCTGCAAAACAAAAGTAAAACTAAATTTAGAATAGAAATTATAAAAGAAGTGATTTTAAACTAAAATATAAATAATAGTTGCAATTTTAAATTAAAACTAAAATAAATATTATAATTAAAATACGCATAAATACTACTCATCAAATACGCCCATACTTAAGCTTTTGATATTTCAGAGCAAAAGTATAAGAAATATTTATAAGACATTTAATAAAAAAATTTAATTAAGTCTAAAAATTTATTGAATCACAAGTAAGCTAAAAGGAAAATTTAAGGATTGACGAATTAAGTCCTAAATTATGAAATTAGAATAATAAGAGAAAAATATTTAGCCAAGAATTCTCAAAAATATTAACTAGTTAACAAAATTGAGTAATATGTAAACAAAATTAGATTTAAAATTTATAAAAACCATAACTTTGAAAAAGCTAAAGGAAAAACTAACTTACTAAGTATTGCTCTCTCCATAACATAATTTAAATCTAGATCAAAGATATTGAGTTAGGGGGGGTCATAAAATTTGGCATAAGAAGAGATCTTTGAATGAAGGTGATGGACTTTATCCTTTTCACCAAAGTGTTTTTTTTTAATTTGTAAAATGATAAACCTTTCTTCTAATAAAAACCCAAAATGTATATGTTTAGGAGTAATGAATTTTATCCTCTTACTCAATGCCATATAATCTATTAAAAATTATTTTGGGTGCATATGTTTAGGGAATAATGAATTTTATCCTTTTATTCCCATGACATATGATATTTTAAAATACCTTTTTTATGCCATCAAAGGGGTAGGGTAGAGAAAAGATTTCTAGCTTATAAAATAAATTATTTTGAGAGAAAAGTTTAGTAATTTAAACTTTCCTATGATTTTAAAAGCTTGAGGTAGAAATAATTAAAATCTAAAGGTGTTTTAGCAAGATTACTAAAAAATTGTAACTATTTAAAATAAAAGAGAAGAAGTGCTAAAGAAATATCTCTAATCAAATTAAAATCATAAAATATTTCTTAACACTAAATCACTTAAACTAAAATTAGATTTAGCAAACCATGATAGAATAAATGATTAGCAAATTAAAAACACACACAAAATAAATGCTTATAAATAAACTCAAAATGATTTGAAAATAACAAAAACCAAAGTAAGGGCTTATTATATTTTTTCGATTTTTCTAAGTTATTTTAAATTTTTTTGAAATTTTTGATATTATATTTTTTTTTTATTTTTGATATTATCTTTTTTATTTTTGATATTATCTAAATAATAAAAATGCTAAACATAAACTTAAAAAAAATAATTTTTTTTGTAAATTCTTTGACTTCCCGAGGTCTACCCGGTGAAGGGTTCGCAAGGTTCTAGGAGTGTGATGGGATGATAGCCCAAACGTTCCTTTCCAAGATTTAAATTTTCGATTATCTATTTTTTTGAATATTTTTGGGTTTTCTAATTTTTTTTGAAAAAGCTAAATTTTCTTTTGAAAAAGACAATAAAAAGGAAATAAACTATTTACAAAATGAAAATAAATTATGTACATAGTAAATATTTTTGGAATTTTGGGATTTTAATTTTTTTTGGAAATTTTCTATGATTTTATAATTTAAGAGAAAGGGAAAATACACCTCCATACTTAAAATTCAACATTGTCCCCAATGTTGAAAGTTAAGTATGGAGAACAATAAAATAAAATACAAGCACAAGATTAATGAAAGAAAAATAACAGGGATGGGAGAAAGAAGGACGTCCCTGATTTGGAGATGGACGAACACCACGATTACCTGCAACATTACTTTTAAAACAATAAAACAAAACACAAAATAAAAAGAAATGAAACATAAAAGTTACTTTTTTTTTGTTCCAATTAGTTTTATAATGTTTTTGTGTTTTCAAAAATTTTTTCAAAAGGATTTTTTTTAATTTTATTTTAAAATTACTAAAAAGGGAAAATATTTTTTTTCTTTTAGCTAAACAAACAAGAATAAGAAAAAGGATAAAAGAAATAGCGCTCTTTTTTTTCAAAATATCGACAAAAGATAATACCCGGCAACGGCGCCAAAAACTTAAAGATAAATATTTAAGTTTTGCAAAATCCTTTCTGCGATGCGTTAAAAATTCGACGGGCGCGTTCGAGGCGTCTCACGAGTAATCCTACTTCGAGGAACTAACCATTATCCTACCTATCGAGATGATAAAAGTAATGGTCTTTCCTTTTTTCGGAATATCGACGATACGCCGCGGCGGCGGCGCCGAAAACTCCAAATAATTAAAAAGAAAAGGAGAACGTTTTTGCAAGTTTTTGTTAATATAATCCAAACTACTCATTCGAAAAGGCAAGTGTACCTTATAGCATATAGCAAAGGATATTTTAAAGAAAATATCAAGGTCGTATTTAATCTCGGGGCTGTCGAGTATTTCTACTTCGAGAAAGCTAACTATTATTTTATCGGAAATAAAATTTGATAAGGGAAGCGTAATTAAAACTAACTAAAAGGGGAACAACAAAAATAAAATAAAGAAGACAAGACTAAATTAAGAGTGATAAAGTAGTTTTTATATAAGTTTTTAATAGAAAATTTTGTAATTATTTAATATGAATTTTCCTTTTTATGTCAATTTTAGGTTATAAGTAGTTCTTTTTGTAATTTTGATTCTAACTTAGCCTAATTTTAATATTTGCAGATTTCTGGGACAAATCGGGAAAAATCACATGTCACGCCCTCGGTCACGCCCGTGACCAAGGGCGTGTAACCTGAAGATCAGTCCAGAGTCGCAGCCGTGCTGTTGAGCTAGTCCACACCCAGTCACGCCCCAGGTCATGCCCGTGACCCAAAGTCACGCCCGTGACCGGGGGCGTGTAATTTCAGCATCTGCCACGTGGAGCCGCCGTCGAGACGAGAAGCTGCCGTTGAGAAGTCAACTTGAGTTACGCCCGTGACCCAAAGTCACGCCCGTGACCTTCCCGCGTGATCCAAGCACGCCGCCGCGGCGTCTGGCTAGCCCATGCCGCATTAAATGAAGCCTTCCTGAGTCACGCCCGTGACCCAATTGTCACGCCCGTGACATGTGCGATTTTCTCCCGCCGTCACGCCAAGCCCACGCCGCGACCGGATCCGATGCTGCAGAGATTACACGCCCTAGGTCACGCCCGTGACCGAGGGCGTGTAACATGAAATTTTTGCCTATAAATTCAGAGGCTCTCCTTGAGTTCAAAGTTCAGAATTTTGGAGTGGGGAAGGTGCTGCTGGAGCCAATCTTGAGTAGTTTTCCTTTTTCATGTTCATGTTCATGTCTCTTTATTTTCATGCTCTCTTCCTTTTCTAATGCAATGTATTAGCTTTCCTTTAGTGCAATAGTCTAGTTTAAGCTTGTAATCTTGTTTTTCCTAGCTTGCAATTTCCTTTCTTAAGTCTTGTAATAGTTTTTCATTTAAATAAAAAATTAGTTTGTTCTCTTTATTTTGTCTCCTCCTTAGCTAAAGTTTCTTAATATGCATTTTTATTTTTCTTCCTCTTCCCCCTCCACCATGATTAACTAATCCTCATTAGTACTCGATCAAAATGATCCGAGGATGAGTTAGACAAGTTATGATTTTCTAAAGTTTTCTTTTTCCGTTTTTATAAACACTTGAATTATCCTTGATTTTTAATTAGTGAGGCCATACTTTCGATATATGGTTTTCGCTTAAGTTTTCATATTTAGTTAGCCGAGAGGCTCAAAGTATGAATCGATCACTCAAGGGTAAAGAGAGTTGCACGCACCCCTCGAGAGAGGATGACGTAAATCTCCCGGATTGGAGTCAAATCCAATAGTGGGGTTCACCTCGTAAAGCAAGTTTTAGGTAATCGATTATAGGACGAGAGTCCGGTTGATTTTTCCTAATCTTAGTTGGGCATTAACCTCGAGAGAGGCATGTTCGAGCCTCGGGAACCTCCACGGTCAAGTAGTTCAATTTAAACGGAATTAGATTTAATTTCTTTTTACTTGTCTTTTCTCACTCCAAGGTGACTTTTGATTGAGTACTAGCCTCTTTTATCATCATCTTAACCCTTAATTTAGCTTGCAATTTCTCTTTTTTAGCTAAGAACCAAAACCCCAAAATATCATTAGATAAGATAATAGTGACTTTCCTCAAAGTAGAAGTATTCAACGCGCCCCGTGGAATACGACCTTGGTATTTCTTAATATCCTATACTATAGACGATAAGGTACACTTGCCTTTATCAGATATAGTTTTGGAGAAAATCTCAACCCTTCACTAAAATTTCAAAACCGCAAAAATATATATCAAGTTTTTGGCGCCGTTGCCGGGGACTTTTGCGTAGATATTTTGAAACAAGGATAGCTATTAATTTTATCATGTTGTTTTTATTTTAGTTTTTCTATTTTTGAAAATCTTAAGGGTGAAATTAAAATTCTTGGAAAGGACGCTTTGGGCTTGAATTCCCATCACAGCCTCTAGTACCTTGCAAACCCTTCACCGGGTAGATCTTGGGAAGTCCAAGACTAACTTAATCCGCCTAAAAAGAACAAAAAATATTCTCTCTTTTTCTTCTTCTTTCCTTCTCTTTTTAGTGTATGACCCGTGGTAGCACTTCGATTCTTCCTTTTGATCCGGAAATCGAGCGAACCCTTTTGAGGCACCGCCGTTCTCGTGATCAAGGAAATCAAGTAGAATCTGAAGAGTCAATCGGGGACACTAACGCAGCAAATATGGATCATAATCTTAATCCTCCTAATCTTAACGAGCCAAACCCTAATGAGGACGCGCAACGGACCATGTCCTATTATGCGCGGCCGAATTTGGAAGGCACACAATCGAGTATTGTTCGCCCCGCGGTGGCGAACAATAATTTTGAGATCAAGTCCAGCATCATACAAATGGTGCAACAATCGGTGACCTTTGATGGTCAACCGGACGAGGATCCAAATTCACATATCTCTTACTTTCTTGAAATTTGCGACACTTTTAAGATCAATGGCGTCACCGATGATGCCATTCGATTACGTCTTTTTCCTTTCTCTCTGCGGTCTAAGGCCAAGCAGTGGCTGGGCTCCCTACCAAGGGGATCCATCACTACATGGGCCGAAATGGCGGAAAAATTTCTTAATAAATATTTCCCGCCTTCAAAGACCGCTAAATTACGCACGGATATTGCATCGTTCATGCAAATCGACTCGGAGACTCTCTATGATACATGGGAGCGCTTCAAGGAGCTTTTGCGTCGATGCCCTCACCACGCACTTGCCACTTGGCAACAAGTGCAAATATTTTATAATGGCTTAAATCTCCAAACGAGGCAAATGATTGATGCGGCCGCCGGGGGGACATTAAATAACAAAACCCCGATCGCCGCTCAAGAGCTTTTCGAAGAGATGGCCACAAATGCGTATCAATGGAACATGCCCCGAGCGCGGCCTAATAAGCCGGCCGGAATTTTTGAAATAGACGCTAACGCAAATTTGGCTTTACAAGTTGAGCGCTTAACAAAGCAAGTGGCGGAGATGTCTGCTTCCTCCGCCACTCCTCCTTGGGCTAATAATATTTTACTTGAAGAGCAAGTTGATTACATGGGAAATCCACCTCGGCCTTCCTATAACCCGAACACCGCTCCGTATAATAACACCTACAATGCGGGTTATAGGAATCATCCGAACTTCTCATGGAGCAATCAAGGAAATGCTCAGCGTCCCTTAAATTTAAATCAACCTCCAAATCAACTTCTCAATTTAACTCCCCCTCAAAATTTTAATCCACCCGGTTTTCCACCGCAACAGCAAAAACCCTCTCCGCTTGAAGAGGTTTTTGCAAAATATGTTGCTACAACTGAAGCGAACATCCGGAACCTCACCGGATCGATCAAAAATTTAGAGAACCAAGTGGGCCAGCTAGCAAAGATAATCTCCGAGCGACCGCAAGGAGCCCTTCCGGGAAACACGGAGCCCAACCCAAGGGAGAGCGCAAACGCGATTACACTCCGAAGCGGGAAGGAGGTGGCTTCTAAGCAGGACGAACCCATGGTAACTTCCTCTCCTCCTCTTCCTCCTATTTTATCTTCAATTTTACCTACTACGTTAGCTCCGCGCGCTTCTACTTCTAATGTTCCGTATCCATCTAAGTTTAAAAGCGAGAGCGCCGAAAAGAATTATAAAAAGTTTTTAGATATTTTAAAGCAAATCCACATTAATGTACCCTTCTGCGAGGCTATCTCTCAAATGCCTAAATATGCGAAATATCTTAAGGAGTTGCTCTCCAATAAGAAAAAATTAGAAGATATTTCGCATATTTCTTTGAACGCAGAATGCTCCGCGGTTGTACTCAACAAATTGCCTAAAAAAGTGAATGACCCGGGACGGTTTTCCATCCCGTGTTTATTTGGCAATTCGTTAGTAAAACACGCTTTAGCGGATCTGGGAGCAAGTATCAATCTCATGCCTTTTTCATTATTTAAGAAACTAGGTCTAGGAAATCCAAGCCCCACTCGAATGAGTATTCAATTAGCGGATCGCTCTTTAAAATATCCGGTAGGAATAGTGGAGGACGTGCTCGTCAAGGTCGACAAGTTCATCTTCCCGGTGGACTTTGTCATTCTTGACATCGAAGAGGATGCCGAAGTACCCCTCATACTCGGCCGCCCCTTCCTTGCCACCTCCCGCGCCATTATTGACGTAAGTAACGGAAAGCTCCTCCTTCGGGTTGGAGATGATGAAGTTTCTTTCGGCATAAATTCCTCGATGCGGAACACATTAGAAAACGACGATTCATGTTTTTACCTGGAAGAGTGTTGGGAATTCGATTCCCCTCCCGAGTTAGTCTCCACCTCGAGTCACGAGTCCGAGTTCGCCGAGCTCTTTTGTCTGGAAGAAGAAGAAGTCACTCGTTTCACACCACCCGAACCACTATTTTTAGAAAAATTAAAAATCAAAACATCTTATGAAGAGCCACCCGTTTTGGAACTAAAGCAACTTCCCCCTCACCTTAAGTATTTATTTTTAGAAAAAGAGTCGAAGCTACCCGTCATCGTTTCATCCGAACTTAGCAACTCAGAAATTTCCGAGTTGGCTATTGTCTTAAGAAAGCACCGCCACGCAATTGCGTGGCAAATTTCGGATATAAAGGGTATAAACCCTTCCTTCTGCACTCATAAAATCTTCCTCGAAGATAATTCCCGAAATTCGGTCCAGCCTCAACGACGGCTAAACCCTAACATGAAAGAAGTCGTTAAGGCCGAAGTGATCAAACTATTGGACGCGGGAATTATCTACCCGATATCGGATAGTACTTGGGTTAGCCCAGTACAAGTCGTACCAAAGAAAGGTGGCATTACGGTAGTAGCTAATGAGAATAACGAGTTGATCCCAACCCGTACTGTTACGGGTTGGCGGATGTGCATCGATTACCGAAAACTAAATGATGCCACCCGTAAGGATCACTTCCCCCTACCATTCATCGATCAAATTTTAGAGCGCCTTTCAGGTCACTCCTACTACTGTTTTCTCGATGGTTTGTCGGGATATTTTCAAATACCGATTTCGCCCGAGGACCAAGAGAAAACCACTTTCACTTGTCCCTTTGGCACCTTCGCTTATCGAAGGATGCCATTTGGTCTTTGTAATGCGCCAGCTACATTCCAAAGATGTATGCTGGCAATATTTGACGAGTTAGTAGAGGAGGTGATGGAAGTGTTTATGGACGACTTTTCCGTGTTCGGAAATTCATTTAAAAATTGTTTAAAAAATCTTGAGCGCGTGTTGCAGCGATGCGAGGAAACGAATTTAGCACTTAATTGGGAGAAATGCCATTTTATGGTCAAGGAAGGGCTAGTCCTTGGTCATAAAATTTCGGGCATGGGGATCGAGGTCGATAAGGCCAAGATCGAAGTGATTGAAAAACTTCCCCCTCCAACAAACGTAAAAGCTATTCGTAGTTTCCTAGGCCACGCGGGGTTTTATCGGCGCTTTATACAGAATTTTTCAAAAATCACAAAGCCGTTAACCCACCTTCTTGAAAAAGAATCCTCGTTTATTTTTAGCGATGAATGCCATTTGGCTTTTAAACTCATCAAAGAGAAACTTATAAACTCCCCGATTCTAGTCGCGCCGGATTGGTCGCTTCCTTTTGAAATCATGTGCGACACGAGTGACATTGCGGTTGGTGCCGTTTTAGGCCAACGGGTGAGTAAGTATTTCCACCCTATTTATTATGCGAGCAAAACACTCACGTCGGCACAAGCGAATTACACCACAACCGAAAAGGAGCTTCTAGCGATCGTTTTTGCCTTCGATAAGTTTAGGTCATATATCACCCTCTCGAAAGTTATTGTCTTCACGGATCACTCCGCACTTAGGTATCTTTTAAGCAAATCGGACGCCAAGCCTCGTCTTTTGCGATGGATCCTCCTCTTGCAGGAGTTTGACTTAGAGATCCGGGACAAAAGAGGAGCCGAAAACTTGGCGGCCGATCATCTCTCCCGTTTAGAAAACCCCGCCTCGGAAGTTTTGATAGAATCTGACATCGATGATAAATTTCCCGAAGAGCGCCTCCTCGCTCTCGAAGATATTAATACGTCGTCTACCCCCTGGTTTGCAGATCTGGCTAACTATTTAGTAGCCCGGGTCTTGCCAAAAGAATTCTCGAGTCAGAAAAAGAAGAAATTCTTTTCTGATTTAAAGAATTACTTTTGGGAGGACCCCTTTTTATTCCGTGTATGCGCAGACCAAGTGGTGAGACGATGCGTCTCGAGTAAGGAGGGTCTTAAAATTTTACGACATTGTCACGAGGGACCATCCGGTGGTCATTATCATTCGAACCGAACCGCGAGGAAGGCGCTGGAGGCAGGCTTTTATTGGCCCACGCTCTTCAAAGATGCTCACACCCTTGTGAGTACTTGCGACAGCTGCCAGCGGTCGGGCAACATCTCTCGCCGGGATGAGATGCCCCAAAATATTTTCTTAGAATGCGAGATTTTCGATCTTTGGGGCATTGATTTCGTTGGTCCTCTCCCTCCTTCATTTTCAAATAAGTATATTCTAGTGGCGGTCGACTACGTGTCAAGGTGGGCGGAAGCGCAAGCTCTCCCCACCAACGATGCGCGAGTCATCGTTAACTTTTTAAAAAAATTATTTTCTCGATTTGGCACTCCGCGCGCTATTGTGAGTGATCGGGGCACCCATTTTTGCAATACTCAATTCACAAAAACTTTAGCAAAATATGGTGTCACGCACAAACTATCCACTGCATATCACCCACAAACGAGCGGCCAAGTCGAAGTGGTTAATCGAGAATTAAAGCGAATTTTAGAGAAAACGGTTTCTATTAATCGGAAGGATTGGGCAATAAAGCTCGATGATGCGCTTTGGGCCTATCGTACGGCGTACAAGACCGCTATCGGTTGTACACCATATCGAATGGTCTATGGCAAGGCTTGCCACCTTCCGGTCGAATTAGAACACCGCGCATTTTGGGCGCTTAAATTTTTAAATCTCGATTCCACTTTAGCGGGTGAACAAAGGAAGTTTCAAATAAACGAGTTAGATGAATGGCGAGCGAATGCGTATGAGAGCAATAAATTATATAAGGAGCGAACAAAGTTTTATCACGATAAACATATAAAATTTCCGAAAACTTTTTCGCCGGGCGATCTCGTCCTCCTTTATAATTCTCGCCTTCGCCTTTTTCCGGGAAAATTAAAATCCCGATGGTCCGGACCCTTTATTGTTAAAGAGGTTTGGTCCTATGGGACAATCCTAATTTCCCACCCGGAAAAAGGCTCCTTCAAAGTTAACGGGCACCGCCTTAAATTGTATCTTCCGGGAGACGTACCTAATGACAAGAGTGATGCGATTTTTCTTCATCATATAACATAATCGGCAAGTGGGTCAAGCTACGCGACCTTAAACAAAGCGCTTTTGGGAGGCACCCCAAAGTTATCTTTTGTTATTTTCTCTTGTCTCTTCTTTTCTGCTTTAACAACTTTTGCAGGTAATCGCGGCTTCCCCACAAAAGCTTCAAAAAAATCAGGGAAGCCCTTTTTCCTTCTCTTCTTTCGTTTTTGCATTTTTTTTTATCTTTTCCTACTTCATACTTATTTTTAAACATTGGGGACAATGTTTAACTTTAAGTATGGGGGTGTAAATAGCCCTTTGTAAATTCTTGTAAATAGTTGTTAAATTAGAAAATTTTCAAAAAAAAAAAATATATATATATATATATTTTCTTATGTTTTTCTTCTATTTTAGCACTTGTAAAACCCAAAACTCAAAAAAAAAATAGAAAACAGAAAAATTTAAATCTTGGAAAGGGACGTTTGGGATTTTATCCCATCACACCTCCTAGTACCTTGCGAACCCTTCACCGGGTAGCCCTTGGGAAGTCCAAGACTTGCAAAAAAATTTGTTAAGTTTTAAATCTAGTTTCCTTTCTTTGTAAATAGTTTTTAATGAGAAAAATTCAAAAAAAAGATAATATCAAAAATTCAAAAAATTCTTATTTCCCTCCTTGTTGTTTTTGTGATTTCTTAGAAATCTAGTTGAGAATGTTTATAAGCATGTTTAAGTTTTTAATTGGCTAAAATTTTGCTTATCATAGTTTGTTAATTTTAAATTTGAGGTAATCTTGATTTAAGAATCATCTTATGATTTTAAATTGATTAGAGAATTTTGTTAGCATGACTTCTCTTTTTATTTTTAAATGGCTTCATTTTGTAGTAAATTTCCTAAACCTCTTTAGATTTCAATTATACTTTCTTCTAACTTCTTAGATCTTAGGAATTTTAATTTTACTAGAATTTGCTCTCAATATGATTTAAAACTAGCTAGATTTATTTTTCCCCTACCCTACCCCCTTTGATGGCATAAAAAAAAATGTGTATTAAAAGATCATATGTCATGGGAATAAGAGGATAAAATTCATTATTCCCTAAAACATATGCACCCAAAATATTTGAAAAGATTATATGGCATGGAGTAAGAGGATAAAATTCATTACTCCTAAACCATATACATTTTGGGTTTTTATTAGAAGAGAAAAAAAAAAGAGAAAAGAAAAAAAAAAGGGAAATTTCATGATAAATTCCATTTCCTCCATTCAAAAATTTCTCTTCTTATGCCAAATTCTATGAAATCACCCTTAGCCAATTATCATTGTTCTAGTTTTAGTTGAAAATTATGGAGAGAGCAATATTTAGAAATTTACTTTTCCTTAAGATTCTTTTAAGATAGAGTTCTTATAATTTTAATTTAATTTAGTTTTATAATCTCTACAATTTTGTCAAACTACTTAATTTTCTTGAGAAGTTATTGCCTAAACATTTTTCCCTCTTTTCAAATCATCATCATAATTTAGGACTTAACTCCCCCTTGAATTTACTCTTAACTTAACTTTTGGTTAAATGAAATTTTAGTTTTAAATTAAAAATTTTTTTTTAAGGATGTCTTATAAATTATGTCTCACACTTTTGCTCTGGAATAGCAAAACCTCAAGTATGGGGGTATTTGATAAAATAGTTTTTATATAAGTTTTTAATAGAAAATTTTGTAATTATTTAATATGAATTTTCCTTTTTATGTCAATTTTAGGTTATAAGTAGTTCTTTTTGTAATTTTGATTCTAACTTAGCCTAATTTTAATATTTGCAGATTTCTGGGACAAATCGGGAAAAATCACATGTCACGCCCTCGGTCACGCCCGTGACCAAGGGCGTGTAACCTGAAGATCAGTCCAGAGTCGCAGCCGTGCTGTTGAGCTAGTCCACACCCAGTCACGCCCCAGGTCACGCCCGTGACCCAAAGTCACGCCCGTGACCGGGGGCGTGTAATTTCAGCATCTGCCACGTGGAGCCGCCGTCGAGACGAGAAGCTGCCGTTGAGAAGTCAACTTGAGTCACGCCCGTGACCCAAAGTCACGCCCGTGACCTTCCCGCGTGATCCAAGCACGCCGCCGCGGCGTTTGGCTAGCCCATGCCGCATTAAATGAAGCCTTCCTGAGTCACGCCCGTGACCCAATTGTCACGCCCGTGACATGTGCGATTTTCTCCCGCCGTCACGCCAAGCCCACGCCGCGACCGGATCCGATGCTGCAGAGATTACACGCCCTAGGTCACGCCCATGACCGAGGGCGTGTAACATGAAATTTTTGCCTATAAATTCAGAGGCTCTCCTTGAGTTCAAAGTTCAGAATTTTGGAGTGGGGAAGGTGCTGCTGGAGCCAATCTTGAGTAGTTTTCCTTTTTCATGTTCATGTTCATGTCTCTTTATTTTCATGCTCTCTTCCTTTTCTAATGCAATGTATTAGCTTTCCTTTAGTGCAATAGTCTAGTTTAAGCTTGTAATCTTGTTTTTCCTAGCTTGCAATTTCCTTTCTTAAGTCTTGTAATAGTTTTTCATTTAAATAGAAAATTAGTTTGTTCTCTTTATTTTGTCTCCTCCTTAGCTAAAGTTTCTTAATATGCATTTTTATTTTTCTTCCTCTTCCCCCTCCACCATGATTAACTAATCCTCATTAGTACTCGATCAAAATGATCCGAGGATGAGTTAGACAAGTTATGATTTTCTAAAGTTTTCTTTTTCCGTTTTTATAAACACTTGAATTATCCTTGATTTTTAATTAGTGAGGCCATACTTTCGATATATGGTTTTCACTTAAGTTTTCATATTTAGTTAGCCGAGAGGCTCAAAGTATGAATCGATCACTCAAGGGTAAAGAGAGTTGCACGCACCCCTCGAGAGAGGATGACGTAAATCTCCCGGATTGGAGTCAAATCCAATAGTGGGGTTCACCTCGTAAAGCAAGTTTTAGGTAATCGATTATAGGACGAGAGTCCGGTTGATTTTTCCTAATCTTAGTTGGGCATTAACCTCGAGAGAGGCATGTTCGAGCCTCGGGAACCTCCACGGTCAAGTAGTTCAATTTAAACGGAATTAGATTTAATTTCTTTTTACTTGTCTTTTCTCACTCCAAGGTGACTTTTGATTGAGTACTAGCCTCTTTTATCATCATCTAAACCCTTAATTTAGCTTGCAATTTCTCTTTTTTAGCTAAGAACCAAAACCCCAAAATATCATTAGATAAGATAATAGTGACTTTCCTCAAAGTAGAAGTATTCAACGCGCCCCGTGGAATACGACCTTGGTATTTCTTAATATCCTATACTATAGACGATAAGGTACACTTGCCTTTATCAGATATAGTTTTGGAGAAAATCTCAACCCTTCACTAAAATTTCAAAACCGCAAAAATATATATCAAAGAGGAAGAAAGAGAATTTGCAAAAATTAAAGGAAGCTTAAATTTTCAGTACATAAAAAGAGAGATACATGAAATTAAACTAAGTTACATTGCATTGAAATAAAACTAGGCTAACTTGCATGAAATGAAATTACAAGAAATTAAACCTAGAAAATTGCATTAATTAAAAACTAAGCATAAACATGGAAATAAGAAAATTTTGTACAAGAAGAGCCCAAATGGGCAGGGGGAAGGGAATGGAATGCTGGAGTGGAGCCTCTAAATTTATAGGAGAAATTTCCAGGTTACACTCCCTCGGTCACGAACGTGACCTAGGGCGTGTAATACTTATTCTGCACGGCTGCGAAATCGGCATGGGTCTTGCGTGATGGTGCGGCGAAAAAGGACTTTACACGCCCGTGTAATTTTGGTCACGGGCGTGTACTTGGGTGGCTTCAATCAATGCATCATTGGCTTGAATTCGGCGTGGCAGTAAGCAGGAATCACGCTGAAAAAGTCACAGGCGTGACTTTGGACGGCTTCATTAAATGCAGCATGGGCTGGCTGGCAGAGCGCGTTCGTCGAACTCATCTCGGGTTTTGTCGAACTCAGGGGCAGAGAGCGTTCATCGAACTCAAGGGCAGAGCGCGATCGTCGAACTCAGGGGCAGAGCGCGTTCGTCAAACTCAGGGGCAGAGCGCGTTCGTCGAACTCAGAGGCAGAGCGCATTCATCGAACTCAGCGGCAGAGTGCGTTCGTCAAACTCAGCGGCAGAGCGCGTTCATCGAGCTCATCTCCAGTTTTGTCAAACGCAGATCTTTAGGTTACACGCCCTTGGTCACGTGCGTGACTGAGGGTGTGTACTATGGAATTTGTCGAAAAACACCAGAAAATCTGCAAAACAAAAGTAAAACTACATTTACAATAGATATTATAAAAGAAGTGATTTTAAACTAAAATATAAATAATATTTGCAATTTTAAATTATAACTAAACTAAATACTATAATTAAAATACGCATAATACTACTCATCACATGCCACTTACCAGTAGAATTAGAACATAAAGCTCTGTGGGCAACTAAATTATTGAACATGGACATCCATGCCACAGCAGACCGACGTCTCACCCAGTTAAACGAACTCGACGAATTTCGGCAGTTCGCCTATGAAAATGCATGCATATACAAAGAAACGATGAAGTGGTGGCATGATAAGCGTATTGCGAAAAAAGAATTCAAAATTGGAGATCATGTTCTTCTTTACAATTCTCATCTCCGTTTATTTCCGGGAAAGCTGAAGTATCGATGGAGTGGTCCCTTCGTGGTAATCGACGTCGCACCTTTCGGAGCAATTGAGATATCCGGCGAAAAAGAAGGCAAATTCAAGGTGAACAGTCATCGCCTAAAGATCTACGAGGGAAGCACTGCCTTGTTTGATTGTCAAATTGTACATTTAGTTGACTAAATATTGCTACTCTACATCAAGGGTGGGTTGTTAATTTATTTGGACAGTTTTTTTTGATGTAATTGTAATCCACTTCATAAGACTTGATCTTGTCGGCCAGGGCCTTGTTTCCAGGTGGTGACTCTGATTTCAGATTCTTTGCAATTTTATCTTTATTGTGTTGTGTCATCTGTTTTGATTTTTGGACTTCTTTATTTTGCTATGCTGTTTCGCACCTTTTTAATTAGTTTTGAACTATCATCATAACTATTGCTATCAGACATTAATACAGGTATTTGGTCCACCTTTAAGAACGTTAAACAAAAGGGCTCTTGGGAGATAACCCATTGGGGACCGCTTGGTTCCGTTCAATCGTTCGTTATTTTATTTTCTTTATTATATCTTTGTTGTGCCTGGGAATTCTTTAATCGCAGGTCCGTATCTCTTGGAGCAAGGCGGAACAACCGCATTCAGGACAAAATTCCATATCTTCTGGTATGCTCATTTCTGAGCATGGGGTAACCTCTCACTTTAGCCTCCTTAAGTCGCTACAAAAACATATTTTGCGCTTAGATTAAGTCTGGGGGAATGTGAGTGTCGTTACCACGTGCATATGCAGAGTGCACATCATACTAGGATTTACAAATTAGTTTATGTATTGTTGTATTGTTCATCTTCACGGCACACCACGACACCCACTTGATCGTGCACTTGTCTGTAGGCGCGCGACGAGTCTAACTCGTCTCGGTTGTGTGAATGGAAACTTATAGTGCCGGGTGAGGATTGCGAAACGGAGTACTTTGTTGACTCAGGTAGTGCTCTAGTCAATTATTCATGTATCGCATAGAAATCGGTGCAGAATAAATTTTTCTTTATGCTTTTAGTTTTAAATTTTATTCTTTCGGCGTAATTTTAGTTTATTCTACTCAAGAGTGGTGAATCCGGTGCGTACCAAATGGTAGTGTAGGGATGTGTGTAGACGGGTGCTAGGCTCGTATTTCTTGAGTCAGGAGGAAGAATTATCTTTCTCGGTGGCTAAGAACTTTCCCCAAGCGACTCTCGAAGCATATGTATGACTTGGTCCAGTGGGTGAGAATGACGTAGGCCATCATGTTGGCCAGCTTGAGCTTTTTATACCGGTGCTATCATACAATCCATGCTAGCCCTTTGTGCCTACCCAATCCTGTTGTTTCAGCTCCACTTTCATTCCACCAAAGCCAAACAGTCGATCCTAATCACACACCCAAACCCAAGCCCGAGTTTAATTATTTTCATTTTGAGGGTGTTGATGTGGTGCAAATTGAAAAAATGTGGTTATGCTTCCTTGCACATGTGCTGAAAGTGAAAAAAGAAAATTTTGAAAAAAGGGAGAGAAAAAGAAACGAGAAGTTAAAAAATATGATGAAAGGTATTTCATTGAGAAAAAAATATGTTTAAAATTGATATTCGTGAGTAGGCGGTGCACATGCCCGTGTGTTAAAGTTCAAGTCTGGGGGTATGACGCACCCACGCTCGTAGTGGCTGCTTGGATAAAATATTTAGTATCAGCTAAATTGGGTTGTGTGTAGCCTTCATTTTTATCACTATTTACCGCAACTAAACCCAAGCCTTATCTCAACCTAAAGCCCTACCGACTCACGCATCGAACCTAATGAATACCATGGAGAGAGTGCGAACGGGTGAGCTTATGGTCACCGACATTGATGGATTTCAGTGGAGGTTGTTCCGAACCCCGGTGTTGAGTAATGTTCGCCTCAGCATTCATTCTACTTCTTCATACGCGTGACCGGGTGATTCCCCGTGATTCAACTCTTGAGTAGAAATAATATATCTTTACGCTTCTCGAATTGTGTAAACTATTTTTGTATAACTAAAAATTCGTTCTACTAGATTTCTATGCTCATGAGTATGCGACTTCGCATATTACTCCGCTCTCGCAATTGCTAGACCAGCTATGCTGTTTCTCACTCTGCCGGATTTGTTTGCTCGGGACGCGCAAACAGGTAAGTCTGGGGGTGTGATGAGTCCAGTTTATATAGTGATTTACGGGCTCATCTGGGTTGTTTATCGTTCCTTTGCACTTCATTTACTGCTCATCTATGCTTATATAGATAGCATGTCATATTCTCAACTATAGTGCATTCCCTACCATCTTCGTGGTGTGATTTCGTTATATTTTACTCTATGCCTGGTCTGTGGATCCTGTGGTGTACACGGATCAGTGGTCTATATGTTTTTCATGCAGGTACAAGGATCATGTGAATGCTCGAAATCGATTGGGGCGTTAATTCCCCTTAACTGACAGAGCGGTTCGCACGATCATAGGACTTCTTCGCGTACGACCACTGGTCGTGCGCCACTAACCGTGCGTTATTTTCCTATCTTCTCCTCTGCTACAGGTTGACCGCACACGATCACAAGCATTCCTTCGCGCACTTCCACTGGTCATGCGCCACTGATCATCCGCAATGTTTGCTCTGCTCCGTATTTAATGGCCGGCTCCACAATTTTAGGGCATTCAACACATTTTTGGGCGCGAATTCTTCTGCAAGCTCCGCCACTTTCCCTCTCCAAGCTCCATCCATCCATCTCCTTCCTTGGGAAAGCTTCATCCATCGATCCTAAGCTCCATCAAGTGTCTCGGAAGCATTCCCCGCCATCTACATGTAACATCCCCATCCGTTCGGGAGCATATAAAAGAAGGTCTGGCTGGGGCCCCACGTCTTATACTACAAAACAAACGGGAATGTCACTTAATTGAAATATCGAACGACCCTAAACAACAAACCTAACTCAGAGCATTCTATGCGGAAGCAAAAGAGAGAGAGAAGACATATAAACCACAAAACCCGAACCCGGGTATGTCCACTTCTATTACTTAGGAATAAATGTTTTACAACACAAAATTTAGGCACGACGGCCTTACAAATTACCAACATCGGCGCATAGGCCGGCCATACATGAAAAGCAAAAGAACATCAAAAGGCCTTCAAGGGCCGCAGCAGCGCAGGGGCTTCAGCCCGCTATGTTCCCGCTCGGTCCAGCACCTGTACAACAAGCCCACCAAAAACAGTGGCAAAACAGGGCAACGGTCAGCTACGGCTGACCAAATTATAACGACCCCGCCCCTTCGAGGGGGTGGCAGTTTCTCGTCCCTGCAAGAGCATCACAGCATATATATATAGCAGAATGAGGCGGCTAACGTGGCCCAAAACAATTCATACATATGCATCAATCACAAACATGGGAATGGCATCCACGTCTCGTGCTCTCAGGCACTCTTTGGTGTACTCTGCCTTCCACCACCATCCACTCTTGATGGCTTTGCCCTTCGAGGCTAAAGTCAGTGGCCCGAATACCAGGGCTCTCCCGTGCTTTAATTGTGAACATCCCGTAGTCCGAAGACTCTTTCCCATTGCTTCCCGACATGCTGTACGAGACTTACTAATCAGGTGATGCGATGGTGCGGTTTCAGGTTCGCCAAATGCCCATAGTTCACAGCTCTCGTTGTACAACACGAAGAGCGGGTATGGCGTCCCCTCAGCCCAGGTATACTCAATTAGCCGGCTCTACGGGCCGCTAAGTCATCCACCAGGACACCCTCACAGGTCGGGCACACAGGCCTCCGGTCCTCTCAACAGGTGGGCACAACAACATCACCAGAACTCAGTCTGGGAGCTATCGCCGGCATTAACGCTAACGCCTGGCGATAGCGCACAGAAACCCTATTTTGGCTTCTAGCTGTGGGTGCTTCCCGGGGCACACCCCCAGTCATTGCTACACATGCAGTAGCACTCCCACTGCCTCAGAACGCACAAATTCACCAGAACCAAGTCTGGGAGCTACCGCTGGCGATAACGCTAATGCCGGCGGTAGTGAACAGAAACTCCATTTCTGTTTCTAACTTCGGGTGCTCCCCGGGGCACACCCCGAGGCGTTGCTGCGCATGCAGTAGCACCTTCTAGTCCTACGAAGCAGGATATCAAGACGAAGTTTTCCCCCGGCATGCATAATATCAAAAAGCATCACCAATCCGGACGAACCGCCTCGGATGGGCTTCACACAACGCGCCTACGTCCATTTCACGCATGGACTCTACATGTATGCAAGATTTGACGGGGATAACACGAATCGACCCATCGGAGGCCACGACCTCACCCTTTTGGGTAGGGGCCTCAATGATGCACGAAAAAGGACTAGGACACGTCCAAATGAGGGTAGAAGAGATCGTTACCCTTAAAGTGCGCTTCTGAACCATGGAGCACGTTCAAGATGGCTGTCCTCTTTGCAGATCCGGCCTCCACTCGATGCTTCGAGTCGCCAAACGACGCTCCAAGCTTACGCTGCGGCTTGCGGTCTCCCTTTGCAGCAGCCCTAGACTGAGAGGGGCGGAGAGGGCTCGAGCGGCTCCTCCTTGCCGATGACAGAGAGGGAGAAGGAGAGGAAGAGGGGGACGGGGCTCTCCTTGCCCTAGGCAGCGACGGGAAGAGAGGGAGGAAGGGAGACGGTGGCGCTGCTCCTCCTTGCTCCAGGCCGACGGTGAGAGAGGGAGGAGGGAGGCTCGGGGGCGGCACTTCCCTGCTCCAGGAGGCGGCGAGAGAGAGAGAGATCGGGGGGGGGGGGGGGGGGGGGGTTGGGGGAGGAGCGATCGGGAGGAAGGGAGATCGGGATGAGGGCGGTTTGCTCCAAGCGAACGAGAGCAAGAGGGAGAGAGGTCGGGTAATGGGGAGGAGGGCTAGCTTAGGGTTTTTATTTAAAACCCTAGCAAAATTGGCTATCCGCACACCAACCCCCTATCTGCACCCCAAACTCCACTATTCGCAGACCAAAATCATTCTCCTTGAAATTGAGGCGTTACAATTCTCTCCCCCTTAAAGAAATTTCGTCCTGAAATTTAAAGCACAAACAACGAAATGAAATTCGTCATACCTGAGTAAACAGATCAGGGTACTCCTCGCGCATGATCTCTTCTGGCTCCCAAGAGAGCTCCTCACGGCCACAGTTGTCCCAATGGACTCTCACCATTTTGATGGCCTTTCTCCGCAACTGCCGAATATCAGCATCAATAATGCAAACCGGAGTCACCTTGGTTGTTAGGCTACTCTCCACTGGCACACTAACGGCCTCCAACACAGAATCAGGCTCTCGCACCGCCTTCCTCAACACAGAGATATGGAAGACATCATGCAGCCCACTCAGCTCCGTCGACAAAGCAAGTCGGTAAGCTGATTGGCCGATGCGCTCGGTGATCTCGAATGGCCCTACATACCTCGGACTCAGCTTCTTCAAGCGTCGGATCCTCGACACTCCTTTGAAAGTCTTTATCTTCAAGTATACCCAATCGCCAACGGCGAACTAGACGTCGCGGTGCTTCGCATTATAGTACTTCGCATGCCTATCCTGCGCAACCAAAAGCCTCTCCCGGATCATACGTACCGTTGAAGTCGCCTCTTCGACGTCTTTCCTCTTGAAGAGCTTCGTCTCGCCCGTTTCCGCCCAAGCTAAGGGAGTGCGGCACTTCCTGCCATAGAGGGCCTCGAAAGGCGCCATCTGAATACTCACCTGGTAGCTTTTGTTGTACGCGAACTCAACAAGAAAGAGGTGATCTTCCCACCCCTTACCGAAATCCAGGACGCACATTCGGAGCATGTCCTCCATCGTCCTATTGGTACGCTCAGTTTGTCCATCCGTCTGAGGATGAAAGGCCGTACTAAACTGCAGCTTCGTACCCAATAGACGGTTGACTAGCCTCCAGTCGCTCGAAGTAAAGCGTCCATCTTGATCACTGACGATGTTACGGGGCACACCGTGCAATCGTACTATTGTATCAACATACAGCTTCGCCAACTTCTCCACCGAGTCATCCCTCCGGTTGGGGATAAAGTGCGCCACCTTCATCAGCCGGTCTACGACTACCTAGATGGCATCGTTCTCGCGCTGCGATCTCGGCAACCCACGCACGAAATCCATGGAAATGTCATCGAATTTCCACTCTGGAATCGATAATGACTTCAAAAAGCCACCGGGCTTCTGACATTCTGCCTTCACTAGCGCACAAGTGTGGCACTTGGCCACGTAGTGAGCGATGTCCCTCTTCATACCTGCCCACCAGAAAAGGACCTTCATGTCCTTGTACATCTTCGTGCTCCCGGGATGAACTGAATACCTGGTACGATGCGCCTCGTACATCAACTCATCGCGCAGCTCACCCACCTTGGGGACGCACAAACGGTCGCCTATCCACAGCAACCGGTCACGCACCTGAATCTGGGCATCCGGCCCACCACCAGCCTCCTCCGCGTAGCGCTTTAAACTCGGATCGAGTTCTAAGGCCTGGCGGACTCTATCTGCGAGGTCGTACTGCAACTCAGTCCAGCTCAAACAGGCACCGGCACTGCTCCTCTTCTCCACGCAAGAAATATCCAAGGCCTCCAGGTCACGTATCAGGTGCTCATCATGCATCTGAATCCAGTTGACCTGCGCTGGAGCCCTGCGACTGAGTGCATCTGCAACAACATTCCCCTTCCCGGGAGTGTAGTGGATCTCAAAGGTGTAGTCCCCAAGGAACTCCATCCACCTCTGCTGTCGCATATTCAGCCCCTTCTGCGTCAGAAGGTACTTCAGGCTCTTATGGTCCGTGAAGATGTCGATCTTCAAGCCATACACATAATGCCGCCAAAGCTTCAGGGCAAATATCACGGCCGCCAACTCCAAGTCGTGGATCGGATAGTTCCGCTCGTGCACCTTCAGCTGGCGAGAGCCGTACGCTATTACCTTGCCATGCTGCTGCAGAACACAGCCAAGGCCGCTCCCAGAAGCGTCGGTGTAGATCTCGTAACCTTTCGTGCCGCAAGGCAAACATAAGATCGGAGCCGTGGTAAGCCACCGCTTCAACTCCTCGAAAGCCTGCGCACACGCGGGCGTCCAAATAAACTCATGCATCTTCCGTGTCAGCGTCGTAAGAGGCAGCGCGATCCGTGAGAAGTTCTCCATGAAGCGCCTGTAATAGCCGGCCAGCCCGAGAAAGCTACGGACCTCCGCTACAGTAGAAAGGATAGGCCACTCTCTGATGGCTGCAACCTTCACCGGATCTACCACCACACCCGCTCCACTAACCACATGGCCTAAGAACGCCACGGAAGGTAGCCAGAACTCGCACTTCGAGAACTTGGCATACAGCGGGTTCCTCCTCAGAACCTCCAAGACTACTCGCAGGTGATCACCGTGCTCCTCCTCGGACTGAGAGTAGACCAGTATGTCGTCAAGGAAGACGACCACAAACCGGTCGAGGTACTCTCGGAAAGTCCGGTGCATCAAGTCCATAAACACCGAAGGCGCATTAGATAGCCCAAACGGCATCACGGTGAACTCATACTGCCCGTACCTTGTACTGAAGGCAGTCTTCGGGATGTCGCAGTCCCTGATCTGAACCTGATAATAGCCGAACTTCAAGTCCAGCTTCGAGTATACTATCGAACCAACGAGCTGGTCGAACAAGTCATCTATCCTCGTAAGAGGATACTTGTTCTTCTCGGTCAGCTTGTTCAGCTCCCGATAATCGATGCAAAGCCACAGGCTACCGTCCTTCTTTTTGACAAAGAGGACCGGTGCACTCCAAGGTGAGGAACTCGGACGTACGTAGCCCTGCTCAAGCAGCTCCTGCAACTGCGGCTTCAACTCCGCCAACTCCTTCGGAGCCATACGATACGGCGAGCGGGCCACAGGCTTAGCGCCCGGCACCAACTCAATCGTGAAATCTATCTCCCGCTGTGGTGGAGCATCGGGGATATCACTCGGGAACACATCGGGGAACTCTGAAACTACCGGAACATCCACTAGGCTGGGCCTCGGCGTTGAAGCCTCCACTAGAGCAAAGAATAACTCTGCTCCCTGTCGCACTGCCTTAGACACCTGGAGAGCAAACATCAGCATCTTGCTCGATCCACGCATGCCCGCAAAGACCGTCTCACGATCGGCGCACTGCCCAAACCTCACCTCCTTGGAGGTTCAATCGATGCAAGCACGCTGTTCCGATAGCCAGTCCATGCTGAAGATTACATCGAACTCAACCAGGGGGAGTAACAATGCTTTCAGGTCATACTCCTGGCTTCCAACTAGAACCTTCACGCAGCAACTCCTCTCCACACGCATCGAATATCCATTCGGCAGTAGGACCTCCAGTCCATCTGCAAAAGCAATCGACGGCGCACTGATGGCGCAAATCTTAGCACACCGCTATAGGCAGTTGCTCGACTGCGACACGAAACGGCAGTGTACCGATCGTTTAAGTAATATAAAATGAGGAGTAATCCCTGAGTATCGAATCTCTCAAGGAACACAGTAAGGTGGAGTTAACGTTCGATGAAGGACTTGAGATAGAAGTCCTTGAGTCGGATGGAATGCGGAAACGGGGTGATTTGGCTTTTGGAAAATAAAAGAAAACAACTACAACTACACCTATGCAATGCCGCTATGCAGTGCTTCGCTTGGCGGGATGGAGACTAGGCAGGCCTTGAGCGCGCTGCATCGCGAGGGCGGATGGACGAGTAGGCAAGCGGAGTCGAACTGTGCAGGCCTTGAGCGCACTGCTTCGTTGGGCGAATGGATTACACGGGCCGCTATGCCACGCTTCGCTAGGCGGATGGAAGAGTAGGCAAGCGGATGGAATGGTTCGCACCGGCGGAGTCATAATGGATTACACGGGCCGCTATGCCACGCTTCGCTAGGCGGATGGAAGAGTAGGCATACGAATGAGGGTCGCAAGCACCTCATCGACAAGCACGCCACTAGCAATTGCTAGTGCAGCACACGAACGTGACGGTGGGATGGAGGATGGATGGTGGCGCACCTCGTACACATATGAACAAAATATATCTTCACAGAGACATGAAATTAAGATTACAAGCACGATTCATTGTGTTCATCATCAATACATGAGAGATCTAGCTACAAACGCATCAATAAGAGAAGAACAAGGCAAGAAATCAACCGAATCTGAAGGCTCGTTGGAGATTCACGGTTGGAATCGTCGGGTTGTCAATCCGCGTCCAAGCTGGGTCCGCAACTACGTCCGGGGTAAAGAGAGCTGTCACTACTCTCCAATGAGCCCGTCTTCTTCGTGTCACGATCCGGTAGAGGTTGCAAACTTCCTCTTGCTTGATGGAGATGGCGGCTAGATCTTCATTTGAAGCGCTAGGATGAAGGAGGAGGCCGAGAGGAAGCTCCGGCTCAAGATTGGCGTGAAGAACAAGCCCAGAGCAACTCCAGATGGTGGGCGGCGATGGAGGGGCAAAATCGGGGCTCTTGCTCGAGAAAACGGCGGACTGGAATCAACTCCCCGACCTAATTCGCGAGCAGGTCTTTAAATAGGTGCTGGAATAAACAGTGCGCACGATCGGTGGCGCACGACCAGTGGTCGTGCGCACTAGAATCCTGTGATCGTGCGCCTGCCTGGGCGGAGCCAGCAATGTAAGAAATTTATAAAATATAATGTTCGCACGACCAGTGGCGCACGACCAGTGGTCGTGCGCACTATCGTAAATGGTCGTGCGTTCGGTCAAGACAGAACTCAAATTTTGGGGTTTGAGTGCGCACGATCAGTGGCGCACGACCAGAGGTTGTGCGCAATAGAACCAGTGATCGTGCGCAGTGTTCCTGTACAGAATTATACCGGGAACACCTGCACGACTCCTATTCCTACAGAAATGCTAATCAGGCCACTGAAAGTGGCACTCAACAATACGATAAGGCTATCAAAAGAGAATAAACATAAAACACACCAAATTAGGCCAAGAAGTGCACCTAGCATAGAATGACAAATATGAGCTAAAACAAGGCTAAAGTGCAGTGGAATGACTAGATAAACGGCCCAGATGAGTCCATATATGTGTATATAATTGGGACTCATCACACCCCCAGACTTAACTGTTTGCACGTCCCGAGCAAACAAATCCGGCGGAGTAGGGAAAATGGTGGTTAGCGTAGAGAATTGCAAATAAAGAGTCAGATGCGAAGTATCATACCCATGCAAATAGAAATTCTATAAAAGAATATTCTAGCTATACTAATTAATTTACAAAAGTATACATGCGTAAATAGAGATTAATTTGTACTCAGATGGTGAATCATGAAGAATTTGTGCGGTCGTGCCCGATGTGAAAGTAAACAAGCCACTCAGGAGGGTATTGCTAAAGACTGGAATTCGGGAATAACTCCGCTGAAATCCATCAACGACGAGAACCATAAGCTTGCCCGGTTACACTCTCTCCACGGCACTAGCAAACTCAAAAGTTAAATCAATAGGACTTCCGGTTATAATTGGGCTTAGGATACGGTATGATATTCAATGATTAACGAAACGGCTACGCAACCCAAATGAGCAACATCGAAATGCTTACCCTTTACAAGCCCAAAACAGCGCTAGTGTACCACACCCCCATACTTAGCTTGAAAAACGGGTGTGTACACAGCCTACTCCAAACAAATACCAACTAAATTTTTCTATTACGCCCAAGGGGATTTCTTGTCATTTTTATTCTTTACAGATTTTTTTCTTTTAACTGCATTTTTTTTCATTTATCCCCCGGTTGGTTTACAACAATATGTTCAGCACACAATACACTTTTTCTTCACATCACAAAAATTTCCATACATCACATCCAAATATGAAAGGTAATTTCAGTTAACTCACTACCTGGCTGCGATAATAGGATAAGCTTCAGGCTTTGGTGATTTAAAAGAAGAGCTGAAACAAAAGAAGGGTAGGCACAAACTTGGCTTGCAAAGGTGAACGCATAGGTCATGGAAAACAAGGCTCAAACTAGCCAAAAATGGCCTACATCACATTTAACAAAATGAGTTGCTCTCGCCCATGCTTCAAGAGTCGCTTGGGGCAAGTTCTTAGCCCACGAGAAAGGTAAACCTTCCTTCCGACTCGAGCAACACACAACTAGCACTTGCTTACACACAACACCGTGCTACCGCAAATTTCGGTTACATTCACCAAATGAGTAACATAAATAAAAAACTACGCAAGAACACTAATTGTAAATTAAAAGTATAGAGACAATCTAATTCTACTCAAATTTCTATGCAAGCAAGGAATATGGACTAGAGCACTACAAGAGTCAACATCGCACTCCGATTTGCAATTCCTAAGCTAACAACCTATTTCACATTCCAAACCAAGATAAGCGTGAACGGAAGCACACAAACAAGTGAGTGCGCGCTAAAGTGGGTGCAGTGGTGTGCGGAGAAAGTAAATAAATCATAAAACTGAAAATAAAATACTTCTAGCATGCTAAGCACTAGTGCACGTGCAGTGAACACTCGGTACACTCCCCACAGACTTGAATTGGATAATCACATGAATTATGACAATGAGAATAAAGAAATGTTGAGGAAGAGGGTACCTATGCTCAGATATGAGCATACCAGAAGATTGGCGTTAATACTGCGAAGGGAATCCAAGTCCGCCACCAAAAGAAATTGTCGCACACCTGCAGGCAAAAAGGCTCCAAGCAAAAATATATAAAACTAAACTATTAACAGGTTAGCAACAAAAACTTGGGTTGTCTCCCAGCAGCGCTTTTGTTTACCGTCCTTAAGCTGGACTTAATACCTGTATTAAGCAGTTTTAATAATTGTCTAAGCATAGAGCAAAAGATGGTAAATCCTAAATATTACATGCCTCAAAATGATCAACTATAAGTTGATTTAAAATGTTAACTAAGAATAAAAGAGATGGGCCCGAAGACCCAACAACAGCAGTTAAGAGGATCAGGAGCTTTCCATCTCCATATTTCGTCCTTCTTCATCCTCTTCCTCTCCTCCAACCTGCGGTCATGGATGAAGTAACGCTTTCCTCCCTGCACCCAGTCTTTCAAGGAAAAAGCAGGCAATGATGATGAAGTGGAATAGACGATTGAATTCATCATTGCCAACTGCTTTCCCTGCCAAGACTGCCTCTCAAAATTACCCAAGAATGGGTCTATAAATTCAAGCATCTGCAGAGGGATAAACGAAATATCAGACATTAAAGTAGGCGGGGAAGCAGGAAGGATGAACTTATCAATATCAGCATTAAAAGAAGGTTGATTAGGAAATAAAATGGACGAAGAACTAAAAGAATCAAATAAAGGAGGAGTGATCCCGGTTTCACTCCCAGCAGGATCCAAGCACAGATCACTGTCGGTATCATATGAGTCGTAACGAGGGGAACCTAGGAGCTCGGGGTCCTCGGTGGTGAGCTGGATGTCCCCATCCAAGAAGTAAGTAAATACCTCCTCCTCGGAAAGAGAATCCTCCTCATCCCACCGCGGTGCGTCATCGTGTTCAAAGGTATCACACTCCCCATCAGAGAGAATGAAATCCTCGTCCCACCTTTGCGCAACCTCAGGCGCCGAATAAACCAACCGCACGACATCATCAACCGACTCACTAAAGATAGAAGTAGATGAATTTTGCAAGGAATGCGGAGGAACCGGACTGCTCTCATGATCAGAAAATAAATGAACAGTCGTCTCCGCGAAAATATCCACAGACGCCTCCCCGCAGGAAGAACCAAAATCTGCACACCATACTGGTGCATCCATGAGTTCCCAATCCTGTCCCTGTTGACCATCGAATGAGTGCACATCGTCACTCAAGGGAAGCTCATAAAAGGGGATTGAGGGACCCATGAAAGAGTTGTACGCGGCGAGAGATTCCTCAGTAATCTCCAAGGGCAAAGATCGAGCATGATGTGCGATGTCAGTGTAGGGGCCAGGCAACACTCTGGTGGGCCTGTCCGCAGTAGTCTCCCGTAAATGGGGGGATGCTGCGTACACGTCCTCAGAGGGGGAAGGATCACACAGACGAGGGCAATCCTTCGCCATATGACCTAAACCTTGACATAGCAAGCACCTAATACAATGCTCATCATTTAAAGCAGTCAGGGCGTCAATATATCGACGCAAAGTGTCATAAAGACGACACTCGGCTTCAGAATACATCACAGAAATATGTGGATAAACAGAAAATAAAGATTCTTTGCAAAATAATACTACACACACAAAATAAATATGGAAAACCTGCTTTAGAAAAGTTAAAACTAGAAAAAAAAATAACAGAGCACAGAAAATTTAGAGGCTAAAATTTTTTTAAGACAAAAACAAAGTAGAAAATGGATATACAAGCGAAAAAAAACTACAATCTCTCGTCTACCTCTCAAGAAACTCACACGACCGTGTTCCCCGACAACGGCGCCAAAAACTTGATGTCACAAATCTTAGCACACCGCTATAGGCGGTAGCTCGACTGTGACACAAAATGGCAGTGTACCGATCGTTCAAGTAATATAAAACGAGGAGTAATCCCCGAGTATCGAATCTCTCAAGGAACACAGTAAGGTGGAGTTAACGTTCGAGGAAGGACTTGAGATCGAAGTCCTTGAGTCGGATGGAATGCGGAAACGGGGTGATTTGGCTTTTGGAAAATAAAAGAAAACAACTAAAACTACTCCTATGCAATGCCGCTATGCAGTGCTTCGCTTGGCGGGATGGAGACTAGGCAGGCCTTGAGCGCGCTGCGTCGCGAGGGCGGATGGACGAGTAGGCAAGCGGAGTCGAATTGTGCAGGCCTTGAGTGCACTGCTTCGTTGGGCGAATGGATTACACGGGCCGCTATGCCACGCTTCGCTAGGCGGATGGAAGAGTAGGCAAGCGGATGGAATGGTTCGCACCGGCGGAGTCGGAATGGATTACACGGGCCGCTATGCCACGCTTCGCTAGGCGGATGGAAGAGTATGCATACGGATGAGGGTCGCAAGCACCTCGTCGACAAGCACGGCACTAGCAATTGCTAGTGCGGCACACGAACGTGACGGCGGGATGGAGGATGGATGGTGGCGCACCTCGTACACATATGAACAAAGTATAACTTCACATAGACATGAAATTAAGATTATAAGCAAGATTCATAGTGTTCATCATCAATACATGAGAGATCTAGCTACAAACGCATCAATAAGAGAAGAACAAGGCAAGAAATCGACCGAATCCAAAGGCTCGTTGGAGATTCACGGTTGGAATCGTCGGGTTGTCAATCCGCGTCCAAGCTCGGTCCGCAACTACGTCCGAGGTAGAGAGAGCTGTCACTACTCTCCAATGAGCCCTTCTTCTTCGTGTCACGATCCGGTAGAGGTTGCAAACTTCCTCTTGCTTGATGGCGATGGCGGCTAGATCTTCATTTGAAGCGCTGGGATGAAGGAGGAGGTCGAGAGGAAGCTCCGGCTCAAGATTGGCGTGAAGAACAAGCCCGGAGCAACTCCAGATGGTGGGCGGCGATGGAGGGGTGAAATCGGGGCTCTGGCGCGAGAAAATGGCGGACTGGAATCAACTCCCCGACCTAATTCGCGAGCAGGTCTTTAAATAGGCGCTGGAATAAATAGTGTGCACGATCGGTGGCGCACGACCAGTGGTCGTGCGCACTAGAATCCTATGATCGTGCGCCTGCCTGGGCGGAGCCTGCAATGTAAGAAATTTATAAAATATAATGTTCGCACGACCAGTGGCGCACGACCAGTGGTCGTGCGCACTATCGTAAATGGTCGTGCGTTCGGTCAAGATAGAACTCAAATTTTGGGGGTTGAGTGCGCACGATCAGTGGCACACGACCAGAGGTCGTGCGCAATAGAACCAGTGATCGTGCGCAGTGTTCCTGTATAGAATTGTAACGGGAATACCTGCACGACTCCTGTTCCTACAGAACTGCTAATCAGGCCACTGAAAGTGGCACTCAACAATACGATAAGGCTATCAAAAGAGAATAAACATAAAACACACCAAATTAGGCCAAGAAGTGCACCTAGCATAGAATGACAAATATAAGCTAAAACAAGGCTAAAGTGTAGTGGAATGACTAGATAAACGGCCCAGATGAGTCAATATATGTGTATATAATTGGGACTCATCACGCACCAATACGTTGGACGAAGTCCGACGATAAAAAGGAGTGCGAAACTCCAGTATTGAAAAGCGCTCTTGCAGGAACGCCTAAAATATTTACAAAGCCTACGCCGCCAAAAAAGGTTAGCATGAACACTAAAACAAGTATATAAAACAGTAAGGGCTGTATCTTAAATTATACCTGTCACGACGTCCATGGCTTTGATAGCCTCCTGCTGACCAAGACTGAAGACTCTGGGCTGCGGGGGAGCCATACGGGAGGCAGTGGACTCAGCCGCCTTCCCCTTCTCAGAATAAGATGGCCCAGTCTTCTTCTCTGACCTTGGAAGCCCACTGCGGCAATCCCGAGAGAAATGGTCAGGCTTGCCACAAGTAAAACAAATAAGAGGGCCACGTCCAGACGACGCGCCCGAAGCAGAGTGAGCTGGCCCAGATAATCGAGCCTTCTTCCAGCGATTCAACCTCCACAACTTCGCCGCACTCGGCGTCTTGCCCTCCGGCACTGCCTCGACCACAGCCACCTTGCCCTTCTCCCTGAGCATGTCCTGCTCAAGCGCTCGGGCTGAACTAACGAGGGTCGTGAAACCCTGCGTCAATGGCCCTGTCAGAAGGTACCGCAACTCACTACGCAAGCCTCCGTAGAACCTGTTCACCCTTCTCCCCTCGTCATCGAAAGAAGTTCCAGCGTAACGCCCGAGGCGGGTGAACTCATACAGGTAGTCATCAACCAGTCTATCATCCTGCATCAGAGCCAGGAACTATTTCTCCATCGCGATCTGCTGCGACGGAGGCACAAACCTTGTCAGGAAGATTCTCGAGAACTCTTCCATCGGCACATCAACCAGTCGCCTTCCCGCAAACTGCCGCCTCTCTACCTCATCCCACCACCGCCTGGCTTCCTTTTCCAACAAGAAAGTAGCGAAGGTTACTTTCTGCGCTTCATCCGACTGTGTCGCTGTCAGAATTCGCTCCATATGCGATAACCAGTCCTCGGCCTCAGCTAGGGATTCAACCCCGTTAAACGGAGGAGGTCAAAATCCCAGGAAGTGCTTCAGCTGTTGCTCAGCAGCACGCCTCACGGGGACTTGCTCCACTCTTAGTGGCTCTGGGGCCACTTCCTGCACCGACGGTTGACCTTGCCTTCCAGGCTGGCCTTTCAACGTAGCTAGAACAGCTTTTGTAACTAGCTGAACCATCTCAGCAGACGGAGGTGTAGGAGCCTCAGCAGACCCGCTACTCTCAACCACGTCACGGGGATGCGCCGATCCCGCTGCACTTCGAGTGCCCTACACGAGTGCATCACATAGTTAGGCGACAGCACAGTCGCAACTAACAATAAAAGGAACACTCAGGTTCCAAAATCATACAATAATTGTTGGTTTGTTGTTACATTTTATTCCTAAGTGGACATTTTTGTGTTTATTTTACGTCTCGACGGTAGCGCACACACACGTGCTCACCACCCCATAAAAGAATTCGTCCACGAATTCCTTAGAAGGATACGGAACCCTAGAAGCTGATACCAATTTGTAACATCCCCATCCGTTCGGGAGCATATAACAGAAAGTCCGGCCGGGGCCCCACGCCATATACTACAAAACAAATGGGAATGTCACTTAATTAAAATATCGAACGACCCTAAACAACGAACCTAACTCAGAGCATTCTATGCAGAAGCAAAAGAGAGAGAGAGAAGACATATAAACCACAAAACCCGAACCCGGGTATGTCCACTTCTATTACTTAGGAATAAATGTTTTACAACACAAAATTTAGGCACGACGGCCTTACAAATTACCAACATCGGCGCGCAGGACGGCCATACATGAAAAGCAAAATAACATCAAAAGGCCTTCAAGGGCTGTAACAGCGCAGGGGCTTCAGCCCGCTATGTTCCTGCTCGGTCCAGCACCTGTACAACAAGCCCACCAAAAATGGTGGCAAAACAGGGCAACGGTCAGCTACGACTGACCAAATTATAACGACCCTGCCCCTTCGAGGGGGTGGCAGTTTCTCATCCCAGCAAGAGCATCACAACATATATATATATAGCAGAATGAGGCGGCTAACGCGGCCCAAAACAATTCCTACATATGCATCAATCACAAACGTGGGAATGGCCTCCACGTCTCGTGCTCTCAGGCACTCTTTGGTGTACTCCGCCTTCCACCACCATCCACTCTTGATGGCTTTGCCCTTCGATGCTAAAGTCGGTGGCCTGAGTACCAGGGCTCTCCCGTGCTTTAATTGTGAATCCCGTAGTCCGAAGACTCTTTCCCATTACTTCCCGACATGCTGTACGAGACTTACTAATCAGGTGCTGCGATGGTGCGGTTTCAGGTTCGCCAAATGCCCGTTGTTCACAGCTCTCGTTGTACAACACGAAGAGCGGGTATGGCGTCCCCTCAGCCCAGGTATTCTCAATTAGCCTGCTCTACGGGCCGCTAATTCATCCACCAGGACACCCTCATAGGTCGGGCAAACAGGCCTCAGGTCCTCTCAACAGGTGGGCACAACAACATCACCAGAACTCAGTCTGGGAGCTATCGCCAGCGTTAACGCTAACGCCTGGCGATAGCGCACAGAAACCCTATTTTGGCTTCTAGCTGTGGGTGCTTCCCGGGGCACACCCCCAGGCATTGCTGCACATGCAGTAGCACTCCCACTGCCTCAGAACGCACAAATTCACCAGAACCAAGTCTGGGAGCTACTGCCCGGCGATAACGCTAACGCCGGCAGTAGTGAACAGAAACTCCATTTCTGTTTCTAACTTCGGGTGCTCCCCTTCGCACACCACCAGGCGTTGCTGCGCATGCAGTAGCACCCTCTAGTCCAACGAAGCAGGATATCAAAACGGAGTTTTCCCCCGACACGCATAATATCAAAAAGCATCACCAATCCGGACAAACCGTCTCGGATGGGCTTCACACAGCGCGCCTACGTCCATATCACGCACGGACTCTACATGTATGCAAGATTTGACAGGGATAACACGAATCAACCCGTCGGAGGCCACGACCTCACCCTTTTGGGTAGGGGCCTCAACGATGCACAAAAAGGACTAGGACATGTCCAAATGAGGGTAGAAGAGATCGTTACCCTTAAAGTGCGCTTCTGAACCATGGAGCACATTCAAAATGGATGTCCTCTTTACAGATCCGGCCTCCACTCGACGCTTCGAGTCGCTAAATGACGCTCCAAGATTACGCTGTGACTTGCGGTCTCCCTTTGCAGCAGCCCTAGACTGCGAGGGGCGGAGAGGGCTCGAGCGGCTCCTCCTTGCCGACAATAGAGAGGGAGAAGGAGAGGAAGAGGGGGACGGGGCTCTCGTTGCCCTAGGCGGCGACGGGAAGAGAGGGAGGAAGGGAGACGGGGGCGCTGCTCCTCCTTGCTCCAGGCCGACGGCGAGAGAGGGAGGAGGGAGGCTCGGGGGCGGCACTTCCCTGCTCCAGGAGGCGGCGAGAGAGAGAGAGAGAGAGAGAGAGAGAGAGAGAGAGATCGGAGGGGGGGGGGGAGGAGCGATCGGGAGGAAGGGAGATCGGGATGAGGGCGGTTTGCTCCACGCGAACGAGAGCGAGAGGGAGAGAGGTCGGGTAATGGGGAGGAGGGCTAGCTTAGGGATTTTATTTAAAACCCTAGCACAATTGGCTATCCGCACTATCCGCACCCCAAACTCCACTATTCGCAGATCAAAATCATTCTCCTAGAAATTGAGGCATTACACTACATCAAGTACTTCAAGGTGTGGCATCTCCATTGGGCTAAGTGGAAGAGACCCAGTTGTGAGAAGAAGACGGATGACGTTTGGAGGTAGTGACAACCTCTGAACCCCGGAAGCAACCAAGGACTGAGCTCGGAGGAGGCTTGACAACCCCCCATTCCGGCCAAGATCTACGTTGAGGCTTTTCATCTCGTGGTTTCCTCTACCCTCTCTCTTTTGGAAATGTATGCTTAACTATTGTATTGAACTAGATTAATCTCTATTTGTCTATGAATGGAAGCATACTCTTGTTTTATTTCTTGCTTGATGCTTTGCTTTGATGCGCTCCGCCCCCGCTCCACTTCCACACACGCATTCTAGCTAGCTCACTCTAGCAAAAGCTGGATGTGAGAGTGAAGAGGTGCCTTCAACCCTCAAAGACCATTAGCACTCACTTCCCCCGTTTGCTCACCATCCATCCGCTGAACGAAGCATTGCATCGCGGCCTGCAATAACCTCACCCACCAAGCGAAGCGGTGATTTTGACCCGCATAGTTAATATAGCTTTTCTTCTTCTTGTCTCTACAAAACCAACCAAACTCTTTTTTTGTTAACTTAGTATCTTCATAACTAATTTCCTAATAAGCAAATCATACTACCCAACTTGCGGTCCTTTGAGAACGATATTCGGGGAATTTCTCCCTACTTTTTTTACTTGACAATGACCGGTGCACTGCGGTCATACCGCATTTCGCGCTTGCTAATTAGCGGTGCTGAAATTGTGCATCACACGTTAAGGACTAACGCCCGTCGGTAGGTTTTGGAATGCTCCCGTCTGCATGTGAATGAGGAGCAATTATGGAAAGAGATATTGGCTGAAGAAAGGATATCTCGCTATCGCGGAACGTTAGCGTTATCGCGGCGTATTAGTCGAAGCTCAAGATTTGGCGTCAAAAGTTGCCTAAGTTGCCACAATCTGTGCTTGATCAATGCCTAATGTGGCTTCCGCGGGGCGGTAGTACTACCGCAGGTGGTAGCAGCTGATTCTATTTAAAGACTCGCGCCTCCTCCATTGCTGCTTGCTGTTGCAGAACAAATTGAAGCCTTATATTCAGAGCACTCGTGAGAGCCTTCTCCAAGCAGCCCGAAGAACTCCGTCAACATTCGTGAATGCAAAGAACTTGAAGGCCGATCCGATCGCATCTACATCGACATCAAGTTCTTCTTTTGAGGGAGTTTTTAGTTTTTGTTTTGTATGTTTTTTATTTTATCTTTTGTTCGGTATAGGAATCCGCCACACGGTGACTAGGGCCTTGCGGGGACTAGGGGAAATTCACCTCGTGTTGGCGACTGGATCTACGGAGTAGATCTAGGGGTGCTCGAGGCCTTTCTGGTTATAGATTTGTAAAGAAATAGGGTGTGCCGAGACGAGTAATTCGAAAGAAAAATTCAGAGGAATCACAGATCAATCACAGAAGACACACATATCTAAAGAGGTTTACCCCAATCCGGGATACGTCCCCTCTCCCTTTCCTCTTCTTGATGTTCTAATCACCAAATCAGATTACAGCTTACAAGGTTACAAGGATCAAGAAGAACCGATCCTACCTCACTCAACCCTCTTCTGACAAGAACAGATGAACCGCCATCAAGAACAATCGCTCAAAAAACACTGTTGCACTCTCTTAGACTTAACCCTAAACCAGGGTTACACACCCTTTAAATAGGGCGCCAAACCAGGCTCAGAACAACATCCACTGAGACGGTTCAACAACATCCGCTGAGACGGCATGTATATCCGCTGAGACAGTTCAGCAACATCCGCTGAGACGGCATGTATATCCGCTGAGACGATTCAGCAACATCCGCTGAGACGGCATGTATACCCGCTGAGATGATTCAGCAACATCCGCTGAGACGGCATGTATACCCGCTGAGATGATTCAATAGCATTCGCTGAGATAGCATTACTTAAGGACCCATTCGACGAACGTTGGCGGAGTTTGATGAACCCTTCTCCATCCGTCGAACGTCTTTCGATGAACCCTTCTCCGTTCGTCGAACGCCGTTTGACGAACCCTGATTAGAAGTGTTCCCCAACTCCAACATTTTCCCACTTGGTGAACATCTTCCTCCTTCGAGATCTGCTCCTCCAACCTTCCTCTTCAACCCTACGGCCGTTGCACACCACTGAAATTTGGCAACAGGAACCTCTTTGGTAAGAAAATCAGAGCTGTTCTCCATTGTGTCCACCTTCTCCAATCGAACTACCTTCTTCTCCACCCTCTCCCGGATGAAATGATACTGGATGTCAATGTGTTTGGTTCGTGCATGGAAGGCTGGATTCTTGGCTAGCTGAATAGCCCCTTGGCTGTCACATTACAGCTTCACTGGCCCTTGCTCAAACCCGAGCTCCAAACTTAGCCTCCTCAGCCATATGGCCTCCTTGCTTGCATGAGTAAGAGCCATGTACTCCGCCTCCGTTGACGAGAGTGCCACCACGCATTGCATCTGACTCATCCAACTGATTGCACCTTCAAACAGTGTGAACACGTACCCACTAGTGGATCTCCTGCTATCCAGATCACCTCCCCAATCCGAGTCCACGTGCCCAACCACGTCCAGGACTCCTCCTTCACCAGCCCCTTCAAAACATAGGGAGTAATTCAAAGTTCCTCAGAGATACCTGAACACACGCTTCACAGCGTTCTAGTGTTCCTTTCCTGGTGTAGCCATATACTGACTCAACACTCCCACTGCTTGAGCAATGTCAGGGCGAGTGCAGACCAAGGCGTACATCAAGCTTCCCGCAGCACTAGCATATGGGATCTTCGCCATGTCCTCGACCTCATCATGTGTCTTCGGTTCACTCTGCAGATAACTTGCACCCAACTGGCATTGGTGCTCCCACTGGCTTGCAGTCTGTCATATTGAACTTCTTCAACATCTCCTCGACATACCTCTGCTACCCCAATTAATGATTCTTCTTGCTTTGATCCCTGGAAATCTGCATTCCCATTATGACACTTGCTGGCTCCAAATCCTTCATCTCGAATTTGGCTGAGAGCGGCTTTTTCATTTGTTGGATCATGCTGACACTATTGCCAACCAGTAGCATATCATCTACATAAAGTGTCAGGAAGATGAACTGCTCTCCCTTTCACTGGATGTACACACAGTGGTCCGAATTCGATCTTTCAAAACCTAACTCCAGCATATAGGTGACGAATTTTTGGTACCACATCCTCGGAGATTGTTTTAGTCCATACAGGGACTTCTTCAGCCTGCAAACCTGATCCTCCTTGCCCTTGGCTTCGAATCCTTCCGGCTGCTTCATGTATATCTCCTCCTCCAGATCACCGTGAAGAAACGTCGTCTTCACATCCATCTGCTCGATCTCTAAGTCATGCGCTGCCGCAATAAAGAGTACTAGTCTGATCGATGTCATCTTGGCTACCAGTGAGAAGATCTCATCATAATCAACACCTTTGACCAGGGAGAATCCCTTTGCAACCAACCTTGCCTTGTATTTCTCCACAGTGCCATCACCCTTCACCTTCTGCTTGAAAACCCATTTGCTTCCAATGTCCTTCCTCCCCTTTGGTAGCTTACATAGACACCATGTCTGATTCTTCCTCAGAGACTCCATTTCATCCACCATGGCTAGCTCCCACTGATTTGAACCAGCCCTTGATCTATCATCACTGGCAGAGGTTGGATCTTCACCAAGCATACTTAGGCAACATTGTGCAGCCACTGCACATTGGGGATATCTCACTGGTGCCCTTCTTTCCCTTGTTGATCTCCTCATCAGTGGAATTTCCTCAGCTTCATCTTCTGACTCATCAACACTTCTCACCACCTCCAAATCATCTGATTCAGAATCATATTCAGCCCCAAAAATGGTAGCTCCTTTCTCAAAACTTCCTTCCACCACCACTGTCTCTTTCTCTGCTTCTTTAGCCTTCTCAGCTTGTGTGACTACCTGTGGACTGGTTTCATGAAACACCACATCCTTGCTGAATGTTACAGTGCTGGTCACAGGGTTCCAAAGCTTGTACCCTTTTATGCCTTCTTTGTAACCCACAAAGATGCTCCTCTCAGATTTAACATCATGCTTCCCCCTCTTCTCCTATGGAATGTGAACATATGCATCACACCCAAACACACGAGCATAGGCCAAATTTGGATTTCTCTTGAAGATGGCTTCATAGGGTGTACATCCCTCCACAGCAGATGTAGGGGACCTATTCTTCAGGTAATTTGCAGTCGCCACTGCTTCAGCCCAGAACTCCTTCCCCAAGCCTGCCCAACTGAGCATGCATCTGGCCTTCTCCATCAAGGTTATGTTCAGCCTCTCCGACACTCCATTCTGCTATGGAGTGTACGGTGTGGTCTTCTGCCGTGCAATCCCCTGCTCAGTACAGTATCGCTCAAAAGCATCAGAGCAGTACTCCCCTCCATTGTCAGAACAGAGGACCTTCACCTTTCTCTCCAACTGGTTCTCCACCAGGTTCTTAAATTCCTTAAACCTGTCCAGAACCTCTGACTTGGACCTGAGAAAATAGATCCAGGAAAAACGTGAAAGGTCGTCAGTAAAGGACACATAGTACATTGCACCGCCATGAGATGGAGCTGGAGTTGGCCCAAACACATCACTGTGTATCAACTCCAGCACATCAATTGCCCTCGTGCCCATCCCACAAAAGCTTACTCTGGTCTGTTTGCCAAGCAGGCAATGCTCACAGAACCCAAAGCTTGTGGAGCACTCCGGCACCCCATCCACCATCTGACCAGATGCCACGACTGACATCCCTTTATCACTGATATGCCCAAGCCGATGATGCCACAGCCTGGACACCTCCTCCTGGTCAACCTCCTGGCTCTCATAAATAAGAGACCCACTTGGAACCACTGTATCAGCAAGCAGAGTATACAGTGTTCCATGTCTCACTCCACTGGCAATCACCAATCCCCCTCTTGTCATCTTGCAAGATTGCTTGTCACAGCTGAAGTGCACTCCTGCATCCGCCATGGAACCCACCGAGATTAGATTCCTGCTCATCCCTGGAATGTGCATCACATTGGGAAGAGACCTTGTGATCCCATTAGACAACTTCAACATCACCTTGCCACGCCCAATAATCTGCACAGCAGAATCATCACCCAGCATGACATCTCCACCATCAAACCTCTCATACTCACAGAACCAGTGCCTATGAGGGGTCATGTGGTATGATGCTCCTGTGTCTACATACCACATATCAGAATCTCTCTGAGCAACGCACGCGGCAGCGATCTACATGTCATCGCCGTCGCCCTCCTTCTTCGTACCAGAAGTTGTCCGTGTCTCATTGTTCTGAACGGCCTTGTTCGGACATTGAGACTTCACATGACCAGTCTCATTGCACTTCCAGCACCGAACATGCTTCTTACCCTTCTCCCTCTCCTGGCTCTTAGATCTACCTAGAGACTTATCTCGATATCCACCATGTTTGTTCTCCCTTCGTTGAGGACGGGATCTGGATACACTCAAAGCACCTTTTCTCATCACCTCTGAACCTCCTCTCCTGGTCTCCTCAGATAAAAGAGCTGCACATATAGTATCATATGACAGTTCCTTGTCTCCACTCCCCCCCAATCACGACAATCAGATTGTCCCATGAATCTGGCAGTGAGAATAACAAGGTGATGGCTCTATCCTCATCCGAGATCTTCTCACCAATAGAGATTATCTGTCTCACAATGGTATTGAATTGAGTCAAGTGCTCTGAAAATGAATCGCCCTCATGCATCCGAAGTTTATACCACTTCTTCCTCAATAGCAATTTGCTTACAAGGGACTTGCTCTGGTAAGGGGATTCCAACTTACGCCACAGACTTAGTGCTAAAGTCTCCTCCATGACGTTAGTCAAGATTGAATCTGCTAGGAATAACCAGATCAGGCCCTTAGCCTTCCTATCGGTTTTTGTCCAGGCCGTAGCCTCCGCTGTAACCGCTGCAGTCGCCTCTGCATATTCTCCCTTCGATTTGCTCGCAACCTTCTCTCCAACCATAGCAACGGGAGGATCATCTTCGATCGCAGACCATAGATCTCGATCAATCAACATATCCTCCATCTTCATCTTAAATAGATCGAATCGACTTCAGTCAAACTTCTCGATCTCGATCCGCAAGCCGCCAGAACCCATTTCCAGGATGAAGAACCTGGCTCTGATACCAAATGTAAAGAAATAGGGTGTGGGAGGCGAGAAATTCGAAAGAAAAATTCACAGGAATCACAGATCAATCACAGAAGACACACAGATCTAAAGAGGTTCACCCCAATCCGGGCTACGTCCCCTCTCCCCTTCCTCTTCTTGATGTTCTAATTACCAAATCGGATTACAACTTACAAGGTTACAAGGATCAAGAAGAACCGATCCTACCTCACTCAACCCTCTTCTGACAAGAACAGAGGAACTGCCATCAAGAACAACCGCTCAAAAAACATTGTTGCACTCTCTTAGACTTAACCCTAAACCAGGGTTACGCACCCTTTAAATAGGGCGCCAAACCGGGCTCATAACAACATCCGCTGAGACGGTTCAACAACATTCGCTGAGACGACATGTATATCCGCTGAGACAGTTCAGCAACATCCGCTGAGATGGTATGTATATCCGCTGAGACGATTCAGCAACATCCGTTGAGACGGCATGTATACCCGCTGAGACGATTCAACAACATCTGCTAAGACGGCATGTATACCCGCTGAGACGATTCAGCAGCATCCGCTGAGACAACATTACTTAAAGACCCGTTCGACGAACGTAGGCGGAGTTTGACGAACCCTTCTCCGTTCGTCGAACGCCGTTCGAAGAACCCTTCTCCGTTCGTCGAACGCCGTTCGACGAACCCTGACCAGAAGTGTGCCCCAACTCCAACAAGATTGGCTAGAGTGGCTTGTGGACTTATCTGGGGAGAGATAGGCTAAATCCAACTGGTCCTTGGGAGAAGGGTCGGTATAGAAAACCAAAAGAGTTTTCATTGGTCGCCTCTTTCCAAGCATCATTGGGAAAAGTTTTTGTAATCATAACCGTTTCACTTTAATATTAATGAAAATATGTTTGTTTCTTAATCTCTGATTCGTGCTCACTGATTTTCATTGGCTTAACCTAAACATATTTTCTCTGTCACTAACGCCGAGCGATAACACTAACGTTGGCGGTAGCAACATAAAATTATTTTTCTAAATAATCTCGAAAACTTTAAATCCCTTATTCACCCCCCCCCCCCCCCTCTAAGGGCGCCTACAGATCCAACAGAATTTACCCACGGAATCCTTCCCAGAATCCGACGTTCTCCCCGAATGATTTCTCCACACAAATTACAAAAGGAAAAAGTGAAAGATTACAAGATAAAGGTAAAGTAAGAGAAACTCCCCAAGAAATTCTGAAGGTGAAGATGAAGGAGATGTAGACGTTGGCGTTCTTGAAGCGATCGTCCTTCGTGTGGAATATGCATTGTAGACCTTCTCCTTCAAAATCTTCTATAAATCTTCATGTTTGCCCAATGGAGATCTCTCAATTGTTGTACACGAGCCTCTCTCAAAATAATCAGAATGCTGGCTTTAGAGGCAATGAAATCAACCTGTAGAATGAGAGGGGCTGCTTTTTAAATAGGCACTGGAGCTAACGCGTGGCGTTAAGAGTTAACGCCAGCGTTAGTGATCGTGTACAGTAGTGGCTGAAATTGCACAACCGTCGAGAACGTGGTAAAGATTGTGGACTCAACGCAGACATTAAGAGTCAACGCTGGTGTTATCTCTTGGTACTCGATGATACTTCTTCTCGATGTCATTCCCTCTTCGATGACATCCCTTATCGACGAAAAAGTTAATGCGGGGCGTTAACGCTAATGTTGGGCGTTAAGAGTTAAAGCGGGGCGTTAAGAGAAAGCAGGGCGTTAACTCTTAAAGCGGGGCGTTAAGAGTTAAAGCGAGGCGTTAACTCTTAAAGCGGGACGTTAGCTCTCTTTCCAGTGAATTGTCTCCAATCAGCATACTACTCATAGAGATGTGTAGTTATAGTTCCTGTACAACCTGCACACTACAAACACACAAAATACAAGATCAAATACAACACGGTATTTGTTATTCTCAAACCAAGAGATGTGGAACATAGGTTCCAACAGGATCTTCGCTCCCCCTTCTTACAGAACCTGAAGCACCTGACCCAGAGCTAGAAACACCTAGAGCACCTGGAGAAACATGCAACTCCACCAGAACCTCCTTAGTAGCTTCTTCAAGTCCAGCATCTAACCTGCCTTCTTGTAACTCAACATAAGAGCTACCTTGGTATGATGTCAACTCATCAAATACCACATCCCTAGAGACCAAATCTCTCAGTGTCTCTGGATCCATGCATCTCCAACCCTTCTTCCGGTCATCATAACCGACAGAGACTAGCTTCCTTGATTTCGCATCTAGCTTCGTTCTGAGGGCATCTGGAACATGTACGTAGCAGGTTGATCCTAACACTCGAAGGTGTTCCACTGAAGGCTTTTCCTTGAACATCAACTCATTAGGAGTTTTCATGTTGATGGGACTTAGAGGCATCCGATTGATGACATAAGCTGCACAAGACATTCCCTCTACCCAGAAAGACTTTGGGATACTCTTGGCATGAGGCCAACATTTATAGGTCTCCATCAGATGACGGATCTTCCGCTCTGCAACTCCGTTCTGTTGTGGAGTGTGAGCACAAGAGAGCTCTCTTCAGATGTCATGCTTTCTACAGAAGTTGAAGAATGCATTGTAAGTGAACTCCCCTCCATTATCAGTTCTGAACTTCTTGATCCGCAGATTAAGCGGACCCTCCACTAGCTCCTTGAACTCCACAAACTTTTCCAAGGCTTCCGACTTATCTTTCAGAAAATAAACCCAAGTATATCTAGTGAAGTCATCAATCAAAACCAGCATATACCTGCTGCCTCCAAGACTGACAGTTGCGGTAGGTCCAAACAGATCACCATGAATACATTCCAATGGTGCTTTGCATCTGCTTTGTGATTTGTCAAATGGAAGACGCTGAGCCTTACCAAACTGACAACATGCACAAATGTGACCATCACCAAAGGACGACAAACTAGGTAAGCCTCTGACAAGGCCTCTTCTCGCCATAGCTTTGAACTTGTCCATCCAAACTTGTCCAAGTCTTTCATGCAGATAGCAGTGTTATCATTAGTCCTCATCTTGTCAACATAGGAACTTGTAGATAACACAAACAAGTCCTTCACCTGCTTTCCTACATGAGTGACTTCTGCCTTCACCGCTGACACATTTCGAAGAAACTTCACTTATGTTGGACCAAACAGAACATGATAGCCAGCATCAACCGTATTGGTCACCGAGAAGAGGATTTTCTTCATACCCAGAACATGATAGACACTCTTCAACGTAAGAGGACCTCTATCTCCGTTCATAGAAACCATACCCTCCTTCTCAACTGCATGAACAGTGTCATCAGCAGTAATGGTAGAATCATTACCTGAGTATGCTTGCAATGAGGAGAACTTCAACTCATCCCCGGTGAGGTGTTGACCACACCCAGAGTCCACTATCCAATCATCTTGATAGTTAATGGAAGCCAATTCCTGAACATAAGTGCCCGTCATGAAAGCACATCCACCACCCCAACTACCTTCAGCATTGGATCCAGCATCCTCCTTACCTGCAGGATGCCCTGGATGAAGATTGACCTTGCAGTCTCTTTTGAAGTGACCAAGCTTATTGCAACTGTAACATCTCAGCCCTTCCTTCTTCTTTCCATCATACTTAGGAGTGTAGCTCCTCTCCTGCAGATATGAAGTAGATGGACCATCTCCAACATATGACATCTTCTTCTTGTCTCATCTATTCTTCTTGATTGAATACAGAACTTCGCTCTCTCCCCCAGAGACTAATATCCCAGCAATTTGCTTAGCTAAACTCTCTTGAGAAGCAAGCAAGTTCTCCAGCTCATGTAACAATGGCTGATTGGCCCAACCTTGAACAGAAGTGACAAAGGCCACATACTCCCTCCACAAGTTGTGGATTATGTGCCTCTTCAACGTCACTTATGAGATTGGTTCATCCGGGTCCAAAGCTGATATCACTGCTGTATAACCCCGGTATTCTCTAGGAGGTGAGCGGAGACTAAGGAATCAGCAGACGAGAGGAGTAAGAAGGAGGGCAAACCAGAGTCCCAAAGCAGGCTCGCAGGAAAGGGGGCGAGCCGGGCTCACCCCGGCTGCTCGCAGAGAGCGGGTGAGCTGGTCTCTTGTCAATCATTCATGTGAAGGCGAGTAGGCCTGGATCCACTTCGGTCGGTCGCATGGAGGTGAGTGAGCCAGGCTTCACTGCTCGCGAGAGGGGGCCCTTATGGGCGGCTCGCCCAGCAAGGGTCCAGGGGTGTTTTTATTTGGAAGACCTTGGTGGTCTGCAGTTAGCCTCTCCAAACAACGGAGTTTGGCTGTTGGAAGACCATTTTGAGCTGCTTATAGTAAAAGTGTATGGCGGAATACCTCTATTAGCAGACCGGACTGGAAAAACTATAAATAGACCTGGAAGGGCTCCTTTGGAGAGGATTCAAATCTCAGTTTTCTGATCTTCTTCCTCCCTAGGTTATCATGGCTTAGCTCTCAGGCTCTCCATGGTGCCCAGTCTCAGCTTTGGATTGGGAGGGGAAGCGCTCAACGATCTTCCGGGTGTGTGGTGGGACCTCCTCGCTGCGACCAATGGTGTGTGTCTAGTTCCAAGTCTCTAGTCTGTTCCTTTCGAGGAATCAGAAATTGCTAACTGCCCTCATTTTGAGGGGCCGAGCTCCACAATAGACCAAATCTTGGTTTCAATATTTTTGGTGCGGTGAGCGTGGATTACAGTTGGTTCAAGAAATCTCAAAGGAAGAGACATAGAGGGAGACGACGAGTGAGAGGCAGACTTCGGCGGTTCGCCACCACCCAACGCGCCAACAATGGTGGAGATGTTTGCCGACCTCAAGAGGGACCTACATGGGGCTTTCCAGTGTGCCCTCGCCACAACCCTCGGGGGTCTCGCAACCCCTGCGCCCTAGGTGGCCCCTCCAATTGGAGTAGGCGAGTGCGCTCTGGGGTAGAGGCCAGGGAAGGAGGCGATGTCCCAGATGCCAGAGCGAGACCTCGCGGGGCGGGAGCTTTTCCCCAGCCCGGCGCGAGCGTGTGTGGTCCAGGCGAGCGTCGTCCCATGAGGAGGGATCCCGGCCAATGGTCCCTCGGCGAGTGCGAGACTAGTAGGAGCCGATTCGCCTGGGGAGCTCGTGGGGGGAGTGGAGCAGGTCAGGTGTGTGAAGGGGGGAGTCCGTTCTGCGAGTTGGTGCTCTCGGCACCACTCCCCGAGGAGTTCAGTGAGCCATCCATGATGCTGCATTCCGGCAAGGATGACCCCACTCAACACCTGTAGTGGTTCGAAGACATGGTCTCTATCAGGCCTATGTCGGACGCTTTCAAGTGTCGATTCTTCGCCACCACCCTGAAAGAGAAAGCAAGGGACTGGTTCCACCAGTTGCCCTCGGGGTCGATCTATGCCTTCGAGGATCTCCGTCACGGCTTACTACTGTGTTTCTCAACCTCAAAGAAGAGGAAGAAAGACCCCGAGGTTCTCTTCAACATCAAGAAAAGACAGGGGGAGTCGCTAGCTCATTATGTGGATCGATTCCAGAAGGAGATCCTCCTCATCCAGGAGGTGCCAGGGTACACTCTCCAGCTCGCCTTCATAGTGGGGCTCTGAGAGGGGTTCTTCAAGATGGACTTCAAGAGGAGGGCTCCTTTGTCTTTTGAGGAGATTATGGAGAGAGCGGTGAAGGAGATAGAGGGGGAGGCAGCAAACCCCGAGTTCACAAAGAGGTTGGCACGGCTGAGCGAGCCGGAGGTCAAACATCCAAAAGCAAGGAGAAGAGAAGAGGCGAGGGCCCCAGAGGTGGGGTTGAGGCAGCAAGAAGGGGGGAGGCATGGTCTGGGAAGGGTTTTCCACCAGGGAGGGGGCAACTTCCAAGGAGGCCAAGGAAGACCTCACAAGCTAGGATGGAGGCGGTGCCCAAGGCCACCTCATCCCCAACCGCCTCAGCAGGCAAAGGCAATCGGTCGAGGGAGACCAAGAAGGGCAAGAGGAGCGGGAGCCGGATGAGCCTGTCCTAGGTGGAGGAAAAGAGTGGTAGAGGCCGAGAGGAGGGGGGCGGCGTTGCCCTATTGTGACTTCCACGAGGAGGAAGGTCACGCAATGGACACCTGCCCAGAGTTCTTGGAGGTGAAGGGTGCCAGAGCGCCGGCTCCGCAGGAGCAGCAGGCGGTGAGGATTGAGGAGGTCCTGTCTCAGGACGAGGAGGACGGGAGGTGTTAAGACCGGGTCGACGTGGGGACCCAAGGAGGGATTGGGGTGATCTATACGGGGGGGGGGGGGGGGGGGGGGGGGTGGGGTGTAGGGATTGAGGCGACCTGGAAGGCAAGCCTCCATACTATCTATCGTCGTAGCATGGCTTCGATGTCCCTAACCCCGCCCCCAGTAGAGAAGATCTTGTTCACCCAGAAGGACATGCCGGGTCATGAAGACCCATTCTGCGATGCGCTGGTAATTCAGACGGCGATCGAGAACTTCACCGTCTCCCGGATCCTTGTGTATAATGGTAGCTCGGTCAACGTCATCTTCAAGAAGGCATTTGACGAGATGTAGGAGGAGGCATGGAGGGTGTTGGCCTCGGACGGGCTGTTGTTTGAGTTCTTCAGGGAGAGGAAGGAGGTAGAAGGGGGAGTGGAACTCCATGTAGTCTTGTGGGGGTAGTCCAGGAATTGCCGCTTTGTCATAGTGGATGCCCCCAACAACTACAATGCCATCTTCGGATGACCACTCCTTAGCGCATTCTGCTGCGGGCTCCGTTGGCCCAGAATGCCGTATCCAGTGGTGATGATGTTCGTTTTCGGTGGGGCCAGCGAGTCCATCGGAGTGGGGACTCACCTCTCCGGGGTCGCGAGAGGAGACTCTGCAAAAGGAATGAGGCAGGTTAGCGGTCAAAGAAGAGCGAGAGATGGCAAGATAAAGGACTTACCGAGACGCGAGGGTGAGGCTCGCAGGTCAGTGGTCCTCACATCATGGGGGATCAGTCCTCTCGGGGGACGTGGGGTGAGACCCCATTGGCGATGGCCTGACAAGATTTTCCTCAGCCGGAGGGTCCTGCGAGCAAGGAAGCAGAGTTAAGCGAATAATATTTGGAGTATTGAGTCCCTTTTTAGCAGAACCTGTGAGGCAAGCTCGTGGCGGGGAGAGGGAGACAGTGGAGATGAGTCATACTCCCCGGACGGCCGTTGAACTGTCTTAGCCCTCTTAACCTGAGGCGGGGGAAGAGCAGGTTGTGCAGAGATCCAGGGGATGAGCTCGGTAGCTTTGGCCTTTTGGACCGCCTGCTAGGCCTTGAGGTGAGCAAGTATCTCCTCCTTCTTGGACATCTCACAGGGAATAGTAGCGAGCGGGGAAAGGAGTGAGTGGAAAAAAAGTTCATGCACCGGCAAGAAGGAATGGTATTTATAGCCTAGGGCATGGGTCCCACCAAAAGAATCTCACCACGTCATCAAGGGGCCGACGAATACCAGGTGTTGTTTATTGGGTGTCAACTTATCACCTAGAGGGGGGGGGGGGGGGGGGGTGAATAGGTTTTTCAAATTGTTTTATCCCCTTTAGGTGTCCTTAATTTCTGATTAGTAGATCTATAAGTTATAAAGCACAACATAGAAAAGCACACAATGATCTATAGAGGTTCCTCAATACAGGGTGTCTTGAGTAGTCCTCTTTCCCTCTGCGCCTACCTAGCAGTATGCTAGGCTCGGCACACTCCGCCAAATCTTCAGGCCCGCAAGCCTTACAACATGGACCCGCAAGTCTTACAGCCTAGGCCCGCAAGCCCCTTACTGCACCTGAGCCCGCAAGCTTGACACTCAGGCCCTCAAGCCCTACACAACACAAACCCGCAAGTCCTGTGCCTACAGCCTATGCCCGCAAGCCCTTACTGCACCCAAGCCCTCAAGCTCGACAAATTCGGACCCGCAAGTCCACTGCCCTGTCCCTCAAGCCTCACAGCTCTCTAGCCCTCAAGCTAGACGGTGTCGGACCCGCATGTCCACTGCCCTAGCCCTCAAGCCTCACAGCTCTCCAACCCTCAAGCTAGATAGTGTCGGACCCGCAAGTCCACTGCCCTTGCCATCAAGCCTCACAACTCTTCAACCCTCAAGCTAGACACTTAGGCCCTCAAGACTTAAAACAATAAAGGTTTTACAGTAATAAAAACTGATTCTACTTCCTGATGAAGATCGACAACTTAGCCTGATGGAGATCGGCTTCTTAGACTTGAAGAAGATGCTTCTTGATTTGTCGCTTTTAGAACTGGATCTTCTTCAGCCTCCTCTTCTTTTGCCTGATGAGGAACGACTTCTTATCAGTCGAGGGAGATGACTGATTCTTCTGAGAACACTTGATTCTTATTCTCTACGTGTTCTTCTTCTTCTCCGCTAAATGTATTGTTGTATTGAGAAGCACAGCTGGATTCTTTCTTTTTGATTCTTGTCTCTTTTTCGAAGATCACTTTTTCTAGGGCATCACTGTTCCCTTTTATAGGATGGAAGAGCCGCTTAACGGTCACATATAATGTCCTTTAATGTCAGACGCCCATTCCTTAAGAGCACACGCTGATTGGACAATCATGCGGTGACATTAATTGCTGACAGCGCATCCGCAATATTTGAATTCCGTCTCGATGATATTTCCAGCTTTATGACGATACTGACCGCTTTACGACGATATGGAAAATATCTCGACGAAGGGACTTTGTCGATGCCTTAGGCCTTGGAAGATCATCAAGTCTTATAGCTACTGCCTCTGACATTGATATCTCGACGATAAGAGATATTTTGGCGTTTCTGCATATAAGGTGATATGCTATCTCTGACTATGTCGTCGTGATCTTCTTTCTTGTAGATTGTCATCATAATCACTTTGTTCTTTCGACGACATGAGCGATATCATGTCGACCGACTCTTCATTAGCAACTGCTTGTCTTCAGCTGACCTTCTTCAGTCTGCTCGATGACACAGCTTCTTTACGATGATATGTGTTCTTCTCGACGACAAGGTTACTTTGATGATGTCGATGGAACAAAGAGGTCAAGCTGGTGAAAGTGCATTGGGATAATTGCGGACGAGACGAGTTCTCGTGGGAGCGAGAGAAAACAAAGCGGGATAACTTTCCAGAACTTTTCATTTCAGGTATGTGTGTTAGTTGTGCTTTTTTTAACGTTTTAAATTTCGAGGACGAAATTCTTTTAAGGGGGGGGGGGTGGATTTGTAACAACCCAGGTTTCGCTGAGCACGGAGGCTGGAATGCCTAAGGCTAGTACAGGTTTTCTGTATCTGGGAGCTAGCGCCGGCGTTAGGTGTTAACGCAGGCGTTAGCTGCCCCGTCGAAGGGAGTTTCGTCGAAGGGAGTTCGACAAAGGGAGTTTCGTCCAAGGGAGTTCGACGAAGGGAGTTCATCAAAGGGAGTTCGACAAAGGGAGTTCGCCGAAGGGAGTTCGACGAAGGGAGTTCGACAAAGGCAGTTCGTCGAAGGGAGTTTGACGAAGGGAGCTCATCGAAGGGAGTTTGGAACCGTTGGGTCGTTTAGTTGGCTTCGTCGAAGGGGACTTCGTCGAGGAGCTAACGCAGGCATTAGCTCTAACGCCAGCATTAGCTGACGGAACGTGTTCCATAAGTAGCGTTTCCTGGACGTCCGATCTGTTTGGATCTTGATCCTAAGGTCTAGATAAGTGCATCCTAAGGATCTTTTTAGGGCAGAGAAGTTCTATTATCATTTCATTAAGTCCTTTGTGCTTTTGTAGGCTTAGAAGAGAGGTAGGGTTTGGAGGAAGAAGAAGACTAGATCCGCCATTGTTGGAGCACCGGAGCTCCGTTCGACGATCCGAGACCAGATCCGTGGAGAGATCTAGAAGGCGCTTTGATGCGCTATTTCGGCACTGCTAATTAGCAGGCACGAAATACGATACGACGGCAGTGCACCGGTCGCTCAAGTAATAAAAATGGGAAGTTATCCCCAAGTATCGATCTCTCAAGGACTGCAAGTTGGGTAGTACGAATTGCTCTATACAGGAAATCAGTTAAAAGGAGTGATAAGTAACCACGGGGGGGGGGGGGGGGGGGGGTTGATTTGGTTTCCTACGCTATTGCAGAATGAAGAAAGATGCGGGTCAAAACTCCGCTTCTCACGGCGAGATGGGTGCAACGACCGCAATGCCGTGCTTCGGAAGGCGCGTGGATGGGAAATCACTATGACGGTTGAGGGTCGCACGCACCTCTTCTCAAAACATCACCACTAGCAATTGCTAGTGGCTTCACCCACAATAAATCACAGAAAATCACTAGGAACAAAGGTGCTATTCATGCCACCAAAACATCAGTGCATATGAAGGAAAGCAAAACTAATTAGGATTAGCTTAACACATGTTCATACAACACAAAATGAAGTAAAAGCATTCAAGGTTAGAGAGGACCACTAAGAAGAGGTCACGTCTTGGGTTCACGGCCGGAATGAGAGGTTGTCGGGCTCTCTCCGGACTCGGCCCTCAGATGGTGAGCTTGGCTCGAAAGAGGCTGTCACCGCTCCTACGATCTTCAGCGCTTCCTTGGTCTCCTTGGCGAGGTATGCTTGAGCTAATGGTGGATGAAGCTCCCTAATGCTCCCGGATGGAAGGATGGAGGTGGAAATCACCGGAAATGGCCTTGATGGTGGAGGAGATGAAGGGGAAGCCTTCAACCCTCAAGAGCAGCGGGAAGGAAGAGATTTCCCGCTCTCTGAATCGTTCCCGGTCGTCCTCTCCCGGTTCTCTTCTGATTGCCTCGATTCCTGCTTTTTATAGGAAACAGGCTGAAAATTGGTCACACACGGTCGAACGCACAATCGTGCGCAGACCGTGCGATATTAATGGATAAAATATGGCTTGGAGAAGACGCTGCGCTTCCCGTTCAATTTGTTCACGCACGACCAACGCCGCCCGTGCGTTCAAACGCACGGGTAAAATCCGACGCTCTGAGATCACAAAGATACAGGTCGACCGTGCGTTTTACTCACGCATGGGCGGATTCGCCCGTGCGTTAAAATGCACGAGTAAACCCCGATGCTCCATTTTCTTCCCAGACACAAACGCACGACCGCGCAGACCGTGCGTCAAGGAAACGCACGACCGTGCGATATGCACAGACATTACATTTGGGGGAAAATGGGACGATCAGGTCACCTGCAAACGAGATATACTAGCTGGGAATACACATCCAGCACAAGGATACATAAAAGAAGGGAAGGGGAGCACAATGTGCTTACCCCCAACAACGAGGAATGCAATTGCACACCGAAATGGGCTTAATGGTGCACCTAGCAAGGAATAGTATATGTAAATGAAAACGTGACTAATATGTGGTGCAAACACTAAAATATCAGCCCAAATGAGTCCAAAAATATATATATAAATGGGACTCATCACACCCCCAGACTTAACCATTTGCACGTCTCGGGCAAACTACTCAGCTCTCCTGTCGGAACAATTGAATGTTAGCATAAGTTTGAGCGGTAGAGAATTATGCGAAGTCGCATGCTCTTGTACGTAGAAATACATTAGAACAGAATTAAACTCAAGGTTATATCTAATTATTTCTAAAACAGTAGTTTGGAATTTATATTACTTGGATGGTGAATCCTGGTGAATCTTTCGGTCGCGCAAAAAGGGAAAATAGTGTGACTAATGAGTAAAGTATTACTCAAATCGAAGCTAGGGACAATCTCCTAAGAAATCCATCAAAGTCGGTGTCCATAGGCTTGCACGTTCACACCCTCTCTACTGCGTGAGACGACACGTAACTAAAATCAATAGGACTTATAGGCAATTATTGGGCTTAGGTTGAGTATAGGCTAGGTAAGTAGAAGGACGATGGGAATCGCACTCAACACAACCGTCGCACTCAAGAGAATGACAATCACCCATACAACATTTTCAGTATTTACACGACACCCCCAGACTTCAACTGAACAATAGGTGCGTGTTGAGCCAGATATACGAAAATTTTGCCGCGAGAGAATTATTATTGCACAACTTTTTTATTTTTCTTTTCTTTTCCTTCTTTTCTTTTATTTTCTCTTTTCGGCAAAAGAACATTTTAAGCGCAATAAAACGACTCCTTTAGCTAAATTAAAGCTGCCATACGCAACATAGATGACACCAAATGCGATCGAGAAAGAAATTTCTCTCAGCTCAACGATTGGTGCGAACATAGGTTCGGCTGTATGGCTTTGGTTACATTATTAGTGGAGCTAAACAAGGAGGAAGAGTAGGCTCAAATGGGCTTGCAATGGTGATTACGTAGGTAAGGATTTCAAAAGCACAAACGGATCAAGAGGTGGCCTATATCACATTTCATGACGAGTACATCAACACAATCGTGTCGAGAGTCGCCTAGTGCAAGTTCTAGCCACTGAGAAAGGTTGTCCTTCCTTTCGACCCTAGTAATAAGCTACTACTAGCCTGCTACACTCGACCTATTTCTACCGTTGGATTCACCACTAAAGTAAAATAAATTTCATCTACTATAACAGAAATAATTACATTACAACTCTGAATTTTATTCTACTCTAATTTAATTTCTAGGTGTGACGGGAGCACATGACTAGAGCACTACTCGAGTCAACATTTTTCTCTACTCCTCACTCAAATACAAACAACTCAATTCTTATGAGCGGGAAAACCTCGCAGTGATACCCAATAAGCACGCGTGATCAAGTGCGCGTTAACTAGGTGCAAGTGTATGCAACAAAATATAAATCCTAACTCAGCACATTCTAGCATGTCATGCAACGTGGGTGCACGTGCACAGCTCGCTCTCTCCCCCAGACTTGATTGAGAACATATAAAATAAGCAATTCAAACATAAGTAAGAGAGGGGAAGAGTTGACCTATGCTCACAAAGGAGCATGCCAGAAGTGCGGTAATCCCAATTTCTTTAAAGATAAATCTCCTTCCACGCGAGAGCATAGCTTCACCTACAATGTTAGCAAAACTGAAATAACAATACGCAAAAGGATTAAAAAGATAGACGGAATCGGGTGGTTCCCATGGGTTGTCTCCCAAGAAGCCCTTTTGTTTAACGTCCTTTAAGGTGGACCAAATACCGGTATTAATCATTGTTCAAAGCAGAGAATCTAGAGAAAAAGTTTCACAGACAGATCACAGCAAAGAAAACAAAAGAACTCAGCTATACGCGCTTTTGTAGTGCAAGTCCCCAGTGGCTTGTAGGTTGGAGGTGAAAGCTTTAGGGCCAAAATTGGTATTACCCAATTTTTCCCTAGCCTCTACCAACTTGCCACTGGAAGCAGTGGAGCGAGCACTACGCTCTCTTCTTTCAAATTTCAATTTCTCCACAGTAGGAGAGCGCCAACATTGGTAGTCGTCATATTTTCCCACCTTAGTGGTGGGTGGCATCACTCCCGTTAACATAGTGGCAACTGGGTCAGCCCAAGAGACCTTAGTGAATAAATCCTTGGGTAGATTTGTAAATATTTAGGTTTTGGGTTTTAGGAAAGATTAACACTTAGGGGATAACTCATTTTCTGTCATCACTATGATATATATGTTATTATTCCCTGGAGATTCTATTAGAGCCATTGGAAGAATTTTGGAGGTCCAACTTATAATTATTCTTATTGTTAGCAATTTTTGGGATGATTAATTTTAGGGTGCTATCTTTCCGTAAATTCATGGAATTTTGCTAGAACTCATTTTATTCTACTATGAACCCACAGTAATTTTCTCATAATTTTTGGATTGATATTTTGGTACTTCTAGTTCAAATTGGAATTAATTGCAAATATGACCTTTGTGGAAATTTCAAATATAACCTCTCTGGAATGAGGTCAAAATTTGTAGTACTGGATATTGTAGTATGATTCACCTCTGTAAAAATTTGCATAGGGTTTGGAGTTCATATGAGGGTGCCTCCTTTGGAAATAATTGAAAATTAATGGGTTTAGGAATTTTTAATAATTATAAACCTTGCTGGAAATTCCTAAAAATTCATATTTACAGATTAGTAGGTACCCTTGATTTATGTAAAAAGTTTAGTAGGCATTGGAAGTCAGAAAAGTGCACTTGTAGTTCAAACCTTAGGAAGTTGTATTTTGGAAAAAAATTGTTTTAATTATTAATAATATTGGGAAAAATGTGATTCTCTGGAATTTGCCTTATAATATCATGATAGATCTCCAGTAAATAGCTTGGGTCAGTTGGATGAATATTTGGAGTACCTATAGTTGTGAGCTTCATATAATTAGTTTGGTCTGCGTATAGTAAAACTGTGAATTTTGAGAATCAAGTGGATCCTTAGGAGGGATGGGAGGTATGATGGTCAACAAGAAGGATTATAGATGATAAAGTGTGCTTGGTGAGTTGAGGGTAAAATGGTGCTCGGGATTGATGAAGGATCGTCTTGGAAAGTCATAAGTCACCTAGGGTTAATTCAATTGTAATAACAAGGAGGGTATTCTTAAGGGTAGATACCAATAACAGTAAGTATCTTGAGAAAGGGAACTTTGGGGTGTCAACCCATTACAGTTCCTAGTACCGTAGCGAGCCCCTTACAGGGTAATCCACGGGAAGTCCAAGATTAACCACAAACTGTAGGAGTAAATTGTTATACAAGATTAACTTAATACTACACACACGCACACCCTGTAGATACGGAGGTTAGAGGGTTTGGTTGTACGAGCGGTGGGCTCGGTGGTTGTAGCAGCAGACTAGTTAGCCTGGTGAGCTTGTGGCTCAGTAATGTTGTTGGTGCGGACGGATTGGTCCGGCGAGCCGGTGGCTCGGAAGGTTATTTATGGCGGGCAGGTTAGCCCGGGGGGCTTATGGCTCGGAGGTAGGTAGTAGAACATGTTGCATGTGCACTGAAGGTGGTGGGTCTTCGGTATTGGCGGTCGTTCACTCCGACGTCAATACGTTGACTCGGCAAGTGTGGTATTTACACTTAGCCATGAAAGTCTGGTGGTCCAGCCAGTAAGAGTATGCAGATGCTCCGTGGGTTTTGCGTTGAGGAGTACGATAGGTCTAGGTAGGGTAGTGTGAATACCAACCTAGAGGTGGGCGAGGCCCAACCCACCACTTCCGTTTGCCACTACGGGAGTATCCTGAGAGTCTAGCTCACTCCAAAAAGGGGGAACTAAAGGTCTATGCGCATTGAGTCGTGGTGAGTGAGTTGCACTTGTATGAACATAGCATAACGGCATACTCTGCATGTCATAACATAAACATTGCATTCAACCCCTACCCCTATCGTATAAGTCGGTTATGGGACTTCTTATACGATAGGCCCTGCTAAACGACCCCTTGGTCTATATGTTTGTATGGGCATTTCTATAAATCAATGGTTACTTTTATAATACTTTACATGCCATTAAACTTACTGCTTACTGCTTTTTATATAATTTTTACCATGCTTTTATTTACTTCTTCAGTTATATATATACACATGTGTAGTGTAGAAACATTTCCTGTAAACAAAACCCGTTGTCACCTGCTATTGTTTATACCCCTTGCTGTCCTCCGCTTCATCCTCCCGCACGGTGCCTAGGAGCCATTGGGGGTGGGGTGGGGAACATAAGGCTTAGTCTTTTGACTAACGGTCAGTGGACCATATCATTTTAGGAGATCGAGGAGACGCAGCAACACTAGAGGCCGGTGCAGACGGAGGCGGACCAGTCTAGTACAGGAGCACAGGATTCAGGATCAGTGAGTGATTAGTAGTTAGCTTCCGCGAGTGATCTTGTAGTGAGGATATGATGTACAAGGCATGAGCCCTTTATTATTGTAATCTTTGTCTGTCTCTTTTATTTCAGTTATGTTTGTGGACATCTCTTTTAATAATTTATTTATATGTGATGTGAACTTGGCTTATTTTAGTCGTTTAAGCTTTACTTTTCTTTGTGATCGATTTGGCCGGCAGGATCAGCGTTTTGTAGTGGCGACCTTCCCGAGCGAGGGTGTCACCGCAAAACGGCGGTTCTGGGCCTAAGACCCGGTGTTTTGCAAAAAAAAAGGGGGTCTTACACCTTACCTTTCCTAAGACCAGTGAATACAATTTGGTCAGTTCTTTAGCTAACTATATGACACAAAGACTTAATGAATACAACTTTGTATTCGCCATCACACAACTGACTAATACTGATTAGATTATGTTGAAGTCCTTCAATATAAGCAACCTTAGAAAAGGAGACTTCCCCTGTCCTGAGCAAGACATATCCGTTGGTTTGCCTAGAGTGGGAATTCCCAAAGATTACCTTAGGCCCTTCCTTGACCTTGAAGTTCTCCAGCAGTTCTTTTGCTCCAGTCATATGCATGGATCATCCACTGACCAGATACCATTGCTGGTTTGTGGTTGAACAATCTCCCTTTTGCACATGAAATCAACCATTAGTATAGACCCACACATGCTGGGGTCTCTTTCTTCTATCATCATTTGGAGTTATGAAAGAGTGAGGAGATCTTTCAGTATAACCCTTAAGGTGAAGAAGTGCTGCATGATTATGCCATCAATGTTTGGCTATATGTCCTAGTTTAGAACAGCAAAAGCATCTAGGAATGATGGTAGATAGTGGTCTATATGTTTGATAAACCTTTGCAGGAAACATGCGTCGAGAAGAAATCGACGCATCTTTAGAGTTGCTTCGAATCTAATTCGACATGTCTACATAGTTCTGTCGATAATAATTTGATGCAAAGTATCGAATATAATTCGACGCGCCCTCATACTTGCTTCGAACTGATGTCGAAGCATATGCTGAATTCCGTCGACATGCATTCGACGCATCTTTAAAATTGCATTGAGTTCTATTCGACGTATGATTCTTTTTATTGAGATTTTTAGTATTTTTATTTGATTTTTCTAAAGGGTGTTTGCCTAAAATCCCTGGTTGATTACCAATGTTTACCATATTAAATATGGTGAGTTTATCAGTGTTATGATCTTCACATGATTCTAAAATATTATTAGGTTTTGACCTAAACAATGCTACAGGATTTACCCATGCAAGTTTGCTAGGGATTGTGTGCTAGTGGAGGGTAGTGATTTCTGATTAAGATGATCAAATCTCTTAGTGCGATTTTGTGAGATATCTTTAAGCTTTTGACTCCTTCCATTGAGGGAGTCCTCAAAGGCTTCTGCCTTTGTGAGTTCTTTCTTTAGATTTGAATTCTCATTATCTAATATGTATAATTCCTTTTATTTCTTATATAATTTATCTCTCGGATCAGAGTTAACTCAGTACTGGTTATCTTCTCAAAGGTTTTCTAATTCTATTCTAAATATTTTAAGTTCTTTTTGGTTGTTAATAAAGTCTTGACAAAATTCTTTAAAGCAGTATTTAAAATCTCTTGATGAAAAGTCAAAGTCATCAAAGATTGTTGCCTCATTCTCAGCAGTGGAGTCTTCCAGAGCCATTAAGCAGGCTTCTTTTGGTCCACAATCATCATCATCATCAGATGAGGAGGAGCTTGATTTAGAGTCAGAATCACTCCAGGTTTCAGCTAAGAAACCTTTCCCTCTTTTCTTATCCTTCCTCCTGGAGGATTTCTTCTTGTGCTCCTTCCTCTGCTTGTTGTTCTTGTTCTTTTCTTCCTCAGGACACTCAGTGGAAAAGTGTCCTGGTTTTCTGTGAGAAAAATAAATAATCTCCTGTTTAGGAGTTTTGTCATACCTTGGCTTACTTGAACTCCTCTCTTTCCTTCTGGAGTCCTCTATCCTGACCCACCTCTTGAATCTTGTAGCTAAGAGATTGAACATCTCTTCTTCAGTGGCGGTGGTCTCTACTTCAGTAGTCTTCAATGCAAGATTCCTCTCTTTAGGAGTTGATAATCTTTCCTTGGCTTCTAACTCAACCCTGCTTTTTAGTAGAAGCTCATAGGACTTGAGCTTTCCCAGTAGAGCGTCAATTGGTATCTCTCTGAGGCATCTAGAATCTCCAATAGCCCAGATTCTAGAGTCACATGTGCTTGGGAAGCACTTGAGGAGATTGTCATTAATTTATGTCAAAGAAATTTCTTTGTCAAGCCCTCTTAGGTCATTTATGATGAGGCTGAATCTGTCATACATTTCTGTTATGCTTTCATCAGCCTTTTTCTTGAAGTTCTCATACTGGATATGAGAAGTGACTTTTTCTCTTTTCTCTCATCAGAGCTGCTTTCAACTAATTTGGAGAGAGATTCCCAGATTTCTTTGGCAGAGTTGCAATCAGTAATTTTTTGAAATATGTCATCTGACATAGTTGAGACCAGGATGTTCATGGCCTTGACATCATATGCCTTGACCTTCTTCTCTGCATCAGTCCACTCTTCTCTGGGGATTAATGTTTGTGTGACTTTCCCACTAGCATCGTTCCTTACTAGGGCTAGGGGACCTGTAAGGATGACATTGAAACTTTCTTCATCAATGGAGTTCATATAGAGTTTTATTCTGGCCTTCCAGAGTGCAAATTTATTCAAGTTACACATTGGAGGTCTTGTTGAGGCATAATCCGTAAAACTCATTTTCTTAATAAAATTAATTTATTGTAGAAAAATAAGAGTAGGAGGTCTTTTTGATCAAGGTGTTAGCCTTTTAATGATCAACCTCCCTCTAATACCAATTGAAAGTGCAGAGTGTGCCTCTGAGTATACTCTAGAAAGGTGTGTGGGGGGGGGGGGGGGGAATAGAGATTTAAAAATATTTCTATCCTATTTATGCACACACAATATAAACACTAAGTGTTATGCTTCAACAATACCTATCACAGAATAAAATTAATGATGTTTAAAGAAAAGCAGAAAAACTGTAATCTATGTGGGACAACATAGAAAATTAACACACATAGAAGACAAAAGATTTTATAGAAGTTCCCCAAAATGTGGGTAGTCCTCTCTTCTACCACCTGGTAGGAATGTACAACCCGTGCCTTAGTCTTTTGATAAGGAGACTCTTAGAACCAAAGATCTTTTGATAAGGAGATCTTAAACCACTCAGATCTGTTGATAAAGAGATCTTGAACCACTAAATCTTTTAGAAGAGGGATTCTTAAAACTCTGTACAGTTGAGGAAGATGAAAGAAGAAAGGAGATGGAGAAGAAGAATTCTGTTCTCGAAATTCTGTAGAAGCTTTCAGCTTCTATTTTTCCCTTCAATGGATCTATTAATGATGAACCCCTTGCTTATGATTGTTATGATCTGCAAGGTTCATATTCTTCAGATCCTCTAGTATATCTAATACTTGTTATCTGGCTGTTATATGATGTTGGTGAAGAAGCATCATTGTTTTCTGTCCTGAGAGAGCACTTATTTTCTCTATTTCTCTCTGTTAGGGTTTCCAGAGGAAGAAGAAGAAGTGGAAACCCTATTCGACAAAACTATAGCAGATTGTGATGAATGCTCTGTGTTTTCCTCTCTTCTCATCCTATTTATTGTCCATGAATAATTTTGAATTTGTTTCCTCTTTTGGATTATTCTGAGAAGGCATAGTCTTGGACAATTAATCTTTCATTCTTCTTTTGTTCACGACCCGTCTGCCAGCTGTTTGAATCCTTTCAAGAAAGCTTTTCCCATCTTCTTTAATGCTCCTCTCCATTCTAGGCAATAAATAAGCCGTTGTAGAATGATCTTTAGTGTTGTGGGACTTCAGAGAGAGTTCTAAAAGGACAGCTGAAAAGGTTTCCTTTTCAGACTGTATTTGACGCTGTGTCTACATCTTTCTCTCTCTTATTGATGCACCTTCGAGTTCTGGTAATAGCAACTTCGAATTCCATCTAGCTCTGGTTGAACTCTGTTGTCGACGTTACGTCGATTTCTTATCGGCGTAACCGTCGAGTTGAAGACATGTATTTGAACTTCATTGTCTGCGTAAAATCGTAGTCGACATTGCGTCGACTTTAGATGGCTTCTATAACATCCCCCAAACAACTAGACCCCTAAAGTGGTTTTGTCATTACTAGGTCATGAAAAAACCCTAGGAAGCTTGAAGAGACCACTTGGCCTTAGCCAAGAAGAAGGAAACCACAATGGCCTGCAAATAATAATTTCCAGTTAACAAACATAGGGTTGGACTTAAGGGCGTCACCTTGACCCTTGACCCCACCATAGCATATATAACCCTTTAGGAGTTCCATTAGAGCACCAAGGACCCATTGGGGTCAATCAAAGAGGCGAAATTGACCAAAGTCAACCCTAAATTCAAATTGGTCAAAGTAGCCTAATTAGGGTCAATTGACCTCCACCATGCCAAATTGACCTTGCCTTTACCCTAATAAGGATATTAGGGACCTAATGGACTAAAAACCCTTATCATGGGGCCACCAATTTGGCCAATTTGACCTAAGTCAACTCTAGCCCTATTTTGGTCAAATTGCCCAATTGTGGGTCAATTGGCCTCCACCTTGCCAAATTTACCATACCTAGACCTTTCTAACCCTTAATAGATGCCAATGGGTCACTAGACACCCATTGGGGTCAACCCAAATGGTCAAATAGACCAAAGTCAACTCCACCCTAAACTTAGGTCAAAATGACATGTTTTGACCTAATCAAGCCAAATCCACTTGGGCTAGACTCAATTGAGGTGGTCCACCACCTAATGGGGTTGAGTGCTATTGAAATTTCCATTCAATTTCAAGAAATTCGGCCAGGAGAATGAAAATCCCATTTTCCCCAAAAATGGTGGAGAGAGAAAGAGAGAAGTAATGGCATTCATGGCCAAGAGGAGGCCAATGGCCTCCCCAATTGATGGGATTCACTCCCTCTATCAGTTATGAGAAGTTTAGGAGGTTTTACAGCCCACATGGGGGCTGATTTTGGCGGTTTTAACTATGGCCGAAATTCTCCTTTGATGGCCATTAATGGCATTCAAGGTATAACTGATGGCGTCGACGGCCCACAACTTGAAGACCTTGATGCCGCCACGCTTACGGATGACGGCCCGCAACACGAAGACAATGGTGACGCCACACTGATGGATGACGGCGCCACCCCGACCAAGGACTTTCGTCATGATGAGCACCAACGCCGCTACAACTTCCGTCCGCGGCGCAATAATAATTAAATGATAAATATAATTATCATATTATATTTATTATTTAACTAGTTTCAAATTTTATGTTTTGTGTTAAAAACAATTTATGTGAGTTTTGTTTTAATTTTTTCATTTGGGCTTCATATAGCCAAATTTTGTTAATGTAAGCCTATAAATAGGCATGTTGTATGGTGGATTGAGGATTATTATTGAGCAACTAAAACATGAAACCCTAAAGAGTTTTCCTCCCCCTTCTATGGTTATTTCTCTCCCTCTAGCAGCCGCCCCTCCCCCCTCTCCCTCTCGTTCTCTCGATCGACCTAGGGGGACGACTCCTCCCTCTCCCTCTCGTTCTCTCGATCGACCTAGGGGGCCGACTCTTTCCTCTCCCTCTCGTTCTCTCGATCGGCCAAGGAGGCCGAGCTCTTCCAGCTTCTCTCCGCCTCTCGCGCAACCAAAGGGCAAATCGCCAACCCCCCTCCTCTCCTCTTAGCCGCCAACTCCATCTCCCCTAGCCTATTTCCACGTTTTTGGCTCTTTCTCCCCCTCTAGCCGAGCAGCCCTATACCCGTCCAACTCCTCTTTTCAACACAGCCGGCCACCCTCATCCACCGCCGACCCGAGCAGCACCTTACCCGACGGCCACCTCCCCATTTTGGGCCGTCCACCACCCCGTTACTTGGTCGGCCACTCTTGCTCCGGCGTAATGTGAAGAAGGCGATCGAGGTTTTCTCTCCATCCGACGTGCATTCCGGTGGAGCCGTGAAGAATGAGCCGGGCCAGTGCACGCTTGAGGATAATCCCATCTCAAGCGGGGTAACGAAATTTCTACTTGTGAGAGATCTATGTTTTCTTGTTAATTTCTTGTGGCAAAACTCGTGGCGTGGTCTTCGAAGCTTTTAAAATTTTATCGCGGTTATCTTTCTTAAGATTTTACGTGCTTCACCGTTGCTTTTCTCTTCGAAGAGGCTTGGCGAACCTCGACTTTTTGTTGGGAGAGTTCTACCATTTTCCAATCGATATTTTCGGTAGACTCTTTTGGTACAACACATAGCTCGATCGGACGCGAACATTCGTCCATTTAGCTTGACGGATCCCGGTTTATCACCGGCGGTTCAGTCTCGACGCAGAGTGGCTACCGTTCGTTGGCATAAAATTGATAAGAAAACTCGTAACGTGTGCTGCGTTTAGTCCTTGTGCTGCGTTATAGTTAATACGTTGAGTGGTTAACGGGTGCGGATCTGACACGACAGTTGGGAGAGCCCAAGCCTGCATCAATAACCCCCCTCTCCCTCGATTAATCTCTCTATAATCTTCAAAAGACTGAGAGGAGTAAAACCCCAACCTTCCAGAGGAAATCGTGCAGTGGAGGCTCAAATCGGCAAGGAGCACAACTTGAAGGGGGCGGCCATGGAAAATCTGGGAAGCAACCACCAACAAGCCCGATTGAAGGTCTGGTTCTTCTCCTCTTCTCTAATGGATAGATCCACATCTATTGCTTGCAAGGTTTAAGGCCAATTGGCCCTAGATCATGTGGCTGAAAACTCCATTTTTGGAGGTATTTTTCCTTGCCTAAACCGCCAGTTCCGGCCACCACCGGCCGACCAACACCTCCTATCGCCGGCCACCACCTCAAGGAAGGTGGTGGTGGAATTGGCCGGTCGGGGAGGGGCATGGGTGGCCAGGAAAACCATGGTAGAAAGGCTATAGGGTGGGTAAGTCTCCACCCTTAGCTGGAGGAGGAAGATGAAGGGATGCCCTCAAAATTTCTTCAAGAACTGTGCTGGATCATATGATATAAATGTTTATTAAATGTATTTTCTGTCACACATTTTGCTGTACATATATTAATTTATTAAAAATAATTAGGCCCTCTGCATAGAAAGTGGTAAACACCAAAGTTGTAGCCCTTGGAATCTATTTTATTTTAAAATTTGTTTCAGCCCAAAAGGAGTTTTGTAGCTCCCTGTAGGTCTATTTTGGTGGGACTGGTCCCTTGTGTAGGACAACCACCATTTCTCGAATAACTTTTGATTGGGTTATGGGATTGACTTGAAAACTGAAACCTAGGCTATTTACACCTACCCACAAATCGTATCAAAAGATGGAAATTTTAAGAGAACCTTTTTCTAAGTTCTTTGTAATAATTTCATAAATCAAATATTAATTATCCATTGGGTCAAATGACCTCCAATGCCCTCCAAATTTTAGTGGGTACTTCTTAGGGTTATCACATGACCCTGGTAAAAATCTCAGCCTAATTGGGACTATTTTGATTGGGTAATTTGTCAACCCAAGTTAGGTCAAATAGGGTCAAAGTTAGGGCATGGTGTTTATCTTGGGATATTGTGGTCAAATCTCCTCACCATGAGGTGGAACCTTCTCCACTGATTTAGGATCACCTAAAACACCTTCATGAGTAAGATGGGGTGATGTGGAGGTGGTTAATACTTAGAACACTAGTTTTAGCCCTAGGTGTGCATTTAGAACTTTGTGAAGGACCTGTGGTCAAATGTCCTTTGATGGTCATGTAACTTAGGAGATATGTTCATGGGGTCTATTTATGCCCTAGGGAATTTTGAGAGAATTTTAGGAGAATTTATTCACCCTAAATTAGGACATAACCCCTTTAGGGAAAATTCTTATAACCATTATTTACATGCTCAAAATGTCTTGGATGGAGATGAAACCTTAGTAGTGCCTTTATAATCATGTTTTGGACCTCTAGTAATTTTTGTGTATTTTATTAAATGATTTAACCAGTACTTCATTCACAAGACACCTATTTTATATTAGGCTTAAGAAAAATAATTGAGGGTCCAATACTCTTTGTTAAATTGTGTAAATTGGTGATAGGACATTTCTGATCATTAGAAAGCTCTGTGATTTTTTATATAATTTTTGGAGACTTAAATCAGTAGGCTACTCCACAACTTATCTTATTTGAGGTTTTCTTAAAGTATTTATTTAAGTGAGAAAATGATATCCATAAATCCTGAAATTTAGTCAGTAGACGTTTCTGATGAGTACAAGAGTTTGGTAATTTTCTCATAATTTTGGTGTAGATATTTTTGGTGGTTCTTTCATAAATCTACAAGTTTAGATAGATAATAAATATTTAAATAGAGGACAATTTCTTACTGTAAAAATATGATATGATGTATTTACTGATATTTAGTCATCATAGATTTATCATAATTTTTGGAGAGCCATATCATAAGATTTCCTTACACTTCATGTTTATTTTCATACCTGGCAATGCTTGGAGAAATTAAAATAAATACTAAACAATCAAGGAAAAATATGATTCTCTGGAATTAGTCTTATAACATTATGATAGACCTCCAGTAAATATCTTGGGTCAGTTGGATGAATATTTGGAGTACCTCTAGTTATAAGCTTCATATAGTTAGATTGGTCTGCGTTTGGTAAAACTGTGAAACTTAGGTATTTAGTGGCCTACTAGGTGGAAATGGTGTGCAGATGGTGCACATGGGTTGGTTAAATAGTTAGAAGTCCACCCAAGGAAGTGTATGTGAGGAGAGTGTACTTGTTAGGTTGAGAATAAGGTTGTCTTAGGGATTGACAAAAGATCGTCTTTCCCCTGGTGTGTCTTAAAACACTTAGGTCTAACTCAGGAGAAATGGTAGAGGGGAATTCTTATGGGTAGATACAAATAACAGTAAGTATCTTGAGAAAGGGGGCTTTGGGGTGTCATCCCATTATAGCTCCTAGTATCGTAGTGAGCCCCTTACAGGGTAACCCTCGAGAAGTCCAAGATTAACCATAAGTCGTAGGAGTAAGATGGTGCTCAAGATTAATTAATAATACACTCACTCACACTCCGTTGTCACGGGAGTTTAGTTGGGTTGGTACCCCAAGCTGTAGGCTCGGTGGTGGTTGGTGCGGATTGTTTATCTGGTGAGTTTGTGACTCAGATTGGTTCTTGGCCGGGCAAGTTAAGCCCAAGTGGTTTATGGTTTGTAGATTGTAGATAGTTGTGTTAATGCATGTGCATAAGGTGGTGGGTCCTTAGTGTCGGCGGTCATTTCACCGACGTTGATACTCGGGCTCGGCAAGAGTGGAATTTGCACTTAGCCATAAAAGTCTGGTGGTCCAGCCAGTAAGAGTACACAGATGCTCCGCGGTTCTGCATTGAGGCGTACGATAGGTCTAGGTTAGGTGGTGCATATACCAACCTAAAGGTGGGCGAGGCCCAACCCACCGATTCCATTTGCCACTACGAGAGTATCCTGGGAGTCTTGCTAGCTCCAAAAAGGTGGAACTAAAGGTCTGTGCGCATAGACTCGTAGTGTTTGAGTTGCACTTGTGTGAACATAGCATAACTGCATACCTTGCATGTCATAGCATAAACATTGCATTTCAACCCCTACCCCTATCGTATAAGTCGGTTATGGGACTTCTTATACGATAGGCCTTGCTAAATGACCCCTTAGTCTATAGGTTTGTATGGGCATTCCTATAAATCAATGGTTACTTTTCTATTATACACATGCCTTTACTTACTGCACTTTACTTATTCTTTACTTGCTCTTACTATGCTCTTTTACTGCTTCAATTATATATATACACATGTTAGTGTAGACATTCCATGTACCCCTGTCACCTGCTATTATTTATACCCCTTGCTATCCTCTGCTTCATCATCCTACATGGTGCCTAGGTGCCATTGGGGGTGGGGTGGGGAACATAAGGATTAGTCTTTTTGACTAACGGTCGATGGACCATATCATTTTAGGGGTTTGAGGAGACGTAACAACACCAGAGGCTGGTGCAGACGGAGGCGGGCCAGTCTAGTACATGAGCACATGACTCAGGATCAGTGAGTGATTAGTAGTTAGCTTCCGCGTGTGATCTTGTAGTGAGGACATGATGTACAGGGCATGAGCCCTTTATTATTGTTATCTCCTTTTATTTAAGTTATGTTTATGTGGCCATATCTTTCTGGATGATTTACTTTTCTATGTGATGTGGCTTGGCTTCTTTTTAGTTTCTTGTTATTGCTTCTTCATGATCATTTTGGCCGGCAGCATCGGCGTTTTGTAGTGGCAACCTTCCCTAGCGAGGGTGTCACCGCAAAGCGGCGGTTCTGGGCCTAAGACCCAGATGTTTGAAAGAAAAAAAAGGGTCTTACAAGTGGTATCAAAGCAAACCTCGATCCGAAGAAAGGAAGTCCCCAGACCCTGGGCCACCCCGCGCGAGTTTAGTTTGAGGACAAACTAAGCAGCGGAAGCAATGGTGTGCCCATATGGGAAATCACATGGAAAAGTCCACTTTTACCTGAATCTTTTTAGCCAAAATCTCCTTACGAGTGCCAAGTTTTCTTTGTAGCCTCCGACGAACCCTAACCCCAGCAAGGAATACCTCCGGCTACAAAGATTTCTTTAGATAGTCCATTAGTCAATGAGTTAGATTTAAACTCCACTAGGACACGTGACTTACCATGACAATGTATACCATGCCCTAGTCTGAAATAGACTATAGGTATAAATTTGATTAAGGTACGAGGATACCCCAAAGAGGTTAGAGGAGGAGCTTAATGCGGGAACCTAAGCCATAAACTCGGATGTCCCTAATTCACATACCAAGGATTATCCAAACTCATAGGACTACCTTAAGAGAGATTGACACATAAGCAGAATGGTAGGGGACTCATAGATCTAACCCTCATACCGGTGACATGATTATATTGAGACAACCACCATGACAAACACCGAGGGTCAGATAAGAATTCAAGGAAGGGACCCGTTTGAGATTGGTTCATATATTGACCTTCTTAAGGTTGTCGAAGAAGATACCTAGAAGAGTCTAAGGTGTGGAGTATACCAATGAGCCTCAAGATAGAACCCCAAGTCTAAGGTTGTGTGCCCTAAGGATTGTTTGCATACTTGGGACGAATATAACTTGGTGATATTGAAGATACCCAGCCCAAAATAGATAGTGGCTTATCTTTTATTTATTGAGGCTTATCTTTTGTTAATTGGGGCTTACCTTTTGTTTATTGGGCAAATTAATGACTGACATGGGTTTCCCTTAGATTTAATTTAGAAAGTGCTGCATCGTGAACATAATGATTTTGAAGGTTATCATATTCGACGTTACTCGGGCAAGGATGAGATCGTGTAAAATTAGGTCTGGAATAATGATCTGAAGTATTACCAGAACAATGGAAAAACATCGTTGATCAAACAACAACTTGACCTTAGTTGAATCATTGGAAATGTAAAGCCGCCATGACTAATCACCTAAGGATGTCGATGTCCTAGTCTAGAAGAAGAGGACGAAAATTAGATCTTACAAGTTGTAGTTATATCCGACAGTTCTTGAGGTTTGGGGCATTCAGAAGTGATTAACTTATGGTTTGTTAAAAATCACACCTTATCATGGTAGATAATCTTAATTACAATAATAGCCTTATACCTTGGGAGCCTTGACGATGACTTATTGGATTTAGAATATAGTGTTTGAGTTTACTATGATAAGAACGATCTAAGTTTATCTTACTTTGGACCATCCGAAAGTGATCAAGACTAGCATATGTGGAAGTGATTGGAATTTGGTGAAATAAACGTGATGATATTTCCTTGATGAAATTGAATTGTGAAAATCTAAGGGTTTCAAAAGATTTTACCGGTATACCTTATGAATCAAAATGATTGTGAGCCATCTTACAAACATTGATACTAGTGATGATTGGTTAACATATACTCCTGAAAGTTCATGAGTCACCCCCACTTAATTTTATGATGATTGGGACGCTTGATGATCTGATCAATTCCACCAGTGGTAAGAACTGGATAGGTCGTGGAGTGGAGATGATTGGTCACTCGGACGTACTTGAAAGAAAAAGAATCTGAATGTGTAGAGAAAACTTTATAGAGGCGTTGTCTACCCGTACAAACAAGAGCTTTAGTCACCAAAGAAATGGTGTTTTCCCAGAACATGCAGCTTCCCGAAATAAAGAAAGATGTCATAGGTTTGTGTTGCACTGTCAGGTTTGTCGACTGGTGTAGACCAAGTGCAAGAGTCTTTGGAGAACAGCCACAGTCATTGCCCGTGTTAGAGTGGAAGCTCGAAGATATAATTATGGATTTCATACACAGGTTACCACATCCCCACTTCGGGCACAAGTTTATTTGGAACATCGATGATAGATTGACTAAGGTTGCTAGGGTCACCTCAGGACGGAAGGATGCTCCCATTGGTATTTGATGGGATTTGATGAGATGTTTGTCCATTATCATGGTGTACCCAGGATGATCGTGTCGGATCAAGATAAACAGTTTATGGCCAAAAAGTGAAGATCAGTCCAGGCTTATCTGGGCTCTTAGTTGACGTTCAGCACAACTTTCACCCTCAGAGGGACAGAGGCACAAGACTCCACTGTCTTTGATCCAGGATGAGGATCCCAAGGCACTCGACTCAGAATTTATGGAGGACATAGATACCCAGGTGCGACTGATTCGAGTTAGGATGCTGGAGACCCAGAGAAGCCAGGTCAGGTATTACGATGCACAACATCGTGCAGTAGAGTTCCAGGTTGGAGACCGGGTGTTCCGAAAGATAGGTCCGATGAAGGGATTCTTGCGGGTTCGCAGGCGGAAGAAGCTCAGTCTGAGATAGATGGGGCTCTACATGATCCTGGAGTGGATTAGCTTGTTGGCTTATAGACTGGAGTTGCCGTCGGAATTAGCGGGATTACACGACGTCTTCCATGTCTCCTCCTTTAGAAAATCTCTATTACGGCCGGAGTAACGAATTTCTACCATAGATGGCCCGGTAGCCTCCAATTGATTGATTCACTTGGAGCCGGTCCGGTTAGATGGCACGAAGATGCGGGTCTTGCGGTGCAAGAAGGTCCTGCTGATCAAGGTCCTATGGAGAAATCATGGACAGGAGAAGTGTAACACCCTAAAAGTCATAATTTGTCGAAGTAGGCGGAATGGTAGTGCGGCGCTCGAAGTAGGCTGAATTTTCCCTACCTGCTCCTCGCGCACGGTCAGTGGCTTTCTTCGCGCATGACCAGTGATCATGCGCCATGACCGTGCGTTAATTGATAGGAATAGGGGTCAGCTGAAAGGGTGTACGCGCAGGACCAGTGGCTTTCTTCGCGCACGACCAGTGATCGTACGCCATGATCGTGCGTTAATTGAGAGGAATAGGGGTCGGCTGAAAGGGTGTACGCGCACGACCAGAGGTTCTTCGCGCACAACCAGAGACCGTGCGCCTGTGAACGTGCGCACTGTTTATTCTGCTCCGCGAAAATGAACGGAGAAGATGATCCGGCCGTTCAAAATTCATGGAATTTGATCCAATGGCTGTGATGATTGGCTGGAGGGTATTAGGGCTTTTGAGAGGGGTTCTATCCTCATAATATCAAGGCTCTTCTCTCTCCTAGGCTAGAGAAAGAATAAGGAGGCAAGGAAGAAGAAGAGGAGATCCCGCCATTGACCGAACTCCGGAGCTCTGTTTCATGAGCCGTTTCCAGATCTGGAGAGTGCAGCCCGGTGCGGTCCTATCCCTCCGTGTAAAATCTCAGATCCATGGCTAAGAAGAACGCTCCTAGGGTAACGATTCTTCCTCCCGATATTTGGACTTGTCAATTGTCCTCTCTTTCATTTCTCTATGCTTGCATGAGGAATCCCTTTCACCAAATGGGTGAAGTGTAGGATTTCCTCAAGTTCTTCGGAACTCCGGGTAGATTGTGTCCGTCCCCGGCATTATTGCATGTAGAAATCCGGTAGTCGCGCGGATTTAGGCATTTTGTGTGAAGCCTATTCGTGGTCGTGAGCCCGAATCAGTGATGCTTGATTTGCAACGTTGCATTTAGGTTAAGCCTAGAATGCGTGTCGGATAATGAATCCGTGAAATCATCTATAGTATTGAGGGATTTAAGTGTAGGCGTCTTGTGAAGATCCTAACGAAAGCCCCATGCTTTGAGATTGGATGAAGGCAAACCTCACCACAAAATTGATGCGGAGCGTATTGTACCTCCCTTGTTGAGTATTTGTGAATCCTAGATCCTTGCGAAGGGGTTAGGTGCGTAGCATATAATTTGTGTAGCACTTGAAAGTGCTAAACCCTTACGGGCCGAGGTGAAGTCGTACCCGCGTCATGCGATAGATCGCGATGATTAGAGCACGGGCAAAGCTAAACCGAACCCGTTTCCATGCAGATCGGTAAGAGGTCCCTACCTCATGGAAGCCGTGTGATCATGGGAGAGGTCGTGGAAGGTGATTTACCTAGACTGACCAAAAGCTCTTTTCCCCACCTAAGGCGATGGCCCTTACGGTGGAGTGTTTTGTGGAATTGATGTTGTTAGCCTCATGCGGTTGTTTAGGCGGTTGTGGGGAACCTTCGGGTGAACCCAACCAACATCATGTGCATACCTAGGTTCCCTCTTTTTGATGCTCAACCTAGAAGATTGATTGTGCTTGAAACCTCACCTTGTGTAGTTGCACTTTCTTTATATTAGTACTTGTGCTAGTATGGCTTGCTTGCAGGGTAGAAGCTCCGCCACCCCGGGAAAGGGGTGGGGTCGTTATAATTTGGTCAGCTGTGCTGACCGTTACTTTGTTTTGCCACCGCTTGGTGGAATGTTCTTATGCAGGTGCAGGTGATCCTAGTGGGAAATAGCGGGCGGTGGCCCTTTTGCTGAGTTGGCCCTTGAAGGTCAGCCTCCCTTTTCCGCTTTCTCATATATTGCCGGCCTGCGTGCCGAAGTATGTTCTGAGTTTTGTACATTCGTGAATGTAAGGCCTTAAGGCCATAACTCTATTTTATGGTTTCATTCCTATGATAGTGGACAGTTCTAAATGAAATGTTAAATCATTATGCTTCCGCTAGTGTTTAGTTTACTCTGTTGTAGTTCTTTCTGTTTATCACCTTTTAACTCCTAGCTAGTGTGGTTTGTATGGCGTGGGGTCCCGGCCGGACCTACTGTTATACTATTCGTACTGGCAGGGCGTTACAATTTGGTATCGGACTTAAGGCATCGATCTGTAGTTTAGCGAATTCGGGACGAATTCCTTTTAAGGGGTGGTGTGCACGGGATGTGCATTCACCTACAATGACAAAAACTAATAATAATGTCCACTTAGGAATGAAAAAACATACTTGTTTGCGGAACCTGAGCATTCCACGATTGTTGTTTGTTATGTTTTCAGTCACGAAATTGTGTCTTACACGATTATAGGTGACTAGGAGTGGTGCGGGGCCATCTCAACCCCGTAACACTGCTGAAAGTAGTGGGTCGGCTGAAGTGCCAGCGACCACTCCTCCTGCTGAGATGATCAGGTTAATCGCAGAAGCTGTCTTTGCGATGATCAATGCTCAACCGCAAAGGCTTGCACAACCTGCTACGCCTAATACAAATGCGGCCCCGGTGATCGAACCTGCAGTGGAACCTGCGGTGGAACCGAGGGTTGAGACCCCTGTGCCAGTGGCTGCAGTGGAACCTGCGGTGGTGCAAAGGGTGGAGCATCCTGTAGAGCGTGTAGCCGTTGCGAGAACGCGTGATCAACAACTGCAACACTTTCTAAGCTTCCACCCTCCAACTTTCTCGGGGACCGGATCCCCAACGGAGGCGGAGGACTGGCTGTCAACGGTTAGAAAAACTCTAAAGGCGACAGCAACAGAAGAAGATATGATGGTCACTTTAGCCACCTTCCTCCTTAACGGAGAGGCAAAGCGTTGGTGGGCCGAACAGGAAGTGCACAAGTTTGGAGGCAAGGAGATTACCGAGATCACGATAGCGGAGTTCTCAAAGTCATTTCTTCAAAGGTATATTCCTTCTGCCCAACGCATTGCGTTGCAGAACCAGTTTCTGAAGTTAACTCAAGGCGACAGCTCAGTGGATGAGTACTTGCACGAGTTCACTAAACTGGGTCGTTATGTGGGGCCTATGATGGAAGATGAAGAGACAAAGACGAACAAGTTCTATGAAGGTCTTCGGGATGAGTTGAGGCTGCTCCTTGCAGGCCCAATGACGTTAGGTTTCCATGTGATGGTCCAAACTGCCAGATCCCTAGAGTTGGACATGAAGAGGGTACAAGCAAAAACCGTGGCAAATAAACCTGAGTTTCATGCGCCGGCCTCTCAGTCCAAGTCAGAGTTCAGAAAGAACAAAAGGAAATTCAAACCGGTGGAGCATTCTCGCTCAAATGTTTCGGGAGCAACGACTGTCCGGGGTCCTATCACGTGTTTCACCTGCGGGAAGGTGGGACAAAAGGCCGCGGTGTGTCGAAGTGGTCCCCCGAAGGCAGAGAACCGAGTGTTGGACTATGCTCGTGCTGCGGAAAAGGGTAAAGCTGCGGAGTCTTCGGCTTCCCAGCACATTATTCCGACTCAGCTGAGAGTCAATTCGCTTGGCCAGCAAGAAGCTATACGACAGACTGATGTCGTCACAGGTACGAATTAGAAGCTAGCTTTTACAGCTATATAGATAATTCATACTGTTGTACGACTATATGCTTTATTTGTGTACAATTAGGTTTCGTCCTAATTTTTAACTATCCGGCGAGAGATCTATTTGATACGGGTGCATCGCACTCTTTTCTGTCCGAGGACTTCGTGGTGCGAATCGGAGTGCCGTCTACCTTGGTAGAGGATAGATTGGAAGTAGTTCTACCCAATGGATCTCGCATGAGTGCGGATAGGAAGAGCCGTGTGAAGGTGCGGATCGGAAGTCAGGATTTCGTCTTGGAAGCGTCGTTATTACCGTTAGCGGAATTTGATGTGATCTTCGGCATGGACTGACTCTCGGAGCAGAGAGCATGCATAGATTGCAATTCAAAGGAGATCACTCTGGGAAAGAACACCGAAGACGAAACCATGTTCGCCGGTATGCGAGGAGCGAGCAAGATGCCGATGTCTGCTCTCCAAGTGGTTAAGGCGGTGAGAAAAGGCACCGAGTTGTTCTTCACTTTGTTGGAGGCTTCGGAACCAAAACCCAGGTTGTGTGATGTCCCAGTTGTAGCGGAGTACGCCGATGTGCTTCCTAACAAACTCCCTGGGGCTCTGCCTCAGCGATAGATTGATTTCTGTATCGAGTTGGTGCCAGGTGCCAAACCTGTGGCCCACTCACCGTACCGGATAGTGCCAAAGGAATTGGCAGAGCTGAAGGTCCAATTGCAAGAGCTGCTAGAGCAAGGCTATGTACGTCCAAGTTCATCGCCTTGGAGTGCGCCGGTCCCCTTTGTGAAAAAGAAGGACGGGAGCTTGCGTTTATGTATCGATTATCGAGAGCTAAACAAGTTGACCGAGAAGAACCGATATCCGATTCCAAGAATCGATGATTTATTCGACCAACTGGTTGGGTCGACGGTATACTCCAAACTGGACCTAAGGTCCGGCTATTACCAACTACGGATAAGGGAATGTGATATTCCAAAGACAGCGTTCAGTACCCGCTTTGGGCACTATGAGTTCACGGTGATGCCGTTCGGTCTGTCTAATGCACCGTCGGTATTCATGGACTTAATGAATAGGACGTTTCGAGAGTATTTGGATCAATTTGTGATCGTCTTCATCGACGGCATTTTGGTATACTCTCAGTCGAAAGAGGAGCATGTAGGGCATCTGCACGCAGTTCTGAGCACCTTGAGGAGGAGTCAGCTTTATGCCAAGTTCTCCAAGTGCGAGTTTTGGCTACCGTCTGTAGCATTCCTTGGTCATGTTGTTAGTGGAGAAGGAATTGCAGTTGATCCGTCGAAGATAGAAGCGATCCGAGCGTGGCCTTTGTTGAAAAACGTAGCGGAAGTCCGAAGTTTCTTAGGACTTGCCAGCTATTATAGGTGCTTTGTGAAGAACTTCTCGAGGATTGCACTCCCTCTCACTAAACTGACTAGGAAAGATCATAAGTTCGTTTGGTCGCCCGAGTGCGCACGAGCTTTTGAAGAGCTGAAGAGTCGTCTGACCACGGCGCCCATTCTATGCTCGCCATGTGGTACGGAAGGCTACGAAATTTATAGCGACGCCTCGGGGAGTGGCTTGGGTTGTGTCCTAGTGCAGTTCGGAAAGGTAATTGCCTACGGCTCCCGACAATTGAAGGTTCATGAGAGGAATTACCCGGTCCATGATTTGGAACTGGCGGCCGTGGTATTTGCTCTCAAACTTTGGAGGCATTATTTGTATGGCGTGAAGATCGACATCTTTACCGAACACAAGAGCCTCAAGTACCTGCTGGATCAAAGGGAGTTGAATATACGTCAGAGGAGGTGGATGGAGTTCCTGGGGGACTACACCTTCGACATCAAATATACTCCTGGAAAGGGAAATGTAGTTGCGGACGCGTTGAGTCGTCGGGCTCCCGCTCAAGCAAATTGGATTTTGATGCACGATGAGCGTCTAATCCGCGAACTAGAAGAAATGGAGATCATTTGCGTTGATAGAAGAGCATCTACTTCAGCATGCTTTAACTGGACGGAGGTTCAATACGACCTTGCCGACCGAGTTCGACAAGCATTGGAGCTGGATGAGAGCATGAAACGCTATAAAGCAGAAACCGTGGATGGGTTAAACTCTGATTTCTCCTTCGAAGATGGCCTTATGTGGAAAGAGGGCAGATTGTGCGTCCCAAACATTGGTACTCTACGGGCGGAGTTGATGTACGAGGCTCATCATACCAAGTACTCGATCCACCCGGGGAGCACGAAAATGTACATGGACATGAAGAAACTTTTCTGGTGGCCGGGTATGAAGAAGGACATTGCCCTCTACGTGGCCAAGTGTAATACTTGCGCGTTGGTGAAGGTGGAATGTTAACGTCCCGGTGGATTTTTGAAGTCCTTGCCGATTCCGGAATGGAAGTTTGATGATATTTCGATGGATTTCGTGCACGGTTTGCCGAGATCACAACATGGAAACGACGCCATCTGGGTGATCGTGGACAGACTGACAAAGGTATCACACTTCATTCCGAACCGGAAGGATGATTCTGTAGAAAAACTGGCAAAGTTGTACGTGGATAACATCGTTCGGTTGCACGGGATTCCCCGTAGCATCGTCAGTGATCGTGATGGGCGGTTCACATCGAATGATTGGAAGCTAATTCATCAACTATTGGGTACCAAGCTTAAGTTTAGCACGACCTTCCACCTGCAAACGGATGGACAGACCGAAAGGACCAATAGGACGATGGAAGACATGCTGAGGATGTGTGCCCTGGATTTCGGAAAGAGATGGGAAGACCACCTCTTTATGATCGAATTTGCTTACAACAACAGCTACCAAGCGAGTATAAAGATGGCCCCTTTCGAGGCTCTTTATGGTAGGAAATGTCGCACACCGTTGTCTTGGGCTAAAACGGGCGACACTAAGTTGTTAAAATGCAAAGACGTGGATGAGGCGAATACATCGATCCAGGCTATTCGGGAGTGCTTGCTCATTGCCCAGGATCGGCAGGCAAAATATTACAACGCAAATCACCAAAATGTCGAGTTTTCCGTTGGCGACTGGGTCTATCTCAAGATCAAACCGTTCAAAGGAGTATCAAGGATCCGACGCTTGAAAAAGCTAAGTCCGAGGTACTTAGGACCGTTCGAGATCTTGGAGCGCATCAGTGAAGCTGCTTACCTGCTTGCTCTATCTTTGGAGTTGAGCGGGCTGCATGATGTATTCCACATCTCTGTGTTGCGGAAGGCTGTTAAAGAGCCTAATGTGGTTGTTGCTGTCAATGAAGTGTCGGTAGATGGTGGGCTAACGACGAAAGTCAAGCCCATTTGCATTGAAGACACTGAAGTGAAGCAGTTGCGGAACAAGTCCATACGGATGGTGAAAGTCCGTTGGAATAATTGCGGAAGAGAGGAACTCTCTTGGGAAAGAGAGCAAGCGATGCTCGCGGAGTACCCCGAGCTATTCCACTCAGGTAATTTTTAATGCTATTTGCTATTACTACGGTTTTCGAAATTTCGGGACGAAATTCTTTTATGGGAGGTGGAGTTGTAACACACCAAAAGTCGTAATTTGTCGAAGTAGGCCGAATGGTAGTGCGGCGCTCGAAGTAGGCTGAATTTTCCCTACCTGCTCCTCGCGCACGGTCAGTGGCTTTCTTCGCGCACGACCAGAGATCGTGCGCCATGATCGTGCGTTAATTGAGAGGAATAGGGGTCGGCTGAAAGGGTGTACGCGCACGACCAGTGGCTTTCTTCGCGCACGACCAGTGATCGTGCGCCATGATCGTGCGTTAATTGAGAGGAATAGGGGTCGGCTGAAAGGGTGTACGCGCATGACCAGAGGTTCTTTGCGCACAACCAGAGACCGTGCGCCTGTGAACGTGCGCACTGTTTATTCTGCTCCGCGAAAATGAACGGAGAAGATGATCCGGCCGTTCAAAATTCTTGGAATTTGATCCAACGACTGTGATGATTGGCTGGAGGGTATTAGGGCTTTTGAGAGGGGTTCTATCCTCATAATATCAAGGCTCTTCTCTCTCCTAGGCTAGAGAAAGAAGGAGGCAAGGAAGAAGAAGAGGAGATCCCGCCATTGACAGAGCTCCGGAGCTCCGTTTCGCGAGCCATTTCCAGATCTGGAAAGTGCAGCCCGGTGCGGTCCTATCCCTCCGTGTAAAATCTCAGATCCATGGCTAAGAAGAACGCTCCTAGGGTAACGATTCTTCCTCCCGATATTTGGACTTGTCAATTGTCCTCTCTTTCATTTCTCTATGCTTGCATGAGGAATCCCTTTCACCAAATGGGTGATGTGTAGGACTTCCTCAAGTTCTTCGGAACTCCGGGTAGATTGTGTCCGTCCCCGGCATTATTGCATATAGAAATCTGGTAGTCGCGCGGATTTAGGCATTTTGTGTGAAGCCTATTAGTGGCCGTGAGCCCAAATCGGTGATGCTTGATTTGCAACGTTGCATTTAGGTTAAGCCTAGAATGCGTGCCGGATAATGACTCAGTGAAATCATCTATAGTATTGCGGGATTTAAGTGTAGGCGTCTTGTGAAGATCCTAACGAAAGCCCCATGCTTTGAGATTGGATGAAGGCAAACCTTCACCATGAAATTGATGCGGAGCGTATTGTACCTCCCTTGTTGAGTATTTGTGAATCCTAGATCCTTGCGAAGGGGTTAGGTGCGTAGCATATAATTTGTGTAGCACTTGAAAGTGCTAAACCCTTACGGGCCGAGGTGAAGTCGTACCCGCGTCGTGCGATAGATTGCGATGATTAGAGGATGGGCAAAGCTAAACCGAACCCGTTTCCATGCAGATCGGTAAGAGGTCCCTACCTCATGGAAGACGTGTGATCATGGGAGAGGTCGTGGAAGATGATTTACCTAGACCGACCAAAAGCTCTTTTCCCCACCTAAGGCGATGGCCCTTACGGTGGAGTATTTTGTGGAATTGATGTTGTTAGCCTCATGCGGTTGTTTAGGCGGTTGTGGGGAACCTTCGGGTGAACCCAACCAACATCTTGTGCATACCTAGGTTCCCTCCTTTTGATGCTCAACCTAGAAGATTGATTGTGCTTGAAACCTCACCTTGTGTAGTTGCACTTTCTTTATATTAGTACTTGTGCTAGTATGGCTTGCTTGCAGGGTAGAAGCTCCGCCACCCCGGGAAAGGGGTGTGGTCGTTATAATTTGGTCAGCTGTGCTGACCGTTACTTTGTTTGCCACCGCTTGGTGGAATGTTCTTATGCAGGTGCAGGTGAGCCTAGTGGGAAATAGCGGGCGGTGGCCCTTTTGCTGAGTTGGCCCTTGAAGGCCAGCCTCCCTTTTCTGCTTTCTCATGTATTGCCGGCCTGCGTGCCGAAGTATGTTCTGAGTTTTGTACATTCGTGAATGTAAGGCCTTAAGGTCGTAACTCTATTTTATGGTTTCATTCCTATGATAGTGGACAGTTCTAAATGAAATGTTAAATCATTATGCTTCCGCTAGTGTTTAGTTTACTCTGTTGTAGTTCTTTCTGTTTATCACCTTTTAACTCCTAGCTAGTGTGGTTTGTATGGCGTGGGGTCCCGGCCGGACCTAATGTTATACTATTCGTACTTGCAGGGCGTTACAAGAAGCTTATCAGGGAGACTCTAGAACTGATGTAGCAGAGATAGTCGGTGCTCTTCAAGTCAGGAATAACTTCCATTCCTAGGGGATGTTACGTTCAAGCACATGCGGTAGAAGCCCCGCAGACCTAACCTAAATTTTGGGGATGAAATTATTTTTTTTGATTATTGGGATTTGTAACATCCCCCAAACAACTAGACCCCTAGAGTGGTTTTGTCATGATTAGGTCATGACAAAACCCTAGGAAGCTTGAAGAGACCACTTGGCCTTAGCCAAGAAGAAGGAAACCACAGTGGTCTGCAAATAGCAATTTCTAGTTAACAAGCATAGGGTTGGACTTAAGGGCCTCACCTTGACCCTTGACCCCACCATAGCATACATAACCCTTTAGGGGTTCCATTAGAGCACCAAGGACCCATTGGGGTCAACCAAAGAGGCCAAATTGACCAAAGTCATCCCTAACCTCAAATTGGTCAAAGTAGCCTAATTAGGGTCAATTGACCTCCACCATGCCAAATTGACATTATCTTTACCCTTATAAGGATATTAGGGACCCAATGGACTAAAAACCCCTATCATGGGGCCACAATTTGGCTAATTTGACCTAAGTCAACTCTAGCCCAATTTTGGTCAAATTGCCCTATTGTGGGTCAATTGGCCTCCACCTTGCCAAATTGACCATACCTATACCTTTATAACCCTTAATAGAGGCCAATGGGTCACTAGCCACCTATTGGGGTCAACCCAAATGGTCAAATCGACCAAAGTCAACTCCACCCTAAACTTAGGTCAAAATGACAAGTTTTGACCTAATCAAGCCCAATCCACTTGGGATAGACTCAAATGAGGTGGCCACCACCTAATGGGGTTGAGTGCTACTGAAATTGCCATTCAATTTCAAGAAATTCGGCCAGGAGAGAGAAAATCCCATTTTCCCCAAAAATGTTGGAGAGAGAAAGAGAGAAGTAATGGCATTCATGGCCAAGAGGAGGCCAATGGCCTCCCCAATTGATGGGATTCACTCCCTCTATCAGTTATGAGAATTAGGAGGTTTTCCAGCCCACATAGGGGCTGATTTTGGCGGTTTTAACCATGGCCGAAATTCTCCTTTGATGGCCATTAATGGCATTCAAGGTATAACCCCCCTCTCACTCGATTAAGCTCTCTATCATCTTCAAAAGACTGAGAGGAGTGAAACCCCCAACCTTCCAGAGGAAATCGTGCAGTGGAGGCTCATATCGGCAAGGAGCACAACTTGTAGGGGGCGGCCATGGCAAATCCGGGAAGCAACCACCATCAAGCCCGATTGAAGGTCTGGTTCTTCTCCACTTCTCTAATGGATAGATCCACATCTATTGCTTGCAAGGTTTAAGGCCAATTGGCCCTAGATCATGTGGCTGAAAACTCCATTTTTGGAGGTATTTTCTTTGTCTAAACTGCCGGTTCCGGCCACCACCGGCCGGCCAACACCTCCTATCGCCGGCCACCACCTCAAGGAAGGTGGTGGTGGCATTGGCCGGCCGGGGAGGGGCTTGGGTGGCTGAGAAAACCAAGGTAGATAGGCTACAGGCCGGTTAAATCTCCACCCTTGGCTGGAGGAGGAAGATGAAGGGATGCCCTCGAAATTGCTTCAAGATCTGTGCTGGATCATATGATATAAATGTTTATTAAATATATTTTTTGTCACACATTTTGCTGTACATAGATTAATTTATTAAAAATACTTAGGCCCATCTACAGAAATAGTGGTCAACACCAAAGTTGTAGCCCTTGGAGTCTATGTTATTTTAAAATTTGTTTCAGCCCAAAAGGAGTTCTGTGGCTCCCTGTAGGTCTATTTTAGTGGGACTGGCCCTAGTGTAAGACAACCACCATTTCTTGAATAACTTTTGATTGGATTATGGGATTGACTTGAACATTGAAACCTAGGCTATTTACACCTACCCACACATCATATTAAAAGATGGGAATTTTAGGAGAACCATTTTCTAAGGTCTTTGTAATAATTTCATAAATCAAATATTAATTAACCATTGGGTCAAATGACCTCCAATGCCCTCTAAATTTTAGTGGGTACTTCTTAGGGTTATCACATGACCATGGTAAAAATCTTAGCCCAATTGGGACTGTTTTGATTGGGTAATTTGTCAACCCAAGTTAGGTCAAATAGGGTCAAAGTTAGGGCATGGTGTTTATCTTGGGATATTGTGGTCAAATCTCCTCACAATGAGGTGGAACCTTGTCCACGGATTTAGGATCACCTAAAACACCTTCATGAGTAAGATGGGGTGATGTGGATGTGGTTAATACCTAGAACACTAGTTTTAGCCCTAGGTGTGCATTTAGAACTTTGTGAAGGACCTGTGGTCAAAAGTCCTTTGATGGTCATGTAACTTAGGAGATATGTTCATGGGGTGTATTTATTCCCTAGGGAATTTTGAGAGAATTTTAGGAGAATTTATTCCCCCTAAATTAGGACATAACCCCTTTAGGGAAAATTCTTGTAACCATTATTTACATGCTCAATTGGATGGAGATGAAACCTTGGTAGTGCCTTTATAATCATGTTTTGGACCTCTGGTAATTTTTGTGTATTTTATTAAATGATTTAACCAGTACTTCATTCACAAGGCACCTATTTTGTCTTAGGCTTAAGAAAAATAATTGAGGGTCCAATAGACTTTGTTAAATTGTGCAAATTGGTGATAGGACATTTCTGATCATTAGGAAGCTCTGGGATTTTTTATATAATTTTTGGAGACTTAAATCAGTAGGCTACTCCACAACTTATCTTATTTGAGGTTTCTTAAAGTATTTATTTAAGTTAGAAAATGATTTCCATAAATCCTGAAATTTAGTTAGTTGACTTTTCAGATGAGTACAAGAGTTTGGTAATTTTCCCATAATTTTGGTGTAGATATTTTTTGGTGGTTCCTTCATAAATCTACAAGTTTGGATAGATGATAAATATTTAAAATAGAGGACAATTTCTTACTGTAAAAACATGATATGATGTATTTACTGATATTTAGTCATCATAGATTTATCATAATTTTTGGAGAGCCATATCATAAGATTTCCTTACACTTCATGTTTATTTTCATACTTGGCAATGTTTGGAGAAATTAAAATAAATACTAAATAATCAAGGAAAAATATGATTCTCTGGAATTAGTCTTATAACATTATGATAGACCTCCAGTAAATATCTTGGGTCAGTTGAATGAATATTTGGAGTACCTCTAGTTATAAGCTTCATATAGTTATATTGGTCTGCATTTGGTAAAACTGTGAAACTTAGGTATTTAGTGGCCTACTAGGTGGAAATGGTGTGCAGATGGTGCACATAGGTTGGTTAAATAGTTAGAAGTCCACCCAAGGAAGTGTATGTGAGGAGAGTGTACTTGATAGGTTGAGAATAAGGTTGTCTTAGGGATTGACAAAAGATCGTCTTTCCCCTAGTGTGTCTTAAAACACTTAGGTCTAACTCAGGAAATGGTAGAGGTGAATTCTTATGGGTAGATACAAATAACAGTAAGTATCTTGAGAAAGGGGGCCTTGGGGTGTCATCCCATTATAGCTCCTAGTACCGTAGTGAGCCCCTTACAGGGTAACCCTAGAGAAGTGCAAGATTAACCATAAGTCATAGGAGTAAGATGATGCTCAAGATTAATTAATAATACACTCACTCACACTCCGTTGTCACGGGAGTTTAGTTGGGTTGGTACCCTGAGTTGTTGGCTCGGTGGTGGTTGGTGCTGATTGTTGATCCGGTGAGTTTTTGACTCAGATTGGTTCTTGGCCGGGCAAGTTAAGCCCATGTGGTTTATGGTTTGTAGATTGTAGATAGTTGTGTTAATGCATGTGCATAAGGTGATGGGTCCTTAGTGTCGGCGGTCGTTGCACCGATGTTGATACTCGGGCTCGGCAAGTGTGGAATTTGCACTTAGCCATAAAAGCCTGGTGGTCCAGCCAGTAAGAGTACGCAGATGCTCTGCGGTTTTGCATTGAAGCGTAAGATAGGTCTAGGTTAGGTAGTGCATATACCAACCTAGAGGTGGGCGAGGCCTAACCCACCGCTTCTGTTTGCCACTACGGGAGTATCCTGGGAGTCTTGCTAGCTCCAAAAAGGGGGAACTAAAGGCCTGTGTGCATAGAGTCGTAGTGTGTGAGTTGCACTTGTGTGAACATAACTAAACTGCATACCTTGCATGTCATAGCATAAACATTGCATTTCAACCCCTACCCATATCGTATAAGTCGGTTATGGGACTTCTTATACGATAGGTATTGCTAAACGACCCCTTGGTCTATAGGTTTGTATGGGCATTCCTATAAATCAATGGTTACTTTTCTATTATATACATGTCTTTACTTACTACACTTTACTTATTCTTTACCTGCTCTTACTATGCTCTTTTACTGCTTCTATTCTATATATACACATGTGTAGTGTAGACATTCCCTGTACCCTGTCACATGCTATTATTTATACCCCTTGCTGTCCTCCGCTTCATCCTCCCACACAGTGCCTAGGGGCCATTGGGGGTGGGGTGGGGAACATAAGGCTTAGTCTTTTTGACTAACGGCCGGTGGACCATATCATTTTAGGGGCTCGAGGAGACGCAACAATACCAGAGGCTGGTGCAGACAGAGGCGGGCCGGTCTAGTACATGAGCACAGGATTCAGGATCAGTGAGTGATTAGTAGTTAGCTTCCGCGAGTGACCTTGTAATGAGGACATGATGTATAGGGCATGAGCCCTTTATTATTGTTATCTCCTTTTTATTTCAGTTATGTTTATGTGGACATCTCTTTCTGGATGATTTACTTTTCTATGTGATGTGAACTTGGCTTCTTTTTAGTTTCTTGTTATTGCTTCTTCGTGATCGTTTTGGCTGGCAGCATCGGCGTTTTGTAGTGGCAACCTTCCTAAGCGAGGGTGTCACCGCAAAGCGGCGATTCTGGGCCTAAGACCCGGATGTTTGAAAGAAAAAAAAGGGGTCTTACAGCTTCGACAGATACTTCCTTCTGCGTTGAATTGAAGTCGAGGTTGCATTGACTTCTAAGATAACTTCGAAATGCTCCTTCATCTACATCGATTCCTATTCAACATTTCATCGACTTGATATACTTTGACAAAGAGATTGAGTTGCTTGGTTTTCTAGTCTGAGTTGCGTCGACATTAAGTCGAAGCTGCATCGACTTATATTCGACGAAAGTATTAATTCAACTAAAATGCTGCTTGTCCTGACCTAGTCTTGACACTCTAAGATGAGTTAGACAACCTAAGACATCTAATGACCAAATTACCCTTACTATACAATGTGGGTAATAAACCTAGAATGTTAAATCACTTATATGTAATTTGTTAAGTTAAATCACAAGGGGTTTTTCCCAATATACTTCCTCTTTTAGATTTCCATTTAAGAATGTCGATTTAACATCCATTTGATAGACTTTGAATCTCTTGTATGCAGCATAGGCTAGAAAGAGTCTGATGGCCTCCAATCTAGCAACCGGTGCAAATGTCTGATCAAAGTCGATGTCTTCCTCCTGCATGTATCCTAGAGCTACCAACATTGCCTTGTTCTTTACAATCAATCCAGCTTCATCCATCTTATTTCTGTAGAGCCACTTTGTCCCAATGATATTATGCCATTGTGGCCTTGGGACAAGTTTCCATACCTTGCATCTTCTGAACTGATTTAGCTCTTCTTGCATAGCCATAACCCAGAATTGGTCTCTGTTGGCCTCCTGAAATTTCTTGGGCTCAAGTTGGGATAGAAAACTAAGGTGCAAGTTTTCATTTAATGCATTTTTCCTAGTTCTTACTCCATCAGTGAGCTCACAAATTATCTGATTTGTTGGATGATTTCTATGATGTCTCATAGCAGTAGGTATTACTCTTGCTGGTTCTCTGGTTTCAGCAACTTCTTCAGCTCCTACTTCATGATTCTCATTTAGGGGATTTGGCTCTTCAGTTGAGTCGTCTACTGATTCTGGAATAGAGTCTGTTGTGGATGACTTATTCTTCTCAACTGTTTCTTCTTCTCTTATTTTGAGGTTCTCTAATCTTTCTTCAATTTCTGCATTGGATGAACTAGAAGAAGGATTATGCAGCATGCTGCTTTCATCAAAAATAATATGTATAGATTCCTCAATTGTAAGAGCATTCATATTGAAGACTCTGTAGGCCTTGCTATGCTTGCAATACCCTACGAAGACACCTTCATAGCTCTTTTCAGAGAATTTGGTAATGTAAGTGCTTATTGTTTTTCAGTACATAGCATTTACTTCCAAAGATTTTGAAGTAAGCTAGTGTTGGCTTCTTACCCTTAATTAGCTCATAAGGAGTCTTATTATGGTTCTTATTTATGAGTGCTCTATTCTGCACATGGCATGCATTGTTAACTGCCTCAGCCCAAAGGTATTCTGGGAGTGAGGAATCATTTAGCATGGTGATAAGGAAATTTAGGGCTTGCAAAGCAAAGGGTTAAAGATGTTTTCCAAAACTATATCTGATAAAAGCAAGTGTACCTTATCGTCTATAGTTTAGGATATTTAGAAATACCAAAGTCGTATTCCACGGGGTGCATTGATTACTTCTACTTCGAAGAAAAATCACTATATTCTTATCTATTAAATTTTTGAGGTTTTGTTTTACTTAGCTAAAAGAGAAAATTTGCAAACAAAAAGTAGAGTTTAAACGATGGTAAAAAGATTAGTGTTCAATCTAAAATCACCTTGGAGTGATAATAATCAAGTGAAAGAAAAATAATACTAATTCCGTTTTAATTAAACTACTTGACCGTGGACTTTCCTGAAGCTTTAACATGCCTCTATCGAGGTTAATGCCCAACTAAGCTTAGGAAAAATCAACCGAACTCTCGTTCTATAATTGATTACCTAAAACTTATTTTACGTTGTGAAACCCACTATAGGATTTGACTGCAATCCAGGAGATTTACATCATCCTCTCTTGAGGGGTGCGTGCAAATATCTTTACCTTTGAGTGATTGATTCATACTTTGAGCCTCTCGGCTAGCTAAGTATGAAATCCTAAGCGAAAACCATACATCGAAAATATGGCCTCACTAGTTAAAAATCAAGGGTAATTCAAGTGTTAAAAAAATGGAAAAAGAGATCTTAGAAAATCATAACTTGATTATCTCATCCTCAGATCATTTCAATCGAGCACTAATGAGAATTAGTTAATCATAGTGGAGGGGAGAGAGAAAGAAAAGTAAAATTGCATGAAGGAAAAGTTACTAAGTAGAAAGAGAGAATGAAGAAAAACAAAACTAAATTTTATTAAAAACAAAGTGATTACAAGATTGAAAGGATATTACAAAGCTAGGAAAAATTAAGGCTACAAGCTTACACTAGACTATTGCATAGAAATAAAACTAGAACATTGCATGACATGAAGAAAAAGAGAGAACATGTAAGGAAAGAACTTGAAAAAGCATGTAAAAGACCACTAATAGTTCTAGCAGCACCTCCCCCTCTCCAAAATTGTGAACCCTGGACTCAAGGAGAACCTCTGAATTTATAGAAAAAAAATTCAAGTTACATGCCCTCGGTCATGGGCATGACCAAGGGCGTGTAACCACTATTCAACGCATCTCATCCCAGAGGGAGATGTTCCCCGACCGCTGCCAGCTGTCACAAGTACTCACAAGGGTGTGAGCATCATTGAAGAGTGTGGGCCAATAAAAACCAGCCTCCAGCGCCTACCTCGCGGCTCGGTTCGCTTGATAATGACCACCGTTTGGTCCCTCGTGATAATGCCGTAAAATTTTTAGACTTTCCTCACTCGAAACGCATCTTCTCACTACCTGGTCTGCACAAACACGGAATAAAAAGGGGTCCTCCCAAAAATAATTCTTTAAATTTGAAAAGAATTTCTTCTTTTGCTGACTTGAGAATTCTTTTGGTAGGAACCGGGCTACTAGATAATTAGCCAAATCCGCAAACCAGGGGGAGATGTATTTAAATTTTCGAAGCCAAGGAGGCACTCTTCAGGAAATTTATCATTAAAGTCGGCTTCTATTAATGCTTCCAAAGCATGATTTTCTAATTAGGAAAGATGATCGGCCGCCATGTTTTCGGTTCCCCTTTTATCTCGGATTTCTAAATCAAACTCCTGCAATAGGAGGATCCATCGCAAAAGAGGAGGCTTGGCGTACAATTTACTTAAAAGATATCTAAGAGCGGAGGGATCTATGAAGATGATAACTTTTGTGAAAGTGATGTACGACCTAAACTTATCAAAAGCAAAAATGATTGCTAGAAGCTCCTTCTCAGTAGTGGGGTAGTTCGCTTGTGCCGACGTGAGTGTCTTGCTCGGATAATAAATTGGATGGAAATACTTACTCACCCGTTGACATAATACGGCGCCTACCGCAATATCACTCGCGTCGCACATAATTTTGAAGGGTAGAGACCAATCCGGCGCAACTAAAATCGGAGAATTTATAAGCTTTTCTTTTATAAGTTTAAAAGCCAAGTGGCATTTGTCGTTAAAAAGGAAAGAAGATTCTTTCTCGAGACAATAGGTTAACGACTTTGTGATTTTGGAAAAATTTTGTATAACGCGCCGATAAAACTCTGCGTGTCCTAGGAAACTTCTAATAGCTTTACATTCGTTGGATGGGGGAGTTTTTTGATTACTTCGATCTTGTCTCTATCGACCTCGATCCCTTTGCCCGATATTTTATGGCCAAGGACTAATCCTTATTTGACCATAAAATGGCATTTGTCCCAATAAAGAGCTAAATTTGTTTCCTAACAACGATGTAGCAAAAGGCGCCAAAGGGAAAAGTAAAATTTTGAAAGAGTTTTTGAAAACGGAAAAGTCATCCATGAAAACCTCCATCACTTCCTCTACTAACTCGTCGAAAATCGCCAGCATACATATTTGGAATGTATCCAGTGCATTACAAAGACCAAATGGCATCCTTCTATAAGCGAAGGCGCCAAAGGGACAAGTGAATGTTGTTTTCTCTTGGTCCTCGGGCGAAATCGGTATTTGAAAATATCCCGACAATCCATCGAGAAAACAATAGTAGGAGTGACCTGAAAGGCGCTCTAAGATTTGATCGATAAAAGGTAATGGGAGGTGATCCTTACGGGTGGCATCATTTAGTTTTTGATAATCGATGCACATCCGCCAACCCGTAATGGTATGGGTTGGGATCAATTCATTATTTTTGTTTGCTACCATCATTACGCCGCCCTTTTTTTGTACGACTTGTACTGGCTAACCCAGGTACTTTCCAATATTGAGTAGATGATTCCCGCGTCTAAAAGTTTGATAAATTCGGCCAAGGGTTGGACTTTAGAAATCATTGAAAGCACAAAGGGAGCATAAAAGCTTAGGAAGGAAGGAGGAAACCACCTTGGTCTGCAAATAACAATTTCTAGTTACCAAGCAAAGGGTTGGACTTTAGGGCCTCACCTTGACCCTCTGACCCCACCATAGCATACCTAAACCTTTAGGGGTTCCCTTAGAGCACCAAGGACACATTGGGGTCAACCAAAGAGGCCAAATTGACCAAAGTCAACCCTAACCCTAAATTGGTCAAAGTAGCCTAATTTGGGTCAATTGGCCTCCACTAAACAAAATTGACCTTTCCCCTACCCTTATAAGGATACTAAGGACCCAATGGACTAAAAACCCTCATCATGGGGCCACCAATTTGGCCAATTTGATCTAAGTCAACTCTAGCCCTATTTTGGTCAAATTACCCTATTGTGGGTCAATTGGCCTCCACCTTGCAAAATTCACCCTACCTAGACCTTCCTAACCCTTAGAAGAGGCCAATGGGTCATTAAGCACCCATTGGGGCCAACCCAAATGGTCAAATTGACCAAAGTCAACTCCACCCTAAATTTTTGTCAAAATGACCTATTTTGACCTAATCAAGCCCAATCCACTTGGGCTAGACCCAATTGGAGCATCCCAATATATTTATGGTTTTTAGAGTTTTTACTCAAGGGGCCATACAATTTTTGGAAATGATGAGTAGGAGAGAGAAAGTGCAATTTACCCAATTTTGAAGAGAGAGAGAAGAGAGAGAAGGCCATTAATGGCCATGGGAGGGCAAGGGCCTCTCCTCTTCATCTCCTATGGCTTTGTGCCTCCCCCCTCATCAGTTTTGATTAGTTTAATAGCCATGGCTGGCCACCCAAGTGGCTGATTTAATGGAATTTCAGTTTTGGCCAGAATTCTTAATTGACATTAATGGTGAAATTGGAGGTTTCACCTCTCCCCCTTCCACAAGTGGCTCTTTACAAAGCTTCACAAGGCTGTGAGGATAAGTTTCCCATGTTGGATCTGTAGGAGCCCTTAGAGTGGGGGTGAATAAGGGTTTTAAAACTTTTTCTTATATTTTGGAATACTTAAAATAATAAGAGATCAAAATAGTGATTTTGAATAAAGATCTAAATTGTTTTATAATGAAAGAGAGGATAATAAACAATTTAGAGAAATGAAGATCAAATCAATTTTATTACAAAAAGAGAGACATGATTATTATTAATAGAATTGATTACAAAATTTGATTTCAATGACGCTAGAAATCAAGGCGAAATATGAAAGACCCTTTTTGTTTTCTATACTGACTCGTATCCCCACGAACCGGTTGGCTGTAGCCGATCCTTCCCCGGATACACCCTCAAGCCACTCTAGCCAATCCTTCCTCAAATATGGCCTCGAGCACCATCTAGATCTACACCCTAGACCTAGTCGTCAACACAAGGCGAATTTTTGCCCTAAGTCCTACCCAGACCTAGTTGCCAACACGAGGCAAATTTACTAAGCGATTAAAAGAATGAAAGGAACAATAATATTAAAAACTCGCTCTATGTGGATCTCTTGGAGAAGTCGACGAAGACCCGCAGAGTATGATCATAGTCGATGAGGTCTTTCATCAAGATTATGACAAGTGTTGAAATCTTCTCCACGGATCTCCTTAAGCCTTCATGGATTTGTGGGAGTATCTCTCTAAACCTTCCTCTATATGAAGTGGCACGAAGCTCTGGAATTTGGGAGTGGGAGAGGATGAAGAAGACAGATCCAAAGGGTCCTTTTTATAGCCTTGGAGCTAGCGCCTGCGCTAACGCTATCGGCCGCGCTATCCCAGATTACGCAATATTCTCCACGTGAGAATCCTTCATTTTAAGCAAGCCAGCATCCTTCCTCTTGTGCTTTGCGGTACCGCCTGCGCTAGCCAATACCGTATAGCACTAGCGGGCATGTTGGAATTTTGTCTTCAAATTTAGGCGCAACCTTCTTATGTTATCCTTGAGTCATATGGACTTGTTCTCCTGCACACTTAAACACACAAGATCAAATACACATAGGATTTGTTATTCTCAAACCTAGGATATGTGGAAGACCATGTTCCAACAAACTCCCCCTTTTGATAATAACAAATCCATTAATGATAAATCATAGCATTATTATATAAGCATGATGAAACTTGCTTGTGTGTGTGTGTGAGAGTGATGACTTAGGATAATTATCGATTTTAGTATTTAGAATTGCTCCCCCTAAATACATGCTCCCCCTAAGTGAATGTTCCACTAATATGAGCTATCTTCTTAATTAATCATGTTAGTTCTTCATTTTGATAGCAGATTATATTTATCAAGTTAGTTCTCCCCCTTTTGTTATTAGCAAAAGTGGGTAAGGAAGCAAAACACATAAAAGTTTGGATAATAAAATAAGGCATGACCGAGCTTTTGAGAGGAAAGGAAATGATAAGGAGTTTTATAATAATATTTATAGAAATAAATCTGAGTTCTTAGCATACGTATTTTCATAGAAATAGATCAGAGTTGTTAGCATAAAGATGAACAAAATAACATTTGCCAAGTACTCAATATTGTCATGTTAGTTCTTCCCTTTATATAAGAGTTTTAAGCAAAAAAAAGATTTCCAAGTAACCAATCTACCTAGAAAATATGTCTACACCCTAGCCCCGTACTAAGTGATGGATGGTTATGAAGAGATGCATACATGTCGTAGGTTGGGGTGTTAGTCCCATATGCAAATAATATACACAACTCAACCTAGCACTCTTTCCCTCCAGTGCCTCGCAAGGCCCCACTGGACCCTCCCCGGTTAAGGAGAAGACATGACTTAGAGGTCAGGTTATCTAATATCTACGACCCTACGCCCTCGATATGGTGAGAGATGTAATTATGGGATAATAATCATTGGAAACATTAAGCATTTAAATCTAATGATAAGTACATAGCATATGGGTTTATATTTTTATTTGAATATTAAAAAAAACATAACTATTTTGAAATCCATTAATGGATAAGAGTTCTTAGCATAACAATATTTTCATGTTTAGAGCAACCAATATAAAGTTTTCCAAGCAAGTCTACCACTTGTTGAATGAAAGGAATTTTAAGATTCAAGTGATGATGCACACACAAGAAAAGACGTTATATAAGCATGAAAGCACAAGGTAAGAACAATTATATGGTTATGATGCGGAAGACTTATAGAAATACAGGAAAACATCTTTTTGTGATCATGATGATTCATAAGAAGAAAATAGGAGTTAAATTAAAAAAAAAAGATGTTTTTGTGAATCATTTTTCTTTTAAAGACTTTAAGGTTTATAGCATAATTTTTTGAGAGATTTGAAGCGAGAAGGCTATAAAATTGTTTATCCAAAGACAACATCTATTTGGAAGTTCAAATATCATAATAGTAATAAGAGATGTTATGCCATAAAAAATGACGTTATTTGGATAAAACTAATCTTATATAAATATCCAAGTTAAAGATAATATTTTGAAAGAATAATTTTTTTAAGCAAGCAAGATTTTCAATAAGGTCTTCATGACAATAGTCAAGGAGTTCTATTTAAAAAAAAATACCAGTAAGGCAAGCATGATTGCCCATATTCCAAAAGATAATGACTACAATGTTATTAATTTGCATTTCAAGTTAGGAAAACATTGTAGAGATCATGCATTGCAATCTAGTGCTTTTACTAAAGCTTTCTAGAGAATTTATGTAAAGAAGCATTAGAGTCCAATTCTCATGAGTAGAAGCTTTATGAGAGATAATGATGTGTATAAAAAGTATTTTGATAAAATATACAAGTGATATAATTCAAAACACATGACTTATATAGTGAAGTAGAAACATTATTAAGCATGTAATCTTTTTAACTACTTCTACACATCAATTCTAGATTTGATACAAAAGCAAAAAAAGTACAACTACCAAGGTGCTTCACCCACGCAATGCTCATTAAGACTTATCAGGGAGCGAAGTAGTGCTTTGGGGATCAAAGATTTTATTTTCAATAAGAGTTCCTTTTTTGTGATCCGGTGTACATAATAAAGGTGTATTAAAGTAGTTTGCACAAGACACTTTACAATTCTTTCCATGGTGCTCAACCTCACAATGCTTATGAAGACTTATCAGGAGATTCAAGTAGTGCTTGGTGGAGCTATCTTTGTCATTTTATTATTAAATTTTTTTTGAGCAAGACAAAGTTCTCCAAACTTGTTTTTTTGCAAACACTTATAATTTTGTAATTTCACTTCTATATGTGCAACAAATTTTTGAATAATGTGTAGGTAGTAGAGATAGACATCTTAATATTGTAAGCTACTACACTACACAATCATGTAGGGCTAAGAATTATAGGCACATGTTGTCTACCAAAAAGTGTGAGTGTAAAGAAATCATTATCAAACATAACACATTACTCATACTTAGAGTCATACAAACACAATCCTACATAATTCATTATAGACTTTTTCATTGCTCTTAACAAGATTAAATTCTAAGCATGACAAGCTAAAACAATGTTTAGAAAACTTAAGATTTTAAATTAAACATTTTTAGCCAACTCTAAAAGAACATGCTTGTCATTTTTGCCAAAGGAATGAAACATAAAAAACTTTATTATTTTAATAAAACCTTAAAGAAATAAGCAAAGACATTTTTGTTTGTATTTTTGTATTTTGGAAATTTGAATTTGATTTTTCAAAAATCACACAATGGCATAAAGATAAAAATAGGTAGTACACATAAAATGACATATTTTTAGTAATTTTTCAAAATTTTAAAAACACAAAAAATTTGACACTCAGCTAGCGCTAACGCGGCAAACGGTACACTGATTTTCAAGATTTTGGAAATTCTGATTATGGATCTTGATTAAGTGTCCCAAGAGTAGTTTCATGCAAAATTTTTAGAATTTTTGGAGATGTCTAGATGGTGCAAATTGCATGAAACATTAGCGATTTTGTATATGACTTTACCAAATAACCATTGCATGAAATATATTTTATTATATCTTCATTTTAATTTTTCAAAGGCTTATATTTGTCAATTATGGTGTAAGTTGAAAATGATAGGAGATGTAAGAACAAGATATCAAGTTCGAATAAGCCAAATAAGCATAATTTAAATGATTACTATGATGTTTATGCAAAGAATATCATGGATAAGCCCTAGATAATAATACCCAACCTATATATCTTGGTAAACATATAAGGCCTAACATAGACATAAATATTCTTTAGGTGACAATGTTAGTATGATAAGTTTGAGATTAATGTTATGCCATAGTCTTATAGTGTTTCAACTTATAGACCTAGAATGAAGTGAAGATTCTATTTGATTTGATCTTATTGATATCAAGATGATTCTAAGGTCTAGACTTGAAATAAATCACAATACACACATAATACACTGACCATGGTAAATAATTATAATAATAATTGTCATCATATAATTCATATACATATGATAGAAATAGTTGCTTTTAGATGATTTTTGATATGAATTATGATATATGATTTTTAGAGAATTTTATCAAAGGACATCAATAGATCATGGTGGTGCGTGTGGCATTAGTTTTGAAGACAATTAATCGTTTAATATGTTTTTTGTGATTTTCTTTATTATTTAGATAAATATCTCATAACAAATTTAGAATTAGATTTATATGGATATTTATAGGCAATGGAATATAAGAAAGATATATAGGTCATCACAATAAAATTTGATTTTGAATTTTGATCAATTTGATTTATAAACTCATTAAGTTTTAAGAGATAAAATCATATTTCCAAAAAAATATATAAGATGACCATGAGATGATAGCTTAAGAAATAAAAAAAATAAAAGACATTAAAGCACATCATGAAGTAGAAATTTGTATATCTTATTTTGAAAAGTTTCTACTTCATGCATCTAATGAATAAGTGTTCTAGGTATCCAAAGGGGACCTTGTGGGATGGTTCCTTTAGGTACCCAAATATAACGTGATGACTTTTTGGGAGACAAGGATGGATGGACCCTTTCTTTTGACATTAGTGCATCATTCTTAAGTATGGGTCTCCATTCAAAACTTGGACAAACATTATTTTTAGTTTTCAAATTTTCATAGTCATTTACTTGAATATTTGGATAAAAATGATTTTTGAATTTATAATTTGAAGGAAATTTGTTTGCATTTAATTTTATGTTGGGAGAATAATTATGTTGTAAATGATAATGATGATAAAGTTTGGGAATTTCATTTAGAAGCTTTTGTTGCTTTTCATTTCCTATGTTTTGCTTGGATAAATTATGAAAAATCATAACTTGCCTTTGGATTTTGCTTGATAATTTGAATTTATGTGTTGAGAATTTTTCCTTGTAATTTCCTTAAGAAAGTTAATTTTATTTTCTAATTCGTAGTTTTTAACTTTGAGATTGTGTATAGGTTTGTTATAAGCAATTGTGCTATTCTTAAGAGTGGAAACAATAGAGTCAATGTAATTTTGATAGTTATTTCTAAATTCTTCAAATGTTTCATCCATCTATTTAATTTCAATTTTATAACTTGTACACATAGCACAGTCATTTTTCAAAGTTGAATTTTCTAAAGACAATTTTTCAATGTGTTCTTTTACAATACGAAGTTCCTTTTCAAGTCCCTTGTATTTTTCTTTTAAATCATTAAATTCTAAATAAGGTGTAATAGTTTCATTCAAAGAGACATGGGTAAAACTAGATGAATTAGTATTTGATTCTACTTTAACTTTTGCTTTTAAACTTTTATTTTCTAAGCGCAATTTACAGTTTTCAATTTCTTAATTTTGCGCTTTATAATTTGTAGTAATTGTAAAGTAGACATAGAGTTGCAAATAATAAGAGGATTTGATTTCCTTACAGTGCTTTTGGATGCTGTGAGATTTAAGCATGAATTTTCTTTGTTATCCTCATCTATTTGGTATTCCTCTTTTAAAGAAAGGATTTCTTCTTTTCCACTTGATATGCATTTCATTGATCCATCATGAGAGGAGCTTTCTTAATCATTTGAGCAATCTTGTATGTTCTCCACTTCTTGTATTTTTTCCATACCTGTAGATGGAGAATCATACATTTCTTCAAGAAAATTCCAAACTTTATATGCACTAGAAAACAATATTTTAATTTGAAAACTTCATTTGATAAACCACAAAATAAATATTGTTTGGCTTTTTCATTTAGATGACGTTGCTTTTTATTTGATTCATCCGCTGGTCTAACTATTGCTAAATTCTATGATTCGATATCTATAGTTTTAATAAAATTTTCAATTAAAACTTTCCATCCTCTATAATTTGTCCCTTTAAATAAAGGTGGTGCTAGTGATTTTTCTTCTTCATAAAAATTTACACCACTAATAGAAGCGAGATCATGAGACGCCATTATTCCCAGTTGTTAAGCCAATTGGAATAACCTGCCTCTGATACCCCTTATTGGATCGGTAGGTGCCCTTAGAGGTGGGGGGGGGGTGAATAGGGGTTTTAAAACTTTTTCTTATATTTTGGAATACTTGAAATAATAAGAGATCAAAATAGTGATTTTGAATAAAGATCTAAATTGTTTTATAATGAAAGAGAGGATAATAAACAATTTAGAGAAATGAAGATCAAATCAATTTTATTACAGAAAGAGAGAGATGATTATTATTAATAAAGTTGATTACAAAATTCGATTTCAATGACGCTAGAAATCAAGGCGAAATATGAAAGACCCTTTTTGTTTTCTATACTAACGAGTATCCCCACAAACCAGTTGGCTTTAGCTGATCCTTCCCCGGATACAACCTCAAGCCGCTCTAGCCAATCCTTCCCCGGATATGAACTCAACCACCCCCTAGATCTACACCCTAGACCTAGTCGCCAACACGAGGCAAATTTACTAAGTGATTATGAGAATGAAAAGAACAATAATATTAAAAAACTCCCTCTATGTGGATCTCTTGGAGAAGTAGACAAAGACCCGCAGAGTGTGATCGTAGTCGATGCCGTCTTTTGTCACGATGATGACGCGTGTTGAAATCTTCTCCACAGATCTCCTTAAGCCTTCATGGATTTGTGGGAGTATCTCTCTAAATCTTCCTCTATATGAAGTGGCACAAAGCTCTAAAATTTGGGAGTGGGAGAGGATGAAGAAGATGGATCAAGGGGTCCTTTTTATATCCTTGGAGCTAGCGCCTGCACTAACGCTACCGCCGGTGCTATCCCAGATTAGTCAATATTCTCCATGTGAGAATCCTTCATTTTAAGCAAGTCGGCAGCCTTCCTCTTGTGCTTTGCGCTACCGCATGCGCTAGCCGATACCGCCTGTGCTAGCTTCTACTGCCTAAGCTAGCTGCTACCGCTTGTGCTAGCAGCTACCGCCTGCGTTAGCTGCTATCGCCTGGCGCTAGAACCTTCCATAACTGTTTCCAAAATTTTCCCAATTCAGAGATAGCGCCGGCTCTAGTGGGCATGTTGGAATTTTGGCTTCAAATTTTTGCGCAACCTTCTTATATTATCCTTGAGTCATGTGGACTTATTTTCCAGCACACTTAAATATACAAGATCAAATACACATAGGATTTGTTATTCTCAAACCTAGGAGATGTGGAAGACCATGTTCCAAAATCCCCCACTCACCTGAAGATTTTAAGCTACTTGGTGTGAAGGTTGCAAAGTCACCAAACCCAAGATCGGCCATGGCAAGGAGGGGATTTGTCAAGGATTCAAGGCTCCATACAGGTCTGGTTCTTCTCCTCTTCTCCAATGGATAGATCTACATCTAAAATCGCCAGGTATTGGGGCCAATTGGTCCCCAATTAAAATGGCCGAAATCTCCATTTTTTGGAGGTTTTCTTCTTGCCTAAACCACCAGTTCCGGCCACCACCGGCTGGCCAAGACCTCCCATCGTCGGCCACCGCCTTAAGGAAGGTTGTGGTGGCATTGGCCGGCCGGGGAAGGGCGTGGGGGCCCATCAAAACTAAGATAGAGAGGCTACAAGTTGGGGAAATCCTGTCCCTTGGCTCACTGAAGAAGTTGATGGGATTCCACCCATTTTGCTTTAAGATCTGTGCATAGATCTGGTAATTAGTTTATTTGATATTCATTTTTTTCTGTCCCTTTGCTGGCAGCACTTAGAATTAATTATTAAAAATACTTAGGACCCTCTACAGCAAACGTGGTCAACAACAAAGTTGTAGCCCTTGGAGTCAAATTTAATTTAAAATTGATTTCAGCCCAAAAGGAGCACTCTAGCTCCCTGTATGGCCATTTTGGTGGGACTGGTCCCTAGGGTAGGACAACTACTATTTCTTGAATAACTTTTGATTGGATAATGATATTGACTTGCAATTTGGAGCATAATCTAATTTTACCAACCCCCTAATCATATCCAAAAATGGAAATTTTTGGAGAACGCTTTTCTAAGGTTTTTGTAAGAATTTAATAATTCACATATTAATTAATTATAGGGTCTAATGACATTGAATCCCATCCTAATTTTGGTGGGTGCTCCTTAGGGTCATTATATGACACTGATAAAAATTTCATCCCAATAGGGACTGATATGGTTGGGTAATTAAGTAACCCAAGTTTGGTCAAACTAGGTCTATTTAGGTCAAAAGTGCACATGATGGAATTAAGGGGTCAACCCTCATCCAAAAGTGATGAAAATTTGGTCACTGGTTTTTAAACACATAAAGCACCACCATGAGTGGTTTGGGGTGCTTTTGGGGGGGATATGCCCTAAGACCCTAAGTTTAACCCTAGGGTTGTAGTTTGGGCCTTGTGAAGGGCATAGGGTCATATGTCCTTGAATGGTCATGGAACATGGTAGATAAGTTCATAGGGTGTAAATATGCCCTAGGTAACTTTATGAGGATTTTAGGATCACAAGTTCCCTCTGAATTATGTTATAACCTTTTTGGGTCACTTTCTTATAAGAGGAATGTACATGATCAATTTATCTTGGATACTGATGAAAGTTTGGAAGTGCTCATATAATGATGGTATAACCTCTGGTAATTTTAGTGTAATTTTTGAATTGATCTAATTAGTACTTCCTTTACAAGTCGACTATTTTGCCTTAAGATTATGATAAATAAATGAGGGCCAAATATTCTCTAAAAAATTATGAATCTTGGGGATAGGACATTTTAGGGCATTAGAATGCTCTGTGAATTTTTCTATAAATATTGGAATTGTTTACCAGTAGGTTACTACACAATGTCCGCTAGTTTGGATTTACTTGAAATATTTATTTATGTGACTTGATGGTTTTTGTAAATTATGAAACTCCGTCAGTACTCTTTTCTGACCATTATAGAGGCCTGGTAATTTTTCCATAATTTTTGGACAAGTATTTTTGATGGTTCCTTCTTTAACTTCCAATTTTGGATAATTATTCAATATTATAATTAGAGGCCAACACCTTACTGTAAAAATGTGATATTCTGTATTTGCTATTATTTTGACACCATAGATTTTCCATATTTTTATGGGTGTCATATCATAAGAAGATCTTACACTTCATGTTCAATTTCATACTTGGCTAATGTTGGTGAAATTATAATAAATGCAAAATTATTAAGGAAAAATATGATCCTCTGGATTTAGTCTTAAAATATCATGATAGGCTCCCAGTAATAATCTTGTGTCATTTGGATGATTATTTGGAGTACCTCCTCTCAAGAAACTCATATAACTCATTTAGTCTGTGTATAGTAAAACTGTAAGATTTAAGTAACATATAGATCATTAGGTGGGAATGGAAGGTAGTTGGTGTACCTAGCCTAGTAGAAGAGATTTAAGGTCACCAAAAAGGAGTTTAGGTGATGAGAGTATGTTTGTTGAGTTAAGGGTAAAGTTATGCCCGGGATTGACGATAGATCATCTTTCCCATGGGGAGTCAGAAAACACTTTGGAGGATAATTCAAGTGAAGAGTTAAGAGTGGTATTCTTATGGGTAGATACCAATAACACCATGTGTCTTGAGAAAGGGATCTTTGGGCTATCATCCTATCGTGCCTCCTAGTACCGCAGCGAGCCCCTCACAGGGTAGACCTCGGAAAGTCCAAGATTAACCCTAAATTACAGGGATAAGTTGATGTACAAGATTAACTTAATAATACACTCACCCACACCTCGTTGTTATAGGCGGTTAGTTGGTTTAGTCAGTAGGCTCGGTGGTTGTAGGTAAGGACGGGTTAGTCCGGTGAGCCAGTAGCTCGGAGGGTTATTATGACGGACGGGTTAGTCCGGTGAGCAGGTGGCCCAGAACTTTATTGTGACGGGCGGGTTAGCCCGGGGAGCCTATGGCTCAGAGGTGTAAGTAATCATATTGCATGTGCATAAAGGTGGTGGGTCTTCGGTATTGACGGTTGTTCAAATCGACAACGATACACTGACTTGGAAAGTGTGGATTTGCACTTAGCCATGAAAAGTCTGGTGGTCCAGCCATTAAGAGTACGCAGATGCTCCGCGATTTTGCATTGAGGCGTACGATAGGTCTAGGTCAGGTAGTGTGAATACCAACCTAGAGGTGGGCGAGGCCCAACCCACCACTTCTGTTTGTCACTACGGGAGTATCCTAGGAGTCTTGCGAGCTCCAAAAAGGGGGAACTAAAGGTCTGTGCGCATAGAGTCGAAGTGTGTGAGTTGCACTTGTATGATCATAACATTACCCAACATAACATTGCATATGGTAACATAAGGCTTAGACTTTTGACTAACGGTTAGTGGAACATATCATTTTAGGGGATCAAGGAGCAGCACCAGGAGACACAACAGCACTAGAGGCCGGTGCGGATGGAGGCGGGGCCAGTATAGTACAGGGGCACCAAATTCAGGATCAGTGAGGGATTAGTAGTTTGCATCCACGAGTGACCTTGTAGTGAGGATATGATGTACAGGGCATGAGCCCTTTTATTATCGTAACCATTGTTATTTCAGTTATATCATGTGGACATTTATATATATAGCATGTGATTTGTGGACTTGAACTTCTATTGTTCATTTATACTTTTCTTCTTTTATGATCGATATGGCCGGCAGGATCGACGCTTTGTAGTGGTGACCTTCCCTTGTGTTGGTGTCACCTCAAAGTGGCAGTTCTGGGCATAATACCCGGTTTTGCAGCGAAAAAATGGGGTCTTACAAACTGGTATCAGAGCAAACCTCGATCCGAAGAAAAGAAGTCCACAAACCCTGGGCCACCCCGCGCGAGTTTAGTTTGAGGACAAACTAAGTAGCGGAAGCAATGGTGTGCCCATATGTGGAAATCAGTTGAAAAGTCCACTTTTAACATAATTTTTTGTTAGCCAAATCTCCTTACGAGTGGCAAGTTTTCTATTGTAGCCTGCTAAAAAGATCTCTTTAGTTAGTCCTTTAGTCAACGCATTAGATTTAAACTCCACTAGGACACGTGACTTACCATGACAATTTATACCATGCCCTAGTCTAAAATAGACCGTAGGTATAACTTTGGTGAAGGTACAAGGATACCCCAAAGAGGCTAGAGAAAGAGAGATCGACACATAAGCAGAATGGTGTGGAACTCATAGACTCAACCCTCGTACCGGTGACATGATTGCATTGAGACAGCCACCATGACAAACGCCAAGGATCCGATTAGAATTCAAGTTCATAAGAGACCTGTTAGGGATTGGGTCACATGTTGACCCTGATAGGGTTGTCGTAAAGTGTACCTTGAAGAGTCTAAAGTGTGGAGTATATCAACAAGTCTCAAGATAGAACCCCAGGTCTAATGTTTTATGCCCTAAGGATTGCTTGCATTCCTAGGATGAATATAACATCATGACACTGAAGATACATACACCAAAATAGATAGTGGCTTATCTTTTGTTTATTGGTGCTTACCTTTTGTTTATTAGGCAAATTAATGACTGACTTGGGTTTTCCTTAAGATTTAATTTAAAAAGTGTTGCGTCGTGAGCATGATGATTTTGAAGTCGATCTTATTCAATGTTACATGGACAAAGATGAGACGGTGTAATAGTATGTTTGGAATGATGATCTGTAGTATTACCAGGACAATGGATAGACAACGTTGATCGAACAATGACATGACCTTAGTTGAAGCATTAGAAATGTAAAGTTGCTAGGTCTGTTCACTTAGGGATGCGGATGCCCTTCTGGATGTTGGGAACTGAAATTAGATCTTACAAGTTATAGTTATATTTGGAAGTTCCTGTGGTTTGGGGCATTCGGAAGTGACTAACTAATGATTTGTTAAAATTCACACCCTATCATGGTGGAAAAGTTTAACTTCAATAATAGCCCTCATACATTGGGAGCTATGATGATTAATAATCAAAGATCTTAGACGATGACTTATTGGATTTAGAATCTAGTGTTTGAATTTACTGTGATAAGAACGATCTAAGTTTATCTTACTTTGAACCATCCAAAAGTGATCAAGACTAGCATATGTGGAAGTGATAGGAATTTGGTGAAATAAACGTGATGATATTTCCTTGATGAAATTGACTTGTGAAAAATCTTAGGGTTTCAAAATATTTTACCCCAATGCCTTACGAATCAAACTCCACATAGAAAGTGATTGGGAGTCATCTTATAAACATTGATACTAGTGTTGGTTGGTTAACATATGTTCATAAGATTCACAGGTACACCCCCTTAAAATTTGATGACGATTGGGAAGCTTGATGATCTGATCAGTCCCACCAATGGTAAGAACTGGATAAGTTGTAGAGTGTGAAATGATTGATCACTCGGACGTACTTGAAGGAATAAAAAACTAAACATATGGTGAAAACTTTATAGAGGTGTTGTCTACCCTTACAAATAAGAGCTTGAGTCACCAGAAAAATGGTGTATTCCAGAACACGTATGTTGATAAAGTAGTTTTTATATAAGTTTTTAATAGAAAATTTTGTAATAATTTAATTTGAATTTTCCTTTTTATGTCAATTTTAGGTTATAAGTAGTTCTTTTTGTAATTTTGATTCTAACTTAGCCTAATTTTAATATTTGCAGATTTCTGGGACAAATCGGGAAAAATCACATGTCACGCCCTCGGTCACGCCCGTGACCAAGGGCGTGTAACCTGAAGATCAGCCCAGAGTCGCAGCCGTGCTGTTGAGCTAGTCCACACCCAGTCACGCCCCAGGTCACGCCCGTGACCCAAAGTCACGCCCGTGACTGGGGGCGTGTAATTTCAGCATCTGCCACGTGGAGCCGCCGTCGAGACGAGAAGCTGCCGTTGAGAAGTCAACTTGAGTCACGCCCGTGACCCAAAGTCACGCCCGTGACCTTCCCGCGTGATCCAAGCACGCCGCCGCGGCGTCTGGCTAGCCCATGCCGCATTAAATGAAGCCTTCCTGAGTCACGCCCGTGACCCAATTGTCACGCCCGTGACATGTGCGATTTTCTCCCGCCGTCACGCCAAGCCCACGCCGCGACCGGATCCGATGCTGCAGAGATTACACGCCCTAGGTCACGCCCGTGACCGAGGGCGTGTAACATGAAATTTTTGCCTATAAATTCAGAGGCTCTCCTTGAGTTCAAAGTTCAGAATTTTGGAGTGGGGAAGGTGCTGCTGGAGCCAATCTTGAGTAGTTTTCCTTTTTCATGTTCATGTTCATGTCTCTTTATTTTCATGCTCTCTTCCTTTTCTAATGCAATGTATTAGCTTTCCTTTAGTGCAATAGTCTAGTTTAAGCTTGTAATCTTGTTTTTCCTAGCTTGCAATTTCCTTTCTTAAGTCTTGTAATAGTTTTTCATTTAAATAAAAAATAGTTTGTTCTCTTTATTTTGTCTCCTCCTTAGCTAAAGTTTCTTAATATGCATTTTTATTTTTTTTTCTCTTCCCCCTCCACCATGATTAACTAATCCTCATTAGTACTTGATCAAAATGATCCGAGGATGAGTTAGACAAGTTATGATTTTCTAAAAGTTTTCTTTTTCCGTTTTTATAAACACTTGAATTATCCTTGATTTTTAATTAGTGAGGCCATACTTTCGATATATGGTTTTCGCTTAAGTTTTCATATTTAATTAGCCGAGAGGCTCAAAGTATGAATCGATCACTCAAGGGTAAAGAGAGTTGCACGCACCCCTCGAGAGAGGATGACGTAAATCTCCCGGATTGGAGTCAAATCCAATAGTGGGGTTCACCTCGTAAAGCAAGTTTTAGGTAATCGATTATAGGACGAGAGTCCGGTTGATTTTTCCTAATCTTAGTTGGGCATTAACCTCGAGAGAGGCATGTTCGAGCTTCGGGAACCTCCACGGTCAAGTAGTTCAATTTAAACGGAATTAGATTTAATTTCTTTTTACTTGTCTTTTCTCACTCCAAGGTGACTTTTGATTGAGTACTAGCCTCTTTTATCATCATCTAAACCCTTAATTTAGCTTGCAATTTCTCTTTTTTAGCTAAGAACCAAAACCCCAAAATATCATTAGATAAGATAATAGTGACTTTCCTCAAAGTAGAAGTATTCAACGCGCCCCGTGGAATACGACCTTGGTATTTCTTAATATCCTATACTATAGACGATAAGGTACACTTGCCTTTATCAGATATAGTTTTGGAGAAAATCTCAACCCTTCACTAAAATTTCAAAACCGCAAAAATCTATATCAAGTTTTTGGCGCCGTTGCCGGGGACTTTTGCGTAGATATTTTGAAACAAGGATAGCTATTAATTTTATCATGTTGTTTTTATTTTAGTTTTTCTATTTTTGAAAATCTTAAGGGTGAAATTAAAATTCTTGGAAAGGACGCTTTGGGCTTGAATTCCCATCACAGCCTCTAGTACCTTGCAAACCCTTCACCGGGTAGATCTTGGGAAGTCCAAGACTAACTTAATCCGCCTAAAAAGAACAAAAAAATATTCTCTCTTTTTCTTCTTCTTTCCTTCTCTTTTTAGTGTATGACCCGTGGTAGCACTTCGATTCTTCCTTTTGATCCGGAAATCGAGCGAACCCTTTTGAGGCACCGCCGTTCTCGTGATCAAGGAAATCAAGTAGAATCTGAAGAGTCAATCGGGGACACTAACGCAGCAAATATGGATCATAATCTTAATCCTCCTAATCTTAACGAGCCAAACCCTTATGAGGACGCGCAACGGACCATGTCCTATTATGCGCGGCCGAATTTGGAAGGCACACAATCGAGTATTGTTCGCCCCGCGGTGGCGAACAATAATTTTGAGATCAAGTCCAGCATCATACAAATGGTGCAACAATCGGTGACCTTTGATGGTCAACCGGACGAGGATCCAAATTCACATATCTCTTACTTTCTTGAAATTTGCGACACTTTTAAGATCAATGGCGTCACCGATGATGCCATTCGATTACGTCTTTTTCCTTTCTCTCTGCGGTCTAAGGCCAAGCAGTGGCTGGGCTCCCTACCAAGGGGATCCATCACTACATGGGCCGAAATGGCGGAAAAATTTCTTAATAAATATTTCCCGCCTTCAAAGACCGCTAAATTACGCACGGATATTGCATCGTTCATGCAAATCGACTCGGAGACTCTCTATGATACATGGGAGCGCTACAAGGAGCTTTTGCGTCGATGCCCTCACCACGCACTTGCCACTTGGCAACAAGTGCAAATATTTTATAATGGCTTAAATCTCCAAACGAGGCAAATGATTGATGCGGCCGCCGGGGGGACATTAAATAACAAAACCCCGATCGCCGCTCAAGAGCTTTTCGAAGAGATGGCCACAAATGCGTATCAATGGAACATGCCCCGAGCGCGGCCTAATAAGCCGGCCGGAATTTTTGAAATAGACGCTAACGCAAATTTGGCTTTACAAGTTGAGCGCTTAACAAAGCAAGTGGCGGAGATGTCTGCTTCCTCCGCCACTCCTCCTTGGGCTAATAATATTTTACTTGAAGAGCAAGTTGATTACATGGGAAATCCACCTCGGCCTTCCTATAACCCGAACACCGCTCCGTATAATAACACCTACAATGCGGGTTATAGGAATCATCCGAACTTCTCATGGAGCAATCAAGGAAATGCTCAGCGTCCCTTAAATTTAAATCAACCTCCAAATCAACTTCTCAATTTAACTCCCCCTCAAAATTTTAATCCACCCGGTTTTCCACCGCAACAGCAAAAACCCTCTCCGCTTGAAGAGGTTTTTGCAAAATATGTTGCTACAACTGAAGCGAACATCCGGAACCTCACCGGATCGATCAAAAATTTAGAGAACCAAGTGGGCCAGCTAGCAAAGATAATCTCCGAGCGACCGCAAGGAGCCCTTCCGGGAAACACGGAGCCCAACCCAAGGGAGAGCGCAAACGCGATTACACTCCGAAGCGGGAAGGAGGTGGCTTCTAAGCAGGACGAACCCATGGTAACTTCCTCTCCTCCTCTTCCTCCTATTTTATCTTCAATTTTACCTACTACGTTAGCTCCGCGCGCTTCTACTTCTAATGTTCCGTATCCATCTAAGTTTAAAAGCGAGAGCGCCGAAAAGAATTATAAAAAGTTTTTAGATATTTTAAAGCAAATCCACATTAATGTACCCTTCTGCGAGGCTATCTCTCAAATGCCTAAATATGCGAAATATCTTAAGGAGTTGCTCTCCAATAAGAAAAAATTAGAAGATATTTCGCATATTTCTTTGAACGCAGAATGCTCCGCGGTTGTACTCAACAAATTGCCTACAAAAGTGAATGACCCGGGACGGTTTTCCATCCCGTGTTTATTTGGCAATTCGTTAGTAAAACACGCTTTAGCGGATCTGGGAGCAAGTATCAATCTCATGCCTTTTTCATTATTTAAGAAACTAGGTCTAGGAAATCCAAGCCCCACTCGAATGAGTATTCAATTAGCAGATCGCTCTTTAAAATATCCGGTAGGAATAGTGGAGGACGTGCTCGTCAAGGTCGACAAGTTCATCTTCCCGGTGGACTTTGTCATTCTTGACATCGAAGAGGATGCCGAAGTACCCCTCATACTCGGCCGCCCCTTCCTTGCCACCTCCCGCGCCATTATTGACGTAAGTAACGGAAAGCTCCTCCTTCGGGTTGGAGATGATGAAGTTTCTTTCGGCATAAATTCCTCGATGCGGAACACATTAGAAAACGACGATTCATGTTTTTACCTGGAAGAGTGTTGGGAATTCGATTCCCCTCCCGAGTTAGTCTCCACCTCGAGTCACGAGTCCGAGTTCGCCGAGCTCTTTTGTCTGGAAGAAGAAGAAGTCACTCGTTTCACACCACCCGAACCACTATTTTTAGAAAAATTAAAAATCAAAACATCTTATGAAGAGCAACCCGTTTTGGAACTAAAGCAACTTCCCCCTCACCTTAAGTATTTATTTTTAGAAAAAGAGTCGAAGCTACCCGTCATCGTTTCATCCGAACTTAGCAACTCAGAAATTTCCGAGTTGGCTATTGTCTTAAGAAAGCACCGCCACGCAATTGCGTGGCAAATTTCGGATATAAAGGGTATAAACCCTTCCTTCTGCACTCATAAAATCTTCCTCGAAGATAATTCCTGAAATTCGGTCCAGCCTCAACGACGGCTAAACCCTAACATGAAAGATGTCGTTAAGGCCGAAGTGATCAAACTATTGGACGCGGGAATTATCTACCCGATATCGGATAGTACTTGGGTTAGCCCAGTACAAGTCGTACCAAAGAAAGGTGGCATTACGGTAGTAGCTAATGAGAATAACGAGTTGATCCCAACCCGTACTGTTACGGGTTGGCGGATGTGCATCGATTACCGAAAACTAAATGATGCCACCCGTAAGGATCACTTCCCCCTACCATTCATCGATCAAATTTTAGAGCGCCTTTCAGGTCACTCCTACTACTGTTTTCTCGATGGTTTGTCGGGATATTTTCAAATACCGATTTCGCCCGAGGACCAAGAGAAAACCACTTTCACTTGTCCCTTTGGCACCTTCGCTTATCGAAGGATGCCATTTGGTCTTTGTAATGCGCCAGCTACATTCCAAAGATGTATGCTGGCAATATTTGACGAGTTAGTAGAGGAGGTGATGGAAGTGTTTATGGACGACTTTTCCGTGTTCGGAAATTCATTTAGAAATTGTTTAAAAAATCTTGAGCGCGTGTTGCAGCGATGCGAGGAAACGAATTTAGCACTTAATTGGGAGAAATGCCATTTTATGGTCAAGGAAGGGCTAGTCCTTGGTCATAAAATTTCGGGCATGGGGATCGAGGTCGATAAGGCCAAGATCGAAGTGATTGAAAAACTTCCCCCTCCAACAAACGTAAAAGCTATTCGTAGTTTCCTAGGCCACGCGGGGTTTTATCGGCGCTTTATACAGAATTTTTCAAAAATCACAAAGCCGTTAACCCACCTTCTTGAAAAAGAATCCTCGTTTATTTTTAGCGATGAATGCCATTTGGCTTTTAAACTCATCAAAGAGAAACTTATAAACTCCCCGATTCTAGTCGCGCCGGATTGGTCGCTTCCTTTTGAAATCATGTGCGACGCGAGTGACATTGCGGTTGGTGCCGTTTTAGGCCAACGGGTGAGTAAGTATTTCCACCCTATTTATTATGCGAGCAAAACACTCACGTCGGCACAAGCGAATTACACCACTACCGAAAAGGAGCTTCTAGCGATCGTTTTTGCCTTCGATAAGTTTAGGTCATATATCACCCTCTCAAAAGTTATTGCCTTCACGGATCACTCCGCACTTAGGTATCTTTTAAGCAAATCGGACGCCAAGCCTCGTCTTTTGCGATGGATCCTCCTCTTGCAGGAGTTTGACTTAGAGATCCGGGACAAAAGAGGAGCCGAAAACTTGGCGGCCGATCATCTCTCCCGTTTAGAAAACCCCGCCTCGGAAGTTTTGATAGAATCTGACATCGATGATAAATTTCCCGAGGAGCGCCTCCTCGCTCTCGAAGATATTAATGCGTCGTCTACCCCCTGGTTTGCAGATCTGGCTAACTATTTAGTAGCCCGGGTCTTGCCAAAAGAATTCTCGAGTCAGAAAAAGAAGAAATTCTTTTCTGATTTAAAGAATTACTTTTGGGAGGACCCCTTTTTATTCCGTGTATGCGCAGACCAAGTGGTGAGACGATGCGTCTCGAGTAAGGAGGGTCTTAAAATTTTACGACATTGTCACGAGGGACCATCCGGTGGTCATTATCATTCGAACCGAACCGCGAGGAAGGCGCTGGAGGCAGGCTTTTATTGGCCCACGCTCTTCAAAGATGCTTACACCCTTGTGAGTACTTGCGACAGCTGCCAGCGGTCGGGCAACATCTCTCGCCGGGATGAGATGCCCCAAAATATTTTCTTAGAATGCGAGATTTTCGATCTTTGGGGCATTGATTTCGTTGGTCCTCTCCCTCCTTCATTTTCAAATAAGTATATTCTAGTGGCGGTCGACTACGTGTCAAGGTGGGCGGAAGCGCAAGCTCTCCCCACCAACGATGCGCGAGTCGTCGTTAACTTTTTAAAAAAATTATTTTCTCGATTTGGCACTCCGCGCGCTATTGTGAGTGATCGGGGCACCCATTTTTGCAATACTCAATTCACAAAAACTTTAGCAAAATATGGTGTCACGCACAAACTATCCACTGCATATCACCCACAAACGAGCGGCCAAGTCGAAGTGGTTAATCGAGAATTAAAGCGAATTTTAGAGAAAACGGTTTCTATTAATCGGAAGGATTGGGCAATAAAGCTCGATGACGCGCTTTGGGCCTATCGTACGACGTACAAGACCGCTATCGGTTGTACACCATATCGAATGGTCTATGGCAAGGCTTGCCACCTTCCGGTCGAATTAGAACACCGCGCATTTTGGGCGCTTAAATTTTTAAATCTCGATTCCACTTTAGCGGGTGAACAAAGGAAGTTTCAAATAAACGAGTTAGATGAATGGCGAGCGAATGCGTATGAGAGCAATAAATTATATAAGGAGCGAACGAATTTTTATCACGATAAACATATAAAATTTCCGAAAACTTTTTCGCCGGGCGATCTCGTCCTCCTTTATAATTCTCGCCTTCGCCTTTTTCCGGGAAAATTAAAATCCCGATGGTCCGGACCCTTTATTGTTAAAGAGGTTTGGTCCTATGGGACAATCCTAATTTCCCACCCGGAAAAAGGCTCCTTCAAAGTTAACGGGCACCGCCTTAAATTGTATCTTCCGGGAGACGTACCTAATGACAAGAGTGATGCGATTTTTCTTCATCATATAACATAATCGGCAAGTGGGTCAAGCTACGCGACCTTAAACAAAGCGCTTTTGGGAGGCACCCCAAAGTTATCTTTTGTTATTTTCTCTTGTCTCTTCTTTTCTGCTTTAACAACTTTTGCAGGTAATCGCGGCTTCCCCACAAAAGCTTCAAAAAAAATCAGGGAAGCCCTTTTTCCTTCTCTTCTTTCGTTTTTGCATTTTTTTTTTCTTTTCCTACTTCATACTTATTTTTAAACATTGGGGACAATGTTTAACTTTAAGTATGGGGGTGTGAATAGCCCTTTGTAAATTCTTGTAAATAGTTGTTAAATTAGAAAATTTTCAAAAAAAAAAAAAAAAAAATATATATATATATTTTCTTATGTTTTTCTTCTATTTTAGCACTTGTAAAACCCAAAACTCAAAAAAAAAAAATAGAAAACAGAAAAATTTAAATCTTGGAAAGGGACGTTTGGGATTTTATCCCATCACACCTCCTAGTACCTTGCGAACCCTTCACCGGGTAGCCCTTGGGAAGTCCAAGACTTGCAAAAAAATTTGTTAAGTTTTAAATCTAGTTTCCTTTCTTTGTAAATAGTTTTTAATGAGAAAAATTCAAAAAAAAAAAAGATAATATCAAAAATTCAAAAAAATTCTTATTTCCCTCCTTGTTGTTTTTGTGATTTCTTAGAAATCTAGTTGAGAATGTTTATAAGCATGTTTAAGTTTTTAATTGGCTAAAATTTTGCTTATCATAGTTGTTAATTTTAAATTTGAGGTAATCTTGATTTAAGAATCATCTTATGATTTTAAATTGATTAGAGAATTTTGTTAGCATGACTTCTCTTTTTATTTTTAAATGGCTTCATTTTGTAGTAAATTTCCTAAACCTCTTTAGATTTCAATTATACTTTCTTCTAACTTCTTAGATCTTAGGAATTTTAATTTTACTAGAATTTGCTCTCAATATGATTTAAAACTAGCTAGATTTATTTTTCCCCTACCCTACCCCCTTTGATGGCATAAAAAAAAAATGTGTATTAAAAGATCATATGTCATGGGAATAAGAGGATAAAATTCATTATTCCCTAAAACATATGCACCCAAAATATTTGAAAAGATTATATGGCATGGAGTAAGAGGATAAAATTCATTACTCCTAAACCATATACATTTTGGGTTTTTATTAGAAGAGAAAAAAAAAAGAGAAAAGAAAAAAAAAAGGGAAATTTCATGATAAATTCCATTTCCTCCATTCAAAAATTTCTCTTCTTATGCCAAATTCTATGAAATCACCCTTAGCCAATTATCATTGTTCTAGTTTTAGTTGAAAATTATGGAGAGAGCAATATTTAGTAATTTACTTTTCCTTAAGATTCTTTTAAGATAGAGTTCTTATAATTTTAATTTAATTTAGTTTTATAATTTCTACAATTTTGTCAAACTACTTAATTTTCTTGAGAAGTTAATGCCTAAACATTTTTTCCCTCTTTTCAAATCATCATCATAATTTAGGACTTAACTCCCCCTTGAATTTACTCTTAACTTAACTTTTGGTTAAATGAAATTTTAGTTTTAAATTAAAAATTTTTTTAAGGATGTCTTATAAATTATGTCTCACACTTTTGCTCTGGAATAGCAAAACCTCAAGTATGGGGGTATTTGATAAAGTAGTTTTTATATAAGTTTTTAATAGAAAATTTTGTAATTATTTAATTTGAATTTTCCTTTTTATGTCAATTTTAGGTTATAAGTAGTTCTTTTTGTAATTTTGATTCTAACTTAGCCTAATTTTAATATTTGCAGATTTCTGGGACAAATCGGGAAAAATCACATGTCACGCCCTCGGTCACGCCCGTGACCAAGGGCGTGTAACCTGAAGATCAGCCCAGAGTCGCATCCGTGCTGTTGAGCTAGTCCACACCCAGTCACGCCCCAGGTCACGCCCGTGACCCAAAGTCACGCCCGTGACCGGGGGCGTGTAATTTCAGCATCTGCCACGTGGAGCCGCCGTCGAGACGAGAAGCTGCCGTTGAGAAGTCAACTTGAGTCACGCCCGTGACCCAAAGTCACGCCCGTGACCTTCCCGCGTGATCCAAGCACGCCGCCGCGGCGTCTGGCTAGCCCATGCCGCATTAAATGAAGCCTTCCTGAGTCACGCCCGTGACCCAATTGTCACGCCCGTGACATGTGCGATTTTCTCCCGCCGTCACGCCAAGCCCACGCCGCGACCGGATCCGATGCTGCAGAGATTACACGCCCTAGGTCACGCCCGTGACCGAGGGCGTGTAACATGAAATTTTTGCCTATAAATTCAGAGGCTCTCCTTGAGTTCAAAGTTCAGAATTTTGGAGTGGGGAAGGTGCTGCTGGAGCCAATCTTGAGTAGTTTTCCTTTTTCATGTTCATGTTCATGTCTCTTTATTTTCATGCTCTCTTCCTTTTCTAATGCAATGTATTAGCTTTCCTTTAGTGCAATAGTCTAGTTTAAGCTTGTAATCTTGTTTTTCCTAGCTTGCAATTTCCTTTCTTAAGTCTTGTAATAGTTTTTCATTTAAATAAAAAATAGTTTGTTCTCTTTATTTTGTCTCCTCCTTAGCTAAAGTTTCTTAATATGCATTTTTATTTTTTTTTCTCTTCCCCCTCCACCATGATTAACTAATCCTCATTAGTACTCGATCAAAATGATCCGAGGATGAGTTAGACAAGTTATGATTTTCTAAAAGTTTTCTTTTTCCGTTTTTATAAACACTTGAATTATCCTTGATTTTTAATTAGTGAGGCCATACTTTCGATATATGGTTTTCGCTTAAGTTTTCATATTTAATTAGCCGAGAGGCTCAAAGTATGAATCGATCACTCAAGGGTAAAGAGAGTTGCACGCACCCCTCGAGAGAGGATGACGTAAATCTCCCGGATTGGAGTCAAATCCAATAGTGGGGTTCACCTCGTAAAGCAAGTTTTAGGTAATCGATTATAGGACGAGAGTCCGGTTGATTTTTCCTAATCTTAGTTGGGCATTAACCTCGAGAGAGGCATGTTCGAGCTTCGGGAACCTCCACGGTCAAGTAGTTCAATTTAAACGGAATTAGATTTAATTTCTTTTTACTTGTCTTTTCTCACTCCAAGGTGACTTTTGATTGAGTACTAGCCTCTTTTATCATCATCTAAACCCTTAATTTAGCTTGCAATTTCTCTTTTTTAGCTAAGAACCAAAACCCCAAAATATCATTAGATAAGATAATAGTGACTTTCCTCAAAGTAGAAGTATTCAACGCGCCCCGTGGAATACGACCTTGGTATTTCTTAATATCCTATACTATAGACGATAAGGTACACTTGCCTTTATCAGATATAGTTTTGGAGAAAATCTCAACCCTTCACTAAAATTTCAAAACCGCAAAAATCTATATCATATGTCCTCAGATCGAAGAAAGACGTCATATGTTTTGTGATGCACGGTGAAGGACAAGTGCAAAAGTCTTTGGAGAACTACCACAGTCACTGCCCAGGTTAGAGTGGAAGTTCGAGGATATAATTATAGATTTCATACACAGGTTACCACATCCCCACTACAGGCACAAGTTTATTTGGAACATAGAGGATAGATTGACCAAGGTAGCTAGGGTCACCCCAGGACGTAAGGATGCTCTCGTTGGTGTTTGATGGGAGTTGCTGAGATGTTTGGCCATTATCGTGGCGTAACCAGGACGATCGTGTCAGATCGGGATGGATGTGTTACGTCCAAGAAGTGAAGATCAGTCCAGGCTCATCTGGGCTCTTAGTTGATGTTCAACATAGCTTTCCACCCTCAGAGGAACGGAGGCACAGGATTCCACTATCTTGGACCCAGGATGAGTAATTAAAGACACTCGGATCAGAATTGGTGGACACAAATGCCCAAGCGCGACTGCTTTGAGTTAGGATGCAGGAAGCCCAGAATAGGCGAGCTAAGTATTACGATACACGGAATCGTGCAGTAGAGTTCCAGGTTGAAGACTAGGTGTTCTTGAATATACATCTGATGCATGGAATATCGCGGGTACGTGGGCGGAAGAAGCTCAGTCTAAGATAAATAGGGCTCTATAGGATCCTGGTGTGGATTGTCCTGTTGGCTTATAGACTGGAGCTACCACCAGAGGTAAGGGTTTGCATGATGTCTTCCACGTCTCCTCCATTAAGAGAGCTCTACTATGGCCGGCGCAGCAGATATCTTTTATAGAAGGGCCAGTAACTTCTGACCGATCAGTTTGCGTGGAGCCGGTCAGGATAGACGATACGACGGTGCGAGTCTTGCGGCGTAAGAAGGTTTCGCAGGTAAAGGTCCTGTGGAGAAATTATGGATAGGAGGGGCACACCTTGGATTCATTGGACTTGATGCAGCATAATTATCCGGAGCTCCTCGTGTCAGGTATAATTTATTTCTTAAGGGATGTTACATTCAAACATTTGCGGTAGAAGACCAGCAGGCCTAACCTGAATCTTGGGGATGAAATTATTTTTTTGTTTATTAGGATTTGTAACATCCCCCAAACAATTAGACCCATAGGATGGTTTTGTGATGACTAGGACATGACAAAACCATAGGAAGCACAAAGGGAGCATAAAAACTTAAGAAGGAAGGAGGAAACCACCTTGGTCTGCAAATAGCAATTTCTTATTACCAAGTCTAGGGTTGGACTTTAGGGACTCAACTTGACCCTTTTACTAGACCATAGCATACCTAACCCATTAGGGTTCCCTTAGAGCACCAAGGACCCATTGGTGTCAACCAAAGAGGCCAAATTGACCAAAGTCAACCCTAACCCTAAATTGGTCAAAGTAGCATAATTAGGGTCAATTGGCCTCCACCATGCCAAATTGACCTTGCCCCTACCATTATAAGAATACTAGGGACCCAATGGCCTAAAAACGCCCATCATGGGGCCACCAATTTGGCCAATTTGATCTAAGTCAACTCCAGCCCTATTTTGGTCAAATTGCTCTATTGTGGGTCAATTGGCCTCCACCTTGCCAAATTGACCCTACCTAGACCTTTCTAACCCTTATGGGAGGCCAATGGGTCACTATCCACCCATTTGGGCCAACCCAAATGGTCAAATTGACCAAAGTCAACTCCACCCTAAATTTAGGTCAAAATGACCTATTTTGACATAATCAAGCCCAATCCACTTGGGCAAGACCCAATTAGAGTGGCCCAATAGCTTCATGGGCCTTATATCTACTCAAGGGGCCATAAAATTTATGGAAATGATGAGTAGGAGAGAGAAATGCAATTTCCCTAATTTTGAAGAGAGAGAAGGATATTAATGGCCATGGGAGGCCAAGGGCCTCTCCTCTTCATCTCCAATGGAATTGTACCTCCCCCTCATTAGTTTTGAGGAGTTTAATGGCCATGGTCGGCCACCCAAGTGGCTGATTTAATGGAATTTCAATTTTGGCCAAAATTCATAATTGTCATTTATGGTGAAATTGGTGGTTTCACCTCTCCCCCTTCCACAAGTGGCTCTTTAAAAAGCTTCACAAGGCTGTGAGAATGAGTTCCCCCACTCACCTGAAGATTTGGAGCAACATGGTGCGGAGGTTGCAAAGTCACCAAACCCAGCATCGACCATGGCAAGGAGGGGATTTGGCAAGGCTTCAAGGCTCCATACATGTTTGGTTCTTCTCCTCTTCTCCAATGGATTGATCAACACCTAAAATCGGCAAGGATTGGGGCCAATTGGTCCCCAATCAATATGGCCAAAATCTCCATTTTTGGAGGTTTTCTTCTTGCCTAAACCACTGGTTCCGGCCACCACCGGCCGGCCAAGACCTCCCATCGCCGGCCACCACCTCAAGGAAAGTGGTGGTGGCATTGGCCGGCCGGGGAGGGGCGTGGGTGTCCGAGAAAACCAAGATAAAGAGGCTACAAGTCGGGTCAATCCTGTCCCTTGGCTCACTGAAGAAGATCATGGGATGCCACCCGTTTTGCTTTAAGATCTATGCACAGATCTGGTAATTAGTTTATTTTTTATTCATTTGTTTTCTGCCCCTTTACTGGCAGCACTTAGAATTAATCATTAAAAATACTTAGGGCCCTCTAGAGCAAAAGTGGTCAACAACAAAGTTGTATCCCTTGGAGTCTACTTTAATTTGAAATTAATTTCAGCCCAAAAGGAGCAATCTAGCTCCATGTAGGGCCATTTTGGTGGGACTGGTCCATAGGGTAGGACAACCACTATTTCTTGAATAACTTTTGATTGGATAATGATATTGACTTGAAATTTGGAGCATAGTCTAATTATACCAACCCCCTAATCATATCCAAAAATGTAAATTTTTGGAGAACGATTTTCTAAGGTTTTTGTAAAAATTTCACAATTCACATATTAATTAATTATAGGGTCAAATGAAATCCAATCCCCTCCCAATTTTGGTGGGTGCTCCTTAGGATTATTATATGACACTGGTAAAAATTTCATTCCACTTGGGACTGATTTGGTTGGGTAATTAATTAACCCAAGTTTGGTCAAACTAGGCATATTTAGGTCAAAAGTGCACATGATGGAATTAAGGGGTCAACCCTCATCCAAAAGTGATGAAACTTTGGTCACTGGTTTTTAATCACATAAAGCACCACCAGGAGTGGTTTGAGGTGGATATGCCCTAAGACCCTAGTTTAACCCTAGGGTTGTAGTTTGGCCTTGTGAAGGACATATGGTCATATGTCCTTGAATGGTCATGGAACTTGGTAGATAAGTTCATAGGGTGTAAATATGCCCTAGGTAATTTTATGAGGATTTTTGGATCACATGTTCCCTCCGAATTATGTTATAACCTTTTTGGGGCACTATATTATAAGAGGAATGTACATGATCAATTTATCTTGGATACTAATAAAAGTTTGGTAATGCTCATATAATCATGGTATAAACCTCTGGTTATTTTAGTGTAATTTTTTAATTGATCTAATTAGTACTTCCTTCACAAGTCAACTATTTTGCCTTAAGATTATGATAAATAAATGAGGGCCAAATATTCTCTGGAAAATTATAAAACTTGGGGATAGGACATTTTAGGTCATTAAAAAGCTCTGTGAATTTTTGTATAAATATTGGAATTGTTTACTAGTAGGTTACTTCACAATGTCCCCTAGTTTGGATTTAATTGAAATATTTATTTATGTGAGTTGATGGCTTTTGTAAATTATGAAACTCAGTCAGTACACTTTTCTGACCATTATAGAGGTATGATAAATTTGCCATAATTTTTGGACAAGTATTTTTGGTGGTTCCTTCTTTAACTTCCAATTTTGGATAATTATTCAATATTATAATTAGAGGCCAACACCTTACTGTAAAAATGTGATATTCTGTATTTACTATTATTTTGACACCATAGATTTTCCATATTTTTATGGGGGTCATATCATAAGAAGATCTCACACTTCATGTTCAATTTCATACTTGGCCAATGTTGGAGAAATTATAATAAATGCCAAATAATTAAGGAAAAATATGATCCTCTGGATTTAGTCTTATAATATCATGATAGGCTCCCAGTAATAATCTTGAGTCATTTGGATGATTATTTGGAGTACCTCCTCTCAAGCAACTCATATAACTCATTTGGTCTACGTATAGTAAAACTGTAAGATTTAAGTAACATGTAGATCATTAGGTGGGAATGGAAGGTAGTTGGTGTACCTAGCCTAGTTGAAGAGATTGAATGTCACCAAAAAGGAGTTTAGGTGATGAGAGTGTGCTTGGTGAGTTAAGGGTAAGGTTATGCCCGGGACTGACGATAGATCGTCTTTCCCGTGGGGAGTCAGAAAACACTTAGGAGGATAATTCAAGTGAAGAGTTAAGAGGGGTATTCTTATGGGTAAATACCAATAACACTAAGTGTCTTGAGAAAGGGTGCTTTGGGATATCAACCCATCGTAGCTCCTAGTACCGATGCAATCCCCTCATAGGGTAGACCTCGGGAAGTCCAAGATTAACCCTAAATTATATGGATAAGTTGATGTACAAGATTAACTTAATGATACACTCACCCACACCCCGTTGTTATGGGTGGTTAGTTGGTTTGGCATACAAGCAGCAGGCTCTGTGGTTGTAGGTACGGACGGGTTAGTCCGGTGAGCCGGTGGCTCGGAGGGTTATTATGATGGACGGGTTAGTCCGGCGAGCAGGTGGCCCGGAAGGTTATTGTGATGGTCAGGTTAGCGCGGGGAGCCTATGGCTAGGAGGTGTAAGTATTCATATTGTATGTGCATAAAGGTGGTGGGTGTTCGGTATTGACGGTCATTCACACTGACGTCGATACGCTGACTCGGCAAGTGTGGATTTGCACTTAGCCATGAAAAATCTGGTGGTCCAGCCAGTAAGAGTACGCAGATGCTCTGCGGTTTTGCGTTGAGGCGTACGATAGGTCTAGGTTAGGTAGTGTGAATACTAACCTAGAGATGGGAGAGGCCCAACCCACTGCTTTTGTTTGCCACTACGGGAGTATCCTGGGAGTCTTGCGAGCTCCAAAAAGGGGGAACTAAAGGTCTGTGCGCATAGAGTCGAAGTGTGTGTGTTGCACTTGTATGATCATAACATTACCCAGCATAACATTGCATATCGTGGCATAAGCATTGTATTTCAACCCCTACCCCTATCGTATAAATTTGTATGGAACTTTTTATACGATAGGTCTTGCTAAACGACCCCTTGGTCTATAGGTTTCTATGGGCATTCCTATAAATGAATGGTTACTTTTCTATTGTGTACTTATCTTTACTTACTGCTCTTTACATGCTCTTTACTATGCTTTACTTAGTGCTTCATTTATATATATACACGTGTGTAGAGTAGTTAATCCTGTAGCTAGGCCACGTCATCTGCTTTTCTTTATCCCCCTTGATGTCCTTCGCTTCATCCTCCCGCTCGGTGCCTAGGAGCCATTGGGGGAGGGGTGGGGAAGTTTTTTTCTAAAAGAAAAGTTTGTTGTTCAGCGTCTTGAACTAACCATCCCTTAGAAGGTATTGTTAAAAGATCATCAATTCCCAATGAAATAGATGTAGCAGTGGCTCGCTGGAAACCCAAAGTCTTTACTTGATCCAGTATATGTGATGTATATGCCATTCCGTAATGATCTATTAATCTGCCAATAAGTCATTTCATAATAGTTCCATCTATCACTTTTTTGTGAAAGACTAGATTGGTCCGTTCTGCCATAAGGACCTCCATATTCTACTGAGTAAGATTCCACAATAGGCCTGGGTCAGTGATTCGAAAACTTCCTTTCCTCAATCTTGATTCACGCAGAAATTCAGAATTTATGAACATAAGGCTTAGTCTTTTGACTAATGGTCAGTGGACCATATCATTTTAGAGGATCAAGGAGCAGCGCCAGGAGACGCAGCAGCACTAGAGGCCGATGCGGATGGAGACGGAGCCTGTCTAGTATAGGAGCACCAGATTCAGGATCAGTGAGGGATTACTAGTTTGCTTCCGCAAGTGACCTTGTAGTGAGGATATGATGTATAGGGCATGAGCCTTTTTATTATTGTAACCTTTGTTATTTCAGTTATATCATGTGAACATTTATATATATAGCATGTGATTTGTGGACTTGAACTTCTATTGTTCGTTTATACTTTTCTTCTTCTATGATCGATATGGCCGGCGTGATCGGCTCTTTGTAGTGGCGACCTTCCCGTGTGTTGGTGTCACCGCAAAGCGGCGGTTTTGGGCATAAGACCCAGTTTTGTAGAGAAAAAAATGGGGTCTTACAAAGACTAACTCTGGAAGTGAATAAAACTCGTTCTCAAAACATTCTTCTAAATAGAAGCACGAATCATCATTCTCTAAGGTGTTTCGCATCGAGGGATTTATCCTAAAAGTAACTTCATCATCTCCAACCCGAAGGAGGAGATTTCTATTACTTATGTTGATAATTGCGTGCGAGGTGGCAAGGAAGGGGAGGCCGAGTATGATGGGTACTTCGGCATCCTCTTCGAGATCAAGAATGACAAAGTCCACCGAGAAGATGAACTTGCCAACCTTGACGAGCACATCCTCCACTATCTATACCAAATATTTTAATGAACGATTGGCTAATTGAATACTCATTCGAGTAGGGCTTGGATTTCCTAGACCTAACTTATTGAATAACGAAAAAAGCATGAGGTTGATGCCTGCTCCAAGATCCGCTAAAGCGTGTTTTACTAACGAATTTCCAAATAGACATGGGATGAAGAACCGTTCCGGGTCATTTGCTTTTTCAGGCAATAAGAAGAAATTAGAAGATATGAATTTGTTTTAAAATTTCTAAAAGAAATTTGTAATTTTTCTAGGCGCACTCGCTCTTAAGCTTATATGGATACGGAATATTTGAACTAGAAGCATGCGGAGCTAGCGTAGCGGGCAGATTTTATGATAAAATAGGAGTAGGAGGAGGAGGAGAGGAAGTTACCTTGGGTTCATCCAGTTTTGAAACCACCTCCTTCCCGCTTCGGAGTGTAATCACGATCACGCACTCCCTTGGATTTAGCTCCGTATTTACCGGTAGTGCTCCTTGCTGACGCTCAGAGAACATTTTTGCTAGCTGTCCCACTTGATTCTCTAAATTGTTTATCGATCTGGTGAGGTTCCAGATGTTCGTTTCATTTGTAGCAATTTATTTTGCAAAGGCCTCCTCAAGCGGAGAGGGCTTTTGATATTGCGGTGGAAAACCGGGTGGATTAAATTTTAGAGGAGTTAAATTAAGAAGTTGATTAGGAGGTTGATTCATATTTAAAGGATGTTGAGCATTTCCTTGGTTGCTCAATGAGAAATTCGGATGGTTCCTATTACCCGCATTATAGGTGTTGTTGTACGGAGCGGAGTTTGGGTTATAGGAAGGCCGAGGTGGATTTCCCATGTAGTCAACATGCTCTTCAATTAAAATATTATTAGCCCAAAGAGGAGTGGCGGAGGAAGCAGACATCTCCGCCACTTGCTTTGTTAAGCGCTCAACTTGTAAAGCCAAACTAGAAGTAGCATCTAATTCAAAAAATCCTACTGGCTTATTAGGCCGCGCTCGGGGCAAGTTCAATTTATAAGCATTCATGGCCATTTCCTCAAAAAGCTCTTGAGCGGCCCCCGGGGTCTTTTTATTTAATGTACCCCCGGTGGCCGCATCAATAATTTGCCTAGTTTGGAAAATCAAGCCATTATAATAGATTTGCACTTGATGCCAAGTGGGAAGTGCGTGTTGAGGGCATCAACACAAAAGCTCCGTGAAGCGCTCCCATGTATCATAGAGAGTCTTCAAGTCGATTTGCATAAATGTTGTAATAACTGTTCACAATTTGGCGGTCTTTGCTGGCGGGAAATATTTAGTGAGAACTTTTTCCGCCATATTGGCCCACATAGTGATGGACTCCCTAGGAAGTAGGCCCAACCACTACTTGGCCCTAGACCGCAAAGAAAAAGGAAAAAGACGTAATCGAATGGCTTCATCGGTGACACCATTGATTTTAAATGTGTCGCAGATTTTGAGAAAATTAGAAATATGACACTTTGGATCTTTGTCCGGCTGACCATCGAAGGTCACTGATTGCTGCACCATTTGTATGATGTTGGACTTGATCTCAAAGTTATTTTTCTCCACTGCGGGGCGAACAATACTTGACTGTGCGCCTTACAGATTCAGTCGTGCATAATAAGACATGGTCTATTGCGCGGCCTCATTAGGATTTGGCGCGTTAGGATTAGGAGGATTAAGATTGGGATCCATATTTGCTGTGTTAGTGTACCCAATCGACTCTTTGAATAATAATTGTATTTCCTGATCACGAGAACGGCAGCACCGCGAAAGGGTTCGCTCGATCCTTAGATCAAAAGGAATATTCGAAGTGCTACCTCGGGTCATACACTAAAAAGGAAAAAGGGATAGAAGAAATAGAAAAAGAGAAAAAAGAGAATAATAAAACTAAAAATAAAGAAAGAGGAAAACTTGATTATTATAAATATTTTTTTTCTTTTAGGCGGATTAGGTTAGTCTTGGATTTCCCGAGGTATGCCCTGTGAGGGGTTCTCACCCGTACTAGGAGGTGCGATGGGATGATAGCCCAAATGTCCCTTTCCAAGATTTAAATTACACCCTTAAGATTTCCGAAATTAGAAAAAGTAAAATAAAATAACATGATAAAATTAATAGCTATCCTCTTTTCAAAATATCTACGCAAAGTCCCCGGCAATGACACCAAAAACTTGATATAGAAATATAGGGTTTGCAAAGCGAAGGGTTAAAGATGTTTTCCAAAATTATATCCGATAAATGCAAGTGTACCTTATCGTCTATAGTATAGGATATTTAGAAATACCAAGGTCGTATTTCACGGTGCGCGTAGATTACTTCTACTTCGAGAAAAAATCACTATTATCTTATCTATTAAACTTTTGAGGTTTTGTTTTACTTAGCTAAAAGAGAAAATTTGCAAACTAAAAGTAGGGTTTAAACGATGGTAAAGTGATTAGTGCTCAATCTAAAATCACCTTGAAGTGAGAATTATCAAGTGAAAGAAAAATAAATCTAATTCCGTTTTAATTAAACTACTTAACCGTGGAGGTTCCCAAAGCTTGAACATGCCTCTCTCGAGGTTAATGCCCAACTAAGTTTAGGAAAAATCAACCGAACTCTCGTTCTATAATAGATTACCTAAAACTTTCTTTACGTTGTGAACCCCACTATTGGATTTGACTCTAATCTGGGAGATTTACATTATCCTCTCTGGAGGAGTGCGTGCAACTCTCTTTACCCTTGAGTGATCGATTCATACTTTGAGCCTCTCAGCTAGCTAAGTATGAAAACCTAAGCAAAAACCATACATCGAAAATATGGCCTCACTAGTTAAAAATCAAGGGTAATTCAAGTGTTAAAAAAACGGAAAAAGAGAGCTTAGAAAATCATAACTTGATTATCTCATCCTCGGATCATTTCGATCGAGCACTAATGAGAATTAGTTAATCATAGTGGAGGGTAGAGAGAAAGAAAAGTAAAATTGTATGAAGGAAAAGTTACTAAGTAGAAAGAGAGAATGAAGATAAATAAAACTAAATTTTATTAATAACAAAACTGATTACAAGCTTGAAAGGAGATTACAAAACTAGGAAAAATTAAGGATACAAGCTTACACTAGACTATTGCATAGAAATAAAACTAGAACATTGCATGACATGAAGAAAAAGAGAGAACATGTAAGGGAAAAACTTGAAAAGCTTGAAAAAGATCACTATCAGCTCTAGCAGCACCTCCCCCTCTCCAAAATTCTGAACCCTGGACTAAAGGAGAACCTCTGAATTTATAGAAAAAAATATCAAGTTACACGCCCTCGGTCATGAGCGTGACCAAGGGTGTGTAACCACTGTTCAGCTCAGCTCCGACAAGGCGTGGGCTATTGCGTGACGGCGCGGCGAAAAGGGACAATTCACAACCATGACATTTGGGTCACGGGCGTGACCTGTGATGGATTCATTTAATGCTACGTGGGCTTGACTGTGGCGCTACGGTGAGCAGGAATCACGTGGGAATGTCACGGTCGTGACATATGGGTCATGGTCCTCCAAATTTAACTTTGGGTCCATCTTCTACAAGTGCAAACAACTTCAATAGGCTTCTTGTTCCAGTCATATGCCTGGAACATCCACTGTCCAAGTACCTCATAGGAGTCTTGGTGGTTTTTGGACATACCTGTAAGACAACTATATTTCTGTAGGAACTCATTCTCTCTTGGGTCCTAGGTGCTTGTTAGATGATGAATTAGCAACTTGCCATTTTGTTGTCATGTGAGAATGATTCTTAACAATTGGGTTGAACCAACAGCCTAAGGAAAAATGCCCTACTTTTCCACAACACCAGCATTCAAATCTATTGTATCTAGATTTTCTTATGGTGATTGGTCTGACTAGGTTAGGCTGTTGTTTAACATCTAACCTTCCCTTCTTGGAGGCAGAAGGAATTTCTCCAACATGGCAACTTTTATAGGCTTTTACTGGGGGATTCTTTTGGGGTGCAGATAGTGCACTCTTCCCAAGGAGAGTTTGTCTCTTGCATAGCTAGGTAGAAGGCAGCTTGATATTGCTGTCTAATTTCTGGCTTTCTTTGCATCCACAGATGCTACTGTGATTATATGAATTTGTGGGTATGATCACTTCTCTAAAGACAGTCTTTCCTTGGGTAGATTTCCCATGGTTTTCACGTGGTTTGTAGCCCAAAACTTGCTTATTTGTTTGTGAAATGCTATCGATCAGGGGAAGAACTGTTTGTGGCTTGGAATAGCTAGCCACAATTTTCTTTTCTTTTAAAACCATATTCTCTAGCTCTTTAATTCTAAAATTCTTGTACTTTATTACTTCAGTCAAGGTGCTGGTGCTCAGTGGAGGGATAGATAATTTGGCTTTCTCTTGAGCTAGCTCAATTACTTTCTCAAGAAGTTCATATCTCTTCCCACTCAAGGAGATGATCTCTGCAGCTTGTGCCTTATGGAGAGCTTTTGCTTTCTTAAGAGCATCAAGCAGTGCACCAAACTTCTCTATGTATCCAGTGTTAACTTCTTCTTCTGTTAAAGATGAGCTAACATCTAAATCTGTATCAGGGAGGGTAGGATATGATTTAGGGATTACCTATTTTTGATGAGTTTCATCACTACATTCTTCGTCTAATAGAGCCATGGCTGCTATGTGGCTTTCTGATTCTGATAAGGAGCAATTAATGTCACTATCACTGAGTGTCTTCACGTTCTTTGCCACAAGGCTTTTCTCTGACTTCCCGTTCTTTGAGTGTTTTCTATCTTCACTCTTCTCTTGTGTTTTGGTTGGACATTCAGCAATGACATATCCAGTCTTGTTGCAGCTGTAAAAAATAATTTTAGAAGAATTGTGTTTACTAGTTTTAGAATCATACCGGTCAGATCTATATTTTCTTTTGGGCTTTTCTTTTCTCCTGGAACTAGAGGGTGATGCTTCATATCTTCTATTACCGCTTTTCTATTTCTTAGTAGTTTCTTAAACTATCTTGTGAACAGTGAGAGATCTTCATCAGAGAGTTCTGAGGTGGAGTTGCTTGAGGTCTCTTCCTCTAAGCATAGACAAGCTCCACTGTCTTGTGCTTTCTGGAAGCCTTAGCTTTAAAGACCACTGCCTTTTCTCTATTGTAAGCCTTGATGTTTTCTTCCTCAGCCTTTCAGGTATTCAGCTGCAGTCATATGATAGGAGCTTATCATATAGATGTCTAGGCTCCAATGATCCCAGATTGCCAACTTCTCTTATTGCACACATCTTTATGTCCCATTCTTTATTCAGGGATCTTAGGAACTTATCATTTAGTTCATAGTTTGTGAACTCTCTTCCATAAGTTCTGAGTCCATTGACAATCCTGAAGAACTTCTCATTGCAGGTAGCAATGTCATCCTTCTTATCTTGCCCGAAGGACTCATACTCCTGATTCAGGAGGGATTTCCTATCATCCATGACTTCCTCAATTCCATGCATATAGACAAATAAGGACTCCCACATCTCCTTAATTGATTTTGCAATGAATTAGATTTTGGATGGTTGAATCATCAATTGCATTCACAATGATGTTCTTAGCCCTTTTATCCATAGTGACCAGGGAACATCATCTTTGGTGAAATCAGATAATTTCTTAGGTGTGGGGACAACTGTTGGATCCACAGGAATGTTCATGTGAATATAAGGTCCTTCTTCTATTGCTAGATAGACTCTTGGGTCTGAGGCTTCCATGTACAACCTAATTCTTTGCTTCTAGATGGGGAAGTTCTCCTTAGTGCAGATAGGTAGCTTCATTGAGCTCATCTCCTTATGATGCTCACTAAACATATGTTTATCAGAACCCACTAGATTTGTAGATCTTGTTATAAGCTATTATGCCTTTGAAATAATCTTACCTCTGATACCAATTGAATGATAATGGGTTGTCTATGAACTACACCTAGAGGGGGTGATTGTTGGAACATGGTCTTCCGCATCTCCTAGGTTTGAGAATAACAAATCCGATGTGTATTTGATCTTGTGTGTTTAAGTCTGCAGGATAAAAAAGTCCACATGACTCAAGGATTACATAAGAAGGTTGCCCCCAAGTTTGAGCCATCAAATCCAACACTCCCACTAGCACCGGCGATAGCACCTAGCGCCTGGCGCTAGCGCTAAGGAACCGCTGAGAACGAATACTGGGTTCGACAAAATTGATCTTGTGTTCGACGATCTTGCGTTCGACGAATTTCCGGTCGACGAATGTTGAAGCCCGCTCGACGAACTCCGGTCGATGAAATTGAGTTCGACAAATGTTGAAGCCTGATCGACAAATTGAGTTCGACGAAATTTTGCTCGACGAACTGTAAGCTGCGCCCGACGAAATGCTCATCACTGCGTTCGACAAAAATTCGATCGACGAAAAGAATGCTTAAGCGCAATTCCGGGAGCATATATAGAAGGAGATAGCGCCTGGCGGTATCCGATAGCGCAGGCGGTAGTGCGGAGCACAGGAGGCAAGGGAGAAATGTTTCCTCGGATTAAAGATTCTACCGCGCAGGATATGTCCTAAAATGGGATAGCGTCGTCGGTAGCACTAGCGCAGGCGCTAGCGCTAAGGCTATAAAAAGGACCCCTTGGCTCCGTCTTCCTCATCCTCTTGAGATCCTAAATTCCAGAGCTTTGTGCCACAGCATAGAGAGGAAGGTTCAGATAGATACTCCCATAAATCCATAAAGGCTTAAGGAGATCCGTGGAGAAGATTTCAACAAGCGTCATTATCGTGACGAAAGACCGCATCGACTACGATCATACTCCGCGTCTTTGTCTACTTCTCCAAGAGATCCATATAGAGGGAGTTTTTATATTATTGTCTTTTTATTTCACATCTTTTCTTTTAAATCGTGTAGTAAATTCGCCTCGTGTTGGCGACTAGGTCTGGGTAGGACTTAGGACAGAAATTCGCCTCGTGTTGGCGACTAGGTCTCGGGTGTAGGTCTAGGGGGTGCTTGAGGCCATATCCGGGGAAGGGTTGGCTAGAGCGGCTTGAGGCCGTATCCGGGGAAGGATCGGCTAAAGCCAACCGGTTCGTGGGGATACGAGTCAGTATAGAAAACAAAAAGGGTCTTTCATATTTCGCTTTGATTTCCAGCGTCATTGAAATTAAAATTTTGTAATCAATTTTATTAATAATAATCATGTCTCTCTTTATGTAATAAAATTGATTTGTTCTTCATTTCTCTAAATTGTTTATTATCCTCTCCTTTATTATAAAACAATTTAGATCTTTATTCAAAATCACTATTTTGATCTCTTATCATAAGCAAGTATTTCAAAATATAATATAAGTTTTTAAAACCCTTATTCACCCCCCCCCCCCCTCTAAGGGCGCCTACCGATCCAATAAGTGGTATCAGAGCTAGGTTATTCCAATCGGCTTAACAACTAGGAATAATGACGTCTCATGATCCCGCTTCTATTAGTGGGGTAAATTTTTATGAAGAAGAAAAATCTCTTAAACCACCTTTATTTGAAGGAAGAAATTATACAACAACAACAACAGAACCCATATAGTCCCCAATCATTGGGGTATGGGCGGGGGAAGATTGGAAACAGACCTAACCTTTGGCACTATGCACAAAGTGGCTTCTCTCAGAGGAGAAAGAAATTAAAAAATGCGAATTGCAAATTACGCTTAGAAAATAAAAATTTAAAAGCAAAAGTTAAAGTAGAATCAAAATCTAATTTATCTAGCTTTACTCATGTCACTTCAATTGAAAATACAAAACCTTGTTATGATTGTAATAATACTAAAGAAAAATATAAGGAACTTGAAAAAGAAATTATTTTTGTAAAAGAAATTAACAAAAAATTATCTATAGAAAATTCATCTTTGAAAAGTGATTGTGCTACGTGCCAAAATTATAAAATTGAAATCAAGGAGATGGATGAAACATTTGAGGTATTTAGAAATGATTATCAAAATCTTATTGACTCTATTATTTCTACTCTTAAAACTAGCGCAATAACTTATAATAAAGCTAGGCATAATCTAAAGATCAAGAATGATGAATTAAAATCAAAAATCAATTTGCTTATGAAAATTATAAATAAAAATTCACAATATCAACAAATATCTAAAAGCAAATTGAATATGAATATGAATATCGTAACTAAGTCTAATAATGGGAGTAAGAAACAGAAAGGATTTGTAAATCAAAAACAAAATCACCATTATTTACAAAATTGTGTATCTCCTAAATTAAATTCAAATATGCAAAAATTTCCTATGAAAAATGATTTCAAATGTCATCATTATTTTAAGCCTAAATTTAATGAATATGGAAATTTAATGCAAAATTATAATATTAAACTTAAGTATGAGTGGAGACCCAAAATTAAAGATGGAACATTAACTCCACTTGAAAGGGTTCATTCGTACTTGTCTCCCCAAAAGCCATCTCCCTATATTTGGGTACCCAAAGGAACCATCCCACTTGGTCCCCTTTGGATACCTAAAACACTTATTCATTAGGTATCATCAAATGCATGAAGTAGAAACTTTTCAAAATAAGATATACAAATTTCTACTTCATGATGTGCTTTAATGTCCTTTTTATTTTTCTCTTGTTGTTTTCCTTTTGAACTATCATGTCATGGTCATCCTATACAGTATTAAAAATATGATCGTATCTCTTAAAAGCTTAATATGTTTATAAAATCAAATTGATCAAAATTCAAAATCATATTTTATTTTAATGACCTATCTTTTATTCTTATATTCATTGCTTCTAAATATCTAATATTATCCATATAAAATGAACTATAAATTTGCTATGAGATATTTCAAATTAAATCCAGTTATTAGGCTATTAAGCTTTTTAGCCTTCACCAATAAGTGGTTTAGTGAAATAACATGATCTAAAAGAAAGTTCAAGATCTAAATAAAAGCTCAACTTTCAATATGGTTGTCTTTGTTCACAACAAAAAATTATATTGTGTTCACTCCTTGATGTCAAACATGATCTAAACCATCACTATTGTTCACCTATCAAAAATCACATATATATTCTAAATTCTTAATTAAAAGAAAATCACTAAAATGTATTGAAAGAATTTACCGTCATAATGAATATTAAATTCACAAGCACCACCATGATCTATTGATGTCCTTTGCTAAAATTCTCTAACATCATATATCATAAGTCATATAAAAAGTCTTCTAAAAAAACAATTATTTCTATCACAATTATGGGAATTATAATTGATATATTAATTGATGACAATTGATATTATAAATACATACCATGGTTGGTGTATTATGTGTGTATTGTGATTTATTTCAAGTTTAGACCTTTGAATCATCTTAATATCAAATCAAATAAATCATCACTTCATTCTAGGTCTCTAAGTTGAAACATAATCAAACCTTGGTATAACATTAATCTCAAACTTATCATTCTAACATTGCCACCTAAAGAATATTTGTGTCTATGATAGGCTTTATGTGTTTACCAAGATATACAGGCTGGGTATTCTCATCTAGGGCTTATCCAAGATATTCTTATGCATGAACATTATTTTAATCACTAAAATCATGCATATTTGATTTGTTCATTCGTGTCTTCTCGTGCTTACATTTCCTATCATTTTCAAACTACATTAGATTGATAAATATAAGCCTTAGAAAAATTAAAATTGAGATATAATAAATTATATCTCATGCAAATTTATTTGGTAAATTCATATACAAAATCGCTAATGTTTCATTCAATTTGCACAATCTCGACATCTCCTAAAATTCTAAAATTTCAGCATGAAACAACTATTTGAACACTTAATTAAGATCAACAATTAAAAATTTCAAAATCATAAAAAATCATGCACTGTTTCCCGTGCCAGCGCTAACGCATGCGCTAGCGCACTTATTCATTTTTCTGTATTTTTAAAATTTTGAAAAATTCTTAAAAATATATTAATCAATATTTACTATTTATTTTTGCACTTCTGATTATATTTCATTTTTGAAAAATCAAATACAAAAATACAAAATCCAAATTACAAAAAAAAATATATGTTTTGCCTTTTTGTTTAAAGTCTATTTTTTATGCAAAAATCAAATACAAAAATATAAAACATTAAAACTATCAAAAAAACTGTATGGATTTTCCTGTGAAAATCAAGCATGATTTAATCTATTATTTAGAAATTCTATAATGTTGCAATTTATCTTTTCAAACTACTTTGAACATTGTTTTCATCATGCTTTGATATATCTATTAATATGTGCATCAATTATCTTTTAAAAGTTGTGTAGAACTAAGCTTAGCATGCCTCTAAGTATGAGTAAATGTTTTATGTTTGATAATGATCGCTATTCACTCACTTATTTTGGCATTGTCTTCTTATGTGTTTAATCTAAGAATGCTTGTGTATGTTTTGTAATAGTACAATGAATTAAAATTGCACAAGTATCTTACCTACACAACCTTTGTTTGCACTTTTAAAAGTTAAGAAAAGTGGTTATGTTTTCATAAATTATATTGGTTTGCCAAACAAGTGTATTCGGAGAACTTTGTACAAAACAAAAATCATCAAATAAAGTAACAAAGATAACTCCACCAAGCACTACTTGAACCTCCTGATAAGTCTTAATAAGTGTTGTGAGGTTGAGCACCTTGGAAAGAATAGTAAAGTATCTTGTGCAAACCATATCTTTCTTTCAAAATAAAAACCACTTACTCTTAAGTACACCGGATCACTAGTCTCAACATTAAAATAAAATAAAATATGTGATCCCCCAAGCACTACTTTGCACCATGATAAGTCTTAATGAGCATTGTGTGTGCAAAGCACCTTGGTAGTTGTACATTTTTTTTGTGCATTGAAGTGTGTGGAAGTAAAATTATTTGTGTTTTTATTGTGCTCTTACTTTACATATTTCTTGTATTTTTGATTAAAACATTTGTTTACTCTATTCAAAATACACTTATGTGCACATCATTATCTTCCATAACACTTCTTCTCATGAGTATTGGATCCTAATGCAAATTCTATACTACTCTTTATTTATGAAATGCACTAGATAACCTAGCATGCTTTCTATAATGTTTGGTATGTTTTGAAATTGTGAATTAAAATAACATTGTAGTAATCTCTTTTTGATAACATTATTTCATGCTTGGTTACTTTATTATTAAACTTAAAGATTTTACTTGAACAATGATTTACAAAAACATCTTCTTTATGAAATTTAACTCATATAACTTTTTATGGATCATCATTGATTACAATAAGATGTTTCTTGTATTTCGATAAGTCTTCCGCATCATAACCATATAATTGTTTTACCTTGCGCTTTCATGCTTATTTAAAGTCCTTTATTTTGTGTGCATCATCACTTGAATCTTCAAATTCCTTTCTTGCAACAAGTGGTAGACTTGCTTGGTAAACTCTATATTAGTTGCTTTTAACATGAAATTTTTTTCTATAAAACTCTGATTTATTTCAATGAAAATATTATTACGCTAAAAACTCCGATTCATTAATGGATTTCAAAATAGCTATGTGAGTGTTTTCATAAATTCAAATGAAAAAAATATAAATCCATAGGCTATGTCATTAGATTTAAAACGCTTAAACGATTCCAATAATTATTATCTATGACTTCATTTCTCACCATAGCGGGGGCGTAGGGTTGTAGACATTCGATAACCTTATCTCTAGTCATGTCTTGTCCTTAACCGGGGAGGGTTCCAGTGGGGCCTTGCGAGGCACTGGGGGGGGGGGGGGGGGGGGGGGGGGGGGGGGGGAAGAGTGCTAGGGTGAGTTTTTGTCTAGTGTTTGCATAAGGGACTAACACCCCAACCTACGGCATGTATGCAGCTCCTCATGCCCATCCGTCACTTAGTACGGGGCTAGGGTGTAGACATATTGTCTGGGTAGTTTAGTTACTTGGAAATCATTACCTTTCTATGCTTAAACCTCTTCTATAAAGTAGAAAACTAACATTGTTCATCTTTAAGCTAAAAACTCTGATCTATCTCTATACAAATTATTCTAAAACTCCTTATCATTTCATTCTCTCTACAAGCTCGGTCATGCCTTTATCTTTTTATCAACTTTTAAGTGGTGCTTCCTTAATCACTTTTGCTAATAACAAAAGGGGGAGAACTAACATGTTAAATATAATTTGCTATCAAAATAGAAAACTAACATGCTTAATTAAGATGATAGCTTACATATTAGTGGAGCATTCACTTAGGGGGAGCAAGTATTTAGGGGGAGCAATTCTAAATGCTAAAATCAATAATTATCCTAAGTCATCACTCACACACACACACAAGTAAGTTTCATCATGCTTATATATTAATGCTCTGATTTATCATTAATGGATTTGTTATTATCAAAAGGGGGAGTTTGTTGGAACATGGTCTTCCGCATCTCCTAGGTTTGAGAATAACAAATCCTATGTATATTTGATCTTGTGTGTTTAAGTGTGCAGGATAACAAAGTGCACATGACTCAAGGATTACATAAGAAGGTTTCCCCCAAGTTTGAGCCATCAAATCCAACACTTCCACTAGCGCCGGCGATTGCACCTAGCACCTGGCGCTAGCGCTAAGGAACCGCTGAGAACGGATACTCGGTTCGATGAAATTGATCTTACATTCGACGATCTTGCGTTCGACGAATTTCCGGTCGACGAATGTTGAAGCCCGCTCGACGAACTCCGGTCGACAAAATTGAGATCGATGAATGTTGAAGCCTGATCGACGAATTGAGTTCGACGAAATTTTTCTCGACGAACTGTAAGCTACGCTCGACGAAATGCTCATCACTACGTTCGACGAAAATTCGATCGACAAAAAGAATGCTTAAGCGCAATTCCGGGAGCACATATAGAAGGAGATAGCGCCTGGCGGTATCCGATAGCGCAGGCGGCAGTGTGGAGCACAGAATGCAAGGGAGCTTTTATATTATTGTCTTTTTATTTCACATTTTTTCTTTTAAATCGTGTAGTAAATTCGCCTCGTGTTGGCGACTAGGTCTGGGTAGGACTTAGGGCAGAAATTTGCCTCGTGTTGGCGACTAGGTCTCGGGTGTAGGTCTAGGGGGTGCTCGAGGCCATATCTGGGGAAGGATTGGCTAGAGCGGCTTGAGGCCGTATCCGGGGAAGGATCGGCTAAAGCCAACCGGTTCGTGGGGATATGAGTCGGAATAGAAAACAAAAAGGGTCTTTCATATTTCGCTTTGATTTCTAGCGTCATTGAAATCAAAATTTTGTAATCAATTTTATTAATAATAATCATGTCTCTCTTTTTGTAATAAAATTGATTTGTTCTTCATTTCTCCAAATTGTTTATTATCCTCTACTTTATTATAAAACAATTTAGATCTTTATTCAAAATCACTATTTTGATCTCTTATCATAAGCAAGTATTTCAAAATATAATATAAGTTTTTAAAACCCTTATTCACCCCCCCCCCCCCCCACTAAGGGCGCCTACCGATCCAACAGTGATTGGGTGTTTTCAATTTCTTTGCTACTTTAAAGGTTTATCAATCACAGCACACAAGCATCATAGAAAACAAACAATGATTTATAGTGGTTCCTAACTAGACAATATGTCTAGAGGTACTCTACTGTCCCTCCCACCTATCTAGCAGTGTGCTAGACTAGTCGTCTTCTCTAACTTAGATCTTTTCACTATAATCAGATCTTACAACTCCGGTTCACACAGGACCCTACAAAGCTCAGACTTTACAAGTCCTACAAACTCAGATCTTTAGCAAGATCCTACCAAAACTCAGGTTCACTAAGAACCCTACCAACTCAAATCTATCACTAGATCCTACAGCTCAGACTCACAAAGAGCCCTTCAAAGTAATACAGAGATGTAGTTGTAGAAGAGAATACTTCAGATATAAGAACTTGAATCGCAGATCTTCTTCTTCTTCTTATAACAATAAGCCCAAAGATCTTGTGGATCAATGAACCTTTCTTTAGAATCTTTTGTAGAACTTCACAGCACAGCAGCAATGAAGAATTCTTTTCTTTCTCTCTTCAGGAGGTATGTGTGAGAATGAAGCTTGAGAGTATTCTAAGTTGTGTATCCTATAGACAAAATTATCTCCTTTTATATGCTCTGCAATTTTGCAAAAAAAACCTTATTGATTATTCCATAATTAATTTCCCGTTTGAAAACGTGTTGCAGAATTTGGCAATTCTTTATCATAATTACTGGCCTTTCTTAAAACGTGCTAAAAATAGAAATAATAAATTTGTTTCTTAATCACGGTGTAACGGCTATATTTGGTAGAGAATATATCATTTACTTCTCCTTTATTTGTGTGCAAGATAGGCGGCGTAAAAATTCCCTGAAAATCAATTTCCAAGAAAGTCTGCGCATTAAATGCTGCTTTGCACTCTGTCAAGATGATGTTAATCCTTCAAGACGATATCATCTTGATCAGTGTATACGACATATATACTTCACGACAATATCGTCGATATACTTTCTTCTTCACGGCTCTACTTATTATCAGAACGATATTACTCCTTCTAGACGACATCATCGAGATGTTACTATCATTTGGGCTTAGACTTATTCTTCAGGTTGACTGTCTTTCTTTAAGACAATATTGTCTTGATCTTCTAGAAGACATGAGGACTTCAAGCCGATTTCTGTCCAAGTGAACCTTTCTTTATGAATCAAGTAGATATATCTTTTATCCTTCAAGGTTGAACTTCTTCTTCAAGACGATATCGTAGAGACATCTTAGCATTATCTGCGATAAGCTTTCTTCAAGACGATGTCATCAATTATTCGGACATGGCTTTATTCACGACAAGTTTTCTTCAAGACGATGTCGTCGATAACTGGACTTAGCTTTATCCACGACAAGCTTTTCTACAACCTTCAAGACGACGTGTATTCATCAAGACGATATCGTCAAAACTATTTCGACGATATGATACTTTTCTCCACGATTCTTCTGCTAAGTCCTGAGACGATATTTTACTTAGTTAATTTTTATTAATTTTATCATCTATGTACTGATAATGTAGCTTTGATGCATCTTTCATAACATGAACATAAACATAACATCAAAGACAACTTAGCTTATCTATACTTGTGTTCCTTCTTCAATTCTAGAGACATTGTAGGCACAATACCCAACAACCGCCTTCCATTTGCAGTCTTCCATCATTTACCAAATCAGTGTATAGGTTGCTTGACAATGGAAATGGAAAGAGAAAAATGTAGTGAGGAGTGAATGTATTGGGTCTTATGGCCCTTTTTGTGTCTAGCACTTCTATTTCAGTACTTCCATCTATTTTTGTATCTCATTTGGACATGTGTCATATTTTTAATGCGATTGTTGTGGACTTGCTTCTTTTAATACTCTTTATTATACTATAATGTATGGTTCGCATGGATGAATGATTAGCTGGCAGGATTGGCATCATGTGGTGGGGACCTTCCCGTATCAAGGTGTCACCAAAAGGCGGCGGTTCTGGGCGGTAAGACCCAGAAATGTAAGCAAAAAAAGAGGGTCTTACCAATTGGTATCAGCTCAGCCAACTTCAATCCAAAGTAAGGAAGTCCACAACCCTAGGCAACACCACTCGAGCTTAGTTTGAGGGAAAACAATCAGCGGAAGCAATGGTGTGCCCATGGGAAAAATCACGTTTAATTGTCCATTAAAATGAGATGTTTAGACCAACCCTTCTAATTAAATTCTTATTCTTATGTAGCCTCCGGTGAACATCGCCACCCGGGCGACGAATCATCCCGTTCAAGATGCAATTCCTATCCCACCGGCTCCCGCCCCATTTCAACAATCAAAGTTGGGTCAGACATTGACCACTACCCTACAAGCCTTCTCACAATAGTAGGCCCTGGTTTAGGATACCAACCCTAGAGCAAACTGGTTACATGTCTTCTGAGGCCTCTCCTCACCATCTTATGTAGGGACTGAGTTGTTGGTATGGACCGAAGAATGGATAGACACTATTCAGGAAATGCTGGCAGGGATACACTGCCCGATTAATATGTCTGTCATTAGCTATCTTTGCCTTTGAATTTCATGCCAAGCGATGGTGGAAGTCAGCCCTGGACACCACCTTTGTCGGCCTCGAGTACGCCGACATCACTTGGGAAGAATTCAAGGAGGCATTACTGGAGCACTTTGTGCCGCAGACGGCTAGAGATGATTTAGAGGAATGGTTTCTGCACATGAAGCAGGGAAATATTTCGATGTTGGAGTATCAGCAAGAGTTCTCGCACCTAGCCCGCTTCGCCATATCCCACCAGTTAGACAATTCTGGTTATGCCAAGTGGTTCTAAAAAGGCCTCCGAGATGAGGTAAGGCAAGCCCTGCTATACATAGCAGATTCTGGTTTAGCCCGGATCATCGAAGCGGCAAGGAAGCTGGAGGTGGACCAGTTGATGGTGAGGAACACGGAAAAAGGCAGGTGGAAGATGCAATATTTGGCGGCAAGGGGCAGCAGACGTGCAGGTTAATGCAGCACAGGAGGGGTGGGGGATGACACCGTCCCGACTTTAGACATGACAAAAAGCCTCTGACAGTGCTGGCCCCTCAGCCTCTACGGATCTAGGAGCCACCAAGGTAAAGGGTAGGATCACCTCCACCACTGTTGGGCTACAACTTCCATCAACCGGGCCACATCTGCATTAACTATCCTCAAAGAGTTCCACCACCACCAACTCAGCAGCCTAGGGGCCAAGGCCGAGGATGTGGTCGAGGTCGAGGATTCCACAGAGCAGATCGCAGACAGGATAGAGACCAAAAGTATGCTCTGGATCTTGCTCAACCACAGAACCTAGATAGAGTTATAGCAGGTATGCAAGTAGTTTAAAAGTTTTTCCAATTCTTAGATTTGATATAGAATTGTTAGATGTAGAAAACTTAGCAACTTTGAACTGCACCATAACTCAGGAATAGTAACCATACGCGGCAAGCCTGCCCATACCTTGGTTGACATAGGAGTTTCTCATAACTTCATCTCGGAAGAATTTGGCAAGGACTTAAACGAGGTTCAACATTATAATGGAGACAACAGGTGGGTGCGTCGTACCAATGGGACGGAGATTGAAGCAACAGCAAAGTGCCTCCTAAAGGTGAACATCGAAGTCCTAGCCATCGATGCTCCGACAACTGTCCTGAAAATGTTGGACTTCGATCTCATCTTGGGTATGACATGGCTCACCTAGAACCATGCCCAGATTGATTGTTCAGCGAGGAAGGTCGTGCTAAGATATGATAACACCTACGTGACCTTCGAAGGTACCATTCCCACCTCTCGCTATTTACTTTCCTCAACTCAGGCCGTCAAGGCCCATTTATAGGGAGAAGAAGTCTATTTAATATGATTCGAGATGATGGATACAGAGACTTCCCTAATCGATATCCCCGTAGTCCATAATTTTCCCGATATATTTCCAGAAAAACTACCAAGGTTACCATCACATAGGGAAAAGGACTTTCAAATTCAGTTAGTACCGAGAGCGAGACCCATATCCAGAGCACCCTACAGGGTGGACCTAAAGGAGTTGGCGGAGTTGCATAACTAGTTTCTAGAGTTAGTAGACTCAGGGTTCGTCCGACCGAGCTCATCACCATGGGGAGCCTCGGTGCTGTTTGTACAGAAGAAGGATGGGACTCTTCGGTTGTGTATCGACTACCGGGAGCTCAACAGACTAATAGTGTGGAATACTGTTTTACCTCGATCTATGAGTTGTTAGATCAATTAGAAGGAGCGCACTGGTTCTCAAAGCTAGTCTTCAGATATGGATACTATCAACTGCAGATTCAGGAAGAAGATATTCCAAAGACAGCATTCAGTAATCGATATGGTCTTTACGAATTCATGGTAATGCCATTTGGGCTCACGAATTCCCCCTCCTCATTCATCAGTCTAATGACTCGTGTATTCGAGTTATCTTGACATCTTTGTTATAGTGTTCATAGATGATATACTTATTTATTCAAGGATAGAGAAAGAACATACGCAACACCTGGCGCTTGTACTGGAAAGTCTTAGAGAGCATAAGTTGTATGCTAAATTTAGCAAGTTTCAATTCTTGCTCAAGGAAGTAGCCTTCCTAGGTCAAATCATCAGTGGGGCAGGATTAGCGATGGATCCAGCGAAGGTTTAGGCAGTACGAGATTGGCCCAAACTAAAAAAGCGTCAGACGTACTGAGTTTCCTGGGACTTGCCAGATACAACCAGAAGTTCGTGTGGGGGGGGGGATTCTCCCTGATGACCCTTTCTATTACCTCATTGACAAAGAAGGACGCACCGTTTGTGTGGACTCCGCGGTGTGAAGCAGCTTTCCAAGAGCTAAAGAGTAGACTCACCTCCGCTCCAATCCTTGCACTCTCATATGGGAAGGAAGGATTTCATGTATACACAAATGCATCGTATTAGGGAATGGGTGCAGTCTTAATGCAGTACGAACATGTGATTGCTTACACTTCACGGAACTTGAAGAAGCACGAGCAGAACTATCGGGTGCACGACTTAGAGATGGTAGCAGTAATTTTTGCGCTAAAAATCTTACACAGTGACATCTTTTCGGATCACAAGAACCTCAAGGACGTGGACACACAAAAGGACTTAAGCCTCTGAAAGAGAAGGTGGGTAGAGTTTCTATGTGATTATCAGTACACGATGCACTACCATCCCAAAAAGGTAAACACGGTAGAGGATGCACTCAGTAGAAGGACTAGCACATCTATTGCAAAACCTCAGTTAATGGCCATGGAACTGGTATAGTTGCTGGAAAACTTGCATATCATACTGGTATCCATGGATAACACCGAGGTCTATAAGGAATATCTAGCCTTGATGAGCATAGTCTGTGATATCTGAGATCAGATCAAGGCTGCCAAGAAGAATGATGCAGAATTAGAATCGGTCTTCAAGGCCTTGGAGTTAGGCATCGCTGGGGATTATTCGCTGAAAGATGATCTCGTGCACTTCCGGCGTAGAATTTATATACCAGTAGGGGATAATCTCTGGGAAGAATTATGGCAGAGGCATAGAGTAGTAGGTATTCAGTGCACCCTGGGATCACTAAAATGGCTGCGGACCTGAAAAGAATGATGTATTGGCCAGGAATGAAGAAGGAAGTCATCCGCTTCATGACCCATTGCGAGGCATAACAACTGGTGAAGGCAGAATGCAAAAGACCCGGAGGGTTATTGCAGCCATTGCCAGTGCCAGAATGGAAATTCGAGGACATTTCCATGGACTTTGTACATGGTTTACCTTTCTCCCGCTCCGGGCACAACACCATTTGGGTTATTATGGATAGGTTGACAAAAGTTCCCAGGTTTACTCCCATTTAAAAGGGTGCTCCCATCGGTGTTCTGGCACGATTATTCATGGAGCAATTCATCAGATACGATGGAGTACCTAGATCGATCGTGTCAGATTGAGATGGCTGATTTACATCGAGGGAATGGAAGGCGGTTCAAGCATATCTGGGGTCACGGTTAACATTCAGCACTGTGTTCCACCCACAGACCAATGTACAGACGGAACGTACTATCCGAACAATGGAGAACCTGTTATGTTATGCATCCTAGACAGTGGAGAGTCGTGTGAGAGACTGTTGCTGCTCATCGAATTCTTCTACAATAATAGTCAGTAGACTAGCATTGGCATGGCTCCCTATGAAGTCCTCTACGATAGGAAATGCAGGACTCCACTTTCGTTAAAATAGGATGAGGACCCAAAGGCGCCGGGGTTAGAATACATAGAAGACACGGATGCTCAGATACGACTTATATGGTATCGGGCATTGGAGGCGCAGAGCAGATAAGTTAAATATTACAACCTGCAGCATCGCAAGGTGGAATTCCAGGTGTGTGACAGAGTATTTTTGAAAATATGTCTGGCACATGCAGTCACACGGGTGAGGCTACTAAAGAAACTTAGTCCAAAATACATGGGGCCTTATAGGATCCTGGAGTAGATTGGCCCCTTGGCTTATAGACTAGAGCTGTCATCGAAGTTGGCCGGGTTGCAAAATGTCTGTCATGTCTCCTCTCTTAGGAGAGCACTCCTTTGGCCAGAGAAATAGATTACTACTACGATGGGTCAGATAGCATCCGGCCGTATAGTCTGTTTGGAGTCAATACAGATCGATGACACAACCGTTCGAGTCTTGCGCCGGAAGAAAGTCTCGCTGGTGAAGGTCCTTTGGTCAAACAATGGGCAAGAGGAGCACACTTGGGAGCCTTTGTACCAGATGCAACAACAATACTCAGGACTCTTCGTGTCAGGTATAAGAATAATTAGTTTGAAAATTTTACAATGCCCCGCGGACCCAATCTTAATTTTGGGGATGAAATTATTTCTTTATGTATTGGGATTTGTAACATCCCACAAATCACTAGACCCCTAGGTTGAATTTTTGTCATGACTATGTCATGACAAAAGGGGAGACTTGTCAAAAAGTCCTAGGAACCCAAGAGAGTAGGTGAATTACACATTGGGGTGCATTTAGCAACCTTTGGTAACCTAGCCTAGGGGTGACCAAGAGACTTAAGAATGTCAATGTAACCTCACCTTGACCACTATGACATTTCAAGGAGGTCAATGGGTCACCATGGACCCTTTTGAGTCAACCAAATTGGTCAAGTTGACCAAAGTGAACCTTAACCCAAATTAGGTCAAACCTCCCCAATTGAAGTCAATTGTACTTCATATGGCCAAATTGAACCTACCACTAGAAGGCAACCTCCCAAGGGGACCCAATGGACCCAAAAGCCCCATCGTGGGGCCACCAATTGACCCAAATTGACCAAGGTACCCTTTATAGGTCTAATTGACCACCAAAGCATGCAATTGACCTCACCCCTAGTCTTATAACATCATGGGAGATACAATTGACCCAAAAGCCCCATCAAGTGGTCATCAATTGGCACAATTTGGTCAAAATCAACTTTCCCCAATTTTGATCAAAATCACACTAATTGGCTAAATTGACCCAATTCGGGCATCACCATGACCCAACCAACATTGGATGGTGTCAAGGGACTCAAGTCCAACACATTAGACTAGTCAACCCACCCAATTGACCAAGTCAACCCCAAGGTCAAGCATGGTCAAAGTAAGCCTTAATTATGAAATTAAAAGCCCAAATCAAAAGCAAATGGGCTAAGGCCTTCCCCAAGGCCCATGCAGCAGGCCCATGAGCCAAATGACCCCCCTAAGCCCCTCTGAATTTGAATGGAGAATTTCCAAGGAGGGCAATAGGGAAAATCATCAAATTGGGGGAGAAAGAAGAGGAAAATAGGGAATGCATGCCATTTGGCACCTCCTCTTCCTTTCTAATTGCACACATGGTCTTGCCCAAGCATTGGGACTGGTCCCCCTTCAATGACAGCTGACTGCCATCGAGAGGAAAGCTCCAAATTTTCCTTAGCTGAGCCTCTCCATGTGGGAACTATAAATACAATACACCTCAGCCCCTAACAACCCTTTCATCACCTTCACAAACTCGCAAGCAGTCAAGACCAACCCCTGGAGCAGAACTTTTGCCGGAGAATAATAGTTTCAAGTAAGCTCACTAACGACAACCTTAACAATGGCCCCCAAGAGAAATACCCATGCCACAAGCAGCACTCGGTTAGGATCCTTCTCCTCTCCACTGGTGCTAGCATTCCCCCTTTCTTCCTATTCAAATAATTGAAGAACTCACTGAATCACCATTACAATTTTAATGTTCCTATCCGAGAAAATGGAAGGTGTCGGATACCTCCTCCAACCACCACTAGTCGACGGCCAAATGTCGACTATTGGTGGTGGCGGAAGGAATTTACCGGAGCCCGCTGGGATCGGCCAAAAATCAGCTTGAAAAGAACTTCAGGATGGTGAGATCGTGGCCCTTAATTCATTGGAGAAGATGACGGGGAGCCGTTCTATTTTAGGGAATCTGATAACCGCAACCCAAATATCATTAAATAGAGAATATAAAATAGCTGTCACACTTAAACAGGGTTTTATAACTATATTTTTTACCACTATAAAGGCTGAATCAGAAAAAGTGCTTAATATAAAAAATATAGCACTAGGTCTTAACTTCACATGGGCACTAATTTCACATGATTTGGTGCACCGCAAATACCTGGGCACCGGTTTTTGTGTAGGGTGTATTATAAGTATTTGCATGTGTACTTTGTGAATTTATTTAAAAATTCTCCATGAGTATGCATGAAATTTATACCATAGACCTAACATAACCAATTACACACCCTGTCAAAAAATTGGAATTTTTGGAGAATATTTTTCCATAGTTTTGGAAATAATTTAATTAATTATGCATTGTGTGATTATTGGGTTATATGAACTCAAATGCAAACAAATCTTCTCTGGAGGATTAATTAGGTTATTATAAGTCTCTGGTAAAAAATTTGGACCATTTGGTCCCATGCATGTGGACAGATCCAAATGCAAATGAAACATAGTACAAAGAATTTTAATGATGTGACCTAGGGTGTATTTTGTGAATTTGTCACAAACCCTTTGGAGAATAAGTCTGAACATTTAAACATAGGTATAATATACCCAAATACACCCTATGACCAAAAATGAATATTTTTGGAATACATTTCCCCATGGTTTTTATAAATATTTGATAAAGTATGTATGTGTGTCACACATGGCTAGACAACACCAAGGGACCCCAAATTTTGGTAGATTGTGGTATACGTCTCTATAAGCCTCTAATAGAAATTTGTGACCAGTTGGATTCATGCATTTGAATGTATTCTCTCATACATGCTAAGAGGTAAGTGTTGGTGTGCATATAGCACTAGTATGTAGGTCTAAGTTTTCATGGTCAAATCAACTCAACCTAACCCAAATTTTGGGTGGCATGATAACAAGACCATAAATAGGCACTAGTTAAAATAGGCACTAGTTAAAATAGGCACTAGTTACATGCCAAGGCCAAGGTATTAAAAGAAGTTCATGAAGGTCCTTCTGCAATAATGTTTTGTGAATCGAACGGTATTCCCTTGGTCAATTCCTAAGAAATTCAAAACATGAACTTAGGGTTATGAGATAATACACCTTAGAGAAAATTATGAACTTTTGGTTTGATTTCCCAAGGAAATTATGAATTATATGATTTTGTCATAAAGAGCTTAAATGAGCACATTAGGGTCGAAACTTTATGAACTATCATGAGACTCTGGGATTCACTTAGAAGAGTGATATTACACACTGTTAAATTTTGTTGGAACTTTTATAAATGTTATAGCCCATTAATTATTGGTTATTAAAATTACCTTAATTTACTTCACCCCACCTTTAGGTAAGCTAATGAACTTAAAGTTACATGAAATTGGATATTTAGATTTATGAGACCACCTAAAATCTCTGGAAAGTTTTATGAAATTTATTGTTCCACATTTATGGCACTTCCTTCACAAAGTGAGACTTTGTTGTTTTCATTAAAAAATGGATATGTTGAAATATTGATGCTGGAATATTATAGAAATAAGTAGCTAGACTTGTGATCTTATTATGGACCTCTGGAAATTTTATTAGATTTAATTACTGATCAATTATCATACTTCCTTCTTCACAAAGTGGAACTTTGTTGTTTTCATTGAAAAATGGATATGGTGAAATATTGATGCTGGAATATTTTAGAATTTAGTAGTTAGACTTGTGATCTCATTATGGACCTCTGAAAATTTTATTAGATTTAATTACTGATTAATTATCATACTTCCTTCACAAATTGGATTTTGTACCCTTGGACATATAATTAATCTTCTGAATATATTTTAAGGAAAAAAATTATGAAATTCCTCTGAACATCATTTTGGACCTTAATTAATATCTGGAATTTTATTTTGAGTTATTGGCCTATGACAAAGGGCATATCATGTTCAAATCTAGTCTTACCCGGATTTATAAGAATCATTTAAGTTGGCCCATATATTTTTTTTATAAGAAAAATTAGAAATCTGAATTTTGATATCAATATAACTTCTGGAACTAGATTGGGCTCATATGTAGTAAGGGCTCATATACTCAACCTTTTAAGACATGTGGTTTCACATAAAGGCAAACCGGTCTGCGAATTGTTAAATTGAATTATTCTATTTAAACCCCCCTCCGGTCACCACACCTAGAGTGAGTAACCCCCTGGTTGTTATATATGCATAGTTTGATTGAGTGATTAACCATTAGTGGCATACACAAGAAGTAAAGGTTAGGGTGCGAATAGTAAAATTATGAAGACAGAATTTTGATACGTTAAGCTAAAGGTCATGAGAGGAGATCCACCAGTAATTAGAAGTCCTGATTAATATCAGATTATGGAACCCTTAGAGATTAAGAGATGTCGTGAAGAGACATTCTACCACTAAGACAGGGGCAAGGACCAGTGTTCAATTGAACATCATCACTGCCCTATCCGGTTAATTGTAAATCTCCTTGTAAAGACATCATAACAAGAGAGGTAGTGTGTAAATAAGAATGGGTAGTCACCAATAGGATTAAATACCTTGAGAAAGTGATGTTTGGGATGTCACCCCATCATACTTCCTAGTACCATTGCGAGCCCCTCATCGAGAAGACCTCGGGAATTCCAAGGTTCTCCATAAGCCTCTAAGTACAATTAAACGATAGATAAGTGTAGATAAGTAAGGGAAATATAGTAAATATTCTTCATCTCAAATATGGTACGGAGTGGTACAAGGGCCTGTTTGCCCTGCGATCGGTAGGCTCAATGTTTTCTAAGGGGTTGGAGAGTCCGATGAGCTGAGGATCGAAGAAATACAAATCAAGAGGTGGATACTTATTATATAGTGCGTGGATACCCTATGTGTTCTTAGGGGCGTACATAAGTTCTAGGCCGGAAGGTGTTGATAGAAGCCTAGAAGTGTACATGCCCGATCCACTGCCCCTGTTTGCCTCAATAGGGTACCTGAGTTGACATACTCGAACAAAGGGAACATACAAGTTCTGTACGTACAAAGTCGAGTAGGTGAGTTGCATCATTGCATTACACATCATATCATAGCATCATTGCATAAATAAACCTCGTCGTATAATTTTGTATGGGCCCTTTTATACAATGAGCTTACCTTAGTGCCAGATCTCCTATCTTATAAGATTGTATGGGCATTCTTATAAGATAAGGTTACTTTCGTAGTTATTTTACTTATATAGATACACTTCTTTACTTACTTTCTTTTCTACAATTATTGTGGTTGCTTGTTGTGCTATGCTGCCATTATTAGAACTTTCTAGAATATTGCCCTATTATATATGGACTTGTTAGTAGAATTGCTAGAAATAGACTATTTCATGTTTATGATTGTGCTATATAGGGCCACTGCCATCTGCTTGAATTTGCTACCCCTTGCTACCTTTCTCTTCATCCTCCCTACCTGGTGCCTAGGAGTCGCAGGTGGAGGGGACGAGGAATCTACTTAGTCTTATAGACTAACGGCCGGATGTGGCATAACAATGCGAGCACCGGGAGGAGTAGACCCACAACCAGAGGGAGGAACATAACACGTGGCCTGGCCCGAACAAGGACTTTCAGCACCTGTAGGAAGAGCACCAGTGAGATATCGCCTTCTGTTTGCAATCTTCCATCCTTCCCCAAATCAATGTATATGTTGCTTGGCAATGGAGATGGAAAGGGAAAAATGTAGCGAGGAGTGAATGTATTGGGGCTTATGCCGCTTTGATTCTAGCACTTCTATTTCAGTACTTCCATCTATATTTTTTTATCTCATTTGGGCATGTGTCTTATTTTTAATGTGATTGTTGTGGACTTGCTTCTGTTTTATACTCTATTATATTGTGATGTATGGTTGGCCTGGAAGAATAATTAGCTGACAAGATCGGCATCTTGTGGTGGGGACCTTCCTATGTGAAGGGGGCAACGCAAGGCTACGGTTCTGGGCGGTAAGACCCGAAACTGTATGCAAAAAAGTGGGTCTTGCAATATCTATCTTGAGTATGTCCTTACTAACAGACATGTGGCAGATACCCTTACAAAGTCCCTTGATGATGAAAAATTTAACTTCTTTTAATTTGAACTAGTCTTCCTAAATGTAGAATAAGTGAATTAATGTTCATATAATTTTAGCATTGCTGCTTCTCACATAGATGCTAATTTTTATTAAGAACTATATTGGTGGTTGTTAACAATATACTTGCAAGAAGCACTTTAGAAAATTTCAGGAAACAGCCTAGAAAACATGTATGTGTCATTGTGACATCAAGACAACATGAAGCCTATATCATCGTGATATCATGATGACACACGTTAAACAAATAGTAAATCAGGAATATTGGATATCATCATCACAATCGTTGAATCATAATTCATTCTCCTAAGGTTGAGCACCCAGGTACGCGCCTCTTGACATTCTAAGATACAATGTATATAAATAGGTCAGATGTTTACACCAAGAATACACACTATATTTTCCCTAAGCCATCGATGAGTTAGTACGTGCACGATAACAAAGTTATGTTGTCCCTCGGCTCTCGTAAATAGCTCCCAAGAAAGGCGAGGACTCCTTCAATATAGGTTGTGTATTAGTTAGAAATGGATTCATGAATGCAAGTGAGGAGATCAAAGTTGTCATCGAGCTGCTAACAGCAGAAGGATTGGAATATATGATTTCAGAACCCTCAGTTATAATGAACAAGGAGGTACTGGAATTTTCCTCAAATGCATGAGCAAGTTTATCAGGGAAGGCCATTAAAGCCAAGATTGTTTCTACTAAGTTAAAGGTCAGTTCCATGATCTTGGTTAAAGTACTACGAATGACAAGGTTTGGTACAGATGAAGAAGAAGACAAAATCTTAGATCAGGACTTTCATGATGCGCACTAAAATGGTGTGGTCACTTTGAAAGACATATGAGTCTCTGAAAAGGAAGAACTTCAATCAACAAGGGAAGCTATTAGTTGATCTAATTAGAAAGGCATTCATGTGTAAGCTAGGATCACATGACAAACTATCAAGGAATATTTTTGAGATCATGGTCAGGGTGATCATAAGCAAGAAGTGTTGGGAACAGTGCCCAACAATGTTCCTGATATGAAGAAGAGCTCAGGTCAATGATAAAATCATCATGTATTTGATGGTATGCTTAGTTTATTCTTGCAGAAATTAAATCATCTGTCCAGTACTTCTCCAATCTCACTAAGTCTAAAATCGTCGAGAAGGACTAGACATATCGTCTAATAAGTACTCATATATCGTCGAGATTACTCTCAGAGATAAGCAGAAGGTTCGTGTCAGTTATCATCGAGATAATATGGATAATTTGATGATATCATTGTGACATCAATATACACACAACGATATCATCATAAGAACAAGAAGAATCGATCAAGTCTAGTATCGTCATGTCAACCAGAATCACATGACGATATCGCTGCAAGGTTTAAGAAGACTAAAGTTAAAATGCTCGAGAATGTCGACGACATCGTCGTAAAGAAGCCTAGTCGTCGAGAAGGTTAAGGGAGAACTCGTGAAGATAGCTTATAGAAGAAGAATCGCTTGCTGTCAAGATGATCAAAATGATATCGATGAGAAGTCAGAGTGATCAAGACGATATTGTCAATAAGACAGTATGGTTTCAACGACATCATCGAGAAGACCGTAAGTCGACAACAAGATTACGATTACATCTTTAAGATGACTTCATATCATCGTGAGTGTAAGTGCAACTGAGATATCTTGTATCGTCGAGATATCCTTCTCTAAAGAAGAGTAAAGAAGACTTGAAGATTTGTCCAAGTCCAAGATGGATCGGCGCAATGGCAAATTCTAATGTCGAGACATTGCAAATGTCATTGAGATAGATCAAGATATTTCAAATCGTGATGTCTGCATTTAATATCGCCGCCTGATGGTCCAATCAGTGTGTGCCATTAATGAATGGGCCTTTGAGACTTAAAGGGAATCATAGGAGATCGTTAGTCAGCTCCACATTCATATAAAAGAGATAAGTGTCTGCCCTAATTAAGAACACAGAGAAAATACGCAAGAATCAATAGAATAATAACAAGGCTGTGTAAAGAAGGAATAAGAACCCGAGAACAAAATGATCTTCATCAAGTGTTCTCCAAGTCCCAGTCCAGCAACATCGACTGGTAAGTATTGTTATAGATTGAAGGAAGGATTGAAGAGGAATCTGTGCAATCCATGAAAAGATCAATAGTATTCTTCAAGTCCAGAAGCCAATCTTCATCTGGCTAAAGAAGTATTTCTCATTCTTTCTCTGTAGGGCTTTTACAAGCCCGAGTTTGTAGGATCTGTTTCAGATCTGAGCTGTAGGTCTGGAGGGCCTGAGTATTGTAGGGCCTGAGGGCCTGAGTTATAAGGCTTACGGGCCTGAGTATTGTAGGATCTGTTTCAGGTCTGAGCTGTAGGGCTTGAGCACCTTAGATGTAGGGCTTGAGGGCCTGAGTTGTAGGGCTTGAGGGCCTGAGATTGTAGGGCTTATGGGCCTGAGTTTTGGCGAAGTTTGCTGACCCTAGCACACTACTAGAAAGGCACAGAGGGATAGTGGACTACTCAAGACACCATGTCTTGAGAAACCACTATACATCTGGTGTTCTATTGTGCTCTATTTCTGTTGTTTGTTGTTGTGCTCTGATAGATTTATTTAGTTCTTGTGCAAAAAAAATCAAAAACAACCATATCACTTATCCCCCGCCCTCTAGGTGATAATTCCTAACCTAATAAGTGGTATCTGAGGAAGGTTGATCAAAGAGTGACTTAACAGTCAGATCAAGATCTCGGAACTATTCATTATGGTTCATGGTGATCAGCACAAAGAAATGAAATCCATGAAGCTCCCAACTTGCACCAAAGAGAACTTTCCTATTTTGAAAGAAAGGGTAAGACTTTTCATGGAAGCTACTAATCCCAAGGTGTTTGTAGCTGTTCAAGAGGGTCCTTTCACCCCCATGACTGCATCTACCATTAATCCTACTCAAAGAGTGCCAAAGAAATATGCTGATATGAGCAAGGATGAGCTTGCACTGGTAAGCTTAGATAAGAGAGCACATAATATTATTGTGAGTGTCATTGATGACTCAACCCTCCAAAACCTTATTCACTACAAAACTGCCACGGAGATCTGGGACTCCCTGGTTGTTTACATTGAGGGGATTGAAGAAGTAAGGGATGATAGGAAATCCCTTCTGAATCAGGAGTATGAGGTCTTCAAGCAAGACAAGAATGAAAATATCTCTAACTGCTATGAGAGATTTTCAAGATAGTAAATGGGCTGAAGAACTATGGAAGAGAATTCACAAATTTAGATCTAAATGATAAGTTCCTTAGATCCCTCACTAAGGAATGGGACATCAAAATTTGTGCAATTAGAGAAATAGGTCATCTGGGCACATGGAGCCAAAACCTATATGTGAAGTTGCTCTCCCATGAGCCTCAGCTTACCACCAGAAAAGCTGAAGAAGAAAGCTTAAGGGGGAGCACCAGAGAAAGATCAGTAGATCTTAAGTCTTGAGAGCATGAGGAGATCCAAGGACTAGACTCCTGCATATCAGGATAGATCTAAAAGCAGTGAAGCTTCTGATGCAAGCACATCAGAATCTGACAACACTAACAAAGAGATGGCACTCATATCTAAGCAGTTCAAAAAACTGATCTCCAGAAGGAGAAGAGACCATCTTCTTCAAGCTCTAGAAGATCTGGTCAATATGTCAGATCTAAATCCTCAAGGGAGGACATGTACAAATCAAACCCTAGTAAATTTGATTTAACTAACACTGTCTACTATTCTTGCAATAAAGAAAGTCACATGATTGTTGATTGCCCTTCCAAGAAGAGGGAATCAAAGAACTATGAAGATAAAAGAAGGTCAAAGGACAAGAAGAAATCTGAAAAAAGGTTTATAACAAAGAAAATTAGAACACTGAGTGATTCTAATTCAATCTCTTCAAAAACTGAGGAGGAAGCACTTATTGGCCTTATGGCCATAAATGAAGAAATCCAGGATGACAATATCTCTCCTGATAAGGTACTAATCAGAGCTCCCCTATCTGCTTCAGATTCTGAATCAGAGGCAGATTACTTGCATGATGATGAAGGTGAGTCTGCTGCCAACATACATCCTCAAGATCCTCATATGAGGTTGAATCTGAATTGATACAGCAATATGATGCTTTGTGGAAAGCTTTTAAGAAAAGCAACAAAATCCTCAAAGTTCAGACTAAGGAGTTAGACATCTTGAGAACTACCCACTCTGAGCTCCAGGAGATTGCTGAGAAGCTGGCTGCTATGAGCAAGGATGTGGACAGATTCAAGGAATCCACAATGCTCAAAAATGTCGAACTGGCTCAGAAGAACAAGATCATCAAGGACCTTGAGGAAATGCTGCTGGCTGAAAAGAAATTTGTTGCCAACTTTTCCAAACCCAAGACTGTCCTTCCCATTATTGACAATTTTTCTGCACCATTCAGAGCTGGTGTAGGATTCAATAGTGAGACAGTCAAGAGTAAAGCCTTTGAAGAGTGATGAATAATTTTCGCGCTGCGTCAAATTAAAGTGTTATCCACGTATAATTCGATAAGGCAAGTGTACCTATCATTTTATAGTATAGGATTTAGAAAATAAAGTGTCATATTTTTCCGGGCTTGTTGAGTACTTCTACTCACAAAGAAGAGCTATTATTTTATCGATAGAAAGTTGGTTTTGATTTGGAAAATGATTCAGAGAAAATCAACTACGAAGAAAAATTATGATTAAAAGATTAGCACTTGATTTAGAATCCCTTTGGAATAAAATAGAATTTTACAAAAGAATAATCTGCAAGCTCTTATTGAAATAACTTCAACCGTGGAGGTTTCCAAAACATGATAACACCTCTCTCGAGGATTACTAACAACTAACCTTAGGTTGATCGATTAAGACCCCTCGGCCAGTCGAAACCCCTAAGCTTGCTTTAAGTAGTGAACCCCACTATTGGATTTGACTCCAATCCAGAAGATTTATGTCGTCCTCTCTTGAAGAGTGCTTGCAACTCCTTTTATCTTTGAGAGATCTCCTCATTAGCATTGATCTCTCGATCAACTAGAATACAAATCTTAGATCGAAAAACATTTTCGCGATATATGAATTCGACGCAATTAAATTCAAAGATAAATCGAAGATAATCAAGACGAGAGCTTGCCAATTACAAAAATTCAAAACATATTTTATTTCATTCCAAAGTTCATCATAACCAAGTGCTAAAGGAAATTTAGCTACTCATCATAATGATGGGAATACAAGTATAGGAGGAAGAAGACATGCTAAAAACCATACTTGAATTAAAATTGCAATAATATGAAAACTTACAACTTGTAGAAAAACTAGCTAGAACAACAAAAATAGTAAACTAAAGGTAGAAATGAACTCCAAAACCGAGCTCCTATACTTCTGGAGATTGCTGCCTTTTATAGGTGAAAATCAGGGAGTCACACCCTTGGTCACGCCCGTGACCAAGGGCGTGTAAGCTGCGTAATTACTGTCTTGAAAGCCCGGGAACATTGGGGAAGAAAAACTGTCAGAAATCAAATGCATGGCGGGTCACAGCCTAGGTCAGCCCGAGACCTAGGGGGTGTCTTGACCGGGTCAGGAAATGGAAGGAAACGTCGTGATCTGGAGTTAATCTGGCGGTTACAGAAGAGTCACGACCTCTGTCATGCCCGTGACTGAGGGCGTGTAAGCTAGAAATGGCGGGAGTTAATTGTTTCTGCATTGAACGCATTCCGGGTGATTCGCGCCCATGACCTTGAGGTCACGCCCTCTATCATGGGCGTGACAGAGGGCGTGTAATTTTAATCCTATATGTCAGCGAGTTTCGACAGCTGGAAGGTGGCTGGGCAGGTCATGGTCGTGACTTGGAGTCACAACCTTGGTCACGCCCGAGACCAAGGCGTGTACTTTGCGATTTCTGTCGAAATGCTCCAAATAATCTCCTGATAAATTAAATTAAAACTAAATAAAAAAATTTTAATAATTAATCAAATATTATATAAAATAACAATAAATGATGCATTATCAAATACCCCCACACTTAAGCTTTTGTTATTCCAGAGCAAAACCATCATAAGTATGAGAAATATTTATATGATATTTTAAAAAGAAAAAGAATTTACTCCTAATTATGCATTTTCAAATTATACATGACTCATACACAATAAGTTTTGAAATAAAATTTAGATTCATAAGAAACAAATCATGATTCATAAATTGACATGCGAAGAATAAAAATTAGTTCAAAAATTCTCTAATCAAATTTTCATAAAAAAATATTGTATTGAATTAAGCAAAATAATCTATGATTAGAATTATATAAACTTTTGATATCATTCGAAACTTTACAGAAAACCTAAAATATTAACTAAGCTCTCTAATAAATATCTTGAATATGAAATGATATTGGTTAAGTTTTGGCTAAAAATGGGCATAGAAGAGATTTTTAATTGGGAAATGATGAATTTTATCCTCTCATTTCCATTTTTTATACTCTTCTTTTTTATATTCCAAATGTATATGTTTAGGAGTGATGAATTTTATCCTCTCAGCTCCATGACATATAATCTTTTACAAATTTGGGTGCATATGTTTAGGAATGATTAATTTTATCCTCTCATTCCATGACATATGATTTCTTATACTTTTTTTATTTGCCAAACAAAAGGGTAAAGTAAAAGGAGAGGCTATGGTTTAAAGGCTATAAAAGTTTCAAGATAACTATTTTGAGAGCATAGAAAATAAATTAAGAAATCTTAAGAATCTATGAGTTAAAGTTAATATAAGTAAAATCTAAAGATCTTAAGCACAATTGCTACAAAATTAATTAATGATATTTTAAGGAGAAAAAGCAAAACTAAGGAATATTCTAAATACATCAAAATGATGAAAAATTAATTAATTAAAATTTATCTAAAAATTAAATCTAACAAATTATGATAAGACACATAAAATAAAATAAAACATAAAAAGAAAACTTTTTGTTTTTAAAAGTCATATAAACAAAGGCTCATAATTAAAAAATGGTTGAACTCAAATAAAAAGTAAGTAAGCATCTAATATTACAAAATTTATAAAATCACTGTTTTTGATTTTTTTGCAAAGTTTTTTTTTATTTTTTTTATATTTTTAATATTTGCTTGGAAAAGAAAAACAAAACAGAAATACAATATTTTTTGTTCTTGGACTTCCCAAGGGCTACCCAATGACGGGCTCGCAAGGTACTAGGAAGTTTTGTGGGATGAAAGCCCACACGACCCTTTCACAAGAAATTAGATTTTTAATTTTTTTGTATTTTTGGTTAAATTTTTAATTAAAATTTTGTGTATTTGGCATTTTTAATTTTAGAAAATAACTTGGTGATTGATTTGCAAAAATAAAAGAAGACACACCATACTTAAAAAAACATTGTCCCCAATGTTTTAGAAATAAAAGTATGAGTAAAGGAGAGAAAACTTGCCTTATGAAGACGAAGATATCAACACCGAGCCAGCCTGAAGAAAACATAACATGAAAGTAAAAACATTTTTTTGATTTTTTTGCATTAACAAAAAGAAATACAAAAGATACTAAACAGAAATGAAAAGATACAAACGACCTCAAATAAAGATAAAAAACTAAGCGTCATCGTCGTCGTCCTCCTGTTGATAGTAAGCACGCAGATCAACAAATTTCCACTGCAGATGCTCCATAGAGGAAGCATCGCGCTACTCAAGAGTATCAAAATGAGTGTCGAAGTGAGCGAGCAAGGATAGCTGCTCGGTCTGAATCTGATCTAGACGAGTGTGGATCCACCCAAACTGCTGATCGAAATAAGTATACGAGTCAGGCACAGGGGGAAAATGCTGCTCCAGCTGCTGTGGGAACTATGGAGCTGGAGGAAAGCCACCAAAATTGGACTCGAAATCAACATTGATCGGGTCGCCACCAACTTTGCCAGGAACAGCCTCGAACTCTCACCCATGCCGACGCATCAAACCAAGGGCCCGGAGGTTTTGGAATGAGATAGGTGCGGGTTCTTTGAGTGGAGCCATGGGAGGAAGTGCATCCCAAAGTCCCATGCGCTTGGCCAAATAAGTGACAAAGTGGCCACCATATAGCGTCCTAAGCCTCCGATTCTCGACCTGATGCCGGAAAAACATCGCAAGCGCCGAACCAAGATTGAGGGGGGCCCGTTCGTGCATACTGTATAAATATAATAGGTTCGCGCGTGTCACCACTCCATGGCTATCGTCGCAAGCAGAAAGTTTGAAAGTGAGGAGGTAGTGGAGATAGCGTTAGGCGGGGAGAGAAGATGACTGCCCTTGGATTTTTTCGGTGAATATTGATTTGGGTCGTTACTGATTTCCTCCCAAAATCCATGGAGGTTGTAATCGCGGGGGAAATCGAGGGCGAGTGCGGTGTAGGCCTCCATAAGGGTGAAAGCCTCTTCGCAGAAGCCCATGAGAATGTTGAACTGTCGTAAAGGAAGGGTTTGCAAAAGTCCGCCCATTCGGAATTCAAGCACGTTGTCGGCCCCAGCCTAGTGGAAATCAAATGAGGAGAAAAACTCCACCGTCAGCTTATAGTACGCCGACTCCAAAATGGAGAATAAGGGAGCCCAACCTGGAGTAGTAAAGAAATTCCGCACTGCGTCGACCTGCCCGAGGGTGGTGAGGACGTTCTAATCGATGACACGGAAGACACCAAATTCCTTCCCCCAGAGGTGGTTACTCTGTTCTTGATGAGTGGGATTGGGAAAATTGAGCATAGCGTCCTGACAGCTAAAATTTACGATATAAATAATTTTCTCCAAATTCTGTGAATTATAGGCAAGAGCACCTATCGTTCATAGCATAGGATATTCAAAACAAATAAATATCAAGTGTCATATTCCATGGGTCTGTTGATTACTTCTACTCACGCAAATTATTATTATTTTATCGGAAATAAAATAGGGTTTTGAAAATAATTTAAAGAAGAGAAACATTTGATCGAGAATCCTTCTTAAGTAAAATAATTCATAAATCTAGAATTCATAAGAAATGGATTTAGACAAACTTGACCGTGGAGATTCCCAAAATATGATAGAGCCTCTCTCGAGAGAACTACCACCTAACCTTAGGTTGATCGATTAAGACCCCTCGGCCAGTCGAAACCCCTAAGCTTTCTTTATACGGTGAGCCCCACTATTGGATTTGACTCCAACCCGGAAGATTTGCGTCACCCTCTCTCGAGGAATGCATGTTAATCTTTTTATCTTTGAGTGATCTCCTCGTTTGCATGGATCTCTCGATCACTAGCATACAGATCTTAGATCGAGAAACATATTCGCGACATATGAATTCGAAGCAATTTAATTCAAAGATAAATCCTAGTTTTTGAAAACCAAACTATGAAAAAGAGATTACTAAATACCACTACTTAAGATTTCATCCGATCAAATGTAATAAAATTAGCTACTCATAATTGAAGAAAAAGAACATTTTTATAAATAGAGAAAGAAATTACAATTGCAGGAAATGGAATTCTATACTAGGAATTGAAAATACAAGACTTAAAAGAAAGTGCTTAAAGGAAAAATATAATATTAAAGTGCAGAAAAATTACTCTAAAATTGACCCAATCGAAGCAAGGACTGGATCCCCATCACTTTGGCAGCAGCTGGCTTTTATAGGCAGAAAATTGGTGAGTCATGCCCTTGGTCACGCGCCGTGACCAAGGGCGTGTAAGCTGCGTAACTGCATCTTGAAAGCCCGGGAACGTTGGGGAAGAGAAACCACCAAAATTGATCATTTTGACGGGTCACGGCCTAGGTCACGCCCGTGACCTAGGGCGTGTCTTGACCGAGTCAGGAAATGGTGGGAAACAGCGCGATCTGGAGTTAATCTGGCAGTTGCGGGAGAGGTCACGCTCCTTGGTCACGCCCGTGACCAAGGGCGTGTAAGTTGGAATGGCTCGGCGGCAGAAACTGCTTGTATTGAATGCTTGTTGGGCGAGTCACACCCGTGACCTGAAGGTCACGCCCGTGACAGGGGGCGTGTAACTTTAATCCAACGTGGCAATGTCTTCCGAGAGCTGAAGGCGGAGCACGGCCGTGACCATGGTCACGCCCCCAAGTCACGCCCTTGACCTGGGGCGTGTACTGAAGATTTTTGCAGATTTGTTCTGGAATTTCCCCTGAACACGGCTGTGGGCTTGAATTTGTTATTAGCAGCCCCGTATTACCTGAAAACACAAAATAAAGCGAATTAGATATATATTAAACTAAAATTATATAAAAACTAATTAATTACTACTAAAATACTATATAAAAATAACTATAAATAATGCACTATCAAATACCCCCATACTTAAGCTTTTGCTATTCCAGAGCAAAAACTAATTTATAAGTATGAGAAGAATTTATAGGACATTTCCAAAAAGATTTACTTCTGATTATGTACTCCAAATCTTATAAAACTCATCAAAATAAGTTAAGAAGTTAAAAAATAGATTTATAAGAAATAATTAATAATTTATAAATTGAAATGAGAAGAATAAATATTAGTTTCAAATTTCTCTAACTAAATCTTCATAAACAAAATTGCATTGAATTAAGTAAAATAACCAAGATTAAAATTATAGAAACATTAAACATCATTAGAAACTTTTAGAAAACTACAAAATATTAACTATGCTCTCTCAATAATATCTTGGATAAGCAAATGAACTTAGCTAAATGGGGTAAAATTGGCATTGAAGAAGTTACTTTGTATATAGGAAATGATGAATTTTATCCTCTCATTTCCATCTTTTTTTAATTTCTTCTTCTTTTTTATCCCAAATGTATATGTTTAGGAGTAATGAATTTTATCCTCTCATCTCCATGCCATATAATCTTTTACTAATTTGGGTGCATATGTTTAGGAATGATGAATTTTATCCTCTCATTCCATGACATATGATCTTTTCAAAAAAAAAAATTTAAGCCAAACAAAAGGGTTAATAAGAAAGGTAGGGGAAGGGCTAGGGTTTAAAGGATAAACAAATTCTAAAGATACATTTTAAGAGCATAGAAAATAATTTGAGCAATCTTTTAGAAACCACGAGTTAAAGTTAATATAAGTAAAATCTAGAGATATTTAACACAATTACTACAAAATTGAATTATGATATTTTAAGAAGAGAGTAAAATTAAGAAATATTCTAAACAAATCAAAATAATGAAAATTCATTAAATCAAATTCATCTAAAAATTAAATCTAACATATTTTGAAGAGAAATATAAGATTTACAAATTCATAAAAAAGAAAACTCCTTAAAAAGCCTATAAAGACAACTCATAATTAAAATTAATTTTGCATAAATGAAGTTTGGAGAAATTAAATATTACAAAATTTATTTTATTAGATTTTTTTTATTTTTTTATATTAAAACAAAATGTTTTTTTTAATATTCTTGGACTTCCCAAGGGCTACCCAATGACGGGCTCGCAAGGTACTAGACGATTTTGTGGGATGAAAGCCCAACACGACCCTTTCGCAAGAAATTAAAATTTTATTTTTTTAATTTTTTTTGTAAATTCCATATTTTAAAAACAAAATTGAAAATGAAGACAAAAGAAGATATTTTATGATTTTTAATTTTTTTTGAATTTTTTTTTTGTATTAAAAGTGTTTTTCTAATTTTTTTGAATTTTTTGAATAAAAACAAACATTAGAGAACACCCCCCATACTTAAAAATAAACATTGTCCCCAATGTTTATAAATAAGGATGAAGAGGGAAAAACTTGAAAAAAAATTGCAAAAAGGATAAGCAAGGGGTGCCTCCCAAGAGCGCTTTCTTTTTCCCGTCTTTAAGCTAGACGGTTATTGTTAGGAAAATGGAAAATAAAATTGAAAATGCACTGGCAACTCCCTTAATTCACGCTCAGGTGAGCATGCCGAAGTCGGTCGCCCGGCTACTCCTCTGCTATAGTCTTGATTCTTTGGTTGTCCGTTAGCTTGAAATTGTGAATCCAAATTACCTATACATACCTTAGGTAATTTGGATTGCTGGAGATGAGCGGCAAATGGATCGGTGAAGACGTTTGGTTGCAACGGCTCATCCTCTACATGAAAATTGTTAGTATCAAAAGAATCAAAAATTAGCGAGTCAGAAAATTTTTCGCAAGGATGAGGTGCTTGCGAAAACACATGATTAAGCTCCTATCGTTCTTTTTCAAAAATAAAATTATTATTTAAAAAATCAATACCAAGTGGAGAACATTCATGAGACACAATTTCTTCATGAATAATAATTTCATGAGAAAGAGAAGAAAGGGCGGGCGAAGGAGAAGAAGAAAAATTTTCATTTTCTAATTCGCCCTGTGTCTCCATGAATTTGTGAAATTCTTGGTACAATTGTTCTTCTTGATCTTGAGAATAATTATTCAAATTTGGAGAAAAAGTAGGAAAAATTTCAAGATCAGAAGAAGAACAAATTTGTGGAAAATGTGAGGAATGCAAATCATGATTGAAGGAATTTCCTTCTTCGCACTGAAAACTATCCGGATGACCTTGCCACCATGAATAATCAACATCAGAGCAAGAAGGAAATTCAATCGAATCATTATTTAAAGAGAAATTATTTTCATCATAAAAATTATTATTTTCATTATAAAAATTATAATTTTTATTAGAAAAATTAAATTGATTTTAATGAGAAATATTTTGAACTGAAAAATAGCATTCCTCACTAGAATGATGACCCCCAAAAAAATGACAAATAATTTGGCGCATTCGTGCGGCTTCCAAAAGATTGACTTTGTTTTGATGCTCGGCAACTTTTGCGGCCAACTGTGATAACATCATATTTTTTTTGAAAAAGAAAATTAAACAACCGTCACCTAATAGAAAGGAATTTTAAAAGAAAACGCAAAAAGAGAAATGGGGGCAGAGAAAGAGAATGATAAAAGTAATAAAATTCATGCTTTCAAAATATCAACAAAAATAATCCCCGGCAACGGCGCCAAAAACTTGATAGCTAAAATTTACGATATAAATAATTTTCTCCAAATTCTATGAACTATAAGCAAGAGCACCTATCGTTCATAGCATAGGATATTTAAAACAAATATATATCAAGTGTCATATTCCACGTGTCTGTTGATTACTTCTACTCAAGCAAATTATTATTATTTTATCGGAAATAAAATAGGGTTTTGAAAATAATTTAAAGAAGAGAAACATTTGATCGAGAATCCTTCTTAAGTAAAATACTTCGTAAATCTAGAATTCATAAAAAATGGATTTAGACAAGCTTGACCGTGGAGGTTCCCAAAATATGATAGAGCCTCTCTCGAGAGAACTACCACCTAACCTTAGGTTAATCGATTAAGACCCCTCGGCCAGTCGAAACACCTAAGCTTGCTTTATGCGGTGAGCCCCACTATTGGATTTGACTCCAACCCGGAAGATTTGTGTCACCCTCTCTCGAGGAATGCATGTTAATCTTTTTATCTTTGAGTGATTTCCTCGTTTGCATGGATCTCTCGATCACTAGCATACGGATCTTAGATCGAGAAGCATATTCGCGACATATGAATTCGATGCAATTTAATTCAAAGATAAATCCTAGTTTTCGAAAACCAAACTATGAAAAAGAGATTACTAAATACCACTACTTAAGAATTCATCCGATCAAATGTAATAAAATTAGCTACTCATAATTGAAGAAAAAGAACATTTTTATAAATAGAGAAAGAAATTACAATTACAGGAAATGGAATTCTATACTAGGAATTGAAAATACAAGACTTAAAAGAAAGTGCTTAAAGGAAAAATATAATAATAAAAGTGCATAAAAACTACTCTAAAATTGACCCAATCGAAGCAAGGACTAGATCCCCATCACTTTGGCAGCAGCTAGCTTTTATAGGCAGAAAATTGGTGAGTCACGCCCTTGGTTACGCCCGTGACCAAGGGCGTGTAAGCTACGTAACTGCGTCTTGAAAGCCCGAGAACTTTGGGGAAGAGAAACCGCCAAAATTGATCATTTCGACGGGTCACGACCTAGGTCACGCCTGTGACCTAGGGCGTGTCTTGACCGAGTCAGGAAACGGTGGGAAACGGCTCGATCTGGAGTTAATATGGCAGTTGCGGGAGAGTTCATGCCCCATGGTCACGCCCGTGACCAAGGGCGTATAAGCTTGAACGGCTCAGCGGCAGAAACTGCTTGTATTGAATGCTTGTTGACTGAGTCACGCCCGTGACCTGAATGTCATGCCCTATGTCACGCCCGTTACAGGGGGCGTGTAACTTTAATCCGACGTGGCAATGTCTTCCGGGAGCTGAAGGCGGAGCACGGCCGTGACCATGGTCACGCCCCAGGTCACGCCCGTGACTTGGGGCGTATACTAAAGATTTTTGCATATTTGTTCTGGAATTTCCCCTGAACACAGCCGTGGGCTTGAATTTGTTATTAGCAGCCCCATATTACTTGAAAACACAAAATAAAGCGAATTAGATATATATTAAACTAAAATTATATAAAAACTAATTAATTACTACTAAAATACTATATACAAATAACTATAAATAATGCACTATCACCTCCGCATCGAGAGAGTCATCGGGCCGTGAAGAGGACTCGCCCATGGCGTGGTGGCGGCGGGGGGCCATTTGGAAGGAGGGAAGAAGGAATTAGGCTTTAGAGAAGAGAGAAAGAAGAGAGAAATAGAGGGAAAGGTGTGGAGAAAAGAGAGGGGAAAGGGGGCTTTAAATAGGAAAAAACTTTTGGGTTCACACCCTCGGTCACGCCCGTGACCGAGGGCGTGTAACTGATGCAGTATCGGAAAGGGAATCTGATGAGCGTTGGTCAAAAATCACTTCCTAAGATGTCACGTCCCAGAGTCACGCCCGTGATCATGGGCGTGACTTGACTGTCATGGGTGTGACAGTCAAAGGGAATCTTTGACCGGGTCCGGTGGAGTAAAGGTGCTAGCGGGCTAAGTCATGGACTTGACATGCCAATGTCACGGGCGTGACAGCCCGAAATGAACCAGGTCGCGCAGATTCTGGCGAAATTGTAGTGGCGTGATAGTCAAGCCCGTGACCATGGTGGGTCACGCTCGTGACTTTCACGAACAGTGGAATGGCGCCCATGATCGGATACAGCGAGACAGGGAAAAAAGTGGACGGTGCGTGTCACGCTTAGGTCACGGCCATAACTTAGGCCGTGTAACGCCAAAAATTTCAGATTTTTTTTTTGGTTTTGTTGTTTTATAAATTTTTTTATCTTTTTGTTTTTGAAAAGAAAACAAAAATAAAACAAAAACAAGACAGTAAAATAAAAAGAAAAATACTAATAAAAAAATACCAACATGGAGAGCGGAGTTTCATGCATACGTGCGAGCGACCGTTATCTCACAAATCTCCTCCAAACCTGCAAAACCTTTAGTAACAAAATAAAAATACATATTTTTTATTCTTTTCGTTTAGTTTTAAATGTTTTTTTAAAAAAAATATTTAAATTAATTTTTTTTTAAACGAAAGAAAAATGAAAAATAAAAACATGGGTTACCTCCCATGAGCGCTTTGGTTACGGTCGTTGAGCTCGACCATGGTGGCGTGCCGGATTACATTGTTCTAAATTTATCATCAAATGATGATAAATGCTTTGAGAGATGCAAAGTTGGCAAATTAGTTGCTTGAATTAAAATATTCTCATACCCCATACGGAGGAGAAGAGTTCCCTCACAAACATCAACAATTGTCCGCGTAGTGGCCAAGAAGTGACGACCAAGGATTAGAGGGATCCTGTCGTCTTCTTCCATATCTAGGATAATGAAGTCTACCAGTAAAGTACACTCGCCAACCTCAACTGGCACATCCATAATTACCCCCAAAGGAGTCTTGATGGAGCGATCTGCTAATTGTAATTTAATGTCGGTGGGGCTAGGTTCTCCTAAGTGTAATTTTTGGGCAAAACTTTAGGGAATAATATTAACCCTAGCGCCAAGATCGGCGAAAGAGTTTGGAAAGTGATTAGTGCCTATAGTGCATGGAATATTAAAATTAGAATTACTTTTATTAAAATGCTCGGTTAAATGAGCGGGATAAGGAATACGGGGTTGAAACTCGTCAAGAGGAAGAGATGGTGTGGTAAGTTAAATTTCCTCTCCAAGATCGATGACTGAATCACCCGCAAAGGTTACCGCCAAGACATTTGAAGTTGTCGGCCGTGTCCTTTTAGGTTGATCGGCAACCATTTTTAAAAGTTGCCCCACTTGATTCTCCAAATTTCGCAAGGACCCTTGTAAATTGCGGACATCCGCATCATTTTTAGAAATATATTTATTAACCACCTCCTTAAGAGAAGGCAGTTTTGGGGCTTGCGATGGAAGAGAAGAATTTGGAGGTGCAAGGGGAGCATTACTCGTGTTACCTTGATTTCCCCAAGATAAATTGGGGTGGTTCCTCCAATTCGGGTGATGTGTTGCCGTAGTGATTGTTGACCGGATTGAAGGACGGACTGTTTGGATTACCCATGTAATCAACATGCTCCGCCGCATTTTGATTAGGCTCCCAGGTAGTTGTAGAAGAGGGAGCAGTCATCCCTTCTATTTTCTTATTTAGGAGCTCAACATGCAGAGACAAATGAGAAATTGAATCAATTTCATACATCTCGGCCGATTTATTAGGGCGAGACCGGGGTGCACTCCATTGATAAGTGTTCAAGGCCATCCCCTCTAAAACTCTTGCGTGCCTACCGGTGTTTTATTATTTAAGGTACCACCGGCGGCGGCGTCAATCATATGACGCGTTTGGAGATTTAGACCATTATTAAATGATTGAATCTGCAACCAATCGGGGACTGCATGATGGGGGCAACGACGCAAATATTCCTTAAAGCGCTCCCAAGTATCATAAAGCATTTTCGATTGAATATGGGAGAAGGAAATAATATCCTTACGCAATTGAGCCAATTTCGCGGGCGAAAAATATTTTGTAAGAAATTGTTCTGTCATTTGAGCCCACGTGGTGATAGATCCTCTTGGAAGAGAATTTAGCCACTGCTTAGTCTTATTGCGCAGGGTGAAAGGAAAAAGCCGAAGCCTTATTGCGTAATCGGATACCCCACTGATTTTAAAAGTATCGCATATTTCTAGAAAACTAAAAATATGCGCGCTGGGATCCTCATCTTGTAGCCCATCAAACTGTTCATATTGTTATACCATCTGAATGATGCTTGACTTCAATTCAAAATTACTGTTCGCTATTGTAACACCCCAAAGATCGTGGTTCAGCGAGGTAGGCGAAATGGTAGTGTTGCGCTCGGGATAGGCTCAAGATTCCAAATCAGGTCAATGCGCACGACCATTGTCCTCTTCGCGCATGACCTGTGATCGTGCGCCAACGATCGTGCGCAACCCGCAAAGAATCGGAGTTCTGTCTCGGACAGTGCGCACGACCATTTCCCTCTTCGCGCACGACCAGTGATCGTGCGCCAGCGATCGTGCGCCCTGTTTATTCTGTTCCGCGATTTTGAGCGGAGAAGAATATCGGACCGTCCAAATCTTTTGGGATTTGATCCAACGGCTAGGTTTAGTTGCGGGAGACCTTTAGGGCTGATGAGAGGGGGTTAAACCTCATATTCTCTAAGTCATTCTCTCTCCAAACCCTAGAGAAAGAAGGAGGAGCCAAGGAAGAAGAAGGGAGATTCCGCCATTGACGGAGCTCCGGAGCTCCGTTTCGCGAACCGTTTCCAGATCTGGAGAGTGCAGCCCGGTGCGGTCATTTCCCTCCGTCTAGAATCTCGAATCCATGGCGAAAAAGAACGCTCCTAGGGTAACGATTTCTTCTCCCGTTGTTTGGACTTGTCTTTTGTCCTCTCCTTCGTTTCTCTATGCTTGCATGAGGGATCCCTTTCACCAAATGGGTGAAGTGTAGGATTCCCTCAAGTTCTCCGGAACTCCGGGTCGATTGTGTCCGTCCCCGGCATATTGCATGTAGAAAATCCGGTAGTCGTGCGGATTTAGGCATTTTGTGTGAAGCCTATTCGTGGTCGTGAGCCCGAATCGGTGATGCTTGGATTGCGACGTTGCATTTAGGTTAAGCCTAGAATGCGTGCCGGAGAATGACTCCGTGAAATCATCTATAGTAGTGCGGGATTTAAGTGTAGGCGTCTTGTGAAGATCCTAACAAAAGCCCCATGCTTTGAGATTGGATGAAGGCAAACCTTCACCGCGAAATTGATGCGGAGCGTATTATACCTCCCCTTTTTGAGTATTTGTGAAGCCTAGATCCTTGTGAAGGGATTAGGTGCGTAGCTTATATTTGTGTAGCACTTGAAGGTGCTAAACCCTTACGGGCCGAGGCGAAGCCGTACCCGCGTCGTGCGACAGATCGCGACGATTAGAGCACGGGCAAAGCTAAACCGAACCCGTTTCCATGCAGATCGGTAAGAGGTCCCTACCTCATGTAGCCGTGTGATCATGGGAGAGGTCGTGGAAGGTGGTTTACCTAGACCGACCAAAAGCTCTTTTTCCCACATAAGGCGATGGCCCTTATGGTGGAGTGTTTGTGGAATTGATGTTGTTAGCCTCATGCGGTTGTTTAGGCAGTTGCGGGGAACCTTCGGGTGAACCCAACCAACATCATGTGCATACCTAGGTTCCCTCCTTTTTGATGCTCAACCTAGAAGATTGAATGTGCTTGAAACCTCACCTTGTGTAGTTGCACTTTCTTTATTTTAGTACTTGTGCTAGTGTGGCTTGCTTGTAGGGTAGAATCTCCGCCACCCCGGGAAAGGGGTGGGGTCGTTATAATTTGGTCAGCTGTGCTGACCGTTACCTTGTTTGCCACCGCTTGGTGGAATGTTCTTATGCAGGTGCAGGTGAGCCTAGCGGGAAATAGCGGGCGGTGGCCCCTTTTGCTGAGTTGGCCCTTGAAGGCCAGCCTCCTTTTTTAGCTTTCTCTTGTATTGCCGGCCTGCGTGCCGATGTATGTTTTGGAGTTTTGGTACATTTTCTAAATGTAAGGCCTTAAGGCCATAACTCTCTTTCTTGGTTTCATTCCTATAATAGTGGACAATTCTAATGGTAATGTTAAATCTTTATGCTTCCGCTAGTGTTTAGTATACTCTGTTGTAGTTTCTTTCTGTTTATCACCTTTTAACTCCTAGCTAGTGTGGTTAGTATGGCGTGGGGTCCCGGCCGGACCTACTGTTATATTATTCGTACTGGCAGGGTGTTACAATTTGGTATCAGACTTAAGGCGTCGATCCGTAGTTTAGCGAATTCGGGACGAATTCCTTTTAAGGGGTGGTGCGCACGGGTTGTGCATTCACCTAAAACGACAAAAACTAATAAGAATGTCCACTTAGGAATGAAAAGAAAACATACTTGTTTGTGGAACCTGAGCGTTCCATGATTGATGTTTGATATGTTTTGGGTCACTAAATTGTGCTTTGCATGATTATAGGTGACTAGAAGTGCTGTGGGGCAGTCTCGACCCCGTAACACCGCTGAAAGTAGTGGGTCGGCTGAAGTGTCAGCGACCACTCCTTCTGCTGAAATGATCAAATTAGTCGCAGAAGCGGTCTTCGCGATGATCAACGCTCAACCCCAAAGGCTGGTCCAGCCTGCTACTCCTACTCCAGATGTGGCCCCTGAGGCTGTTGCTGCAGTGGAACCTGCGGTAGCGCCGAGGGTGGAACCTCAAGTTGCGCAAGTAGTGGCGGGGCGAGCGCGTGACCAGCAATTAAAGCATTTCCTGAGCTTTAATCCTCCTACCTTCTCGGGATCTGAGTCCCCAACGGAGGCAGAAGACTGGTTGTCAAGAGTTAGAAGAACTCTGAGGGCGACAGCGACGGACGAAGCCATGATGGTCACCTTAGCCACCTTCCTTCTTGATGGAGAGGCTGTGCTGTGGTGGGAAGAGCAGGAGCTGCATAAGTTCTGCGGTAGAGATATTACTGAAATCACAATGGCTGAGTTTTCAAAGTCGTTCCTCCAAAGGTTTATCCCCTCTGCCCAGCGCATTGCGTTACAAAACCAGTTCTTGAGGTTGACACAAGGTGATCGCTCCGTTGACGATTAGTTGCATGAGTTTACCAGACTGAGTCGCTATGCGGGGTCCTTGGTGGAGGATGAGGAGACAAAGACAAATAAGTTCTATGAAGGGCTTCGGGACGAGTTGAGGCTGCTCCTTGCAGTCCCTATGACGTTCGGCTTCCAAGTGATGGTGCAAACTGCCAGATCTTTGGAGTTGGACATGAAGAGGGTACAAGCAAGGGGTGTTGTAAAGAAACCTGAGTTTCATGCGCCGGCCTCTCAGTCCAAGTCGGTTTTCAGAAGGAACAAAAGGAAGTTCAAACAGGCGGAACCAGCTCCTTCAAATGTTTCGGGAGCCACGACCGCGCGGACTCCTATTACGTGTTTCACCTGCGGGAAGGTGGGACACAAAGCTGCGGTGTGTCGAAGTGGTCCCCCGAAGACTGGTAATCGGGCGGTGGATTATGCTCGAGCTGCGGAAAAGGGTAAAGCTGCGGAGTCTTCGGCTTCCCAGCACATTACTCCGACTCAGCCGAGAGTCTACTCGCTTGGCCAGCAAGAAGCCATACGACAAACTGATGTCGTCACAGGTACGAATTAGAAGTTAGCTTTTACAGCTATATATATAATTCATACTGTGGTACAACTATATGCTTTATTTGTGTGCAATTAGGTTTCTTCCTAATTTTCAACTATCCGGCGAGAGCTCTATTTGATACGGGTGCATCGCACTCTTTTCTGTCCGAGGACTTCGTTGTGCGAATCGGAGTGCCGTCTACCTTCGTAGAGGATAGATTGGAAGTAGTGCTACCCAATGGATCTCGAATGAGTGCGGATAGGAAGAGCCGTGTTAAGGTGCGGATCGGAAGTCAGGATTTCGATTTGGAAGCATCGTTGTTACCGTTAGATGAATTTGATGTGATCTTCGGCATGGACTGGCTCTCGGAGCAGCGGGCATGCATAGATTGCAATACAAAGGAGATCACTCTGGGAAGGGACACCGAAGGAGAAACCATGTTCGTCGGTATGCGAGGAGCGAGCAAGACGCTGATGTCTGCTCTCCAAGTGGTTAAGGCGGTGAGAAAAGGCGCCGAGTTGTTCTTCACCTTGTTGGAGGCTTTGGAGCCAAAGCCCAGGTTATGTGATGTCCCAGTTGTAGCGGAGTACGCCGACGTGTTTCCTAACGAACTCCCTGGGGCTCCGCCTCAGCGAGAGATCGATTTCTGTATCGAGTTGGTGCCAGGTGCCAAATCTGTGGCCCGCTCACCGTACCGGATAACGCCAAAGGAATTGGCAGAGCTGAAGGTTCAATTGCAAGAGCTGCTAGAGCAAGGCTACGTACGTCCAAGTTCTTCGCCTTGGAGTGCACCGGTCCTCTTTGTGAAAAAGAAGGACGGGAGCTTGCGTCTATGTATCGATTATCGAGAGCTAAACAAGTTGACCGAGAAGAACCGATATCCGATTCCAAGAATCGATGATCTCTTCGACCAGCTGGTTGGGTCGACGGTATACTCCAAACTGGACCTAAGGTCCGGCTACTACCAACTGCGAATTATAAAAACTGATTGTTATTCATTGACATTGTCAAGGATGATTAATTATATCAATTAAAGATTAAATACAATGTTTAATTTAACTTTCAAGTTTCTTAAAAAAAAATTGTTTTGTATTTGTCATGCCTTGAAAATTATCTTATTATGTGCAATGAAATTGATTGTAGATATACATGTGTAGAAATGCTTAGCATGCCTCTAAGTATGAGTAATGTATTATGTTTGATAATGATTTATTCACTCACTTATTTTTGATAATCTACATATGTTTACAATCTTATACTTGCATGATTGTGTAGTGTAATAACATAAATAATTAAAATGCATAAATAGATTACCTACACAACATTGAATTGGTTATTACAATTCTTTATCTTTCATGCACTTATTCATTAGAGAAATGTGGTTTCAAATGCTATGTTTGCAAATCAAGTGAATTCGGAGTCCTTAGTCACTAAACAAAAAAGCAAATAATCAATGACAAGGAAAACTCCACCAAGCACTACTCACCCTCTTGATAAGTCTTAATGAGCATTGTGAGGTTGAGCACCTTGGCTAAGAATTGTAAAGTGTCTTGTAGCAAACATTTATACATCACTTCTCTTAGTACACTGGATCACAACAAAATGAAAATAAAGCTAAAAAGTATAAATGTGATCCCCAAGCACTACTTTGCACCCTGATAAGTCTTAATTAGCATTTTGTGTGCAGAGCACCTTGGTAGTTGTACTCTTTATTTATGTGCATTGAAATATTGTGGAAGTAATAATATTTGTGTATTTTAATGTTGTGTTATTTCATTATATATGTCATGTGTTTTCGATTGATTCACTTGTATACTTTATCATAACACTATTTTGTACACATCATTATCTTTCATAAAACTTCTACTCATGAGAATTGGATCCTAATGCTCATCTACTCAATTCTCTACAAACTTAAGTAAATGCACTAAATAACAATGCATGATCGCTATAGTGTTTATGTTTACTTGAAATGCAAATTTTATTACATTGTAGTTTTTTGTATCTTTTCTGATATTATGAAATTATGCTTGCAATTTTATCTTTATAGAATAGCATCTCTTGAATCTTTAACTCAAACATCAACTCTTCAAATTTAAAACTCATTATTCTTTATATGATTTTATCTTCTAAAATCATGTTTATATTTAAGAATACTTATTATATTCTTCTGCTAAGTTTACCACTTATGCTCATTCATGTCTATTTTTTTTAAACACCATGGTATTCTATTTTTTTCTTTTCAACAAGTGGTATCTTAAAATAGAATGCTTACTTTATCATGTCAGCTATGTTGCTTACTCCTTTATGTTCCATCATGCTTATATTTTTCTCAACAAGTAGTATTTAACAAGTTTTTTTGATTGCATCCTATTTTTCTTCTCGACATAAAACATATTACTCCTTATTACATACTCTCACCTAAACCCCCTTTTGATACTACCAAAATGGGAGATTAAATTTCATAAATCAAATATTTAGGGGGAGTGCATTATAATTATATCAAACAAAAAAGGGTATCTTTGTAGGGGGAGTAATCATATAAGAGGTGCATACACTATCATTTGCTCGATCATGACAATCCTTCAATAAGTGGTTCTTAATCAATCTTAGTAGATATACCCTCATCCCTACCCACTTTTGCTAATAACAAAGGGGGAGAAGAAATTGAGAAATCTAGTCAAATAGATATTTAGGGGGAGTAAATTATAAGAGAACACTTTTTAGGGGGAGGACTTCATATAGAAAGAGTATACATTATCGCTATCAAATGTATAATGCTTTTAACCTGTTATTCATGCATATCTTATTACCGCACTTATCTATTAACACAAAAGGGTCTTAATCTCACTAATTTCCCATACAGATATTTGTTATTATCAAAGTGGGAGATTGTTGGAATCTATGTTCTACATCTGTTGGTTTGAGAATAACAAATACCATGTTGTATTTGATCTTATATTTTGTGTGTTTATAAAGTGCAGGTTTTATAGGAACAATAACTACATGAGTAGTATAATGAGTGGAGATGACTCTCTGAAAAGAGAGCTAACGCTCGCGTTATGTGTTAACGCCCCGTGTTAAGAACTGTTGAGAAGAAAACTACTGAGAAGAAAACTGCTGAGAAGGAAACCGCTGAGAAGGTAACCGCTGAGAAGGAATGCCGTCGAGAATGAATCCGTCGAGAAGCCAGAGACAATGCCAGCATAAGGTCTTATCGCTGGGCGGTATCCGTTTGACGAACTTTGCTAGCCGTTCGACGAAATTTGATGTCGGTCGACAAAGCTGTGTTCGACAAAATCTGAAGGCGTTCGACGAAAGGAGATTCCGTTTGACGAACTCAACTTGCGCTCGACAAAATTGTGCCTGACAAAACTGCGTTCGACAAACTCTGAAGGAGTTCGACGAAAGGATATTCCGTTCGATGAAATGAACCTGCACTCGACGAAATTTTGCTTGACAAACTTGCGTTCGACGAACTTTGATGGCGTTCGACGAACTTTGATTCCGTTTGACAAAAGCGCGTTCGACGAAATGAGTTTCGTTCGATGAAATTGGTTTCTTCCATGATCCCGATGGTTTGCGCGATTTCAGCCATGACAGTGCACGTTCACTAACGTCGGTGTTAGTGATTAACACCATGCGTTAGCTTCTGAGGCTATTTAAAGTACATCTCCTCTCATTCCTCAGATAGATGATTCCAAATTTCTGATACTTTGGAGAGAGGTTCATCTACAGCAATTAAGAGATCTCCCTTGGGCTAACATGAAGATCTAAAGAAGATTTTGAAGGAGAAGGTCTGCAACGCATACTCCATACGAAGGATGATCATTTCAAGAACGCCAACATCTACATCGCCTTCGTCTTCACCTTCAGAATTTCTTGGGGAGTTTCCCTTTACTTATCTTGTAATCTTTTACTTTTTCCTATTGTAATTTGTGTGGAGAAATCGTTCGGGGAGAACGTCGGATTTCGAGAAGGATTGCGTGGGTAAATTCGCCTTGTGTTGGCGACTAGGTCCTTGTGCGGCTTAGGGGGTAATTCACCGTCTTGTGCATGGCGACTAGGTCGAGGGTAGATCTAGGGGATGGCTAGAGGCCTTATCTAGGGTAAGATAGGCTATAGCCAATCGGTCCTTGGGAGAAGGACCGGTGAAACAATGATGAGTACTTTTTGTACTCATCTTTTAGTATAAGTTTAATATATTTGTAATATGAAATTATATAGTTTTTATGCTTTTCTTATTGAATTTATTATCTTTTCAATTTTATAAACTAACTTAAGCTTTTTCTTTGTATTTCAGGCTTTTCTGGACACATTGGACCAAAACGTCAAGTACACGCCCAAGGTCACGGGCGTGACCATGGGCGTGTAAGCTGCGCGGTGTTCCAGACCTATTTCCGCCACCACGGGGGCATTCCGTGAAGAATTCGCCAAGTACACGCCCCAGGTCACGGGCGTGACCAAGGGCGTGACCCAATGTCACGGTCGCGACCTGCTATGATCAACGAATTGCGCCTGGCCGCTGAGATCGACGAAAATGCTGCGTTCGACAAAATGGCCACTGCGTTCGACGAAAATGTTGCATTAGACGAAATAGCTACTGCGTCCGATGAAATGGCTGCTGCGTTCGATGAAAATGCTGCGTTCAACGAAAACGCTGAGTTCGACGAACACGCTGAGATCGATGAAATGGATGAGACCGACGAATGTTCAACAACGCACTTTCCCGCCAAAGTTTCCCGCCAAAAGCCAGATTTTAAGATTACACGCCCCAGGTCATGGGCGTGACCTAGGGCGTGACGCGCCCGAATCGCCTGCATTAATGACAGCCGGCGTCCTTTCCGCACCCAGAAGATCGCACACCTTACACGCCCTTGGTCACGGGCGTGACCGAGGGCGTGTAACCCAGAATTTTTAGCTATAAAAAGGCAGCTCCTCCAGATTATCAAGACACCTTGTATTGGAGTTCAAGCCTCCATTTTCTTTCTTTATTTCCGTATTTTCAAGTATTCAAGCTTTACTTTTTCTTGCACTTGTAATTTCTCTTTCAATAGTTGTAATCCCTTTTCTTGAATTAATAAAATTTGTTGCTTTTTCTTCTATCTTGTCCACCTCTCTTTTCATTAGTTATAATCTTCTAGTCAAGTTACTTTTCTTATTGCAATCAAATCAAAGTTCAATTTGATAAAACAATAGAGATCGTCTTGAGTAAGAGTAATCAACACACTTGGTTTTTTATATGACCTTGGTTCTTATAAAGCCTATACTACATCCGACACGGTACACTTGTCGTTGTCATTTGTAAGCATAGTATTACCCATCAAGTGTTTGGCGCCTTTGCCGGGCATCTGAGTTGATATTTCGAAAGAGAATATCTATTGATTTTATCGTTTCCTTTCTTCTCTTTTTATTTTTTTCATTTCTTCAAGGTGCAACTAAATTCCTAGAAAGGACGCTTTGGGATTGAATTCCCATCACAGCCTCTAGTACCTTGCGAGCCCTTCACCGGGTTGACCTTGGGAAGTCCAGGACTAATTTTAATTCACCTAAATTAAAAAAAAAAATTTTAACTGAAATTTTATTTTATCCACATCTTTTCCTCTTTTCTTTTTGTTTATGACCCGAGGAAACTCTTCAGTCAATCTTGAATTTTATTTTGATCCGGAAATCGAGTGCACCTTGCGGCATCGTCTCCGATTTAGTGATCTACCAATAATTCAGGAAGAGTCAATCAGAGAGACTAACGAAGGCTTAATGAATAATCTCGACCATAATGAGGCCCCGCTACGGACTATGTCCTATTATGTGAGTCCAAATTGGGATGGAACACAATCTAGCATTATTCGCCCGACAGTGGCGAATAATAATTTTGAAATTAAAACAAGCATCATTCAAATGGTACAGCAAACCGTCATATTTGATGGCTTACCAGATGAAGATCCTAATTTGCATTTATTAAATTTTTTGGAAATTTGCGATACGTTCAAAATAAATGGCATCACCGATGACGCCATTCGTTTGCGTGTATTTCCTTTCTCTTTGCGGACTAAGGACAAGCAATGGTTGAGATCTCTTCCTAGAGGTTACATCACTACATGGGCCGAAATGAGGAAGAAATTTTTAACGAAATATTTTCCTCCGGCAAAGTCCGCTAAACTACGTACGGACATTATCTCTTTTACGCAAATAGACTCGGAGTCTCTCTACGATACATGGGAGCACTTCAAGGAATTATTGCGGAGATGTCCTCATCATGCCCTTCCTTTGTGGCAACAAATTCAAACTTTCTAAAATGGTTTGAATCTCCAAACAAGGCAAATGATTGATGCAGCAGCAGGGGGAACTCTTAATAACAAAACCCCCGAGGCCACTCAAGAGCTTTTTGAAGAGATGTCCATGAACGCATATTAGTGGAATGTGCCACGGACGCGCCCTAATAAGCCGGCCGGACTTTATGAAGTCGAGGAAGCCACTAATTTAGCATTACAGGTAGAAAGATTAACTAAGCAAGTGGCGGAGATGTCTGCTTCCTCCGCCACGAATTGGGCTAATAATAATAATTTTAATAATTTAAATAATAATTTCATTCATGAGCAAGTTGTTTACATGGGGAATTCTTATCGCCCTCCTTATAACCCGAACAATAATCTTCCATTTAACAAGAGTTATAATTCGGGTTTAAGGAATTACCCAAACTTTTCATGGAGCAACCCCAATAACGCTCAACGACCACCACAAGTGAATCCTCCCGGATTCGCTCCTCCACCACCACCACAAAAGCACTCTCTGCTTGAAGAGGTCTTCACTAAGTACATTGCCTCCAATGAGTCCAATATCCGGAATCTCACCGGATCAGTCAAAATTTTAGAAAATCAAATTGGACAGCTAGCCAAAATGTTCTCTGAACGCCAGCAAGGAGCACTTCCGGGCAACACTGAGCCCAATCCGCGGGAGAGCGCCAACGCAATCACCCTTTGTAGTGGAAAGGAGGCAACTTCTTCAAATTTGGTCGAGCCCGAGGTAAACGTTTCATCTTCTCCCCCGCAAGTTCTTTCTTCACCTACTTTATCGTCTGCTACTTTAGCTCCGCGCATTATTAAAAATCCTTCTATTCCTTATCCTTCGAAATTTAAAGATGAGCGCAATGAATAGCAGTATAAAAAGTTTATTGAAATTTTAAAACAAATCCAAATAAATGTACCATTCTGCGAAGCAATTGCTCAAATGCCAAAGTACGTTAAATATCTATAGGAGTTACTTTCAAATAAAAAGAAACCTAAATTTTTTTTGCGTATTTCTTTAAATGCAGAGAGTTCGGCGGCTTTATTAAATAAATTACCACAAAAATTAAATGACCCGGGATGGTTCTCCATCCCGTGTATGTTTGGTAATTTATCAATCAAGCACTCCTTGGCCGATCTAGGAGCTAGCATAAATTGAATGCCTTTTGCGTTATTTAAAAAGCTTGGTTTGGGCAACCCAAGCCCAACTAACATAAGCATCCAACTAGCGGATCGGTAAGTTAAATACCCAATAGGGGTCATTGAAGATGTACTGGTGAAGGTTGATAAGTTTATCTTCCCGATAGACTTTGTCATCCTCGATATTGAAGAAGACGCTGAAGTACCACTTGTTAGACATGTGTGTCACATCCCTTTGTTTGAGAATAACAAATCCCATATTGTATTTGATCTAGTCTTTTGTGTGTTTATAGTGTCCAGGTTGTACAGGTTCAATGAGGAGACAAGTCCTCGTTCATGGGCATGATCCGAGAACGACAAGTCTCAGGTTGGATGAGTTTTGTGTGCTGATCGTAAAATGACCATAACTTTCAATCCAGGAAGAGTTACAGAACGTGCCACCCCATTTCGGAGATGAGAACGACTCAATCTACAGTCTGGAGTAGTTTCGGAAGACAAAAATGAAGAGGAGCTGTCGCCCAGGCGACAGTGGATGTCGCCCAGGCGACAGCTGATGTCGCCCAGGCGACAGCGGATGTCGCCCAGGCGATAGCAGAGAAGTTACAACTACTTCCCCCACGGCAGCACGACGAAAGGCAGTTTTGAGCTGTCGGAAATCCAACATCGATATCGCCCAGGCGACAGCTCGGAGGTTACAGCAACTGCCCACGACAGCACCACGACCGGCAGTTTTGCGCTGTCGGAAATTTCCGACAGCTGATGTCGCCCAGGCGACAGCGAAATTCTATAAATTGGCTCCTTTTGTTCGTGCATTCAGAGCTTTAAAGATTATAAGTCCCTTCCTGAGTGCATTCCATCCAGAGAGCTCCAGAACCTCATGAACTCCCATTTATGCTGAGAAGGTTTGAAATTGAAGATGAGATTGGACGCGCTTCTACATCAAGGATCATCTCAAGGCTTCAACCTTCCTTTCAGAGATCTGAATTTCTAGGGAGTTCTTATTTTATCTTGTATTTTCATTTATATACATTTACTTTGTATTGGTAGGGAAAATTGCTTCCTTGTGCGGAGCGTCTAAGTCCTTGCGTGGCTTAGGGGAAAATCGCTTCCTTGTGTGGAGCGTCCAAGTCCTTGCGTGGCTTGGTGGGAAATCATGGCCTTGTGTGCTACGTCTAGATCTTGGGAAGATCTAGAGGATAGGCTTGGGCTTGGTCTAGGGAGAGACAAGTGATAGCCTTCCGATCCTTGGGAGAAGGATTGGTAAACAAAAAGAAATTTACATTTGTACGCCTCCGATTTCTAGCGATATAGAAATCAAATTTATGTAAACACTTTTTCATATAATATAATCATGTCTCTTTTGTGTTTACTTGATTTCTATCATTTGGCGTAATCTCTATTATATTGTGTTCTAAGTTTTCAATTATAAATCTAAATTGTTTACGTCAATCTCCTTCATTATAAAACAATTTAGTAATTATCTTGAAAATTATAGAAAGAATTTTATTCCCTTATTCACCCCCCTCTAAGGGCGCTGTAAGATCCAACAATTGGTATCAGAGCTAGGTTATTCCAAATCGGCTTAACAACCGGGAATAATGGCGTCTCTTGATCATGATCTCGCTTCTACTAGTGGGGAAAATTTTAATATAAATGAAAAAATATTATCACCACCTTTATTTATGGGCAAAAATTTTAAAGGGTGGAAAATATTAATGAAAAATTTTCTTAAGGCCTTAGATGAAAAAGTTTGGAATATTACTATTAAAAAGCCATCTAGCGTACTAACTAGAAACGAAATTATTTTAAATGCAAAATCTATGAATAGTATATTTTGTGCGTTAGACTAAAATATTTTCAAACTTATTTATACTTTACCTACCGCATATGAAATTTGGAGTTTTCTTGAAAGAACTTATGATTCTCCTTCTATAGGTACGGAACATTCACAAGAACCGGAGAATATGCAAGCCTATGCAAATATTCAAGAAAGCTACACAAAGGATGGATCCATAGAATACTCATCAAGCGGAAAGGATGATGGACACTCTTGTTTGGAAGAGGAAGATGAAAAAGACAACGTCACAATATTGGACTCAGTTGATGGCAAAACATCAAGCAAAAGAGAAGACGGAAACTATAGCAAGGTAAGAAAATCTAAATCTTCTCTTTTAGTAACAAATTCTATTTCTACATTTCGTGTGCTTAAATTTGCTAAACGTAAAATTTCAAAGTTGAAACATGCTAATTCCAAATTACGTTTAGAAAATAAAACTTTAAAAGCAAACGCTAAAGTAGAATCTTATATTGATGTGTTAAATTATCTATCATGCTCTTTAATTAAAAATGTTAAATCTTGTTTTGATTATAATTCTTTTAAAGAAGAACTCAAGGTTTTAGAAAAAGGACTTTTAATTTCAAAAGAGCATAATGAAAAATTGATAAAAGAAAATGATAACTTAAAGGATAAACTAGAATCATTAAAAATGTTTATTCAAAAATTTTCATATGATGAAAAATCTCTTTTTTCTAGTTTATCAACTTTTCAAAAGTCTAAAAACTTAACTTCATATTACAAGAGTAGGTATATAAGAAAGAGTGGAAATGAAAATCATCTAAATAAGGACCAATCATTTAAAACATATTGTAACCCACTCTTTCAAAAATCACTTCTAAAGAAAGACAATCACTCTTATAAAATTTCAAACAATCCATATAATAAAAATCATTATGATTATCAACATCAAGCTATTTTGAAAAAAAATTTAAGTAAACATAAACATCCAATGAATTATTTTTCAAACAATTCACATAATCATTATATGGATTTAAGTGATAAACAACCAATGTATGAATGGAGACCCATAAAGAAAAATGACATATCAACATTAATTAAAAGGCTCATTTATCATTAACTTCTCAAAAGCCTACACGATGTATTTGGGTACCCAAAGGAACCATCCCACATGGTCAACTTTGGATACCTAAATCTCTTACTTATTAGTATCCTATCATTTGCATGAAGTAGAAATAATTAAATATGAAATATCATTACTCTACTTCATGATATGCTTAATTGCTTTTTCTTTTATTTATTTTCTTATTTTTGAGCAAACACGCTAAGGTCACTTAGATATATTATGAAATATGACTTTTACATTTTAAGCCTAATGTTTATCAAATCAAATTTGTATTAAAATTGAACATTAAGTCATATATTTTTCAAAGTGATCTATATCTCATCTTTGATTGTACTTTATCCGTTTAAATCCTTTACCCTTAATTGTCTTGAATTATCATTAGAAATTGAATATTGAAATTATTTTCAAGACTAATGAAATTAGCTTTAAAAATGGATTTAAATGGTTTATTAAAGGGCTTAAGGTTCAAATTAAAATGCGCAACGTTATGATAATCTTCAATTTTATTTGCTGCATATGATAGCCCCTATAATGAAAAATATTATCAAATAAAATCGAAAACAAAAATTCATCTAAACGCATGCTTAATCTTTCAAAAAGCGAGTTTTTGATCAAAACTTCATATAGCCATATCTTTTGATCCACTCGTCCGATTTTTGCGTTTAATATCTTTTCAGAAAGAGCATAGAAATCTCCATCTATTGGCAAACTAGGCTTGTTCATTTGAGTTCTTTTGGTGCTGTCAGTTTGCCCAATTTCAACTCCATTTTTAAATGCTATCTTAGTTCGCTTGATTCGGAAATTTCTATGTTTATGGATTTTTTTTCATCACATGCTATCCTTAGTATAATTGTTTCATATCTCATATTATGTGTGTGATGTGTGTCACCAATGTTTGCATGTAATTTAGACCTTAGAATCATCTTATATCATTAAGATCAAATCAAAAGTTTAATCATTTCATTATAGATCTAAAGAAAATTAATTTGTAAACTTCTCATATTACATGCAACATTATCTCCATTAATTCTATGTAATAACATTGCATTCAAACGAATCATTCTAGCATCACTTCTTAATTTGTGCTTAAATTTTTATGCTGGGTAGAACATTTACAATGTTATTAAAATATCATGATAACTATGTGATTTGATATATATATATATAATACTAAAATTCCAACAAACACATAGTTTATGGATTATTCATTAGAATATTTATGAATATTGTTTCATGAATCATTCTTATCATGCAAAACCAAAGATCAATAAATTTAATTATTGAAAGCAATCTTATAAAAATTCAAAAACTTTATATATATATGATCTTTGTCTTTTATATGATTGGATGATCATCATTTTTCCTAGACTTACAAATCAATCATGTTCTTTCAAAAGACAATCACTATATCACTATATCATAAGTCTAGAAGGATTAGAATTCTCATACATCATGATGATCTAACATATATTCTATGCAAAAAATCTCTTTAATCATAAATCATAATTCATGTTCTATCAAGACATATCTCAAATCTATAATAGGAATTATGAATCTTATGATAAAAATTATGAATAATGTTTTCTTTACATTATTTGATGTATTGATTTGCTTTGCTAGTGATTGCATGTATCTCTCATATTTGTAGACCCTAGAATCAACTTTGCAATGAAGATATACATCAAACTTAATCATCACTCTATTCTAGATCTATAATTTGAAATTCTATTTTGGAATACATGCAATTTCAATATAAATCTTATGACATGACATTAAACTCAAAACTCATCATACTAGCATTGTCACTTATTGAATATTAGTAATTGTGCTAGTTATCTCATTTCGTCATCTCATAATAAGTAGAAAAACTATGCGGCTTTATAACTCTTCACAAAAACCCATAGTTTACATATCAACCCATAGATTTAAAAAGCATAGGTTGTCCAAAAGATTATTCACCTATGACTTCATATCTCACAATAGCGAGGGCGTAGGGTTGTATGCATTAGAGACCTAACCTCTAAGTCATGTCTTGTCCTTAACCGGGGAGGGTTCCAGTGGAGCCTTGCGAGGCACTGGGGGGAAAGAGTGCTAGGTTGAGTGTTCTCTAGTGTATGCATATGGGACTAACACCCCAACCTATGGCATGCGTGCAGCTCCTCATGCCCATCCGTCACTTAGTACGAGGCTAGGGTGTAGACATTTAGTCGGGGTAGCCTTTAATCTTAGAACATACTTATATTACTCACTGCATGAACATTTTTATTCACTTATTACTTAAATCATGCATATTTTGGGTTGTTTAATAAAAATGTCTTCATGTGTTTGCATAATTTATCTTTTTGAGCTTAAATGTTTTTGTAAAACACATGTATTTGAAAAAGCTAAAGTTTTATGCAAATTTGAGCAATCAAGTTATCTCTGAAAATTCCAAAATTTCTGCATTAGACTACTCTAAGGACATTTAATAAATATCAAAAATCAGATTTTTAAAATTCTCACAAAATCGAGTACTGTTTCCAGCGCTAGCGCCGGCGCTAGCGTGGGTGTTGGAATTTTCTGATTTTTAAAAATTTCAAAAAATCCATAAAAATATGTTGGTTCATATTTTCTACTTATTTGTTGTGTTTCTGACTTTTGTTATTTTAGTTTTATTTATATTATGAAAAATCAACTACAAAAGATCAAAATTCAAAAATACAAAAATATTTTTGTTATTTATGTTTTTCTTCATATTATGAAAAATCTACTACAAAAATTCAAAATTCAAAACTTACAAAAATATGTTTTTTTGTGTGATTTTTCTGTTTTTGATTTAAAAAAATTATAAAACAAAAAAAATTTGTATGATCTTTATTGCCAATATCAAGCATGTATGAATTCTATTATTTAGAATTATTTACAATGTTGAAACATATTCTTTCAAATTACTATGAACATTGTTTTGCTTATCATGCTTTGATATATCTATTTAAAGTGCATCAATTGTATTGAAAAATGTGTAGAACCAAGCTTAGCATGCCTCTAAGTATGAGTAAATGTTTTATGATTGATAATGATACATTTCACTCACTTATTTTGGTAATCAACATGTGTGTCTAAATCTAAAAATGCTTGCTTGTGTATTGTATTTGTACAATGAATTAAAACTTGCATAAGTTTATTGCCTACACAACATTTGAATTGCACTTATGAAATTTAGAAAAGTGGTTAAGAGTTAAAAAAAAATATTGGGTTTGCAAAACAAGTGTATTCAGAGAATGTTGTCTCACAAATGTGAACAAAAAAATTATATATGTAGACAAATATAACTCCACCAAGCACTACTTGAACCTCCTGATAAGTCTTCATAAGCATTGTGAGGTTGAGCACCTTGGAAAGAATAGTAAAGTGGCTTGTGTAAACCTAGTTATTATACCACTTTGTTAAAAAATTATGTGCATTAAAAGTGAGTGAAAGTAATTTACTTATGTTTTATTGTGCACTTTACTCTACATATGTCTTGTATTTTGATGATTTAAATCAATTGTTAACATTGCCCAAAATACACTTATGTGCACATCATTATCTTCCATAACACTTCTTCTCATGAGTATTGGGTTCTAATGCTTTATCTATACTACTCTTTATGTTAAAATGCACTAGATAACCTAGCATGATCTTTACAATGTTTTTGGTATTTCTTGAATCTAAAATTAAGTAACATTGTAGTATAATCTCTCTTTGATATGTTCATTTCATGCTTGGTATCTTTATGAAAAACTTTGAGATTTCAAAAAGGTTAAAACATCTTTCAATTTTGAACTAAAACTCATATTTTTACTTATGCTTTTCATGCTTACAAAAAGATATTTATTATAATCTTCCGCTTGCTTACAACTCTTATCTTTATATTTGAAATCTTGTATATCCATTGCTTCAACTCTTTATCATTTCATATATTCAAAAGCTCGATCATGCTTTATTATTTAAATGCCTCCTTACTACCCTCACCCCACCTTCTTTTGATAATACCAAAAGGGGGAGATTAATTGAAGAAATCTATATAGGTGAACTATAGAAGAATAAGGGGAGACTAATTCATGAATTCTATCATGTAGGGGGAGTAAAACATAAAATGCATTTATGTAGGGGGAGCATTAATTTAGGGGGAGTATGCACAATTTTATCATGCTAATCATATACTATAGTTGCACTTTTTATCATGCTTATCATATACTATAGTTGCACTTTTATCTTGCTTATCTTATCTATAAACACTATTGTTGATTTCTTGCTTAGAGGATTTGTTATTATCAAAAGGGGGAGATTGTTAGACATGTGTGTCACATCCCTTTGTTTGAGAATAACAAATCTCATATTGTATTTGATCTAGTCTTTTGTGTGTTTATAGTGTCCAGGTTGTACAGGTTCAATGAGGAGACAAGTCCTCGTTCATGGGCATGATCCGAGAATGACAAGTCTCAGGTTGGATGAGTTTTGTGTGCTGATCTTAAAATGGCCATAACTTTCAATCCAGGAAGAGTTACAGAACGTGCCACCCCATTTCGGAGATGAGAACGACTCAATCTACAGTCTGGAGTAGTTTCGGACGACAAAAATGAAGAGGAGCTGTCTCCCAGGCGACAGTGGATGTCGCCCAGGCGACAGCTGATGTCGCCCAGGCGACAGCAGATGTCGCCCAGGCGATAGCAGAGAAGTTACAACTACTTCCCCCACGGCAGCACGACGAAAGGCAGTTTTGAGCTGTCGGAAATCCGACATCGATGTCGCCCAGGCGACAGCTCGGAGGTTACAGCAACTGCCCACGACAGCACCACGACCGGCAGTTTTGCGCTGTCGGAAATTTCCGACAGCTGATGTCGCCCAGGCGACAGCGAAATTCTATAAATTGGCTCCTTTTGTTCGTGCATTCAGAGCTTTAAAGATTCTAAGTCCCTTCCTGAGTGCATTCCATCCAGAGAGCTCCAGAACCTCATGAACTCCCATTTATGCTGAGAAGGTTTGAAATTGAAGACGAGATCGGACGCGCTTCTACATCAAGGATCATCTCGAGGCTTCAACCTTCCTTTCAGAGATATGAATTTCTAGGGAGTTCTTATTTTATCTTGTATTTTCATTTATATACATTTTACTTTGTATTGGTAGGGAAAATCGCTTCCTTGTGCGGAGCGTCTAAGTCCTTGCGTGGCTTAGGGGAAAATCGCTTCCTTGTGTGGAGCGTCCAAGTCCTTGCGTGGCTTGGTGGGAAATCGTGGCCTTGTGTGCTACGTCTAGATCTTGGGAAGATCTAGAGGATAGGCTTGGGCTTGGTCTAGGGAGAGACAAGTGATAGCCTTCCGATCCTTGGGAGAAGGATTGGTAAACAAAAAGAAATTTACATTTGTACGCCTCCGATTTCTAGCGATATAGAAATCAAATTTATGTAAACACTTTTTCATATAATATAATCATGTCTCTTTTGTGTTTACTTGATTTCTATCATTTGGCGTAATCTCTATTATATTGTGTTCTAAGTTTTCAATTATAAATCTAAATTGTTTACGTCAATCTCCTTCATTATAAAACAATTTAGTAATTATCTTGAAAATTATAGAAAGAATTTTATTCCCTTATTCACCCCCCCCCCCCCCTCTAAGGGCGCCGTAAGATCCAACACCACTAATACTTGGCCGACCTTTCCTAGCCACCGCTCGAGCTATAATAGATGTAAGTAACGGAAAACTTCTCCTGCGGGTTGGAGAGGAGGAAGTTATTTTCAATGTTAATCAATCAATGAGAAATGCACTTACTAACGATGATTCTTGTTTTATTTTAGAATCAAATTTTGAAGAACAATTATCAACTTTTGTGGAAATAATTTCCCCTTTTTATGAAAATCCGGAGTTACAAACTTTATTATGTCTTGAAAAAACGACCCGGCAGGTAGATTTTGAACAAACAAATTTAAATATTTTTAAAATCAAAACATCTTATGAAGAGCCACCGAGTCTAGAATTAAAACAACTACCAGATCATCTAAAATATGTATTTTTAGAAGAAAATTCAAAACTACCCGTTATTATTTCTTCTACGCTTAATGATTCGGAAATTTTCGAATTAATTAAATTTTAAATAACCACCGTCACGCAATTGCGTGGCACTATTCAGCCTCAACGACGCATTAACCCCAATATGAAGGACGTCGTTAAGGCCGAAATTATAAAACTATTGGACGCGGGGATTATTTACCCAATTTTTGATAGCACTTGGGTTAGCCCAGTGCAAGTCGTGCCTAAGAAGGGCGGAATTACAGTAGTTGAAAACGAAAATAATGAGTTGATTCCAACATGTACTGTTACGGGTTGGCGGGTATGCATCGATTATAGGAAATTAAATGATGCTACCCGCAAAGATCATTTTCCGTTGCCCTTCATTGACCAAATTTTAGAACGCTTATCCGGTCATTCGCACTATTATTTTCTTGATGGTCTTTCGGGATATTTTCAAATCCCAATCGCACCCGAAGACCAAGAAAAAACCACCTTCACTTGCCCCTTCGACACCTTCGCCTATCGGAGGATGTCATTTAACACACCAGCTATATTTCAAAGGTATATGCTAGCAATTTTTAATGAATTAGTTGAGAACGTCATGGAAGTTTTCATGGACGATTTTTCAGTCTATGGCGATTCCTTTAAAAATTGTCTAAAAAATCTTGATCGTGTTCTTCAACGCTGCGAAGACACGAATCTGGCACTCAACTGGGAGAAGTGCCACTTTATGGTTCGTGAGGGATTAGTCCTCGGACATAAGGTTTCTAGTAAAGGGATCGAGGTCGATAGGGCCAAGATCGAAGTTATAGAAAAACTCCCTCCGTCTATTAATATTAAATCTATTAGGAGTTTTTTAGGACATGCGTGTTTCTATAGACGGTTCATTAAAGATTTTTCGAAATTTACAAAACCTTTAACGCATCTTTTAGAAAAAGAAACCACGTTTATCTTCGATGAGGAATGTACTAAGGCGTTCATAAAAATTAAAAATGAACTTATAAAATCGCCTATTTTAATTTCGCCAGATTGGTCTCTTCCGTTCGAAATCATGTGTGATGCAAGCAATTTTGCCATAGGAGTGGTCTTGGGCCAAAGGGTGAATAAAAACTTTCACCCAATTTATTACGCAAGCAAAACGCTTACATCCGCCCAAGCTAATTATACAACGACGGAAATAGAACTTCTAGAGATTGTTTTCGCCTTTGATAAATTGTGTTCGTACATAACGCTATCAAAAATTATTGTTTTTACATATCACTCCGCACTCCGGTACTTGCTAGATAAAGGGGACGCCAAGCCCCGACTATTGAGATGGATCCTACTCTTGCAAGAATTCGATTTGGAGATCCGAGACAAGAAAGAAGCGGAGAACTTGGCGGCCGACCACCTCTCAAGATTGGAGAACCCGGCAGCAGGAGCACTAATGGATGCCGAGATAGATGATAAATTCCCTGAAGAGTGCCTCCTCGCCATCGAAAAGGTAACGACTTCTTCCACCCCTTGGTACGTGGATTTGGCCAACTATTTAGTGGCCCGGGTCCTACCAAAAGATTTTTCAAGTCAGCAAAAGAAGAAATTCTTTTCGGACTTGAAAAATTATTTTTGGGAGGACCCCTTTTTATTTCGTGTATGCGTGGACCAAGTGGTAAGGTGTATTTCGGGCGAAGAAGTGTCCAAATTTTGCGGCACTGCCACGAAGGACCAACCGGTGGTCACTATCAAGCAAATCGAACTGCAAGGAAGGTGCTAGAGGTGGGCTTCTACAGGCCCACCTTATTCAAAGATGCTCACACCATTGTGAGTAAATGCGATAGCTGTCAACGGTCAGGTAATATTTCAAACCGGGACGAAATGCCCCAAAATATATTTTTAGAATGCGAAATTTTTTATTTATGGGGAATAGATTTCGTAGGTCCTTTACCTTCCTCCTTCAATAATAAATATATCCTCGTTGAGGTCGATTACATGTCAAGGTGGGCGGAAGCACAAGCTTTTCCCACCAACGACGCGAGAGTCGTCGTACATTTTAAAAAAATAAAATATTTTCACGATTTGGCACACCCCGAGCACTAATTAGTGATAGGGGCACACACTTTTGTAACAACCAGCTTGCTAAAATTTTAGCAAAGTATGGAGTTACACACAAAATTTCTACTGTCTATCACCCACAAGCGAATGGACAAGTAGAGGTAGTAAATCGTGAATTAAAAAGAATTTTAGAAAAATCTGTGTCCGTTAATAGGAAGGATTGGACGTTAAAATTAGACGACGCACTATGGGCTTATCAGACAGCGTACAAAACTGCCATCGGATGTACACCGTACCGATTAGTCTATGGAAAAGCATGTCATTTACCAGTGGAATTAGAGCACCGCGCATTCTGGGCGCTTAAATTTTTAAATTTAGATTTAAACTTAGCCTCCGATCAACGAAAGTTTCAAATTAATGAATTAGACGAATGGCGCGCAAACGCCTATGAAAATAATAAATTTTACAAGGAGCGCACTAAGTCTTAACATGATAAAAAAATAAAATTCCCAAAATCTTTTTCACCGGGAGACTTAGTCCTTCTGTATAATTCTAGATTAAAACTTAATCCGGGCAAATTAAAATCCCGATGGTCCGGCCCTTTTGTTGTAAAAGAGGTTTGGCCATATGGGACCGTGCTAATAGAACACCCGGATCAAGGCCCTTTGAAAGTTAACGGCCACCGTTTAAAATTATATCATTCCGGCGACCCAGCGCCCGACAAAATTGAAACGCTTAACCTCACCAACTTTTAGAATGTCACTTAGTCAAGCTACGCGACGGTAAACAAAGCACTTTTGGGAGGCAACCCAACATTTTTCTTTTGGTTTCTTTGTTTTGTTTAACTCAATTTTGCAGGTTCTATTTTCTGTCCGACAACCTCGTCTACCGATCAGGGAAGCCCTCTTCACCCTTTAGTCACTTATTTGATTTTCTTTCTTTTTGTTATTTAATTTACTTCATTTTCCTATTTGTTTCTTTAAATAAAAAAATAAAATAAAATAAAAAGTGTAACTCTTGTTTTTATCTTCTTACTTAGTTTTAAACATTGCGGACAATGTTTAATTTTATGTATGGGGGCGTAGCTTTGCTTTCTTTATTTTTCTATTTATTTGAAAAAAAATAAAAATATATATATATAAATATTTTTAATTTAATAAAAATAAAATTTCTTGGAAAGGACGCTTTGGGCTTGAATTCTCATCATAGCCTCTAGTACCTTGCGAGCCCTTCACCGAGTTGACCTTTGGAAGTCCAAGAAGAAAAAAAATACTAATATAATAAAATCTTTTTTTGAAATCTTATACCTACTCATATGCAAAATCCTTAGTAGATTTGCTTTTATATAGTGTCGTAGGGAACTTTTTATACCTCATTAGATTTTTGAATTTTGGAATAAAATTGTTGACTCATGCAGTGTTCCTAGTTAAGCACACGCATTAGTAGAATTCTATGTCAAATTAACTATTCAGCATAGAATTGGATTTATGATTTTCTAACTGCAAGAAAACATTTTTTGTTTCACTCTTACCTTGAATCCGGTAGAATTTGAGAATAATTCAAGTGAGTATGTAGAAGCTTACTAGAGAAATATTACATATTTTTGAACGGAAGGGTATTATTTCTCGATGGCTAAAACTTGCCTCTAGCGATTCTCGAAGCATTTGCATAGGTTTGTCATAGTTATTAGAAATGATTTAGGCCATCTTTTGATCGTTTGTGCCTGTTTGCCTACCTTTAAAAATTTTTCATTGTTTAAACACTTTGGGCCTTTCCTTATTTCCTTTGCTACCTCCACCTTTCATTTTCACCAAAACCAAAACATCCACCCCATGATCACACTAAATATTTGAGATTTATTAAAATTTTGCAATGGGTTATAGTGTGAAAATAAGGAAATTGCAACTTCTTATTTGGAGCTATAAAAAAAGAGAAAAAAATATGTGAAAAATTATTTTGTTGGCCAATTGTGAAAAATAAAGAAAAATTATTCATGGCCTTACAACAACAACAACAACAGAACCCATATAGTCCCCAATCATTGGGGCCTTACATTTGAAAAATAAGAGAGTTTTTGTATGTTTTGCTTCATGACAACTCTTATGCGAGGCTTAATTTTGATAATTTTACTCTCACCATGGTTTAGTGTGATCCTTAGCCATCATATTTTATCTCTTTGATTTCCAATTCCAAATCATATACCTAAGCCAAGTTTCACTCCTAATGAAAGCCCTTTTGATCTTTAAGCTATGACAGTATACTTGTGTAGTGGAGAGAGTGGGACCGGGCAAGCCTATGGCCATCATCATTGATGGATTTCTTTGGAGGCTATCCCATAAATCGATTTTGGATAATATTGATCTTAGAAAACACGCTACCCGCTCTCTGAATAGCAGTCGAGAATTTACCGAACTTTCAACTTAAAAGTAAAAGCAATATGTTAAATCGCACTTTTGAAAATTATAAGCTAATCGCTATGCTGAATAGGTCTTTCAACTAGGATTTCTACACGTGGGCGTAAGACTTCGCATTTTATTCCTTGAGTTCAAATTTCTTATTCTAGTATTTAAAATTTTCTACTCCTATGAAAAGTTGTTTGCTCGGGACAAGCAAACGAGTAAGTATGGGGGTGTTTGATAAGTACTTTTTGTACTCATCTTTTAGTATAAGTTTAATATATTTGTAATATAAATTTATATAGTTTTTATGCTTTTCTTATTGAATTTATTATCTTTTCAATTTTATAAACTAACTTAAAGCTTTTTCTTTGTATTACAGGCTTTTCTGGACACATTGGACCAAAACGTCAAGTACACGCCCAAGGTCACGGGCGTGACCATGGGCGTGTAACCTGCGCGGTGTTCCAGACCTATTTCCGCCACCACGGGGGCGTTCCATGAAGAATTCGCCAAGTACATGCCCCAGGTCACGGGCGTGACCAAGGACGTGACCCAATGTCATGGCCGGGACCCGCTATGATCGACAAATTGTGCCTGGCCGCTGAGATCGACTAAAATGTTGCGTTCGACGAAATGGCCGCTGCGTTCGACGAAAATGCTGTGTTCGACGAAATAGCTGCTGCGTCCGACAAAATGGCTCCTGTGTTTGACGAAAATGCTGTGTTCGACGAAAACGCTGAGTTCGACGAACACGCTGAGATCGACGAAATGGCTGAGACCGACGAATGTTCAACAGCGCTCTTTCCCGTCGAAGTTTCCCGCCAAAAGCCAGATTTTAAGATTACACGCCCTAGGTCATGGGCGTGACCTAGGGCGTGACGTGCCCGAATCGCCTGCATTAATGACAGCCGACATCCTTTCCACACCCAGAAGATCGCGCGCCTTACACGCCCTTGGTCACGGGCGTGACCGAGGGCGTGTAACCCAGAATTTTTAGCTATAAAAAGGCAGCTCCTCCAGATTATCAAGACCCCTTTTATTGGATTCCAAGCCTCCATTTTCTTGCTTTATTTCCGTATTTTCAAGTATTCCAGCTTTACTTTTTCTTGCACTTGTAATTTCTCTTTCAATAGTTGTAATCCCTTTTCTTGAATTAATAAAATTTGTTGCTTTTTCTTCTATCTTCTCCACCTCTCTTTTCATTAGTTATAATCTTCTAGTCAAGTTACTTTTCTTATTGCAATCAAATCAAAGTTCTATTTGATAGAACAATAGAGATCGTCTTGAGTAAGAGTAATCAACACACCCGGATTTTTATACGACCTTGGTTTTTATAAAGCCTATACTACATCCGACACGGTACACTTATCGTTGTTGTTTGTAAGCATAGTAATGCTCATCAAACAACAAAAAGTGTTTTTACATATTCTCGCCTTGATTTCTAGCGTTATAGAAATCAAACATTTGTGTATTCAATTTATTATGAAATAAAATCATGTCTTTTAATGTTCTATTCAATTGATTTTATTTCCTCTTCAAGAATGTTTTAATTTCTATTCCATTAAAGTATTATAATTAGCATTTGTTTAATTATCTTTGAAATACAATAATCGTTTACATTATCTTTGAATTTCTGGAATTGTATTTCATTCAAGAATTCATAAGTAAAATCACTGTGGCAATCTTTTTGTGATAAGGAAAATTTTCTGGAGAGCTAACGCCCAGCGTTAGCACTTAACGCCAGCGTTAGCAACAGTTAACAAAAAGTTTTGTTTCTCTTATTTAAAAAGGAATATTCAATACAATCTTTACTGAGATATCAAAATATATTTTCTTATAAAATATTCATAACCTTTGATCACAAACTTTGATAAATTTAATTAAGATTTAAAATTCCATAAAGCCCTTATTCACTCCCCCCCCCCCCCCCCCCCCCCCCCTCTAAGGGCGCCGTAAGATCCAACAGAAGCAACCTTCACTGGGTTGGCTGTCCAAGAGGACCTGGAAAGGTCCAAACAGACCATTGATGATGATGTCCCTAAGAGGGAAGACACTGAAGGAAATCAGGATAATTAAGAGCCAGTATCCCTGATCATTGAGGGTGACAACATGTGTAGAGACTTTTTTCTGGTCCCAGAACAAGAGGTTGCCAAAGAACATGATATTGCTGATCAAAGACAGGACTCTCCTGATAATATTTTTGATGATGATGCCATGAATGGCATGTATGAAGATATACAAAGAAAAGTGAGTAAGAAAGTGCATGATCTTCAAAGCTCATCCAATCAATAGTCTCAAGAAGAAGCTTCAGGTTCAATAATTACTCAGATAAAGGCCTTGCTAAGTAAAGGAAGATTACACTATCAATCTTATGATGATACAATTGTAAAGAAGATTAAGGAAGACATGTTTGTTTAGAGGAAAGAGATGAAGACATTGATTGATCTTATCAATGCTCAAATCATTGGTTGGTTCGCCAAGGCAAGAACTGTTAGATCATGGTTTTATGCATCCCTTTGATTTGAGAATAACAAATCCTACATGTATTTGATCTTGTTTGTCATTGTGTTTTTAGCATGCATGTTTGGACTGATATGACACTAGATTGCTGCATTATTGGTCTGGAACTGCCCACAAGCAGAAATTATGATTGTGGTCTAACGCCAAGCGTTAAGACTTAACACTGGGCATTGACGATCGATGAGATGGCTTGCCGCTGAGATGATCGACGAGATGGCTTACCGCTGAGAAAATGAAAGAGGTTTAATGCCAGGCGTTAGGTCTTAACGTTGGGCATTAACTCTCGATGATTATGGCAAGCAGGGAAGCAGCCATGATTGAAGGGACACTTTAGGAATGATCTAACCTAACGCCAGCATTAACCGCAATGCCAGCGTTAGGGTTGCCAAAAATAAATATTTCCTAAAGTGCAGAATCTCCTTCCCATTTTGAAGATCCGAGCCAGCACATCAATTCCATACTGGGTCAACGCCATGTGTTAGCCTTAACGCCGGCGTTAGCCTCCAGTCCTATAAATTGGTGTACTTCATCTTCTCCAACAACTGATCGTAGAGATTCCTATTCCAGCACATCAGAAACTCTAAGAGGGCCATATTTTCCAAACCATCGTCTCCCACACTAATTTGAGAAAAGAATTCAAGGAGGATCGGATCAACGCATACTCAACACGAAGAACGCACGCTTAGACTTCGAGAATATTCAGCGAGCCTTCACCATCTTCAAAATTATTCATAGGGAGTTTTGATTTGTGTTTTGTATTTTATTTTTAACCTTTTTATTATATTCGTGAATTAAATTCATCTCGTGTTGGCGACTAGGTCTAGGTAAGACTTAGGGAGGAAATCACCTCGTGTTTGCGATTGGGTCTAGGGAGTAGATCTAGAGGGTGCTCGAGGCCTTTCTGGGGATAGAAGCGCTAGAGCGGCTTGAGGCCGTATCCGGGAAGGATAGGCTAAAGCCAACCGGTTCTTGGTGAGAAGAGTAGTATAGAAAACAAAAAGAATATTTAACATTATCGCCTACGATTTCTAGCGTCATAAGAAATCAAATTTTGTAATCTTATATTTCAAGTTAGTAAAATCATGTCTTTCATTTATATTACTTGATCTCCTCTTTTTGTGTGGTCTTATCTTTAATTTAATCGCTTATCATTTTAAGTATTTTAAAATATAACAAAAGTTTATAACCCTTATTCACCCCCCCCCCCCCCTCTAAGGGTACCTCAAGATCCAACAAGTGGTATCAGAGGCAGGTTATTCCAAATCGGCTTAACAACCAGGAATAATGGCGCTCCGTGATCTCGCTTTCCATGAGGGGCAAAGAATAAGTAGACCTCCACTTTTCACCGGAACCAACTATAACAATTGGAGAACGCGAATGCGTTACTTTCTAATAAATTTAGATCTAGATGTCTTGGCTAGCGTCAAAACACCGTACACCACTCCTACTTATATTGTTTGAGAGGTAACCATGGAAAAGCCTAGAGATAGATGGGATGATGGGGATAAAAATAAATGTAAGAATAATGCTAAAGCTATGAATGTCATATTTTGCGCATTAGATAGGACTGAATTTAATAGAATTTGTGCTTATGAATATGCTTATGACATTTGGAATTTACTAGAAATAACCAAGAAAGTACCTCTCAGGTTAAAGACTCCAAGCTCTTCCAACTGGAATCAGAGTTTGAAAGATTCAGAATGGATCCGGATGAGGACGTGGACTCGATGTACACACATTTTACCAAGATCGTAAATGCCTCAAAGATCCTTGGAAAAACCTTCTCAAATGGTGACCTGGTAAGGAAGATCCTTTGATGTCTCCCTCCGAAGTTCAATCCAAAGGTGACAGCTATTTCAGAATCGCATGATCTAAGATGGCCCCAGTTTGAGAGCCTCATTGGGAATCTCAAAACCCATGAGGTAGAACTCAAAATCCAATACGAAGAATACAATCAAGAGCCAAAGAAGAAAGCCTTAGCACTAAAGTAAAGGAAAGAGGATGCCAACAAGGAAGAGGACAAGGAGAGTCTTTTTGTGAAAAATTACACAAAGTTCATGAAGAATCTAGAAAGGAGAAATACCTTCCGTAAGTTCTTCCAAAAAGGCTCTTCCTCCAAAAGAGAGAATAAAGAAAAAATCAAGCGACGACGATGAAGAGCGACCTCCTCCCGAGTGCTTCCATTGCTGGAAGACCGGGCATATAAGAAGCCAATGCCCAATGTACTTAAAAGAACAAAAAGAAAAGCGTCATAAAGAAATAGAAAAGAAGAAGGTTTTGAAGGCTGCAACGTGGGATGACTCTTCATCCAAAAGTTTAAAGGAATCAACTTCAAGCGATAGTGATGAGGCAAATCTGTGCCTTATGGGGAGGATCCATGAATCAATGGATGAAGATTGCAATGTCCAAAGCGACATTGAGGTAATTCCTAATACTTATGATGATCTCTATATTGAGTACATGAAAACATGCAAATTTTTTAGTAAAAGTCTAAAGGATCTTAATCTCCTAAAAATCGAAAATAAAATTCTTTTAAAACAAAATCAAAAAATAAATAAGGAAATACAAACTTTGGGAAATGAGTTTTGGTCTAGCCAGGAAAATGATCATAACTTAGAAAGAACAAAAATACTAGAAAATGATCTTTCTAAGGCTCTCACCAATATCGAATATCTCACAAAACAAAAGGGAGACTTAAAAAAAAGTTTAAAAATTTCTCTTTCTCAAATAGAAAATGAATAAATTTTTTGCAAAGAGGTGTGGAAACTTAGTAAGCGAAAATTTTGCCTTAAAAGCCCGAATCGATGTTCTTAATATGGCAATAAACAAATTCGGGGTTGGCCAAAAATCACTGGACATGATTTTGGGCAACCAGTGCTATGGTTCTGCAAAGTTTGGGCTGGGTTATGGTTCTAAAAGCTACCTCCCAGCGTTAGCTTCTAACGCGGCCGTTAGCTCTTGTTCCATAAACAAAAATTCTTTTTATAATAATAATTCGGTCACCCCTTCCACTTCTGTGTCTACCCGCAAGGGTCAACAAAACTCTCTGAAAAAGGTCTCAACCCCATTTGTTGCTTGTGCCAATTGCTTATTTTTTGGCCACGCCATGGACTCTTGCAGGAAGAAGGGAAAGCGCGCTTTAAAACAAATCTGGGTACCTAAGGTCTCCACCTATGTTATGGGAGGAACCTCATGGGTATCCAGATCTTCATTAACATCTTCTTTTTAGGTGTGCTGGCAGTCTAAGGACAAGGAATACATGTGGTACTTGGACTCCGGTTGCTCCAAGCATACGACGGACAATAAAGCAAAGTTCCTTAGCCTCACAAAGAAGAAAGGAGGAACCGTGACGTTTGGTGACAATGGAAAAGGAAGAATATTAAGCATCGGTACAGTGGGTAACAACTCCTTCTCTCTTACAAATGTCTTATTTGTAGAAGGCTTAAAACACAACTTAATTTCTATTAGTCAACTATGCGATAAAGGTCTTAATGTGTTATTTGAGTCTTCTACTAATTTGTGCAAAATTATAGATCCTAAGACTAATGAAATTGTACTCACTGCACCAAGAATTCATAATGACTATTTAATCTCTTTTCGTGATCTATCATGTGTATCACTAAAATGTCTAATTACATAAAATGAAGAGCTTGAATTATGGTATAGGCGTCTTTCTCACACAAGCACCAAGTTTATCTTACAATTATCAAAAAATAAAATAATTAGAGGTTTACCAATGCTTAATGGAAATCTATCATCGTTATGACCACCAGGTCAAAAGGGACAATTTTCTAAAACATCTTTTAAAAACAAAAATGAAGTGTCCACCACTAGACCTCTACAACTAATTCACATGTACCTATTTGGGCCAATTAGCATTGTAGTCTAGGTGGTAAAAAGTACACATTTGTTTTAATTGATGATTTTTCTAGATTAACTTGGAGATTATTTCTTACCTCCAAATCCGATGCTTTTTCTGAATTTACTAAACTATGCAATCGCATTCAAAATGAATTAAAACTAAAAATTAAGTGCATTAGATCGGATCATGGAGGGGAATTTGAAAATGATAGTTTCACCACCTTTTGTAATAATCTAGGAATTAAACATGAATTTTCCGCTCCAAGCACCCCCCAACAAATTGGTGTGGTGGAGAGGAAAAATAGAACCCTTTAGGAAATCGCACACACCATGCTATCCGAGTATGGGTTGCCTAGATCTTTTTAGGCTGAAGCCGTAAATACATCTTGATATGTCATAAATCGAGTCATGCTTCGCCCAATTCTAAAATTAACTCCATATGAATTATATTACAAAAAGAAACCCAATGTATCTTACTTTCATGTCTTTAGATGTCAATGTTTTATCCTAAACACCAAAGATGCTTTAGCAAAATTTGATGAAAAATGTGATGAAGGAATATTTCTTGGATACTCTTCAACTAGTAAAACATATAGGATATAAAAGGTCTAAAAAGGTTGAAGAGTCCATTCATGTGAAGTTTGATGAATTTGTTCCGTGTGTAGATTTTAACAGTGCAGGAAAGGTAGAGGAACCATCTTTACCCTTAGAGGATGATAATGTTGAACTACTTGGAGGTGACAAAGAAATAGAGGATGTGCAAGAAGAGTTCGTACCTCGAAGCGCGCTTAGATTCATAAAAGATCATCCAAGGGAACTTGTCATTGGAGAACCATCTATTGGGGTAAGAACTCGATCTTCTCTTCATGAAACATTTTCAAACTTTTGCATTGTTTCTGAAATTGAACCTAAAAATGATTCAATCACTTTAAATGACGAATTTTGGTTTTTGGCTATGAATGAAGAGTTAGATCAATTTGAAAAAAATAAAGTTTGGAACCTAGTAGAACGACCATCTAATCATCTTATTGTTGGCGTAAAATGGATTTTCAAAAACAAATTAGATGGTGAATTTAGGATTACAAGAAATAAAGCTCGCTTAGTCGTACAAGGTTTTTCTCAAATCGAGGGGGTAGATTTTGAAGAAACTTTTGCACCCGCCGCTCGCTTAGAATCAATACGAATGTTTTTGGCATTTGCAAGTTTTAAAAGGATAAAATTATTTCAAATGGATGTTAAGAGTGCTTTTTTAAATAGGTTTATAAAATAAGAAGTCTATGTAGATCAACCCCCCGGATTCATAAATGAAAAATATCCAAATCACGTTTATAAATTAGAAAAAGCACTTTATGGTGTAAAACAAGCGCCTCGTGCATGGTTTGATAGACTTACATCATTTTTTTAAAGCACGGTTATGCCAAGGGAAGTGCCGACAACAACTCTTCATTAAGCATAAAAATAATGATTTAATTATTCTACAAATATATGTTGATGATATCATTTTTGGAGCCACTAATGAAGAGTTGTGTAATGAAGTAGTCTTAGTAATGAAAAATGAATTTGAAATGAGTCTTGTAGGAGAACTTTTTTACTTTCTTGGTTTTCGAAACTCACAATGAAATGATGGTATTTTTTTCCAAACAAAATATGTTCATGATATGCTTAAATGATTTGGATTTGAGAATCTTAAACAAGATTCTACACCTATGGGTGCTTCATTAAAACTAGGAAAAGATGAATCTGGAATATCTATCGATCAAACTTTATATAGAGGTATAATTGGATCTCTTTTTTACTTAAGTGCATCTAGACCCGATATAATGTTTGTCGTATGCCTATGTGCTTGCTTTCAAGCCAATCCAAAAGAATCTCTTTTAAAAGTAAAATGTATTTTTAGTATCTATTAGGATCATCTAGATTAGGACATTGGTACCCGCACAATAATTCATTTACATTGCATGGCTATTCTGATTTGGATTACACCAGATGTTCACTAGATCAAAAAAGCACTAGCGGTACTTGTCACTTCTTAGGACCCTCAATGGTAGCATGTTTAGTAGAAAATAATCTTCGGTTGAACTCTCCACCACGGAGGCCAAATACATCGCTCTTGGGAGTTATTGTGCACAAGCTTTATGGATGAGCCAAACTCTAGAGGATTTTGGTTTTAATCCCAAATGTGATAACAAAAGTGCAATAGATCTTACAAATAATCCTGTACACTACTCTAGATCCAAACATATAGATGTACGTCATCACTTCATTAGGGATCATATTAAGAAAGATCATGTAAAAATAAGTTTCATTGGTACGGAATCCCAACTTGCAGAACTTTTCACAAAACCTCTGCCTGATGCTCATTTCAACATGCTTCAACTAGAATTAAGAGTCTTAGATATATCAAAAGGAAACCCATCAAATGATATCTCTCCTAAAAACTAACTTCCATACTTCTGTAATCCTCTAATTCTAAATATATTTATTTCACTCTTTCAAAAAATATGAGTTTAAAAATTTTCAATATTAAGCTTAGGGAACAATCAATAACAATTAAATATCTTGTGAAAGGGAGGTTTGGGATGTCACCCCATCATATATCCTAGTACCGGTGCGAAATCTTCATAGGGTAGACCTCGGGAAGTCTAAGATCCACTTTAAAATGCTAAGTCCAATTATAGTCTCACAAAAAAAAATCTAAATCAAACATAAAATATAAAAACCATTTCAAAACCACCAAAAATATGCGTAAATAGCCTTCTAATAATCTCCAAATTCTCTACAATTTCTACACTAAGAAGGGCTATATACATACTCCCTATTCCAAAGAAAAAAATTCAAAAAATCTCAAACACAGTGTCCTGTTTGGGCGTTAAGTACTTAATGCCAGGCGTTAGCCCCTTTTGCCAAATTGAAAATCTGCTTTCTCTGCACTATTTCTGGTATTTTTCTAATGTTTTTTTCTCAGTTTCTTTTCCCAGTTTTGAAATTATTTTGTTTGGTTGTTTTATTCCAAAATACAAAAACATTCAAATAATACAAAATAATCAAAAATATGTTTTTATTATTTGATTTGCTTTGAATATTTACAAAATAATGGTTTGACTATACAAATTCACAAGAGCAAACATCTTAGTTATTTTTGTTTCAAATGGTCAAAATTGATTTTGGCATACACACAAAGATTTTCTTCAATGTCTAATTCTAATTTCAAATTTCTTAAACATTATTTTATCTTATCATGCCTTGACCTTAATCTTATTATGTGCAATAAAATTGTCTATAGAAAATTGTGTATGATTGCCTAGCATGCCTCTAAGTATAAGTAATATTTTATGTTAATCAATGATTCTTACACTCACTATTTTGGTAATCTACTTGTGCTCATAATCTTAGTCTTGCATGATTGTGTAGTGTAATAGTTTTTAATATATTAAGTTGTATGTCTAAATTACCTACATCATCTTTCAAACAATAAATTTCTCGTACACATAGAAGTTTTGCATCAACAAGTGAATTAAGAGACCTTTGGCCCAAACTTACAAAAAATTAAGGAAATAAAAAGCCAAAGATAACTCCACCAAGCACTACTCACCCTCCTGATAAGTCTTAATTAGCATTGTGAGGTTGAGCACCTTGGAAAGAATTGTAAAGTGTCTTGTGCAAACACATTCCTTTTTATCACTTCTATTTGTACACCGGATCACTAAAATAAAAAAAATATATATATATATATATAAATGCTTATGTGATCCCCCAACCAATACTTCGCTCCCTGATAAGTCTTAATGAACATTGTGTGGGTGAAGCACCTTGGTAGTTGTACTCTTTTTATGTGCTTTGAAATTTTATTCTAAATTTGATGTGTGAAAGTAATTATAAGATTACAATCTTAATGTTGTTGTTACTATTTCATTACATTTCATGTGTTTTGATTATTTCACTTGTATATATTTAACAAAACACCTTATGCACACATCATTGTTTTTCATAAAGCTTCTACTCATGAGAATTGGATCCTAATGCAAAATTACATAATTCTCTAAAAACTTAAGTAAAAGAACTAGATTGCAATGCATGATTTCTAAAATGTGTTCTTTACTTGAAATATGAATTGGTTACATTATAGTTGTTATCTTTTTGAATATGTTAAATCATGCTTGCCTATTAGTTATGAAAAATTTCAAAGTTAAATGATCAAATGTGAAGAATCTAGACATATTGTTGGAATGGTCAAACTATAACAAAACTACTGCTCTTAATTGTTTTGTTTTTGTTTTCCGCATTTCTCTATTGGTCATGTATTTTGTTTACCATGGTTTATCATGATTACTTCTTAGGTCTTTCTTCACTTGTGCTTGTCAAACAATATTGCATGTCTCTCAACAAGTAATACTCTTCTTTAAAATTAATTTGCAAAGCAAGTGGTAGAATTCCTTTGGTAAAATCATGGAATATTGTTCTTTCACGCTTATCATATATTTTTCCACTATGCTACTCTCTCCCTTAGCTCAATCACAACTTACCTTGTGTTTAAACAAAACTCTTAATCCTCTCTTAGTTATGTCTTAACTTTTGTCTTCCCTCTTCTAGTTTTGTTTAATCTCCACCCACTTTTGCTAATAACAAAAGGGGGAGAATAAAATGATAAATCTTGATGATTAAAGGAGTAGGATTCAGTAGATTAAGGGGGAGCATACACTAAGGGGGAGAACTAGTTAAGTAGGGTGAGTAAAACCTAAACAATCTATAATTCTTATTATTGTCTCTATATTGCTTAGTGTCATATATCCTTCTAAAAACACACCTCTCTTATATATGAATCTAATTTATCTATATTGGATTTGTTATTATCAAAAGGAGGAGATTGTTGGAACATGGTTTTCTTAATCCCTTTGATTTGAGAATAACAAATCCTACGTGTATTTGATCTTGTTTGCCATTGTGTTTTAGCATGCAGGTTTGCACTGATATGACACTAGGTTGCTGCATTATTGGTCTGGAACTGTCCACAAGCAGAAATTTTGATTGTGGTCTAATGCTAGGCATTAAGACATAACGCTGCGTATTGACGGTCGATGAGAAGGTTTGCCGCTGAGATGATCGACGAGATGTCCCGAGGCTAGAAAATGAAAGAGGTTTAACGCCAGGCGTTAAGTCTTAACGTTGGGCGTTAACTCTCGATGATTATGGCAAGGAGGTAAGTAGCCATGATTGAAGGGAAACTTTAAGAATGATCTGACCTAATACCAGCGTTAACCTCAATGCAAGTGTTAGGGTTGCCTAAAATAAATGTTTCCTAAAGTGCAGAATCTCCTTCCCGTTTTGAAGATCCGAGCAATCAAAACAATTCCATACTGGGTCAATGCCAGCCGTTAGCCTTAACACCGGCGTTAGACCCCATTCCTATAAATTGGTGGACTTCGTCTTCTCCAACAACTGATCGAAGAGAACCCTATTCTAGCACTTCAAAAACTCTGAGAGGGCCGTATTTTCCAGACCATCATCTCCCACACAAATTCAAGAGAAGAATTCAAGGAGGACCGGTTCAACACTTACTCAATGCGAAGAACACACGCTTCGACTTCGAGAATATTCAGTGAGCCTTTGCCATCTCCAGAATTCTTCATAGTGAGTTTTGATTTTTGTTTTGTATTTTATTTGTAACCTTTTTATTATAATCGTGAATTAAATTCGCCCCGTGTTGGCGACTAGGTCTGTGTAGTACATATGGAGGAAATCGCCTCATGTTGGTGACTGGGTCCAGGGAGTAGATCTAGGGGGTGCTCGAGGCCTTTGTTGGGATAGAAGGGCTAGAGCGGCTTGAGGCCGTATCCGGGAAGGATAGGCTAAAGCCAACCGGTTCTTGGTGAGAAGAGTCGGTATAGAAAAAAAAACAAATATTTTACTTTATCTCCTACGATTTCTAGCGTCATAAGAAATTAAATTTTGTAAGCTTATATTTCAAGTTAGTAAAATCATGTCTTTCATTTATATTACTTGATCTCTGCTTTTTGTGTGGTCTTATCTTTAATTTAATCACTTATCATTTCAAGTATTTTAAAATATAACAAAAGTTTTAAAACCCTTATTCACCCCCCCCCCCCCCCCGCTAAGGGCACCTTAAGATCCAACAAGAATAGTTGTGGATTGTAACATGAATGCCCTCCAATCTCTGGGTACCAGGATGGAGTCCACTCTAGAATTCAAACAAAAATCAATGGAAGACTTAAAAAGTACAGTTGACTGGATCACAAAAAGAATTGTTAGCAGTCAGAAAGTAATCATGAACAAATATGTGAACACTCAAGAGTTCACAAGTAAAACTTTATCTAAGAAGTTGGAAGAATATACAAAGGACATTCAGAGAAGCATAAATGAAGAATTCAAAAAAGGGGAGAAGACTGGAAGTGATCATTCTCTTTGGATACTTAATGAATTCTATCACTCCCTGTGACTCAATCCCATAGTGTTTGAGCCTCAAAGGTCTAACATTCCACAGTTGGAATATGGATCAAGTCCTCATAAGAGGTAAAGGCTATCAGAAGAAGAAATGGATGCCAAGAGAAAAAGAGAAAAAGCTAGAGCAAATGATCGTAGTGATATTTTACTTGGGAGTAGTCTAACTCACCTAGAGGGTGGGGTGAATAGGTTTCTTTGAATCTATCTAATTATAGCTAGTAGTGTTTAGAGATTAAATAAAGTAAATGCAAACCATAGAAAGCACACAATTATTTATAGTGGTTCCCCAAGATAGTGTGTCTCTGAGTAGTCCACTTGCCCTCTACACCTTTCTAACAGTGTGTTAGACAAGGCAAACTCCTCCAAAAACTGTAACGCCCCAAAATTTTGAATAGATTATCGGAAATGAAAATAATAATTATTATTTTAGACCGAATGATTAATTCTGTCATAGCGGGCGTTACCGTCGTAGGTGCGTCATCATAGTCCATCTCGGGTGTTTGCGAGGTCGTGTTTGATAAAAATCTCTATTACTCCCGGCATGAAATACTTAATTAGCAAATAAAATATATTTTTATAAGGGTTCCTTATCAAAATTCTGTATAAACTTATATATATATATATTGTTATAAAAATATTTTGTGTATATTTGTAAGTTGACAAAATATGTATATATATGCATTTCTGTATAAAAATACACACACACACACAGATATATATATATATATATATTTATATATATATAACTCGTTATAAAAAATCTGCTTATAGATTTGAGTGGGAGTTGAGTGGGATCCAGCTAGAACCCACGGTGGTCTGTATTTAGGAAAATTTCTCTTCTGTCCCAAGGCAGCCAGCCACCCATCTTCATTTTCCTCTTTTCTTTCGAGGAGGGTGTCCTCCTGTGCTGGTTTTCGCTAGTTCCAGGCGAGAGGAAGAAGAGGTCATAGATTAGGGTTCATCTGAGGAGTTTTCCGGTGGTGGATGGTCAGAGCTGTCGCCGGTGCGGGAAGTTGAAGTTCTCTCATCGAGTTCTTCCTCGGAGCAGGAGGTTTGCGACTTGGGTTTTGGAAAAGGCAAGAAATCTTGCTCTCCTAATCTTCTCCTCCTCTTTTTCTTCTCTATTTTTGGACCAGGCTGGGTCAGGTTTTATTAGGAATGTTATTTTTTTCCTTTTTCTCTATTGATGATGATGACTCTTTTTATTATTATTTTTTTCACTCTTAAGATGTTTAACCCTTATTGTTTTTAATTCCTGGCCAGTTAGAAGTGTTTAGGAGCATCCATGTCACTTCCTGGACGGCTTGGGAGTGGTTTAGTTTTTAGATTGGCGGATTGGGAGCGTTAAGTCAAAATCGACTAAGAATCCCATCAATCGACGGGACCTCCCATGATTGACAGGACTGTCGTTGTTCGACGGCAACAGCAGGAAAAATAGTGTCTTGTTCTATTAAGTCTAAATTGACGGGACCTACCGTCGATCGACGGGACAGCCCGCTTATTCTTTTTTTCCCTTGGTGAAAGTTTTGTTTTGCTTTAATGCTTACTTCCCTCCCTTGAGCTTTGGGCATCTAGTTGTCCCCCTTATGGTCCCTTGGATTGGGTTCTTTGCTCAGGTGGGTTCCTTTTCTTCTAGGTGAGGAGTATTGTTTCTGCCCCACTGCCTTTTTCTTGTAACCTGACTGTTTCATCTAGAGATATTTTGGTTGGTTTATTAAGCCTAGTAATGAGGTATTTACTCTTTTTTCGAGTCTTTCTGATGGTAAAGTGGGAAATATTCCCTTGAATCTCTTGTATCATCTTATATTATACTAAACTCTTTCAGTAGTGTACTGACTTATCCAACTGTTTGGAAGTATTAGTTTGGTATATTCTATGGTAAGGTCTACCTTATGAATCTTTTATCTTGGCCTGGTTTGCGACCTTTTGACATTGCCTAAGCAAGTATAATGTTAATTTATGTATGGATATACTTGAACCGTAAGTAAGGGTAAGGGAACAAAGAGATCCTCCATCTCAGATCTTTTATTTATGGTAGGTTGGACAGTGAGATCACCTCCATCTTTTATTTATGGTAGGTTGGACAGTGAGACCACCTCCATCTTTTATTTATGGTAGGTTGTACAGTGAGACCACCTCCATCTTGTATTAATAGTAGGTTGGACAGTGAGACCACCTCCCTCTTTTATTAATGGTAGGTTGGACATTGAGACCACCTCCATCTTTATTAATGGTAGGTTGGACAGTGAGACCACCTCCATATTTTATTAATGGTAGGTTGGACAGTGAGACCACCACCATCTTTTGTTAAGGGTAGTTGGACAATGAGACCACCACTCTCTTTACTTCATGCCCCCGTTTAGGGATTTGTTTTCTGTAAACTTGTATATTTGTTTAAGCTACTTATGTTAATTCTATGCTTACTCGTGGCTAATTGTCAGTCTTGTTGCTTCATAGCTTTCTTTACTACTTTTACTGTTTCTTTCTCCCTCTTGGGCTGAGGCATTCTTTTCTGTTGAGTGCCTCAGGTTCAGGTTCGGGTCAGTTGCTGCGGCAAAGCGGTAGGGTTGCGCTGTCCGGTCCCCGGTTGAGGATCTTTCTGATGAGGAGCAGTTCTGGATGTTTTGCTTTCATGTTATCTCCTTGTGGGCTCTTTTCAGTTGTAGAAGCCCATCATGTGTTGTTTTTCATTGTACTTGCAGGTTGCTACTACTTGTTCTACTTTTGAGGTAGACAGATGTTGCTCTTTGGGAAATTGTGTACTTTACTACATTATATGAACTTTTCTGTGTAAAGCATTGCATAGCATATCTTCTCTTATTATGTACCACCTATTTAGAAATCGAACTAAGTATTTTCATGTATATTTATAGTAAATCTAGACATGTGCTAGCCTTGAAGACCCGTTTGGTCCTCCTGCTGGCGTAGGATAGATGAATCTATATTTTTCTCCCTGTACATATCTTTCCTATTTGTGGACCAAGTATTCGATAGGACCGGAGGACACGGTCCCAGCTCAAAAGAATCCAATGTTATCCTTGATATCTACATTTTGTATAAATGTTCGTAAAGAGTGCTTGTCTGAGCGTCTGCAGTTGTCCCCTGCATGACGTGGCATCATGACACATATTTTCCCCTTACTCTGATAATACTTAAAATATCTCGGGAAAATGCGGGTTGTGACAGTCGGTATCAGAGCCAGGTTAGTCGGGTGGCTGGGGAAGTCTAGTTGGCCTGGTTAACTGCCTAGTGAGAATCATTATTCATTGCATACACACACTGAAGGGACATCTGTATGTCATGGCTGAAGCATGAACACTACACTCATAGCATGATAAGAAGTATATGGGGCATATTATATAGTGTGGGATGCATAATATGTGTCTGCATATGGATCCTCATATGTGACAACATATGACTGTTATGTAGCATGGGATGTAGGTCGCATGCGTGTCCATTAGATTTTCTTTTTCGTTATATGCAATAATATATAGTATGGGATGCATAAGATCGCATGTGTACGCCACTCATAACATGCATTAAGGCCTTTCTTGGACTGCATAACACTGCATGCATTACATAACATTGCATAAGGACACATGCCAAGCTGAAGATCTACATGATGACACATGTACACTCATGGTTTTAAAAGAAAGATATTATTCCTTCATGCATTCAGGAGAGGTGCACGAGGGATTCAGGGGTGATGATTTATCATCCTGAGTAAAGCGGAATATCATATAAAGAAACTTTTCCCAGAGCAAGGTAGTAGCAAGAGCAAGCATTTGTATGTCTTTTGGTATGTCATCTCTTCTTAGAGGGTTGAGTCAAGTTTTGATAGGTTGTTTGCCCTTGTCTTCCTTAGATATGGCCCCTGAGCGCCAGCCCGTGAGACCTATTCCCCCGTCTGAGGGAGAGTCGTCAGGTGCGCATTGTGAGGCTATGTTGGAGGAGTTGCATCATAGCAATGAGACGTTGGTATGACAGTTGGTCGCAATGCAGGAGCAGATGCAGGTATTGTTGACTGCCACGAAGAGGCAGCAATCAGTGATGAGTCAGTCGGAGCCCGTCCATCCTGCACCCCGCGTCCCCCCTCCCCTAGCTTTGTCGCCAGAGATGAACTTTATTTCCTGCTTCCAGAGGCTAGGACCCCCGACCTACGATGGGAGGACAGACATTATGGCACTTGATGGTTGGATCTTGGCAATGGAGGGGATGTTCTCGTATTCTGGTGTATCGGAGGACTAGAAAGTGATGGTTGTTGCCTTTCAGCTGAAGGACTTGGCAAAGAGTAGGTGGATTAGGGAGAAGGAAGTGCTTGCAGAGGGTTGCTCGTGGGAGCAGTTTAAGTGATGGTTGTTGAAGAAATTCTAGCCTACAGTTGAGCAAGATCGCATAATGTAGAACTTCTTGAATTTGAAGCAAAGGTAACTCACAGTAGGTGAGTATGAGGTTGAGTTCAGCAAGTTGAGTAGGTTCGCCCCAAATTTAGTTTCCACTGAGGAGAGTAGGATGAATAGTTTTCTAGGAGGTCTCCACATTGAGATACCAGTAGTTGGTCAATTCTTACCAGTCTGTGAGCTTTGTAGATGCGGTGGAAGCCGCATTGAAGGTCGAGGCTATCGAGAATGCTAAGAATAGAGGAAATGAATTAATAAAGGAGAGAGAAAAGATGGCGAGGGAGTTAGCCTTTCTCCAGGTAAGAAAGGCAAGGTGGTGTGCAGTTTCTAAGGCCGTCCGGGCCATCCTTTCGAAAAGTGTTTCAAGAGGCAGGGCGCGCAGAAGCTGCTTCAGGTGATGGCTCTTCAGGGTGCTCCGAATAATGATCTATCTTGCACCTTGTGGAAACAGAGGGGGCACGATGCTGGTCATTGCTAGTCAAAGGATAAGGTCTATCATCAGTGTGGACAGAAAGGACATGTGAAGTTTCGGTGTCCGCAGTTCCAGTCGGTCGGCCAGCAGCTTGCTCTCACAACTCTAGCACCGCCACCGCCTCAGCGGCGGTAGTTGGATCACGGAAAGGCTAAATTGAATGCAGTAACTAAGGAGGAAGCGCAGTGCTCAACCCAGGTCATTTCAGGTCTGTCTTCGCTCTTCTTGTAGGCCAGCCTTTATGTAAAAACTTAGACATTATATCTTTGTTATATCTCTTTTTCGCAATGATTGGTTTTGTGAGTTTATGCTCCGAGATTGTTGGGCGCGTGTCCTCTTTGATTCGGGTGCCACTCATTCCTTTGTGGCTAGGAAGTTTGTAGATCGTCATCGCTGGGCTATTGCGCGAGTTGATGATCCACTTTGCGTTAAGTTTCCGTCCGGTGATTCAGTGGTATCGGACCAGTGCTTTGAGGAGTGTCTGATTCTTTTGGAAGGATTCTTGGCCTATGAAGATCTGAAGGTGTTAGACTTGGAAGATTTTGACGTGATTCTGGGAATGGATTGGTTAGTCCGATATGACGTTGTTAACCAATGCAGGGATAAGCGTTTGGATTTTCTGATGGATGGAAGTTGATGAGTCCAATTTATATACACTTATTTGGACTCATCTGGGCTTATTTTCATGCATATGCACTTCACTTTTAGTCCTTTATTGCTTATATTTCACTTGAACACATTTCTTCACAAAGTGCACTCTTAGGCCCATTTCGGTGTGCATTTGCGCTCCTTGTTATTGGGGGTAAGCACATGGTGCTCCCCAATCCTTTTTCTGTGTTTATTTGGTGCTGGTGGTGTATTCCCAGCTGGTATGTCTTATGGACAGGTGGCCGGATCGTCCCATTTTCCCCCAAAATCTAGTCTGTGCATATCGCACGGTCGTGCATTTCCTTGACGCACGGACGGTAGCGATCGTGCGTCTGTATCTCGGCAGAAAATGAACAATCTGAGTTTAGTCGTGCGTTTTACGCACGGGCGGATTTGCCCGTGCGTGAGCAAAATGCACGATCGACCTGTTTCCTCTTGTTTTTGGTCATTCTGAATTTACCCGTACGTTTGTACGCATGGGCGGATTTGCTCGTGCGTGAGTAAAATGCACGGGCGGCGCAGCGTCTCCCTCAAGTCGGATTTTATCATTTAATAACGCACGGTTCATGCACGGTCGTGCATTCGACCGTGCGTGACCATTTTTCTGCCTGTTTAGTATAAAATGCAAGATACACCGCAGTCAATGGAGAGCTCGTAAGGGGAGCGGGAAATCAGGTCCTCCCCGCCGTTTCTGAGGTCTGAAGGCTTCTCCTTCACCTCCACCACCAAGGAGACCATATTCTGGCGATTTCCACCACCATTCTTCCATTCGGGAGCGTTAGCAAGCATTCTCCATCAAGTTTTCAAGCATTCCTCGTCGTGGGAAGCCATAGAAGTGTTGTAGGTCGTTGGAGCGGTGATAGCCTCCATCGAGTCTGCACACCATCTGAGGGCCGAGCCGGAGAGAGCCCGACAACCTCTCATTCCGGCCGAGAACCCAAGATGCGGTGACATATTCCTATTGGTCCTCTCTAAACTTGATGCTTGTACTTTCTTTCTATTGTTGTAATGAACTATTGCTTAGCTTAATGTCATAGATCTTTTATGATATTCATGTGCAATGATGCGGCGGTGTGAGAGTAGCATTTTCCTTGTTGTGATTTTCTGAGTTCGTTGTGTGTGAAGCCCTAGCAATTGCTAGTGGTGATGCTTGGAGAAGAGGTATGTAAGACCCTCACCCATCACAGTTACTTTCCGTCCACGCGCCTCCCAAAGCACGGCATCGCGGCCATTACATCCATCCCGCCTTGCGAAGCGGAGTTTTGACCCGCATCTCTCTTTTCTGCATTGGCTTAGGAACCAAATCACAAAGCCCTTGTTTTTACTTTATTTACTCGTGTAACGATCGATTCACCACGCGTATCATTCACCAGAACCTGCATTCCTTGAGAGACGATATTCAGGGAAGCTATTCCCAATTTCATTACTTGACATCGACCGGTGCACTTGCCGAATACGCATCAAGTTTTTGGCATCGTTGCCGGGGAATGCAGGCGTGATGAGATTTTGGTTGTGAATCGATTGTTTTTGATTGGGTCTTTTGTTCTTTTTAATTTACTCTTTTTCATGCTATTTTCTTCTTCTATATCATGTGGGCACATTTGAATATTCGATGTCTTTGGTGTGGGGACACATCCCACGCTAGTGATAGGTGTCCCAAAGAGTATGGTGTTGTTCAGAAACCGTACGGGTCCCATAAATCTTTTGGCTCCTCTATTACGCCTCCGATGTCACACTATTACGCGGCTACCGCACCTTGGGTGCCGGCAAAGCCGGTAAAGCAGTGTTTATTTTGCAAAAGTAGAGAGCACACCTTGAAGGACTGTGCGGATTATCTTCGCCAATTGGCGGATGATGATGAGACGGATATCCGGATCGTCCCATCCTCGAATTCGGCGAACACAGCTCCTTCCTCTGGTTACGTGTCCCTTCCACCTTCACTGCTTGAAGTTTCTGGAATCGACACGTGCATCATTGCCCCTCATGACTCTGTTTGTGATGCGACCCCCCATACCTCTTCGGTTCACGTACCACTTTGCATGGATTTGTGCCCTTGTGTGGAGAGTGAGCCCAAACTCTCAAGTGGCACGTCTTCTCCCACTACACACGAATCTACATCTATTTCTGATATTGTCATTGAGGTCAATTTGCAGGATGTTTCAGACCTACGCGGTTTCATGCCCACTCTCATGAAGGAGGACAGTCTCGATTGTGCTGAAGCAAACATTTCAGTCCAGTGCGAGGAAGTCCAAGTGATAGAGGAGGGCATTGCGTGCGTTGTTGAGTCTAGTGAAATCTTCGATGATATCATCAGTTTGTCTTTGCCGCACCCTATGGGGGATGAAGCCGGTATTATCCCCTCAGATGAGATTTCTTTTAGTTTTTCTTCCAATTTATTTCCTGACCCCCTTTCTTTATGTACAAGGATGCAGGATGCACCTCCTCCGGTTGATCAGACCTTATGCATAGAAGAGCCGAAAGCCTGGCGGGATGAGGAAGGTACAGTGAAGAAACATCTTGTTTCCTCATCATCGTTGGTGCTTCCCTTTGAGGATTGATTACAAGGGGGCAAGCGGTTCTTCTTTGAATACATAAAACTGGAGGAGAAGAAGAGAGCAAAAAAAGAGGAGATTTGGGGTTGGAGGATGAGCATCCTACTTAATTTCCGCCCCTACTACTAGGTCCCCGGACCTTTCTCTTTCATCAGTTGTTACTACTTCAAATCAGCTTATAGCTAATTTATTTTGAGCTTGTAATAATAATTAGGATTTATTAACTTTTGCGTATTCCTAGACTTTATAAATTGCTTAATACAGTTATTTGGTCCACCTTAAGGACGGTAAACAAAAGGGCTTATGGGAGACGACCTAATTTTGTTGTATTACTTTTGTTTTTGCGTGTCTGGAGATGTCGTTTTGCAGCTATGGTGACATCTATGGCGGACCCATTGAAGTTGAATTCAAGATTAACGTCAATCTTCTTGTATGCTCACTTCTGAGCGTGGGGTACACTCTCCCTTTTCTCCTTAGTTTAATGTTTAATGAATCATATTTTAGATTATGCTTTCATGTAAGTCTGGGGGAGAGTGAGAACCATGCACGTGCACGCACGCGCGCATTCTGGTAGTATTATTATTTCAGCTTCCGGTTTATTTCAGTTTATCAATTTTTATGTGGCACGCACACACTGCACCCACTTTGCACGCACTTACTTGCGAGTGCTACCGTGCCAAATTTCCTTTTGGAATGGAGCCGGGAAGTCAATTGTGCTAGCTAGGAATTGTGGTTTGGAGTACGATGTTGACTCCAGTAGTGTTCTAATCGAATACTCATGTTGCGCATAGAATTTTGTGTAGAAGTTATTTCTATTTTCATGCTTTGTATCTTTATTCTTATCTAATCTAGTAATTAGAGTTTTATTTCACTCAAAGCATGAACCTGTGCCGATCTACCGGTAGTGTAGGTGAGTTGGTATCGAGCGGTAGATTCGTATGTCTCGAGTCGGGAGAAAGAGTTATCTTTCTCGGTGGCTAAGAACTCGCCCCTAGCGACTCTCAAAACATAGCCACCGGGTAGTTCTAACGCATTAGCATGATGTAGGCCATTCTTTGGACCGTTTGAGCTTTGAGCCAAAACCAGAAATTCACCCTTGCTAACCAAATTTGAGCCTATCCCACCTTTTCTATTTAGCTCCACCGCTCTCGCTTAAGACAAGATTACCAAACCTATATGCGCACATGTTTCGAGCTTTATAGTATAACTGATTATTGCGATGTGCTGTTATTTATGGATACAACATTTGGTTTGCTTAAGTTGAAAAAAAAAAGTATTAGTGAGCTGAAAATTGAAAAGATTCGTGCTTCAAAAGAAAAAAAACTGAGCTTTATATTCTAATTCAAAAATTCTGAATTGTTTGATAGGAATTACTTTATATTGGGTGTTGACAATGAACAAATCAGCTTTATTTATTGCCGGGGTTTACAAATTCTATTGCTCAAATGTGTTAGGTGCGCCAGCCTCCGAGTTTATCATTGTATATCCTACCGCAACCTAAGCCACATATTTACCCGAAAGCCCTATTGACTTGTGTGTAGTTTTACCTAATGCTGTGGAGAGAGTGCAAAAGTGCGAGCTTATGGCTCCCGACACCGATGGATTTCGGTGGAGTTAGTTCCGCATCCCATATTTTTTGAAATACTCGCCTGAGCGCATCTCTACATTCTCCCTACACATGATTGGCAGATCACACTTGGTTCAGCTTTCGAGTAAACTAATCTCTTATTTACTATTTTAGATATTTGTAAATTACTTTGCATAGTAGAAATTTCTTCTATGAGAGTTTTATGCACATGATTATTTGATATCGCATATTACTCCTAGCCACAATCACCCTTCTAACCCTTGTTTTTCCCGTCCGTCGAGAGTGGTTTGCTCGGGATGCGCAAACAAGTAAGTCTGGGGGTGTAATGAGTCCAATTTATATACACTTATTTGGACACATCTGGGCATATTTTCATGCATATGCACTTCACTTTTAGTCCTTTATTGCTTATATTTCACTTGAACACATTTCTTCACAAAGTGCACTCTTAGGCCCGTTTTGGTGTGCATTTGCGCTCCTTGTTATTGGGGGTAAGCACATGGTGCTCCCCAATCCCTTTTCTGTGTTTATTTGGTGCTGGAGGTGTATTCCCAGCAGGTATGTCTTATGTGCAGGTGGCCGGATCGTCCCGTTTTCCCCCAAAATCTAGTCTGTGCATATCGCACGGTAGTGCGTTTCCTTGACGCACGGACGGTAGCGATCGTGCGTCTGTATCTGGGCAGAAAACGAACAATCTGAGTTTAGTCGTGCGTTTTACGCACGGGCGGATTTGCCCGTGCGTGAGTAAAATGCATGATCGACCTGTTTCCTCTTATTTTTGGTCATTCTGAATTTACCTGTGTGTTTGTACGCACGGGCGGATTTGCCCGTGCGTGAGTAAAACACACGGGCGGCGTAGCGTCTCCCCCAAGTCAGATTTTATCATTTAATAACGCACGGTTCACATACGGTCGTGCGTTCGACCGTGCGTGACCATTTTTCTGCCTGTTTAGTTTAAAATGTGGGATACGCCGCAGTCAACAGAGAGCTCATAAGGGGAGCGGGAAATCAGGTCCTCCCCGCCGTTTCTGAGGTGTGAAGGCTTCTCCTTCACCTCCACCACCAAGGAGACCATATTCCGGCGATTTCCACCACCATTATTCCATTCGGGAGCGTTAGCAAGCATTCTCCATCAAGTGTTAAAGCATTCCTCGTCGTGGGAAGCCATAGAAGTGTTGTAGGTCGTTGGAGCGGTGACAGCCTCCATCGAGTCCGCACACCATCCGAGGGCCGAGCTTGGAGAGAGCCCGACAACCTCTCATTCCGGCCGAGAACCCAAGATGTGGTGACATCTTCCTATTGGTCCTCTCTGAGAGGACCCAGCGCAACCAACTACACCAAAAGCTCGGACTGTTGGTGAAGGCGCAACTTGATCTTTATATCAATGGAAGGGCGCTACGGGTCAAGTGAGGAGACGCTGGACCCAACAATCCCCCCCCCCCAGCGTCCAGCATGACCCGCAATTCAGAGGTGCTCCACATGGCCCGCAAGCTCAAAGGTGGCTTAACACATGGTTGCGGCCGCCTGACCCATCGGGACCCACACAGGTAGAGAGAATTTCAGGAATTATCAGCGCCCCCCCCCCCCCCGGTCTCGAACCCGTAACCTGCTTTGATACCAATTGAGAGGACCCAGCGCAACCAACTACACCAAAAGCCCGGACTGTTGGTGAAGGCGCAACTTGATCTTTATATCAATGGAAGGGCGCTACGGGTCAAGTGAGGAGACGCTAGACCCAACACTCTCTAAACTTGATGCTTGTACTTTCTTTGTGTTCTTGCAATGAACTATTGCTTAGCTTAATGTCATAGATCTTTTATGATGTTCATGTGCAATGATGCGGTGGTGTGAGAGTAGCATTTCCTTGTTGTGATTTTCTGAGTTCATTGTGTGTGGAAGCCCTAGCAATTGCTAGTGGTGATACTTGGAGAAGAGGTGTGTACGACCCTCAACCGTCACAGTTACTTTCCGTCCATGCGCCTCCAAAAGCACGACATCGCGGCCGTTGCATCCATCACACCTTGCGAAGCGGAGTTTTGACCCGCATCTCTCTTTTCTGCATTAGCTTAGGAACCAAATCACAAAGCCCTTGTTTTTACTTTATTTGCTCGTGTAACGATCGATTCACCACGCATTTCGTTCACCAGAACCTACATTCCTTGAGAGACGATATTCGGGGAAGCTATTCCCAATTTTATTACTTGACAGCGACCGGTGCACTTGCCGAATACGCATCAGTAGTCGGCCTATGAGTGTGTTTGGCATTTCGCGTCAAACCTCCTCGGTTATGTCTGTCGTCTGTGCTCAGGCTTTTGCGGAGTTTGGTGGTTGAGCTTGTCTTATTTCAATTTTGCTTGCTTCTTGTGCATCGTCGCCTTGTGTCGAGGACATACCTGTGGTGCGAGAATTCCCGGATGTGTTTCCCGACAGCCTTCCTGGACTCCCTCTTGAGCGAGAGATAGAATTCGTGATAGATTTGGAGCCTGGGACTCATCCTATTGCAAAGGCACCTTATCATATGGCACCGCATGAGTTGGAGGAGCTGCGTACTCAGCTGGACGAGTTGTTGCAGTTTGGTTTCGTTAGGCCTAGTACGTCGCCTTGGGGTGCACCAGTTCTTTTTGTAAAGAAGAAGGACGGTTCGATGCGATTATGTATTGATTACCGAGAATTGAACAAGGTGACGACCATGAGCAGATACCCGTTGTTGTGGATTGATGATCTGTTCTATCAGTTGCAGGGTAGCTGCGTATTTTCCAAGATTGATCTTCGGTCCGGTTAACATCAATTGAGGATCCGAGAGTCCGATGTTCCGCGGACTGCATTCCGTACGCGCTATGGGCATTTTGAATTCTTGATGATGTCATTTGGGCTGACGAATGCGCCCTCTGCCTTTATGGATTTGATGAACAGAGTATTTAGAGATTATCTAGATTAGTTCGTGGTAGTTTTTATAGATAACGTGTTAGTTTACTCGCCAAATGAGGAGGAGCATACTCAGCATTTGCACTTGGTGTTGTCGACCCTAAGAGCACACAAGTTGTACGGCAAGTTGAGCAAATGCAAGTTTTGGCAGTCTCAGGTTTCCTTCTTGGGCCATGTGGTGGGCAAGGATGGTATTTCTGTGAACCCCGCAAAAGTTGCAGCTATTTTGTATTGGATGCGACCGACAACGCCTAAGGAAATCAGGAGTTTCTTAGGTTTGGCAGGCTATTATCAAAGGTTTGTGGAAGGATTCTCAGGAATTTCTGCGCCTCTGACTAGGTGGACGCAGAAAGGAGCAGCCTTTGATTGGAGCGAGCAGTGCGAGGAGGCTTTTAAGGAGCTAAAGAAGAGATTGTGTTCTGCCCATGTTTTGGCTATTCCTGTTGAGGTAGTGGAACATCAAGTTTATGTTGATGCTTCACGGATAGGCCTTGGTTGCGTTCTCATGCAAGAAGGCAAGGTGATTGCGTATGGGTCGAGGCAGCTAAAATTTCATGAAAGGAACTACCTTATGCATGATTTGGAGTTCGCTAAGGTGATTTATACATTAAAGCTGTGGAGGCATTTGTTGTACGGGGTGTCGTGCAAGATCTACTCAGATCATAAGAGTTTGATTTATGTGTTTTCTTAAAAATAATTGAATTTGCGCCAGCGTCGGTGGATGGAGTATGTTGCAGACTATAATGTGGATATCTTATATCACCCTGGCAAGGAGAATGTAGTGGCGGATGCCCTAAGTAGAAAGTCTGCTTCTGTTTTAAGCCTCTCGGTGCAATTGCTAGTAGAGGAGTTTCATTTGATGAGTATAGTGGTGAAGTCCAAGGATGGACCATCTAATATGTAAGTTGAAGAACCTTCCTGGATTACCCTTACAAGGTTGCATCAGATTGATGATCTTGATTTGCATCACCTCCTTGGTAGAGCCGAGAAAGATGACTTGCCAGATTTCACGATCGACGAAGAACGTACCTTGAAGTACCGTGGCAGGTTTTGTATCCCCGTTGTGGAAGAGATTCGAGCTACGATTTGCGAGGAAGCTCATGATTCCAGTCTTGCATATCATCCTGGTTCTACAAAGATGTACCACGATTTAAAGCAGATCGTCTGGTGGTCAGGCATGAAGAATGATATTGTGAGGTTTGTGTCGAAGTGTTATACTTGTCAGTGCGTCAATGCTGATCATAAGAGACTAGGAGGCAAGTTGATGTCGGTATACATCTCGATGTGGAAATGGGAAAGTATCTCTGTGGATTTCATTACTGGCTTACCAAGATCCCCTCACGATCATGATTCAGAGTGGGTGATTGTAGATAGATTGACCAAGTGTGCTCATTTTATGTCGTACAAGATTGGTTATTCTATGGAGAAGATTACATCGTAGTACGTGCAAGAGGTTATTAGATTGCATGGTGTGCTAGTGAGCATCATGTCGGGTAGAGATTCTAGGTTTACATCCCGCTTTTGGCAGAGTTTGCAAGGAGCTTTGGGCACCGATCTTAAGTATTGTACTGCTTATCATCCGCAGACGAATGGGTAGACAGAAAGGGTAAATCATATTGTAGAGGATATGATCAGGTGTTACATTTTGGAGCATGGAGGAGCTTGGGATGAATTCCTTGGGCTTATGGAGTTTGCATACAATAATAGTTATTAGGAGAGATTGCAGATGGCTCCTTTCGAACCTCTGTATGGGAGGCAATGTCGGACTCCCCTGTTTTGGGCTGAAGTGGGCAAGAAGCCGGTTTTGGGTCCAGAGGCCTTGGATGAAATGAGCGTTGCTATAATGCAGATCCATGAGAAGTTTCGTGTAGCTCAGGAGCGTTATGAGAAGTATGACAATCGGCGAAGGATCGATTTAGTTTTTGCAGTTGGGGACTCGGTGTTCTTGAAGGTTTCTCAGATGGCCGGTGTTAAGAGGTTTGGGCAGAACCATAAGCTAGATCCCAGGTATATGGGACCTTTTTAGATTGTGGAGCGCGTCGGAGTTTTTGCTTATAGGCTGTTGCTGCCTGCCTCCTTCCCTGGTGTTCACGATGTGTTCCATATGAGCCAGTTGTGAAAGTCTGTTCTTAGTGATCGCTATGTCCTGGAACATGTGCCTGAGTTACAGCCAAATCTGTCCTTTGTGGAGCAGCCTGTTCGTATCTTAGAGAAGCAAGAGCGGGCTTTGCGAAGGAAGACAATTCCTATGGTGAAGTTTCTTTGGAGCAATCAGGATATTCGAGGCGCAACCTGGGACCTAGAGTCGGTGATGAGGGAGTATTATCCTCATCTGTTCATCTAGGGTTTACCCGATAGGCTTTTCCCTTCTTTGCTTTCCATTCATGCTTAATAGTTTAAAGTTTCGGGCCAAAACTTTTAGGTACTAGGGGTGGCTGTAACGCCCCAAAATTTCGAATAGATTATCAGAAATGAAAATAATAATTATTAGTTTAGACCGAATGATTAATTCAGTCGTAGCGAGGGCGTTACCGTCGTAGGTGCATCGTCGTAGTCCGTCTCGGGTATTCGCGAGTTCGCGTTTGATAAAAATCTCTATTTATCCCGGCATGAAATACTTGATTAACAAATAAAATATATATATATATATAAGCATTCCTTTTCAAAATTCTGTATAAACTTATATATATATATATACGAGTGACAGGCACGGGCCTCCGGCCCTATGGAAGGCGACATTCGTCGTGGGGGCGACATTCGTCATGGGGGCAGCATTTGTCGTGGAGGCGAACTTCGTCATGGGGGCCTCCGGCCCTAAGTGAGGGCAATCAGCGGGCTTCGCCCGCACCGCCCCTCTGGCGACCTTCGCCCGCCCCACAACCGCCCTTTTTTTTACTAAGTATATATAAATATATATATATAAACTAATTATATATATATATATATATATTTTATTTTATGATTTTCCCATGCCCCTACCTCCCCTCCTTCCTGCCCCATTTTGGGGTATCGCCGGCGATGGAGCCGCCGACTGGCCAGCGTGAGGCCACCATCAGCGGAGCCACCGACTGGCTAGGGTGAGGCCACGGACAGGTGTGAAAGGCACAGGCCTACGGACCTAGAGGGTGACATTTGGCATGGGGGCCACATTCGGCGTGGGGGTGACATCCGGTGTAGGGGGCGATATGTGGTATGGGGGGCGACATCCAGTGTGGGGGAAACATTCAGCATTGGGGAAGACATTCTGCGTGGGGGAGACATTCGGCGTGGCAGGGGTCAACATTCAATGGGCATCAATGAGTTATTAACATAATTTATTCGGCGTGGGGGCATCATTTGGCGGGGCAACGACATTTGGAGGAAATATTCGGAGGAGGTTTATGTTTGCAGGTTCTATGAGGATTTGCAGTGGGAAGTCGATGTTGGAACCTGGGAATGGTTGCAATGATTTTGTGATAACACACCATATTTATAACATGGAGAGTGGGTCCTGAAGAGCACTTGAACAATCAGTCATGGTGATGTAAAAAAAGAGAAGGAGGCGAGTGAAGAATAAAAAAATGAAAGCATTTAACTTTGCAGTAAAATCATGAACCTCTGGCAGAGATCAAAGAAGTTGGAGTAAAGTGAATAAAAATTAATAATCATTTCTTCTTCTTCCTAGACATTGATTTAAAGGATCACCGAACATGCTACTGTAAAAATTTTGGGAAACCGAACATTTTCTAATTAAAACATAATTAAAGGATGACCGAACATTGAATTAAAGGATCACCGAGCATGCTGCAGTTGTTGGGAAACCTTGATGATCACCGAACATGCTACTGTAAAAATTTCCTATGACAACAACATTGATTTAAAGTAAGAACTCACATTTTATAAATAATGAAGAATCGTGATATATTGATCATAAATATTGATCCTATTTATATTGATTATGTGCCATATTACATGAACAACAATCAGATTCAATCTACTGAGCTGCCATCAGGTTCAATCTTAAAGCATAGATCAATAATAATTCTGTTGATATATGGTAAGAAATCTTCCCTACTCGTTTGTTGTTGTCTTGTTTATGCCTCATCATATGATCATTAAGATTTGGTGCCATACTCATAAATAGGCTGATTTCTATATATGGTAAGGAATCAACATATGATCATTAAGTTTTGGTGTCATCATTGAAACCTGTTGATATGTGAAGTCTATATTTCTGATGATCATGTCACAGAGAGCTAATTTACATGTTTATTCTTATATCATTTTATTAATGATCATATATAAAGTGGCTTGTCAGATTTACATGTTCATTCTTATTGATCCATACGCCGAAATATGATCAATAATAAATCCATACACCGTTAACTGCCATCAGGTTCAATCTTAAAGCATATGAAGCATCATTTGTGTAAATATATCATGTGCTATATTCATAAGTCCGTGCCAAGGTGTGTGCCCAAATTAAGCAGCCACATAAAAAATGCTTAACTATCAGAGTGCCTAAATTTTATATCAAAAATATAAAGAGCACATCCAGTATATGAAGCTCCAATTAATGCAATAATTTAGGTTCACTAATGCAGTCTCCTTCATTTGTCAGACACTACTTACGTTAATCAAACTTGGAAGTTCTATATTACATTAGAGGCGAGTTAACCATGCTACACGCTAACCCTCACAACCAGAAGCTTTGCTAAGACTTGAAAAGATTATATGGGACATTTATATAACATTATTTACATTCAATTAAACAAATCAAAAGAATATTTCATTGGTGTGATTGGCTCAGTTTTTTTGTGATTTGTATGAATGAGAATACATTTTAACCTGAGAGACACACATAAAAGGAACAGTAAATAATTTTCAGTACATACCTGAAGTCGGAGGCAGGACGAACCTGCTGGCGTTGGTGCTAGCTTCCCTACGCAGATGCAAGGAGCTGGATAAGAAATCAATGAAAATTGGAGTTGACGATGGGGGTTGGCTAGGTTGATGAAGATGAAGAGAAGAATGGAGTATACACAAATAATATCTTTCACAATCAGCAAGAGGAACAGAATAAATCCTACAAATCACCCTTCATTTTCTGATCCTTTTCCTCCAATATTTTTGTTGTAACCAACGACAATATTGTGGAAAATCTCTACACAAATACAGGTTTTGCTCTCTTTGTTGGTTGTATATACTGAAATACTCAGTCAACATTGTTTTGGAGTTTCTGTTGTCCATCAATATCGATGAAATTGACTGTTCACTGTGGAAATGTATCTAATGTTTATCGGGTAGATGTGTTTGTAACCGTTCTACTGATGGATATATTCGACTCATTTGGAACTTGAACATTCTCCATAAGATTCAAGAGGGCATAGGTATCTACCGTCAACATAATTACTTATTTCATCATGATTAGCACCGGGCTGAACTTGAAAAGAAACACTATCAGGTCCTTTCTATACATATTTGTATACATATTTTATGTTGTTGATACTTATACAGATCTCAACATTTTGATGACAATTATATTTTAAAAGCAACCATGGATTATATGGAACAACCCATCTATTATCAACGTTGAAATATGCATTTCTGCCCAAAGTAACGTATATGTTATCATTTCTTCTTTGATATATTGGGTAAGAATCATTCCCCTGTGTTGTTGTGTCTACGTATTGTTTAGGAAAAGTCTTGCTACAGATATTATTTTTCATACATTTATCATTTGGTTTGTAAGATCCATACGGTCTGTAAATCATGTGTTTTAGTACAGCCTCATATAATCCAGGTTCTTGGTCCATATATGGTATTTCAGCTCGTACGATTGAATCGTATTCGTCGGGGGAGCTTAATTTACAAGCAAGATTCAATAACACTAACATGTGTATATGTGGTAACCCCGCTTTTGAAATTCAATGATTTGAACATGTCTGACTACCTTCCCCAGGAAGCCTCTTTTGAATATATCTTTCTTGATCTCCTCATATTTTGAACAAAATATCCTAGTTAAGAGATCAAGACGTTCATGCGGAGTTTTTCTTTCCATTAGCTCATCCTTAATATCCTTCCATTTTGGATTGCATGTCATGGTTATAAACAAATCTAGTTTGCCGATGTGTTGCACAATTGCCATAGCATCTTGGCATCGTTGATACATGTCTCTTGGGCTTCCTGTAAATGAAGAAGGCAGTATTGTTCTTTTTCCAACATTACCTAATCAGAAAGAGTAATGGTTATGACATGGTATTAGTGAGTAATATAATATGTTTACTGTTTGGAAGAAGTTGTTTTATTATACCAGCATTATTTTCTCCAGCATCCAAGCAATCTTGTAAGCCCGAATATAGTTCTGCACATAGATCACTTTGATGTGATCTAATAAAGCATAGTTTTTGTGTTTTGACTTTGACGTAGTGGTCGACTACATATTCTTGGAGCAATCTTCCGCTGCGCAGCAATATCGAATTAGATGCCTCTCAAATTTGGAGAAAGATCATTAAATATTAAGAACAATTACTGAGATTTTGTCGAACTGACACTTGGGAAGAAATTATAGTAAGGTGTGATTACCTGCAACATGTAAGAATAGTAATCACAATATGTTATTTTTTAACTATTTAATGAATGTAAGTTGCAAAACCATCCAAATGTCTTGTATGGTAGCAACAACGGATATTGAAGTGGGTCGTAGAAGCCAGAGTATTCAGGGATGTTCAATAGTTGACCACCAGTTGTTTGAATAATGATATCTCATTCTTGTACTTGCTGATCATCTTCTTGTCCAACCAATATAGCAGTAACTTAAGATGTCGTAGGTACTTTGTATTGAAGAAGATTAGACGGGCGCTCTTTTATAACCAACCTGCATTCATCTATGTCTGGTCGATATGACAGTTGTCGAAACATTTTAACGTAGGGGTTGCACATATACAATATGAGTGTTATTTTTTGAAGTAGCTCAGCTTGCAGCTCATTATTTTCTTGCAAGCGATTTGATCTCTCATGTTCGGTGTCATAGATGAACAATTGAAGAATCGTGGTCTTGAGCCGTAAATCGGGGTAAGGTTTGCAATTCGATGATATATGGCTCCATGTGTCCGGAAACTATATATTCCTTGGTGGAATGAGGGTACAGTATTGTCCATTGTTACACCAAATGAAGTGAAGGCGAACATATGGTTGTATACGCACAAATTTTTCCTGAAATGTTGAGAGTCCTCAGTTTGATCAGTGTAGAGATTTAGAAGTTTGGTTGGTGTGTGAATTTCAGGAAGGGATATTTTTCCTCGATTGCAACACATTGTGTTCGTCTTGTGCTAGAACAATTTAGCATGACAATTGGGGCAGTTTGTTGGTGAGGTTAATTGAAAGCGGGATTCAAAAAGCGCTGGGTAGAAATTTCTTGCGGAGTTACACTGAATATAGGACCTAGTGGTTGCATCAACATTGTCTTCACCATCTTCGTCGTCATTGTCGGTTCCTGACCCAGAGATATCATTGGTGAATGTAGAAGCGACTGAGGTGAAATATGATTGATTTAGTAATTATTTTTGAAGTTAACATAATGAATTTGGTAGTTCAATATACCGGTTGTGATTGTTGGAGGACGCGCTGATGTTGAACTTTCTCCTTGGTGATAAGTTGATTGTGTGTTCACAAAACCGGGCAATCTTCCTGTCTGGTGTTCACGAAAATGTCGTTTTGTTCGTCTCTTGGTATTATTGGCATCACCTTGTTGTGGAGTCATATTAATACTCCGTATGCGGGCAGAGTTGCGATTCATTAGGCGACGACGACTTGCTGTTATTTATAAGTATGTTGCAATCATGTTATTATGAATTCTGGATAATTGACTTCTAATTTTCCGGTGGTGTAATTTATAGTGCCTAGAGTTAGTACGTTTTGAAGTAATTCTTGGCTTGATATTTCTTCCATTGTGTTGTAGTCAATGAATACAAGATTGGTGATGAAGTTGTGTGGTATTGATCATTATGAAGTTGTTGTATATAATTAATTGCATCATAATAGATCAAATAATAAAATGAAAAAAGAAATCTTCTGGTCTCTCTGAAAAATAATGGAATTAATAGATAATCAGTTCTAAATTCGAATTAAAATAGTTAGAGAACCAGAAAATAGATAGCATATAGTATAATCGTTTATAACCAACCTATTAAATGCTGAAATACGTAAGGAAATATGTACATGTCTATATATATTCTAGCGATTTGTACAGTCATGAAGAAGGATGTGAAGTAAGAACATCTTTAGAATCCATAGCTATACATAAATCCTAATCCATAGCCGTTGTTCGAAAGGATTGCTTGATCATTGCATTAGTAGAGTAGTAGAAATAACTAAGACCAATAATTGGAACAGACTAAAAGTTGAACACTGAACAATTGGAACCCAACAACCTCTTTTATAAGATTTACTAATTAAAAAAATTACATTTGCCTTTCCATGACCTAAGTAAATCCCGCCTTTAAAATCTCATCTCTACCCTTCTTCATTAGGCTTTTTGTTCTGTATGCATTCTTCTTAATAAAAATGAGTATACAACTTGAAGAGTTGTGGGAGGTAGCGAGATTGTTGGGTGTAGGCGTGTAAACTTAAAGGTATAAGATTGAGTTATTGGAGATCCTATGACTTAAATTAAAAGTGTGTTGTTAGCAAGGAGAACCTTTAAGTATTTCAATGCCTCCAATTCAAATTTACCAAAGGAGATATCTCTTTCACCACATCACCGCCTCTGTCGCAAAACCTCCTCTCCTGGAAAATTCTTTGGGTGCAGACTCATTCATGCAAAAAAGTTTCTTTTTGATATCTCATGTTTTAGGTTTATGTTCTTTGCTCAATCCGTATATATGAAACATCAAAGAAGAAATGATTTATATCTTGAATCCTGCACTGAATTCTATTGAATTTAATGCTGAACATACATCTAAAGAAGATGTTGCTGGACTTTATAAGAATTAAGCCAGCCAAAAAAGAAATGACTTCATATGCTAAACTATTTGCTGCATATATCATCAATAATTTATTATTTTCTAATAAGGATTGCATGAACATTGCATTAGTAGAGTAGTAGAAATAACTATGACACCAAAAATATGATGAACTAAAAATGAACAACGAACAATTGGAACCCAACAACCACTTTTTTAAGATTTACTAATTAAAAAATTTGCATTAGCCTCCCCATGACTTAAGTAAATCCCGCCTTTAAAATCTCATCCAGTGTTCAGAACAACACATTATCAAAAACATCTGAAAATAAACTTTAATTAAAGAAATTAAGGTAGTAGATGCTAGGAATTTGATTTCAGCTATAAATAGATGAGTGAGTTACAATCGAATGTCGACGCAATATGCTCTAAGATGCAGGAATCTGATTTCAGCAGTTTGGAATGTCAACTTCTAACTCTACACCATTGAAAGGGGACCAATATGCTCGATGATCTAGGAAAAACAACCCATAAATCAGATTCTGATTTCATAAATATGTCCTCATGAATTCATAAATAGATGTGTTGTATTTTACACATTCATAGGGCAATTAAAAATGAAGATATATACATACTTATATATGTACGTGTGTAAATAAATAAGTCATTATGACAGAAATCGGTCGAAATAAAAACAAAACATCTCTCAGCACGTCCTCATGAAATCATGTCATTATAAAAACCCAAAACTCATCCAACAACACAGGCGGATGGTAAAGAAAATGAAGATATTACACAAAAATGACAGGAATCGGTTGTAAGCATTGATTGCCAGCGGCGACAACTGGTTCTATCTTGTCTATGCGGTGGCGGGTATCTACCTTCTTGTTATGGCGGTAGATTTGTGACGTAGACAGAGGGGGCTGGCGGAAAAGGAATAAATAAAAATTATATTTTGGAGGAGGGAGAAGAGGAGCGACAGGGAAAGACGATGAACGAAGAGAGAAAACATACCTAGAGTCGTTTCGTAAAAAGAAGAGGAGTGGCAGGGGCAGCGTGTTTGAGTGCTCAGTAGAGGCGATTGCGAGCTGGATCTAGACCGCCGGATGTAAGCGTTTCGCAAGAAGAGGAGGAGTGGCTACGACTGTGGCTTCGAGTGGTCAGTAGAGGAAATTGCGAGCCAGATCCAGACCGCCGGATGTCGGCGTTTTGCAAGAAGAAGAGGAGCGGTAGCGGCAGTGGCTTTGAGTGGTCAGTAGAGGCAATTGCGAGCCAGATCCAGACCGCCGGTGGCAGGGGAGACTGAGGCGAGGAGTGAGGCACTTCGACGCCGCGTGGGAATGAAATGAAAAAGCGATGGGAGTTGTATTTAGAGAAGAATTATGAACCACAGTTATAAAGAAACGTAGATGCATTCAACGGTGGTGGTTCAGATTTATTATTAGTGGTTAGAAAAAATCGTGGATGCAGGGAGGTGGCTATAATGAGTGGTTAAGATTTATAATGAGCGGTTATAATGAGTAGTTCGACACTTCTTCTTTGATTTCCTGTATTTTAGTTCTATAATTAGTGGCTCAGATTTAATAATCCAAAGTATCCAACGGTGTGAAATGAAAGTGCGGTAAGAGTGGGAAGATTAGTATATTGTCTTATAAAATAAAGATATATATATATATATTCTTATAAAAATATTTTGTGAATATTTGTAAGTTGACAAAATATGTATATATATATACATTTCTGTATAAAAATATATACATATATATATAACTCTTTATAAAAAATTTGCTTATAGATTTGAGTGGGAGTTGAGTGGGATCCAGCTAGAACCCACAGTACTCTGTATTTAGGAAAATTTCTCTTCTCTCTCTAGGCATCCAGCCACCCATCTTCATTTTCCTCTTTTCTTTCAAGGAGGGAGTCCTCATATGCTGGTTTTTGTGAGTTCCAGGCGAGAGGAAGAAGAGGTTGGAGATTAGGGTTTGTTGGAGGAGTTTTTCGGTGGTGGATGGTCGGAGCTCTCGCCGGTGAGGGAAGTTGAAGAGCGCTCGTTGAGTTCTTCCTTAGAGAAGGAGTTTTGCGACTTTGGTTTTGGAAAAGGAAAGAAATCTTACTCTCCTAATCTTCTCCTCCTCTTTTTCTTCTCTATTTTTGGACCAGGCTGGGTCAGATTTTATTAGGAATGTTATTTTTTTCCTTTTTCTCTACTGATGATGATGATTCTTATTTTTTTCCTCTTAAGATGTTTAACCCTTGTTGCTTTTAACTCCTGGCCGGTTAGAAGTGTTTAGCAGCAGCCATGTCAGTTCCTGGACGGCTCGGGAGTGGTTTAGTTTTTAGATCAGTGGATTGTGAGCGTTAAGTCAAAATCGACTGGGAATCCCGTCGATCGACGGGACCTCCCATCGATCGACGGGACCTCCCGTCGATCGATGGGACCACCGTCGTTTGACAGGAACAACAGGGAAAACTGCATCTTGTGTCGTTTAGTCTAAATTGACGGGGGATCCTGTTGATCAACGGGACCTACCGTCGATCGACGGGACAGCCCGCCGATTCTTTTTTTTCCCTTGGTGAAAGTATTGTTTTGCGTTAATGCTTGCTTCCCTCCCTTGAGCATTGGGCATCTAGTTGTCTCCCTTATGGTCCCTTGGATTGGGTTCTTTGCTCAGGTGGGTTCCTTTTCTTCCATGTGAGGAGTATTGCTTCTGCCCTCCCCCCCAGCCTTTTTCTTGTAACCTGATTGTTTTATCTAGAGACATTTTGGTTAGTTTATTAAGCCTAGTGATGAGGTATTTACTCTATTTTTGAGTCTCTTCTGATCGTAAAGTGGGAAAGATTTCCTTGAATCACTTGAATCCTCTTATATTATTGTAAACTCTTTCAGTAGTGTACTGACTTGTCCAACTTTTTGGAAGTATTAGTTTGGTTTATTCTATGGCAAGGTCTACCTTATGAATCTTTTATCTTGGCCTAGTTTGCCACCTTAAGACATTGCTTAAGCAAGTATAATGTTAATTTATGTACGGATGTACTTGAACCGGAAGGATGGGTAAGGGAACAAAGAGATCCTCCATCTCAGATCTTTTATTTATGGTAGGTTGGACAGTGAGACTACCTCCATCTTTTTGTTATGGTAGGCTGGTCAGTGAGATTACCTCCATCTTTTATTTATGGTAGGTTGGACAGTGAGACCACCTCCATCTTTTATTAATAGTAGGTTGGACAGTGAGACCACCTCCCTCTTTTATTAATAGTAGGTTGGAAATTGAGACCACCTCCATCTTTATTAATGGTAGGTTGGACAGTGAGACCACCTCCATCATTTATTAATGGTAGGTTGGATAGTGAGAGCACCACCATCTTTTGTTAAGGGTAGTTGGACAATGAGACCACCACTCTCTTTACTTGATTCCCCCATTTAGGGATTTGTTTTCTATAAACTTGTATATTTGTTCAAGCTGCTTATGCTAATTATATGCTTACTCGTGGTTAATTGTCAGTCTTGTTGCTTCATAGCTTTCTTTACTACTATTACTGTTACTTGCTCCCTTTTAGGCCGAGGCATTCTTTTCTATTGAGTGCCTCAGGTTCAGGTTTGGATCAGTAGCTGGAGCAAGCGGTAGGGTTGTGCTGTCCGGTCCCCGGTAGAGGATCTTCCTGGTTAGGAGCAGTTCTGGATGTTTTGCTTTCCTGCTGTCTCCTTGTGGGCTCTTTTCACTTGTAGAAGCCCGTCAGGTGTTCTTTTTCAGTGTACTTGTAGGTTGCAACTACTTGTTCTACTTTTGAGGTGGAAAGATGTTGCTCTTTGGGAAATTATGTACTTTACTGCATTATGTGAACTTTTCTGTGTAAAGCAATGCATAGAATATCTTCTCTTATTATGTACCACCTATTTAGAAATCGTACTAAGTATTTTCATGTATATATATAGTAAATCTAGACATGTGCTAGCCTTAAAGACCGGTTTGGTCTTCATGCTGGTATAGGATAGATGAATCTATATTTTTCGCCGTATACGTATCTTTCCTATTTGTGGACCAAGTATTCCACAGGACCGAGGGACACGGTCCCAACTCAAAAGAAGCCAAAGTTATCCTTGATATCTACATTTTGTATAAATGTTCGTAAAGAGTGCTTGTGTGAGCATCTGCAGTTGTCCTTTGCATGACCTGGCATCATGACACGTATTTTCCCCTTACTCTGATAATTCTTAAAATATCTCGAGAAAATGCGGGTTGTGACAAAAACTCAGCTCCAAGAGATTACAACTCAGATCCCTCGGGAACTCTCAGGTTTGCTCCAAACCCTACCTCAGGCTCAACAGCCCTACCTCAGGCTAAACAACCCTACCACTCAGAGTTCTCCAACTCCTACAACTCAGAAATCCTCCTGATTTCCTACCTCAGGCCTATAGAGAAGCCCTGCCTCAGATCTCCTCAGAAACCCTACTACTCATGTTGAGAGTACACCTCTATAGTCTCAGGCACAAAGCCTTACAATCTGAAGAACTAAGCCCTACATACTCAGGCACAAGGACCTACACACTCAGAACAAATAAGTTCTTACATAGTTGATATTTTGCTTTTACAACATAGGACTATAAAGATATAACCTTCCGCTTTGGTCTTCTATTGTTGATGTACAGCAGATGCTATCTTGGAATAGGGCTGAATGGCAGCAGCTTCAAGCCTTGTTCCTTTCTGATCTTCTTCTTCAGTAGATGAAGAAAGATCCACTTGTTCTTCTTGATTGAATCAGCATGAACAATCTTATCTCAATTGTTTGCTCGTAGCTTCAGGAAGCAGGAAGAGATATCTGTGGAAGCCGTCAATAGCATAGTAGCTGCTCTTTCAGATTCATTTCCACCCTTCCAAAATGACCTAACATCTTCTTTTATAATTCCTCCAATCTGCAATGGCTCTGAAGAGTGCCCTATCACAGCATGGACAAAAATAAAAAATGTTATCTTTGTTCTCCAGCCACTTGCGCCAAAAGTAGATCCCGCTAGGACTTTATTCAAATATGAATCTGTCTCAGTGGTTGGGCTGAGACAGGCTTCAGTCTCAGCGGCTAAGCTCCAGTCTCAGCGGCAGAATCTGTCTGTATCTCAGCGAATCCGCTGAGATAGTTAGTCTTCTCAGCGATTTCTGTCTAATTATAGCTCAGCTGAAAATGACTCCTTCTCAGCGTCTCTGGCTGCGTCTCAGCGGTTCAGCTGAGACCATGTTGTCATCTTAGCAGTTTTCACAATAAAACTAGAGAACTATTCCAATGATTGAAATGACCTAACCCTGCATTGACATGATGTAAAAGAGGGTTTATCAAATACAATATGTACTTAGCATTGAGTGTGATGCCTCTTCAAATTAAGGGAACATTGAGGCAATATTCCAAACAATCTCCCCCAATTTGAAGAAGGCAGAACATACACCAATGCTAAGATACATAACCATAAATAACCATATCATGACAAATAATGAAATATTAGAATTAAAAGTCATGATAACATAACAATATAATTATTAACAGAATATAGGTACCATAGAAGATATCATGACACATTATGAAATTTAACAGTTATAACAACATAGCAATAACATTGTTAACTAAATATAGGCACCACAGTATATATTAATCATTAATATAGAACAATATTAAGCTTAAATAATATTGACCTATTAACACAAGATATCATTTCAATCATAAGAATCAATTTCATTAGTGATAAAATGTCATTACAACTTTCAGTTCACATTTGATTCAAATGAAATTCTAAATACATTGGTTCATGTTTTTCTTTTCTTTGATGCGCTTGAGCACTCAGCACCATCAGCAACAGCCTCCTATTTTGGAGTAGTAGCTTTCATCTCAGCTATCTTACTCTTGTTCTCTTACCACTTGAAATAAAGATATGGCTTTGGAATATATCTTGAAGGCATTCTCTTTGGGTTGCTCTTCCTTAAAATATTCTCGTTGAAGACCCTTTCCCTCTGGGAATTCCTCTCACGGTGCTTGATCCATTCCTCTACAGGATATATTCTGCCAATATAATTGCAGATTTGGCCATGATTCAGCCAAGCATTCAGAATTATACTTTTGGAGTCATCACTCCAATGCTTATAGTCAGGATCCTTGGCCTGCTCACTTCTGTCTTTGGCCATGAATTCCTCAGCAAGCAAGACCCCTTCTCTCTTCCTTGTTGATGCAAGTTGAGCATCTTGAGCAATTTTGGCTTGATCCTCAAAGTCAAAATCCTCCTTTCTCAGATTATCCAGCAAAGGAAGGTTCAGTGCAATCCTAGTTCCTTGCAGAACCTTGAGGGCCAGCTCAGAGTTTGTCTTAGTATTGGTCTCCTCCCCCTTTCTGGATTCTTCAAATACTTTTTGTTCTATACTTTGGAAAGCAGCTGCTACTGAACCAGATAGGGCTTGGAAGGCATTCTCTAGATCAGATTTCAGTTCATTCTTCATCTTTTCAGCCTCTCCAATCATTGTGGTTATTGTAGACCACACAAACTCTTCAATATGGTTTGAGGCCTTCTCTATTACCTCATCAGTTTTGCTCACATAATTCTTGACATAGGTCATGTCATTCTCTGAGAGTTGCAGGCTCTTGTCCATTGATCTTAGAATAGTATTCTGGGCAACTACTGATTTTTCAGCAAGATCAAACCATTTTGTCATCTGTCTATTGAGGTAAGAAGTTTCTTCCTTTAAGACTTGTATTTCATACATCACTTCACTCTTTATTGAAGAAATAGATTTATCAATATATTCCTTTATTGAGGTCATATGACCATCAATAAGTTTACTGATAGAACTTAGGATAAGTTCATTTGAGACTGTAGAGGTGGAGGGTTGTACTTCAGCAATGGGGGATTATTGTAGTTTAGCTACCACTGTGGGTATGCTTTTCTCTTATAGGGCATGAATATCACACTCATTTAAAGTGGATGGCTCCTTTGCATGATCTTCATGCTTCCCCTCAACCAGAGCAGGGATCTGATCCCCCTCAGCCTTATCATTCATATCAACAGCCTCTGTAGATGGATCTGTGTGATCTGCATTAATTCCATCATCACTGTTAATTTTGACATCTTCATCACCTGATAAGTTCTTTTGCACCTCCCCCTTAGATAGGGCATCCATCCTATCAGGATCTACTAAATCCAATAAATCCGGGGAGTTATCAGGAATTAGACTTATCCTTCTTTCAAGATTAAGGATAATTTTGTCAATCTTATATTGCAAATCACCAGGATTATTTGATTGCTCCTCATCATTTCTTATAGATTCAGCAGACACATTTTGTGCATTGTTATCAGCTTCTTGAGGATTAGGAGCATCACTTTGAGTATGATCTCCTTCATTGCCATCAGATTTCTCTTTAGCGGCATCAACATCCTCATTTTTCTCATGCTCTTTAGCTGCAGCAGCATCCTCATGTTCTTCATGAACTTCTTTGTCTTGACTGATGTCAGATCATTGATCATCATCAGCAGGGACATTCTCTTCATCATCTGAATTTGAATCAGAACATACTATTCTAGCCTTCTTTAGTCCTTTAACTAACTTCCTTTTCTTCTCCTTTACCTCAGAGGGCTGGCTCATTGGGAGCACCCTTGAGAAACTATCTAATGTCATTATGTCCATTCTTTGAAGATTGTTAAGGTTGGAACCTTTGGAGCTACCAAATTCTTCAGGATAGGAGTTCAGAAGGTAGAGAGAAAGAATTTTGCCCATGTTAGGAGCATGCAGACATTCTTTGATCCATTCGTAGATCACGGCAACCCATGAGGTCTTTTTTTTCAAGACCACTCTTGTCATCAACTCAAACATATACTTAGAAATTGTATCATGGGACCCAGGTTTGCAAAGAAAGGCTTTGCCTACAATGTCTGATAGTAGCTTCCCTTTTTTATTAAAATGTTTCCACTTTAGTAAGCCAGTCTTGACATCACTATACTCACACCATTTGAGGGCTTTCTCTTTGTCCTCTTCATAGACAATATCTTCCTCATCATGACTGTATGAGGGCATTTGAAGTGCTTTCTCCAGCTTCCTTTGAGATATCTTAATCTTCAAGCTTCCAATTTTGGACTTTAAGGAGGACTTGGAAGATGATAGCCTTGCATTACTGTACAGTTCCAGAACATTAGTTCTGGGAATCACTGATGGCTCTGACATTAGATATTCCAACCATTGTCCTTCTAGGAGTTGAATCACTTCTTTAATTTCTGGTTGAGCATGCTGAAAGCCATTTCTTATTATCTAATAGCCTTCCAGAAGATCCTTTGAACTCTTTGGCGACATTCTTGAAGAAAACAAGTTGCTGAGTTAGCGAGAAAGGAAGGGTCGTCTCGATGGCTAGATAGGGTTTAGTGTGTGAAAAAGTGATTTAATCAACATAGCACTATTTATAGGTGTATTACAAGTTATTCTTAAAGAGTGATGTTGATTAGACTTAATAATGATATGTTTTAATTAAGCAATCCTGTCTCAGAGGATCCGCTGAGACGGAAAGCTTGACTGGCGGGACAAGGTAATATTAACTGCTGAGATGACTTAGCTGTCTCAGCAGTTAAGCTGAGACTGTCTGATAGCTAAAATTTAGGATATAAATAATTTTCTCCAAATTCTACGAACTATAGGCAAGAGCACCTATCGTTCATAGCATAGGATATTCAAAACAAATAAATATCAAGTGTCGTATTCCACGGGTCTGTTGATTACTTCTACTCACGCAAATTATTATTATTTTATCGGCAGTAAAATAGAGTTTTGAAAATAATTAAAAGAAAAGAAACATTTGATCGAGAATCATTCTTAAGTGAAATGTTTTGTAAATCTAGAATTCAAAAGAAATCGATTTAGACAAACTTGATCGTGGAGGTTCCCAAAATATGATAGAACCTCTCTCGAGAGAACTACCACCTAACCTTAGGTTGATTGATTAATACCCCTCGGCCAGTCGAACCCCCTAAGCTTGCTTTATGCTGTGAGCCCCACTATTGGATTTGACTCCAATCCGGAAGATTTGCGTCACCCTCTCTCGAGGAATGCATACAACTCTTTTTACCGATGAGCGATCTACCCGTATTTACGGATCTCTCGATACACTAAAATACGGATCAAACTTGATTATCATACCCTAGAAATATGAAACCAAAAATTGCAAATCAACGGTAAATCTTAGTTTTCTAAAACTAAACTATGAATAAGAGATTTTGAAAAGATAAAAGCTTAAGAATTCATCCGACCAAATGCTATGAAAATTAACTAAACATAATTGAGAAGAAAGATATTTTTATTTCTAAGTAAAGAAAAGTACAATTGCATGTAAAGTAAATCTAAGCTAGGAATTAAAAAAGACAAGACATAAAATAAAGTTACACTAAGAAAAATGCAGAAAAACTATACTAGAAACGATCCAAACTAAGCATGGACTGGATCCCCATCACTTTGGCAGCAGCTGGATTTTATAGGCAGAAAATTGCTGAGTCACGCCCTTGGTCACGCCCGTGACCAAGGGCGTGTAAGCTGCGTAATTGCGTCTTGAAAGCCCGGGAACGTTGGGGAAGAAAAACCGCCAAAATTAATCATCTCGACGGGTCACGGCCTCGGTCACCCCCGTGACCTAGGGCGTGACTTGACCGAATCTGGAAACGGCGGGAAACGGCGCGATCTGGAGTTATTCTGGCAGTTGCGGGAATGGTCACCCCCTAGGTCATGGCCGTGACATGTAGTCACGCCCGTGACAGAGGGCGTGACATGACCGAGTCTGGAAACGGCGCGATCTGGAGTTATTCTGGCAGTTGCGGGAATGGTCACCCCCTAGGTCATGGCCGTGACTTGATGTCACGCCCGTGACAGAGGGCGTGTAGGCTGGAAATGATGTGGCGGCGTGTTCTGGCAGCTGGAAGATGGCTGGGTTGAGTCATGGCCGTGACTTGATGTCACGCCCTTGGTCATGGCCGTGACCGAGGGCGTGTAATACTAAATTGGGCTGGCGGCATGATCAGGCAGCTGGAAGATGGCTGGGTTGAGTCATGGCCGTGACTTGAAGTCACGCCCTTGGTCATGGCCGTGACCGAGGGCGTGTACTGAAGATTTTTGCAGACTTGTTCCATTCTTTCCCCTGAACATGGCTGTGAGCTTGAATTTGCTATTAGCAGCCCCAGATTACCTCAAAACACAAAATAAAGCGAATTAGATATATATTAAACTAAAATTATATAAAAACTCATTAATTACTACTAAAATACTATATAAAAATAACTATAAATAATGCACTATCAAATACCCCCAGACTAAGTATTTTGCTTGTCCCCAAGCAAACGCATACGAGCTAGCAAAAATAAAATAAACTAATCAATCAATTTGGCTATGTCGTACACGAGTACGATGCGAAATTAAAGGTAGGAAAACTATGAAAAACAAACTGAAAATTATTACTTAATCTTAGCAAATAATTTTATAAATTCCACTAGCATAAAATAAATCATCCCATATTTAAGCAAAAGTAAAAACTGAGTAATATGACGAATGAAAAGTGCATTGAATTGCTACTAAAATCTTAGAGACATTTTATAATCATATCAATTCAAGTCAAAAATCCACACTCTTACCTAAAAAAATTTACCCAATTTACTTTCTCGCTACCGTACTAAAAATAAACCTAAGAAGCATGAATCAAAAGGACTTTCATTAGGCGTAACGTTTTGGCTTGGGTTTAAAGGTGCGGAAATCAAAAGATAAACATGAAGGGTTCAAGCACACTTAAACATAAGCGAGAGCTTTGCATGAAATGATGCTGCTAAAAATAATTTTTGATACCCCAAATTATTTTTGATATATAAAATTGGGATCAAAAATAGTTTTTTTTCATAATCTTTTTCACATAATTTTTCAAATAGTTTTTTCATCAATTTTTTTGTTTGCTTTTTGCTATTTATTAACTTCTTTTGTAGCCATCGTGAGATAATTGTAACTTCCACCATCTTCACAAAATATAGTACACACTAGCAACATATAAAGCTCAAAATAATTTTGTGTGCAACAAAGGTAGGCTATTTGGCTTTGGTGAAAAATATGTGGAGCTACCAAAAGGAAGGGAAAAGGCGCAATGTGGCTAACAATGATTTAACTTTTAAGGTTTGGAATACAAAGGCTCAATCTATTCAATAAAATGCCTTGATCATATTCATGCTTCTAAGTCTATTTTAGCAAAGTATTGAAAAATTCAAGAGAAGCAAATTCTAGATAGAAAATAAAGAGAATTGACTTTTCATGAAAATGAAAATAACAAGCGTCTAGATCGGTTCGCATCTACTACACTCAACACTAATCAACATTACAAAGATTTTTTTTAAAAAAAAGAGAAAAAAAAAAAAAAAAAAATAAGGGATGTTAGATTTTATAAAAGTGAAAAATATAAAAAGATAGCTATGAAAAAATGCAAATATTCAAGAAAGTTTTTTCAAAAATAACATGCTACCTTAATTAGAAACACTGCATGAGTCAACATATTACTCGTGAAACATAGGCAAAATGAAAATTAGAGAAATTTATTCTAACTAAGCAAGTATATAATTGATTAAAAACAAGAAAAGACATAGTCATGGGGTACTAAAGACAAAAATTAACTCAAATTCTTACATGTTTTTTTTCATAAGTTTTATAATAAAATCTAATTTTTCTTGGGTTTTTTTTTGGGAAAAAAAAATGCAACATAAAAAAAAAACTGATAAGGAATATGAAATATTTTTTTTTGTTTTGAATTTGCTTTTAAAAAAAAACATGAAAGCCAATATTCCCCCAGACTAGAGGGAAACATTGTCCTCAATGTTAAAAAAAAAACTAAGTAAGAGAGAAAACAATAAAAAGAAAAATGCATAAAAAAAAAGAAAAAGAAAGGAAAAGATAAACAAGGGGTGTCTCCCAAGAGCGCTTTTCTTTTTCCCGTCTTTAAGCTAGACGGTTATTGTTAGGAAAATGGAAAATAAAATTTAAAATGCACAGGCAACTCCCTTAATTCACGCTTAGGTGAATGTGCCGAAATCGGTCGCCCGGCTACTCCTCCGCTATACTCTTGATTCTTCCGTTGTCCGTTAGCGTGAAATTGTGAATCCAAATTACCTATACATACCTTAGGTAATTTGGAATGTTGGAGATGAGCGGCAAATGGATCGGTGAAGACGTTTGGTTGCAACGGCTCATCCTCTGCATGAAAATCGTTAGAATCAAAAGAATCAAAATTTAGCGAGTCAGAAAATTTTTCACAAGGAGGAGTTTCTTGTGAAAATACATGATTAAGCTCCGGTTGTTCATTTTCAAAAATAAAATTTGTATCCAAAAATTTATTTGAAATTCCAAGTGGACTAAATTCATGGGACACAATATTTTCATGAATTTCACTTTCAAAGTGAATAATTGGCGAGAGAGAAAATTCATGAAAAAAAGGAGGAGATTCGGGCGGAGGAGGAGAAGAAACATGTTCTTCATCAATTTCGTCCGGTGTCTCCATGACTCTTTTAAATTCATGGTAAAGAAGTTCTTCTTGAGCTTGGGTATAAATATTTAAATTTTGACAAATAGAATCTGGAGAATACCCAAGAGTAGAAGAAAAAGAATTTTGTGGGGTAAAAGAGGAGGAATGAAAATCTTGATTGGCTGAATTTCCTTCATCGCACCGAAAACTATCTGGGTGATCTTGCCACCATGAATAATTAATATCGGAGCAAGAAGAAATATTATTATAATCGGAAAAATCATTCGCATGAAAACTAGATGAATTATTTTCATCAAAGTTTGAATAATTATTTTCATAAATAAACTCAAAATTATTTCCATAAGAAAAATTTTGAGGGTAAAAATTAATATAACAATCCTCACTTCGATGCGGTGCTCCACAAAAATTACAATTAATTTGGCGCTTTCGTGCGGCTTCCAAAAGATTGACTTTATTTTGAAGCTCGGCAACTTTGGCGGCCAATTGAGATAACATTTTTGAAGAAAGAAAATCGAACAACCGTCACTTAATAGAATGAAATTTGAAAATAAATCAAAAGGAGAAATGGGGGCGGAGAAAGAGATTGATAAAAGTAATAAAATTCACGCTTTCAAAATATCAACAAAAATATTTCCCCGGCAACGGCGCCAAAAACTTGATAGCTAAAATTTAGGATATAAATAATTTTCTCCAAATTCTACGAACTATAGGCAAGAGCACCTATCGTTCATAGCATAGGATATTCAAAACAAATAAATATCAAGTGTCGTATTCCACGGGTCTGTTGATTACTTCTACTCACGCAAATTATTATTATTTTATCGGCAGTAAAATAGAGTTTTGAAAATAATTAAAAGAAAAGAAACATTTGATCGAGAATCATTCTTAAGTGAAATGTTTTGTAAATCTAGAATTCAAAAGAAATCGATTTAGACAAACTTGATCGTGGAGGTTCCCAAAATATGATAGAACCTCTCTCGAGAGAACTACCACCTAACCTTAGGTTGATTGATTAAGACCCCTCGGCCAGTCGAACCCCCTAAGCTTGCTTTATGCTGTGAGCCCCACTATTGGATTTGACTCCAATCCGGAAGATTTGCGTCACCCTCTCTCGAGGAATGCATACAACTCTTTTTACCGATGAGCGATCTACCCGTATTTACGGATCTCTCGATACACTAAAATACGGATCAAACTTGATTATCATACCCTAGAAATATGAAACCAAAAATTGCAAATCAACGGTAAATCTTAGTTTTCTAAAACTAAACTATGAATAAGAGATTTTGAAAAGATAAAAGCTTAAGAATTCATCCGACCAAATGCTATGAAAATTAACTAAACATAATTGAGAAGAAAGATATTTTTATTTCTAAGTAAAGAAAAGTACAATTGCATGTAAAGTAAATCTAAGCTAGGAATTAAAAAAGACAAGACATAAAATAAAGTTACACTAAGAAAAATGCAGAAAAACTATACTAGAAACGATCCAAACTAAGCATGGACTGGATCCCCATCACTTTGGCAGCAGCTGGATTTTATAGGCAGAAAATTGCTGAGTCACGCCCTTGGTCACGCCCGTGACCAAGGGCGTGTAAGCTGCGTAATTGCGTCTTGAAAGCCCGGGAACGTTGGGGAAGAAAAACCGCCAAAATTAATCATCTCGACGGGTCACGGCCTCGGTCACCCCCGTGACCTAGGGCGTGACTTGACCGAATCTGGAAACGGCGGGAAACGGCGCGATCTGGAGTTATTCTGGCAGTTGCGGGAATGGTCACCCCCTAGGTCATGGCCGTGACTTGATGTCACGCCCGTGACAGAGGGCGTGTAGGCTGGAAATGATGTGGCGGCGTGTTCTGGCAGCTGGAAGATGGCTGGGTTGAGTCATGGCCGTGACTTGATGTCACGCCCTTGGTCATGGCCGTGACCGAGGGCGTGTAATACTAAATTGGGCTGGCGGCATGATCAGGCAGCTGGAAGATGGCTGGGTTGAGTCATGGCCGTGACTTGAAGTCACGCCCTTGGTCATGGCCGTGACCGAGGGCGTGTACTGAAGATTTTTGCAGACTTGTTCCATTCTTTCCCCTGAACATGGCTGTGAGCTTGAATTTGCTATTAGTAGCCCCAGATTACCTCAAAACACAAAATAAAGCGAATTAGATATATATTAAACTAAAATTATATAAAAACTCATTAATTACTACTAAAATACTATATAAAAATAACTATAAATAATGCACTATCACTGTCTTAGGTGAACTCACTGCCTAGCAGTGAACCCTTTTAAATTGGATCGTCTTTCCCCCTAATCATATCACTCAGTGTTTGAAGCATTACCATTTTTAAGCAAAGCTTAAAAGATAAAATGACAAGCATTATAGACAATATGAAATGTTGAAGCCTATTCTAAATTCAACATTCCTAGCTCAATTTTGAAAACATTCAACTTATCCTCATCCAATGGCTTTGTAAATATATCTACAACTTGATTGTTAGTGGGGACATGTTCAAGACAGATATCTTTACATTCTACATGTTCTCTAATAAAATGATACCTTATTTTTATATGCTTAGTCCTGCTATTAGAGACAGGATTCTTAGCAATAGAAATAGCACTGGATGAGTCATAAAATAGTGGAGAATTACTTACCTTGAGGTTGCAGTCCTCTAGCTGGTGTTGTATTCATAGTAATTGTCCACAGCAGCTCCATGTAGCAATGTACTCAGACTCAGCTTTGGATATTACCACACTAATCTGCTTCTTGCTACTCTAAGAGATCAACCTCCTGTCTAGGAATTGACAAGTTCCACTTGTACTTTTCCTATCTTCTTTGCATCCTGCAAAATCTGCATCTGAAAAGTCAGTTATTTCAAAATCATTGTTCTTAGGGTACTAAAGGCCAAGATGTTGGTTGCCTTTAAGGTATCTCAAAATCCTTTTTGCAGCTAAGTTGTGAGTTTCCTTAGGGCATGCTTGGTGCCTAGCACAAACACATGTTGCATACATAATGTCTGCTCTACAAGCAGTCAGATACAACAGGGATCCAATGATACACCTGTACATTGATTCATCAAAGGGTTTTCCCTTCTCATCCTTGTCCAGGGAAATATTTGACCCAATGGGAGTTTTCTTGGTGGAAGCAGATTTCATCCCAAACTTCTTGATAATCTACCTAGTGTCCTTGGTTTGAGAGGTGAATATCCTCTCATCAGATTGTTTCACTTCGAGGCATAAAAAGTGCTTAAGCTCTCTCATACTGCTCATCTCAAACTCCCCCTGCATAAGGTTGGCAAACCTTTTGCAAAGGTTGGTATCAGTAGACCCAAAAATTATGTCATCAACATAAATTTTGACTAGGAGACACTTGCCCTTTGTTTCCCTAAGAAACAATGTACTATCTATCTTTCCCCTCAAGAACTTGTTCTTGATGAGAATACCAGACAAGGTCTCATACCAAGTCCTAGGGGTTAGCTTTAGACCATATAATGCTTTCCTAAGAAAATAAACATGGGAGGTAAGATTTGGATGTACAAAACCCGATGGTTGTTCCACATATACCTCCTCTTTCAAATCTCCATTTAGAAAGGCTGACTTGACATCCATCTGGTATACTTTGAACCCCTTGTGGGCAGCATAAACAAGGAATAATCTAATTTCCTCTAACCTTGCAACTGGGGTAAAGGTTTGGTCAAAGTCATTACCTTCTTCTTGCATATCCCTTGGCTACCAGTCTAGCCTTATTCTTGATGATGATGCCATTCTCATCTAGCTTGTTTCTATAGATCCATTTGGTGCCAATTATGTTGTGTCCTTGAGGTATTGGCACCAAAATCCATACTTTGCACCTCTCGAATTGTAGAAGCTCTTCTTGCATGGCTTGATTCCAGAAAGTATCTTAATTAGCTTCTTCAAACATCTTGGGCTCAATCTGAGATAGAAAGCTCAGGAATAGAGCTTTATTGTGAGCTCTGCTTCTGGTGATCACCCCTTGGTTCTCATCTCCAATTATCTGGTTCCTTGGATGATCCCTCAGATGCCTGATTGTTGCAGGCAATCTGATAGTATTCAGCAGATATTCAATGGAGCAGCAGGTTCTTCAGCAGCCTACTGATCTTCATCTTCAGGAACAGCAGCCTCTGAAAAGATTCTGCTGGTGCTGGGTATGTCTTCGATAGACATTTCTTGCATCTTCTTTTCATTAACTATCAAAATAGGAGAGTTGGACCAGCCCTTATAAAGTAGGATGGTCTCATCAAATACAACATACATTGATTCCTCAACAACATAAGTCTTCTTGTTGAATACTCTATAGGCTCTACTATGTGAGCTATATCCAACAAGAACACCAACATTGCATTTTTCAGCAAACTTTGTTAGTTGGGATTTTCCATTATTTAAAATATAGCATTTGCAACCAAAGATTCTACAATATGAAATTGCTGGTTGTTTGCCTTTTAGAATCTCATATGGGGTTTTTCCAAGGGCCTTATTGATGGAAGCTCTATTGAGAACATAACAAGCAGCATTGACTGCCTCAGCCCAGAAATATTCTGGGAGTGAGGAGTCACTAAGCAGTGTTCTCCCAGATTCTATCAAGGTCCCATTCCTCCTCTCAACCACACCATTTTGTTGTGGAGTCATTGGGGAGGAAAACTCTTTGATGATACCAAATTCCTGACAAAACTTTGTCATGGCCCCTGATTGAAATTTTGTACCATTGTTAGTTCTAGTTTGGACCACAGTACATTGTAGTTCATTCTAGATTGCCTTGACATAGTTTATGAAGATATCTACAGTATCAGATTTCTTCATAAGGAAGAATTCCCATGTATATTTTAAGTGATCATCAACAATCACTAAAGTATACAACTTCTCACCTAGGCTCTGAATGGGCAAAGGACCAAACAAGTCCATATGCAACAGATATAAATATCTTTCAGTGTCTTTGTAGCCAATGCTTTTAAAGGTGGCCTTAGTTTGCTTGCCCATTTGGCTTGCATGACAGGGACCACTTTTAATATATTTCAAATTTGGACTATTTCTAATAAGGTTTTTAGAAAATAGTCTATATAATGTCTTGTAGTTAATATGAGCAAGTCTCTTGTGTCATTGAACACAAAGAGATTCACTCTCATTAGCAACAAGACATACTGGAGATAAAGAACTATTGCAAATAAAATCTAAGCAATAAACATTCTCACTTCTAGTGCCTGAGAGAATGATCTCTAAGTCAATTGACTTTTTGATCAAGCACTTGTCATTGTGGAATTCAATGACATAGCCCAAGTCATATAGTTGACTTATGCTTACAAGATTGTGTTGCAACACTTCAACATAAGCTACCCTTGTTATTGAAACTATGCCATTGGAGATCATACCATATCCTTTTGTGACTCCTTTTTCAGAACCTCCAAAGATAACTTTAGGTCCATTCTTCATAGGAGTGTAATCCTGCAGAAGACTCCTTATTCCTGTCATGTGCCTTAAGCACCCACTGTCCAAGTACCATATTTCCCTTTGGCTGGTACTTGAACACACCTGCAAAATGTAATTCATTTTCCCTTTGCAGCCCAATTATTTTTGGGTCCTAGGTTCCTATTATAATAAACAGACACTCGTTCACTCACAACAACCTTTGCAGGAAAGCTCCTCTTTGCATTAGGCACACTAGTGTTGTGCCAACAATTTATGGCAAAGTGTCCCACATTACCACAACACCAACATTCATGGATGTTGTACCTTCTTTTCTGAACACTCTTTGAGGTGGAAGGAGCATCATAATGCTTATGTTCAGTGAAGAAGCTAGCAACATTCTTCCTAATCCTGTTAGCAATAACCTAACTTGTTTACTATCTATAGTTAGTCTTAGTAGAATTTATCTGAATGGCATCAGCTGGTTTTAGCTTAGCAGCTAAGCAAGAGTTAATGGCATCAGATACTGTGCTGTTTGACTTGATAATGGGCCTGTCAGCAACCATGTGTTTTGCTATGTGGGATTTAGAAGAACCAGCTTCCTTATCATTGAATGAGGGGGCTGAGGTACCAAATACAAATGGTCCAGAATGGGCCAATTGAATTTCCTCATGGGGAGCTTTCAAAGCACTCATCACCATGCCCTTTATCCTGCTACAGTTAGGAGTATTCTCCTTCCTATAGGAGCTTCCATTTTTTGAGTGACCATACATGTTGTCCTGGTCATACCTGTTAGAGGGAAGAAACACCTTTTGAAAGGTGGTATGAGGCTTAGCTTTAGCCTGACCCTTTCCTCCATTCTCAGCACCTACTGCCACCTTATTGAAACCAAACCCTATCCTATTAGTTTGGGAGGAGAAGGTGTCAATGATAGGCAGTATAGATTTGGGTTTGGAGAATTGAGCCAGTAAGCTCTTCTCTTTTAAAAGCTTCTCCTCAAGGTCCTTAATGACCTTGTTCTTTTGGCTTATGGTGCTTAATTGGAATATTGTTATTCCCTTCAGCAGACTAATTTCTCTACTCATCCGAGCCATTTGGGTAGCTGACTCAGTACATTCAGGATTTGCCTGCTGAAGGGAAGCAATTTCTTGAGCTTGCTTCTTGCTCTTTTTCAGAGCTTCCAAAAGAGCAACAAACATGTCAATCAATTGATTGACATCCACCTCAGATTCTGAACCACTTTCTGTTGGAGCTTGTGTTCCACTTCTCTTAGTTTGATAAATAACAAATCATACTATGTATTTGATCTTGCTTGTGTTTATAGTGTGCAGGTACTATAATTATATACCCCTATGAACAGGGTGCTGATTGATGATGATTCTCTGGAAAGAGAGCTAACGCTCGTGTTAGTTGTTAATGCCCAGCATTAACAACCGCTGAGGAGGAGTGCCGTCGAGAACAAATCCGTCGAGTTGAAGTCGACGAAACTGCTTTCGACGAAATTTGAAGGCATTCGACGAAAGGAGCTTCCGTTCGACGAAAAGAACCTGTGCGCGATGAAATTGCGCTTGACAAACTGCGTTCGATGAACTTTGAGTTCCATTCGACGAAATAAGCCTGCGCTCGACCAAATTGCGCTTGACAAACTGCGTTCGACGAACTCTGAAGGCGTTCGACGAAAAGAACCTGCGGTCGACGAAATTGAGCTTGACAAACTGTGTTCGATGAACTTGATGGCGTTTGACAAACTTTGATTCCGTTCGATGAAGGCACGTTCAACGAAATTTGGTTCTGCCACGCTCCCGCTCCCGACGCTATGCATGATCTCAACAACTACCATAAACGTTCACTAACGCTGGCGTTAACCATTAACGCCACGCTTTAGCTCCAATTTCTATTTAAAGATCTGACTTTGTTTGCTGAAGCAAGAGATGCATTGAAGCCTTCATTCCAAAGATTTGAGAGAGCATTTCATTCATAATTCAGAGAGAACTCCCAACACCAACATTAAGGAACAAGAGTGAGAAGGAGATTTCCAATGGCAAATTTGAAGAAGGACGTTCGCTTCAACTCCGACGTGGTCATGGCGTATCTTCAACATCTCCTTCAGCGCTCTTCATTCTAGGGAGTTATTTGTTCTAATTTTATCTTTATCCTTTTATATTTTTCTTGTAACGGTAGTGAATTTGCCGCCTTTTTGTGGCGACTAGGTCCTTGTGCGGCTTAGGGGGTAATTCGCCGCCTTGTGCGTGGCGACTAGGTCAAGGGTAGATCTAAGGGGTAGCTAGAGGCCTTATCTGGGGATAGATAGGCTATAGCCAACAGGTCCTTGGGAGAAGGACCGGTGAAGGAACAAAAGGAGATTTTCATGTTGTCGCCTCCAATTTCAACCGTTATTAAAATATTATCCTTGTAATCATTTTTGTGATATATAAAATTCTTTTTCAGTATATCTAATTTTTCTGGAATTATATTTCATTAAGAAAATCATTTTGAATATTTCTGTGAAAATACTTTTTCTGGAGAGTTAACGCCAGCGTTGACTCTTAACTCCAGGCGTTAGCGACAGAGCAAAAAGTTTTTCTGTTTGGTTAAACTCTGTAAGCTTATTCTCAAAAATAGTTAACCCCTTATTCACCCCCCCCCCCCCCTCTAAGGGCGCCATCAGATCCAACACTTGGTACAACTTGGAGCCAAAGAAGCCTTGTGGGAACCTAAAGACCCATGAGGTTAAACTCAAAATTCAACAACAAGAGTACAACTTGGAGCCAAAGAAGAAGAGTTTGGCCTTAAAGTCAAAAAAGGAGGCAAATGGAGATGATGATGATGAGGACGAGGAGAGCCTTTTTGTGAAGAAGTTCAAAAGGTTCATGAGAATCCGGAAAGGAGAAACACCTTCCGGAAATATTTCATCAAAAAGGGATCTTCATCAAAGAAAGAGAAAGGTAGCGACGAGGACGATGATGATTGACCACCACCGGAGTGCTACCATGGTAGAAAGACCAGACATATTTAGAGCAAGTGCCCAAAATATCTGAAAGAGCGTAAAGAAAAAGGGCACAAGGGAAAGGAGAATAAGAAGGTTCTAAAAGCGGCTACATGGGATGACTCCTCCTCCGAGGATTCAAGCGGCTCATCCACTAGCGATGAAGAAGAGGCAAATATGTGCCTTATGGGAAAAGGTGACAAGACATCCGAGGATGAAAGCAGTGTCCAAAGCGACACTGAGGTAACTCTCCCTACTTCTTATGATGATTTATATATTGAGTATTTACAAATATGCAAATTCATTGAAAAAAGTTTACAAGATATTGATCTTCTAAATTCTGAAAATAAACTTTTGTTAAATGAAAACAAAAAATTATCTAAACTATTAGGGAAAGAAAAGGTACCTTGCCAAGAGTGCAATCACTCCTTGGCAAGAGTGAAAGAACTTGAAGAAGCTCTTTCTAAATCCCACTCCACTATTGAACTTCTTACTAAGGAGAAGGGGGGTTTGGAAAGAACTTTAAAAACCTCTCTTTCTCAAATAGAGGATGGAAATAAGAGTTTTGCGAATCGGTGTGTTATGTTGGTAACGGAAAACACCACTCTCAAAGCTCGTATTCATGATTTAAATTTGGCTACTAAGAAGTTTGGAGTTGGGAAAAGATCTCTGGACATGATCTTGGCCAGCCAATGCCATGGAAGTGCAAAATATGGCCTTGGATATAGCTCTGGAAGCTATCGCCAGGCGTTAACTCCTAACGCTGGCGTTAGCTGTAATTCCAGAAACACTAATTCTGCTATTAATAAATCCAAAGATTCAAATGTTACCTCATTTTTCGACAAGAGTTTTTCCAAAACTTCAAAAAGGGTCTCATCCCCTTTTATATCGTGTGCAAAATGTCATTTATTTGGACACACCTCTAACTCGTGTAGGAAAAAGGGTCATAGTGCTATAAAGCAAATCTGGGTGCCTAAAGTTTCCACCTATTCTATGGGAGGAACCTCTTGGGTATCCGGATCTTTACTCTCATCTCCTTTTTAGGTATGTTGGCAGGCTAAGGACAAAAAAGACGTGTGGTATTTGGACTTGGGATGCTCCAAACACATGACAGGAAACAAAGCAAAAGTTCTTTAGCCTTGAGATGAAGAAATGAGGGATGGTAACATTTGGTGACAATGGAAAAGGAAGGATCATGGGCATCGGGACAGTGGGTAACGATTCGTTTTCAATCTCAAATGTTTTACTTGTAGATGGCTTACAACATAATTTAATTTCAATTAGTCAATTATGTGGTATAGGCTTAAATGTATTATTTTAATCATCTACAAATCTTTGCAAAATTATAAATTCTAATACAAATGATGTCGTACTCACCGCACCTAGGATGCATAATGTTTATATGATTACTTTTAATGATCTTTCAAATTCCTCTTTAAAATGCTTTATATCTAAAAATGAAGAATTATAACTTTGGCATAGGCGCCTTGGTCACTCTAGCACCAAGCTTATTTTGAAATTATCAAAAGATTAATTAATTAAGGGATTACCTATGCTTAATGGAAATTTATCTTCTCTTTGTACGCCTTGCCAAAAAGGAAAATTTTCAAAAAATTCTTTTAAAAGCAAAAATGTAATTTCTACCACTAGACCTCTTCAATTAATTCATATGGATTTAATTGAACCGGTTAGCACTTCTAGTCTAGGAGGTAGAAAATATACTTTTGTAATAATTGATGATTTTTCTAGATTTTGTTGGACATTATTTCTATCTTCCAAATCCGATGCTTTCCTTGAATTTACTAAACTATGCATTCGTATTCAAAATGAACTTGATTTAAAGATTAAATGCATACGTTCAGATCATGGAGGAGAATTTGAAAATGATAGATTTTCTTCTTTTTGTGATGATTTAGGAATTAAACATGAATTTTCCGCTCCTCGCACCCCACAACAAAATGGTATAGTGGAGAGGAAAAATAGAGCCCTTCAAGAGCTAGCACGCACTATGCTTTGTGAATATGGGTTGCCTAAATCATTTTGGGCCAAAGCGATTAATACTTCATGTTATATCATTAATCGTGTTATGCTTCATCCTATTTTAAAATTGACTCCTTATGAGCTTTACTTTAAAAGAAAACCTAATGTATCTTATTTTCATGTGTTTGGTTGTAAATGTTTCATTTTAAACACTAAAGATGCACTAGGAAAATTTGATGAAAAATATGATGAGGGAATTTTCATTGGTTACTCTTCAACTAGCAAGGCTTATAGAATATATAATAAAAGAACTAAAGTAGTTGAAGAGTCTATACATGTAAGATTTGATGAGTTTGTTCCTTGTATAGATTCTAATCATACAGGAAATGAAGACGAACCTATTTCCCCTTTGGAGCATGAGGATGATGAATCACTTGGAGAAAAAGAAGAAGAAAAAGAAGAAGAACAAGAGAAGAAAGAAAATTAGATAATTGAATATGTTCCTCCAAGCGTGTTGTAGTTCACTAAGGATCATCCAAAGGAGCTTGTGATAGGAGAACCATCTAAAGGGGTAAGTACTCGTTCTTCTTTACATGAGTATTTTTCAAACCTTTGTTTCGTATCCGAAATATAACCAAAAAACGTTTCAAACGCTTTAAATGATGAATTTTGGTTTTTAGCTATGAATGATGAATTAAATCAATTTGAACGTAACAAGGTTTGGAATTTAGTAGAGAGGCCATCTAACTATCATGTTATAGGAGTCAAATGGATTTTCAAAAACAAACTAGATGGTGACTCTAAAATTACAAGAAATAAAGCTAGACTAGTTGCACAAGGGTATTCACAAATTGAAGGGGTAGATTTTGATGAAACTTTTGCACCCGTTGCTCGCCTTGAGTCTATTAGAATATTTCTTGCTTTTGCGAGCTTTAAAAGATTTAAATTATTTCAAATAGATGTTAAAAGTGCATTTTGAAATGGGATTATAAAAGAAGAAGTTTATGTAGAACAACCTCCCGGTTTTGTGAATGAAAAATTTCCAAACCATGTGTATAAGTTAGAAAAAGCGCTTTATGGATTAAAGCAAGCGCCTCGTGCTTGGTATGATAGATTGATATTATTTTTGATAAAGCACGGTTATAAAATGGGAAGTGCGGATAATACACTCTTCATTAAGCATGTAAATAATGATTTGATAATATTACAAATTTATGTTGATGATATCATTTTTGGAGCCACTAATGAAGAGTTATGTAATGAAGTAATTTTAGTGATGAAAAATGAATTTGAAATGAGCTTGGTAGGAGAACTCACTTATTTTCTAGGATTTCAAATCTCACAAAAACAAGATGGTATATTTATTTGTCAAACTAAATATGTTCATGATATTCTTAAAAGATTTGGATTTGAAAACCTAAAACAAGCTAATACTCCAATGAGTGCATCACTAAAATTAGGAAAAGATGAAGCCGATATTTCTATTGATCAAACATTATATAGAGGAATGATAGGCTCATTGCTATATTTAAGCGCATCTAGACCCGATATTATGTTTTCGTTTGCTTATGTGCTATATTTCAAGCTAACCCAAAAGAATCACATTTGAAAGCGGTTAAACGCATTTTTAGATATCTAATCGGAACATTTAGATTAGGCTTATGGTATCCTCATAATGATAGTTTTATTCTACACGGTTTTTCTGATTCAGACTATGCGGGATGTTCATTAGATCGTAAGAGCACTAGTGGCACTTGTCATTTTATAGGCCCTTCGCTTATATCATGGTCGAGTAGGAAACAGAATTCTGTTGCCCTCTCCACCACCGAGGCCGAATATATCACACTAGGTAGTTGTTGTGAACAAGCCTTGTGGATGACCCAAACGCTAGAAGACTTTTGTGTTCATCTAAATAACATAAAATTAAAGTGTGACAACAAGAGCGCTATAGATCTCACAAAGAATCCCGTACATCATTCTAGATCTAATCATATAGATGTCTGACATCATTTTATTAGGGATCATATTAAGAAAAGAACATGTTAAAATTAGCTTTATAGGGACGGAATCACAACTTGCCGACATTTTTACCAAACCTCTACCAAATGCATGTTTTCACATGCTTAGGTTAGAATTGGGTGTCTTAGAAATGTCACTTTAACCCTTATGACATGCTATCAAAATTATCTTATGTACTTTGTTATATTTTTTTGTAAAAAAAATTCAAAAATCAATTAAAATGTAGAAACTATAGACAAACCGCCAAAAACACGCTAAAAGAGCCTTCATATCAACTTCATAATGTCTGAAATTTCAACTATAAGAAGGCCTATTTATATTACAAATGTATCATGAAAAAGATTCTTCAAAAAGTCAAAAATTGGTGTTCTGTCTCGGAGTTAAGAAGCTAACGCCTAGCGTTACCCTCTATGCTCAAAAACTTTTTTGTTATTATTTACTTCAAAAATTAAAAATTAAAAAATATATGTGCTTAAATGTTTATTTCAAGGATGATTATATATATTGCTTAAAGATTCTTTTCAATGTTTATTTTAAACCTTCAAGTTTCTTACAAGCATTGTCTTGATTTTATCATGCCTTGAATATCATCTTAAAATATGCAAAAACAAAATTGGTTATAGATTACATGTGTAGAAATGTTCTTACATGCCTCTAAGTATGAGTAAAGTTTTTATCTTTGATAATGATTTTCTCACTTACACCTTTTTGCTAATATACATGTGTTTTTAAATCTTATTGCATAATTGTGTAGTATAAGAACTTATTTTGAATCTCATAAATAGTTTACCTACACAACATTGAATTCTTCTTGAATTCTTTGTTCTTCATGCACTTGTGATTAGAGAAATGTGGTATATAAAATAAAATTTCTATGTTTGCAAAAACAAGTGAATTCGGAGTCCTTAGTCACTAATCTAAAAAGCAAATAATGAATGACAAAGTTAACTCCACCAAGCACTACTTGAACCTCCTGATAAGTATTAATGAGCATTGTGAGGTTGAGCACCTTGGAAAGAATTGTAAAGTGTCTTGTGCAAACAAAATTTTTGCCACTTCTCTTTAAAAATAAAGATACAAAAAATATGTGCATTGAAATTTGTGGAAGTAAAGTTGTTTATGTTCAATTCAAGTTATGTTCTTACATTACATAGTTTCATGTGGTTTGATTTATACTCTTGTATACATTATCAAAACACTTATTGAACACATCATTATCATTTATAATACTTCCACTCATGAGAATTGGACTAAAAATTTTTCAATAGAATTTTCTACAATCATGAATAAATGCACTAGATAGCAAAGCATGATATTTACAATGTCTTTGTATACTCGAAATGCAAATTTATTTACATTGTAAATATATCCTTACTTGATATTTTTATAACCTTGCTTGCTACTTTGTATTACAAATTACAAATGAACTTGCAACTTGTGTATCTAAATTCAAAACATCTACTTAATTGAGTAAAATGCTTATTATATTTTGTACTTACAATTTCTATAAGATGTTACAAAATGCTTTCGATGTGTTCACTAATTATATTCAAGTTGCTCTTATCTCTACTAAATGCATATTATTTTATGTTGCTATAACTCTATCCCACCTTCTTTTGATTATAACAAAAGGGGGAGAATAATTGAAGAAATAAAGAAATCTTTTATTTAGGGGAAGTACATTAGGAAATGCATTCATGCAGGGGGGTATCCACATAGAGGGAGTATGCATGTTTATAACGCTTAACATTTACTATAAACACTACTTTAATTATATTTTATTTCTTATTGGTGGATTTGTTATTATCAAAAGTGGGAGATTGTTGGAGCTTGTGTTCCACTTCTCTTAGTTTGAGAAATAACAAATCACACTATGTATTTGTTCTTGCTTGTGTTTATAGTGTGCAGGTACTATAGTTATATAACCCTATGAACAGGATGCTGATTGATGATGATTCTCTGGAAAAAGAGCTAATGTTCGCGTTAGTTGTTAACGCCAGTGTTAACAACCGCTGAGGAGGAATGCCGTCGAGAACAAATCCATCGAGTTGCGGTCGACGAAACTGCGTTCGATGAAATTTGAAGGCGTTTGACGAAAGGAGCTTCCGTTCGATGAAAAGAACCTGCGCGTGATGAAATTGCGCTTGACAAACAATGTTCGACAAACTTTGAGTTCCGTTCGACGAAATGAGCCTGCGCTCGACGAAATTGCGCTTGACAAACTGTGTTCGACGAACTTTGAAGGCGTTCGACGAAAAGATCCTGTGGTCGTCGAAATTGAGCTTGACAAACTGCGTTCGACAAATTTGATGGCATTCGATGAACTTTGATTCCGTTCGACGAAGGCGTGTTCGACGAAATTGTTTTTGTTCGACTAAATTTGGTTCTGCCACGCTCCCAACACTATGCACGATCTCAGCAACTGCCGTACACGTTCACTAACGCTAGCGTTAATCATTAATGCAACGTGTTAGCTCCAGTTTCTATTTAAAGATTTGACTTCATTTGTTGAAGCAAGAGATGCATTGAAGCCTTCATTCCAAAGATTTGAGAGAGCATTTCATTCAGAATTCAGAGAGAACTCCCAACACCAACATTAAGGAACAAGAGTGAGAAGGAGATTTCCAATGACAAATTTGAAGAAGGACGCTCGCTTCAACTCCGACGTGGTCATGGCGTATCTTCAACATCTCCTTCAGCGCTCTTCATTCTAGGGAGTTATTTTTTCTAATTTTATCTTTATCATTTTATATTTTTCTTGTAACGGTAGTGAATTCGCCGCCTTACTTGTGGCGACTAGGTTCTTGTGCGGCTTAGGGGGTAATTCGCCACCTTGTGCGTGGAGACTTGGTCAAGGGTAGATCTTGGGTGTGGCTATAGGCCTTATATGGGGATAGATAGGCTATAGCCAACCGATCCTTAGGAGAAGGACCGGTGAAGGAACAAAAAGAGATTTTCATGTTGTCGCCTCCAATTTCAAGCGTTATTGAAATATTATCCTTGTAATCATTTTTGTGATATATAAAATTATTTTTCAGTATATCTAATTTTTCTGGAATTATATTTCATTAAAAAAATCATTTTGAATATTTCTGTGAAATTTTTTTTTCTGGAGATTTAACGTCAGCGTTGACTATTAACGCCATGCGTTAGCGACAGAGAAATTTTTTTTTCTATTTTGTTAAACTCTGTAAGCTTATTCTCAAAAACAGTTAACCCCTTATTCACCCCCCTCTAAGGGCGCCAACAGATCCAACACTTTCATCATTAGATGAGCATACTTCATATTCTTGAATTGACTCATAATCATAAGAAGAAATAAAGGGAGTTGATACCTGATCAGGATGATCCTGATTTTCTTCATCATCTGATATGGCCATTAATCCATAACATTCTTTATCATCTTCATCCTCCTCAATATCACTATCTAAATGTGACATAGGGGCCCAGATGCCAACCTTAGTAGCTGGATAATCTTCATCCTCTTCAGCTATAAATAGCCTTATATAGGTTTCCTCTTCTTCTTCAGAATCTGAAGATGAAGAATTAGATTCACTCCAGCTCTTCACCTTCTTTGCCAGAAAGGATTTTTCACCTTTCCTTCCCTTCTGGTGATGAGGCTTCTTATCACCTTTTTCTTTTCTCTTGACTGGACAGTCAGCTATGACATGTTCAGGCATTCTGCAACAATAACATATAACATTATTTGAAATATGTTTGACATGTTTAGATTCATATTTGTCACCCTTGGGGTGCAACCTCTCTGATTGGTTTTGCTCCTTCTTGGGATGTGAGGAGGAGGAAGGTCTGTTATTCCACTACTTCCTCCCTATTAACTTATTGAAGGGCCTTGAGAAGGAAACAAACTCCTCATCTGATGAGTTGTTGTCAGATGCGCTGGGCTTATAGTTTTCTGAGTCAGCAACGCTTCTTGGTGGAAAAGGCATTCTTTCATTTCTCTTCTTAGTGCTTTCATCTTTAAGAGCCTCAGCACTCTTCTTTGCATGAGGCCTGGTGGATGTGTCTTCCTCCGTTCTTACGAACAGTTGCATCTCAAATGAGAGTAGCTTTCCAAATAGTGTGTGGGGAGGAGTCTCACCCAGCTTTGCCACTTCCCTATTGGCACAGATTTTTGTATCCCAATCTCTACTTAGAGATCTTAGGAATTTATCATTCAGCTCGTAATGGCTGAAGATCCTTCCATAGGACCTTAGCTCATTCACCACCCTGAAGAACCTCTGATAGCAATCAGCTATGCATTACAGGCTGTGTTGCCTGAAGGTTTCATATTCCTGGTTGAGGAGGGATTTCCTATCATCCCTTACTTCATCAGTACCTTCCATATACACTATAAGTGTATCCCACATGTCCTTGGCAACCTCACAGTGCACCAAGTTTTTGGAGGTGGAATCATCAAATGCATTTACTATGATGTTTTGTGCCCTCTTGTCCATGGTAGCAAGTGCAATCTCATCCTTAGTCATTTCAGCATATGTCCTTGGCCACTTGCCTTTGTTAAGTCCTTATTGACCAACCTCTCTCTGATACCACTTGATAGTTTACTTGGTAATAGTCTAACTCACCTAGAGGGGGTGAATAGGTTTCTTTGAATTTATCTAGTTACATCTAGTAGTGTTTAGAGAATGAATAAAGTAAATACAAACAACAGAAAGCACACAGCTATATATAGTGGTTCCCCAAGACAGTATATCTATGGGTAGTCCACTTTCCCTCTACACCTTTCAAACAATGTGTTAGACAAGGAAAACTCCTCCAAAAACTCAGCTCCAAGAGCGTACAACACAGATCCCTCACGATCTCTCAGGTTTGCTACAAACCCTAACTCATGCTCAATATCCCCACCTTAGGCTCAACAACCCTACCTCAGGCTTCACATCTCTACCACTCAGAGTGCTCCAACTCCTACAACTCAAAAGTCCTCCTGATTTCCAATATCAGGCCTATCAAGAAGCCCTACCTCAGATCTCCTCAGAAATCCTACTACTCAAGCTGGGAGTACAGCTCAACAGTCTCAGGCACAAAGTCTTGCAATCTCAGGCACTAAGCCATACAAACTCAGGTACAAGCCCCTACACACTAAAAACTAATAAGTTCTTATAGAGTTGATATTATGTTTTTATAACAGAGGACGGTAAAGATATAACCTTCAACTTTGGTCTTCTGTTGTTGATGTACAGCAGATGCTGTCTTGGAACAAGGCTGAATGGCATCAGCTTTAAGCCTTGTTCCTTTATGATCTTCTTCTTCAGTAGATGAAGAAAGATCCACTTGTTCTTCTGAATTGAATCAGCCAGAACAATCTTATCTCAGTTGTCTTCTTGTAGCTTCAGGAAGCAGGAAGAGATATCTGTGCAAGCCGTCAATAACACATTAGCTGCTCTTTCAGATTATTTTCCACCCTTTCAAAATGACCTAACATCTTCTTTTATACTTCCTCCAATCTGCAACGGATCTGAAGAGTGCCCTGTCACAGCATGGGCAGAAATAGAAATGTTATCTTTGCTTTCCAGTAACTTGTGCCAAAAGTAGATCCCGCTAGGCCTTTACTCAAATATGAATCTCTTTCAGCGGTTGGGTTGAGATAGGCTTCAATCTCATTGGCTAAGCTCTAGTCTCAGTAGTTGAATCTGTCTGCATCTCAGTGGATCCGCTAAGACAGTTAGTCTTTTTAGCGGTTTCTGTCTAAATGCAGCTCGGTTGAAACAAACTCCTTCTCAGCGGCTCTGGTTGCGTCTTAGAAGATCAACTGAGTCCATGCTGTCGTCTCAGCAGTTTTGACAGTAAAACCAGAAAACAATTCAAATGATTGGAATGACCTAACTCTGCATAGACATGATGTAAAAGATTGTTTATCAAATAAAATATGTACTTAGCATTGAATGTGATGCCTCTTCAAATCAAGGGAACATTAAGGGCAATATTCCCAACGCCTAGTTTTGAAATGTGGAGTCCAAAGTCAACACACGTAATACTACAAACATGGGATGAATTTGGAAGCATTGGCAAAGACACAGACAAATACTACTCCACTGATGAATGGACAAAACATATGAAGACTGGAGTCTAGAGGAGGCTATACATGAAACATCAAAGGGAGGGAACATTGCTAATGAATGCTCCTCCTTTGCCTAACAAATACTTTTGGGTATTGTAGCCACAATAACCTTGATTTGAAGAAGTGTCCCTTGAACTAAGATGAATTGATATTGTATTTGATGTGGCATCTTAGTTGTGTATTTACAGGACATTAATTGCTAAGTACAAACTAATGTTGGGTTTCAATGAGTCATAAACACAGGCCTATGCAATGTAATCCCTCATTTTGTAGACCAAGGTGTTGACTCATGTAGAATCTCTTTATTGGGGTGTACTTCATTTTCAAAAATTGAGGAGAAGTCAAGAGGATGTAGTTATTGTTTTCAGGATTGGAAGAAAATTCGTCTAAGTCATTATTGTCGAGTACTCTCAAGAATTTTCATCAAATTCGTCGAGACATCTCTTGAAGACTTAGTTAATTCGTTGAGTTTACTCGAAAGGTATCAGAGAAAATTGTTAAGTATTTTCGTCGAGTAAAGTTGTGTTCACTCGATATCAGTCGACGAATTTGTCGAGTGGTCTGCTGATTTCTCGTGAAAACTCGATGAATTCATCGAGTGCTGTCGAGAAGTTCTCGAGTGGTCAAAGTATTCTTTCTTCCCGTCTCAGCTATTTTTGCTAAGTCCATTTCGTCGAGTCATTAAGTGAGTTCATCGAGTAATCATTGATTTCACGAGTTCACTCAATGAATGCTGACAAAGCACATTCTGTTCAAAATTGTAGCCGGCATTCCTTTCTTGGTCTTCTCCATGTACAGTACATGTAGAGCTTAATCCTTAAGCTTCGTTTATAGCCATTTGAGACGGATCTATAAATACTTAAAGGTTCTTTCTTTCAACCTTAATCGTGCTCATTTTATAAAGATTGCAAATCGACGTCGGCTATTCTCGTTCTCGCAAAGAGCCTTTCTGCCACTGAAAAGTCTTCGGCATGATTCTTCTCCATGTTTCGATTCAACAAGATCACAGATTTAAGATTCATTCAAGTGTCTTTACAGGTCTTGTTGTCTCGATAAGATTTCAGATCAAGTTCGTTCAAGTCAAAATTTCTTCTTCCTATTTCAAGATCAAGCTTTCATTTCAATCAAGGAAGAAGAAGATCTCCTTTTTCAGATCTGAACAAGTTGATTCTCTTTGGGATTCTAAGTGATTGATTTTCTATCTAAAGTTATTGTAAAATCCTCTTACATATCTTGTAGGAAGTTTATCTTCCGAGTTCTTGTAGATCCTAGTTTAGAGGATCGAGAGTAGGAGAGGTTGTTCTCCGAGATTGTGTAGGATAGTTTGTTCTCCGAGATTGGGTAGGAGAGTTTGTTCTTCGAGTTTGTAGGAGTTATATACTCTGAGTTGTAAGATTATTTTAATCTGAGATTAGTGAAGTAGCCTAGTCTAGCAGGGCATGCTAGATAGGTGAGGCAGGAAAGTGGACGTACCCATTCAGGGAACCACTATAAATCCTTGTGTTTGTGTGTGCTTTGTGTTTGTGTGCTTTTCTTTCAAGTTTTTAGTTCCGCATAAAAGCCATAGAATTCACCTATTCACCCCCCCCCCCCCCCCCCTCTAGGTGATTTAGGTAGCAACTAGATACTTTCAAATACATTCCCAAGCCATTCAGCTTCTTTGATAGACAAAAGCAGAAGGAGAAAGCCTTAGGAAAAAGGAAGAGTTCTTAACAAAAAATTTAGATTGGCTGAAGGCAAATATAGTTTTTGTTAATCTGTTAAAGAACATTTGATATACTTCTATATATGATATTTTGAATGTTATCTCAATTCTCTGTGTTAGTATCATAATAATTTTTATGTGTAGTTAATCATTATGTGAGGTTCAGACATCTTCAAATAGAGGGAGATTATTGGGAACATTGCCCAACAATGTTCCTGATTTGAAGAAGTTCTCATGTCAATGATAAATGTTGGGAAAAATATCCTCTTGATTTACCTTACAGATTATATAAAAGTGATTTCATCATATAAGATTCATTACCCATGTTGTATAGTGAGGTTAATATGGTCATTAGATGTCCAAGGATGTCACACTCACATTAGAGTGTCAAAGACCAGTCAAAAAGAGTGCAAAATTTAGTTGAGTTAATTGTACGTCCAATAGAAGTCGACACAGCTTCGATTGAAAGTTGAAGTAACTTCGAAGAGAAGTATGAATATCTCTGACAGGTAGTCGATGTATCAAATTAAGTCGACGCAATGTCGAATTGTATTTGACGCGGAAGCTTGAGTCAGTCAAAGCAACGTTTGAAGTCGACGCAACTTCAAATTATATTCGACGCAGAAGTCAGAGCTCAAAGTATAGGTCTTCATCTCGACAGATACATGGATAAGGAATCGACGCAACGTCGATATCACAGTTCATTTCAAAGCTAAGAAAATTTTGAAGCAGCTTCTATTAGAACTCAGAGGTGCATCGATAAGATGGTAAAATTATTTGACGCAATGTCGAATACAGACACATATTTAGAATACTTCCTAGATTTGATTCTGAAACTTATTCAGAAGTTATAAATGGAAGTTATTTGAATTCTAACGGGGCGTTCATAAATAAGAAGTGAAGAAAGAACTCTACAGATACAATAAAGATATTTTTGGAAGTTATTCAAAAAAGATTTAGATGTTGTCAACAGAAATAGAAAGAGAGCAATACTAGCTCTTGGATATTCCTACTAGGGAAACAACAAAAGAGGAGAGTAATTCAACACTATTTGACAGAAATATAAGTATACTGAATTGAATAGAGAACAACATTCATTTTGCAACCTTCTTCTCCAGCACTCTTTTAAGATCTCCTTATCAAACGATCTAGTTTTGGTTCAAGATCTCCTTATCAAAAGATCTAGCTTGGTTCTAAGAGTCTCCTTAACAAAACACTCGGACCCTAGTTCTAAGAGTCTCCTTATCAAAATACTCGGGCAATAGATAGTTTATTCCTACCAAGCTGGTAGAAGAGTGGAGTACCCATATTTTGGGGAACCACTATAGATTTTGTCTCACCTATGCTGTGAATTTTATTTGTTATGCCACATTTATTTCTGTCATTCAGTGTTTGTTCTATTCTGGTTGGATTTTTGAATGCATAGTTGTTAGAATTATTTTATTGTTCTGTGCATATTTATAGAAAAGTTTTAAAACTCTATTCTTCCCCCCCCCCCCCCCCCCCCCCCCCTCCCCCCTCTAGAGAATACTCAAAGGACTCACTGTGCACTTTAAATGGGTATCACGGCGAGGTTGATCATAAAAAGGTTAATTCCTGGATCAAAAGATCCCCTCACTCAAATTTTTATATTCTACAACTATTTTCATAAAATGAGTTCTAAAGCCTGCATCCATAAGACCACCAGTGTGCAATTTGAATAAGTTTGCTCTCTAGAAAGTAAGAATAAAACTGTATATGAATTCTATTGATGAGGACATTTTTGATGTCATTTTATCAGGTCCTCTAGTACCATATAGAAAAGATGCAAGTGGGACTGTGACACGGGAACTTGTCCCTAGAGCTGAATGGATTGATGCTGAGAAGAAGGTGAAAGCCTATGATGCAAAGGCCATGAACATTTTTGTATCAACTATGTCAGATGACATATTCCAAAAGGTGGCTGACTGCTACTCGGCAAAAGAAATTGGGGTGTCATTGTCCAGACTAGTTGAAGGTAGCTCAGATGAAAGAAAAGACAGGAAGTTCCTTTTCTTATCTCAATATGAAAACTTCCAAAAGAAAGATGAAGATAATATGGCTTAAATGTTTGAATGATTAAGCATATTCATCAATGAGCTCAAGGGTCTAGACAAAGAGATCTCACTAATTGAGATCAATGACAAGCTTCTCATGTGCTTCCCAAGCACTTGGGATTCAAGGATATGGTCTCTACTGATGCCTTAATAGGCAAGCTCAAGTCCTATGAGCTACTACTGAAGAGCAGAGCTGAGATTGAATCTAAGGAGAAAGTCCCAACTCCAAAGGAAATGACTATAACCATGAAGCTAACTAAAGGAGAGCCTTCCACTTTTGAAATAGAGATGTTCAATCTCTTGGCCAGAAGATTCAGAAGATGGATCAAGTCTGAAGACTCTAAAAGGAAGGAAAGGAGCTCAAACAAACCAAGGTTTGATAAAACTTAAAAGCAGGAAAAATCTGCTTTGTAGCAAAAAAACCAGGGCATATTGCCCCTGGATGTCCTGAAGAGCAAAAGAATAAAAGCAGCAACAAGAAAGAGCATAAGAAGAATTCTTTTAGAAAGAAGGACAAGAAGAAGGGAAAAGTTTTCATAGCTAAAACCTGGAGTGACTAAGAATCTGAGTCAAGCTCCTCTTCTGAAAGTTATGAAGAGTCTGATGCTGAAGAAGCCTGTCTGATGGCTTTGGAAGATTCAACTGAAGAAGATCAGGTATATTTATTTGATGAAATAGATTTTACTTCAGAAGATTTTAAGAATTGTTTTAAAAAATTCTGTCAAGATTATCTTAAAAGTTAAAAAGAACTTAAAACAATTAGAGAAGAACTAGAAGTTCTTAAGAAAGAAAATTTGTACTATGTTAAATATGATTTGAGAAATTAGATGTATAAAATGGAAACAGAGATAACTGAATTATCTAATGAAAATGTAACATTAAAAGAACAACTTACAAAGGCAAAATTCTTTGAAGACTCACTCAATGGGAGGAGCCAAATGCTCAAGGATATAACATAGAATCTCGCTATGAGATTTAGATATCTTTGTTTAGGAGCAAATCCGTCCACAAGCACGGTAACCCCTAGCAAACCTGCCTGGGAAAATCCTATAGTGTTCATTAGACCTATGGAAAATCAATATAATGACAACATTGAATCTTATGAAGAATTGAATAACAACCCTAATAAGATCACTGCATTCAATCGGGTAAATATTGTTGATCAAAAGGGAATTCTAGGCAAGCACCCTTAGAAAATTCAATCAATAATCATCAGATTTTTAATTGAGAGAGTTATGAGTCGAATAGAACTCAAAGAAACTTTAAAGATGCGTCGAATGCAACTCAACGGAGTTCTGCAAATGCTTCGACATCAACTCAAAGTAGCTATGAAGGTGTGACTAAATACACTAAACGTAATCAACATTTTGCATCGACTTATTATCGACGCAATTATGCAGGCACGTCAAATTCCATTCGACACATGTTTCTTGCAAGAGTTTTTAAAACATCTAGACTTCTCTCATCCATTTCTTATTATATTTCTAGATACTTTTACTGTTCTAAGATTGGACATAAGGCCAAACATTTTTGGCATAATAAACTAGCACATCTTCAGCTTAAGGGGTATCCTTAAAGACCAACTTATTCTTTCATAACTCCTTATGATGGTAGAAGAAAGGGACCCTAGCAAGTGAGAGTCTATACTAACATTTAAATTCATATGCATAAAGGAGACTGTTATAGCGCAAATCAGCAGTGGTACTTTGACAGTGGATGCTCCATGCATATAAATGGAGCAAAGGATGCGCTGAAAAACTACAAGGCCAAGGAAGGCCCTAAGGTAATCTTTGGCAACTCTCACTCTAGACAGACCAAAGGATATGGTGTGCTCAGAGTTGGAGAAATCTCCTTTTCCAAGGTAGATTATGTTGAAGGTCTTCGACATAACCCAATTAGTATTAGTCTATTAGGTGATGGTGAATTCAAAGTTGTATTCACTAAGTCTTTATGTCATATTGTTGGCTCAGTAACTAACCAAATAGTATTGACTAGACTTAGGAAAGGTGAGGTATATGTAGTAGATTTGGATTACACTAAGTCTGAAGTTTCTAACCTAGAAAATTATGAATTAAGGCATATGAGACTTAGTCATTTAAATTTTAAAACAATTGTTAAGCTATCCAAGCATAAACTAGTAAGAGGCTTACCAAATGGTATTTTTAAGAAAACCATCCCTATAGAGCCTGCCAACTAGGAAAACAAACAAAATCTTCATTCAAACCAATTGGTAAGAATGATTCCCCTAGGACCCTCTATTTGTTGCATATGGATCTATTTGGTATTATCTCCACTAAATGCTTAACAGGAAAGTCATATACATTAGTTATTGTAGATGACTTTTCTAGATTCAGCTGGGTGTTCATTTTAAAAGCTAAGTCAGAAACTTTCAAGATCCTCTCAAGATTCATTAGACAGATTCAATATGAATTCAATACTCAGGTTGCAATGATTAGGAGTGATCATGGTACTGAGTTTGAAAATTAGATAATTTGTAGATTTTGTGAGGATGAAGGGATAAGACAAAGCTTTTCAGCTCCTAGAATCCCCCAACAAAATGGGGTGGCTGAAAGAAAAAATTGAACCCTAATTGAATCAGGAAGGACATTATTGGCTGAATCCAATTTACCAAAGTCTTTCAAGGCTGAGGCAGTGAATACGACCAACTATGTTCTGAATAGGAGTCTCATCCACAAAACTAAGTTAAAGATTCCTTATGAGCTATTGAATGGAAAGACACCTAAATTCACATACTTTAGGAATTTTTTTGGTGTACTAGCTTCATTCTAAATAATGGAACGAGCCAACCTGCCAAATTTGACAAGAAGGCTGATGATGAGATATTCTTGGGATACTCCACATCAAGCAAGGCCTATAGGTGTTATAATAAGAGCTCTCTCAAAATTGAGGAGTTAATGCATGTAGTGTTTAATGAGACTAATATGTTCTCCAAGTTGGAGGAAACTTCCACCAATGTTACATTGCAGGAAGAAGATCAGCTTGCAGATCAAGTTGAAAGGCTCAACATTATAAATCACTCATCAGGTTGTTAGGATAAAGGAAAATAGCAAAATGACAATGATTCAGATGAAGACTCTACTACAGATGATGATGTCATTAAAGCACCTGCTCTACCATAAACAGAGATTATTCTGCAGGAATAAAATGGTGCTCCGACAGCTACTGAAGAAGATGAAATCCATAAGGATGTGAATTCACTAGATAGTTTAACAAGAACTAGGATAACCTTACATGATCACCCTTCATCTCAAGTTATAGGAGATATGACAGTGGGAGTGAAGACAAGAAATCAAATCACAAATGAGACTATGTTGTAGTGCTTCCTCTCTCAATATGAGTCAAAGAAGTTTGAAGAAGCAGATAGTGATCCTCACTAGATAATTGTCATGTAAGAGGAGCTTGCACAATTTGAAAAAAACAAAGTCTTAACTCTAGTTGAAAGACCAAAGAATTACCCAATCATGGGAACAAAATGGGTATATAAAAACAAGATGGACTCAAATGGAGTCATAGTAAGAATCAAAGCGAGACTTGTTGCTCAAGGATACAGGTAAGAGGAGGAAATTGACTACAATTATACATTTGCTCCAGTGGCTAGACTGGAAGCTGTTGGAACCTTAGTTTTGATTTGAGTTAGGATCCACCTTTAATGTCTAAGTATATATCATAATATATCTTAACTTAGATTAATAATCATTAAGATAAAAGGCTAAAAATAATATATATATAAATAATATACTAAGAAAAATATATATATATATAATAATAGGCTAATTAATATAAGAGAAAATATTATAAGAGAAATTAATATAAAATAATATAAGAGAAATAATATTATATATATATATTAGTTGCGTTCGACATTCGTCAAACGACGCTCAGCATTCGTCGGACGGCGATCGGCGAACAGATCAGAAGCATCGCTTGACAGATTATAGTAGGGAAGCGGCGGTCGATGAATGACAAGCTGAGGTCGACGAAATCCAACAGATATTCAGAAATAGTAATATTAATAATGAGCTCGACGAAAGGAGAGCTCAGCTCGACGAAATTAATGCAGAATTATATTTCTTATTATATTATGCTGTCAGACTTTATTAAAGTAATATTTATATATTTATATATATATATATTGTTGATCTGACCTTACAGCTTGCAAGTATTAATTAATAGAGCCGTTGGAAGAAAGTAATAAATGATGTAGCCGTTGCAGCAAGCCATTCACGGCAAGAGATGTTCTCAAGGATCTGGGAAATGAAAGATATATTTAATATATTCCTTTCTGGTCAGCAAGGATTCAAACAGAATATATTACAGCAATTAATATATATCAGCATATATATATAGCTGTTATCTCTCGACAGAACATACAGAAGAGAACAGAACAGAACATTAATATATTGTTGTACAGGAAGAAAGAAGAAAAAAAAGAACAGAGCAAAAAAGAAGAACAGATCAGAATACATATTATCTTCTTTTTGCTAATCTTTTTCTTGCAGATGTTCTATACATATCCTGAGACACCAAACCAATATTACTTGCTCAGGATCTCAAACAGCAAGAAGAAGAACAGAGGATTTACAACCATGAGAAGGAGCCTCCACAAGTTGTCATCAAACTACATCAGACGGGGGGAGCTCTCTTCAACATATTCATCAAGAGTCTTCTCAGCAAAAGAGAAGAACAATTAATCTTTTCCCTTTCTCCTTCACCTCTCTTGTACAGGGTTAATACTCCCTTCAAAAGTGTAACCCCTTGGTGGCAAGACACCTGAACATAAGAAATTGTCATGATAGCTTTAACTAGAGATTTTTTATGGAAAATGCCTTTGTCCTGTAAACCCTCATGGCTACCAATATTGTACTTGATAGAGATGAAAAGGGCAAGTCATTTGATTAGAAGTCTTACAGAGCAGCCATTGGCTCACTCCTCTATCTTACAGATAGAAGGCCAGATATCATGTTTGCTGCATGTATATGTGCTAGATTTCAGGTTGACCCCAAAGAATCCCACATGAGTTCTATAAAAAATACTCAGATATCTAAAGGGTACATCTGAACATGGCTTACGGTATCCCACAAAATCTAGATTTGATCTAGTAGGTTATTCAGATGTAGATTATGCTGGATGCAGGCTTGATAGAAAGAGCACCTCAGGAAATTTTCAATTCCTAGGTGCTAGACTGATTTCCTGGTTTAGCAAAAAGCAAACCTCAGTCTTTTCTTCTACAACTGAAGTTGAGAATATAGTTGCAGGGAGCTGCTACTCACAAATATTGTCGATGTAGAATCAATTGTTAGATTACAACTTTACTCTTGAGAACTCTACAATATTCTGTGTTAGTTTTAGTGCTATTTCCATAGCTTCCAATCATATTCTCCATAGTAGAACTAAGCATATAGAGATAAGACACCACTTTCTCAGAGATAATGTAGAGAATGGTAAGATCAATCTTCAATACATTTCCACTGATAATTAAAGGGCTGATATATTCACTAAGCCGCTTGATGAAAACATGCACAATTTCATCATCAATGCAATGATAATGCTTGATGGAGCTCTTTAGGTCACATCTATTATGTAATAAAACCTATTTTCCATATAAAGGTATTACTGGGAAAAACAGCAAAATTTTTGAGAAAAATATAACTGTTTATTCAGAGTTGCATCGAATAAAAATGACGCACCATTGATTTCTACTCGAAGCCAGCTTCGGGAGCTGTTTGGGATAGTTCATTCGAATAACACTCAAAGCAGCAGCAAATTACTATCGACGCATGCATCGACTCAATAGTTGTTACATTTATTCGAAGCCATGTCAATTTCTACTAGATGCTACGTCGACCAGACTTATCACAACACGCGCAGTCTTTGCTTCTACAAGCTACTTCGACATATTTTGGCAAGCTAAATCCACTTCTTTTTGACGGTGCTTCGAGTACAACCCTAAGTTGCGACGAATCGTCTTCTAAAAACAACACAGTCATTAAACTTTATTGTGCTTTCAAATTCTCTCCCTCTTACTCTCCTCCTTTTCTCCTCTCTACTTCTATCTTCATTCTTCCTTGTAGGTACACGATGATAATCAATGGCCTCTAATAGAGATCAAAGAGACATCCTTGAAGAATTTATTTGGCATTAGAGACATTGTTGTCCCAATTCTCCTCTCTATATCTAGAGTTCTCAGAAGATTGATATCGCAAGTTGTGTGCCCAACGTCATAGATTAAGGAACCTCACTACCCAGACGAAAGCCATCGAAAAGGAGTAGAGTTCGTCAGCACTGCCTACCGAAGTCTTTATATCCTTCTTCAATGATATAAAGTAGGGGGAGAAAGTTGACAGCAGGCCCCCTCCTGATTTAGTATATACAGCCATTGAGCACCAATATTAGCATTCCTCATATATTTCTGATGGAGAACCAACAATCACTTTTCAATTCTCCCTGGCACCTGCACCATCCTCTCCCCACAGATTACTGCATGTAATCCAAGTGGAGTCTTCAATCCAAGGGGAGTCATAAAATCAGGGGAAGTCTAATCTGTTCTCTAATGATGAGGACTATTAGGCTAGTTTGAAAGCATTTTCAGTATGGGTTGATTCGCCCATTCCTGAGAATGCAGAAATCAAGCCTGCTTCTCAAGAATAAATAACAGTACCACCTGCTATGTCTACTCATTCTTCCAATCCTATTTTGTCCTCTCCTACTCCTACTTATGCCCTACTTCCTCATGTCCATATTCTAATATTTCCAGCATCAGATCCCAGACAAAGAAACCCATTCAAATGAAGAAACACATTTCGAGGAAGGCAATATGGGATAAATATACCTATCTAGGAGAGATATACGATGGAACGTAGAAATATTTCAAAAAGGACAGGTCATATAATAAAACTTATGAGAAAGTTCAAATACCTAAAAATAGATGAAGGAGTACAATGATCCAACTTTTTACAAAGCCTTAAAAGAAATAAGAGACAGAGAGAAGTATGAATATGAAGCATCTCAAAGAGAAATTGAGGAAAAGAAAAGGAAATTTTTTGAATGACTTAAGAAAGTGAAAGATGCTATGGAAGAAGAGCAAATAAAAGAAGCAATCCAAATCCTAAGTACACTATTTGACTCTTCAAAATATGCTGCCAAGAACCCTCAAGCTAAAATCATGAAAGACAAAGGACAACTTGACAAAAGGGGTCTTGGATGTGATCAAGATATAGAAGATCAGCCATACAAAAAGAAGAAAAAGATTGTCTTCAAGATAGCTCCAACTCCTGGTATCACACAGTCAACATTCATAATGTCAGATACAGATTCAGAAGAGCTTGACCTGGTTGAAATAAATGAACTGACTGCTAAAATCATTAGCCTCAGATTCAAGATCAATGATGTCTACCCTGATGCAGAAACTGACTTGGAGAAATTTTTCACAGGGCATGACAGAATCCAGAGGAATCTAGATAAGGCCAAACCAGTTAACTTCAAATATGTTAAAATAAAGTTCAGGAAAGTCTACGAAGCTTTATCTACAGTTCTCAGAAAGAAAAGGTGGAATACTTCTCTGGGTAACTAATTCTGATGTACACTCATTTCAATTAATCAGAAGTTTTAGTTTATGTTGTTATTCTATTATAATATGTGTGTATATACTCTACTTTATTCTACAATATGATTGAAATCACTTAAAATATTTGTAAAATTTGTTAAGATAAATAGGGGGAGATTATATGGATAAACAACCTCTCTATTTATCTTACAAATTATGTAAAAGTGATTTCATCATCTAGGATTCATTACCCATGATGCATAGTGAGGATAATATGGTCATTAGATGTCCTAGGATGTCACACTCATCTTAGAGTATCAAAGACTAGTCAAAAGGAGTGCAAAATTCAGTTGAGTTAATTCTGCATTGAATAGAAGTCGACGCAGCTTCGTTTGAAAGTGAAAGTAACTTTGAATAGAAGTAAGAATAACTCAGACTGGTAGTCAATGTATCAATTGAAGTCGACGCAATGCTAAATTGTGTTCGACACAGAAGCTTGAGTTAGTCAAAGCAACATTTGAAGTAGATGCAACTTTGAATTATATTCGACACAGAAGTTAGAGCTCAAAGTTTAGGTCTTCATCTTGATGGATATGTCGATAAGGAATCAATGTAATATCGGTATCAGAGTTCATTTCAAAGCTGGGGATGATTTTGAAGCAGGTTCTATTAGAACGCAGAGGTGCATCGATAAGAAGGCAATGTTATTCGACGCAACGTTGAATATAGACATAGATTTAGAATACTTCTGTGATTCAATTTTGAAGCTTATTGAGAAGTTATAATTGGAAGTAATTTGAATTCTAATGGGTCGTTCTTAAACAAGAAGGGAAAGAAGAACACCAGAGATACAATAAAGATATATTTGGAAGTTATTCAAAAAAGATTTGGGCGGGCTGTCAACGGAAATAGAAAGAGAGCAATACTACCTCTTAGACATTCCTACTTGGGAAACAACAGAAGAGGAAAGTAATTCATCACTATTCAACAGAAGAATAAGTACACTGAATTGAATATAGAACAACAATCATTCTGCAACCTTCTTCTCCAGCACTCTTTTACAGAAAAGAAAGAATAGATATATGTACTGGATATTATACTCAAGGCTTCTTCTTCTTCTTCTCACTGCAAGAAGCACATAGATAGACATAGATCATTATCAGGATCAGAGCTTTCACAATCCTGGCAACTCTCTCTCAAGCAAGGATTCATTTACTGAACAAAGATCTAGAAAACACCAAGTGCCAATAATCCGCATTGATTGCTGCAGGAGGATTAATCCAGAGAAGAACAATCTTCACCATCTTCTTCTTCTTAACTCTATCTTCTACTTTCGTAAAATTGAGTAAAGAATCCTTAGAATTCCTCTTCAAAGGATTAAGTGGTTCAAGATCTCCTTAACAAAAGATCTAGTTCTGGTTCAACATCTCCTTATCAAAAGATCTAATTTGGGTTTAAGATCTTCTTATCAAAAGATCTAGCTTGGTTCTATGAGTCTCCTTAACAAAAGACTCTGAACTTGGTTCTAAGAGTCTCTTTATCAAAAGACACAGACACTGGATAGTGTGTTCCTACCAAGGTGTAGAAGAGTGGAGTGCCCATATTTTGGGGAACCACTATAGATTTTGTCTCGTTTGTGCTGTGAATTTTCTATGTTATCCCGCATTTATTTCTGTCATTCTGTGTTTGTTTTATTTTGGTTGGATTTTTGAGTGCATAGTTGTTAGAATTATTTTACTGTTCTGTGCATATTTATATTGAAGTTTTAAAAGTCTATTCACCCCCTCCCCTCTAGAGAATAATCAGAGGACTCACTGTGCACTTTCAATAAATGCTCTTTATATTTGTTGAATATCTAATTTATTGAACAGAAGTTCATTTAATTTAATTTAATAAATCCAATGATATTGTCATTCTAAAGGAGTACATAGATAATTCTCGGAATTATGCTAAGCCAAATATCATAAAGATGGACTGAATATATCATAGTGACCTCTAAGTGGAACGAGTAATATTTTCTTGACGACAATTTCTATTAATCTTAATCATGTTGAAGACTAGGCGTTGCTTAAACATCTGTATATCATCTTGACAACACTTTGGTCAAGACAATATCATTTTGACAAGTATCAATCACTTAAGTATCATCTTTATGGGATTCATTAAGTTAATTATCGTGGAGACAAAGGAGTTAATTATCATCCTGTGAAGAAAAAGAAGTTCAGAGAACAAAATCTGACGAAATAGATACACTGAGAGCATCAATCCAGTTCTCCTAATCAATCTGTGATAAGCAATATACAAGATATATCATTCAAGATATCTGTTATTGCTGCTATGATGGTTGTCTTCATCAAATCTTAGAGAAGACTCTTGCAAATCAAGTGAAGATCATAATGAGTCTATTAATACTTTGGTTATAAGAATTTCTAATCATCTTTCTATAAGATCTCTCTGAGATATGAAGTAGAGTTCTGTGAGAGCTTGAGGTACGGCTCTGATTGAAGGCCTGTTTGCAGGGCTCTTATTGAAGGCCTGACTGTAGGGCTCTTATTGAAGGACTATGGTAGGTGGTGCGCAAAAATGCATCGCAGTTATAAAAATAGTTGACGTGCAAAATTATAACTACAAATGATAACGGCAAGTGTACCGTATCGAGTGAAGTATAGGATCTCGCAAGATCAAGATCGTATTAGACTCGGGTCCTGTTAAGTACTTCTACTTCGAGTGAATGTTTATTATTTTACCGATAGAAGAATAGGGTTGGGTTTATGTAATTTAATTTTACTAATTAATAAAAACTAGCGCATAGCTTTCGAATCACCTTAGACTAAGCAAAAGAAACGTGTAGTAGAAATCGATCTCGTGTTAAAGTGGCCTTGACCGCGGAGGTTCCAAAAGCATGAGTGCTCCTCTCTCGAGGGTTGGCTCAACTAAGCTTAAGTTGCACACGACCGAACTCTCGTTCTATAATCAAGTGGCTTAAGACTTGCTTTAAGAGGAGGACCTCACTGGGATGTTAATCCCTTCCGGAAGAGTTACGTATGTCCTCTCTCGAGGGGTATGTTCGACTCTCTTTACCAATGACCGATCCGTCTTAAGGGCCTCTCGGCCGTCAAAAGACGAAAACCGTTACTAGAATGAGTTGGCCATGGTAAATCGTAAGCATTTTAACACTACGAACAAAATTCTAAAACACAAAAAGAGATTGCATCATCCCTAAGTCATCTAAGCCGAGCACTAAAGTGATTAGTTGCTCATGATCACGGAGGAATCATAAGAAGAGGAGTAAGAAAACATAGCGAAAAGAGTGGGGAAATTAGAGACTAAAAATTACGATTTTATTAGTGTCAATTGTAAAAAGAAGAATACATAAAATTGAGATTACAAGAGAAACTACAAGCTTTGAATTGAAATAGCTACCATCATAAGAAATAAAGGAGGATCATAAGAACTACTAGAAACATGAAAATAGTACAAGAAAATGAAATTCTAATCCTAATAATTCGTCCCTCAAGTTCTGGAGAAGCTGGCTTTATATAGCTGAAAAGTTGAGGTTACACGCCCTTGGTCACGCCCGTGACCAAGGGCGTGTAAGAGGCGTGATCGAAGCCGCAGCGGAGAGGGCGCCTTCTGGAGTAATTGCGAGCGTTTTGGCCGTGTCACTCCCTAGGTGACGCCCGTGACCTGGGGCGTGTAATCTTGAAATAGTGCTGCTGGCGGGAATCTTCGGCGGGAAGGAGCGGGAAGTGGTGCGGTATGAGTCACGCCCTTGGTCAAGCCCGTTACCTTGGGCGTGTACTTTGGATTTTTACTCAAAGTGCCCAGAAAACCTGCAAAACATAAAATAAGCTTAAATTAGTTGATAAAATAAAAAAGGAACAGATTAAATAGGAAAATACATATAAATTATATGAATTCAATTTAAAACTATATTAAAATAATACTAAGAGATGAGTACAAAAAGTACTCATCAAACACCCCCATACTTGAGTTTTTGCTATTCCAGAGCAAAAGAGTGAGGAAAGAATTACAAGACATCGATATTATTTCTAATTAACTAAAATTTTATTAAACCATGAATAAGTTAAAGGCAAATTTTAGGAAGTCAAGAATTAAGTCATAAGTTATGTTGATAATTTAAAAAGAGAAATTTGTTTAGCTAACTACTTCTCAAGATAACTAATTAGCAAACGAAATTATAGAAATTTTCAAACAAAATTAGATTGAAATTATAGACACTCTAACGTAAAAGAATCTTAAGGAAAAGACACCTACCAAAATATTGCTCTCTTAATAATTTAGTTTAGGACTAGAAACAATGAAATTGGCTAGGGATGGGTTTAAACAGAATGGCAAATTATATCCTCTCAACCCCTTTTTTCCTTTTTTTAGTATATGTAATACCAGAGAATGATAGACTATTAACCTATCATTTCAACGACATATACACATTTTTTCTCTCTTCATTTTTATTTTTGGGTTGCATATGTTTACCAGAGAATAAAGAACTAACATCTCCTTATTCCCATGACATATGATCTAACAAAAGGGGAAAAGAAAAAATACAAATGTTTACCAAGGGTAAAGAAATACTTCTAGTTTATAAATTAAACTATTTTGAGAGCAACTTTTTAGTGGAATGAGATTTCCTAAGATCTTAAAGTTAAAAGTGAATATAACAAAAAAATCTAAAGATGTTTAGCCAATTTACCACAAAGTGAAGCTATTTAAAATTAAACGGAGAAGTAGTGCTAAATTAACTCTCTAATCTAATTAAAAACATATAGTGTTTCTTAAAACTAAATTACTTCAAATTTAGATTTAACAAATTCTGATCAAATAAAATATTTAGCTAAATTAAAAATGTAGGAATACTTATAATCGTACCTCAAACTAAATTTCTAGAACATTAAAAACAACAAGGCTAGGCGTATTTATTATTATTATTTTTTTATTATTTCTTGGACTTCCCAAGGGTTACCCGGTGAAGGGTTCGCAAGGTACTAGGAGCTGTGATGGGAATTCAGGCCCAAAGCGCCCTTTCCAAGAAATTAGATTTTTATAAGTTTTTATAAAAAAAAATTTTATCAAATAAAAATATAGGGAATGCAAAGCTACACCCCCATACTTAAAATTAAACATTGTCCCCAATGTTTAAAACTAAGTATGAAGAATACTTGAAAGAGAAACTTTTAGAAGGAGAATACAAGAAATTAAAGATAAACAAGGGGTGCCTCCCAAGAGCGCTTTGTTTTTCCTATCTTTAAGCTAGACGGTTAGTGTTAGATAAAAAGAAAATAGAATTTAAGGTGCACGGGCAACTCCCTGAATATGCGTTGCGGGAACTTGGATGTGATCCGTTGCCCGGCGACTCCTCCACTTGCTATTTGATTCTCCTTGTTGCTTTTAGGTTGAGAGTGTAAATTCGAATCACCTATCCATACTTGAGGTGATTTGAAATTTTGTAGATGAGCGGCAAATGGGTCCACGACGACGTTTAGTTGCGATGGCTCATCCTCTACATGAAAATCATTAGGAATTGAAGAATCAAAAGCAAAGGGGTCAGAAACAATTTCACGAGGAGTCACTTGTGAAAGAAAAAGATTAAAATCCGATTGTTCGTTTAAAATAAAGGTTTTCTCCCCTAAAATAATCGTTATATCAAAATGCGTAGAAACATCATTTTCATTTATTTCATTTTCAAAAATAGGTGGCGTTAGCGAATTATCATGAAAATGCAAAAAATTTTGACTTAACGAATTTTCTAAAATCTGGGAGGGAGGAGAAATTAGGGAATCAAAATATTTAGGAGATGAAATTTCTTCATCGCCGCGAAGACTATCCGGGTGGCCTGCCCACCATGAATAATCCACGTCGGTGAGTGAAAAAGAATCACCAGCGTTATCTGGATTATAAAAAGTATTTTTCTTATAATAATTATTTTCCTCATGAAAATTATTAGAATAAAAATTATGAAAATTATTTTCATAAGATTCATGAGAATTACCTTTATTAAAATTATTTTCATAAGAAAAATTTTGAGAATTTAAATTATAGCTAGAATTCTCATAAGAGTTAGAAAAATTATTTTCATAAGAATCATAGAAATTATTTTGAGAAAAATTATTTCCATAATTAGAATAAAAATTATTTTCAATATTAAAATTTTGAGAATTTTGAATATTAGAATTATTAGCGTTATGAAAATTATTCTCGTAGAAATTTGAAAAATTGTTTTCACAAAAATTACTTTCATAGGAAAAATTATTTTGATAATTGTTATGAAAACTATTTTCGTTATTAAAATTTTGAGAATTTTGCGAAGAATGCTCCCTAATAACATTATTTATCCTAACCGCGGCTTCTAAATCATTGATTTTATCTTGAAGCGCGTTAATAGAAGCAGAAAGTTCTAAGACATTATTAGCATTCTCACGCGCGGCGGATAGCCAAAACATTTTTTTTTTGAAAAGCAAACGAATTTTAAATGAATGGAATTGACATAAAAATAAGAAAATATTTTTTTCTTTCTTTTCCTTTAAAAGAGGATTAATATTAGTCTTGGACTTCCCGAGGACTACCCGGTGAAGGGTTCGCAGCGGTACTAGAGATTTGATGGGATGAAAGCCCAAATCTCCCTTTCCAAGAATTTAGGTTGCGCTTTTAATTTAAAATAAATTTTTTTATATTTTAATAAATAAAAAAATGATAAAATTAATAAAATTCACTCTTTTCCTGGAAAGGATGCTTTGGGTTTGAATTCTCATCATAGCCTCTAGTACCTTGCAAACCCTTCACCGGGTAGATCTTGGGAAGTCCAGGACTAATTTTAAATCACCTTAAAATTAAGAAAAAGTAAAAGATAAAATTAATAGATATTTCGGTTTTCGAAATATCAACCGAGTCCCCGGCAACGGCGCCAAAAACTTGGTGCGCAAAAATGCGTCGCAGTTATAAAAATACTTGACGTGCAAAATTATAACTACAAACGATAACGGCAAGTGTACCGTATCGAGTGAAGTATAGGATCTCGCAAGATCAAGGTCGGTTTAGACTCGGGTCATGTTAAGTACTTCTACTTCGAGTGAATGTTTATTATTTTACCGATAGAAGAATAGGGTTGGGTTTATGTAATTTAATTTTACTAATTAATAAAAACTAGCGCATGGCTTTTGAATCACCTTAGACTAAGCAAAAGAAACGTGTAGTAGAAATCGATCTCGTGTTAAAGTGGCCTTGACCGCGGAGGTTCCAAAAGCATGAGTGCTCCTCTCTCGAGGGTTGGCTCAACTAAGCTTAAGTTGCACACGACCGAACTCTCGTTCTATAATCAAGTGGCTTAAGACTTGCTTTAAGAGACGGACCTCACTGGGATCTTAATCCCTTCCGGAAGAGTTACGTATGTCCTCTCTTGAGGGGTACGTTCGACTCTCTTTACCAATGACTGATCCATCTTAAGGGCCTCTCGCCGTCAAAAGACGAAAACCGTTACTAGAACGAGTTGACCATGGTAAATCGTAAGCATTTTAACACTACGAACAAAATTCTAAAACACAAAAAGAGATTGCATCATCCTTGGATCATCTAAGCCGAGCACTAAGGTGATTAGTTGCTCATGATCACGGAGGAATCATAAGAAGAGGAGGAAGAAAAGATAGCGAAAAGAGCGGGGAAATTAGAGACTAAAAATTGCGATTTTATTAGTGTCAATTCTAAAAAGAAGAATACATAAAATTGAGATTACAAGAGAAACTACAAGCTTTGAATTGAAATAGCTACCATCATAAGAAATAAAGGAGGAGCATAAGAACTACTAGAAACATGAAAATAGTACAAGAAAATGAAATTCTAATCCTAATAATTCGTCCCTTAAGTTATGGAGAAGCTGGCTTTATATAGCTGAAAAGTTGAGGTTACACGCCCTTGGTCATGCCCGTGACCAAGGGAGTGTAAGAGGCGTGATCGAAGCAGTAGCGGAGAGGGCGCCTTCTGGAGTAATTGTGAGCGTTTCGGTCGTGTCACGCCCTAGGTCACGCCCGTGACCTAGGGCGTGTAATCTTGAAATAGTGCTGCTGGCGGGAATCTTCGGCGGGAAGGAGCGGGAAGTGGCGCGGTATGAGTCACGCCCATGACTGGATGTCACACCCCACTGGTCACGCCCGTGACCTGGGGCGTGTAACTTTAAATGACGTGGCAGGCGTGTTCTTGATGCTGTGGCGAGTCGTGGCCGTGACTTGGATGTCACGCCCTTGGTCACGCCCGTGACCTGGGGCGTGTACTTGGCGAATTCTTGACGGAACGCTCCCTGGTGGCGGAATTGGGTCTGGAACACATCTTTGACTATCACGCCCTAGGTCACGCCCGTGACCTTGGGCGTGTACTTTGGATTTTTACTCAAAGTGCCCAGAAAACCTGCAAAACATAAAATAAGCTTAAATTAGTTGATAAAATAAAAAAAAGGAACAGATTATATAGGAAAATACATATAAATTATGTTGGGGAAATGATTTCTCTTAACCCCTAGAAATAAGTTGAATATGAATTCTAAGAAAGAAAAACAAGGTTAAGAAAATATGTGTCGAATAGTATTCGACGCAACGTCGAAATGTAGTCGACGTTTCCTTCAGATTGAGTCGAAGTAACTTTAGGATGATTTCGACGTATGTGGTGTCGACGCTACTCTGATTTCTAGTCGACGCATATGGAGAAGTCGACGCACCTTAGTCGACGCACATTCCTTATTCTCCTCTCGACGTCCAGCCAAGAAGAACTCGACGTTTACATCGAGTGGTAATCGACGCACGTCGATTTATATGACAGATTTAAATATGCGCCAGATCTCTTTCCTTCTTTCAGTAGATCTGATTTGTATGGAATAAATGTCAATATTTTATAGCCGTTCTGAATCATTCTTTCCTTATATCTGATTCTTGGCTAATTTGATTAAACTTATTTGGACATTATTTGAAATTAGAATTAGTTCTTTCCTTCTACAGAAATAAATATTATGGAAACATTTTCATCTTTCTATTTCTCTGACTGATTATTGATTATCCTCCTATAGTATTATTTTGAATTAACAGAGCTATAAATAAAGAGGAGGTCAGCAGAAAAATGAGAACAAGTGATTCACCATTTTACATTTGAAAAAGAGGAAGAGCACCCAAGTATAGAGAGAAAATTGAGAAATTGTTCTGCAGCAATATTCAAGCACTTCTTCTTCTCCTGCTTCTGAAGTCATTCTGCTGCAAGTTCTGATAGCTCTCACAAAGAGAGAAGAGCTACAAATCTTCTTCTCTCTATAGAAGAAAGATTTAATTCACTTCTTGTGCTTCCAATCTTCTTGCTAGGAAGAAGATTCATTCTTATTCTTATTTCTTTCTTCTTTCTTATTCTTACTTAAATATTGTAAAAGAGTTTTTAGAATCTCTCTTCAAAAAATTCAGTGTACTGGTTCTAAGAGTCTCCTTGTCAAAAGACTCGAGGTGGTTCTAAGAGTCTCCTTGTCAAAAGACTCAGGGTGGTTCTAAGAATCTCATTATCAAAAGACTCAGTGCAAGATAGTGAATTCCTACCAAGGGGGTAGAAGAGTGGACTACCCAAAGTTTGGGGAACCACTATATTTTCTTGTGTTGTGCTGTGATTTCTTTTCTTGCATTTACTTCATTTGTTTAATTCTTGTTGGTGTGTGGGATGCTCTAATCTGTGATCATACACATATATATATTAACTTTGCACAAAATATTTTTAATCTCTATTCACCCCCCCCCCCCCCTCTAGAGAATTCTATTGAGGTTAACTGTGCACTTTCAAATTATATGAATTCAATTTAAAACTATATTAAAATAATACTAAAAGATGAGTACAAAAAGTACTCATCAGTAGGGTTCTGGTTGAGGACTTGAGGTAGGACTCATCTATTAAATCTAAGTGTAGGACTTAGTCTTGAAGTCTGAGGTAGGGAACCAGGTTTGTTCCTAAGGTAAGAGTCAAGGACTATGAGTTGTAAGATCTGTGAAGGAGATCAGGAATTTGGAGAAGTTTCCTGAGGCTAGCACACTGCTAGATAGGCGCAGGGGGAAAGTGAATGTACCCATATTGGGAACCACTATAAATTCTATGTTTTTTGTGTTGTGCATATTCTTTGATTGCTTGTAATTCTTTGTTTATCAAGAAAAGTTCAAAAATAGCACAAACACCTACCTATTCACCCCCCCCCCCCCCCCCGCTCTTAGTGATAGATACCTATTCTTTCAAAAAATTTGAAGCATAATCAGCATCATATTCCTCTGGTGGCTCATAGAGATCTTTTGGTTCTGAGAATGGTTGTTCTGGTGGCTGGTAAGACTTTTTTGGTGACATGAAAGGTGGAGGACCGAGAACTTGTTGTATCCTTCAAGCTATTTATCATATATAAAGAAATTATTCTTCTAAAATTTGGAGCATTCAAACTCTCCTTTATTTTACCAAATAAGACCTGAGCCCAATCAGTCCACTTTTTCAGAATAACTCTTGTCAAGAGTATAAACATATCCTTGGAGATCATGTCATGAGACCCATGCTTGCAAATCAATACTTTTGCAATGAAATCAGCCAACAGTTTTCCCTTTTTATCCATCTTGGATCTTTGCAAAGAACCATACAGTTGCTTAGTATTATCTCAACACTTCAAGGCCTGAGTAAAATCTGAATCACTAATTTCATCTTCTTCTTCAAACCTTGGTAGATGAAGAGATCTAGATAGACCCTTTATAGTTACGTGAATGAAGGTTGTTGGAACACGATTTTCTGCATCCCTTTGGTTTGAGAATAACAAATTCTACTTGTATTTGATCAAGTTTGTCATTGTGTTTTTAGTATGCAGGATTGAGCAAGGATGACACTAGGATGCTATATTTTGGTCTGGACTAGCTCAATGTGCTAAAAGGAAAGAAAATAGTCTAACACCATGCGTTAGAGCTAACGTCGGTGTTGACCCTCGATCCCTCCAATGTGAAATTGCATTGGAGGGAAGCTGCCGTGATTGTGGGAGTGGTTTTGGAATGACTAAGTCAAACAACGGCGCTAGGGTTGCCTAAATAAGAGCTTTCCAAACATGCAATATCTCCTTCCCAGAATGAGGATATGTGTCATCAATCATTACTAAACTGAATCAATGCCTGGCGTTAGGTCTAACGCCAACATTAGCTTCCTCTCATATAAAAGGGAGATTTTGTTCTCAAAAGCAACCCAACTCAAGGAGCCCTAATCCACCTATCTGAAATCTCTATGAGGACTGTAATTCCAGACCGCCAAAGATCTCCCATTAAAATTCAAGAGAAGGAATTAAAGGAGGAAGGGATAAACATAAACTCATTGCGAAGAATGCACGCTTCGACTTCGATTATCTTCAACGGTTCTTCGTCATCTCCTTCAAATTTCTTCATAGGGAGTTTTCAATTTGAAATTCATATTTTGTAATACCTTTTTATCTTTGTGAATATTTAGTGGAAAATTTGTCGCGGTTGTTGGCGACTAGGTCTGTGTGTGGCTTAGGGGGAATTCACCGTGTGTGTTGGCCACTAGGTCTATGGCTTAAATCTAGGGGGTGCTCGAGGCCTTTCTGGGGATTGAGAGGCTAGAGCAGCTTGAGGGCGTATTAGGGGATAGATTGGCTAAAGCCAACCAGTTCTTAGGGAGAAGTGTCAGTATAAAAAACAAAAAGAATTTTTCATATTCACGCCTCGATTTCTAGCATTATAGAAATCCTCTTTTGTAATCAATTTTATCAATAATAATCATGACTCTATTTGTTCAATAAAATTTATTTGGTTTTCTATTCTAGCAATTTACTTTTGATCTAATCTCTTTCTAAGAATATATCAAAAGTTTTTCGTTAAAAATATAATGATTTCTAAAATCCTTATTCACCCCCCCCCCCTCTAAGGGAGCCTAAAGATCCAACAAGTGTATCAGATCCAGGTTATTCGAAAATGGTTTCACCGTCGATAATAATGGTGCTTCATGATCATGATCTCGCTTCTAGTAGTGGGGAGAAATTTTATATAAATGAAGAATCACTAGCACCACCATTATTTGAAGGGAAAAATTATAAAGGGTGGAAAATTCTAATGGAAAATTTTCTTAAGTCCTAAGATATCAAAGTTTGGAATATCACAATGATAAAACCACTAGATGAACTAAATAAAAAAGTATGTCATTTAAATGCAAAGGTTATGAATAGTTTATTTTGTGCAATGTCACAAGATATTTTGAAATTGGTTTATTGTTTTTCTAATGCGTACAAAATTTGGAAATTTTTTGAAGAGATTTATAATCTTCCTCGTGTAGGAATGGAACATGTGCAAGATTTGGAGAATATGCAAATATGCATGTGTATTCAAGAAAACTCCTTATTTGATGAATTGATGGAGTGCACATCAAGCAGAAGGGAAGATGATAACACATCAATGGAAGAGGAAGAAAAAGTAGTTAACTGAATTTTGTGTTCAAATCAACAATCCGAGCCAAATAGCATTGTAAGCAAAACAAATTCCTCTCTTCTTATTACTAAATCTATTTCTTCTTTTGATATGCTTTAAATGGCTAAACGAAAAATTAAAAAAATTAAAAAAAAAACATTTTCTCCAAATTACGTGTAGAAAATAAAACTCTAAAAATAATCATGTTGAGAATTCCAAAATTGATTTACCTAATTCTCCCCCTTCCCCATCACTTGAAACCACTATTCCTTGCCTTGATTGTAACTCTCTAAAAGAAAATTTCAAGGTTTATGAAAGAGAGCCTCTTAATGAACATAATAAAAAAATTGCCTTTAGAAAATTCATCTTTGAAAAGTGATTGTGCTATGTGCAAAAATTATAGTATTGAAATTAAAGAGATGGATGAAACATTTGAAGAATTGAGAAATGATTAACAAACTCATATTAGTTCTATAACCTCAATTCTTAAAAAAACACTTGCTTATAATAAAGCTAGACATAATCTTGAGATTAAGAATAATGAGTTGGAAACAAAATTCAACTTACTTAAGGAAATTATGAATTAAAACTCACAACACATAAATCCATAATATCAAGCAAAATCCAAAAGCAAGTTGAGTATGAATTTCCATATCTTGACTAAGCCAAACAAAGGGAATGAAAAACATCAGAAGCTTATAAATGAAATTCCAAAACACTATCATCATTATCATTTACAACATCAATCTTCTCCCAACATAAAATTGAATGCTAACAAATTTCCTTTAAATAATAAATTCAAAAGTCACTTTTATCCAAAGACTCAACTTAAAGACTATGGAAATTTGATAAATAAAATTAATGTCCTTCATAGGTATGAAAGGAGACCCATTGTTAGAAACAACATATTAACTTCACATGAAAGGGCTCATTCATCCTTGTCTCTAAATAAGTCAACACGATGTATTTGGGTACCCAACGGAACCATCATCCCCTGTCCCCTTTGGATACCTAAATCACTTATTCATTACGTTTCATTAAATTGCATGAAGTAGAAATGAATCAAAATGAAAAATGGATACTCTACTTCATTATATGCTTAATTTCCTTCCTTTTTATTTTGTTTTTTTTTGTCTTTTTCGTAAGCCCAAACGTTATGGTCACTTTATATATTTTGTGATATGTCTTGCACACATTATGCCTAAATTCTTTAATAAATCAAATTGAATGAAATTAAATAAAAGTCATATCATTTTTTTCAAATGACCTATCATTACTCTTTTTAGCTCTCGTCCTTTTAAATCCATTACATATAAATGACTTATAGATTGAATACTAAATTTGTTATGTTATATTATCAAAACTAATATTAAAAAAATGGATTTAAAGCATAATCATGAAAAATCAGAATTGAAAAATTGCAAAAAAAACATGTGTTTTAAACAAAAATCTTAACTCTGTTGCTAACGCTAGGCGTTAGTTTCTAACACTGGCGGTAGCACTATTTCCTAAAAAAATCTGATTTCTCTAAATATTAATTTCTAGAAATTTATTCTACTACTTTTATCATCATTGTGTTTGCTTTCAAAATTTTATTATATATTTTTGGTTAATATTCAAAAATAAAATAGAACATTTACAAAACCTTTCAAAATACCTAAAATGTTTTTTCTCATTATACAAATATATTTATTATTAACCTTACAATCTTGCACTTTAATGATTTTAAAAAGGTGAATATGAATTTTCTCATAATATTTCACTTAGATTCTTATGAATAATTAATTATGAGTACTTAATTTTGATGTATTAAAGTAAATGATCATTTATAATAATCATGCAAAATAAAAAAAAAATTAATTCAAACATTAAATATAATTGGAAAAGATCTTATTGCTTTCAAAATATATTTTGTGATCATGATCATTATATGAATGTATTATGTATTGTGTTTGCATGTATCTTACTTATATGTAGACCCTAGAATCAACTTTGTACCGATAAGAACAAATCAAATTGAATCATCACTTCATTCTAGGTCTATAAATTGGAATTCTATTTTTGAATACATGCAACATCATCACTATTAATCTTATGGCATAACACAGCATTCAAACGCATCATTCTAGCATCATCTTTTCTATAAGTAGAAATCAATTTCTATGCTAGTTATATCATTCCATGTTGTGCTAAGGTAAAATTGAATAATGAAATTTGAAAATCATAAAAATTATTTGGCACTAAAATCATCTATCCTAATTACAGTTATTATTCTAAAAATTCCTATAAATATAGCCAAAGTTTATGAATCGATCTTTAGGTTTAAATGTCTACTATGTTCATTATCATTCACCCATGATTACATGTCTCACAATAGTTGGATCATAGGATTGTACGCATTAGATGTCCTAATATATAAGACATGTTTTGTCCTTAACCGGGGAGGGTTCTAATGGGGCCTTGCAAGGCACTGGGGGGAAAGAGTGCTGGATTGAGTGATCTCTTTTGTGTGCATATGGGTATAACACCCCAACCTACGACATGTATGCAGCTCCTCATGCTCATCCGTCACTTAGTACGGGGCTAGGGTGCAGACATATAGTCAGTGTAGTGTTTTTTAGGACATACTTATATTACTCATTGCATTAACATTATTTCCTTTTGCAATAATCACTTAAATCATGCATATTTGGTGTGTTCTAACATTGCATCTTGTGTTTGTATATTTTATCATTTTGAGCTTTAATGATTTTGTAAAACACAAGTACTTGAAAACCATTTTTAAACAAACAAAAACATGCTTAAAGAGCCTCGAAATCATCTCTATAAAGTCTGAAATTTTTACACTGAGAAGACCTCTCTATAATAACTCTAAATTAAGAAAAAGATTTTTGAAAAAATAAAGAAATCTATTACTATTTTGGCATTAAGAGTCAACGCCCAGCGTTAGGCGTCAATGCCGGCGTTAGGAGTAAATGCCTGGCGGTAGCCCTTTTGCTCCAATTTCCATTTTTTCATTGTTGAACAATCTTTATTTTTTTCTTATGCATATTTTTTTGTTTGGTTCTCTGTTTTGAAAGATTTAATATTTTTTATTAATCTTTGTTTTTCATAATTCAAAAATCCACAAAAAACATAAAGTAATCAAAAAATTTCAAAAGTATGCTTTGTCATGCTTTTGTTGTATTATTTGAATATATAATTTCACATGAGCAAAATTCTTATTATTTTCTTGTCCTATGGTAAAATGTGAATAAGCATACTTTAAAGATTGTCTCCAATATTTAATTTTATTTTCAAGTTTCCTAAACATTGTTTTGGCTTTGTCATGCCTTGACCTAAATCTTGTTATGTGGAATGGAATATACTATAGAAAATTGTGTAAGATTGTCTAGCATGTCTCTATGTATTAGTAATGTTGTATGTTAAATAATGATTTATTCAGTCGCTCTTTTGTTAATCTACATGTGATCATAATTTCAGTCTTGTATGATTGTGTAGTTTAATAGTTTAACATGTTAAGTTGTATCTCTAAATTACCTACACCTTCTTGTTAAAGTTTTTGATTTGAATCGTTTAAGAGTAAGCAGGAGTTGCATCAAATGAGTTATAGCCAAACAACCACAATGCCACACAGCAACACAATAGTCTTTATTGAATCATAAAACTTCATTACATTTCGAGACATACATGGCGAGACATGATTCATAAGAATCACGAAGGAGAGATGAACAAAAACACACCAAAAAACAAATCTGGCGATCTGACAAGCAGAGACCGCATAGACTGCTGCACTCCAGAGACCACCCGGCTTGTCCTGAGAATGCATGAATAGAAAACAGACAAGATGCCTGCATTGCAAGACCGCCACCTCAAACCGTACAAACTGGAGCTTATTGAATTGAACAGAGAACACAAGCTGTCGCCAGACCGCAACTCAGATCGCCTAACCACAGAAGGTCGCCTGATCGCTGAGCTCGATGCGAACAACATAAGAACAATATAAACCAGTCCGCAGACAAGCCGCTGCTGAACTGTTTATTCCAGCCGCTGGGAAATCACCAAGGAAGGAGACCGCAATCTGCTGACCGCAAGCATGCGAACACAACAAATAGTTAACTCGCTTCCAAGACCGCCCTACCTCAAAGTTGAGACCGCACAAAACAACCTAGGCTATAGTTCTTACAGTTCTCATTTTGAATGATAGGCCCTGCACCCCTATTTATAGGCGAGAGGATGGATGTCATCACTGCCGTAAGAGAGGTACAATCACCACCCATCAGATCGCGAGCAGTCTCATAGAGCAGACTGCGCGATCACACCACTTGGACAATACCCTGTCTAAGATCGCAAGCCAGCAGCAGGCCGCGCACAAGCCGCGCGGACACAGATCACCCCTTCCTTAGACCGCCTAGAGCAAACCAAGAACATCTGGCCGACTTCAGACAAGTCGCCAGATCAACCAGCATAAGCCGCCCGGTCACAGCGGTTACTCAAGAATAGACTGCCCGGTCTTCTACAAAGCAGATAGACCAACCAAGCAGAGCAGACCGAAAGAGACCGAATCATACTAGAACAAACCGGCCAACACAGCAGACCGCCATAGCCAGACCAGCAGAGCACCAGCACAGAGACCGTGCGGTCTCTGCGGTCACCAATAAACAGACCGTCGGCCATCTTCCACTTCACTTAATAATTTCAACACTTCTTTTCAAAAATAAATTTCTTGCATATATAGAAGTGTGATTTCAAACTTATTGTTGTTTGCAAAAAACAAGTGAATTCGGAGACCTTTGTCCTAAAATTAAAAATATGAATAAAATGACAAAGATAACTCCACCAAACACTAATCAACCTCCTGATAAGTCTTAATGAGCATTGTGAGGTTGAGCGCCTTGGAAAAAATTGTACAGTTTCTTGTGCAAACACATCTTTTTTATCATTTCTATTTGTAAACTAGATCACCCAAAATAAAAAAATATAAGATGATTAAGTATCAAGCCTAAAACATCAAAATAAAGATAATTTTCAAATATAAGTGGTGTTATCTTTATCCTAAGGACTTCTTCAAATCAGGAATATTGTGGGCAATTTTTCTAACAAACTCTACAACCACGAACTGGATGTTGTGAGTTGCTTGCTTTGAAAACTCACCTAGTACACCCGGGAGGGTAACATACCCTGAACTAAAATGGGGCAGTTGTCAAAGTTGTTGACAGTCCTTGTCGCAAGGCTAAGGTGTTCTTTAGTGAGCTTCATACTATGGAAAGTTGATAGAAATAGAACGTTGATGGAGCTTCCATTGACGACCAGTATTCTCTTGATATTAAAGCAGGGTTCCCGATCCCTATGCTTATTATGAGCAGGTCTTGATGTGGAAACTATACCACTTCTAAGTCCTCATCCCTGAAGTAGATGGTGGTATCCTATCGAGGTTTCTTATCTTTATGATCTCTTCCAGGTTTGGCTATGGAAAGTATTTGGGTGGTGAGAACAAGAGACTTGATGATTATCTTAACTTCTCCCACCATTGGTCTGCCTCCAGCCACTCCCTAGGGTGCGGATGGCTGGACTCTTGCCTGTTTGGGTGGGCCTATTGATTGGGCACCTAGCCTTGTAAGAATCTTCAAAGGATACCTTGTCAAACAAGGCGTTCAATCTCCTCCATCAGCTAGGAGCATTCTTCAATGTTGTGGTCAGTTTCATGATAGAACTCATAGTACTTTGACTAGTCACCCCTATTGTTTTGGGGGGAGTGCTCTTGTCCTTTAGATGCCAGATTATCTTGGATGCGGTAGAGCATGTTGGTTTGGGATATGTTCAGAGGTGTATAACCTCAAGGCGGTCAGGGACCCTGATCTCTCCTGCAGTCTTTGTGACCCTCGTCGCTACGAATCCCCTCCTACCTTATGGGGCCTGCCCCTGCCCCTGCCCCCTCTTTCTCTTCTAGTTTTCATCTAATTATTGGAGCTTCACATCGATGGCTTCATCGAAAGCTCTCTGAGCTTTGACCCGAAGCACGAGGTCTGGATAGCTGAGAACCATCTCCCTCATTAGTGCTTAATAGAAGCCGCTTGGGCGGAGCCCCCCCCCCCCCCCCCCCCCAAGATAATACCTCATAGAAGCTCGGGATCGACCAATGGGATTTGTCGTGTCTCAAAAGCGATGCGACGGAAAAAGTCCTTGAGGGTCTCACCCTCATTCTGGAGGATCCCTGAAAGATCAGAGGGGTCTCAGATGATTCTGTGATTGGCGATGAACTGGTTGTGAACTGTTTAGCCAATTCCAAAAACTATCGATGGCTCCATCTCGTAGAGAATGGAAATAGGTGCGCTCTTGCCCCTTCAGTGTTGTCAGGAACACTTGGCATTGCAGATGGTCTGGAGCATTGTAGATCATCATGATGGTGGTGAACTTGTTATATCTTTTGGCGCCCTTAGAGGGGGGTGAACATGGGTTTAATGAATTTTAATGTTAACTAAAAAAAACTATTGTTAATAAAAAAAGTTCCAAATATTTTTATAGATAACCTTATATTAATATTTCAGAAAAGATAATATTGACGATTTCTTTTTAGAATAATACAGAGTTCAATTTATATTCACTACCGCCAGCGGAAGGTGCTATCGCCCGACATTAGCTCACAGAAATTGAATTCTAAGAGTTATTGAACACAAAAGAAATTTGAAATGTATTTTTTGTTTAAATCTTTAAGAAATTATTATTTAAAACATTTTATAGCATGAAAATAAAATCAAGATGATAAGACAAAAGGAGACATGATTTTATTTCTTTAGAAATTCAATACAAAAATGTTTTCAAAAATATTGTTTAAATTTTTTTACTTCGGCTTTCAGAGATAATACTATAGAAGATTCCTTTTCATATGATGATCAAGGAAGAAGTTAAGTCTCCATTCACTACCGTTGATGATAAGTGCTACCACCAGGCATTAATGCCCAAAAATTGAACCTTCTCGTAAATTGCACCGATGCGCAGGCATGGTTACACGCTAGAGGATAGATGTGGGATGATTTCAATCACAGCAACGAATCCATCTTTCACGCTGATCATTTCCACTGACTTGGTTTGAGTAGGCTCGATCGCACCATGTTCAATGGGTATGCTCATATGATCTACACGAAGATATCTGCGCTAGGATTAGTACGTAAGGTTGACCATCGTAGATATTACAGTAAGTGTGTCATTGATCTTCTTCTTTACTGAGCAGTGACTATTTATTTTATAAAGAAGCACAAGCCATGATTTTGTTTTTTTTATAACATTTAAAATTTTCTCTGAATTTTACTATTCTCTGTGTTTTTACACCCATTTCTCTGAATTTTACTATTCTCTATGTTTTTATACTCATTTAATGCTATAGTCCTCAAGAAGCATAATTTATTCCAACAAACTTCCTTATATACTATCGTATGAAGCACCAGAACCCACACTGTCCTCTTCTCTGGAACAAACTTATGCATCTGCAGCTTCTCCAGCAAATCCACATCTCTAATATTTGCACTCTCAGAAAGCTTGGCAGATGATACCAAAGCCGAATCTATATTGATAAGCAAAGTTAGGCCTATCGTGGATGAACTTATTGCGAGCAATTATTGTTGTAGGTCATCATTGACGGTCGAAGCACTCTTAAAACTTTGCATCATGGTTATCGAAGCTTCCTCCTTTTTTAGATCACAATGATTAGAAGTACACTATCCTTGGGAACTGTAATTATTCAAAGTTTTTTATTCCAATGTGAAATTTACATTCTAATCAAAAAATTTAAATTGTGAAGTTCATATGAATAAATCTTTCAATTTACAGTAACATTACAATAAAATCACTCTATGGAAGTTCATATTATGTGGCAATAGATTTATCTATTCATGTTTTTTATGTTTTCTCAATGATTGAATTCATTTAAATGAATAAGTTTGCGGCTTATTGAAATGTTGGGAGAATTTTGTTGTAGGTTCGTATGATTGTAAATAATGTTGTCGTAATGATTATGTAAGTGATTACAATCAGAAGATCATCTTTATTTGTTCTCATCTAAGACTACTTGGGGATAATGTGCACTCAACTAGGACAGCATTTGTTGAGTTTTTAAGGTAAATTTAGTGATATTGTGCACTATAGGTTTTTCACCAGAATTGCAAAGTTAATGAATTCAAGGATGCTGGAATGTGGCGGTTGAAGAGAACTACCGTGGGCATGTAAGAAATAATTTGATCAACTGTAAGTTTCATTTTTTCTCCATGATTTCGAAAGGAAATTCACTGTTAATATCCAGGCTTTGAAATATAATCATTACAATGGAAGAAATGATTTGTGTATATTTTTCTGATTCAACTGCAATAAGATAATGTTTAGGCTTCAATTTATGGCTGCAATTAGGGATATGGATGGATCCCCTTCATGGTCATAATTAATGATAGGGGGCTGACAATGCACTGTCACTGTCCTGTTTGGACATGGGCATATAGCTCTGACTCCATATCACAGATAGGATATGGGTGTTGCCCCGTCACCAGAGAAGAGGACGAAGCATTAGGATTTCGTGGCGTTAGGGCTCGGTAGAAGAAGCACGGATTGCTGCCGGCCAGAACCCGTCATAAAAGAACATCACTGGACGGGAGAAGCCCGGGGCAAGTTGGGGAGCAATCGAGTATGGGTGTGGCCCACTATAGGGGGAGCCGAGCACGGGCGTAGCCCGTGCAAGTGGCGGAGTATTGTCGTGCGGGCAAGTGATCTGTGCATGCGGGCGCAACCCGCTTGCATGTGCCGGCGAAGCCCTCCGTTGCGCTCACATAGGGGCGGAGCCCCGTGCCGTTTCACATGTGTTGCCCACACGACACATGTCACCCCCACGACACATGTCGCCCCTACGACACATGTCGCCCCCACGACACATGTCGCCCCCCACGACACATGTCGCCCCCACGTCACCTGTCGAACCCCGCGACACATGTCGCCTCCACGACACCTATCGAACCCCATGACACATTTACCCCCCCCCCCCCCCCCCTCCCCCCCCCCCCCCCCCCCCACAACACATATAGCCCCCCCACAACACATGTCGCTCCCCACGACACATGTTGAAAGTAACCTCTGATAAAAGTTGAAAGGAGGTTTAGATCTTAGATTTACTCTATAGGGGTGTGAATAGAGAATTAAAAGGTTTTTAACTTATTTTGTAGCGGAATTAAATTAGTGATATTTATATGTGTATAACAGAGTGAGTTATGAAAACAAAATACAAATCACACAACACAGCACAACACAGTACAAAAAAATAAACACAAACATAGAAGACACAAGGATCTATAGTAGTTCCCCAATAAACCTGGGTACATCTACTCTTCTACCACCCTTGGTAGGAATCCACTAGGTTTTTGATCTGGTGCCCTATCACCAATGGGTTTTTGATTAGGTGCCCAAACACCACTGAGCTTTTGATCAAGTGCTCAAACCAACCACAGGTTTTTGATCAGGTACCCTGCCACTAAGGGGTTAACTTTTGAAGGGAGTTAGAACCCTGTACAAGATGGGATAAAGAGGGTTATAAAGTTCTTCTCTGTCAATAATCTGAGAGAAGACTAGTGGATTGTGTTGATGTAAAGCTCCCCCTATCTGATAGAAATGGTTGACAATTGAGGATGGAGCTTTCACTTGAATGAAAAAATCTTCTTTGATAGCTGATGAATCTGAGAGACAATGTTTCTCAGATTTTTTGTTGCTCTTGAAGATTAGAACTTGCAGCTGGAAACTGAGAGAATATTTGTTGATGTTGTTCTCAGATAAATAGAGTTGCTGCTGTAGAAGATGAACTCTGAAAACTTTCTCTTTTATGCTTTCTGTATTTCTCTCTCTGTATTACATCTCTAGTCGAGAGCCTTCTTCTTTCTTGCTGTTGTTATTTTCTTCTTCGTTTTTCCTTGGAGAATATATCTCTGATTTGAATTTCAAATCCTCTGAATAAGGAATAGAATAATCAGGAGGATTATTTCTTGGAACTGCAATCTGATCTTTAATTCCTTTTCCTTTTCCAATACGCCAAATGGCTACTTTCTCGGGAGAAGACAATGGAAAGGAATAAATAAATGGAAGGATAAAATCCTTGACTTATCTGGAATAATAGATCCGTTGCTGATTTACTTGATCTGAGATCAGAGAATAGAACAAAACTGATCCTTCTAAAAATATGAAGCTGAGGAGAAATTTTGTCGATCTGAGAACGTAGTTCATCGATCTGAAGGTTGAGTTCGTCGAACTGAATGTTAATTTCATCGAACTGAACTTCTTTTACTGATTTGTCAAACGCAGACTTGAGTTCGTCGATCTCAAGCTGTAGGTCGTCGAACTGAGAGATAAAATCTGATAAGCTAGCTGGAATATTGAATTCATCGAGCTGAGAAGAACTTTCGTCGATCTGAACATCTTTGAGAGGACCCAGCGCAACCAACTACACCAAAAACCCGGACTATTGGTGAAGGCGCAACTTAATCTTTATATCAACGGAAAGGCGCTACGGGCCAAGTGAAGGAACGCTGGACCCAACAATCCCCCCCCCCCCAGCGTCCTGCACGACCCGCAAGCTCAGAGGTGCTCCACAAGGCTCAGAGGTGGTGCACCACATGGCTCAGAGGTGGCTTCACACATAGCTGCGGCCGCCTGACCCGCCAGGACCCACACAGGTAGAGAGAATTTCAGGAATTATCAGCGCTCCCCCGGTCTCGAACCCGCAACCTCGCTTTAATACCAATTGAGAGGACCCAGCGCAACCAACTACACCAAAAGCCCGGACTGTTGGTGAAGGCGCAACTTAATCTTTATATCAACGGAAAGGCGCTACAGGTCAAGTGAAGGAACGCTGGACCCAACAATCCAATTGTTGGGGAAATGATTTATCTTAACCCCTAGAATTAAGAAGAATATAAATTCTAAGTATGAAAAATTAGGCTAAGTAAATATGCGTCGAATGGTATTCGACGCAACGTCGAAATGAAGTCGACGTCTCTCTCTGAATGAGTCGAAGTAACTCCAAACAGAATTCAACGCATTCTATGTCGACGTTACTCTGACTTCTAGTCGACGCATCTAGTGAAGTCGACGCACCTTAGTCGACGCTCCTTCCTTATTCTCCTTCCGACGTTCAGCCAGGATGAATTCGACGCTTACGTCGAATTGTAATCGACGCACGTCGATATCTATAAGAAATTCAAAATCACGCCAGATCTCTTTCCTTCTTTCTGTAGATCTGATTTTTATGGAATAATATTATTCTTTTATAGCCATTCTGAATCAGCCTTTCCTTCTATTTGATTCTTGGCTAATTTGATTAAGATTGTTATGGATATTATTTGAAATCAGAATGAATTCCTTTCCTTCTACAGAAATATTCATTATGGAAACTCTTATCTCTTTCTATTTCTCTGTCTGCTAATTGATTATTCCATTTTAGCAATATATTTTAAACAGAGCTATAAATGTGAAGGAGATCGGCAGAGAATGAGAACAAGTGTACCACCATATTCATTTTGAAATAGAGGAAGAGCTCCCAAGTGAAAAGAGAGACAATTGAGAAATAGTGTTGCAGCAAAGATCAAGCTTTTTTCTCCTCATTCTGAAGCCATACTGCTGCAAACTCTGATAGCTCTCACTAAAAGAGAGAAAAGGCTCACAATCTCCTTCTCACTATAGAAGAGAGATTTCATTCACTATTTCTTGTGCTTCTAATCTTCTTGCTAGGAAGAAGATTCTTTCTTGTTTCAAATACTTCTTCTTCTCTTTCTAATTTCATTTTCAAATATTGTAAAAGAGTTTTTAGAATCTCTCTTCAAAAAATTCAGTTGTACTGGTTCTAAGAGTCTCCTTTTCAAAAGACTCAAGCTGGTTCTAAGAATCTCCTTATCGAAAGACTCAGGCTGATTCTAAGAAACTCCTTATCAAAAGACTCAGTGCAAGATAGTGAATTCCTACCAAAGGGGGTAGAAGAGTGGACTACCCAAAGTTTGGGGAACCACTATATTTCTTTGTGTTGTGCTGTGATTTTCTTCTTGTTATTTTTCTTCTTTACTTGCTTAATTCTTGTTGGTGTGTGGGAAACTTAAATCTGTGATTATTATACACATATATATATATATATATATAATTGCACAAAGTATTTTTAATCTCTATTCACCCCCCTCCCCCTCTAGAGAATTCTATGAGGTTAACTGTGCACTTTCAATTGGTATCAGAGGGAGGTTGATCTAAAAAGGTTAACTCCTTGATCAAAAAGATCCTACCTCTTATTTATATATATATATTTCTAAAAATTATTTTTCACATGGCACAAATCAAAGATTATGCTTCCACCACACCACCAATGTGCAATCATGAAGAGTTTGCAGTTTGGAAAACAAGAATTAGAATTTATATGAATTCTATTGATGAAGAATTATTTAATGTTATCTTGACAGGTCCTCCGAAGCCTTATAGAAGAAACTCAAGTGATGAAGTGACTCAAACACTTGTCCCAAAGGTTGAGTGGACAGTTGAAGAGAAGAAGGCAGGAACATGGGATGCAAAAGCTGTGAACATTCTTGTCTCAACCCTCTCAGATGAAATCTTTCAAAAGGTTGTTGACTGTGAATCAGCCAAAGAAATCTGGGAGGCTCTCATAAATATGGTAGAAGGAAGTGCTGATGAAAGAAAAGATAGGAAGGCTCTATTAATCTCTCAATATGAGAATTTCCAAAAGAAGAATGAAGAAAACATCTCTGAGATGTATGACAGATTCAGTCTGATCATTAATCAATTAAGAAGCCTGGATAGAGAGATCTCTCTCACAGAGATCAATGACAAACTGTTAATGGGTCTCCCAAGTTCATGGGACTCAAGAATGTGGGCAATAAGAGATACAAGAGGACAAAGGGAAATTTCAACAGATGCTCTCTTAGGAAAACTCAAATCCTACGAGCAACTGCTGAAAACAAAAGAAGAGAAGAAAAGAAGAGAAAACACTCCAACCTCTTCAAAAGACAGGAATATTGCATTAAAAGCAACAGAAGAAAGAACCTCTGTCACTGAAGAAGAACTATTCAGTTTCATGGCTAGAAAGTTCAAGAAATGGGCCAGGACAGATGGATCTAGAAGGAGAGAGTCAAAACCAAGGTATGACAAAACTCCCACTAAAGAAATTGTGTGTTATTCTTGCAGGAAACCTAGACATATTGCCCCAGAATGTCCAGAAAATGCTGAGACAAAGAAAGATCTGAAAAAGAAAGATCTCAAGAAAAGGGGAAGAAGAAAGAAAGAGGCTTTATTGTAGAAGCCTGGAGTGAAACAGACTCTGAGGATAGCTCCTCTTCTAAAAGTGACAATAAAGAGTCTAAGCAAGAAGATCTATGCTTAATGGCTGTTTGAACTGCGGTTCAGAATCACGGCGGTGTTGCGGTGCTATTCGAAGCAGGATGTGATTCCTGTGGGCCTAACTGGCTGCCCCGTGGATCCGCCCGAGGACCAAGTTGATACAAAGAGAAGTTGCGCCTTTGACCAACAGACCGGTCTTTTGGTGCAGTTGGTTGCGCTGGGTCCTCTCAATTGGTATCAGAGGGGGTCGCGGGTTCGAAACCCCGGGGTCGTTTCTGGGGGGGGGATTGTTGGAACTGCGATTCAGAATCGCCCCGGTGCTGCGGTGCTATTCGAAGCAGGATGTGATTCCTGTGGGCCTAACTGGCTGCCCCGTGGATCCGCCTGAGGACCAAGTTGATACAAAGAGCAGTTGCGCCTTTGACCAACAGACCGGTCTTTTGGTGCAGTTGGTTGCGCTGGGTCCTCTCAATGGCACTTGAAATATCAAAGAAAGATGATGTTGTTGAATCATGGAGTGAGACAGGATCAGAAGAAAGCATATCATCTGAAGATGAAAGAGAAAATAGACTTATTCTCATAGATGAATCTGAGGATAAGGATGAGGTAAGCATTTTTAATGAAATAGATTTCTCATGTGATGATTTAAAAAACAACTTTAGAGGATTATGTTTAGATCAACTAAACGCTAAGCAAGAAATTAAGGATCTAAAAGAACAAATTAATATGGTTAAAAACCAGAGAAATAGAGAGGTTACATGCTCCAAAAACTATGAATTAAGGGCTAACATCATAGAAAAGGAAATAGAAAGGGCTAGAATAGAAAACCAGCTCCTTAAGGATAAGGTATCCCAGGCAAAAGCTTTTGAAGAATCAATAAAAATGAGAAGCCAAACACTTAAGGAAATCACTGAACAACAAACAAGGAGACATAAAAATCTTGGGCTAGGGGCTGATCCCTCAACCACCCTAATTCCATCAAACAAACCTGCTTGGATGAGCCCTGTTAAATTTACTAAACCCATCAAATCAACAAACCAAGAAGAAGACTCGCAAAATAAGCTAGAAGACTTCAAGGAAATAAACCAATTTGATGAAACATCATACTATTCAGCTGATGACTCTCAAACTTCTTCTGAGGAGGCAACTAGGCCAAGAGAAACAACTTATAAAGAAATAAAATCAGAAAAAGGGAAAATAAAATCTGTGAAGACACAATTGCGTTGACTTCATATCGACGCATGAATGATCGTGCTTTGAATTCTACTCGACGCAATCTCTCAGATGCCTCGACCTCAACTCGACGCTTGATTAAAAGTACTTCGACATCAAATCGACGCAACTTCTTGCATGCGTCGATACCAGATCAACGCAATCTGAAGAAAGCGCCGAATATAAATCAACGCAACTATCAACATACGTCGAATAGATATCGACGCATAAAAACTCAGAGCAATTTAAATGCCTATCTTCCAAAAACCTTCCATCTTAACCCCAATTCAGGACCCTTTCATCCTGATCGAAATTTTTATCCTGATCAAAACTTCTATTCTAATCAAAAATCTTTTAATAACCAAAATTACTATCCTGATCAAAACTTTTATCCTAATCACCATCTCTATTCCTCCCTAAACTCAAATTTCCTTAGTCAAAAGAAAATTAGGTGTTATATTTGCAATAAAATTGGCCACACTGCCAAACAGTGTTGGCATAATCAATCAAATTGTTCTTAAAATTAGTCCTAGAGTAACTTAGAAAACTTTAGGAATAGGAAGAAATGATTTCTCAAGGAAAACCCAGAATCTGTCAAATAAAGTCACGTCGACTTCGAATCGACGCACCGTCGATAACTCAGTTCAATAAATGAAATCGACGCATGCATCGACTCCAATCGACGCATGCATCGACTCCAATCGACGCATACGTTGATAGGAAACCCTATCATCCCAAACCAGACTATATTGACGCTCACGTCGAATTCCATTCGACGTAATGTCGACTTCATGAAAACGAGCGGCAGTACTAAAATATTTTCGGTCACATCCACTGTTGTACCAAATAAGCCTCAAATTGTGCCTCGTTTCGACGTTTCACCTGACTTAAATAGACTCTTCAGTTAGAAACCTTCACGACCTCTGCATCTTTCATCCTTCTTGCACCTCAGTCAAACCATTTCTTCCTCTCTATCACTGACCTAAAATGGCTCCTAAGACCAACTCAGGCTTTGACATTAACCTCGAATCTTTCCAAGCCGCCGCAGAAAATTACAAGAGCATCATAGCTCTATTTACTGAAGCTGGATTAGACAAGCTCATCTCCACAAGATGCAAGCTCCTAGAGACAGAACTCACAGAGCTCATGACTCATGTTCAGATATCTGAACAAGGAGAAATCCAAGGAACAATCCATGAGACACCTGTCTCAAACTCTGCAGAACACATTAGGACCACCTTTGATCTTCCATCAGGTATATTCCAATATTATCTTTGTTCAACTCAAATAGGGAAAGAAAATCAGTTTCTAAAGAGCAACTAAACAAGTCTCCTTCATCATTCCCTTATCAGGTGATGAACCTGTGGAACTCACTCCTGATGAAATCAAGAATCTGTTAGTCGATAGACCAATCCACCTGAAGAAAATTGACTTTTCTGATGAATATAGATTACTGGCAGATATAGTAGGAAAAATTCTACTATGCAAGATCTCTGCCCATGATGCAGTACCCAAACAACAACTGAACATCATGGGGGCCCTTGTGCTGAAGAAGAAGGTAGACTGGGCCAGCCTCCTGCTCAAAATGATAGGCTACAAATACTCTCATAAAGAGAATGCCTATATGAGAATCATGAGTCAAGTACTCTTCCACTCCTTCCCTGACCTATGTAGGTCAAAAGGAATTCCTATCCCTCCAGGAAAAAGGATGTCAATAGCCCTCTTCTCTAAATGGACCAGGCAAATTCCCAAGCCTGGTGCCATTCCTAAAATGACTCCCTCTCCTCCCAACTCTCCTGCTCATCCATCTTCACCTCCTCCTCCTCCTCATACAGACATCTCTTCTGTACCATCATCATCCACACCTTCACAAATACCAACTCAGTGACCTGCTCAACCCTCCTTTATTCCTCCTCCTCCATCAAATATATCTCATGACATTGATACAGTCCCCTCTCCACCATCATCATACTCTCTTCCTCCACCACCATATTTTGAACCATCTCCATCCACTGAAAACCTCATCACTCAGCGCATCCAATCCTAAGCCCAAAGATTCCAAGCAATGCTGGATGGGCACTGCTCCAAGATTCATTCCTCCATCTTACACATGCAGACCCAAATAGATGGGGTCAGTGCCTCTGTGCAAAGCCTGAAGACCTATATCTCTTCCTCTAAAGTCACCAGATCTTTCTTAACCTCCTTGGCTAAGAAGGTCAAGAAGGGGGAGAAGTTAGATGAAGAGCAGCTCTCAAGCCACAAAACTCCCTCTCACAAAACCCCTCATTCTTCAAAATATGACAGTTTAGCTCTACTCAAGACCATTGGGAATGAAGTAGTACCAGAGCTACATACTGAAGAGCAGATATCAAATGTACTGATTATATCAAGAGAAGCTGCACAACAAGTGGATCTATTGCAAGGGGAGGCAAGTAGAGCAGAGAATGAAGCTGAAGAGGAAGCTGAACCTCAGGGGGAGCCAGATGTTGTTATATCTGAAAATGGAGATAAGAAAGAAATTGAAAAAGAAGTAGAAGGCTCAAAAAAGTTCCATCCCAGGGGGAGCAACCTGCTGTAACTCAGGGGGAGTTGAGTGAACTACCTGCTACTGAGAAGGGGCAACCCACCTCTCCAAACACAGTAGTATTCACTAGGAAAAGAAAAACTCCTCCTACCCCTCCTGAATAATGTATTGAAACAATATTGATACAATCTATGCTTAAATTATGAAGTCTGTTTATATGATTTCTCCCTTCTTCTGATTACTTAGCATATTTCTTCTCTATATATATATGCTTTGCTGTAAAAACTGATACAATTTCTCTCTATGTAGGGTTAAGACAAATAGGGGGAGATTGTTGGGGAAATGATTTATCTTAACCCCTAGAATTAAGAAGAATATAAATTCTAAGTATGAAAAATTAGGCTAAGTAAATATGCGTCGAATAGTATTCGACGCAACGTCAAAATGAAGTCGACGTCTATCTCTGAATGAGTCAAAGTAACTCGAAACAGAATTCACCGCATTCTATGTCGACGTTACTCTGACTTCTAGTCGACGCATCTAGTGAAGTAGACGCACCTTAGTCGACGCTCCTTCCTTATTCTCCTTCCGACATTCAGCTAGGATGAATTCGACGCTTACGTCGAATAGTAATCGACGCACGTCGATATCTATAAGAAATTCAAAATCACGACAGATCTCTTTCCTTCTTTCTGTAGATCTGCTTTTTATGGAATAATATTATTCTTTTATAGCCGTTCTGAATCAGCCTTTCCTTCTATTTGATTCTTGGCTAATTTGATTAAGATTGTTATGGATATTATTTGAAATCAGAATGAATTCCTTTCCTTCTACAGAAATATTCATTATGGAAACTCTTATCTCTTTCTATTTCTCTGTCTGCTAATTGATTATTCCCTTTTAGCAATATATTTTAAACAGAGCTATAAATGTGAAGGGGGTCGGCAGAGAATGAGAACAAGTGTACCACCATATTCATTTTGAAAAAGAGAAAGAGCTCCAAGTGAAAAGAGAGACAATTGAGAAATAGTGTTGCAGCAAAGATCAAGCTTTCTTCTCCTCATTCTGAAGCCATACTGCTGCAAACTCTGATAGCTCTCACTAAAGGAGAGAAAAGGCTGTTGGGAAAATGATTTCTCTTAACCGCTAGAAATGAGTTAAAGAAGAATTCTAAGAATGAAAAATAAGGCTAAGTAAATATGCGTCGAATACTACGCAACGTCGAAATGTAGTCGACGTTTCCTTCAGATTGAGTCGAAGTAACTCTAGGAAGATTTCGACGTATGTGTTGTCGACGTTACTCTGGTTTCTAGTCGACGCACCTTTGTCGACGCACCTTCCTTATTCTCCTCTCGACGTCCAGACAGGATGTATTCGACGCTTGCGTCGAATAGTAATCGACGCACGTCGATTTATGTGACAGATCTAAATATGCGCCAGATCTCTTTCCTTCTTTTAGTAGATCTGATTTGTATGGAATAATGTTAATATTTTATAGCCATTCTGAATCATTCTTTCCTTCTATTTGATTCTTGGCTAATCTGATTAACTCTATTTTGGATATCATTTGAAATCGGGATTCATTCTTTCCTTCTACTGAAAATGTTATTATGGAAATATTTCTTTCTTTCTAATACTGCCTGCTAATTGATTACTCTCCTTTAGTATTATTTGATTGAAACAGAGCTATAAATAAAGAGGAGGTCGGCAGAAGAAGCAGTAAAGTGATTCAACATTTTTACATTTGAAAAGAGGAAAAGCTCCCAAGTGAAAAAGAGAGAATTGAGAAATAGTCCTTCAGCAATATTCAAGCATTCTTCTTCCTCTGCTTCTGAAGTCACCCTGCTGCAAATTCTGATAGCTCTCACATAAGAGAGAAAAGCTACAAATCTTCTTCTCTCTATAGAAGAAAGATTTAATTCACTTCTTGTGCTTCCAATCTTCTTGCTAGGAAGAAGATTCATTCTTGTTCTTATTTCTTTCTTCTTTCTTATTTTTACTTAAACATTGTAAAAGAGTTTTTAGAATCTCTCTTCAAAAAATTCAGTGTACTGGTTCTAAGAGTCTCCTTTTCAAAAGACTCAGTTGGTTCTAGGAGTCTCCTTGTCAAAAGACTCAGGGTGGTTCTAAGAGTCTCCTTATCAAAAGACTCAGTGCAAGATAGTGGATTCCTACCAAGGGGGTAGAAGAGTGAACTACCCAAAGTTTGGGGAACCACTATATTTTCTTGTGTTGTGCAGTGATTTCTTTTCTTGCATTTACTTTCTTTATTTGTTTAATTCTTGTTGGTGTGTGGGAAGCTATAATCTGTGATCATACACATATATATATATATATATATTAACATTGCACAAAATAATTTTTTAATCTCTATTCACCCCCCCCCCCCCCCCCCTCTAGAGAATTCTAGTGAGGTTAATTGTGCACTTTCAATTGGTATCAGAGGTAGGTTAATCTAAAAAAAGGTTAACTCCTTGATCAAAAAGATCCTACCTCTTGTTTCTATATATTTTTTTTTTAAATTATTTTCATGGCACAAATCAAAGATTATGCTTCCACCAGACCACCAATTTGCAACCTTGAAAAGTTTGCTCTTTGGAAAACAAGAATTAGAATCTATTTAAACTCAATTGATGATGAATTATTTAATGTTGTCATGACAGGTCCCCCCAAGCCATTCAAAAAGGATTCAAGTAGAAAAGCAACTGAAACACTTGCTCCAAAGGCTGAATGGACAGAAGAGGAAAAGAAAGCCCAAGCATATGATGCCAAGGCTATGAATATCCTAGTTTCAACTCTCTCAGATGAAATCTTCCAAAAGATTGCTGAGTGTGAGTCAGCTAAGGAAGTATGGGAAGCTCTCACCAAAATGGTTGAGGGAAGTGCTGATGAGAAAAAGGACAGAAATGCACTACTCATCTCCCAATATGAAAACTTCCAAAAGAAAGAAAGTGAAAGTGTTGCTGACATGTATTCAAGATTCAGCCTCATAGTCAATGAATTGAGAACACTTGAGAAAGACATATCTCTTACTGAGATAAATGACAAATTGCTGACTTGCTTCCCTAGCTCTTGGGATTCAAGAATCTGGCCAATCAAAGACTCTAGAAGTCAAAAAGAAATCTCAACAGATGTCCTGTTGGGTAAATTAAAATCCTATGAACAACTGTTGAAAACAAGGGCTGAGAAAGAAGAGAAAGAAAAGGCTCCTCCACTCCCAAAAGAAAAGAGTATTGCTTTGAAGGCTGTTGAAAGAGAACCCTCTACAAGTGATGAGGAGCTGATCAGTCTACTGGCCAGAAGGTTCAAGAAGTGGATCAAAACAGAAGGATCCAGAGGAAGAGACTCAAAAACCAAGTATAATAAAACACCTACTAAAGAGATTATATGCTACTCTTGCAGGAAACCTGGACACATTGCACCTGAATGTCCTAAAGAGATCAACAATAAGAAGGATCTAAGAAGAACAGATCTAAAGAAGAAGAAGAAGAAAGAAAAAGGATTCATTGCTCAATCTTGGAGTGATTCAGAATCTGAAGGAAGTACCTCATTAGATAATGATCAGCAAGAGGTCAAGCAAGAGGAAACCTGTCTGATGGCCACTGAGAAGCCTGATGATACATCTATGGTAAATATACTTGATAATATAGATTTCTCTTCTACTGATTTCAAACAAAGTTTCAAAGAATTATGTTTAGATCTAATCAAATCTGAAAAAGAAGTAAAAGAATTAAGAATTGAATTAAAAAATCTCAAACAGGTAAATACACATCATAAAAATTATAAGCTCAATCTAGAACTCTCAGAAGAGGAATTAGACAAAATCTATTCAGAAAATCTAACACTAAGGAAGGAGCTTGCAAAGGCTAAAGTCTTTGAAGACTCTCTAAATGGAAGAGGTCAGAAGCTCAAAAATATGTTTGAGAATCTCACTAATAGATTTAGACAGATAAATCAGAATACTAATGAAGCATCTAAACCTCAAACATCCAGCAAATCTGTCTGGAAACATCCAATTCACTTCACCAGGGAGAATTATCTAACAGGAGAAATATCACAAGAAAGCCCTGAAATAACCACTGTTTTTAATAAACCTAATCCCATTACAGATAAAGGAATCTTAGGAAAATATCCTCACAAAAAATTTGAACATGCGTCGAATTCTTACCAACGTGCGTCAAGTTCTAATCGACGCTTACACCAAAATGCGTCGACTTCTACTCAACGCAACCTCTCTCATGCTTCGACTGAAAATAGACTCAGAATGAAGAAAGCGTCGAATTCATATCGACGCAACCATAAGTCTACGTCGAATCCCTATCGACGCAATAAATCAGACAGAAAATTTTTTGTTTCCAAACAGGCCTCTCAATCCATGTCCTTCTATTATAAACATTATTTTTGTGATATCATCCAAGAAGATTGGTATGATAAGCCAGTACCCCCATAAGAAGGAAGGATATCCTGAAAGACCCACTTATTCTTTTATTAAATCTTTTACTAATGAGAAGAAGGGACCCCAGCTTAGCAGGGTCCAAACTAATGTTTAAAATTTTATGTTCAAATGCATCACATCTCCAGGATGGTGTGGTACTTGGACAGTGGATGCTCCATGCACATGACAGGATGCAAAAACCTATTAATCAACTTTGAGGATAGACTTGAACCATCAGTAACCTTTGGAGATTCTAGCTGTGGCCAAACCAAGGGCTTTGGAGATTTCAAAGAAGGGAAAGTCACCTTCAAGAATGTGGCAATAGTCAAAGGACTAAAGCACAATCTGATAAGTATAAGTCAGATATGTGAAAATGGTAGGTATGAGGTAAAATTCACCACACTATTCTGCCATATTATTGATATCAAGACTGGTGCTACAGTACTAAATGGAACTAGAAAAGGAAAAGTATATGTAGTGGACTTTAGCTCTTCACCAACAGAAGTTTGCTTATTCAACAATATCATAGATAAAAATGAACTATGGCATAGGAGACTAGGTCATCTAAACTACAAAACCATTAGTAAACTAGCAAAGAATAACCTAGTCAGAGGTTTACCAAAGGGTAGGTACTCTAAGGATTCTCCATGCAGACCTTATTAAAATTTTTGAAAGACCGTTTAGGAGTAAGCAGGAGTTGTATCAACAAGAGTTATAGCCAAACAACCACAATGCCAAAATAGCAACACAAGAAATCTTTATTTAAACAGAACAGCTTTACAATGCGAGGTATACATGGTGAGACATGATTCATCAGAATCACGGAGACGAGAAGAACAAAACACACCAAAAGGCAAAGCTGGCGGCTAGACAAGCTCAGACTGCACAAGCCGCACCACTCCAGAACTCGCCCGGCTTGCCCTGAGATCGCACGAATAGAAACCGGACAGACTGCCAGCACTGCAAGACCGCACCTCAGACCGCACGAACTGGAGCTTATTGGAATAAGGAACTGAATCTGTCACCAGACCGCAACTCAGACCGCCTAACCGCTGAAGGTCGCCTGATCACTGAGCTTGCTGTGAACAGCATAAGAACACAATAACCCAGTTCGCTGACAGACCGCAGACGAACTGTTTATTTAAGCCACCAGAAATCACCAAGGAAGGAGACCGCACCCTGCTGACCGCAAACCTGCGAACACAACAAAGGTTAACTCGCATCCAAGTCGCGCGAACTCAAACTTGAGACAGCAAGAAATAATCCGGGCTCCGGTTCTTATAGTTCTTGTTAGGAATGACGTGCCATGCACCCCTATTTATAGGCGGGTGGACGGATGTCATCACCGCACAAACCGGGATACAGTCACCACCCATCAGATCGCGAACGGTCTCAAAAGACAGACCGCGCGAACAGACCTCTTGGACGATCACCCGACCAAGACGCAGATCAGCAGACAAAATCGCGCATAGGCCGTGCGAACACGAGACCGTGCACAAGCCGAGCGGTCTCAACAACGCTCCTTCCTTAGAACACCAGGAGCAAGCAAGGACCATCTGGACGACTTCAAACAAGTTGCCAGATCGCCAAGGTAGACCGCCCGGGTAGACGGTTGATGCGTGTCGGCAAGTGCACCGGTCGCGCAAGTAATAAAAATGGGGAAAATCCCCGAGTGTCGGTCTCTTGAGGAACACAGTAAGGTGGAGTTTATTATCGAGGAAGGACTTGAGATCGAAGTCCGGCGGTAGGTGGAATGCGAACGAAAGGGGCTTTGAGGTTTGCAAACAAAAGTAAATACTACGCCTACTCCTATGAAATGCCGCTATGCAATGCTTCGGTCGGCGGGATGGAAACTAGGCAGGCCTTGAGCGCGCTGCGTCGAAAGGGCGGATGGACGTGAAGGCTAACGGGAACGAGCTATGCAGGCCTTGAGCGCGCTGCTTCGTTAGGCGAGTGGAATACGGGCCGCGATGCCACGCTTCGAAGGCCGGATGGGCGAGTAGGCTTACGGATTGAGGGTCGCAAGCACCTCTTCGACAAGCACACCACTAGCAATTGCTAGTGCGGCACCGGACATGGTGGTGGAGCGGAAAATCGATGGGGGAGCACCTCATTAACACAAATGAACAAAATGATTTCATAAACATGAAATAAACAATACTAAACATGATTCATAGTGTTCGTCATCAAGATAAAGAGAATACAACAAATATAACCACACAAGTAGAAGAAAAAGGCAAGAAATACGACCGAATCCGGAGTCTCGTTGTAGATTCACGGTAGGAAGCACCGGGTTGTCAATCCGCGTCCTAGCTCGGTCCCAACTGCGTCCGGGGTAGAGGAGGGCTGTCACAACTCCCAATGGACCCGTCTTCTCCAGCGATTTACCATCCGGTCACGTCTAGTGCGAAGAACTTCTTCCTTAGCGATCAAAATGAGTGTAGAATCTCTTCTTTCAAGCCCTTGGATGATGGAGGAGGCCTAGGGGGTGAAAAACCTCTGGAAATGGCGAAAACGGCGGATTGAACGGAGTCCAAATGCGTAATCCCGACCTAATTCGCGATCAGGTCATTATATAGGCGCTGAATTAAACAGCGCGCACGGTCATTGGCGCACGACCAGTGGTCGTGCGCACTGGAATTCTGCGATCGTGCGCACTGCCTGGGAGGAACCTGCAAGATACGAAATTATAAAATAAAATGTTCGCACGACCAGTGGCGCACGACCGGTGGTTGTGCGCACAATCGTTGATGGTCGTGCGCAATACAGCAAACAGAACTCAGAATTTTAATGATAAGTGCGCACGAGCAGTGGCGCACGACCGGTGGTCGTGCGCACTGGCGTTGGTGGTCGTGCGCACTGCACCAAACAGAACTCGTGAAAAAGGGTTAAGTGCACACGATCAGTGGCGCATGACCAGTGGTCGTGCGCAATAGAACCGGCGATCGTGCGCAGTGTTCCTGTGCAGAATTGCATCGGGAACACCTGCACTACTCCTATTCCAGCACAACCTCAGATCTAGCCACTGAAAGTGGCACTTAACAGCACAAGAATACTACTAATGACAATAAGCACGAAAATCACACCAAAGTGGGCCAAGATGTGCACCTAGCATGGATTATCAAATATAAACTATAACAAGGCTAAAGTGCGGAGAAATGACTAAATAACGGCCCGGATGAGTCCATAAATGTGTATATGATCAGGACTCATCACACCCCCAGACTTAACTGTTTGCGCGTCCCGAGCAAACGAATCCGGCGGAGTGTGAAAACGATAGTTAACATAGAGAATTACACAAGGGAGTACGGTGCGAAGTAACAACGCATGCGAGTAGAGATTCTAGTAGAAGGAGAGTTTAACTATGCTAACTAATTTACATAAGTATTAAAGCGTAATTAAAGATTTAGTTATACTCAGTTGGTGAATTATGAAGAATTTGACGATCATGCCCGGTATGAAAGTGACGAGACACTGAGGCGGGTGTTGCAAAAGATCGGGGCTTAGGAATAACTCCGCTGAAATCCATCACCGTCGTGAACCATACACTTGCCCGGTCACACTCTCTCCACGGCGCTAGCAAACTCGCAAATCAAATCAGTAGTACTTATAGGATTAGAACGGGACTTAGGTTACGGTATGATATTCAAAGTTAAACGCGGTGGCTACGCAACCCAAGTGAGCTAACGGAACGATGCACCACACAAGACCAACAAACTATGCTCGTGTGACACACCCCCAGACTTATCATGAAAACCAGGTGTGCACACGGCCTACTTCACAAATACCAACAGATTTTCTGTTTTTAGCTCGGGAGGATTTTTTTTTCAAAATACTCTTTTTTTTTTCTTTTACATATTTTACTTCTTTTATGTAACCCCCGGTTGGTTCAAAATCAGCAGATGGACGTTATTTTCCCATCATAACACAATGATTCCACACTCCACACAAGTTTAGAATTATGAGCGCGGTTAAAAACAATTTGGTTGCGGGCGTGGGATAGGCTTCAGGCTTTGGTGGATGAAGAGGAGCTGAACAAAGGATTGGTAGGCACAAAATAGGCTTGCAAAGGTGAATGAACTGGACATGGAATAACAAAGCTCAAACTAGCCAAAGGGTGGCCTACATCATGCTTGACTCAACGAGTAGCTCTCACCCATGCTTCGAGAGTCGCTTGGGGCAAGTTCTTAGCCCACGAGAAAGATAAACCTTCCTCCCGACTCGAGCAGCACACGACTAGTAATCGCACACACACAACACCGGGTTATCGTCAATTCCATACAAATTCACCACTTGAGTATATTAAATCTAAATTTACGCAGAAATACTAAACATAAATTAGATGCATAAAGAAAATCTAGTTCTACTCACATTCTACCATAGCATGAGAAGTGACTAGAACACTACATGAGTCAACATCGCACTCCAAATAATAATTCCTACGTTAACAATCTATTTCACATTCCGACCAAAATAGTTTAAACGGAACAACGACAAAAAGATAAACACGCACTCAAGTGGGTGAAGTGGTGTGTGAAGCATGAAAAACAAAAATAATGACTAGGATAAATAAAGATACAACCTTCTAGTATGCGGTGCAACTCGTGCACAGTGGGTAACAACAACCGCTCCCCCAGACTTAAGCTAAACGATATATCTAGAAATTTGAAGCTAAAAGAAGGGAGGAAGCGTTACCCCATGCTCAGAAATGAGCATACCAGACGATTGGCGTTTACGATCAAGACTAGTCCGCAGCATCCGCCATCACAAGGAACAAAGGCCACCTGAAAGTGACACACTAGAACAACAAAAATAGTAAAAACTGAACTAAACATATGAGAGCACTAAAAATCAAGAAATCTGGGTTATCACCCATGGGAGGGAACCTGTTCCTGCAATTAATATTAAGCACTCGCACACAAAATAAGGGAACAGAATAAGCTGGATACATAAAACTATGCCCAGAAGAGCATCCACAAGCAAAATGTCATTATTACAGTTAACAAAAGAGAAGGAGTTCGAACGACTCAACAAAAGACCTAAAAAGCAACAAGAGAAAACAGACAACAAGGCTTAGAATAGCTCGCATGCAGGGAGAAAGATCACTCGTCGTCGCTGTCACTATCTACAACCACAACAGACGGCGACCGTCTGGAAGATGATGCGGCCCGACCCGGAGGTGGGGGAATATTTAACCCTCCCCGCAATGCTTGCTGATAAACGAAATCCGTCAGCCAATACTGGTTCGCTTCCAGATCGGAGAGGCGCCGATCGAAACTTGGCACCTCCGGTGCTCTTGACGAACTGCCCTCCTCCTTGGCTCTCCGCTCCCGCTGAAATGAATGACTTCGCGGCTGCAGAAGGGCAACCTCGCGGTGAGTATTTGGCGGCTCAGCCGGCTCTCCGTGCTCCTCGTCGCCTTGCCTCTCCCTAGGCGCATCTCCCAGCATCACGACCACAAAGCGTCTACTACTCTTCTTCCCCATGACCCGTAATAGATGGAAACTCACCATGGTGGCCCGAGTGATGAAGGAGGGCGCAATCACCTGCACCATCGGAGGCAGATGACTCCAAACCCCCAGGCTTTTGGCAATGCGGGTAATATAGTAGGCACCACCAATGGCACCTGTGAGACCGTAAGTGGCCTCGTGGTGGAAGAAGAAAGCTAGCATGTAGCCAAGATGCAAAGGCTGCCGAAATTCCATACTATAAAGGGAGATCAGATCTTGCCACCCCACCACATTCTGACTAAGGGCACGGGAGACAAGAGAGTGGCTAAGGACGTGCTGCAGGAAACGGAGAGCAGGCGCGACGATCCAGGTAGATTTGCTTTTCCTGGCAACATATTCTTCATCACGACCCGTGAGAGCACACCACGCAGCGCGCGGGGTGACGCCATCAGGGAAGGAGACATCCAAATCCAGAAAAGGGATCGCCGCAGCCTCGGCTTCAGTGTAAAATCCAGCATGCACCGCCAGCTCAGACAAGGATAGAGTGAAGACCTTGCCCAAAATGCGGAAAGAGCACTTTCCCGGACGTTGACCGGAGGGCAACACATCCCACTCAAACGTTGCAAGAAATTCCAAGGTAAGCTCCAGGTAGCAGAGGTCATTGCACTCGAACACCCCACTCCAATGATCGAAATAATAGCGTTGGCGGACGGCCTCCCCCAACTCTCCATTATCGCCGATGGAATTCAACTCGTTCCAATCCACGAGACGCTGCGATAGGAATGGCTTCTCCTTAAGAGAATTGAATCGCCGCGTGTGCGAATCCTTGGAAAAAGTAGCCATCCTAGCGAGGATCTGAGCAGGAGAGGCGGAAGAGCAGCCGGAGTGTTGGTAGACCTTTTGGCGATCTCTGGAGCTCATGGTGGTAGGAGGGCAAGGGGAAAGAGGAGAATAGGAAGTGGGCTCACCGGAAGGAAGGAGGGCGCACGATCGGCGGCAACCCAGCGGAGACGGCGCACGGACGATGAAAAACGAAAGCCCTAGATCGTGCGCGAAAGGCTCGGGCGGACGGGCATTTTATAAAAATCTGGGCCGATCGCATGACCAGTGGTCGTGCGCGATAAGTAGTGCGCACGACCAGTGATCGTGCGCCATAGGAAATTTCCAGCGGCCAAAATTTTAGTAGAATGTCCATCCACCGTGCAGTTTACGCACAAACAGGAATCAGCACCAGCAGCGAGGTATTCACAGCCTTAACAAAACTTAACTAAACTAGACAAAATAAAATTTCAGGAAAAAGAAAGATAACTACTGGGGTTACTGTCATCCCAGCATGACTTATTTGAAAACTTAAAGGTCCTAGCTAATGGGCCTATGGAAGAGAAAATGCACAGGTAACTGTTCCAAAATCCGTTTCGGTTGCGGGTACCGATACGGTGATAGAACAGTCACCCCTCTACCTAGATATAGATACCTGCTCCTCACAGGTAGAGGGTAAAGAATGTAAGAAAAGGAGGAGGCCTGGTCCTCACTCATCTCACAAAACACATCCTTGCTTAGCAAGGTATCGTCAACAGCAAGGTGGCAGGAAGAAAAGGCAATGAGTGAAGCTTCCTCAAAGGAGGGGGAATAAACCTCCTCACATGAGAGGATACTCTCATCATTGATTTGAGCAAAAAGCTCTAAGTCCTCCTGATGTACCTGTGAAGACTCAACCTGCACAGGCTCAGATGAAGAAAGGGGGTCAGGAAATAAAAGAGAAGAATGACATAAATAATCAATCATCAGGGGAGTGATCCCGGTCTCACTCCCAGCAGGATCCAAGGATAGATCACTATCATCATCGTAAGTATCATGGCGAGGGGAACCCAAGAACTCAAGAGCCTCGGTGGTGAGTTGGACCTCCTCGTCCCATGAGGAAGTGCAAACCTCCTCATCAGAAGGAGTATCCTCCTCAACCCACCTCGGAGCATCCTCCGAGTCCGAAGCATCACCCCGCTCCTTTACTTTGATAGGATCATAAAGAATGTGTGTAGAAAAATCGTGCAAAGAAACTGGAAAAACACAAAGATTTGGTTCCTCCGTAAAAAGATCTGCTGAAGCCTCCCCGATGGAAAGAATACTTTCCTCATCATGCTCAGGTGCATCTAGGAGCTCCCATTCCTCTCCTTGTTGGCTAATAGATGAGTGATCATCATCACTAGGAGTGAAGCCATACACAGGGAGTGAGGAATCCATGCACAAAACAGGCTCAGGGATAGAGGGCACAATTGCCTCCATGGGTAAAGAAGGAGTGATAGGGACAATGTCGCCCTGAGTGGAGGAGCGGCGGTCAGGCTTGAAAAGACTGGGACAGTCCTTCAATTCATGACCCTCTCCTCGACACAATAAGCAAACAATGTTCCTACACTGCCCAGCATTCAACTCATTCATTTGGTCTAAATAATAAACCATCTTATCATTAAAGCTAGGCGAAATACCCCATGACGACATTTTCAATAATTAAAGCAGATAAAATGAAGCAGGAATTCTTTGCAAGGAGAATCCACACAACTAATAAAGCTCCTTAGATTTAAACTTGCCTAAAACTTTAAAATAGGGAAAGACGAAATAAAGGCAAAACAAAAAAATTGAAATGCGGCTAAACACAAAGAAAGAACAACTATTTCTCGTCTCCCTCTCAAGAAAACTCGCACGACTGTGTTCCCCGGCAACAGCGCCAAAAACTTGATGCGTGTCGGCAAGTGCACCGGTCGCGCAAGTAATAAAAATGGGGAAAATCCCCGAGTGTCGGTCTCTTGAGGAACACAGTAAGGTGGAGTTTATTATCGAGGAAGGACTTGAGATCGAAGTCCGGCGGTAGGTGGAATGCGAACGAAAGGGGCTTTGAGGTTTGCAAACAAAAGTAAATACTACGCCTACTCCTATGCAATGCCGCTATGCAATGCTTCGGTCGGCGGGATGGAAACTAGGCAGGCCTTGAGCGCGCTGCGTCGAAAGGGCGGATGGATGTGAAGGCTAACGGGAACGAGCTATGCAGGCCTTGAGCGCGCTGCTTCGTTAGGCGAGTGGAATACGGGCCGCGATGCCACGCTTCGAAGGCCGGATGGGCGAGTAGGCTTATGGATTGAGGGTCGCAAGCACCTCTTCGACAAGCACACCACTAGCAATTGCTAGTGCGGCACCGGACATGGTGGTGGAGCGGAAAATCGATGGGGGCGCACCTCATTAACACAAATGAACAAAATGATTTCATAAACATGAAATAAACAATACTAAACATGATTCATAGTGTTCGTCATCAAGATAAAGAGAATACAACAAATATAACCACACAAGTAGAAGAAAAAGGCAAGAAATACGACCGAATCCGGAGTCTCGTTGTAGATTCACGGTAGGAAGCACCGGGTTGTCAATCCGCGTCCTAGCTCGGTCCCAACTGCGTCCGGGGTAGAGGAGGGCTGTCACAACTCCCAATGGACCCGTCTTCTCCAGCGATTTACCATCCGGTCACGTCTAGTGCGAAGAACTTCTTCCTTAGCGATCAAAATGAGTGTAGAATCTCTTCTTTCAAGCCCTTGGATGATGGAGGAGGCCTAGGGGGTGAAAAACCTCTGGAAATGGCGAAAACGGCGGACTGAACGGAGTCCAAATGCATAATCCCGACCTAATTCGCGATCAGGTCATTATATAGGCGCTGAATTAAACAGCGCGCACGGTCATTGGCGCACGACTAGTGGTCGTGCGCACTGGAATTCTGCGATCGTGCGCACTGCCTGGGAGGAACCTGCAAGATACGAAATTATAAAATAAAATGTTCGCACGACCAGTGGCGCACGACCGGTGGTCGTGCGCACTATCGTTGATGGTCATGCGCAATACAGCAAACAAAACTTAGAATTTTAATGATAAGTGCGCACGAGCAGTGGCGCACGACCGGTGGTCGTGCGCACTGGCGTTGGTGGTCGTGCGCACTGCACCAAACAGAACTCGTGAAAAATGGCTAAGTGCACACGATCAGTGGCGCACGACCAGTGGTCGTGCGCAATAGAACCGGCGATCGTGCGCAGTGTTCCTGTGCAGAATTGCACCGGGAACACCTGCACTACTCCTATTCCAGCACAACCACAGATCTAGCCACTGAAAGTGGCACTTAACAGCACAAGAATGCTACTAATGACAATAAGCACGAAAATCACACCAAAGTGGGCCAAGATGTGCACCTAGCATGGATTATCAAATATAAACTATAACAAGGCTAAAGTGCGGAGAAATGACTAAATAACGGCCCGGATGAGTCCATAAATGTGTATATGATCAGGACTCATCAACGGTCATATAGGAACAACCCGCCCGGTCTTCCAATAAGGGGGCCAGGCAAACCAGCAGATCTACTCGGGAATAACCCGCAACAGGTTGCCAACGACCAAACCCAAGAAGCAAGCTGGCAGATCTCAATAGATTGCCAGAACCAAACCGCCAGAGCACCAGCGCAGACCGCGCGGTCTCTGCGGTCTCCAGCCATCAGATCGGTCGGACTCCCTTCCACTTCACTTCAACAATTTCAACACTCCCCCTTGAAGTGGGAAGTGGAATCTAGCCCGAGTAACTCCCTTAACCGTGTAAACGGTCCCTTCGCCAGCGGCTTTGTGAAGATGTCTGCGACATTGTCCGCACTCCGAACATGCTCGACCATAAGAGATCCTCCCAACACCTTTTCACGAATGAAATGGTGCTCAATCTCTATATGCTTGGTCCTCGCGTGACAGATTGGATTGTTGACCAGCTTGAGAGCACTCTCATTGTCCTCACGTAGCATAGTGGGACCTCGAACCTCCTGGTGAACGTCCTCTACCAACCTCCTGAGCCAAACGGCTTCCTGAGCTGCCAAGGCCGAAGCCTTGTACTCCGCTTCTGTGGTAGACACAGACACCGAGTCTTGCTTCTTGCTGCACCAAGAAATAGTTGTGGGGCCTGTCATAAAGACATAACCAGACGTTGATCTCCGATCATCCACGTCTCCCCTATAATCAGCATCCATGAAACCATGCAACTCCAAGCTTGATCTCCTATATAGGATACCCAAATCAGAGGTCGACTTCACATACTTCAAGATGCCTTTTGCCGCCAGAAGATGAGGTTTCCGTGGTTCCGCCATGTACCGACTCACTTTGCCAACTGCATAAGAAATATCAGGCCTCGTGATGGTCAAATAGATCAAGCTCCCAACCAGAGCTCGGAACACCAACGGATCAGATAGAACTCTTCCCTCATCCTTCCGAAGTTTATGATGTTGCTCCAGAGGTATAGAGCTGCTCTTCCCTTCCTCCAAGCCAAATCGTTGAACGATCCGCTCCGCATAGCCAGCCTGAGAAATGAGCACTCCGGTCTCCCTCCTCTGCACCTCGAGTCCAAGGAAATGGTGGAGCTCCCCCAGATCCTTCATCTCGAATCTGATAGCAAGCTCAGCCCTGAGTCTTGCAACAGCTTCCTTCGAGTTTCCGGTGACAATCATGTCATCCACATACAGCAGCACAATTACCCGAAGCACCCCCTCCTTCTTGATGAACAAGCTAGAATCAAAGTCTGAAGCAACAAATCTGCAGAATAAGAGATACTCTGCAATTTTCCCGTACCACGCCCGAGGCGCTTGCTTCAACCCATAAAGGGCCTTCTTCAATTTACAAACGTAGTCCGGATACTCCTTCGAGATGAAGCCTTGCGGTTGGATCATGAAGATATCCTTGTCAATCTCGCCGTATAAGAAGGCATTCTTCACGTCGAGTTGCCAAATCTCCCAACCACTCGAAGCCGCCAAGGCAATAACAAATCGAACTGAAGTCATTTTTGCCACTGGACTAAACGTCTCATCATAATCTTCTCCGTACTGCTGTGAAAACCCACGAGCTACAAGGCGAGCCTTGTACCGCTCGATACTGCCGTCAGCTTTTTTCTTCAGCTTGAAAACCCACTTGCAAGTGACAGGAGTGGTGCCCTTGGGCTTAGGCACAAGAGACCAGGTCTCATTCTTATCGAGAGCTGCCATCTCTTCTTGCATAGCAATTGTAACGCCTCTGATTTTTACGGTATTTGTTTAATTCAGTGATGGCGTGTTAATGACGTCGGGGCGTTACTTTTAATGTCGAGTTAGCGGCGCGTCGCCGTTTGCGCGTTTTCGCGTCCGTTTGGGTCAAGTCGGCCAAATTTTGCGACCACCCGGAGTTAGAAAATTTTACGTTAGGAAATTAGATTATTTAATTTTATACTTGCCTGTCAAGTTTCATCGTGATCCGAGCCATTTTGGAGGCTCGGCGCATTTTAGAAGTTTTATATATATTTAAAAGCTCGCCGTAACTTCCGCCATTTATATCTCGAAAACGGCACGTCGGATTTCGATTCCGACTTCGCCGTTGGGTTCGTAGCGCCGCCGTTCACCTTAGGCGAAAGTTTCGCTGCGTTCGACGTTCGTTTAATTTTTAGTAATAATATAATAATGATATTATTATTATTTATAAAAATCATATATATATAAATAATTGCATGATTTTTAACGAGCTGCGTTCGACATTTGAATTCCTCCCCATACATTCGTCGATTCCTTTTATATATATATAAATATATATATATATATATATATACATATATATATACATTCAGCATTAAATTCGTCGACCTCCCCTTCCAGCACATGCAATTCGTTGACCTCTCCCCTCAAGATTTGTTGAACCCGGTTCAACAAATCACATTTGTTGAACCCCCTTCAACAAATCTCATTTGTCGAACTCCCCTCAATATTTGTTGAACCCCCTTCTATTAATAATAATAATAATAATGATATTATTATTATTGTTGTTATGTCGTATAAAAGAAAATGAACCCAGCTTCTTCTTCTTCTTCATTCTGTCCGAACCAGAGAGAAAAACGAGCGACGGGAGTGGCGATTTCTTGAATTTTCCGGACGCCGCCGACGGAGCTCCGGTGGTCGAAATCGCGAGCCGAGCATAGATTCGGAAAGCTCTCGACGAGAGCTTCGTCCTCGTGGTAATTTCCTTCCATTTCGTGAAACTTTGTCGTTAGGTTTTTCGGCCCTAACCTTCGTATTGGTCGTTTTCTGTAGATCTCGCCTCGTCGTGCCTCCTTTTGGGCCGATCTATGACGAGGAGTTGTTCGGAGAACGATTCCGGTGATTTGAAGGCAAGTGGTGATCTTGCTCATTCTCTTTGCTAAAACCCCTTTATTTCCTTTTTTTTGTTGTTGTTCTCACCTTTGTTCCCAGTACTTGGTTTATGCTGAATTTTATCATCTGCCTTGCTTTTACTCATTTTTTACTCAATATAATCTTGCTCATCTTGTTAACCAATAAAATGTTATCTTATGTTCTGATGGGCCTCGCCCCTTTTCCTTGAAATTGCATGAAAATATGAATTCTGTTGGAGGTCGTACGCGGTGTGGTTTTTGCCCCCGGTGCGGTGTTCTTTTAAGCTTTTGATTGGGAGGCCGTACACGGTGTGGTTTTTGCCCCCGGTGCAGTGCTCTTCTTTTGGATGAGCTGATCAGTCTCTATAATTCTGAACAAGAGCAACATAAATAATAATGTGAATGTTGATGATTCTTTGTTGATGGCGAGTTTTGACCTTGCCTGTTTTCACACCCTCGTTTGGTGGGTGTTTTTCTGCTGAATATCAGTTACTTATGCTGTTTCCTTTTTTTCCCTGTTGATTATCATATTTCCCTTTTTTTATGATTATTTAAGGCTAGTGTTGTCGTCACTAACCCTTGCTGCTTCTGTTTCCCTCCGGTCTCGCGGAGGTTTGCTTACTTTCTTGTTTTCTGCACCACTTGTAACTTGCTTCTGAGGTGTTCTTTCTTTGAATGCCTCAGGTTCTGGACAGTAGCAGGTGTTAGTGCAGAGCTGCTTTAGCTGCCGTCTTCTGACCCTCTTGAGGTAGGGTATTCTGTGGACTTGTCGGCCCATGGGTTCGTGTCAGGTGTTGGCGCCCGTGGTGCCGTCTGGTTAGACTTTTGTTTCACAACTGCTGTTACTTGTTGTTTACTTTGAACACTTGTTCTGGAATGATTAGATGCGGGTTGGCTTTATAGCTCCTTGCTTAGATATGCTAAGGTAATCGTAGCATTGCATATCATGTTTTGAAATGGTAATCTCACTACTTTTTGCGCGTGATAAATCTACTTTTGATATAAAGTAAATCCACACATTCGATCTTGCATGGTGCACCTCACTAGGTCTTCATGTTCACTTAGGCCACTAAGTAATTAGATCAAGTATTTTTCCGCTGCGTAAAACTATATTTTAAAAGCGTGGACTAGTTGATCAACCAAGCCGAGGGACGCGGCTTATTAATTTTTCTGCAAAAATTTTACTTGAATCTCTTTGAGTTAATAATAATATTGCTTGAACTGCGAAGAAGGATGAATTGCCTTAACGTCAGTAGGCGTCCCCTACGTGACGTGGCATCACAACGCGTAGCTTTCCCTACTCTGATAGCATTTTAAATGTTGGGAAAATGCTGGTTGTGACAGTTGGTATCAGAGCCAGGTTCTGTGAAAAAGGTAGTTGGGTGGTTTAGTGTGTTAGCCAAACAACCGCTATCCTAAGCATAACCTCATTAGATCATTTCATTGTATACACACACCGATATGTCATCAATATGTCTTGACCGAAGCATAGTCACTACACTCATAGCATGATAAGAAGTATACGGGGCATATTATGCAGTATGGGATGCATAATATGTGTTTGTATATGGATCCACCATAGGTGGCAACGTGTGACGGTTATGTAGTATGGGATGCATAACCACCATTACATGGATGCCCATTAGCACGTTTTCTTTTTTCGTTACATGTAATGTTATGTAGTATGGGATGCATAACGTTACATGTGTACGCCGCTCATAACATGCATTAAGGCCTCTTTCTAGAATGCATAGCACTGCATACATTCATATCATCGCATAAGCACGCGTGCCAAGTTAAAGACATACCAGATGACATATGTACACACATGATTTGAAAAGAAATTTAAATGTTCATGCACTCATGTCATAGCACAAGAGTCAATAGGATGATGGTGCATCATCCTAAGTTAATCATGGCATCATTTCATGAAATTCCAGAACAAGGTAACAACAATAGCAGGTTGTTTTCTTTCCTGTTCCGAATCGATTCGTGAATTTTCCGAGTCTGTTTGGCTTAAGCATTTTAAGCCTGTTTCTGATTGAATGTACATCCTTCTTATAGACATGTCTCGTAGGAGAGTGACGCGATCGACTCCCCTGCCTGAGGGAGAGTCTTCTGGTGGTCAGAGTGAGTCCGTGATCGAAAGCCTGCGACAGAGCAATGAGGCTTTGACGAGACAGTTGGTCGTGATGCAGGCTCAGATTCAGTCCTTGGTGTCTGCTGCCTCGGTGCAGCAGCCTGTTGTGCAAGAACCGGTGGTGAGTCCAGCCGTTCCTGCTCCCCTGGTGCCTCCAGTGGCATTGCCACCTGAGATGAACTTCATTTCACACTTTCAGCGGTTAGGACCTCCTACCTATGATGGTAGGGCAGACTTCATGGCCCTGGATGATTGGGTGATCAGCATGGAGGAGATGTTCTCCTATTCGGGCATCTCAGAGGCTTCGAAGGTGATGGTGGCTGCATATCAGCTGAAGGGTTCGGCGAAAGGTTGGTGGATTAGGGAGAAGGATGGTCTCGCCGAGGGATGCTCTTGGGAGACGTTTAAGAAGTTGTTGCTTAAGAAGTTCCTCCCTTCAGTTGAGCGCGATCGATTGATGAACAACTTCCTGCATCTGAAGCAGAGGCAGCTCATCGTTAGTGAATATGAGATCGAGTTCAGCAAGTTGAGCAGATTCGCCCCCGAGTTGGTGGCCTCGGAGGAAGGAAGAGTGAAGAGGTTTTTGGGTGGTCTCACAGGTGACGTCCAACAGTGGGCTAGCGCCTATGGGTCAAAGACTTATGCTGAAGTGGTGGAGGCCGCATTGAAGGTGATAAGTAATAAAATATATGTATTTTTGGTATAAATATTAGTATAGTTTTAATTAATATTGTGAATTTTCTATGTAAATTAATGAATAAATTGCTTCTTTATTATTTCTGGTTTCTAACTTACTTTTATTTTTGTTTTTGCAATTTTTTGCAAAATTTTCACAGGTCACGCCCTCAGACACGCCCGTGACCAAGGGCGTGTAATTTTAAAGATCAAATATCAACGGGACGGCTCAATTCAGATCAAATCCCGACAAATCGCTCAAGTCACGCCCGAGGTCACGCCCGTGACCAAGGGCGTGTAATTTTAAAAGCCAAATTTCCAATTGGCAGCCGTTTTCAGGTGAAATCTCGAAGAGTTGATCAAGTCACGCCCGTGACTCTACAAGTCACGCCCGTGTTCCAGCAGAGTCACGCCCGTGAGCCGCCAGCGTGTCACGTCTCGAAGCCGCACCCATGCTGCCGACATCAGCCAGCCATAGTCACGCCCGTGACTCACCAAGTCACGCCCGTGACATACCAAGTCACGCCCGTGTGCAGCCATGTTTGACGGCCAGACCTTCCAGAAGGCGGCGAATACAGCCGAGCAAATGTCACGCCCTAAGTCACGGCCGTGACATTCAAGTCACGCCCGTGACCTAGGGCGTGTAAAACTCAAATTTTCCCTATAAATAGAGGGGCTCGGCTGAAGTTATTTTCATCCAAATTTTGAGTGGTTTTTGTTGTATTGTGAGTTCTTTTGAGTGATTGTGAGCTTCTCTTCTGCATTTCAGTTTAAGTTCGTTTGTAGTTTTTTCGTCTTCCTAGTCTAGTTGTAATGCTGATTTCAGAAATAAAATGATGTTTTTCTCATTTGGATCATCTTCTTTTTATTAATGTTAGTGTGTGTGCGTGTATGAGTTTAGCTTTATTGCTTTCATAATTTAGTTTTATTGCTTTTATAGTTAGTTTTATTGCTTTCGTAATCTAGGTTTACTGTTTTCATAGCTTAGATTTACAAGCTTTCATAAAATAGTTTTATCGTTTTCTTTTTCGCTTTATTTTATCGCTTTCATTTTAAACGCTTTCTTTTTCAGTTTCTTTTAGAGTGTGTGCGTGTATGAGATAGTATTTTCCTTTTTTTGTAGCTTAGTTTTTATTTCAGTCTTTATATAACTGCTATATACCACCCCCTTCTCAAATAAGAGGCTAATTTACTTTAGCACTTATTTAAGTCGGTTGGGATGGATATTATTTCTGCACCTTTATAAGTCTTTTCATTTCTATACCATCCCCTTCTCAAATAAGAGGCTAATTTACTTTAGCACTTATTTAAGTTGGTTGGGACGGATATTATTTCTGCACCTTTATAAGTCTTTTCATTTCTATACCACCCCCTTCTTAAATAAGAGGCTAAGAACTTTTTAGCACTTGTTTAAGGTGGTTGGGACGGATATTATTACTATTTTTATATAAGTCTTTTTATTTCCTTTTTATCCGCTTATATCCGCTTTAATTATCAAACATGTATTTTTCAACCGATAATGCCGTCTCCATTCCGATGAGTGGCTAATTTCCTTTAGCGCACGACGTCGAAGAGCATTGGGACACAAAAATAGTTTTTCTATAAGAATTAAAACATCTCTTTCTAAAATAATTAACGCTTAAGGTTTATCCGAGAATCACGTTGAGTGGAGCCACATAATCGATGTGTGGTTTTCATTTCCGTTTTCGTACCTAGTTAGCCGAGAGGCTCGTGTGTACGGACTGATCACTCACGGGTAAAGAGAAGTGCGCTCTACCCTCGAGAGAGGACGAGGTAACTCTCCCGAATTGGAAATAAAAACCCAATAGCGGGGTTCGCAACATAAAGCGAGTATTAAGAACATTCGATTGTAGAACGAGAGTTCGGTCGAATATTCATAATCTCAGGTGGGCGTACCCTCAAGAGAGGAGCGTTCATAATTATGGAACCTCCACGGCCAAGTCATCTTAATATTTTGAAAAGTCATCACTTTTAATTCTACGAAAAATCTATTTTCGTCTCAAGGTAATTCGACGTCGCGCGCTATATTTCTCATCACTTAGAACTCTAGTAGATCGCTTAAATCATCTTTCGCATTTTATCATTTAGAACTCTAGTTAAATCAACTAAAAATATTATTCCGATAAAATAATAGTTCGTCCCTCGAAGTAGCATAATCAACACGACCCGCGGAAATATACGATCCCGATATTTTCTAAAAATATCCTGTATTACTTGCGATAAGGTATACTTGCCTTTATCAAATGATTAATTTGGACTAAAAATTCAAACACAGCTTTTCAAACTCATTTAGTGCAAAACTCTCCTTTTCTACTATTCAATTCAATAGAATTCGGCATTGTAGCCGAAGCGTAATTGTCAATATTCCGAAAGAAGAAAAAGATCGTTACTTCTATCCTTCGATAGGATAACGGTTAATTTCTCAAAGTAGGAGTACTTGCGAGACTCTTCGAAAATATCCGCCAATTCTAAACTCTTAATATAAAGGTTATCTTTTATTTATAAAACAAAAAGAAGAAGTCCAAGTAATCATCAAGTTTTTGGCGCCGTTGCCGGGGAACTTTGTGTTGTTATTTGAAAGTAGGAACTACTATTAATTTTATTCCTTATCTATATATTTTTACTAAAAATAAAAAAAATAAAAAAAAAAAAAATTTTTACAAAAAGTAATAAAACAAAAAAAAATATATAAATATAAAAACTTATATTTAAAAAAAAAAAAAAAAAAATAATAATAATAAAACAGAAAATCCAAAAATATTGCTTTTAGTATATGACCCGAGGAAACTCGTCGGACGATTCGACTATTCCTTTTGACCCCGAAATCGAGCGCACTCTTCGTGAGCGCATCCGATCTCGTGATCAAAACTTACTCGAAACCCCCGAAGAGTCGATCGGAGATACTGTAAATATGGGCGATCCAATTCCAAATGCGGCCCCGGCCCGGACCATGGCATATTATGCCCGGCCGAATTTGGAAGATACAGGATCCAGTATTACTCGCCCGACAGTTAATAATAATAATTTCGAAATAAAATCCAGCATAATTCAAATGGTACAACAGTCGATTCAGTTCGACGGTTTGCCAGATGAGGACCCAAATCAGCACCTTTCAAACTTTTTAGAAATATGCGACACCTTTAAAATTAATGGCGTCACTGATGACGCCATTCGTTTACGCTTATTTCCATTTTCGCTACGGTCAAAGGCCAAATCATGGTTGACTTCTCTTCCGAGAGGGTCCATAACCACGTGGGCCCAATTGACGGAATTTTTCTTAACTAAGTATTTTCCTCCGTCAAAAACCGCAAAACTACGCACGGATATCACATCCTTTGTACAATTCGATTCTGAGTCTCTTTATGAGACTTGGGAGCGTTTTAAAGAATATTTGCGTAGGTGTCCTCATCACGCGCTACCAACTTGGCTACAGGTCCAAACGTTTTATAATGGTTTAAATTTTTCTACGCGGCAGATGATTGATGCGGCCTCCGGGGGAACGTTAAACAACAAAACCCCGGAGACCGCTCAAGCTCTGATCGACGAAATGGCCATGAATGCGTACCAATGGAACGTGCCAAGGTCGCGTCCTACTAAACCGGCTGGTCTTTTTGAAGTGGACGCCACTACTTTCTTAGCCTCACAAGTGGAGAGGCTAAGTAAGCAGGTGGCGGAGATGACTGTTTCCTCCTCCACTCCCGCTTGGAATAATAATAATAATAATAACGTAATCGAAGAAACGGTGGATTACCTCGGTAATCCGGTTAGACCCCCCTTCAACCCTAATAACAACCCGTATAGTAATAATTCTAATCCGGGTTGGAGGAGCCATCCTAATTTCTCCTGGAGCAATCCTAACAATGCTCAGAGGCCCCCACATATGAATCCTCAGGGATTTCCGCAAGGATTTCCGCAGGGATTCCAGCCTCCTCCTCCAAAACCTTCGCCGCTCGAAGATATTTTGTCTAAATACATCGCGTCCAACGATTCAAATATCCGGAATCTTACCGGATCGATTAAAAGCTTGGAAAACCAGGTTGGACAACTTGCAAAGATGGTCTCCGAGCGGCCATACGGAGCCTTACCAGGGAATACAGAGCCCAACCCAAGGGAAAATGCCAACGCTATAACCCTTCGAAGCGGCAAGGAGGTCGTCTCCCCATTGCGGGTTGAGCCTAAGGTATGTATTTCGCCTCCGACCCCTCCACCCTCTTCTTCGATTCTAATTGCTCCGGATTTTCCGGTTGCGCCGAATGTTTCGAGTCCTCGAATTCCTTACCCGTCTAAAATTAATAAAGAGAAGGAGGACGAAAATTATCAAAAATTTTTGCGTATTTTAAAACAAATTCAAATAAACGTCCCCTTCTGCGAGGCACTCTCCCAAATGCCGAAATATGCGAAATATCTTAAGGAATTGCTTTCTAATAAAAAGCGACTCGAGGATGTTTCGCATGTTTCCCTTAATGCGGAATGTTCGGCTGTTCTCCTTAACAAATTGCCGCCAAAACTGAACGACCCGGGACGGTTCTCCATCCCGTGTCTCTTTGGCAATATGTTAATAAAGTACGCTCTTGCGGACTTAGGCGCCAGCATCAATTTGATGCCTTTTTCTCTTTTCAAAAAACTCAATTTAGGCGTCCCGAGTCCGACAAAAATGAGCATCCAACTCGCGGATCGCTCGGTAAAGTACCCAATCGGGGTAGCGGAAGATGTTCTGGTCAAGGTCGACAAGTTTATCTTTCCGGTAGACTTTGTCATCCTGGACATAGAGGAGGACGTCGAGGTACCCATCATCCTCGGTCGCCCCTTTCTCGCAACCTCCCGTGCGTTAATCGATGTCAGTAACGGTCGCCTCCTCCTTCGAGTTGGAGACGACGAAGTTACTTTACATATCAACCCCTCCATGCGGAACTCACTATCGAATGATGATTCCTGTTTCAATTTGGAATCCGCGTTTGTGGACGAGTGTTCTTCTCTTTCCGAATTGCTATCCTTAATGATAGACGATTCGGATCTGGCGAATCAACCTCCTTTAGAAGAATTACCACCAGATTCGCCTTTCGAGTCTTTCGACTCGAAAGATTTAAAAATCTCCACTTCCTACGAAGAACCTCCGGTCTTGGAGCTTAAGCAACTCCCCGACCATCTAAAATATGCTTTTCTAGCCGCGAACTTAAAGCTTCCGGTTATAATATCTTCTACTTTAACTGATTCAGAAACATCCGAATTGGTTGAAGTTTTATCTAATCATCGCCGTGCAATTGCATGGCAAATTTCCGATATCAGGGGAATTAACCCCTCATTCTGCTCCCACAAAATTTTTCTCGAAGAAAACCCCCGCAAAACAATTCAGCCTCAACGACGACTTAACCCGAACATGCGGGAAGTCGTTAAGACTGAAATTATTAAACTCCTTGATGCGGGGATTATCTATCCTATTTCCGACAGTACGTGGGTAAGCCCCGTACAAGTCGTCCCGAAAAAGGGCGGTATAACGGTCGTGGCAAACACGAATAACGAATTAATCCCAACTCGTACTGTTACGGGTTGGAGGGTGTGCATCGACTACAGAAAACTAAATGATGCCACCAGAAAAGACCACTTTCCGCTACCGTTTATTGATCAAATCTTAGAGCGTCTCTCCGGTCACCCTTTTTATTGCTTCCTTGATGGTCTCTCGGGATTTTTCCAAATCCCTATTTCACCCGAGGACCAAGAAAAAACGACTTTTACTTGCCCTTTCGGCACCTTCGCATATCGAAGGATGCCGTTTGGCCTCTGTAACGCGCCAGCTACATTCCAAAGATGTATGCTGGCAATATTTGGCGAGCTAGTAGAAGACATAATGGAAGTCTTCATGGATGACTTCTCCGTCTTTGGAAACTCTTTTAAAAATTGTTTAAAAAATTTAGATAGAGTCCTCCAACGGTGCGAGGAGACGAACTTAGTCTTGAACTGGGAGAAATGCAACTTCATGGTCCGAGAGGGTTTAGTCCTCGGCCATAAAATTTCTTCCAAGGGGATGGAGGTCGATAAGTCCAAAGTCGCTATAATTGAACAACTTCCTGTTCCTTCGAACGTCAAATCAATTAGAAGTTTTCTTGGCCACGCAGGTTTTTATCGGCGGTTTATTCAAGATTTTTCAAAAATAACCAAACCGCTAACTCACCTCCTGGAAAAGGATTCCCCATTCATTTTTGACACGGCCTGCGTAGAGGCGTTTAATTTTATTAAAAAGCAACTTATCAATTCTCCAATTCTGGTGGCGCCAGATTGGTCTCTTCCGTTTGAGATTATGTGCGACGCGAGCGATATCGCAGTAGGAGCTGTCTTAGGCCAACGCGTAAATAAATATTTTCATCCTATATATTACGCTTCTCGTACACTCAATGCCGCACAGGCTAACTACACCACAACGGAAAAGGAACTTCTCGCCGTCATCTTTGCTTTTGATAAATTCCGACCCTACGTAACCCTTTCACACGTAATCGTTTTCACTGATCACTCCGCCTTGAAATATCTTTTGGCCAAAGTTGATGCTAAGCCTCGCTTACTTCGATGGGTCCTCCTTTTACAGGAATTTGACTTAGAGATCCGGGATAAGAAGGGGGCTGAAAATTTAGCAGCCGACCACCTCTCACGTTTAGAACACCCCGCCGCAGAAGCGCTCGTCGAACCCGAAATAGACGATCGATTTCCTGAGGAGCGCCTTTTAATCATAAATAATACAAAAACTTCTTCTACCCCTTGGTTCGCAGATTACGCGAACTATTTAGTCGCGCGGGTCCTTCCAAAAGATTTTTCGACTCAGCAGAAGAAGAAATTCTTCTCTGACTTAAAAAATTACTTTTGGGAGGACCCCTTTCTCTTTCGAGTCTGCGCAGACCAAGTGATACGAAGATGTGTTTCCAGCGAGGAGGGTGCGCAAATATTGCGACACTGCCATGAGGGGCCGGCTGGAGGGCATTATCAAGCCAACCGGACCGCGCGGAAAGCGTTAGAGTCAGGCTTTTATTGGCCCACTCTCTTTAAGGATGCTCACACTTTTGTGAGTATATGCGATAGCTGCCAGCGGGCGGGTAACATCTCTCGTCGTGACGAGATGCCCCAAAATTTTTATTTAGAATGCGAAATTTTCGATTTGTGGGGCATAGACTTTGTAGGCCCCCTACCTCCTTCTTTTAATAATCGCTATATTTTAGTGGCGGTCGACTACGTGTCTAGGTGGGCGGAAGCGCAAGCTCTGCCCACCAATGATGCGCGAGTCGTCGTCCATTTTCTAAAAAAATTATTTTCTCGCTTTGGCACGCCCCGTGCAATAGTAAGTGATAGGGGCACGCACTTCTGCAATGCCCAGTTTTCAAAAATTTTATCTAAATACGGCGTCACGCATAAGCTCGCCACCGCCTATCACCCCCAAACGAGCGGCCAAGTAGAGGTAGTAAATCGCGAGATAAAACGCATTCTGGAAAAAACCGTCTCTTTAAATAGGAAGGATTGGTCCTCAAAACTCGACGACGCGTTATGGGCGTATCGTACGGCCTACAAGACCGCTATCGGTTGTACGCCCTATCGATTAGTCTACGGCAAAGCGTGCCATTTACCGGTAGAATTAGAACACCGCGCTTTTTGGGCCTTAAAATTTTTAAATCTCGATTCGAACTTAGCCTCCGAGAATAGGAAATTCCAACTCAATGAACTCGATGAATGGCGTGCGAACGCTTATGAGAGTAATAAATTTTATAAGGAGCGTTCTAAGTTCTACCACGATCGAAAAATTAAATTTCCAAAAACTTTCGCGCCGGGCGATCTTGTCCTTCTTTATAATTCACGTCTTCGTCTTTTTCCGGGTAAGCTCAAATCCCGCTGGTCCGGCCCCTTTGCAGTCAAAGAGGTTTGGCCGTATGGGACCGTTCTTATCTCTCACCCCGAAAAAGGCGATTTTAAAGTCAACGGCCACCGTTTAAAACTATATCTTGCGGGCGATCCGGTGGACGGACACACAGAATCTTTAACCCTCCCTAATTTATAATCTCACCACGCCAAATGCGTCAAGCTACGCGACGGTAAACAAAGCGCTCGTGGGAGGCACCCCATATTTATCTAATATTTTTATTATGCTTTTTCTCTATTTTTGCAGGGTTTCTTCCGACCCCGCCAACTTTACTTCAGGGATGCCTTTTTGCTTCCTTTTTCCTTTTGTATATATTGCATTGTTATTTTCTCTTCTTCATACTTACATTACAACATTGGGGACAATGTTGGGTTTTACGTATGGGGGTGTATTTCCCGTTTTCAAAAAAAAAAAAAAAGAAATATGATATGTATTTTTTGTAGTTGAAAAACAAAAACAAAAAAAAAAAAAACATTATAACAACAAAAAAAAAAAAAAAAAAAAAAAAAAAAAAAAAAGAAAAAAAAAAAAACTCCAAAAATAATAAACCCTACTTTACTTTTATTCTTAAAGCATTTAGTTTCGAGAGTATATGTTTGTGGATTTTCATAATCGCTAGTTTTACTATTTGTTTGTTTATCTAAGATCGATAGATTTAAACGTTCGGGGTTAAGTTTTAAAGAATATCTTGTGTTTTTAATTTAAATAGAGGCTTTGTTATCAAGCACTACTTCTACTAGCTAAAATAGAGACATGTGTATTATGTTGGCAAAACAACTTTAGACTGCAATTATCCCTACTTTATGTCTTCAGGAATCTAGGAATATTCAACTTACTAAGGTTGCTCTCAAAACTTTTTTTTATTATTCTAGAATTTCTCTTGAAAACCCCTTGTATACACCAATTCAGCATGGCAAAAACACAAAAAGAAGAAAAAAAAAACAAAAAGATCTTATGTCAATGGGAATACAAAAATTCCGTAAACATAGGCACCCAATATTTGTTAAAAGAAATCCTATGTCAATGGGAATTACAAATTCCGTAAACACAGGCATTGGGTTAATTAAAAAGGTCAATTTTCCCTCGTCCCTCGTACACCAACGATGGGAGTCAAAGGAAACTTTATAAGAGGGGTGAGATGATACAATTCATCACCCCTGATCCAAGTACTCTTCTATTTGCCAAGGCTTTTTTCCCCTTTTTCCCTTAACCAAATTATTGTTTCTAGTTCTAATTCAAAAAATCATTTGAGAGCATAATTAGTAACTTATATTTTTCCTTTATGTTTCTTTAAACAAAGGTTATTATAATTTCGATCTAATCTCGTTTACTAATGATTGCAATTTTGTTTGCTATTTGGTTAATTAAGAAGTCTTTTGGCCAGGACATTTCTTCTACTTAAATCATTTGCATAATTTAGGACTTAACTCTTATTACTCCGAATTTTTATTTTTCAGTCTCTTATGATTAAAATAAAACGATAGCCAAAAATTAGAACTTATATTAATCCCGTATAGATCTCTCTTACTTTTGCCCTGGAATAGCAAAAGCTTAAGTATGGGGGTATTTGATAAGTAATAAAATATATGTATTTTTGGTATAAATATTAGTATAGTTTTAATTAATATTGTGAATTTTCTATGTAAATTAATGAATAAATTGCTTCTTTATTATTTCTGGTTTCTAACTTACTTTTATTTTTGTTTTTGCAATTTTTTGCAAAATTTTCACAGGTCACGCCCTCAGACACGCCCGTGACCAAGGGCGTGTAATTTTAAAGATCAAATATCAACGGGACGGCTCAATTCAGATCAAATCCCGACAAATCGCTCAAGTCACGCCCGAGGTCACGCCCGTGACCAAGGGCGTGTAATTTTAAAAGCCAAATTTCCAATTGGCAGCCGTTTTCAGGTGAAATCTCGAAGAGTTGATCAAGTCACGCCCGTGACTCTACAAGTCACGCCCGTGTTCCAGCAGAGTCACGCCCGTGAGCCGCCAGCGTGTCACGTCTCGAAGCCGCACCCATGCTGCCGACATCAGCCAGCCATAGTCACGCCCGTGACTCACCAAGTCACGCCCGTGACATACCAAGTCACGCCCGTGTGCAGCCATGTTTGACGGCCAGACCTTCCAGAAGGCGGCGAATACAGCCGAGCAAATGTCACGCCCTAAGTCACGGCCGTGACATTCAAGTCACGCCCGTGACCTAGGGCGTGTAAAACTCAAATTTTCCCTATAAATAGAGGGGCTCGGCTGAAGTTATTTTCATCCAAATTTTGAGTGGTTTTTGTTGTATTGTGAGTTCTTTTGAGTGATTGTGAGCTTCTCTTCTGCATTTCAGTTTAAGTTCGTTTGTAGTTTTTTCGTCTTCCTAGTCTAGTTGTAATGCTGATTTCAGAAATAAAATGATGTTTTTCTCATTTGGATCATCTTCTTTTTATTAATGTTAGTGTGTGTGCGTGTATGAGTTTAGCTTTATTGCTTTCATAATTTAGTTTTATTGCTTTTATAGTTAGTTTTATTGCTTTCGTAATCTAGGTTTACTGTTTTCATAGCTTAGATTTACAAGCTTTCATAAAATAGTTTTATCGTTTTCTTTTTCGCTTTATTTTATCGCTTTCATTTTAAACGCTTTCTTTTTCAGTTTCTTTTAGAGTGTGTGCGTGTATGAGATAGTATTTTCCTTTTTTTGTAGCTTAGTTTTTATTTCAGTCTTTATATAACTGCTATATACCACCCCCTTCTCAAATAAGAGGCTAATTTACTTTAGCACTTATTTAAGTCGGTTGGGATGGATATTATTTCTGCACCTTTATAAGTCTTTTCATTTCTATACCATCCCCTTCTCAAATAAGAGGCTAATTTACTTTAGCACTTATTTAAGTTGGTTGGGACGGATATTATTTCTGCACCTTTATAAGTCTTTTCATTTCTATACCACCCCCTTCTTAAATAAGAGGCTAAGAACTTTTTAGCACTTGTTTAAGGTGGTTGGGACGGATATTATTACTGTTTTTATATAAGTCTTTTTATTTCCTTTTTATCCGCTTATATCCGCTTTAATTATCAAACATGTATTTTTCAACCGATAATGCCGTCTCCATTCCGATGAGTGGCTAATTTCCTTTAGCGCACGACGTCGAAGAGCATTGGGACACAAAAATAGTTTTTCTATAAGAATTAAAACATCTCTTTCTAAAATAATTAACGCTTAAGGTTTATCCGAGAATCACGTTGAGTGGAGCCACATAATCGATGTGTGGTTTTCATTTCCGTTTTCGTACCTAGTTAGCCGAGAGGCTCGTGTGTACGGACTGATCACTCACGGGTAAAGAGAAGTGCGCTCTACCCTCGAGAGAGGACGAGGTAACTCTCCCGAATTGGAAATAAAAACCCAATAGCGGGGTTCGCAACATAAAGCGAGTATTAAGAACATTCGATTGTAGAACGAGAGTTCGGTCGAATATTCATAATCTCAGGTGGGCGTACCCTCGAGAGAGGAGCGTTCATAATTATGGAACCTCCACGGCCAAGTCATCTTAATATTTTGAAAAGTCATCACTTTTAATTCTACGAAAAATCTATTTTCGTCTCAAGGTAATTCGACGTCGCGCGCTATATTTCTCATCACTTAGAACTCTAGTAGATCGCTTAAATCATCTTTCGCATTTTATCATTTAGAACTCTAGTTAAATCAACTAAAAATATTATTCCGATAAAATAATAGTTCGTCCCTCGAAGTAGCATAATCAACACGACCCGCGGAAATATACGATCCCGATATTTTCTAAAAATATCCTGTATTACTTGCGATAAGGTATACTTGCCTTTATCAAATGATTAATTTGGACTAAAAATTCAAACACAGCTTTTCAAACTCATTTAGTGCAAAACTCTCCTTTTCTACTATTCAATTCAATAGAATTCGGCATTGTAGCCGAAGCGTAATTGTCAATATTCCGAAAGAAGAAAAAGATCGTTACTTCTATCCTTCGATAGGATAACGGTTAATTTCTCAAAGTAGGAGTACTTGCGAGACTCTTCGAAAATATCCGCCAATTCTAAACTCTTAATATAAAGGTTATCTTTTATTTATAAAACAAAAAGAAGAAGCCCAAGTAATCATCAGAAGGCCGAGTCGATTGAAAAGACAAAGAGTCATGGGCAGCAGACAAGGAGTGATAAGAGAAAATTGGACGATCGGGAGAATGTCAAGGCATCTCATTCGGACTCAAAGAAGAAGGGTGTGGTGCACTGTAGCTTCTGTGGCAAGCGGGGCCACCCATTCGAGAGGTGTTTCAAGAGGCTCGAGGCGCTGGAGCCGTTAAAGGTTAGTGCAATTCAGGATGCACCTAAGGCGGTCCCAGTGTGCTCTTTCTGCTCTAAGCCCGGGCATGAGGCGGCCCGGTGTTACAAGAAGGCCGGTTGTTGTTTCCTGTGTGGGCAAAAAGGACATCGTAGGGCCGACTGCCTGAACTCTCAGACCGTGACTTCAGCGGTCCCCCTGCAGACCTTGCCGCCGCCCCCGCAGTTCGTGGGCAAGACTAAAGGCAAGCTTAATGTGCTGACTAGAGAGGAAGCTCAAACCTCAGCGCACGTGATATCTGGTTAGTTTCTTTCCTCCAAACTTGTTCTCTTTTTTTTCTTCTAAATTTAGCTTACTAGTTGTCTAGTGACGCACGGTTATTTAGGTGAATTCAAGGTGAAGAATAAATGGGCGCGTGTCCTGTTTGATTCGGGAGCATCTCACTCTTTCATTGCTAGGAGTTTTGTTGGTAGGCACCGATGGTCTATTGACCGGTTGGATGATGCCTTGTCCGTTAAGTTTCCATCTGGAGATCAGGTTACATCAGATCGGGGTATCCGGGAGTGCCCCATTTCTTTGGGTGGTGTCCAGGTTCTGGCAGATTTGAAGATGCTAGATTTGGCAGATTTTGATGTGATTCTTGGGATGGACTGGTTGTCCAAGTATGATGTCGTGATCAAGTGCAAGGAGAAGAGGCTAGATTTCAAGTTGGGCGACGGAAGTCCATTGAGCGTTTATGGTCTCCCTCGGGAGAGTTCTTCGATTATTTCTGCGGTACGCGCCCGCCGAGATTTAGCCTCTGGTTGTTTGGGTTTTCTGGTTTCTATCTGCGCTGTGGATGCTTCTCGTGTAGAGCCAACCGTGGAGGGTATCCCGGTGGTGCGAGAGTTTCCTGATGTTTTTCCTGACAAGCTTTTCGCTCTCCCTCCCGAAAGAGAGGTGGAGTTTGCCATAGACCTTGAAAGTATCTAGTTGCGGCCTAAATCACCTAGAGGGGGGTGAATAGGTGGATTTTATGTCTTTACGCGGAATTAAAAATAGCACAGAAAAGCACACAATAAAGCACAGCACAGACACAAGGATTTTATAGAGGTTCCCCGATGTGGGTACTCCTCTTTCCCGCCTCGCCTATCTAGCTCTTCGAGGCTAGATTCGGCTACTTCACCAAACTCAGATTAAAATAATCTTACACCTCGGAGTAAGAACTCCTACAACTCGGAGTGCACCACTCCTACAACTCGGAGTAAAAACAACTCCTACAACTCAATCCTTAACCAAGGATCTACACAACACTCGGAAGCAAGCTTCCTACAAAGTTTATAAAATTGTTTATTACAACACAACGTAGATTGGAAATAATCTTCTTAAACTTCAGATGAAGTTCTTCTTCAGATCTTGAGAAATAAATTTCTTCTTCTTAGCAGTGAACTTCAGTCCTTTGTGAATGAAGAATGAAGAAATCTTGAAAACGATTTGAAGCTAGATCTGAGAACTTGAATCGACTTGATCAACAGAAGATGAGAGCTAATCGGATCTTGATCTTGTCGATTGAATCTTTAGAAGACGAAACAAGAATCGCTGGCTTTGTCGGAGACGAAACACTTGCGTGAGAACAGTCGGCCGTCAGAAGTAATGTGCGATTTCTTTTTCAATTCTCGATTAGGGTTATCTGGAAATAATCCTTAGGTATTTATAGAGTCTTCTTCCAACGGTCATAAGCGCGAATTATGGATCTAACTCCACGTGTACTGTACATAGGAGAAGCCCTAGGAAACGCGCATTCAAAAACGAACCGGAAGAATTACTGCAGACCGATTCGGTTAAATGGTATAACCGAATGGCAATAACCGAATCGAATTCGGTTAAATGATATAACCGAATTGCAATAACCGAATTGCAACAACCGAATTCGGTTATTCTAATTCTTCAAGGAAATTTCGAACTATGATTCACCGAATTCGATTATATCCATCCCAACTATATAGTCGAATTCGACTATATGTTTCTGAATGATATAACCGAATTTTACTTGGGAAAAATCCCTTTTTATGAAAAGTCCACCATCAGCTCCAGTCCTCCTTCTCTTGCACTTAGGAAATGAGGTACATCCCAATAGAGAGATCTCACATGAGCCAACACTTTGGTCTATACAATGAGGGATTACATTGCACAAGCCTGTGTTTGACGACTCATTGAAACCTGACATTGGTTTGTACCTAGAGTGGAATGACCTGTCACAACATAGCTAAAGTGCATAATCAAATACAATTACAATTCATCCTAGTTTGAAGGGGACTTCTTCAAATCAGGGCTATTGTGGATACAATACCCAACAATCTCCCCCTATTTGAAGAAGTCAGAACCCTATCTACTGAGGTGAATTGCTAGGAGAAAAATAAATATAAGCAAGTAAAGAACTGAGCTATGAAGCTATATATAGTCATCATAAACAAAAACTTAAGTCCACCAAAAATTAATTAGACAACAATATATAAATGTTCTTAAAAGAGAAATAGAGTCTAGCGATCAAGCATCCATCATTTCTCTTTTGTCTTTTCCTTTTGACTTTTCTTCAATTGTCTGGTAAAATATGCCCTTGGTTTTGGATAGTATCTTGGAGGAGGAGAAGGAGGCTTTTCATCATCTTGATGGTTCCTGTAGTGAATTCTTCTCTTGAGCCTAGCCATCTCCCATTTGTGGATCTCATCTCTATCATAGTGATTGTCGACAGACTCATTTGAGTTCATAACAAGATTATAAGTGTCCAAAATAATATTCCTGGATTCCGGACTCCACAGTTCTCCAACAATCTTCCTGGGATGAGGTGCTCTTGGTTCTAGAAGTCTGGGACCTGCAGCCCTTCTAGCATCATGCATAAAACCACCTGAGCTTGATCCTCCTTGATCAACTCTAGCTCTCTTCCTGGAGAAATCTTCTTCATCGTCTGACCAATGATAAACTTCAGGAGGAATAAGAGGTTCAGACGGAGCAGCAACCTGAATGTCCGGATGGAATACTTCAGAAGGAAATGCTGGCTGCGCAGAAGATTGACCTGTCCCTTGGAAACCATAGGCAAAGCCTCTTGATAGCTCATTATGCAACCAAACCTGATTTTGGTGCAGATAACCATATAGGTCTTGAAATTTGCTATCAATACTTCTTGAAACTTCAGCAATCTGAGATTGAACATTTAACTGAGATTCTTGAATCCTTCCTTCTAACTCTCTATTTAAGTCCCAGATTTGAGTTTGAATTCGTTCATGCAGTCTTTCCTCCCCCTTTCTGACTTCTTCAGTTAGGGTTTGGATGATCTCTGTCTTGATAGCCTGTAGAGAGTTCTGAACTGAAGATCTTCCCTGTTGATTATGCTGAAACATGTACTCTTGATTTTCAGAGAGCTTTGTAGTATTCTCACAAACGGCATGTAATCCTTCCCCAACATACTTAAGGGAGGATGCACCCAGAGAGAAGTACTCATCCTGTTTTTCTGTTACCTTGTCCATGCTATGAGCTAGAGATTGCAAGTGATTGGCCATTCCTTTGTTTATATCTCTGGTCTTGTCAAAGATTTGATGAATAGCAAATTCAAAATACTTTTTCTGTTTGATAAGCATTTCTTCCATACTAAGTAGCATTGAGTCGACGGCAGAGGGAGGTTGAATTTGCAAGCGAGAAGAGATTCCAAAATCATCTTCTGCTACGAGGAAATCTGCTGAATCCACATCCTTCATATAGTGATAAAACTGTTGAGTATCAAGAGTTTCTTCATTTTGAGCTGAAGGAGGAGAGGGTTCTTCATTTCTCCTGTCTTCGACTGTTATTTGGATTTTGTGCACCTTGGGAGCTTGCACAGATTTTCCCTTAACTTTTGAAGTTGAGGCAGAGGGCCCTGCAGCACTGTTATCTTCTATGAGGATAGTAACATGTTCAGGGGTTGTAGGAAGGTCTGCCTGCTCTTGCTTATCTTCTTCAGGAGCAGAGAGATCAGAATGAACATTCTCCCCCTCAATTTGAGCGGGGATAGCAGCCTCAGGAGGAACAGCTTGACTTTTCTCTGACTGACCTGTCTTCACAGCATCAGTATCAGGATCATCTCCCCCTTCATCATCTCCATTACTGTCGATGTGGCTATCAGCATTTTCTTCTTTATTAGATTCAGGCAGCTTGGAACACTCCCCCTTGGAGGGTTCACCTTCTCTCTCATTCAGGTCTACACCCTGCTTCTCATTTTCTTTCTCACTATCTTGGTTCTCATGGTGTTCCTCAGCTTCCTGTTCACTGTCCTTCTGACTGGATGGATCACTTTCTGTTTCACTGTCATATTCAGTGCGGGGAATTTTCTTAACTTTTGGAGCCCTGGGAGATATCACTCTTGACTCACCAACTTTCCTGGACCACCTCTCAATCATAGAGGAGTCAATTCTTTTGAAATGATGGAGGGGAGTTCCATTCTTCATGCTGAATCTTGTTTTATCCAGACGGTAGAGATATAGAGAGAGAATTCTCCCAAAATTTGGGGTATATAAACTAGCGGAGATTCTGTCAAATAACACTCTTCCCCAGTCAACCCTTTTTCTGCAAATAACTGAACCCAGCAACTTGAACATATCATTGGAGAGATAGTCGTGAGAGCCGACTTTACAGAGGAGAACCTTTCCCATAATATCAGATAGCAATTTTCCTTCCTCATTCATCTGCTTTCGATAAATGGATTTTGTTCCTTTGGGCAAACCACAAAACCGGAGAGCTTGTTTGAAATCCTTTGGAGATAGAGTATCTGTTTCTGAAACTTCTGGTAGCTTGAGAAGCTTGGTCAGACTTGAAGAAGTAATCTTGATTTGGACATCACCAATCCTGCTTTTTATCACAGACCCTCTCTTTCTCAGTTCTGCATGCTTGAAGAATTTTAGAACTTCTGATTCAAGCACCTTGCAGGGATGTTCTAGAACATAGCCCAGACCGGCCACCTCAAGAACGAGAACAATGTTTCTGAATTCATCAACTGAGGTGTCGAAACCAGTTCTGACTAGCTCACTCCCGAAGAGCAGCTTCTCTGAGGCTTTCTTAGGCATTGCGTAGCTTCTCTTGAATCGGTTGAAGGAGGTGAGGAAGCGAGGATTCGAGCGAACCAGTTGAGTGTCGGTTGAAGAAGACGATGAATCGATGGAAACTATCAATCGTCGGTCGGAGAAGAGGAGCACGAACTGACGCACGAATCGGAAGTTGAAGAGCCGCGCGATTCGAAGTCAAGGGTTTCGAATTTCTCTTTTAAGAAACATTTATATAGTGTTATGAAGATTTAGAGAGAGCGCGTACCTGAGATTTGAACCGTGACCCTTCGAATTCCATTTAGGAAAGAATTGAATTCCAGAAAATTCGTCATCCGGCTAAAGGAAATTAGTCGAATTCGGTTAATCGATATCGCCGGATTCGGTTAAGTAGAATCTCCGGATTCGGTTAAATAGAATCGCCGGATTCGGTTAAATAGAGTTGCCGAATTCGGTTAAATGAAGGTTCGACAAAACATCTTTTTGTCTTCTGAGATTCTGAGAGTCTCTACGAGTCTTTGTTTAACATACCAAGCTCCATTTTGAAATAATTGAACTTTGATTCGTCGAGCGGCTTAGTGAAAATATCTGCAATTTGCCGATCCGTCGGGACATAGCTAAGATCAATGTCCTTGTGCTCCACATGCTCTCGGATGAAGTGATAACGAATCTCTATGTGCTTTGTCCTGCTGTGAGACACGGGATTGTTGGCAATTGCTATGGCGCTTGATGAATCACAGTACATAGGAATTTCTTTGAGCTTTAGGTTGTAATCCTCAAGTTGGTTCCTTATCCAGAGCAATTGTGCACAACAACTGCTTGCAGAGATATACTCCGATTCAGCAGTTGAGATAGCAACACAATTTTGCTTCTTACTACTCCAGGAGATGAGCCGTTTTCCTAAGAATTGGCACGTTCCTGAAGTACTTTTCCTGTCATCTTTGCTTCCTGCAAAATCAGCATCTGAAAAACCAGTGAGTTCGAAATCATTACTTCTTGGGTACCATAAGCCAAGATTTGGTGTGCCTTTAAGATATCTCAAAATCCGCTTTGCAGCTGAGTAGTGAGATTCCTTAGTGTTCACCTGAAATCTAGCACAAACACATGTTGAAAACATTATATCCGGTCTGCTTGCAGTAAGGTAGAGCAAGGATCCAATTATGCTTCTAAACTTGGTTTCATCAAAAGGTTTCCCTTTCTCATCCTTGTCTAGAGACATAGCTGAACCCATTGGAGTCCTCATAGAGGTTGCGTTCTCCATTCCGAATTTCTTAATTAACTCTTTGGTAAACTTTGTCTGAGAGATGAAAATTCCATCTTCAGATTGCTTTACCTGAAGTCCTAAGAAATACTTCAGCTCTCCCATACTACTCATTTCAAATTTCCCTTGCATTAAGTTGGAAAACTTTTTGCAGAGGTTGTCATCGGTAGATCCGAAAATAATGTCATCGACATAGATTTGCACTAGCAAAATCTTGCCTTTTACTTCCCTAAGAAATAATGTCTTGTCTATCTTGCCTCTTGTGAATTTGTTTTCAAGGAGGAAGCTAGACAACGTCTCATACCAAGCACGGGGAGCTTGCTTGAGACCATATAAAGCTTTTCGAAGAAAATAAACATAATCAGGGAATGAGGAGTCTACGAAACCTGGGGGTTGTTCTACGTATACTTCTTCCTTTATATCACCATTAAGGAAGGCTGACTTCACGTCCATTTGATAGACTTTAAATCCTTTGTGAGCAGCATACGCTAGAAACAACCTGATGGCTTCAAGCCTTGCTACGGGAGCAAAAGTTTGATCGAAGTCGATCCCTTCTTCTTGTCTATACCCCTGAGCAACAAGTCGGGCCTTGTTTTTGATGATCACACCATCCTCGTCCAACTTGTTTCTGAATATCCATTTTGATCCAATGACATTCTGTCCTTTGGGTCTGGGTACAAGCGTCCACACTTTGCATCTCTTAAATTGATTGAGTTCTTCTTGCATTGCTATGATCCATGAAGCATCGTTCTTTGCTTCATCGAATTTCTTTGGCTCAACCTGTGAAAGAAAACTTAAGTGTAAAACTTCATTAGCTGTACCTCTTCTTGTTCTTACACCAACATGGGTATCTCCAATAATTTGCTCTGCAGGATGGTCCCTTAAGTGTCGGATCATTCCAGCATTTGGATTTCCACGGAGTTCCTGCACTTCCGGTACATCTTCATCTTCTTGAGGTTCATCTTCCTCATGTGCAGATGGAATGTTGACTTCAACAGACTTTGGAGCATCTTCCTTTACAGCTTCTTCCAAGTTTATGTCCTTGAACCTTGCATCTGCATCTTCAACAAAAACACTAGAAGAACTGCTTTGAAGCATACTAGTTTCATCAAATATAACATTAAAAGTTTCTTCTACAACCAGGGTTTTCTTGTTGAAAATCCTATATGCCTTACTATGGCTACTATATCCTACGAAAATACCTTCAAAGCATTTTTCACTAAACTTAGTTTTGTAATATTTCCCGTTATTAAGCACGAAGCATTTACTGCCAAAGATTCTAAAATAAGACAAGGTTGGCTTCTTGCCCTTCAGGAGTTCATAAGGGGTCTTATGATGGTTCTTGTTGATTAGTGCTCTGTTTTGCACGTGGCAGGCAGTGTTGATTCCTTCAGCCCAGAAGTATTCTGGGAGAGAAGAGTCACTCAACATTGTTCTGCAAGCCTCTATGAGTGTTCTATTCTTTCTCTCAACTACTCCATTTTGTTGTGGAGTACGAGGAGAGGAAAACTCATGAAAGATACCTAGGCTTTCACAAAATTCGGTCATAGCCCCAGACTTGAATTCTGTACCATGGTCACTTCTGATTTTGACCACAGAACATTCCAGTTCATTCTGAATTTGCTTGACGAATGTGGTGAACGAGTCAAAGGTGTTTGACTTGTGTTTCAGAAAGAATACTCAAGCAAAGCGTGAGTAATCATCAACAATAACCAGCGTATAAGACTTGCCTCCTAAACTTCGGATTGGCATGGGACCAAACAAGTCCATATGGAGCAGATATAAGCATCTGGTGGAATCTTTGCCAATAATGCTCTTAAAGGTAGCCCGAGTCTGCTTACCCATTTGGCAGGCATGACAAGGTCTCTCTTTAATGCACTTAACATCTGGAGCATCACGAACTAAGTTGCGAGAGAATAACATACTTATTGTTTTGAAATTAATATGTGCTAGTCTCTTGTGCCACTGGTCACAGAGAGATGCACTATCTTTTGCTAAAAGACACACTGGTGTAGAAGAGTCTAAACAAAGAAAATTTAAACAAAAGATATTTCTACTCCGAGTGCCTGTTAAAATAGTTTCTGACGTATCAGACGACTTTATCAAGCACTTTTCCTTGTAGAATTCTACCATATAGCCTTTGTCACAAAGTTGACTTATGCTAATGAGATTATGTTGTAATCCTTTAACATAAGCCACGTCTGTGAAAGAGACTGTACCATTAGTGATCATACCGTAGCCTTTTGTGATTCCCCGATCAGATCCGCCAAAAATAACTTTTGGACCATCTTTCACGGGTGTATACTCTTGTAACAAACTTCTTGTTCCGGTCATGTGCCGAGAACATCCACTGTCCAAGTACCATATTGGATTTGAATTGGCCTTTGGACATACCTGCAATCAATAGTCAATTGCCCTTAGGAACCCAAACAGATTTGGGTCCTTGGCTTCTTGTCAGATGACCACCAACTTGAGTGTTAACAGTGCGAGGAGTCACTCTTGCATTGTTACCTCGTGGGGTCTTAACATAACTGTAATTAAACCAGCAATCTATGGCGAAGTGACCAACTTTGCCACAGCACCAACAATCAAATCGGTTGTACCTTCTCTTGTTCTCCTGCTTTACCTTTTGAACGGGAGGTCTAGTAGGAGCAACCTTCTTAGAGGTGGATGCCTCGTGTTTGCAGCAAACACAGGGTTCCACCTTCTCATTAGGCTTAGCACTAACAGATTTAACTTTTGGTGCTTTCTTTGCAACTGATCCATGAACAAATGGACCATGGTCTTTGAGAATTACTTCTTCATAAGGCGCCTTAAAAGGAGTTGAGTCAAAGTTTCGAGGTCGGCTCCATCCCTGATATCTATTGCTAGATTCAACAGGTATTGGTCTAGTGAGATGACCATAGGATGTTTCAAAGTCAAGCGGGTTTGTCGGAAAAACGACCTTCTTGAATGAAGGTTGACTTTGATCAGCCTTCCCTTTACCTCTTTTGGCTTTTATCTCGGCAGCCTTACTACTTTCAGCCTCATGACCAATGCCACTAGCCTTCCCAGGAGTGGAGAACTTATAAATAAGAGGAAGAACATTTTTTGGCTTGTTGAAGCTTTCTGATATTTTCTTCTCTGCCACCAGCTTTTCTTCCAGTTCAGTTATAAGTTTCTCTTTCAGAATTGATGATTCAGTAGAGCTTCTTAATTCCTCCTTCAAGGATTGGACTTCATTTCCGAGGGGAGTTAATCTTTCGATTTCCTCTCTCAGAGCCGATTCCACGTTCTTGAGAGAGACAATTTCCTTTGCTTGAGATCTGACAACCTTGCGGCATTTGTCAAAACTTTGCAAAAGAGCTTTGTACTGAGTCATTAATTCTGACTCATCCTGTGAATAATAGTCTTCATTTGCTCTGGATGCAGTTTCACACTCAGAGGCAGAAAGAGGAGTATGAAGATTTACCTTTGCCTTATATGAGGTGTCGCTTGCTTCATCATCCGTTTGTGCCATAAGCCCAAAGTAGGCTTCTTCATCAGTGCTTGACACCTCTGAGTCGCTGTCACTCAAAGTCTTTGGCTTCTTTGCAATGAGGCTCTTTTCTTTCCTTTTACCTTTGTAGGATTTCTTATCCTCTTTCTTTGAGCCTTCCTTTTTCTTGTATGGACACTCCGCAATCATGCGTCCTGGCTTATTACAGCAATAGCAAACGATATTGTTAGAAGAATGTTTACTAGGTTTAGATTTATACCTGTCATCTTCATGCTTCTTTTTGTGATGATCCTCATTACGGTTTGATCTTCTATGACGAGAAGACGAGGTTTGACCTCTCGAGTTCCTTTGTTTGTTAAAGAACTTTTTGAACTGCTTGGAGAGTAAGGAGAACTCTTCATCTGACATTTCTGAGCCTGAGGGGCTAGCATCAGATTTATCTTCATCAGAGGAGGATCTCCTGACAGATGAGAGAGCCTTGCCTTTTCTTGAACTTACAGCTTTAAGTGCAGTGGACTTCTCCCTTCCAGAGGCTCTGGTTCCTTCTTCTTCAGCTTTACGGGTGTTCAACTTCAATTCATGGGACAAGAGCTTCCCAAACAACATTTGTGGCTCCGTTGATCCGAGTTTTCCGAATTCTCTAATGGCTATAACTTTAGTGTCCCATTCTTTGGTCAGGGATCTTAGGAATTTATCATTGAGTTCGCCAGTAGTGAATTCACGATCATAGTTCCTAAGACCATTTACGATCTTAAAGAACTTCTCATAAGTATCAGAAATGGATTCACCAGAGCGTTGCTTGAAGGCTTCGTATTCTTGGTTCAGCAATGATCTTCGATCATCCCTTACTTCATCTGTTCCTTCCATCAGAACAACCAGAGAGTCCCACATTTCCTTGGCGGACTTGCAGTGAAGAAGATTCTGCAACATGGAATCATCGACTGCACCTGCAATGATATTCTTTGCCTTCTTGTCCAGAGAGACCAGTGCAATCTCATCCTTTGTGAGTTCCAGCATCTTCTTGGCGACCATAATTGTAGAGTTTATGGAAGATGGTTTCATAGGAACATGAGGACCTTCTTCCACAATCTGAAATATTCTTGGATCAGCAGCCTCCATGAAGAATCTGACTCTCTCCTTCCACATAGGAAAATTCTCTTTTGTGCAGACTGGAAGCTTGACGGAATCCTTGGTCTTATCCATGCCAGACATACTTGCTCAGGCAACTAGATAAGGAGGTCTTGTTCAAGGTGTTAACCTTATAGCGAACAACCTACCTCTGATACCAATTGAAAGTATCTAGTTGCGGCCTAAATCACCTAGAGGGGGGTGAATAGGTGGATTTTATGTCTTTACGCGGAATTAAAAATAGCACAGAAAAGCACACAATAAAGCACAGCACAGACACAAGGATTTTATAGAGGTTCCCCGATGTGGGTACTCCTCTTTCCCGCCTCGCCTATCTAGCTCTTCGAGGCTAGATTCGGCTACTTCACCAAACTCAGATTAAAATAATCTTACACCTCGGAGTAAGAACTCCTACAACTCAGAGTGCACCACTCCTACAACTCGGAGTAAAAACAACTCCTACAACTCAATCCTTAACCAAGGATCTACACAACACTCGGAAGCAAGCTTCCTACAAAGTTTATAAAATTGTTTATTACAACACAACGTAGATTGGAAATAATCTTCTTAAACTTCAGATGAAGTTCTTCTTCAGATCTTGAGAAATAAATTTCTTCTTCTTAGCAGTGAACTTCAGTCCTTTGTGAATGAAGAATGAAGAAATCTTGAAAACGATTTGAAGCTAGATCTGAGAACTTGAATCGACTTGATCAACAGAAGATGAGAGCTAATCGGATCTTGATCTTGTCGATTGAATCTTTAGAAGACGAAACAAGAATCGCTGGCTTTGTCGGAGACGAAACACTTGCGTGAGAACAGTCGGCCGTCAGAAGTAATGTGCGATTTCTTTTTCAATTCTCGATTAGGGTTATCTGGAAATAATCCTTAGGTATTTATAGAGTCTTCTTCCAACGGTCATAAGCGCGAATTATGGATCTAACTCCACGTGTACTGTACATAGGAGAAGCCCTAGGAAACGCGCATTCAAAAATGAACCGGAAGAATTACTGCAGACCGATTCGGTTAAATGGTATAACCGAATGGCAATAACCGAATCGAATTCGGTTAAATGATATAACCGAATTGCAATAACCGAATTGCAACAACCGAATTCGGTTATTCTAATTCTTCAAGGAAATTTCGAACTATGATTCACCGAATTCGATTATATCCATCCCAACTATATAGTCGAATTCGACTATATGTTTCTGAATGATATAACCGAATTTTACTTGGGAAAAATCCCTTTTTATGAAAAGTCCACCATCAGCTCCAGTCCTCCTTCTCTTGCACTTAGGAAATGAGGTACATCCCAATAGAGAGATCTCACATGAGCCAACACTTTGGTCTATACAATGAGGGATTACATTGCACAAGCCTGTGTTTGACGACTCATTGAAACCTGACATTGGTTTGTACCTAGAGTGGAATGACCTGTCACAACACAGCTAAAGTGCATAATCAAATACAATTACAATTCATCCTAGTTTGAAGGGGACTTCTTCAAATCAGGGCTATTGTGGATACAATACCCAACAGACCTCGAACCAGGCACCCGACCCATTGCCAAGGCACCGTACCGCATGGCGCCCCGTGATTTAGAAGAATTGCGTGTTCAGCTGGATGAACTTCTGGAGTGTGGTTTCATCAGACCGAGTACTTCTCCATGGGCTGCTCCTGTTCTCTTTGTGAAGAAGAAGGACGGTTCCATGAGGCTGTGTATTGATTATCGAGAGTTGAACAAGGTGACGATCAAGAATAGATATCCGTTGCCGCGGATTGATGATTTATTCGATCAGTTGCGTGGGTGCACCAATTTCTCGAAGATTGATCTTCGGTCAGGCTACCACCAGTTGAGGGTTCGTGAGTCAGACATTCCTCTGACAGCTTTTAGATCCCGGTACGGGCATTTTGAGTTCCTCGTGTTGTCCTTTGGTTTGACTAACGCGCCTTCTGCGTTCATGGATCTGATGAACCGGGTATTCAAGGACTTTCTTGACCGTTTTGTAGTCGTCTTCGTCGACGACGTTCTCATCTATTCTCGCAGTGATGAGGAGCATGCCTATCATTTGCGTCAGGTTCTATCTATCTTGAGAGAGCATAAGTTGTATGCTAAGCTGAGCAAGTGCGAGTTTTGGCTGCCTCAGGTGTCCTTTTTAGGACATGTGGTGAGCAAGGATGGAATCTCTGTTGATCCCGCCAAGATTTCAGCGGTGATGGATTGGAAGAGACCTTCTACTCCAAAGGAGATCAGGAGTTTCTTGGGTTTGGCCGGATACTATAGGAGATTTGTGGAGGGTTTCTCCACGTTGTCCACTCCGATGACCCGGCTTACGCAAAAGAATCTCGCCTTCATTTGGGGTGATAAGTGTGAGGAGGCTTTCCAAGAGCTGAAGAGAAGGTTGTGTTCTGCCCCAATTCTCATTCTGCCTATTGAGGGAGTGGAGTTTGCGGTGTATGTTGATGCTTCCCACATCGGACTTGGATGCGTTCTGATGCAAGAGGGGAAGGTGATCGCCTATGGATCTAGGCAATTGAAGGTTCACGAGAAGAATTACCCCACCCATGATTTGGAGTTTGCGGCGGTGATCTATGCCCTGAAGCTGTGGAGACACTTACTGTATGGCGATGTGTGCAAGATTTATATGGATCATAAAAGCTTGAAGTATGTATTCACACAAAAGGAGCTGAATTTACGTCAGCGACGATGGTTGGAGTGCGTTGCTGATTATGAAGTGGACATCCTTTATCATCCTGGTAAGGCCAATGTGGTGGCCGATGCTTTGAGTAGGAAGACGGCTCGGATCTTCAATTTATCCGTTCAAGCCTTGGTCGAGGAATTTCTTTTGATGGATATTTCGGCGGTGAGCCGTGGCGAGCGCTCTCGTTTGGAGGCAGAAGAGCCTTCGTGGATCACCCTCACAAGGTTACATCAGAAAGAAGACCCAGATATTCAGCATCTCCGAGGAAGGACCGAGAAAGGAGAATTATCTGATTTCTCCATCGATGAGCTTGGCACCCTCTTGTATAGAGGTAGATTCTGTATTCCGGCGGTGGGAGATATTCGAGTTATGATTTGCAGGGAGGCTCACGGATCTAGTGTGGCCTACCACCTGGGTTCCACCAAGATGTATAGAGATCTGAAGCAAATTGTGTGGTGGTCGGGCATGAAGAATGACATCGCCAAATTTGTATCGGAGTGCTTCACGTGCAAGCGGGTGAAGGCCGATCATGGCAGGCCGGGAGGAAAACTGACCCCTTTGGAGATCCCCATGTGGAAATGGGAAAGTATATCGATGGACCTTATTACGGGCTTGTCGAGGTCCCCTCGTGGACATGATTCAGTCTGGGTTATAGTTGATCGATTGACGAAGTGTGCGCATTTCGTCCCATTCAAAGTCGGCTATTCTATGAAGAAGATAGCAGAGTTATATTTGGATGAGGTCATTCGTTTGCATGGAGTGCCAGTGAGTATCGTGTCAGATCGAGACTCCAGGTTTACGTCGCAATTTTGGCAGAGCTTACAAGGAGCCTTGGGCACCGACCTCAGGTTTTCGACCGCATACCATCCGCAGACTAATGGTCAAACGGAGCGAGTTAATCAGATCGTGGAAGACATGATCAGGTGCTACATTTTGGAGCATGGTGGAGCTTGGGACGAGCGCCTCAGACTTATGGAATTTGCATACAATAATAGCTTTCAAGAAAGTCTACAGATGGCCCCTTTTGAAGCACTGTATGGGAGGCGCTGCAGAACTCCCTTGTTTTGGGCCGAAGTCGGTGAGAGACCGTTGCTAGGTCCGGAAGCTTTGATGGAGATGGAAGAGGCGGTGACTAATATTCGGGAGAAGCTCCGCGTTGCTCAGGAGCGGTATGAGAAGTATGCCAATCGAAGAATGGCAGATCTGGAGTTTGCGGTTGGGGACAGTGTTTTCCTGAGGGTCTCTCCGATGCCGGGCGTTAAAAGATTTGGGAAGAACCACAAGTTGGATCCCAGATATGTTGGGCCATTTCAGATCATTGAGCGCATCGGAGTGTCTGCTTATAGATTGGAGTTACCGGCTACCTTCCCTGGCGTCCATGATGTGTTTCATGTGAGTCAGTTAAGGAAGTGTGTCTGCAGCAATCATCAAGTCCTCGATTCGGTACCTCCGATTCAGCCCAATTTGACTTATGTTGAGGAGCCTGTCCGCATTTTGGAGACCCAAGAATGGGTGTTGCGAAGGAAATCTATCCCCATGGTAAAAGTTCTTTGGCGGAATCATGACGTCGAGAGCGCAACATGGGAGCTGGAGTCCGCAATGCGGGCATCTCATCCTCACCTTTTCAATTAATTAGCTCAAGTAAAATTTCTTTTCTTCCTGCACCATTATTTGACCAAGTGTTCTTTCCTGCTCCATTTATTTTGCCCAAAGGTTGTTCCTGCACTATTTGATTATCCATCTTAAACCTTCTTTCCTGCACCAATTATCTATCTTAATGTTGTTTTCTGCCCTTATGTCAAGTTTCAGGACGAAACTTTTTTTTAGGGGGAGTGGCTGTAACGCCCCTGATTTTTCCGGTATTTGTTTAATTCAGTGATGGCGTGTTAATGATGTCGGGGCGTTACTTTTAACGTCGAGTTAGCGGCGCGTCGCCGTTTGCGCGTTTTCGCGTCCGTTTGGGTCAAGTCGACCAAATTTTGCGACGACCCGGAATTGGAAAATTTTATGTTAGGAAATTAGATTATTTAAATTTATACTTGCCTGTCAAGTTTCGTCGCGATCCGAGCCATTTTGGAGGCTCGGCGCATTATAGAAGTTTTGTATATATTTAAAAGCTCGCCGTAACTTCCGCCATTTATATCTCGAAAACGGCACGTCGGATTTCGATTCCGACTTCGTCGTTGGGTTCGTAGCGCCGCCGTTCACCTTAGGCGAAAGTTTCGCTGGGTTCGACGTTCGTTTAATTTTTAGTAATAATATAATAATGATATTATTATTATTCATAAAAATCATATATATATAAATATATGCATTCGTCAATCCCTTTCATATATATATATACATATATATACATTCAGCATTAAATTCGTTGACCTCCCCTTCCAGCACATGCAATTCGTCGACCTCTCCCCTCAAGATTTGTTGAACCCCGTTCAACAAATCACATTTGTTGAACCCCTGATGCGATGATTCGGCAAGTGCACCGGTCGCGCAAGTAATAATAATGGGGAAAATCCCCGAGTGTCGGTCTCTTGAGGAACACAGTAAGGTGGAGTTAGGTTTCGAGGAAGGACTTGAGATTGAAGTCCTTAAATCGGATGGAATGCGGGGGAGTTGGGTTGGCTTTTGGAAAATAAAATAAAAGCTATCAACTACTCCTATGCAATGCCGCTATGCAATGCTTCGCTTGGCGGGATGGAGACTAGGCAGGCCTTGAGCGCGCTGCGTCGCAAGGGCGGATGGACGAGTAGGCAAGCGGAATCGAACTGTGCAGGCCTTGAGCGCACTGCTTCGTTAGGCGGGATGGAATACGGGCCGCGATGCCACGCTTCGGTAGGCGGGTGGACGAGAAGGCTAGCGGATCGAACTATGCAGGCCTTGAGCGCGCTGCTTCGTTAGGCGGGATGGAATACACGGGCCGCTATGCCACGCTTCGGTAGGCGGGTGGACGAGTAGGCTAGCGGAATGAGGGTCGCAAGCACCTCTTCGACAAGCACGCCACTAGCAATTGCTAGGGCGGCACCGGACACGGTGTTGGAGTGGAAAATGGAATGGGGCGCTCCTCAAGCACACAAATAAACAAAAAGGGTATTTCACATAGACATGAAATAAATAGAAATAAAAGCAAGTTTAAGTGCTACTTCATCTTAATACATAGATCTAACTACAGACATACATCAATAAGAAGAGAACAAGGCAAGAAATCGACCGAATCCGAAGTCTCGTTGTAGATTCACGGTTGGAATCGCCGGGTTGTCAATCCGCGTCCAAGCTCGGTCCGCAACTACGTCCGGGGTAGAGAGAGCTGTCACGACTCTCCAATGGACCCGTCTTCTTCGTGTCACGATCCGGTAGAGGTTGCAAACTTCCTCTTGCTTGATGGTAATGGCGGCTAGGTCTTCCTTTGGAGCTCTTGGATGAAGGAGGAGGCCGAGAGGAAACTCCGGCTCAATATTGGCGTGAAGAGCAAGCCCGGAGCACCTCCATATGGTGGGCGACGGTGGAGGGGCGAATCTGGACGGAACCGGGCGGAAAACGGCGGAAGAAAATCGGGCTTAACCTAAAATCGCGAGCAGGTCATTTTATAGGCGCTGGAATAAACAGTGCGCACGGTCAGTGGCGCACGACCAGTGGTCGTGCGCACTAGAATTCGGTGATCGTGCGCTCTGCCTGGACGGAACCTGCAAAGACAGAAATTATGAAATAACATGTTCGCACGACCAGTGGCGCACGACCGGTGGTCGTGCGCACTATCGTAGGTGGTCGTGCGCACTGGTTGAAACAGAACTCATGAAATTGATGATAAGTGTGCACGAACAGTGGCCCATGGCCGGTGGTCGTGCGCACTATCGTAGATGGTCGTGCGCACTGCACCAAACAGAACTCATGAAAAAAGTGTTAAGTGCACACGATCAGTGGCGCACGACCAGTGGTCGTGCGCAATAGAACCAGTGATCGTGCGCAGTGTTCCTGTGCAGAATTGCACCGGAAGCACCTGCACGACTCCTGTTCTAGCGTACAACCACGAATCCAGCTACTGAAAGTGGCACCTAACAGTGCATGAAAACTACTAATGAAGATAAACATGAAAACACACCAAAATGGGCCTAGAAGTGCACATAGCAAGTGATAACAAATATAAGCTAAAACAAGGCTAAAGTGCAGTGGAATGACTAGATAAACGGCCCAGATGAGTCCATATATGTGTATATAATCGGGACTCATCAACCCCCTTCAACAAATCTCATTTGTCGAACTCCCCTCAATATTTGTTGAACCCCCTTCTATTAATAATAATAATAATAATGATATTATTATTATTATTGTTGTTATGTCATATAAAAGAAAATGAACCTAGCTTCTTCTTCTTCTTCATTCTGTCCGAACCAGAGAGAAAAACGAGCGACGGGAGTGGCGATTTCTTGAATCTTCCGGACGCCGCCGACGGAGCTCCGGTGGTCAAAATCGCGAGCCGAGCATAGATTCGGAAAGCTCTCGACGAGAGCTTCGTCCTCGTGGTAATTTCCTTCCGTTTCGTGAAACTTTGTCGTTAGGTTTTTCGGCCCTAACCTTCGTATTGGCCGTTTTCTGTAGATCTCGCCTCGTCGTGCCTCCTTTTGGGCCGATCTACGACGAGGAGTTATTCGGAGAACGATTCTGGTGATTTGAAGGCAAGTGGTGATCTTGCTCATTCTCTTTGCTAAAACCCCTTTATTTCCTTTTTTTGTTGTTGTTCTCACCTTTGTTCCCAGTACTTGGTTTATGCTGAATTTTATCATCTGCCTTGCTTTTACTCATTTTTTACTTAATATAATCTTGCTCATCTTGTTAACCAAGAAAATGTTGTCTTATGTTCTGATGGGCCTCGCCCCTTTTCCTTGAAATTGCATGAAAATATGAATTCTGTTAGAGGCCGTACGCGGTGTGGTTTTTGCCCCCGGTGCGGTGTTCTTTTAAGCTTTTGATTGGGAGGCCGTACGCGGTGTGGTTTTTGCCCCCGGTGCAGTGCTCTTCTTTTGGATGAGCTGATCAGTCTCTATAATTCTGAACAAGAGCAACATAAATAATAATGTGAATGTTGATGATTCTTTGTTGATGGCGAGTTTTGACCTTGCCTGTTTTCACACCCTCGTTTGGTGGGTGTTTTTCTGCTGAATATCAGTTACTTATGCTGTTTTCTTTTTTTCCCTATTGATTATTATATTTCCCTTTTTTCTGATGATTATTTAAGGCTAGTGTTGTCGTCACTAACCCTTGCAGCTTCTGTTTCCCTCCGGTCTCGCGGAGGTTTGCTTACTTTCTTGTTTTCTGCACCAGTTGTAACTTGCTTCTAAGGTGTTCTTTCTTTGAATGCCTCAGGTTCTGGACAGTAGCAGGTGTTAGTGCAGAGCTGCTTTAGCTGCCGTCTTCTGACCCTCTTGAGGTTGGGTATTCTGTGGACTTGTAGGCCCATGGGTTCGTGCAGGTGTTGACGCCCGTGGTGCCGTCTGGTTAGACTTTTGTTTCACAACTGCTGTTACTTATTGTTTACTTTGAACACTTGTTCTGGAATGATTAGATGCGGGTTGGCTTTATAGCTCCTTTCTTAGATATGCTAAGGTAATCGTAGCATTGCATATCATGTTTTGAAATGGTAATCTCACTACTTTTTGCGCGTGATAAATCTACTTTTGATATAAAGTAAATCCACACATTCGATCTTGCATGGTGCACCTCACTAGGTCTTCATGTTCACTTAGGCCACTAAGTAATTAGATCAAGTATTTTTCCGCTGCGTAAAACTATATTTTAAAAGCGTGGACTAGTTGATCAACCAAGCCGAGGGACGCGGCTTATTAATTTTTCTGCAAAAATTTTACTTGAATCTCTTTGAGTTAATAATAATATTGCTTGAACTGCGAAGAAGGATGAATTGCCTTAACGTCAGTAGGCGTCCCCTACGTGACGTGGCATCACAACGCGTAGCTTTCCCTACTCTGATAGCATTTTAAATGTTGGGAAAATGCGGGTTGTGACAGCAATGACCCACTCCTTCACGCCTCTGGCTTTCTCAAAGCTCGACGGCTCCCTTTCATCCAAGGGACCAGCAAAGAAACATGAAACAAAGTTCACCATGTTTCCTCCTGTGTATCGATCTGGTGGTTGAATAGTCCTCTTCGACCTCCTAAGAGATTGCTCCTGACTAACCACCTCCTCAGCTGCTTCTTCTGTGCAAGCTCCTCTTCCAGATGAACTTGGAGCATCGCTCCCCCTGCTTCCAGAACCTGAAGCCTCCATCTCAGAGCTTGACACAACTGGAGCTCCTGGTGAAACTGGCAACTCCACTTGAAGACTTCCGGCATCTTTTCCTCCTTCATCAACCCTGCTCTCTGGTAGCTCAATTCCTGAACTCCCCTTGTAAGAGGTTACTTCATCGAACACCACATCCCGAGAAACAATTGACCTCTGTGTCTCAGGATCCATGCATCTCCATCCCTTCTTATGCTCATCATACCCAACAAAGACTAGCTTCCTTGCTTTCGCATCTAGCTTTGTCTGAAGAGCATCAGGAATGTGCACATAGCAGGTTGATCCAAACACCCGAAGGTGTGCAACGCTCGGCTTCTCCTTGAACATTAGTTCGTGAGGGGTATTCATGTTGATAGGACTCAGAGGCAATCTGTTGATGACATAAGCTGCACAAGACATTCCCTCCGCCCAGAAGGACTTTGGGATACTCTTGGCATGAAGCCAGCATTTGCAGGTTTCCGTCAGATGAGGGATCTTCCTCTCCGCAACGCCATTCTGTTGTGGAGTATGGGCACAAGTGAGCTCTCTCCTGATGCCCTGCTTCCTGCAAAAATTTGAGAACTCACCAGAGGTGAACTCCCCACCATTATCAGTTCTAAGTTTTTTAACCCGCAGGCCAAGTCGGCCTTCAACCAGCTCCTTGAACTCCACAAATTTTGCAAAGGCTTCTGACTTCTCTTTCAAGAAATACACCCAAACATATCTGGTGTAGTCGTCAATCAACACCAACATGTATCTGTTGCCTCCAAGGCTTGGGGTGGCAGTCGGTCCCATCAAATCACCGCGGATGCACTCCAACGGCACTTTGCACCTTGTTTGCGATTTGTCAAATGGAAGTCGATGAGACTTACCAAACTGACATCCTTCGCAGACATGACCGTCTCCATAGGAGGACAAGCTAGGCAAGCCATTGACAAGGCCCCTTACCGCCATAGCCTTCAATTTGTCCATGCCTACATGCCCCAACCTTTCATGCCAGATGGCCGCGCCATCATTGGTCCTCATCTTATCAACATAGGTACTTGTCGATAAAACGAACAAGTCCTTCACCCGCTTGCCGACATGAATAACATCTCCCTTTATCTCCGGTTGAGTTTTAAGAAACTTCACTTCTGTTGGGCCAAACAGAACGTGATAACCGGCGTCGACCGCATTGGTCACAGAGAAGAGATTTTTCTTCATACCAGGCACGTGATAAACACTCCTCAATGTGAGTGGACCCTTATTACTGCTCAGAGAGACGACTCCTTCGTGCTCTACTGGATGAATAGAATTATCAGCCGTAATGATAGCATTGTTACCTGAGTAAGGCGCCAAAGAAGAGAACTTTGATCCATCCCCGGTGAGATGATGCCCACACCCTGAATCAACAATCCAGTCCTCATCATAGTTGATGGAAGCCAAGGCCTTAACGGGCATCGCCGTTATATTAGACGCAAAGGCTCCTCCCCATCCAGCTTCACCAGACTTTGGCATCTCCTTCTCCACTGCATGTCCTGGCTGAAGATTCACCTGGCAATCTTTCTTGAAGTGCCCGGTCTTATTGCATCTAAAGCACCTCGGATCCTCTCCTTTCTTTTTCCCATCAGACTTAGGAGCATATCCCCTATCTTGCTGACCTGAAGTGGAGGGTCCATCATAACCCGGCTTCTTCTTCTCCCATTTCTTCTTCTTCTTCCCAGAAAACATCACATCACTTTCTCCCCCGGAGATTGAAACCCCCGCCATCTTTCTTGCTAAACTTTCTTGCGAAGCAAGAAGGTTCTCCAGCTCCAACAACGACGGTTGATTTTCCCAACCCTGAACTGAAGTCACAAAAGCAAGATACTCCTTCCGCAACCAGCGGATGATATGCCTCTTCAGTTTTGCCTCAGAAATTGGCTCATCAGGGTCCAATGCAGAAATCTCTGCCGTAAGATTCTTCGTCTTGAGGAAGAAAGTAGAAACAGAAAGATCACCTTGAGAGGCCTTCGACAACTCATTTTCAAGATACTGTAGCCTCGCTACATTCTTCTTATTGAACAATCCATCCAAGGATGTCCAAATCTCAGCAGCAGATTTACATCCGATGATGTGATCAAACAGCTCCGGTGAGATAGTCCTCTTGAGAGTGAACTCAGCCTTAGCATTCGTCCTTCTCCAAAGTCTCACCTCTGCCATATTATCTCCTGCTGGAAACACCTCTTGGGTGTCTTCTCCTCCAACTACCTCCCATAGATCCTCTCCAAGCAAGTAACTCTCCATACACGACTTCCACTTTTTGAAGTTAGTCGATGTGAGGAGTTCAATACCAAGACCTCTTGCGTATCCACCTTCCATGGCAATCTATGTGGTCTCTTCTTCACAAAGACGATGGAAACTCTAGTTGATCACTGCTTATCCACTCCAGAAACCTTCCTCTGATACCATGTTAAAATTTTTGAAAGACCGTTTAGGAGTAAGCAGGAGTTGTATCAACAAGAGTTATAGCCAAACAACCACAATGCCAAAATAGCAACACAAGAAATCTTTATTGAAACAGAACAGCTTTACAATGCGAGGTATACATGGCGAGACATGATTCATCAGAATCACGGAGACGATAAGAACAAAACACACCAAAAGGCAAAGCTGGAGGCTAGACAAGCTCAGACCGCACAAGCCGCACCACTCCAGAACTCGCCCGGCTTGCCCTGAGATCGCACGAACAGAAACCGGACAGACTGCCAGCACTGCAAGACCGCACCTCAGACCGCACGAACTGGAGCTTATTGGAACAAAGAATTGAAGCTGTCACCAGACCGCAACTCAGACCGCCTAACCGCTGAAGGTCGCCTGATCACTGAGCTTGCTGCGAACAGCATAAGAACACAATAACCCAGTTCGCTGACAGACCGCAGACGAACTGTTTATTTAAGCCACCGGAAATCACCAAGGAAGGAGACCGCACCCTGCTGACCGCAAACCTGCGAACACAACAAAGGTTAACTCGCATCCAAGTCGCGCGAACTCAAACTTGAGACCGCAAGAAATAATCCGGGCTCTGGTTCTTACAGTTCTTATTAGGAATGACGGGCCATGCACCCCTATTTATAGGCGGGTGGACAGATGTCGTCACCGCACAAACCGGGATACAGTCACCACCCATCAGATCGCGAACGGTCTCAAAAGACAGACCGTGCGAACAGACCTCTTGGACGATCACCCGACCAAGACGCAGATCAGCAGACAAAATCGCACACAGGCCGTGCGAACACGAGACCGTGCACAAGCCGAGCGGTCTCAACAACGCTCCTTCCTTAGAACACCAGGAGAAAGCAAGGACCATCTGGACGACTTCAAACAAGTCGCCAGATCGCCAAGGTAGACCGCCCGGGTAGACGGTCATATAGGAACAACCCGCCCGGTCTTCCAATAAGGGGGCCAGGCAAACCAGCAGATCTACTCGGGAACAACCCGCAACAGGTTGCCAACGACCAAACCCAAGAAGCAAGCTGGCAGATCTCACCAGATCGCCAGAACCCAACCGCCAGAGCACCAACGCAGACCGCGCGGTCTCTGCGGTCTCCAGCCATCAGATCGGTCGGACTCCCTTCCACTTCACTTCAATAATTTCAACAGACCTTGCCAACTGGGAAAACAGACCAAATCATCTTTCAAACCCATTGGTAAGGATGACTCTCCCAGGGCCCTATACTTACTACACATGTATCTCTTTGGTCCCATATCCACTCAAAGCTTAGGTGGAAAATCCTATACCTTGGTTATTGTTGATGATTATTCTAGGTTTAGCTGGGTATTCTTTCTAAGGGTTAAATCTGAAACCCATAAAATTCTCTCAAAATTCATAAAACAGATTCAATCTGAGTTCAACTCCAATGTTTCAATTATAAGAAGTGATCATGGGACTGAATTTGAGAATCAGATGATTTGTAGTTTCTGTGAGGAAAAAGGTATTAAACAAAGCTTCTCAGCACCTAGAACTCCTCAACAAAATGGAGTTGCTGAGAGGAAGAATAGAACCTTAATAGAATCAGGAAGGACCCTGCTTGCAGAATCAGGATTACCAAAAACCTTTTGGGCTGAAGCAGTCAACACTGCAAACTATGTTCTAAATAGAAGCCTCATACACAAAACTAAATCAAAGACTCCATATGAGCTCCTGAAAAATAAAACACCCACTGTTAAATATTTTAAAATTTTTGGATGTGCTTGCTTTATTCTAAACAATGGGAAAGATCATCTTGCCAAATTTGACAAGAAGTCTGATGATGGAATATTTCTGGAATACTCATCATCTAATAAAGCCTATAGGTGCTACAATAGAAGAACTCTTAAAATTGAAGAATCCATGCACATTGTATTTGATGAAACTAACATGCTACTTAAGGGGGAGGAGACTCCCACCAGTTCTTTTCCACAGGAAAACAACAGCATAGAAACCTAGCTTGAGCAACTAGCTTTAGAGAACACAGATAATTGAAAGGAAAACCAGTTAGAGAAACCAAGTGAGGAGTCTGAACAAGAAACCTCAGAAAAGAGCATTCAAGACCCATTTCCACAAGAGAACATGGTTCAGGAAGAACAATTGAACAATGATCTCATTGAGAATGAAGAAGAAGAACAACTGACAAGTTCAAGCAGAACAGGGATCAATTTGAGGGATCATCCACAAACTCAAGTAATTGGAGACCCCAATACAGGAGTAAGAACAAGACCAGGTCTCCACTGGGATGGTGCTCCAATGCTTCCTATCACAAGTTGAACCAAAGAAGTTTGAGGAAGCAAATTGTGATCCTCACTGGATTATGGCCATGCAAGAAGAACTAGGCCAATTTGAAAGAAACAAAGTATGGAATTTAGTGGAAAGACCAAGAAACTACCCAGTGATTGGCACAAAATGGGTATATAGAAACAAATTAGATTCCACTGGAGTAATTGTCAGGAACAAGGCAAGACTTGTAGCACAAGGATATAGACAAGAAGAAGGAATAGACTACAATCAAACCTTTGCTCCAGTAGCCAGACTGGAAGCAATTAGGCTCTTTCTTGCCTATGCAGCTTTCATGAAGATGAAAGTATATCAGATGGATGTCAAGAGTGCTTTTCTGAATGGTGACCTTCAAGAAGAGGTATATGTGGAGCAACCACCAGGTTTTGTTAATCCCTCCTCTCCTAACTTTGTTTATAAACTCAACAAAGCACTATATGGTCTTAAGCAAGCTCCTAGAGCTTGGTATGAAACTCTCTCTAACTTTCTTTTGGAAAATTCCTTTGAAAAAGGAAAAGTAGACAAGACACTCTTTACTAGAACCCATAAAAACCAACTTCTTCTTGTTCAAATATATGTAGATGATATCATCTTTAGCTCAACACATCCTAAACTGTGTAAAAGATTTGCTAATCTCATGCAATCTAAATTTGAAATGAGTAGTATGGGAGAACTCTCATATTTCTTAGGATTACAAGTAAAACAAAGTAGTGAAGGAATCTTTATCTCACAATCAAAGTACACTAAAGAGCTAATCAAAAAGTTTGGTATGGAATCAGCATCCTCTATGAAAACTCCCATGGCAACAAATGTCATTATAGAAAAAGATGACAAGGGAAAATCAATAGATCAAAAGACATATAGGGCAATCATAGGATCCCTTCTATATCTCACTGCTAGCAGACCTGACATTATGTTTGCAACTTGCATATGTGCTAGATTTGAGGTTGAACCAAAGGAATCCCATCTCACCTCTGTAAAAAGGATTCTTAGATACCTAAAGGGAACTCCTGAACTAGGTCTATGGTATTCAGCAGAAACCAACTTTGAATTAATAGGTTTCTCAGATGCAGACTATGCTGGATGTAGGGTTGATAGAAAAAGCACATCTTGCACTTGCCAATTCTTAGGTGACAGATTAATCTCATGGTTTAGTAAGAAACAAACCTCAGTCTCAACCTCAACAGCAGAGGCTGAATATATAGCTGCTGGGAGCTGTTGTTCACAAATCTTGTGGATGCAAAATCAGCTTCTTGACTACAAACTGGAAGTCAATAACTCTAAGATTTATTGTGATAGCTCTAGTGATATATCTATAGCATCTAACCCAGTCCTTCATAGTAGAACCAAACACATAGAGATCAGACATCACTTCCTTAGAGACAATGTTGAAAAAGGTAAGATAACCTTAGAATATATACCCATAGAAAGTCAAAGAGCAGACATTTTTACAAAACCCTTGGATGAAACCAAGCACAACTACTTCATAAACACCTTAGGAATGCTTGATGGAAGCTTGTAAACACCATTGTTAGGGACCTCTAAAGGAATCAGACAATCTAAGAAAACTTCTTGCAGATGCGTCGAATACATATCGACGCTCCGTCGAGACAAACTCGACGCTGACACCAATTTCCATCAGACAAAGTTACGTCGATCTTTTATCGATGCACCGTCGAATTCATATTGACGCATTACTATGATCACGTCGATAGAGCTCCAGGCTGGCCAATCTCCACGGAGCGCCGACTCTATATCGACGCAAACGTCGACATCCATTCGACGTAACGACGACTTCAGGTTAAAATTAGAATCAAATCCTTACTTCCTCTTCTGACAATTGGATTACCTTGATTTCTGTTTCCTTTCTCGACGTTTCATCTTCTTTAAATATTTCTTCTTATTTCATAACATATACCTTTTTGAACCCGCCAAAACTTTGTCTTCCACCTCTCTCTCTTTCTGCATCAATGGCGCCTACTCCTGTTCAAACTGCCCTTATCAAAGTGATGAACGATGCTCTGGAAAATCTTCTCACCGACTTCCAGACACGTCTAACCAACTTCTCCAATGAATGTGCCAATATGATCACCACCTGTGAAGCCAAATTGGCCACCCAATCTGCCTCTCTTCCTGAGCTTCATGCTCTTCTTCGAGAAGAACCTCTGTCGCCACAAAGGTTTACATCCTTCCTGAAAGATATAAACCAGGGGGAGAGTTGCTCCAGAAACCCCTCTTGCCAGGTCTTTGATCTCACTTAAAGCTCAGGTTTAACTCTCTTCTCTCCAACTCTAAGTATTCTCTCTAACTATTACTCTAATTCCATTATAGGCTCCACTCCTCTCAAATCACTCTGACTACACCTTCATCAAACATTTTGGTGAATCCTCCTCTTACAACACTGAAGGGGAGCATGATGTGGATTCAGCATTCAGAGTTGATAATCCATATAACCAGGGGGAGATTCCTGTAGTAAGGAACCCAGAAATCCAGGGGGGGAAGAAGCAGTAGTCACCTCTGATGATTGGAATGGACAGATATGGATTGATGCACCCTTATGTGAGGAGGAACTTCAACATCACTCCCCTGGCTTCTCTGCCAGTTACATCAAGCTGAAGACACCTCTACTTGAGGACATCCCTACAAAAGAGCTTAGAGGAGACAATCATCCCTCAGCAGAGATCATTCTACCTGAAGTCATTCTGCCTTCTATTGCAGAACAGACTCCTCTTCTTGATATTGTTCCTTCTCCACCCAAAGAGAAAACTCACTCTCCTTCATATCCACCTCTACCTCTACCTCCACTTCAACCTTCTTCTCTACCTCCTCTGCTACCTCTACCTCCACAAGTGGCAAGCTTCTCCAAACAAATCCTACCTAGGCAAAGTTCAGGAGGACAGATGAAAAGGAAAAGAGAAGTCATTCCCTACTGGCAAAACTTCTCCAAAGAAGAAAGGAGAGAGTATGCAAAAGAAAGGAAGTATAGAAAAGCATGTGAGCAAATAAAAAGATTTGAAAAGATGCCTATTATCACTCCTAACAGCCCTGTGAAGGAGTACCATGACCCTGACATAGAAAAGAGGCATGAAGAGATACGAGAAAGAGAACTGTATGAATATGAAGCAGCTAGGAAAGAAGTGGAAGATAAAAGGAATGCCTGGATGGAAAAGATCAACAAGGGAATGACTAAAGAACAAGAACTTGCTGAATCTTCTATCAGAATTCCAAAGAAGTTGTTTGATATTGAAGCTTATCAAAAGAAAAACCCTCAGGCAGGGATCATCCTAGATAAAGGTCAAAAACACAAGAAGGGTGTAGGGTGTACAGAAGATACTTACATTCCCTATAAGAAGCCCAACATACCTATAAAATTAGACAAGTGGCATGCCTCACCCTGGAAAGGGAAAGGAAAAAATGGCTGACATTCCAGAGAAGCAGCAATCAGAAAAGAAAACAAAATATAGGCCCAAGGTTGATAACAAGGGACCACCTGAGATCAAGCCTACTGAAAAGAAAGTTCAAAACATTACAATTGAGATGATTGATGAAAAGGCAGCAATCATCATCAGCAAAGGCTACTCCATAAATGACACAATCCCTGATGGTGATAAACTATTGGAAAAACTGCATACAATCATCAGGAATGACCTGATAGAGTCAGGGGCTACATTCATGATGCTATTGAAAACTTATCTAGGAAACTTTATTCTGCTTTTGTCAACTTCATGTACAAAAAGAAGTTTCTGGTTTAAATTTTTGTGAAAGACAAATACTTGTCATATGCTTTCTTATTCCAATTTCTCTTCTGATTATTTAATATATTTCTTATCCTTACAAATGCTGTGCTGGGTTAATTATATGCTAGTACAATTTCCCTCTAAATAGGGTTAAGGCAAATAGGGGGAGATTGTTGGGAAAATGATTTCTCTTAACCCCTGGAAATGAGTTAAAGAAGAATTCTAAGAATGAAAAATAAGGCTAAGTAAATATGCGTCGAATAGTATTCGACGCAACGTCGAAATGTAGTCGACGTTTCCTTCAGATTGAGTCGAAGTAACTCTAGGAAGATTTTGACGTATGTGTTGTCGACGTTACTCTGATTTCTAGTCAACGCATCTAATGTAGTCGACGCACCTTTGTCGACGCACCTTCCTTATTCTCCTCTCGACGTCCAGACAGGATGTATTCGACGCTTGCGTCGAATAGTAATCGACGCACGTCGATTTATGTGACAGATCTAAATATGCGCCAGATCTCTTTCCTTCTTTCAGTAGATCTGATTTGTATGGAATAATGTTAATATTTTATAGCCGTTCTGAATCATTCTTTCCTTCTATTTGATTCTTGGCTAATCTAATTAACTCTATTTTGGATATCATTTGAAATCGGGATTCATTCTTTCCTTCTACTGAAAATGTTATAATGGAAATATTTCTTTCTTTCTAATACTCTGCCTGCTAATTGATTACTCTCCTTTAGTATTATTTGATTGAAACAGAGCTATAAATAAAGAGGAGGTCGGCAGAAGAAGCTGTGAAGTGATTCAACATTTTTACATTTGAAAAGAGGAAAAGCTCCCAAGTGAAAAAGAGAGAATTGAGAAATAGTCCTGCAGCAATATTCAAGCATTCTTCTTCCTCTGCTTCTGAAGTCACCCTGCTGCAAATTCTGATAGCTCTCACATAAGAGAGAAAAGCTACAAATCTTCTTCTCTCTATAGAAGAAAGATTTAATTCACTTCTTGTGCTTCCAATCTTCTTGCTAGGAAGAAGATTCATTCTTGTTCTTATTTCTTTCTTCTTTCTTATTTTTACTTAAACATTATAAAAGAGTTTTTAGAATCTCTCTTCAAAAAATTCAGTGTACTGGTTCTAAGAGTCTCCTTTTCAAAAAACTCAGTAGGTTCTAAGAGTCTCCTTGTCAAAAGACTCAGGGTGGTTCTAAGAGTCTCCTTATCAAAAGACTCAGTGCAAGATAGTGAATTCCTACCAAGGGGGTAGAAGAGTGGACTACCCAAAGTTTGGGGAACCACTATATTTTCTTGTGTTGTGCTATGATTTCTTTTCTTGCATTTACTTTCTTTATTTGTTTAATTCTTGTTGGTGTGTGGGAAGCTATAATCTGTGATCATACACATATATATATATTAACATTGCACAAAATAATTTTTTAATCTCTATTCACCCCCCCCCCCCTCTAGAGAATTCTAGTGAGGTTAACTGTGCACTTTCAAAGGCTCACAATCTCCTTCTCACTATAGAAGAGAGATTTCATTCACTATTTCTTGTGCTTCTAATCTTCTTGCTAGGAAGAAGATTCTTTCTTTTTTCAAATACTTCTTCTTCTCTTTCTAATTTCATTTTCAAATATTGTAAAAGAGTTTTTAGAATCTCTCTTCAAAAAATTCAGTTGTACTGGTTCTAAGAGTCTCCTTTTCAAAAGACTCAGGCTGGTTTTAAGAGCCTCCTTATCAAAAGACTCAGGCTGGTTCTAAGAGTCTCCTTATCAAAAGACTCAGTGCAAGATAGTGAATTCCTACCAAAGGGGGTAGAAGAGTGGACTACTCAAAGTTTGGGGAACCACTATATTTCTTTGTGTTGTGCTGTGATTTTCTTTTTGTTATTTTTCTTCTTTACTTGCTTAATTCTCGTTGGTGTGTGGGAAACATAAATCTGTGATTATTAACATATATATATATATAATTACACAAAGTATTTTTAATCTCTATTCACCCCCCCTCTAGAGAATTCTAGTGAGGTTAACTGTGCACTTTCAATCTTGATACTTATTCTTCGACCACAGAGCTGAGTTCATCGAACGCTGAGACTTGGGAAGTTCGTCGAACGCTGAGACTTGGCAAGTTTGTCGAACGCTGAGACTTGGCAAGTTTGTCGAACGCTGATACTTGGCAAGTTCGTCGAACTGGAGCAAGACGTTCGTCGAACGCAGAATGCATTTCGTCGAACACAGATAGGAGTTCGTCGAACAAAGAAACTTAATTTTTCCTTAAGTTCTAACTGACTCAGACAGCCTAAAACTTTGACCATTTAGACTATACATTGGGGTTAACTTAGTCCTAGTCAACAGATAGTGATCCTAGCCCAAATCAATAATAGGGTTGTTCCAACAATCTCCCCCTATTTGGGTTAGGACACTATTTGACAAAATCAAATAAAACAATAGAAAAACAGCAGAGCATATATATCTGACAGAATGTAAATTCATTTCAGCAGATAAAAGAAATATAGTGCTCTGAGTTTAGAAAACTTTACAATTTCAGAAACTTGCTTTCTGAGAGAAATCCTTGTCTTCTGCTTTTTCTTTGTTGATCTGAGCTGTGGCAATAACTGAATCTGCTTTGTTGATCTTCTTTATTGATCTTCTTTATCAAAAATGGTATCTGCTATATCAAAAATTACTTCTGAATCCGGAACTGCTTCTACATCACAAACCATAACTGAATCTACATTTGAATCTGTCATATCTGAAACAAAAACTAAAACTGCTGGAGCTTCTTCATCAAGAACTGAAAACATCAATCACTGCATCAAAAAGGAGCTTCTTCATAAAGCATCTCCCCCTGAAACTGGAACTTCTTCATAAAGTATCTCCCCCTATCAAAAAGGAGCTTCTTCATGAAACATCTCCCCCTGCCTAGTTTCAGGAAGACCTGAAGCTAGGCCTCTAGAAGAAGGGACATTTGAAGAGGAGGTAGGGAAGGATGCAATTTTAGAAGAAAGATTGTCATTGTTCCCATTCCTTTATTATCAGCTATTGGGAGTTTGATCTTGGTGGTCATGAACTTCTTAAGTTGTTGTTCTTCAAACAAATGAAGAATGTCTTGGAACAGATAGTGATCCTGTACCTGCAAAATGTCTCTGGTAGAGGTGGTGTTCCTCTCCTTATTTAATATGTTAGTTGTTCTTGACCCAGACTACCTTGGGTCCTTTTGTTTTTCCACAAAAATCAGAAATGTAAGATATCTCAGGCTGATCCTTATAGCCTTGTGGATGATATCTCCTTGGAGGAATTATCCACTCAGTAAAAGGATTTTTAGTATATTGAGAATAAAAATTCTTTAGATTTTCAGTATTTTTTCCGTTCGACGAATTTGGGTGAAGTCATCGATCGTCGTTCGACGAATGGACGTGATTTCGTCGAGCGTCGTTCGATGGATAGATATACTGGAACTCTGAGTTCAGCTTTTGTCGAGCTTTGTTCGACGAAATGAAGTGATTTTGTCGAGCTCCGTTCGACAAATTCTGATGAATTTCTTTATTCTTAACATTCTTGCTTGAAATATTCTTACTAACATCTATTGCCTCTTTGTTCTTAGCAGAAATGAATTTTACTGATGTAGAGAGAATGTTTTTCTTAATAAGATGTGGCTCACTTGATGATGCACCCAAGCCCAGTTTGCCATTAAGTCTGGCATTCACTATGCTTGTGATGTCCATCAGTTTGATACTTCTCCCATTGTGGGATTCTTCAAATTTCTTAGCTTCAAATAACTTGTTCTCAATGAGAACAATGAGTTCTCTGTAGGCAGCCAAATCTTTCTTAAGATTGACATTTTCTTCACTTAGTTGGTTCATTTCAGCCAACTGATTTCTGAGAGAGATTATCTCTTTCTCAGATTTGATTAAATCTACACAAAGAGCTCTGAATTCATTTATGAATTCATTTGAATTGAAATCAAAGGTAGAAATTACGTGATCACTGTCAATTTCAGGTTCTGATTCATCTGAGTTGTTTCCTGAGGCATTGATAGTCATCATGCAGAAATTTCTTTTTCATCATCATCACTGGAGCTGGATGATGATGCATATTCTGACTCACTGCTTGAGTCATATATAGCCATCAAGCATTGGTCCTTCTCATTTGCATTTTCTTTATCTTCAGAAGAGCTGGATGAAGATTCTGATTCTGTTTCACTCCATGTTTCAGCTACAAAGCCTCTTCCTTTATGTTTGTGTTTGTGGGAGGAAGGCTTGCTGGAGTGCATTTTCTCTTCTTTCTCTTTTCTCTTTTCTTTTTTTTGGTTCTCTGGACACTCAGGTAGAATGTGTCCAGGTTTCCTGCAGCTATAACAAATAATTTCTTTAGAATTAGTTTTGTCATACCTTGGCTTTTTTTTTATCTGAGATCCTTCTTTCTAAAATCCTTTCTAGCCATCTTGTAGAATCTCTTGGCTAGAAGACTCATAAACTCCACTTCTCCTGGAGCTTTATCTTCCTCTTCAGTTGCTTGGAAAGAAATGCTCCTTTCCTTCTTGGATGCTGGTGAGGAATTAGATTGTTCAGCTTCTCTGGACTTGGTAAGTTGCTCATAGGATTTAAGCTTGCCTAACAAGGTCTCAGTAGATATCTCATTAAGGCTTCTGGCTTCCTTGATTGGCCAGATCCTAGAGACTCATGTGCTTGGGAAGCATATTAGGATCTTATCATTGACTTCAGTGATTGAGATCACTTTGTCCAGAGTCTTCAGCTCATTGATTATGAGACTGAGTTTATTGTACATGTCTGCTACACTTTCAGATTCTCCTTTCTTGAAATTCTCATACTGAGAGATGAGATGAGATCTTCTATCTTTTCTCTCATGTGCAGAGCCTTCAACCATGTTGTTAAGGGAGGTCCAGATTTCCCTTGCTGAGGTGCATTCCACAACCTTTTGAAAGATGTCATCAAACATTGTCTGTGCCAATATATTCATTGCTTTGGCATCAGGACTTCTCTACTTCTTTTGAGATTCTATGCACTCAGGAGGTGGAACAGCATTATTTGTTGTTGTTGCTTCAGTGCTTGTTGTTGCTGTAGGAGTAGGAGGTCCTGTCAAAATCACATTAAAAATATCCTCATCAATAGAATTCATATATAACCTGATCCTTGCCTTCCATAGTGCAAACTTATTTAGATTGCACATAGGTGGTCTTGTGCTTGAGTATTCTTTGTTCTGTGCCATGAGTTTTTAGAAAAATAAAACTCTAGAAAAACTTAAGATCTAATTGATCTTTTGATTCAGGTGTTAGCATGTAAACAATCAACCTAGCTCTGATACCAATTGAAAGTAACCTCTGATAGAAGTTGAAAGGAGGTTTAGATCTTAGATTTACTCTAGAGGGGGGTGAATAGAGTATTAAAAGGTTTTTAACTTATTTTATAGCGGAATTAAAATAGTGATATTTATATGTGTATAACAGAGTGAGTTATAAAAAAAAAATACAAATCACACAGCACAGAACATTACAGAAAAATAAACACAAACACAGAAGATGCAATAATCTATAGTAGTTCCCCAATAAACCTGGGTACATCTACTCTTCTACCACCCTTGGTAGGAATCCACTAGGTTTTTTATCAGGTGCCCTATCACCAATGGGTTTTTGATCAGGTGCCCAAACACCACTGAGCTTTTGATCAGGTGCTCAAACCAACCACAGGTTTTTGATCAGGTGCCCTGCCACCAAGGGGTTAACTTTTGAAGGGAGTTGGAACCCTGTATAAGATGAGATAAAGAGGGTTATGAAGTTCTTCTCTATCAATAATCTGAGAGAAGACTAGTGGATTGTGTTGATGTAAAGATCCCACTGTCTGATAGAAATGGTTGACAGTTGAGGATGGAGCTTTCACTTGAATGAAACAAATCTTCTTTGATAGTTGATGAATCTGAGAGACAATGTTTCTCAGATTTGTTGTTGCTCTTCAAGATTAGAACTTGCAGCTGAAAACTGAGAGAATATTTGTTGATGTTGTTCTCAGAGAAATAGAGTTGCTGCTGTAGAAGATGAACTCTGAAAATTTTCTCTTTTCTGCTTTCTGTATTTCTCTCTCTCTGTATTACATCTCTGGTCGAGAGCCATCTTCTTTCTTGCTGCTGTTATTTTTTTCTTCCTTTTTCCTTGGAGAATGTATCTCTGATTTGAATTTCAAATCCTCTGAATAAGGAATAGAATAATCAGGAGGACTATTTCTTGGAACTGCAATCTGATCTTTAATTCCTTTTCCTTTTCCAATACGCCAAACGGCTACTTTCTCGGGAGAAAACAATGGAAAGGAATAAATAAATGGAAGGATAAAATCCTTGACTTATCTGGAATAATAGATCTGTTGCTGATTTAGTTGATCTGAGATCACAGAATAGAATAAAACTGATCCTTCTGAAAATATGAAGCTGAGGAGAAATTTTGTCGCTCTGAGAACTGAGTTCGTCGATCTGAAGGTTGAGTTCGTCGAACTGAATGTTGATTTCGTCTAACTGAACTTCTGTTACTGATTCGTCGAACGCAAAATGGAGTTCATCAATCTCAAGCTAGAGGTCATCGAACTGAGAGATAAAATCTGATAAGCTAGCTGGAATATTGAATTCGTCGAGCTGAGAAGAGCTTTCGTCGATCTGAAGATCTTGATACTTATTCTTCGACCACAGAGCTGAGTTCGTCGAACGCTGAGACTTGGGAAGTTCGTCGAATGCTGAGACTTGGCAAGTTCGTCGAACGCTGAGACTTGGCAAGTTCGTCGAACGCTGATACTTGGCAAGTTCGTCGAACTGGAGCAAGACGTTCGTCGAATGCAGAATGCATTTCGTCGAAAGCAGATAGGAGTTCGTCGAACGCAGAAACTTAACTTCTCCTTAAATTCTAACTGACTCAAACAGCCTAAGACTTTGACCCTTTAGACTATACATTGGGGTCAACTTAATCCTAGTCTACAGATAGTGATCCTAGCCAAAATCAGTAATAGGGTGGTTCCACCACATGTCGTCCCCACGACACATGTCGAACCCCAGGACACATGTCGCCCCACACGACACTTCTCGCTCCCCACGACACATGTCGTCTTGGATAGGGGTGGAGCCCCGTGCCTATCACTCGTGTGTGTGTGTGTGTGTGTGTGTGTGTGTGTGTGTGTGTGTGTGTGTGTGTGTGTGTGTGTGTGTGTGTGTGTGTGTGTGTATAAATATATATACATATATATACATATATATATATATATATATATTCGCCCACCCCCAGCGGGATTCGCGCGGGCGGGATTCGCCCGCCCCGACCAAGCGTGATAATACCCGGCCCGCGACGGCGGGCTTCGCCCTCCCTCGGCTGGCTACACCCATGACGCTCCGGGCTGCACCCGCATCAAGCCGGTTGCGCCCACAACATATACACATGAGTAATCAAAATGACCACACAAAATTTTAATTAATAATTAATAATTATTATTTTTCAAAAATATTTATATTTTAACAAAAAATTATTTTAAAGTAGGTCTGGGAGGTCTAATGATTATCTATAATAGTAAGTGTAGGAGGTCTACTAAAAACTTTTGGATTTTATGAATTTCCACCATTATTTTTATTATAGGGATATTGTGTAATTACACAAATAACTATTATATTTTATGAATTTTCATTTTTTTTCATAATATATGTTAAGTCATTGGAGTAAAAAATTAGGCTATATTTTCAATTTTGAATGTTGCACCAAAGGCAACTTCTTGTATATAGTAGTTATATATATATACCCATAGAGAGAGAGAGAGAAAGAGAAATTTGCAAAAACTCCCGAACAATTAACTTAGTTACAAGTTACACACCTTTTATTTTTGAAAACACAAAAATCTCTCTCGAAGTTTTTTTGTGCATGAATGTTATGAAATATACTCTTATATAATAGGTTTGTAGTTTCAAGTAGTCCTGCGTAAAAGGACCATCGGTCCGGTCCTGAACCGGTCCCAGGGGGGACCGGTCTTTTTGGCCACCGGTCCCGGACCGGTTTAACCGAAATCGGTCCCGGTCCGGGACCGATTTTCCTCCTTTTGAGGAGGACCGTCCGGGACCGGTTGACCGGTCCGAGCCGGTCCTAACCGGTCCCGGACCGGTTTAAAAAAATAGGAAAAAAAAATATTTTTTTTAAAAATTTATTAAAAATTAAAAAAAAAACTGCAATTTATTTTATTAAAAAATTTATTTGAAAAAAAGGACAAATAAAAAAACTGCAAATTTTATTAAAAATTTAAACAAAAATATTACAATTAATTAAAAATACAAATTGAAATTGCAATTTACAAATTAAAAAAATTGCTATTTACATTTAATTAAAAAAAACTGCATTTCATTAAAAAAAATTACATTTAATAACTAAATAAGAAAATGAAATTACATTTTGCTCGTTTATTCCTCGGTAGTACTGCCCAGGCTTAAGTTGCTTATTTCATCTTCAAGTTCCCCCTCGCTATTTTTGATTGACGAAACATGTTGTCTCCTCTTTAGAGCATCCAAATGATCCTTGTAGCAAATGCAAATCTGCAAAGACGTCTCGGTCAACCGGCTTCTCCGCTCATTCAGAATCCTGCCACTCAAAGAAAACGCAGACTCCGAAGCTACTGTACTAGCTTGGACTGTTAGTAAATCACGGGCCATTAAGGCCAAAATAGGATAAACGTTTGTTTTAGATTTCCACCATTTCAAAATGTCAAAGTTTTCAATTTCGTGTGCGGTCATATAATCCTGAAACTGTGTTTTGCTATATAAACCTAATTCATTTAAAGTGCTTGACGTTCGTTGTTTTTTCCTAGATGCTAATTCTAACATTTTATTTTTTAAAGCGTCTTTTGTTTTTGGCTGGGTTGTTTCTTCGAGAGGACGCGCTCCATACATATGATCATAAAAATTATAAAGACGAGTAAAATCAGAATTAAATTTCGCAACGCTAATATTAATAGAAAAACTGCTGGATTCGTCTAAATCTAAATTACGATTAATTTCTTCTATAAAATTTTCTACCCCGTCTACACTCATTAAAGGGTTCAAAGTCGCGGCGCAAGAAAACATAGAAGGCATATCTTTGTAATATTTCAAAAAAATTTCCTCCATTATTAATATTAACGGTCGTCACATTTCGTTTGTTTTGTAATTTTTAAAGGTTTCTGAATTTAATAATATGTTTTCAATAACTAGTGAGCTAGTAGGATAGTTAACTAGATAAAATAGTTGTTGCCCGATAAAAACTTTCTAATAAATTAACGTAATCTTCGAGTACGGCCCAGTCCGACTCACATAAATCATGTGTTTCTACACTATTATAAAATTAAATTAGTAAAGTTTTTTGTGACAAAGCCCGTTTTAGCATTTTATATGTGGAGTTCCATCGTATGGGCATATCATACGATGGACCTAAAAAATTTTTACCTTACAAAATTACAAATTTTTTGAAATCTTGTTTTTTCTTTTTGGAACTATAAATAACTCGTAACATAGTCTTGATTTTACTAACATAATCTTTCATAAAATCTAAACTATCTTGCACAATTAAATTTAGTACGTGACAAACGCAGCGCGTATGAAAAAAATTCCTTCTAACATTGGATGCAAATCCGAAATTAAATATTTGACGGCCATCCCATTATTTGACGCGTTATCAAAAGCTATATTCATAATTTTTTCTTTAATTTTGAATTCCCTAATTGTATTACTAACAACCTGATAAATTGCTTTACCGGTGTGCGGAAATTCAAACCCTTGGAAACAAATTATACGTTTATTTAACTCCCAATTATCTGGGTCGATCCAATGACACGTAATGCAAATATAAGAATGACTGTCTACTAAACCGCTAGTCCAAACATCGCTCGTTAAGCTAACGCGACCGTCGAATGTTTCAAAAATTTTTATTAAACCTTGTTTTGCTTGCAGATACGCCGCTAAAGCATCGCGTCTAGTGGTAGTGCGACTTACTTGCTGATATTTGGGTTGGAGTTCTTCGTGAAAGTACGACGTCATTTCGCTGTCGTCGTAGAAGTTGAATGGGAGACCTTTTTTGACGACAGTTTGCATTTGTCGCTGCCGTTGGCGACCTTGATCGTACGTCCAAATGTGCCCGGTCGACGAAAGTTGAGCTTGAGTGGACTCCGGGGCTTGTTTGGCAATACATGATTTCGAATTTCGCGCGAGGGTTGTGTTGCTGCTGGCAGCGGCCATTAGCTTCCCGCAAGATTTGCACTTCGCCTTTATTTCGCCGTTGACCCGCACTTTGTCAAACTTCTCCCATATTGGCGCTTTGTGGTGGTGGTCCAAAATTTCATGAGCGACAGACGCAGACGAGGACGCCGACGCGGATGAGGAGGAGGCTATTTGATGAGAGTGAGTGAGTAAGAGAGTGTGAGAGAGAATGAGAGAGAGTGGAGGAGAGAGAGGGGGGGGGGGGGGGGGGAATAGTGGGCGGGTAGGGGGGGTTTATAAAAAATTTTTAAAAAAAAATCATTAAAAAAAAATTTTTAAAATAAAAAATAAAAAAATGACAGCCTAGGGCCTAGGCTGGACAGCCTAGGGCCTAGGCTGGACAGCCTAGGCCCTAGGCTGGACAGCCTAGGGCCTAGGCTGGACAGCCTAGGCCCTAGGCTGGACATTTCAAGCAGGCCGTCAGCATTGCTGCCGCTGCCGGCGTGCTTGAAAACTGTGTAACGGCTCATAGTCGTTACACAGCAAACGGCTCTTTAAGAGCCGTTAATAACGGCTCTTAAAGAGCCGTTGAAGTTAGACCGGTCCCAGACCGGGACCGGTAAAAGACCGGTCCGGACCGGTCTTTTATCGCTCCCGGTCTGGGACCGGTCTAACTCAAAATAGTGGAGACCGTCGTCCGGGACCGGACCGGTCCTAGAGACGACCGTTCTCGAACCGGTCCGACCCGGTCCGGTCTCGCACGGACCGGTTCGGACCGGTTTTAAAGCACACGACTAGTTTCAAGAGTAAGAAAATGGAGATTTTTTATAATTTTAAAAGTAAGTGAGGTTCATTATATGTAGGGTTATTTATGAAGACCTCCACTCGAAGTTTGCGTAATTACAGTTTGCACTCCTCTAACTTTTTTATATTTCATAACATCCATGTACAAAAAGACCCCCTCAAGATTGACTCCAAGGAGTTACATTTCTGCATGAATATTATGAAATGTAAATATCAAGGGGAGATTTTTGTAATTTCAAAAGTTAAAGGGATGCAAATTGTAATTAGACAAACTTTAAGGGGAAAACCGGGTAAATAATCCTATAATATATAATATAATATAATTAAAGGTAAGCTAAAGAATCCGAAGGCAGATTGTGTAACAAAAGAGTGACATCACCAAACCAATAAATTTATAATAAGACAACTAGTTAGCATTATAATTATAAACTCCCGGCCTTTAATTTATGTTCATTTAAAAGGGACAGGGAAAAAAATGAGCCATGCCTTGTCTCCACTTTTTCCGGCCACAATTGCATGAGATCGTGCTATCTCTTTTTTTAATGGAAGATACTACGGTGTCTTTTTTTAATGGTAAATATCAAATTTCATTAACTGAGGGGAGCAGGAATCTTTGAGAATGATTTTGCCAATTTGGCATCATGTCTGACCAGAACATATAGCCAAATATCAAAATGCTACATGAGCAAGTTGGTTTCACGAATTATTTGGCTCTCGTTGGTTTTTCGTGGATTTTACGCCCACGACATGATGAATTTTGGAAGGTAACCCGGCATACATAGCAGCCGGGCAGAGTCGTGCACCGTCTCATCAGTAAAGCCACAACGTGGGCATGATGAATGGTGGTTGTGTCTACGTGTACTAAAGCTTAGTTTGGTGTGACTTTTTTGTTAGGATTTTCGGTCGCGGAAGCACAATCTCCAGGAACAACTAAATACAGAATCACAAGAAGATACGTACTTTGCATAATAAAATTAATACGTACTCAAATTGAGAGGCACACGTCTGAAAATATACTGCAGAAGAACGGACTACGAAAATCTGCATGAGCAATATGAATTTAACTGCAATCCGTAAAACGGACGCACAAGATTCGTAATAGAACGAACATTCGTCGTCGTCAGACGACCAACTGCCGCCACCACCACCGAAAAGAGATCCAAGTCAGGACTTGGCCTTGCCGCGTATGCGCAGCCCGCCAATGTCGCCTCTTGTGCACAACCACCACAGCCTACGGGCATGCAACCACCGAGCACCGCGCGTCTTGCCGCAGCCCGTGAATTTGACGTCTTGTCGCTACCCGCACGGTTTCGCTCTTTGTTGTCGATGCAGCCCTTAACTGGATGTCGACGCCCACCGTCGCCTTCGACCGTACACTACCACTCTCCTCTTCAAGCTTTACCTCACTTTGGTATGACATTGGTGTGTGATTCATGGCTTGCCCCTCTCTCTTTTTATATACCAAGAAACCATTAAATTGAGAAATGCATGAATCACATGGTAACTAGGTGGATGATTAGGTGGGATGATTAGATGAGGGGATTAGGTGGGGAGATTAGGTGGAGTTTAAAAACATGTGAGTTTGAAAAGTACAAACCAATTCAACAATCATCACTTTGGTTTGAATTTCAAACACCACATTCTGCACGAAGCATTATCTGCATGAAGCTGTCTGCACAAAGCACCAATCTGCACGAAGAACCACCTCATGTCTGAGGTGTCAGCCGACTTGTCGCAAGTCGAACTCCATCTCTGCTCTTGTTTACATGTGGGTTGCCGACGCACCCAGATCGCAAAAGCTGACTTGCTAAACCCGAGTCACAGAAGGACGCTTCACTGCACCACCTCGACCATCCACCATATCAATCGTAGAAATCATGGGCGTACTACCTCGCACCGAAGTCCCCATCAGTCAGTATAGATTACCGAACTACACAGCCTTCATGAGCACGACACACCCACGTGTCAACGTAAGAACTCATTTTCTTGCCGCAAAGTTGCAGCCACTCGAGTCCAAACTGCCCAACGATATCAGATTCTTACGCAGCTTGGGCACCAGATGTACCCTCTCAATCCTACGCACCACCCCATCATGCATCCGTATGTTCACCATCCCTGTGTCTGTAACCTCACAACCTGAGCCGCCACCTAAATAGACCGACCCAGTCGTCTCCTCCAGAGAACTGAACATCGATGCATCCGAGCAAATGTGTTGCGATGCACCAGAATCTAATATCCATCCGCTGTCAGAGTCGTCATGACTCTTAGTGATGGTATAAAGACCATCACTCTCCACTCCCAGATCTAGCATCACCATACCCGCATCCTGGACGTCTCCAGAACTCTGCGCACGCCAATTTCTCCTGATGTGACCGCTCTGTCTATAGTGGTAACGAATAACTCCCTTCTTCGACGGCGACCGAGCCCGTGCACCCCTCGATCCCCTGTTGAATGCTCTCCCCCGTCCATCTACCGCCAAAATATGCTCACCCCCAGGAGTGGGGTCCTTCAACATTTAACTGGACAGTAATGCCGATGTGACCTCCTCTAGCCCCACTGTATCCTTTCCATACAGGAGCGTGGTCACCATGTGTTTAAAGGACGGCGGGAGCGAGGTAAGAAGTAATATGACCTTATCTTTTTCCTCCACCTTCGCACTAACCACATGCAATTGATTTAGAAGGCCGTTGAACACATTAAAGTGTTCCTGCAGGTTGCCACCCTCCTGCATCTTTAGCGCATACAATCGTTGTTTCAACAACAACTTTGTGGTCAACGACTTGGCCAGATACAATCTTTCAAGATTATCCCAAAGATTAATTGCAGACTCCTCAACGCCAATGTTAAAGAGCACCTTGTCGTCAACGCACATCCTGATGGCGCTAGTGGCATGCTCATCCAAGTCAATCCACTCCTCATCCTTCACTTCAACAACCATTTTTTCTCATCCCCGCAAAACTCGCATCAGCCCCTGCTCAACTAGCATATCTTTGAAGTGAATCTGCCACAGACCATAATTTCCGCTGTCATCGAACTTCTCCACCGAGTACCGAGCCAAAGTCGTATTCCTCCCTACCATAGTTGCCCTCCGGGATGACTAGGAGATCTGATTAATTCAAGGTTGAATTTGAAAGGATGGGAAGAGGACCTAGTCGTTCACAACCGCAATCAAATCTTTCCCCAAATGTCTAATCAGTTGCCAACACAACCTCGCTTTGACACCAATTGTTAGGATTTCCGGTCACGGAAGCACAATCCTCAGGAACAACTAAATACAGAATCACAAGAAGATACGTACTTTGCACAATTTAATTAGCACAATAAAATTAATACGTACTCAAATTAAGAGATACACGTCTGAAAATATACTGCAGAAGAACGGACCATGAAAATCTGCAGGAGTAATATGAACTTGACTGCAATCCGTAAAATGGAAGCACAAGATTCGTACTAGAACCAACCTTCATCGTCGTCAGACGACCAACTGCCGCCACCACCACCGAGAAGAGATCCAAGTCAGGACTTGGCCTTGCGGTGAACGTGCAACCCGCCAATGCCGCCACTTGTGCACAACCACCACGGCCTACGGACATGCAACCACCGAGCACCGTGCGCCTTGCCGCAGCCCGCGAATCTGACGTCTTGCCGCTACCCGCACGCTTTCGCTCTTTGTTGTCGATGCAGCTCTTAATCGGATGTCGATGCCCACCGTCGCCTTCGGCCGGACAAAAACGTTACCGTCATAGAGCTAGCACATGTTTGGCATGATAACGGTTATGACCACCACCAAGAAAATAAAAGAGTTTTGAGCATAAAAGTGGATGAAATTCCATAGGTGTGGTCGGACATTCACGAACGACGATTCGTAATCACCGCGTTCACGACCGCCTCCGCCACGCCAAACATAGCTTAAGATTCACGACATTGGGTAAGATGTTGGATGAAACCATAAAAGAGAATACTCTGACTTTGAGTAGAACCAAAGGTGTATTTCAGAGACACAATGCAAGATGGTAGACATCCCTAGTCCAGAATTCGTCATCGTTGTAGCAAAATGTGAACAATTAGAGCTCGTTTGCAGGGGTTTTGATCACATCTGCTAGGGTTGAATCTATAATTATCAGATCTGCTCATTTACCGCTATGTTTCAAATCTGTAAATTTGTGTAGTAACGTCTTCATCTTCTTCAGGGAATATAATGATCATCAAAATTTGGAATAGGAATACCATGTTTTCCACACAAAAACAAGACCTTATTGAATATCATGTCTCATCCATCATCTCTCAAAATTTGCAATAGTTTTTTGGTCAGAGACAATGTCGCAAAGCAGAAAGCTCAAATGTTTGTACTTTGTAGGTGAGTAGGGCTCTGTTTGGGACAGTTCTAGTGGATGAAAAAAACTGCTTATTGAATAGTGCATTTCGAAAAGAGCTTTCAGAAAAACTCTAATGAGAGAGCTGCAGAATGTTTGAAGAGTCCGTGCAAAAGTGATAATCGAATAGAGCTTTTTCTTTTAAGCTTTTCAGTAAAACAACTGCTTGAAAGCTGTTTTTTAAACAAAATATATTGAAATATAATGATTGTGAAAACTCGCGCCCAGTCAAACACGTGCGTCCGGGCAAAAAATGGTCGCTCGGATGAAAAAATGGCCGCTCGGGCAGAAATCGGACGGCCGGGTGAAAATCTGCAGCCTGGTCATAAAATGGTCGCTCGGGCAAAAAACGACCACAATAGCGAAAAATGGGCGCCCGGGCGAAAAATGGGCGCTCAGGCAGAAAACGTGTGCCCGGGCAAAAAACGGCTACACGGGAGAAAAACGCGCGCACGGGCGAAAAAACGCCCGTCCGGGCGAAAAAAGGCCGCCTGGGCGAAAAATGGCCGCTCGGGCGAAAAAACGGCCGTCCGGGCGAAAAATGTGTCGCCAGGCGAAAAACGCACGCCCGGGCGTAAAACGTCTGCCCGGGCGAAAAACGGCCGCCCGGGGGAAAAAAAGCGCCCGGACAAAAAACGGACACCCGGGCGAAAAAGCGCGCCCGGGCGGAAAAACAGCCGCCCAGGCGAAAAATGTGCGCCCGGGCGAAAAACGCATGCCCGGGCGTTAAATGTCGGCCCGGACCGCCGACCGTGCGAAAACTGCCGCCTGGGCAAAAAATGGTCGCCCACACCGAAAAAGCTCGATCATGCGGTAAAAAGGCCGCTCAGGCGAAAAACGCGCACCCGTGCGAAAAATGCTCGATTAAGTAAAAAAAAGGCTGCTCCGGTGAAAAATGTGTCCCCGGGCGAAAAATGGCTGGCCGGGCGAAAAATGGCTACCCGGGCGAAAAAAGCACGCTCGAGCGAAAAAATGGCTGCCCGGGCAGAAAATGGCAGCCCAGGCGAAAAAAGAACGCTCGGGCGAAAAAAACGACCGCCTGGGCAAAAAATTTTAGCCCAGGCGAAAAACGCCTATCCGAGCGAAAAACGGCCTCCCGGGCGAAAAACATGCACCCAGGCGAAAAAAGGCCGCCCGGGCGAAAAACTTTCTCCCGGGCGAAAAAAGTCCGCCTGGGCGAAAAATGGCCGACCGGACGAAAATCGGGTGCCCTGGTGAAAAACGTGCACCCTGGAGAAAAATGGATGCCCGGACAAAAAATGCACTCCCGGGGGAAATATGACTGATCAGGCGAAAAATGAGTGTCCAGCCGAAAATGAGTCTCCGGCCGAAAATGTGCGCTCGGACGAAAATGTTGGAGTGGTATGTAGCGACATGGAGTTAATAAAAGAGAAAAAGCTAATAACAGAAAAACTGATTTTTAGAGAGCTAGGTTGGACTGACTTCTCAAAGAGCCTCTAAAACAGTTTATTTGAAAGTGTTCTTTTCAAAAAACTGTACATTCAAAGAACTAAAAAATAGCTTTACGTGTTCGAAGAGAACTCTTTTAATAAATAAAAAAGCTGCCCCAAACAGAGCCTAGGTCTGCCGAGTGCCGAGAGCTTTTGAATTGATATTGGGGCTTGTGGATTTACTAAATCACGTAACAACGCCGAAGCAGGTTTGTGATCCAGTTTATGTGGGGGTGCACATAATCATTTTTGATGTGTGAATAGCCAATTTATGTGTATGAATAACTAAACTACGATGTGCTAATAACAAATCGCAAAACCTAATGGGGGGAGGCACGGGTCTCTTGGCCCCCCCTTAAGATCTGCCCATGCTTGTCAGAGTTGTTGCTCGTGCTGATTGTTCATGCTAATTGCTAGCTTCGATATTACCAAACAGTACAGTCGTAACTTACTTCTGAAGCAGAATTTTACCAAAAGAGTTTTGTAAATTTCTCATCACCTCAATTTCTCACCGCTCCATTAACTACCACCATCGCCCATTCAAATAGACCCTATTTATGTCTAGCAATATTATCAATATTGTCATTGCTGTTCCTTAGAACTTTTTTTTTGAAATTCTTCTATTTTTGGTGGGATTTAATGAATGTTGTTGATACCTTCCAGAAATCGTGATCATGCATTCATGCTAAAGGCCTGATTGGATGGGTGGTGGTTGTTGAAGTTGGAGCGGTTAGACCGTTGAAGATGGGAATAAAATGGTGTTCTTCAAAGGAGCTCCCTCTTTGCAGTTGAAATTAGACATAAAATAGTATTTTGGTGGAGCAACTATTCGAAATGGAGGATATTCAAACAGGCAAAAAATAACATTTGAGTTTTCGGAAAAACACGACGGGAAGAATACTCAAACAAACAGAACTTAAAAAACAACAACTGCTTAATCATCGAAGCATATTCAAAAATTCAACCAAAGACTAGAAAGTGGATTTATGCACAGTATACAACCCATGACTACAAATTTTTAATACGTAAGGTTGTTTAATCAGTTTTATAAAAAGGGGCAGCTCGGTGCACAAAGCATCAATGCGCAGCATGAGTTCGAGGAAGGGTCCCACCATAAAGGTATAATGTAGACAAAGCTTATCTTGCATTTTTGCAAGAGACTGATAGGTTTTATATATAACCTCACCAGATCGGTGCACTTGTTCTAATTTTATTATTACGAATTTAAAATAAATAAAGAAATTAAAATTAAAAATTAAGAGTTAAAATTTTATATTTTCAAATGGGAGAATACTATGCGCCGACTGAAGATGTCATTTGCCCAAATTATATGAACGAAGTTTCGGAGTGAACTGTTGGGGGTCGGGGGACTTTCATTGTCTTACACCGTGCATGAAAAATTTATCATCATTCCCATGGTGCTAGTATTTTAGCAGTTATATAATTTATTTATTTATTAATAATATTGAATTGTTCTCCTCGATTTATATTTTTATATTTTAACTAGCTGTCATGCGCGACCACCATATGGAATTTGTTGGGGAGAGTATCTAATTGTCAATCAAAGGTGGATGAAAATGACCCACATTATGTTAAATTAAAGAGATTGAAATCGAATTGCTCATATTAAATTGATGTTCATGATTGTTGTGATGTAATTATTAGTTTGAAAAGGGCAGAGCAAAGCAGGGTAAGAAGAGGAAGGATAAAAGATTTGAGCAAAACGATATTTCATCTCATTGATTTTTTCATTAACTTGCAGATTACATTTTATTTTTTTAGTATTCACTTGTGACGGTATGTCTACAATGCAATTAAAGGCATTCAATTAATGACCGGTCTTTGCAGAAACATAAGGGGCATCTTGCGTCTTTCCCATGGAGAGAGATGTTTGATCCTGCTAATGTTTACATTTTCATCACCTTCTCTTAAAGCGAGCAGGTGGTTACCCCGAGCCTTTCCCTGGTCCTTAGAAACTTCTCTATTGACAGTAGCTTAGTCATTACATTAGCCAACTAATCTTTAGTTGGGAAAAATGCAATCACCGTCTTCTCTTCTACTTACCTCGAATGAAATGATAGCGTAAATCTATGTGTTTGCTTCTGTTTTGAAACACATGGCTCTTAGATAGAGCTAGGGCCGACTCGTTGTCACACAAAAGTAGGGATATTTTACTTTCTTCTTCTTTTCGAATTTCCTTTTGTATTTTGGTTAGCCAGACAGTTTCACGGACTGCATATGAGAGAGCCATATATTATGCTTCTATAGTGGATAAATCAATAATTTTGAGAGGACTAAGAGATAGGTTTGAATCCAATATAGAAAATATTACCTCGGATGCTTAGACGATCATCAATAGATCCTCCCCTATAAGAGTCGGTAGAGATGTTGAGGTATGAATTGGTTTCTGTTTTATATATCAGTACATGGGATTTTGTTCCCTGAAGATAGCGCAGGATGCGCTTAACAGCTCCAAGATGACTTTTTTGTTTACACATAAATCTAGCAACCAAGCTCACAACAATTCCTAGGCATGGTCTTGTGTTGGTCAGATAGATGAGTGAGCCATTCACATCCTCTTCTTCATTCTTGAAGAGGTTCTCCTTTGCAGCAATGGGTATTAAAGTGGGATTGCAATTTAGCATGTTGAATTTTCTTAAGATGCTCAAAATACATTGTTCCTGACTGATGAAGATAGCACATTGTTTTTTTTGAAATCCTAAGTCCCAAAAAGAGTTTCATGAGACCAAAGTCGGTCATCTCATACTTGCTCTTCATTATGTGCTTGAATTCTTCAATCATTTGGGGGTATCCTCCTGGGATTATTAAGTCAGTGACATAGATACACACTATGAGAAGATATACCTCATTCTCCATGATGTAGAGAGAGACTTCATTTGGTCTTCGATAGAACCTGGTGTTGGGCAAACTGTTATCTTTATTAACATTCCACTCACGGGGGACCTGCATGAGGCCATAAAGTGCCTTGCTAAGCATGGATACTTTTCCTTCTTCTTTCTCATATCCCTGAGACTTATCGACATTGACCTCTCCTAGGATTTCCCTATTCAGGAAAGCTGACTTCACATCGAGCTGATAGATTGGGAATTTTTCTTGAACAACTCATGCCAAAATGATTCTCACAGTATCCATTCTAGAAACTGGAGCATATGTCTCTAAGTAGTCCTACCAGGCATTTGAGAGTACACTTTTACTACTAAACAAGCTTTAAATTTCACTGGATTTTCGAATTCCTCATGTTTTGTTTTATAACCCCACTTGACCCCAATGATTCATTGTTTGATGGTCGAGTAGTGAGTGTCCAAATGCCATTTTTTCAATCATTTTAATCTATTCATCAATAGCTTCTTTCCATTCTTATGTTTTTTCAATCATTTTCTTATCTTAACTTCTTTGGTGATGATGAAAAGGGGACCGAATCTGAATCTAATGATGAAGATTAATGATAGGCTTGATCATCTTCAGAGTCACGAGGAGTTACAAGGATGTCACTGTCATATTTATTTTATAATCGACACTCCAATGGTCACTAGAGGAGATCATTTATCTTACTTCTATGCCCATCCCTCAGTTTCATTGAATTCAACATCCCTGTCTACAATCAATTTCTTTGTTGGTGGGTGATATAGTCGATAAGATTTAGATTCCTGACTATAGCCCAAAAGATGCATTTAAGGCTCTTCTTGTCGAGTTTTTATCCTTTATTCTCTGCTATATGACAAAAGGTCAAGCACCCAAAAATCCTTAAGTGTGAGACAGAGTGTTTCCTGCATAGAAATACTTCAAAATGGGTTATAAAATTAAGAGATTGTTGGTGCACTGTTTAATAGGTATACAAATTGATTAAGGGCCTCAGCCTAGAATTTTTTTGGCATTTTTCTGTGATGCAAAATGGTCCCGGTCATCTCTAGGACCGTTCGATTGCGCCTTTCAACTATGTCATTTTATTGTGGTGACTTTGGGGCTGACAGTTCCCTCTAGATCCCATGAAGCTGGCAGTAGGAATTGAATTATCAAGAGATGAACGACCCACCTTTGTCACTTCTTATCCTTTTTACGACTTTCCTAGCCTCTTTTTCTAATTGTGTCTAAAATTTTTAGACACTTGGAAGCTATCAGATTAGTTGGTAATGAATAATATCCACATGTACCTTGAAAATCATCTACTACTAGGAGAAAGTACCTTTTGCCACCAAAGGAGAGGTCAAAGCTGACCCCCAATGATTTGCATGTTGAAGTTCAAGTGGACCTTTACTTCTCCAAGTAGCTTCTTGTGGAAAAGGGTTTCTGTAGGATTTTCATTCTTGACATCCGTCACATAACTCTTTTATAGTGCTGGATTTGGGAAGACCATAAACCTAGTTCCTTTGTTGTAATAGATCAATAGAATTAAAATTGAGATGGCCAAGTCTGCAATGACAAGGCATGGAAATACTCATAATCTTTGTGTTGCAGGTTAAGTCGTGCTCTTAGGAACTCATTGTGAAGTAGTAAACCTAGTTTTGACATGGTGAAACTCAGTATGTCTTGATTTCTTTGAGTGTTGGTTATTGTGCACTTGTTTGAATGGAATTAAATGGATTACCCCTTTTCAGCTAATTGGCCAACACTCAAGAGGCTTTGAGTAAGTTTATGAACATTGTGAACATTAGTTATGTGGTGTGGGTCACTTGACGTGGTTTTAATTAAAATTGTTAATCTTTCTTCTATAGTTTTGCTTTTCCCATCACCGAGTTTGACTTCTGACTTGTAGGTTTCATCGAGGTGAACAAAATAGTGTTTGTTGCTTATCATATGACTTGAGCAACTGCTATCAATAAACTAAATCTTTTTATTCTCAATTTCACTATTATTGTGTTGGGAACTTTACTTACAATATTCTTAATTTGAAGAATTCCTCATATCAAAGGAAAATACACTTTGTATTTGACACATTTGCTTTAGAATATTGCTTCCAGGTACTAGATAGTGCAAGCCTAACATAGGGCTAGACTTAGTGTCATCAGACATAGTTTTGCCAATGTAATCCTTCATTGTGCAAAACATCATTTCGACCTATGATCTAGACTATATTAAACTTGTCACTAACTCATTATCATCATGAATAAAGGTTTAACTAGTGAGCTAAAGCAAATGATCTTAAGTGAGAAGATCAGAAATTAACTAGGTGAAATTGTTGGATCTGTAGGCGCCCTTAGAGGGGGGGGGGGGGGTGAATAAGGGTTTTAGACTTTTTCGAGATTATTTAGAGAAATTAATTCTCTATTGCTACCGCCAGCGGTAGAGTTATCGCTCGGCATTAGCGACAGTGAAAATACTTTTAGGTTAGAACAATGAGAATCATAGATCACGAATCAGAGATGAAGAAACAAACATATTTTCATTAACATTAAATTGAAATAAATATGATTACAAAAACTTTTCCCAATGACGCTTGGAAAGAGGCGACCAATGAAAACTCTTTTGGTTTTCTATACCGACCCTTCTCCCAAGGACCGGTTGGCTTTAGCCTATCTATCCCCAGATAAGGCCTCAAGCTGCTCTAGCCATTCCCTCACCAGAAAGTCCTCGAGCACCCCCTAGATCTACTCCCTAGACCTAGTCGCCGTGTGAAAGTGGAGGTCAGATCTTAAATTACTCTAGAGGGGGGGGGGGGGGTGAATAGAGTATTCAAAATTTTTTTTAATATGTCTTATAGCGGAAATTAAACTACTGTTTAAGTATATGTGTATTTATTGTGAGTTATAGAAAACTACAGAAATAATAAAGGGCACACAGCACAAGCACACAGAAATAATCAAGCACAGAAGACACAAGGAGCTATAGTAGTTCCCCAATAAATCTGGGTACGTCTACTCTTCTACCACCTTTGGTAGGAATCAACTAGGAGGGTTGATAAGGTGCCCAGGTACCAAGGGATTTTTGATAAGGTGTCCACACACCAATAAGCTTTTGATAAGGTGCTTAAAAACCACACTAGGATTTTTTGATAAGGTGTCTTGCCACCACTGGTAAACTTTTGAAGGGAGTATTAACCCTGTACAGGATGAGATAAAAAGGTATAGAGTGTTCTTCTCTGTCAATGATCTGAGAGAAGACAAAAGGTGTTGAAGCAGAAAGCTCCCCCTGTCTGATGAGAGTTGATGACAGCTTTGTGGACAGAGCTTTCTTAAGTAGAAGTCTTTGTAGCTGATGATCTGGAAGAAATTAATCTTCAGATTGTTGTTGCTCTTGAAAGACTTTATCTTGCAGCAGATCTAAGAGATTAAATCTGGTTCTCAGAAAGATGAAGATGCTGCCTTGATGAAGAAGAATGCTGAAAAAAGAATAGTGTATTTTCTTCTTCTTCTTCTTCTGAAAAACTTCTTCTATCCTCCTTGTTCTGTGATCACAGAAGAGAGAAAGTGATGGTGAAGTTTTTCTTTATTTTTCTCTCCAAAGACGACTATCTCAGTTCTTGCTATTCTGTGTTTTTCTTCTGATAACTGTTTGTATATATATTTTCAAATTCAAATCTTCTGTCTCTTTAAGGAATGTCTTCTTCTGACTTAAATCCTTCTTGGAACCAGGTAGCCACCCAAAACGATTTTGGCAGGTCCTTTTAATTCCTTTTGTCGAGAAAGATGCCTTTGGCATTAAATGTCAACGGCTATTCTTTTTCTTAGAATAGAAGGAATATAAGGATATAATAAATGAGAAAGATATCCTTACTTGACTGCCTGAATACGTCCAAGGAGAAATAAATATATCCGTTATTTTGCTGATTTGAGTTCAGAGAACTGACATCCACTGAGAATAAAAATTTGAACGTCAGAAAGCAATTTGTCGAGCGCTGGCTAGAATTTGTCGACCGCCGCTAGTCATTTGTCGAGCGCTGGCTTAGAATTTGTCGACCACTGCTAGTCATTTGTCGAGCGCTGGCTTAGAATTTGTCGACCGCTGGAACTGTAAATTTCTTCAGTCTGTTGGAAGCAATTTGTCGAACGAATCTGGTCATTCGTCGAACACCACTTGCCATGTGTTGAGCTTGAATTTTCCTAAGTTCTGCTAATCCAATCAGCCTAAAAATTGACCCTAAGGCTATACATTGGGGTCAATACAAATCCTAATCAACATATAGTGATCCTAACCCAAATTAGTAATAGGGTTGTTCCAATAATCTCCCCCTATTTGGGTTAGGATACTATTTGACAAATAATTAAATTGATACAGCAGAAAGTATAAACAACAGAACAACAATGAAATGAAATATATCTGATAGATTAAAATAGATCATCAGATAAGATAAATAATAAATGCTCTGAGTTTAGAAACTTTACATTCATAACCAAGTAATTTATTTAAGACTTTTTGTCCTGAGAAGGTGGCTTGAGTATGATTTTTCGGTTGGGGTCTTCTGATTTCTTTTTGCTGATAAACAAATCTTGAGCTCCAATGATTTTCTGTTCTTTGACATGAGGGATAAATGCTTCTGGGTGCATATCAATATATTCCTCAGCATTGAATGCTTTAACTGTTTTGTATTTTTCAAGTTCTTTTCTTCTGTATTCTGACATGGTTGAGAAACCTAAGAAGTCTTTGCCTTCTGCTTTAGACTTTTTAGTCTGTGCATATGCAATTGTTTCTCTCAGTCTTGCCATCTGACAGATTTTCTCTTCTTCTGGATCTGGAAAGTAATAAATATCTTCTGAATCGTTTATGTCTTGAGTGACCTTTTGAGGTACTCTATCTCTGTGAAGAGATCCATCAAATATGTGAAGTTTGTATTCTGAAGATATTTGAGAAGAGGAAAAGGTTTGGCTTTCTTGAAGGATAGGTGCTGATCTCTTAGAGAAAGGAGCAATGGCTGATCCAGAGGCTTGAGGACCACTAGAACTACCAGGTCTCCCTGAGTGTTGAGAGCTTGGCTTCTGAGAGGAAGATGAAGCACCTGATAATCCTGTTGCACCAGCTGCTGGAGGAGGAGGAGGAGGATGATTGTGCTTGACTGGTTTGTCAGGAATGTAGCCAGTCTTCTTGAATTTCTTCCTCCTGTTGTTCTCATTTCTGGAGAGCTTCATCCAATGAGGAGTTTTCTCATCAAGAGGAACATTATACAAAATGTACAGAGGAATGTCATTATTTGAATTTGGGGGCTTGGGAGCAGCCTTTGACTTGGCTGTTCTTTTCTTTCTTTTCTTTGAAAGTATATCATCAGAATCACTATTGTCATCATCATCATCAGAGTCAGAAGATGAGATTGGCTTATTGTATAAATCATCAATTCTCTTGATTGCTTCACGAGCCTTTAATCTTTCTTCTTCAGCTTTGTCAAACTCTGCATCTGCTTCTTTCCAGATTTCATCAAAGCTTGGCATTGGCTCTTCATTCCATACAGGATTTGGAGGTGAAGAAGTAATTTGTGAGGCTGTTGTATCATCAAGAAATTCTGCAAGATCATCTTCATATTCTGCAGAGTGATCCTTTATTTGAATAGCTTGAACAGTGAATGAAGGAATAGAGGAGATGTAATTTTGTATAATATCAGAATGAGAATGAGTCTTCTGAGGAAGGCATATCAGAGCCTTTGATAGGTACTCTATGTATACCTTTGGTGATACCCTTGAAGTATATATGATATCAAATTTTGATAATAAGCTATATAGATCACATGATGGATGAATGCATATATTATTTATTTCTTCTATAACTTGTGTAGCTGAATCAATTATATCTGTATCAAAAATTGTAACTTCTGTATCTTCTTCTGGAGTTTCTTCTGTTTCTGGAGCTTCTTCATAGGACATCTCCCCCTGCCTAGCTTCAGGGCAACCTGAATCTAGGCCCCTAGAAGAAGGGACAACAGTGGAGGAGGGAAGAGAAGCTATTTTAGCAGATAAAGTAGAAAGTGCCTGAAGAACTGGAGCAAGTTTTGCATCCAGGAGCTGGCTTATTTTAGGAAGGATAAGATCAAAAACTTGATCAACAATAGAGGAGAGGTTAAAGGATGGATAATCTGGTGGATGACTAGAGTATGGTTGTGAGGTGGATGGAGATGATATTTGAGGAATGATATTGCTGATGATAGTGGTATGTGTGGAAATGTCTAGATGGATTGGACTAGGAGAATGAATAGGTGAATGATATTAATTGTGTACTGGAGAGGGAGGTGTGGTAGGTAGTGGTTCTGAAGATGGAGGAGGAGGTGTAGCATCACTGATATGGGCAGTTGAGAGTGGAATATCATTGATGGGTGATATTGCAGTTGAAGGAGGGGATGAAGAGTGAGAATGTGTAGGAGAAAGTTGAGTAGATGGAGAGAGAATATCAGAGGAAGGAGGAACTGAGGAAGGATCTACTAGAAGGGTAGAGGGAGTGACTTGATCAGTCCTTATGTCCTCAGAAGCTTTCCTTTTTCTGGAGGCCTCAGCTCCTGTATTGTTCTTGGGAATTACTCTATCCCATTTAGCAAAGAGTGCTGAGGTCAGCCTCTTGCTGGCATTTATTGTTACTTTTGGTGACACCAGAAGCTCTGGATGCCTTTCCTGCAGAAAAATCCCTAAAATTCTTCCAAAGCATACATTGTCTTTAGAGTTTTTCTTTTTAATGAGGTAAAAAAGAATTGATCCCCAGTTGACTTTCTTCTTCTCCATTAAGGCCACCATTAACAGAAATTGGTGCCTACTGATATAGTCATGCCCAGAGGTCTTGCTCAGCAAGACTTTTCCAACAATATTTGCTAAGAACTTGTAGTCCTGAGGCAAGTTCTTTTTCAGAAGGTGGCTAGGGTTTCCAGTCAAATGCCCCATTTTGACCAAAGCTTCATCAAATTCATTTGAGCTTATGTCTAATTCATCTTCACCATTTTCAAAACAAAAGATTTCAGAAAGGATGGTGGGAGTGAGAGAGATATGATGACCTGAGATTGTTCCCGACAAGCTTTCATCGACTGGTTTTGCAGTGAAAACCCATTTTTTATCTCTGCAATAACTATTTTCTGCATAGTGCTTAGAAGTTTTCTTAGATGTTGTTCATCCAGCGCTTGAAGAATATCCTTGAAGATTTGGTCTGACTGTGCAAATGAGTCCATGTCAATGTCGAAGCCTGCGTCAAACTTCATTAGGTGCAGAGAGGCCTGAGGAATCGTCATTGTTCCTGCAAAGAAAGTTGAAGATCAAGTGCAGAGGGGAACTGGAGGGAAAGACGATTTCTGTAGGCGCAAAGCTTAGAATAAGATAAAATAAGGCTTATATAGAAAGGTCGAAGAATGAGGGGGCATTCGTAAACCACTGTTCGACTAAACCTAATAAAATTAGTAATCGAAAAGGCTTTATTTCTTTGTCAGAAAGCGTTCAACGAGAGCATCTTTTTCATCGACCGTCATTCGACAAAAGAAATTTCCTTAACTGACTCTGCATTTAACTGGTTTCAGAGACCACCGTTCGACAAATGATTCAAATTTGTCGTTCTTCGTTCGACAAATTTGTGAGAAAAAATAGAAATACTTAATTTTTAGCAGATTGAATCTCCATCTATCATTCCTAGTTGATTTATATAGAAGATGTGCTTCTTTTCATCCAAGGGCTTGGTGAAAATATCAGCTCTTTGCAAATCAGTAGAAATGAATTGTAGGCAAATTTTGTTTTTATCCACATTGTCCCTGAGGAAGTGGTGCCTAATTTCTATGTGTTTAGTCCTACTACGAAGAACTGGATTTTGTGCTATAGATATTGCACTAGTGTTGTCACAAAATATAACTGAATTATTTAAATTGACACCATAGTCTAGGAGCTGATTTTGTATCCAAAATATCTGTGAGCAGCAGCTGCCAGCAGCTAAGTATTCAGCTTCAGCTGTTGATGTAGACACAGATGTTTGTTTCTTACAAAACCAAGATACAAGCCTATCACCAAGAAACTGACAAGTTCCTGATGTGCTTTTCCTATCTACCCTGCATCCAGTATAAACTGAGTCTGAGAATCCAGTTAATTCAAATTCAGATGCTATTGGATACCAAAGTCCCAGATTAGGGCAACCTTTATATATCTTAAAATTCTTTTTACAAAAGTAAGATGAGATTCTTTAGGATCAACTTGAAACCTAGCACAAATGCATGTAGCAAACATTATGTCTGGCCTACTGGCTGTTAAATAGAGTAGAGAGCCAACAATTGCCCTGTATAGTTTCTGATCAATAGGTTTCCCTGATTCATCAGTATTAATAACAGCATTAGAGGCCATGGGTGTTTTCATTGTAGAAGAATCAGACATTCCAAATCTTTTCACTAATTTCTTAGCATACTTAGATTGAGAGATGAAGATTCCTGATGGGGTTTGCTTCACTTGAAGACCAAGGAAGTAGGATAATTCACCCATACTACTCATTTCAAATTTTGATTGCATTAGATTGGAAAATCTTTTGCACAAATTTGAATCAGTAGATCCAAAGATAATGTCATCAACATATATTTGAACTAGTATAGTTTGATTTTTATGTACTTTGTAAAATAATGTTTTGTCTACCATGCCTCTACAGAAATTGTTTTCCAAGAGAAAGTTAGCTAAAGTCTCATACCATGCTCTGGGAGCTTGTTTGAGACCATAGAGAGCTTTATTAAGTTTAATTACATAGGAGGAATGAGTTGGAGAGATAAAACCTGGTGGTTGTTCCACATAGACTTCTTCTTTGATGTCTCCATTGAGAAAAGCACTTTTCACATCCATTTGATATACTTTAAACTTCTTGAATGCAGCAAAGGCCAAGAAAATCCTTATAGCTTCAAGCCTTGCAACAGGGGTAAATGTCTGATCATAATCTATGCCTTCTTCCTGTGAATATCCTTGAGCTACCAATCTTGCTTTATTTCTCACAATATTTCCTTGATCATCAAGCTTGTTCCTGAAGACCCACTTGGTGCCAATAACTGGATGGCCTCTTGGTCTTGGAACCAAATCCCAAACCTTGTTTCTTTCAAACTGGTTGAGTTCCTCTTGCATTGCAAGAATCCAATTTGGATCTTGTTCTGCATCTTTTATGGTTTGAGGTTCAACTTGTGATAGAAAGCAAGTATGCATCTGATTTTGGTGTAGTTGATGCCTTATTTGAACACCTGCTGTGATATCACCAATCACTTGTGAAATTGGATGATCTTTGACTGTGATATGGTCAGCAGTTGGAGTTGGTTCAGCAGTAGTGTCTTCATTGGGAATTTGTTCAGCTATTACATCCTGTGGAGGATGTTCTGTTGGTGCTTGATTCAGGTAATCAATAAGATCTGGATGATCTTCTTCTTCACTATCTTCAAGAGTTTGAGGTAATGGATGCAGTGAATCTCCTGTCTATAGATTTAGCCCTTTAAGCTCTTCATATAGAGCTGGTACCTGCAAAGTGTTCTTGGTAGAAGAGTTCTTCTCCTTGTAAAACATGTTATTTTCATCAAAGGAAACATGCATAGACTCTTCTATTTTAAGAGAGGATTTGTTAAATACCCTATATGCTTTACTAACTATTGAATACCCTAAGAAGATTCCTTCTTCAGATTTTGGTTCAAATTTCCTAAGATATTTCTTATCATTGTTATGAACAAAACATCTACATCCAAAAGTTCTAAATTAATCAACTTTGAGTTTCTTCCCTTTAAGCAATTCATAGGGAGTTTTACCCTTAAGTTTGTGTATACAACTTCTATTTAGAACATAATTTGCTGTGCTGACAGCCTCAGCCCAAAAGGATAGGGGCAAGTTAGCATCTGCAAGCAATGTTCTTGCTGATTCAATTAGAGTTCTATTCTTCCTTTCAACTACCCCATTTTGTTGAGGAGTTCTAGGAGCTGAGAAGCAATGCCTGATACCTTCCATCTCACAGAATTCTTGCATGAGAAGAGACTCAAACTCAGTGCCATGATCACTTCTGATCAATGCAACTACAGTAGAGTACTCAATCTGTATGCTCTTAAGAAAGTCTATAAGAACTTTAAAGTTATCTGACTTTTCTCTCAAAAAGAACACCCAAGTGAATCTAGAGAAGTCATCCACAATAACTAGAGTGTAAGACTTCCCCCCTAAGCTTTTTATTGCAATAGGTCCAAAAAGGTCCATATGTAGCAAGTATAAGATTCTAGGTGAATCACTTTTAGATAATGATTTAAAGCTGTTTTTGGTTTGCTTACCTAATTGACATGACCTACAAAGGCCTTCTTTCTTATATGATCCTGATGGTAAGCCTCTAACAAGATTATCCTTAGCTAATTTAGCAATGGTCCTAAGGTTTACATGTCCTAATCTTTTATGCCATAATTCACTAGATTTGCTTAACTCATTAAATAAACAAATTTCTGATTTAGATGAGTTGAAGTTTACTAAGTATATATTTCCTTGTCTAATTCCTGATAGAACAATAACATTATCAGATGATTTAATGATGCATTCTGATTTATTAAATGTTACCTGATAACATTCATCACATAACTGACTTATGCTGATGAGATTGTGCTTTAGACCCTTGACATAGGTTACTTCCTTGAATGTCCCTGTTCCAACTTTGATTTGACCATAGCCTTTGGTTTGTCCACATTTGGAGTCTCCAACGATCACCTTGGGTCCATGTTTTGCCTTGTAGTTGTTCAGGTTGGCCTTGTTCCCTGTCATATGCTTTGAGCATCCACCGTCCAAGTACCATTTTTGATTTAATCTTGGATGGCTATGTACCTGCAAAGACAAAAACATAAACTAGTTGTTTTTGACCCAGACTACCTTGGGTCCTTTTATGTTACCACAAAATTCAGAGATAAATGTCATTTCAGGCTGATCCTTGTAGCCTTGTGGATGATATCTCCTTGGAGGTATAGTCCACTCAGTAAAAGGATTTTTAGTATATTTAGGATTAGAATTCTTAGAGTTTTCTGTATAGTGCTTGTCCGAAGAATTTGAATAAATTCGTCGACTATTATTCATTTTATAACTATACTGAAAATCTATTTTCAGTTTTCGTCGAGCCTCGTTCGACAAATTTGAATCCTTTTGTCGAGTGTCGTTCGACGAATTCTTCTGAATTCTTTTATCCTTAACAAACTTGCTTGAAATGTCTTTATTTCTTTCTGCAGCTTCTTTGCTTTTAGCAGAAATGAATTTTATGGGTGTGGAGAGGATGTTTCTCTTAATCAGAGATGGCTCTCTTGATGAGGCACCCAAGCCCAGTTTGCTATTATTAAATCTAGCATTGACAGTGCTTGTGATGTCCATCAGCTTGATACTTCTCCCATTGAGGGATTCTTCAAACTTTTTGGCTTCAGATAACTTACTCTCAAGAGTAGTAATATGTTCTCTGGAGGCAGCCAAATATTTCTTAAGATTTCCATTCTCTTCACTTATATTGTTCATTTCAACTAACTTAGTTCTGAGAGAGATTATTTCTTTCTCAGATTTTATTAAGTCTTGGCAAAGAGTTTTGAAATCATCTTTGAATTCAATAGAAGTGAAATCAAAGTCAGATAATACCTGATTAATATCATCTTCTGTTTCTGATTCTGATTTCTCTTCATCAGAATTGTTAGTTGAGGCATTGATTGCCATCATGCAAAAACTTTTTTCTTCTTCATCATTACTGGAGCTGGATGATGATGTTGACTGTGACTCATTGTCTGAGTCATAAATAGCCATTAAGCATTGGCTGTCTTCTTTTGTTTCTTCTTCATCAGAGGAGCAAGATGAAGATTCTGATTCAGATTCTGTTTCACTCCAGGATGTTGCTACAAATCCTCTTCCCTTCTTCTTGTGAGAGTGGGAGGAAGACTTGCTGGAGCCCTTCTTTTCTTCCTTTTCTTTTCTTCTTTCCTTCTTGTCCTTCTTGTGTTGAATCTCTGGACATTCAGGAGCAATGTGTCATGGTTTCCTGCAGCCAAAACATATGATTTCATTAGAATGATTTTTTTCATACCTTGGCTTGTCATGACTTCTGGATAGCTGTTTTCTGAAGTCTTTCTTAGCCATCTTATAGAATATTTTGGCTAACAGACTCATAAACTCCTCTTTGTCAGGAGTTTTTCGTTTATCTTCTGCAGTCTTGAAAGCCATGCTTCTTTCCTTCTTGGGTGCTGGGGATGAAGTGGATTCTTCAGTTTCCCTAGTTTTGATGAGCTGCTCATAAGATTTGAGCTTGCCCAACAGAGCTTCAGTGGTGATCTCATTGAGACTTCTGGCTTCTTTGATTGGCCAGATTTTGGAGTCCCATGTGCTGGGAAAGCACATAAGAATTTTGTCATTGATCTCTGTGAGTGAGATCACTTTGTCCAGAGACTTCAGCTCATTAATTATAAGGCTGAGCCTATTGTACATATCCGCTACATTTTCTGATTCTCCCTTCTTGAAGTTCTCATATTGAGAGATCAGGTGAGATCTTCTATCTTTTCTTTCATCTGCTGACCCTGCCACCATGTTGTTGAGAGATTCCCAGATTTCTTTTGCTGAGGTGCACTCAACTACTTTATGGAATATGTCATCTGACATAGTTAGGGCCAGAATATTCATGGCCTTTGCATCTGCATTTCTCTGCTTCTTCTGAGCCTTAGTCCATTCAGGAGGTGGAACAGCATTGTTGTCTGTTGTTGCAGCAGTACTAGATGATTCTGTGGGTGCTGGAGGTCCTGTAAGAATAACATTAAAAATTTCCTCATCAATGGAGTTCATATAAAGCCTAATCCTTGCTTTCCATAGTGCAAACTTATTGAGATTGCACATAGGAGGTCTTGTGCTGGAATACTCCTTGTTTTGTGCCATGAGTTTTAAATAAGATAAATTCTAGAGAAGGAAACTCTTAGAAAAATTAAGATCTGGTTGATCTTTGTGATTCAGGTGTTAGCCTGTAAAGAATCAACCTCCCTCTGATACCAATTGAAAGTGGAGGTCAGATCTTAAATTACTCTAGAGGGGCGGGGGGGGGGGGGGGGGTGAATAGAGTATTCAAAAAATTTTTTAATACATTTTATAGCGAAAATTAAACTACTGTTTAAGTATATGTGTATTTATTGTGAGTTATAGAAAACTACAGAAATAATAAAGGACACACAGCACAAGCACACAGAAATAATCAAGCACAGAAGACACAAGGAGCTATAGTAGTTCCCCAATAAATCTGGGTACGTCTACTCTTCTACCACCTTTGGTAGGAATCAACTAGGAGGGTTGATAAGGTGCCCAGGCACCAAGGGATTTTTGATAAGGTGTCCACACACCAATAAGCTTTTGATAAGGTGCTTAAAAACCACACTAGGATTTTTTGATAAGGTGTCTTGCCACCACTGGGTAAACTTTTGAAGGGAGTATTAACCCTGTACAGGATGAGATAAAAAGGTATAAAGTGTTCTTCTCTGTCAATGATCTGAGAGAAGACAAAAGGTGTTGAAGCAGAAAGCTCCCCCTGTCTGATGAGAGTTGATGACAGCTTTGTGGATAGAGCTTTCTTAAGTAGAAGTCTTTGTAGCTGATGATCTGGAAGAAATTAATCTTCAGATTGTTGTTGCTTTTGAAAGAATTTATCTTGCAGCAGATCTAAGAGATTAAATCTGGTTCTCAGAAAGATGAAGATGCTGCCTTGATGAAGAAGAATGCTGAAAAAAGAATAGTGTATTTTCTTCTTCTTCTTCTTCTGAAAAACTTCTTCTATCCTCCTTGTTCTGTGATCACAGAAGAGAGAAAGTGATGGTGAAGTTTTTCTTTATTTTTCTCTCCAAAGACGACTATCTCAGTTCTTGCTATTCTGTGTTTTTCTTCTGATAACTGTTTGTATATATATTTTCAAATTCAAATCTTCTGTCTCTTTAAGGAATGTCTTCTTCTGACTTAAATCCTTCTTGGAACCAGGTAGCCACCAAAAACGATTTTGGCAGGTCCTTTTAATTCCTTTTGTCGAGAAAGATGCCTTTGGCATTAAATGTCAATGACTATTCTTCTTCTTAGAATAGAAGGAATATAAGGATATAATAAATGAGAAAGATATCCTTACTTGGCTGCCTGAATACGTCCAAGGAGAAATAAATATATCCGTTATTTTGCTGATTTGAGTTCAGAGAACTGACATCCACTAAGAATAAAAATTTGAACGTCAGAAAGCAATTTGTCGAGCGCTGGCTAGAATTTGTCGCTAGTCATTTGTCGAGCGCTGGCTTAGAATTTGTCGACCGCTGCTAGTCATTTGTCGAGCGCTGGCTTAGAATTTATCGACCGCTGGAACTGTAAATTTCTTCAGTCTGCTGGAAGCAATTTGTCAAACGAATCTGGTCATTCGTCGAACACCACTTGCCATGTGTTGAGCTTGAATTTTCCTAAGTTCTGCTAATCTAATCAGCCTAAAACTTGACCCTAAGGCTATACATTGGGGTCAATACAAATCCTAATCAACATATAGTGATCCTAGCCCAAATTAGTAATAGGGTTGTTCCAACACCGTGTGGCGAATTCCTCCCTAAGCACCTCAAGTCCTAGTCGCAGTGTGGTGAATTTCTCTACCGGACGAAGATAAAAATATAAGCGTTATAAGATAAGATAATGGAAAAACTCCCCTATAAGTAGAACCCTTGATGTAGATGTCGTTTTGCTTGCAAAGGTTCGATCGTTGTGGCTTGAGAGTCTTCCTCTTTGATGTTCTTGAGATCCTTGGATGTCTCCAATTGATTAGAGATTGTTGCAGCGAGAACACTCCATGTGTATGTTGATAGAAGGCTTCTTGATCGCCATTTTGATAGCTTTCAATCCTTGCGCATGATATTCTTTTGATCTCCTCTGAAGAACTCTCTCTTTTGATGAGTGGGAAACACCGCTCACTTTTCTCTAGACGGCTAGGGCTTTCATTCCTCGAAAATTTCGTCCAAATCCGTCAAGGGAAACTCATTTTCGGGTTGTTTTAAATAGAGGTTTGCTGTCTAGGAAAGCTAGCGCCGGCGGTAGTGCTATAGCGGGACGGTAGCGACAGTGAGCAGTTTCCTTCCTTCTATTCTCATCAAATTCGTGGGTTTGGCTTCTATCTTTGGAAATACATTATTCCTCATGAAAATATGATATATTCTTGCCTTCATAATGATATTGCATGCTCCTTTTGGTTTCTTAATTAAATCTTGATTGATTGGAGTTTCCAAATCTTGATTAATCAAATCTTGATTGATTGGAGTTTTCAAATCTTGATTGATTGGTTTCATAATGATATTGCATACTCTTGATTGTTTATTCCTTCCTGCGAGATCTCCTTCCTCATTTGCTCCTCAATCAGCATCATGATGGCGGGACATCCAAAAGTTACCACCGGGCGTTAGCCTTAACGCACCGCGATAGTACTTGCCAAAATAGCGTCCCGTCGACATTCCTTTTTCGACAGTCCGTCAAATTTGTAAACGCTACCGCCATTGGTAGTATTACCGCGCCGCGGTATCAACAGATAATCATCCTGATGTCGCTTCAACGTATTTCTTTTTCACACTCCTTTGGGGATTGAGTGTTGAAGATCTTGCACACTATAAACAAAATGCAAGTATGATCAACTATAATAGGATTTGTTATTGTCAAACCAAGAGATGCGGAAAGCGTGTTCCAACAAATTACCCATTTTGATAATAACAAATCCCTTTAGAAAGAAATAGTTCAAAAGATAGGAATTGTGTTTATTAAAAAAGATTAGCATGAAATTTAAGACATGTGCATATGCTCCCCCTAAATGAATGCTCCCCCTAAGTGAATGCTCCCCATGCTCCCCCTAAGTGAATGCTCCCCCTACAATAAAAATTCCTATGAACTTGACTCCCCAAACATGTGAATTTCTCTTAAATTTATTCTCCCCCTTTTGGTATTATCAAAAGAGGGTGGAGAGAAAGTCAAACTTTAATGTGTGCAATAAATGTGTAGAGAGGGAATGAACATGATAAAGAGTTAAACGCTTAGGAAAAAAAATACAATATATAGGATTGAAAAAGGGAATGTGAAGAAATTGTCATAAGGAAACCACTTGTTAGAAAAACGTATTCATGATCGAGCGTACAAGTAGTAAAGAGGTGGAAATGATAAGGAGTTTTTAGAATAATCTTCATAGAAATAAATCAGAGTTCTTAGCATAAGTATTTTCATAGAAATATATTAGAGTTTTTAGCTTAAAGATGAAACAATATAACATTTGCCAAGTAATATTATCATGTTAGTTCTTCCCCTTTATATAAAAGTTTTAAGCATAAAAAGGTAATGATTTCTGAGTAACTAATCTACCCAGACAATATGTCTACACCCTAGCCCCGTACTAAGTGACGAATGGGCATGAGTAGCTGCATATATGCCGTAGGTTGGGGTGTTAGTCCCATATGCAAACACTAGACAAAACTCAATCTAGCACTCTTTCCCCCCAGTGCCTCGCAAGGCCCCACTGGAACCCTCCCCGGTTAAGGACAAGACATGACTTAGAGGTCAGGTAATCTAATGTCTACAACCCTACACCCCTGCTATGGTGAGATATGTAATCATGTGATAATACTTATTGGAAACATTAAGCATTTTAAATCTAATGATATGTACATAGCCTATGGATTTATATTTTTATTTGAATTTTTTAAACAAACAACTCACATAGCTATTTTGAAATCCATTAATGAATCAGAGTTATTGCGGAAGACTTAACATTTTGGAATAAAGAATACATCCTTTTAGCAATTAAAAAAATGATTTGAAATTCAATAATAAGAGGATGTTTTTATAAGCAATATTTCACATGTTGGAGGAGTGATTTTAGCATAAAAATTTTCATTGAAATAGATCAGAGTTTTTAGCATAAAAGTGATATATGTGTTAGAATAACCAATATAAATTCTAACAAGCAAGTCTACCATTTGTTGAAAAAGGAATTTTGATATTTAAGACTTGATATAAGCATGAAAGCGCAAGGTAAAAATATATGGTGATGATGCGGAAGACTTATAGAAATACAAGAAAACATCTTTTTATAAACATGATGATTCATAAGAAGATATATGAGCTAAATTTCAACAATGAAGATGCTTTTGTAAATCATTTTGCATTTAAAATCTTTATTTTTGATAATAAAGTAACCAACAATGAAGTAATGTTTTCAAAAAGAAATTACTACAACATTATATTAATTCACAAATTCAAAACATACAAAACATTGTAGAGAGCATGCTAGGTTATCTAGTGTATTTCATAAAGAAAGAGTAGTATAGAATTAGCATTAGAATCCAATACTCATGAGAAGAAGTGTTATGGAAGATAATGATGTGCACATAAGTGTATTTTTAATAGAGTAAGCAAATGTTTTAATCAAAAATACAAGAAATATGTAAAGTAAAGAGCACAATAAAACACAAATAATTTTACTTCCACCCACTACAATGCACAAAAAGATGTATAACTACCAAGGTGCTTTGCACACACAATGCTCATTAAGACTTACCAGGGTGCAAAGTAGTGCTTGGGGAATCACACACTTTATTTTTCAATATATATTTTTTGTGATCCAGTGTACTAAAGAATAAGTAGTGTAAAAATGAGGGATTGCACAAGACACTTTACTAATCTTTCCAAGGTGCTCAACCTCACAACGCTTATTAAGACTTATCAGGAGGTTCAAGTAGTGCTTGGTGGAGTTATCTTTGCCAATTTATTTCATGATTTTTTGTGTGTACAAAGTTCTCCGATTACACTTGCTTTGCAAACCAATTGAATTATGAAAGTACAACCACTTTTCTTAATTTTTAAGAGTGCAAGTAAATGTAGTGTAGATAAAATACTTGTGCAAATTTCAATTCATTGTACAATTACAATACACAAGCAAGCTTTCTTAGATTAAAAGCATATATAAACTTTGCCAAAATAAGTGACTGAATGAGTATCATTATCAACCATAAAATATTTACTCATACTTAGAGGCATGCTAAGCTTAGTTCTACACAACTTTTACAATACAATTTTATGCACAAATGAGTAGATATATCAAAGCATGATAAAAACAATGTTCAATGTAGTTTGAAGGAATGAATTGTAACATTGTAGAAGGTCTAAATGATGGGTTAAATCATGCTTGATTTTCAATGAAGTCCATACAGCATTTTTGATATTTTAAAGAATAATTTTGATTTAAAGTTTGAACTCATAAGAGTGATCTTGGACTTCCCGAGGACTACCCAGTGAGGGGTTCGCCCGGTACTAGGATATGTGATGGGATGATAGCCCAAATCTCCCTTTCACAAGATACATGTAAATAGAAAATGTAAGTTCAAAAAATACTTGTTCATACTTGTTTTTGTTTTGTATTTGATTTTTGCATATAGAAATAGAAATCAAACAACTAACCAAAGAAAGGAAGTAAGAAAAAATATTTTTTGTAATTTGCCTTTTGTAATTTTGTATTTTAATTTTTAAAAAAAATCAATTATAGACATAGATGCAACAATGAGTAGTACATATAAAATAATATTTTTTTAGTGATTTTTCAGAATTTTAAAATTCCAGAAAATCAGATACTTGAGCTAGCGCCGACGTTAGGTCCTAGCGGTGCGTGACATCCCTTTTTCCTCTTTATTTTCTACATTTTGGCACCAGATCCATCGAGTGCGAGGGATCCGGGTCGCCTTGGTTCAAGAGGAACCATCGGGTTGATTGAGTCTGTCCCCGATATGACATGCACTAGAAATTCGCTCTATTAATGGATTAGGCATTGTGGTTGAAGCCGGATTCACGACCGTTGGTCCGATTCGGTGATGTTGATTGACGCGCTTTTTAGGGGTTTTGCTAGAAATATGAATACGGCGAATTCGTCGACGTGATTCCCTTGTAGCTTCATATGTTAATGAATGTGGTTTTTGGGCGGGGAAAATAATGTGCGTGTTATGAGGCGTGTGATGCCTAGTGATGTGCGAAGGCGTGATTTGGTCTTTGTGGTCGGCTGGCTATACCGTGAATGCCAGAATTCATGTGTGGAGAGTGTCCCGGCAAGACAAGTCCCTTCGATGTTGGTGGACAGAGAACGTGAGCTGTCTGACAAGCCCGATGGCAAGGTGGGCCAGGAGCGGTGGGTCACAGCGTGAGCTCTTGGCCTTGGGCTACGATGCCCTTTGGGGGAAGTGTTGAGTACCCCATGGTTGTGTTGTGTGCACTGTTGGAGGCAAGAACATGTGAGCTGTCTGACAAGTCCGATGGCATGGTGGGCCAGGCGCGGTAGGTCGCAGTATGAGTTCTTGGACTTGGGCTACGATGCCCTTTGGGGGAAGTGTCGAGTACCCCGTGGTTGTGTTGTGGATGTATGATGATGTGTTAGATTCATATGCTTTAGGGTGCCTTGGGTGAAACCCGGGTTGCATTCATATTGCATTTAGAGACGTGGATGATGTTTGTGACACTTATGCCTGTTGTTTATGTTGCTTTTCTTTATATACATGTGCATACGAAGTGCTGACTTGCAGGGTGATGTAGTTCCCCGGCGTCCGCTAGGACAGTCGGGAGGAGGGGTGTTGTTACACCGTTTGTGGTCAGCCATAGCTGACCCTCGTTTACCGCTCTTTGTGATTTGGATGCAGGCCAAGGATCGTAGGCCGGAACCAGCTCGCAGGCCAAAAAGGTCTAAAGCTTCATGAAGTGTTTACTTAGCTTCCTTGTCTTTCTGTACTTGTCTTTTGTTATTTCCGGCTTGCATGCCGAGGTATCTTAGGGAAGCTAGTTTTTCCCCTTTGGGGATTTCTTATGTGTGTTGAATGTTTGATGACTTGAACACTGGTTTTGTAAGGCCTTAAGGCCAGTTTTGCTCCTATGTAGTTGTGGACAATCTCTATGTTTCTTAGTTTTGTTTCCGCTGTGTTATCTGAGTTTTGAGTTGGGTAGTTATATCATCTTTTAATACTGAAGCTGTGGCTGTTATATGCTGTGGGGTCCCGGCCAGACCTATATTATATAGTCATTACAGGGGAGGGGTTACAATTTGGTATCAGAGCTAGGTTGAGTATTCTTGCGAGGTCTAGTGTTTTCAGATCGCGTAAAGAGGTTGTCCACATAGGAGTATTGTGCGAGATCATGAGTATTATGCGTTTTAGTCTTGAGAATAGAACTTGATGAGTTTATTTCCTTGCTTATGCTAGGATGTTGGCGACGATGCGGGGACATCGAGAAGGCAAGAGGAGCCTTCGGGAAGTAGTGCTACTGCTCCGGGCCTCATGAATATGGGCATGCCCCCGGCTAATTTCTGTCGCATGCTAGCGGAAGCCATGGTAGCGGCTCAAGCTGCGGCAATGCCACGGGTTCAGACGCCTGTGGTGCAAGTTATGACTCTTGTTACTCCGGCGGCTACACCAGATATCCCGGAGGTTGGAGTGAGGCAAGCAGAGCCTTTAGCGGAAAAAGCTTATGTGATAGGCGATCGATTTATGAAGTACTTCTTGAGTTTCCATCCTCCTACATTCAAGGGAGTTGGCACTCCAACGGATGCCGAAGATTGGCTTTCGAGGATCCAGGAACTTTTGAAGGCAGCAGAGACCCCAGCGGAGAGGCAGTCCCACTTCACGAGCTTCATGTTAGAGGGTGATGCGAAGCTGTGGTGGGTGAATCATAGTGGTCGCCATTTCCTTGGGCGCGTTACATCCATGGAAGAGTTTGGGAATGCATTCCTCAAGCGTTAAATTCCGTCGTCGACGAGGTTAGCACTGTAGTGGAAGTTCTTGCATTTGGTGCAGCGGGAGAAGACAGTGGACGAGTATCTACAAGAATTCACTCATTTAGGTCGTTATGCGGGAATGACTATGGCAGATGATGAAGAGAGGGGCAATCTCTTCTATCAAGGTCTAAGAAAAAATTTAAGGCAGCCATTGATAGCCTTAAAGAACACAGGATTTAATGAGTTGGTGGAAGCGGCTCGTGTTGGATCGGTCGGCGCCCTTAGAGGGGGGTGAATAAGGGTTTTCAAAAACTTTAGATTATATTTATAAATCATTGAAATATTGCAATATTAAAACATGAAGTCAAGTAAAAAAAAAGGAGAGACAAGCTTTATTGATATTAAATAAGTTTTACAAAACTTGATCTCAATGGCGCTAGAGATCGGATGCGAATAATAAAATCTCTTTTCGTTTTCTATCCCGACTCGCTTCCCCACGAACCGGTGGCCCTAGCCTTCTCCTTCCCGGATTCGGCCTCAAGCCGCTCTAGCCAATCCTTCCCCGGATGTGGCCTCGAGCACCCCCTAGACGTAGCCTAGATCTAGTCGCCAACATGAGGCGAATTTCAGCCCTAAGTCCTACCCCAGACCTAATCGCCAACACGAGGCGATTTCACTACCGTTTACAAAGAAAGATAAATAAAATAATAAAACTTCCCTTAAGATGAACTTATGAAGTCGGAGATGAAGATCCGCTGTAGAATCAGCGTTTGTCGAAGCGGACTTCGTCTGGATTCGGCGTGATGGAATTCTCCTTCAGAAATTGCAGAGCTTCGCTAAGACTTCAAGTTTCGGCCAAGATAGCCTCTGGAGTTGTAGCACTACCTCTCTCTCTCTCTGATGGTTTATGCAATTGGTGTTCGAAAACAAGAGGAGAGGGGGTCCTTTTATAGCCCAGGCGCTACCGCCGGCGCTACCGCTATCGCCGACGCTATCCCTGATTAAGAAACATTTTGCGCGGCAGGATCTTCAATCCGCGGCAACCTTGATTTTATTCCTTTTGTGTTCAGCGCTACCGCCAGCTTTATCCGCTACCGTCAGGCGTTAGCGCCTTCTATAATCAGCTCCTGGAATTGCGCTATTCATCGCTAGCGCCCGGCGCTAGGTGCTACCGCCGACGCTAGTGAGTCTCTTTGAATTCTGGCCTCAATTTTGGGGGCAGTCATCATGAGTACTCCTTGAGTCATATGGACTATGTTAACCTGCACACTTGAACACACAAGATCAAATACACATAGGATTTGTTATTCTCAAACCTAGGAGATGCGGAAGACCATGTTCCAACAAACTCCCCCTTTTGATAATAACAAATCCATTAATGATAAATCAAAGCATTAATAAATAAGCATGATGAAACTCTACTTGTGTGTGTGTGAGAGTGATGACTTAGGATAATTATTGATTTTAGCATTTAGAATTGCTCCCCCTAAATACATGCTCCCCCTAAGTGAATGCTCCCCTAATATGTAAGCTATCATCTGAATCTGTCATGTTGGGTGTATGATAGCGGGTTATATTTATCATGTTAGTTCTCCCCTTTTGTTATTAGCAAAAGTGGGTAGGGAAACTGATGCGATGATTCGGCAAGTGCACCGGTCGCGCAAGTAATAATAATGGGGAAAATCCCCGAGTGTCGGTCTCTTGAGGAACACAGTAAGGTGGAGCTAGGTTTCGAGGAAGGACTTGAGATTGAAGTCCTTAAATCGGATGGAATGCGGGGAAGTTGGGTTGGCTTTTGGAAAATAAAATAAAAGCTATCAACTACTCCTATGCAATGCCGCTATGCAATGCTTCGCTTGGCGGGATGGAGACTAGGCAGGCCTTGAGCGCGCTGCGTCGAAAGGGCGGATGGACGAGTAGGCAAGCGGAATCGAACTGTGCAGGCCTTGAGCACACTGCTTCGTTAGGCGGGATGGAATACGGGCCGCGATGCCACGCTTCGGTAGGCGGATGGACGAGTAGGCTAGAGGAGTGAGGGTCGCAAGCACCTCTTCGACAAGCACGCCACTAGCAATTTCTAGTGCGGCACACGAACGTGACGGCGGGATGGAGGATGGAATGGGGCGCACCTCAAGCAACTCAAATAACAAATATTTCACATAGACATGAAATAAATAGAAATACAACTAGTTTAAGTGCCACTTCATCATAATAATGAGATCTAAAACATATACACATCAATAAGAAAAGAATAAGGCAAGAAATCGACCGAATCCGAAGTCTCGTTGTAGATTCACGGTTGGAATCGCCGGGTTGTCAATCCGCGTCCAAGCTCGGTCCGCAACTACGTCCGGGGTAGAGAAGGGCTGTCACACCTCCCAATGGACCCGTCTTCTTCGTGTCACGATCCAGTAGAGGTTGCAAACTTCCTCTTGCTTGATGGCTATGGCGGCTAGGTCTTCCTTTGGAGCTCTTGGATGAAGGAGGAGGCCGAGAGGAAACTCTGGCTCAAGATTGGCTTGAAGAACAAGCCCGGAGCACCTCTAGATGGTGGGCGACGATGGAGAGGCGAAACTGGGCGGAACTGCGCAAGAAACGGCGGAAAAATGCGGATCCCCGACCTAATTCGCGAGCAAAATTATTTATAGGCGCTAGAATTAAACAGTGCGCACGGTCATTGGCGCACGACCAGTGGTCGTGCGCACTAGAATTCGGTGATCGTGCGCTCTGCCTGGACGGAACCTGCAAAGGCAGAAATTATAAAATAACATGTTCGCACGACCAGTGGCGCACGACTGGTGGTCGTGCGCACTATCGTAGGTGGTCGTGCGCACTAGCCGAAACAGAACTCATAAAATTGATGATAAGTGCGCACGAACAGTGGCGCACGACCGGTGGTCGTGCGCACAATCGTAGATGGTCGTGCGCACTGCTTGAAATAGAACTCAACAAATAAGGTTAAGTGCGCACGATCAGCGGCGCACGACCAGTGGTCGTGCGCATTAGAACCGGTGATCGTGCGCAGTGTTCCTGTACAGAATTGTACCGGAAACACCTGCACGACACCTGTTCCAGCGTACGACACCAGTCTAGCCACTGAAAGTGGGACTTAACATCGCAAGAAAACTAATAACAAAGATAGATATGAAATTACACCAGAATGGGCCTAGAAGTGCACCTAGCATAGACTGATCAATATGAACTATAACAGAGCTAAAGTGCGGTGAAATGACTAAATAAATGGCCCAGATGAGTCCATAAAAGTGTATATGATCAGGACTCATCACACCCGCAGACTTAACTGTTTGCGCGTCCCGAGCAAACAAATTCTAAGCGAACTAGGAAAGAACAGTAGATGGCTTAATGATTACACTATAGAGTACCATGCGAAGTCGCATGCTCACGTGCATAAGAAAAATAGTAGAAAAGATTTCTGATTATAAAAACAGTTTATATATTTCTAAAAGAGTAAAAGCATATTACAACTACTCAAAATGGTGAACAACGGTGAATCATTCGGTCATGCATACGGAGAAAGTAAACTAAGCGCTGAGACGAGCATTGCTCAAGATCGGGATGCGGGAAAAACTCCACTGAAATCCATCAGTGTCGGTGACCATAAGCTTGCCCGGTCACATTCTCTCCACGACACTGGTTTGACTCAAATGCGTGAATCAATAGGACTTTAGGTTTTAAATGAGGCTTGGGTTTAGGTGAGGATAAACAAAGATAAAAATGACGGCTCAAGCACTAAACCCAAATGAGCTAATGCAGGAAACTATCCTCATTCACCACACAAACACGCGGGTACACAACACCCCCAGACTTGGACTTAACAGCATGGGTGCGTGCACTGCCTACTCCCAAACATAAATCTATACATAAAGATTTTCAATTAAACACTCCTTCTCTTTCCTTTCTTTTTAACTTCTTTTCTTTTTCTCATTTTTTTTTCTTTTCTTATCATTTTCAGCAAATGAACAAAAGGACACATCCACATCTTCACAAACATATTACCACATCAACAACCCAACTCATGAAAATAATAAACAGCTAAAGCTCAGATTTGGGTGTGCGACTAGGATTGGCTTTTGGGCTTTGGTGAAATAAAAGTGGGGCTGAATCAAAGAACGGGTAGGCACAACTGGGCTAGCGAGGATATAGCGGTAGGGATAGGCACAAAGGCTCAACCGGGCCAAAATGATGGCCTATATCACATTCACGCAATTGACTAACCGTATACCCATGCTTCAAGAATCGCTTGGGGCAAGTTCTAGCCACCGAGAAAGATTCTCCTTTCTCCCGACTCAAGCAATACGAATCTAGTGATCGTTTACACACATCCCTATGCTACCGTTTGATTCCACCGAATTCACCATTTGAGTAGAGTAAACAACATTTACACTAATAAGAAAAATATAAAACCATAAGTATAAAGAGAAATCTACTCTACACAAATTTCTATGCAACCGAGCACTCGACTAGGAGCACTACTAGAGTCAACATTTTACTCTGCTACATAGTCCTAAGCCATCACCTAGACTTTCCCAAATAAGCAGAAGAATTAAATTCACAACAGAGCAAGCAAACAGATGAGTACGCGCTCAAGTGGGTGATGTGGTGTGCAATGAAAATAAACAAAACATTTTAAATGAAATCTTCTAGCATGCAGTGCAATAGTGCACGTGAGCGGGTAAACAAAACTACTCTCCCCCAGACTTAAACTAAACAATCCGCATAACATATGACATGAAAATCAGAAAAGGCTAGGGGAAGAGAGTACCCAATGCTCAGCAAGTGAGCATACCAGAAGATTGGCATGTAAGCTAAAATGAGCTGCAGCATCCGCCATCCAGAATAAGAAACTGCAGGGGTCAGCTCCGCAAAAACAAAAGACAAAAGAAAACTGAAAAGAAAATACTACTAACTAAACATGATTAGATGAAATAAAAATGCAGAAAAGAAAGATAACTACTGGGGTTATTGTCCTCCCAGCACGACTTATTCAAACTTTAAGAGTTCTAGCTAATGGGCCTATGGAAGGAGAAGTGGACAGGTAACTGGCCTAATATCCGTGTCGGTTACGGGTACCGATACAGTGATAGAACAGTCACCCCTCTACCTAAATATAGATACCTGCTCCTCACATGTAGAGGGTAGAGAATGTAAGAAAAGGAGGAGGCCTGGTCCTCACTCATCTCACAAAACACATCCTTGCCTAGCAAGGTATCGTCAACAGGGAGGCAGCAGGAGGAAAAGGCAATGAGTGGAGCTTCCTCAACGGAGGGGGAATAAACCTCCTCACATGAGAGGATACTCTCATCATCATTGACTTGAGCAAAAAGCTCCAAGTCCTCCTGGGGCACCTGTAAAGACTCAACCTGCACAGGCTCGGAAGAAGAAGGGAGGTCCAGAAAGAAACGAGAAGAAAAACGTAAATCATCAACAATCTGGGGAGTGATCCCGGTTTCACTCCCAGCAAGATCCAAGGGTAGATCACTATCATCATCGTAAATATCATAGCAAGGGGGACTTGAGAACTCAGGAGCCTCAGTGGTGATTTGGACCTCCTCGTCCCATGAAGAAGTGCAAACCTCCTCATCAGAGAGAGTATCCTCCTCATCTCACCGAGGTGCATCATCGTGTTCAAAGTATTCATTCTCCCCCTCAGGGAAAATGACATCTTCATCCCACTTTGGAGCACCCTCCGAGTCAGAAGCATCACCCAGCTCCTTTACTTCGATAGGATCATAAAGAATATGTGTAGAAAAATCTTGCAAAGAAACTGGAGGGACAAAAATATTCGGTTCCTCCGCAAAAAGATCTGCTAAAGCCTCCCCGATGGAAAGAATACTTTCCTCATCATACTCAGGTGCATCTAGGAGCTCCCATTCCTCTCCTTGTTGGCTAACAGATGAGTGATCATCATCACTGGGAGTGAAGCCATAAACAGGGAGTGAGGAGCCCGTGCACGAGACAAGCTCAGGGGTAGAGGGCACAATTGCCTCCATGGGTAAAGAATGAGCGATAGGGACAATGTTGTCCTGAGTGGAGGAGTGGCGGTCAGGATTGAAAAGACTAGGACAGTCCTTCAATTCATGACCCTCTCCTCGACACAACAAGCAAACAATGTTCCTACACTGCCTAGCATTCAACTCATTCATTTGGTCTATATAATAAACCATCTTATCATTAAAGCTAGGCGAAATACCCCATGACGACATTTTCAAAATTCAAAGCAAATAAAAAGAAACTGAAATTCTTTGCAAGGAAATCTACACAACTAGAAAAACTCCTTGAATAAAACTAGCCTAAAACTTTAAAATAGGGGAGGAAAAAAATAAAAACAAACAAAAGATAATTAAAAGGCAAACAAAAATAATAAAGCGGCTATACATACTGGAAGAACTACTATCTCTCGGCTCTCCCTCTCAAGAAAACTCACACGACTGTGTTCCCCGGCAATGGCGCCAAAAACTTGATGCGATGATTCGGCAAGTGCACCGGTCGCGCAAGTAATAATAATGGGGAAAATCCCCGAGTGTCGGTCTCTTGAGGAACACAGTAAGGTGGAGCTAGGTTTCGAGGAAGGACTTGAGATTGAAGTCCTTAAATCGGATGGAATGCAGGGAAGTTGGGTTGGCTTTTGGAAAATAAAATAAAAGCTATCAACTACTCCTATGCAATGCCGCTATGCAATGCTTCGCTTGGCGGGATGGAGACTAGGCAGGCCTTGAGCGCGCTGCGTCGAAACGGCGGATGGACGAGTAGGCAAGCGGAATCGAACTGTGCAGGCCTTGAGCGCACTGCTTCGTTAGGCGGGATGGAATACAGGCCGCGATGCCATGCTTCGGTAGGCGGATGGACGAGTAGGCTAGCGGAGTGAGGGTCGCAAGCACTTCTTCGACAAGCACGCCACTAGCAATTGCTAGTGCGGCACACGAACGTGACGGCGGGATGGAGGATGGAATGGGGCGCACCTCAAGCAACTCAAACAAAAAATATTTCACATAGACATGAAATAAATAGAAATACAACTAGTTTAAGTGCCACTTCATCATAATAATGAGATCTAAAACATATACACATCAATAAGAAAAGAATAAGGCAAGAAATCGACCGAATCCGAAGTCTCGTTGTAGATTCACGGTTGGAATCGCCGGGTTGTCAATCCGCGTCCAAGCTCGGTCCGCAACTACGTCCGAGGTAGAGAAGGGCTGTCACACCTCCCAATGGACCCGTCTTCTTCATGTCACGATCCGGTAGAGGTTGCAAACTTCCTCTTGCTTGATGGCAATGACGGCTAGGTCTTCCTTTGGAGCTCTTGGATGAAGGAGGAGGCCGAGAGGAAACTCTGGCTCAAGATTGGCGTGAAGAACAAGCCCAGAGCACCTCTAGATGGTGGGCGACGATGGAGAGGCGAAACTGGGCGGAACTGCGCAAGAAACGGCGGAAAAATGCGGATCCCCGACCTAATTCGCGAGCAACATTATTTATAGGCACTGGAATTAAACAGTGCGCACGGTCATTGGCGCACGACCAGTGGTCGTGCGCACTAGAATTCGGTGATCGTGCGCTCTGCCTGGACGGAACCTGCAAAGGCAGAAATTATAAAATAACATGTTCGCACGACCAGTGGCGCACGACCGGTGGTCGTGCGCACTATCGTAGGTGGTCGTGCGCACTAGCCGAAACAGAACTCATAAAATTGATGATAAGTGCGCACGAACAGTGGCGCACGACTGGTGGTCGTGCGCACAATCGTAGATGGTCGTGCGCACTGCTTGAAACAGAACTCAGCAAATAAGGTTAAGTGCGCACGATCAGCGGCGCACGACCAGTGGTCGTGCGCATTAGAACCGGTGATCGTGCGCAGTGTTCGTGTACAGAATTGTACCGGAAACACCTGCACGACACCTGTTCCAGCGTACGACACCAGTCTAGCCACTGAAAGTGGGACTTAACATCGCAAGAAAACTAATAACAAAGATAGATACGAAATTACACCAGAATGGGCCTAGAAGTGCACCTAGCATAGACTGATCAATATGAACTATAACAGGGCTAAAGTGCGGTGAAATGACTAAATAAATGGCCCAGATGAGTCCATAAAAGTGTATATGATCAGGACACATCAGAAACAAAGCACCAAAAAAGTTTGTAAGTAGAAAATAAGGCATGATCGAGCTTTTGAAGTAAATGATAAGGAGTTTTAGAATTGTTTTTATTTAAATAGATCAGAGTTATAAGCATTACAAAATTTTTCAGAAAAGGAAATCAGAGTTTTTAGCATAAAAAAGTAATGATTTTCCCTTTATATAAAAGTTTTAAGCATAACAATAAGGATTTCCAAATAACCAATCTATCCAGACAATATGTCTACACCCTAGCCCCGTACTAAGTGACGGATGGGCATGAGGAGCTGCAAACATGCCGTAGGTTGGGGTGTTAGTCCCATATGCAAACACTAGACAAAACTAAACCTAGCACTCTTTCCCCCCAGTGCCTCACAAGGCCACACTAGAACCCTCCCCGGTTAAGGACAAGATATGACTAAAGATAAGTTTATCTAATGTCTACAACCCTACGCCCCCGCTATGATGAGATATGAAGTCACGGATAATAGTTTTTTTTTGAAACATGAAGCTTTTAAATCTAATGGGAAGAATCATAATTGAATTTTTTTGAAATAAAACTTACCTAGCTATATTGACATTCATGAATGTATCAGAGTTTGAGCATTGTGGAAGATTTCGAAAAAGAAACACCATAATACGAAATAAGAGTTTAAGTTGACAAAGGAGATGTTTTTGAGTTTCAAAAATAACTTTATAAAGATAAGAGTTGAAGCATTTTGGAAGAAGAAACAACATCCTTTTAGCAATGTTTCACTTGCTGGAAGAGCGTTTAGCATACACGTTTATATTGAAATAAATCAGAGTTTGTTACTATAAAAATGATATGCGTGTTAGAACAACCAATATAAATTCTACCAAGCAAGTCTACCACTTGTTTTTAAGAAAAAAAATTGAGATTTAAGACTTGATATAAGCATGAGAGCGCAAGGTAGAAATATATGGTGATGATGCGGAAGACATAGAAATACAAGAAACATCTTATTGTAATGATGATCCATAAAAAGATTTATAAGTTAAATTTCATAAAGAAGATGTTTTTGTAAATCATTTTTCAATTAAAATCTTTAAGTTTGATAGTAACCAAGCATGAAATAATGTTATAAAAAAGATTACTACAATGTTACTTTAATTCACAATTTCAAAACATACCAAACATTGTAGAAAGCATGCTAGGTTATCTAGTGCATTTCATAAATAAAGGGTAGTATAGAATTTGCATTAGGATCTAATACTCATAAGAAGAAGTGTTATGGAAGATAATGATGTGCACAAAAGTGTATTTTGAATAGAGTAAACAAATGTTTTAATCAAAAATACAAGTAATATATAAAGTAAAGAGCACAATAAAACACAAATAATTTTACTTCCACTCACTTCAATGCACAAAAAATGTACAACTACCAAGGTGCTTTGCACACACAATGCTCATTAAGACTTATCAGGGTGCAAAGTAGTGCTTGGGGGATCACATAATTTTATTCTTCAATATTGATTTTTTATTGTGATCCAGTGTACTTAAGAATAAGTGGTTTTTATTTTGAAAGAAAGTTATGGTTTGCACAAGATACTTTACTATTCTTTCCAAGGTGCTCAACCTCACAATGCTTATTAAGGCTTATCAGGAGGTTCAAGTAGTGCTTGGTGGAGTTATCTTTGTCATTTTATTTAATGATTTTTGTTTTGTACAAAGTTCTCCGAATACACTTGTTTTGCAAACCAATATAATTTATGAAAAAGATAACCACTTTTCTTAACTTTTAAAAGTGCAAATAAAGGTTGTGTAGGTAAGATACTTGTGCAATTTTAATTCATTGTACTATTACAAAACATACACAAGCATTCTTAGATTAAACACATAAGTAGACAATGCCAAAATAAGTGAGTGAATAGCGATCATTATCAAACATAAAACATTTACTCATACTTATAGGCATGGCAAGCGTAGTTCTACAAAACTTTACAATATAATTGATGCACATATTAATAGATGTATCAAAGCATGATGAAAACAATGTTCAAAGTAGTTTGAAAAGATAAATTGCAACATTATAGAAGTTCTAAATCATGCTTGATTTTCTCAATGAGTCCATACAATATTTTTGATATTTTAAAGTTTGAACTCATAAGATTGATCTTGGACTTCCCGAGGACTACCTTGTGAGAGGTTCGCCCGGTACTAGGTGATATGATGGGATGATAACCCAAATCACCCTTTCACAAGATACAGGTAAAAAGTTAAGTTCAAAAATAACAATTTTTGATAAATTTTTGTTTTATATTTTTGTATTTGATTTTTGCTTTTAGAAATAGAATTTAAACAAATGACAAAAAACACAAAGGCAAAACATATAATTTTTTTTTTTGTAATTTGGCTTTTGTATTTTTATATTTGATTTTTCAAAAATATAATAAAAGCAAAAATGCAGAAATGAATAGTACACATAGATTAATATATTTTTAGGGATTTTTCAAAATTTTAAAAATACAGAAAACACATATACACGCTAGCGCTAGCGCGGGAAACAGTACACGATTTTTTATGATTTTGAAATTTTTAATCATTGATCTTGATTAAGTGTCCCAATAGTAGTTTCATGCAGAAATCTCAGATTTTTAGGCGATGTTTAGATAGTCCAAATTGCATGAAACATTAGCGATTTTCTATATGACTTTTCCAAATAAACTTTGCAAGTGATATATTTCATTATATCTCCATTTTAATATTTTTAAGGCTTATATTTACCAATGTAGTTAAGAAATGTAAGCATGATTGGACATGAATGAACAAGTCAAATATGCATGATTTTAGAGATTAACAATAATGTTCATGCACAATCATTCCATGGATAAGCCCTAGATGAGAGTACCCAGCCTGTATATCTTGGTAAACAAATAAAGTCTAACATAGACACTAATATTCTTTAGGTGACGATTTTATTTGATTTGATATCAAGATGATTCAAAGGTCTAAACTAGAAATAAATCGCAATATACACCAACCATTATAATATCAATTGTCATCAGTTAATATATCAATTATAATTCACATAAATGTGATAGAAATAATTATTTTTAGAAGACTTTTGATATGACTTACGATGTTAGAGAATTTTAGCAAAAGACATCAATAGATCATAGTGGTGTTTGTGAATTCTATATTCATTATGAAGATAAATTCTTTCAATACATTTTAGTGATTTTCCTTTAATTAAGAATTTTGATTTAGATCTTGAATTTTCTTTTAGATCAAGTTATTTAACTAAACCACTTGTTGGTGAAGGCTAAGAATCTTAATAGCCAAATAACCAGATTTAATTTGAAATATCTTATAGCAAATTTAGAGTTTGATTTATATGGATAATATAAGATATTTAGAAGCAATGAATATAAGAATTAAAGATAGGTCATCAAAATAAAATATGATTTTGAATTTTGATTAATTTGATTTGTAAGATCATATTTCCAATAATATATAAGATGACCATAACATGATAGCTTAAAAATAAGAAAACAAAAAGAAAAAGAAGAAGACATTTAGGCATATCATGAAGTAGAAATTTGTATATTTCATTTTGAAAATATTCTACTTCATGCATTTGGATGATACTAGTAGATAAGAGATTTAGGTATCCAAAGTTGACCATGTGTGATGGTTCCTTTGGGTACCCAAATGCATCGTGATGATTTTTGTGAAGACAAAGATGAATGAGTCCTTTCATGTGAAGTGAATGTTTCATTTTTAATTTTAGGCCTCCATTCAAACTTAGTTTTAGTATTATGTGTTTGCATCAAATTTCCATATTCATTAAATTTAGGCTTAAAATAATGATGACTGTTGAAATCATTTTTCATAGGAAACTTTTGCAAATTTGAATTTAATTTTGGATATGCATAGTTTTGTAAATAATGGTGATTTTGATTTACAAATTCTTTATGTTTCTTATTCCCATAATTAGACTTAGTTATGATATTCATATTCATATTCAACTTGTTTTTAGATATAGTTTGATATTGTGAATTAGTTTTTACAATTTTCATAAGCAAGTTGATTTTTGATTTTAATTCATCATTCTTGATCTTAAAATTATGTCTAGCTTTATTATAAGCGATTGTGTTGTTTTTAAGAGTGGAAACAATTGAATCTATATGATCTTGATAGTTATTTCTATATTCATCAAACGTTTCATCAATCTCTATAATTTCAATTTTATATTCTTTACACTTAGCACAATCATTTTCCAAAGATGAATTTTCTAAACATAATTTTTTATTTTGTTCTTTTATCAAAAGAAGTTCCTTTTCAAGTTCCTTGCATTTTTCTTTTAAGTTAACAAATTCCATACAAGGTGTAGTGTTTTCAACGAAGGAACCATGGATAGAACTAGATAAATTTGAATTTGATTGTTCATTAATTTTTTCCTTTAAATTTTTATTTTCTAAGCGCAAATGTTTATTAGCATTTTTTAATTTCTTAATTTTGCGCTTTGTAGTTTGAAGCAATTGTAATGTAGAAATAGAAGTACAGAAAATGGGATTTGATTTCCTTACATTGCTTTTGGGAGAGGCACGTTTTGAGCATATCATTTCTTTTACATCTTTTTGGCACTCCTCTTCCGAAGACAGTACTTTGTTGACGCCAGGAAAATCCTGACCTCAAGATTCGGACCGATGCAGCCCGAGGTTACTGATCCTGCGGTCCAACTCCACGGCTCTGATAGCTAAAATAGGAGAGAGAAAATGACTAAGCACACCCCAGGTGCTCCAGCAGGGAGGTCCCACCACGTACCCGGAAGTTTGGGAGAAACTTCCCCTCCGCAACCAAAAGCTGGGCGAGGTACTAGACGGGCATGGATTTGGCGAGTATCCAACTTGGGGGGACCTCGACCACTTCCCAAAGTGCCATTTCTAGTACCCATGGGGGTCTATTTATAGAGAAATCCTAGGGGGGGGGGGGGGGGGGGGGGGTACAGGCGAGTATACTGCCTCTGCTCGCGAGTTACAAGGGCTACTCGCCCATACTCGCGAGATACTCGCCCATACTCGCCCAAGCTCACCTCTGCTCGCCCCTTGCTCGCCATACTCGCCCCTTGCTCGCCATACTCGCCCCTTGCTCGCCATACTCACCCCTTGCTCGCCATACTCGCCCCTTGCTCGCCCAGCTCGCCTCTTGCTCCTGCTGGCTGAGTTGCCTTGTGTCTTGGACTGCCGGCTCCTGTGCTGACCCTTTGACCTTGACTTCAGCCTACGTGGCTTTGAATGGGCCTACCTCAGAGAATGAGGGTTGTACACACTTCTTCTTCCTTTTCATTTAATGTGTGCTCCATTGATCCGTCATGAGAGGAGCATTCTTGAAGACTTGTGTAAGCTTGCATATTCTCCGGTTCTTGCGATTGTTCCATACCTGCAGAAGGAGAATCATGCATTTCTTCAAGAAATTTCCATACTTTGTATGCACTAGAAAAACAATATATTAGTTTGAAAATATCTTGAGATAAAGCACAAAAAATAAAATGCATAGCTTTTGCATTTAGGTGGCGCTCTTGTTTATTTGATTCGTTCGCTGGTCTAACTATTGCTATATCCCATGCATTGATATCTACACTTTTAATAAATATTTCCATTAATAATTTCCACCCTTTATAATTTCTCCCTTCGAATAGAGGTGGTTTAGGAGACTTTTCTTCTTCATAAAAATTTACCCCACTAATAGAAGCGAGATCATGAGACGCCATTATTCCCGATTGTTAAGCCGATTTGGAATAACCTGGCTCTGATACCACTTGTTGGATTGGTCGGCGCCCTTAGGGGGGGGGGGTGAATAAGGGTTTTCAAAAACTTTAGATTATATTTATAAATCTTTGAAATATTGCAATATTAAAACATGAAGTCAAGTAAAACAAAAAGGAGAGACAAGCTTTATTGATATTAAATAAGTTTTACAAAACTTGATCTCAATGGCGCTAGAGATCGGAGGCGAATAATAAAAGCTCTTTTCATTTTCAATCCCGACTCGCTTCCCCACGAACCGGTGGCCCTAGCCTTCTCCTTCCCGGATTCGGCCTCAAGCCGCTCTAGCCAATCCTTCCCCGGATGTGTCCTCGAGCACCCCCTAGACCTAGCCTAGATCGAGTCGCCAACACGAGGCGAATTTCAGACCTAAGTCCTACCCCAGACCTAGTCGCCAACACGAGGCGATTTCACTACCGTTTACAAAGTAAGATAAATAAAATAATAAAACTTCCCTTAAGATGAACTTCTGAAGTCGGAGACGAAGATCCGCTGTAGAATCAGCGTTTGTCGAAGCGGACTTCGTCTGGATTCGGCGTGATGGAATTCTCCTTCAGAAATTGCATAGCTTCGCTAAGACTTCAAGTTTCGGCCAAGATAGCCTCTGGAGTTGTAGCACTACCTCTCTCTCTCTGATGGTGTATGCAATAAGTGTTCGAAAACAAGAGGAGAGGGGGTCCTTTTATAGCCCAGGCGCTACCGCCGGCGCTACCGCTACCGTCGGCGCTATCCCTGATTATGAAACATTTTGCGCGGCAGGATCTTCAATCCGCGGCAACCTTGCTTTTATTCCTTCTGTGTTCAGCTCTACCGCCAGCGTTATCCGCTACCGCCAGGCGTTAGCGCCTTCTATAATCAGCTCCTGGAATTGCGCTATTCATCGCTAGCGCCCCGCGCTAGGTGCTACTGCCGGCGCTAGTGAGCCTCTTCGAATTCTGGCCTCAATTTTGGGGGCAGTCATCATGAGTACTCCTTGAGTCATATGGACTATGTTAACCTGCACACTTGAACACACAAGATCAAATACACATAGGATTTGTTATTCTCAAACCTAGGAGATGCGGAAGACCATGTTCCAACAGCTCGTACATTAGAAAGCGACCTGGAGCGAACCCAGCGGTGAAAGGGTTTTGCGGCAAAGCAGGGAGAAGGAAAGCCTTCTCAGTCTCATCTCAGTGGAAGTCCGAGGGCAACCGATGGAAGAAGAAGCCCCGTCCTAGTGGGCCTGGGGAGAGGAGTGGCGCACCTTCGGGAGATTTTCGCTCCAAAGGTCCGTTTAGTTGTTTCAAGTGTGGCAAGGTGGGTCACATAAGTCGGTTTTGTACCGAGGGCGCATCTGAGCCAGAGCCGAGGCAGGAACAATCGGTGCATTCCGTCCCTAGTGTTGCGGAGAAAGGGAAGGCGGCAGAGTCGAGTGCTTCGCGTTTCCATCTGGTGCTGCCTAGAGCGTATAATCTTGGGCAGTAGGAAGCGATTCGTCAACCCGACATGGTGACAGGTACGAAAAGTTTAAGCATTCATTTGTTACGGTAATGTAGCTTGCGACCTTTCATGTTTCTATGCACGTGGTTAGGTTTTGTTCTAGTTTCGGGCTACCCCTCTCGAGTGTTGTTCGACATGGGAGCATCACACTCTTTTCTCACGGAATGCTTTATCCGGAGGGTTGGCGCTGAGTCCGTTGAGGCAGAGGTGGAGCTGAGCGTGCGCATGCCGAATGGGTCTTTCATGACCGCCGTGAGGAAAGGACGTATTGTGTTGCAAATTTGTGATTGTGATTTCGAGTTGGTAGCAGCGATTCTGCCACTAGCCGAATTTGATGTTATCTTAGGGATGGACCGGATTGCAGAGCAGCGAGCTAGTATCGACTTCCAGTTGAAGGTGGTAACCATGAGAGGCAAGGGTAGAGAAGAGGTAGAGTTTGAAGGCCTAAGCAGAGTGGCTTGCTCCATGATTTCCTCCATGCAAGTGAGGCGTGCGATAAACCAAGGAGGCGAGGCATTCATAGATTTGTTGGAGACTCACTCCACAAGGTTGGCTATTGGAGATGTTCCGGTGGTGGAAGAGTTTGAGGATGTATTCCCCGAGGAGCTTCCGGGAGCACCTCCTAAGCGTGAAATCGATTTTTTGATAGAGTTTGTACCGGGTGCGAGGCCGGTGTCGTGTCCTCTGTTTAGGATGGCACCGAAGGAACTTGCCGAGCTTAAGGTTCAGTTGCAAGAATTGTTAGAGCAAGGGTACATTAGGCCCAGCTCTTCATCTAGGAGTGCGCCGGTATTGTTTGTAAAGAAAAAGGATGGAAGTATGCAGTTGTGCATTGACTACCGTGAGCTAAATAAGTTGACCGTCAAGAATAAATATCCGATTCCCCGAATCGATGATTTGTTCGACCAGTTATTGGGGTCGGTGGTGTATTCCAAGTTGGACTTGAAGTCGGGGTACTACCAGAAGAGGACATTGACAAGACAGCATTTGGGACTCGGCATGACCACTATGAGTTTTCGGTGATGTCGTTCGGACTGACGAACGCGTCATCTGTGTTCATGGATTTGATGAACAGGGTTTTTCGATCGTTTTTGGATTCGTTAGTGGTGGTGTTCATAGATGATATTTTGGTATATTCGAAATCGGAAGCGGATCATGAGTCTCACTTGAGGCTAGTATTGCAGACTCTAAGGGAGAACCAGCTTTATGCGAAGTTCTCAAAGTGCGAGTTCTGGATCGGGAAAGTGGCATTCTTAGGCCACGTGATCAGTGGAGATGGGGTGGCGGTAGATCCGGCAAAGATTGAAGCCATTAGAGATTGGCCTATTTTGAGAACCATGGAGGAAGTCCGGAGTTTCCTTGGACTAGCCGGTTATTATAGAAGGTTCATGGAGAACTTCTCACGGGTGGCATTGCCCCTCACCACTCTTACTCGCAAGGACCAAAAGTTTGTGTGGATGCCGGAGCTAGTGTGCCCGTGCGTTTGAGAATTTGAAGGAAAGGTTGATGTCTGCTCCGATCCTCAGTCTTCCTATTGGGACGGAAGGATTTCAGATTTTCAGTGACGCATCAGGTTGCGGTTTGGGTTGCGTGCTGGTGCAGCATGACAATGTGATAGCTTATGGGTCAAGGCAGTTAAAGACTCATGAGAGGAATTACCCCATCCATGATCTGGAGTTGGAGGCGGTAATCTTTGCTTTAAAATTGTGGCGGCACTACATATATGGTGCAAAGGTGGAGATCTTCACGGATCACAAAAGCCTGAGGTATCTCCTAGACCAAAAGGATCTGAATATGCGGCAACGTAGGTGGGTCGAGTTCCTTGGGGACTACGACATGGAGATTCAGTATACACCAGGCAAACCCAACGTGGTGGCAGATGCCTTGAGTAGGAAGTACTCCGGGCAAGGTAATCGGATTGAGGCGCATGACGAGCGTTTTGTGCGAGACTTGGAGTCTCTTGACATTTCTTGTGTGGCTAGAGGTGAGTCTAGCGTGGCTCAGTTGAACTGAATTGAATTGCAGCGTGATATAACGGATTGAATCCGAGAGGCGACTAGTGCAGACGAAGAGTGCCAACGGTTGGTGTTGGAAGCTTAGCAAAGCGAAGGAAATGCTTTGGAGATGGTCGGTGGGATTTTGAAAAGAGACGGAAGGGTTTGTGTTCCGCGCTTTGGCAAGCTCCGCGAGGAGTTGATGTTTGAGGCTCACTTTACAAAGTACTCCATTCATCTAGGTAGTACAAAGATGTACTCGGATATGAAGACATCCTTTTGGTGGCCTGGGATGAAGCGGGATGTAGCTGAGTATGTAAGCCGGTGTCAGACTTGTTCTTTAGTGAAGGCTGAGTGTCAAAGGCCCGACGGGTTCTTGAAGCCTCTTCCTATCCCCGAATGGAAATTCGACGATATTTCCATGGATTTTGTGCATGGGTTGCTTCGATCGCAGTAGGGTAACAATGCGATTTGGGTGATAGTGGATCGCCTAACCAAGGTGGCTCACTTCATTCCGAATCAGAAGGGTGATGGCGTGGAGAAGCTCGTAGAGCTTTATGTTCAAAATATTGTGCGGTTGCACGGGATTCCTAAGAGCATTGTTAGTGATCGCGATGGGCGGTTCACGTCGAAGGACTGTGGGTTATTGCAGAAAAGTTTAAGCACCAAACTCAAGTTTAGTACCGCATTCCATCCGCAGACCGATGGTCAGACAGAGCGAACGAATCATACTTTGGAGGATATGTTGAGGATGTGTGCTCTTGACTTTGGTAGAAGTTGGGAAGACCACCTTTTCATGGTGGAGTTCGCTTATAATAATAGCTTCCAGGCGAGTATCAAGTTGGCGCCATACAAAGCATTGTATGGAAGGAGGTGTCAAACGCCGATGTCTTGGGCAGAGGCGGGAGACACTAAGCTTTTGAGAAAGCAAGTGGTTGCGGATGCTTGAGAGATCGTGCGGACGATTCAGGAGCGCATGAAGGTTGCTCAGGATCGGCAGGCGAAGTATTTTAACGCGCGCCATAGAAATATGGAGTTTGCAGTGGGCGACATGGTCTACTTGAAGATCAAGTCGTTCATGGGCGTTTCGCGTGTGCGGCGACTCAAGAAGTTGAGTTTGAGATATTTGGGTCTGTTCGAGGTTACGGAGCGTGTAGGCGAGCAGCCTATCGTTTGGCTCTTTCCGCTGAGCTGAGTGGATTACATGATGTTTTCCATGTCTCTGCGTTGAGGAAAGCTTTGGTAGAGACAAGCGTCGTGGTTGAAGCGGCGACGGTGCCGGTGATGGAGGATCTGAGGACGAGGGTTTGTCCGATCTGCGTGGAGGACTCGGAAGTCCGACAGTTGCGTAGCAAGGAAGTCAGGCTTGTAAAGGTGCGATGGGATGAATTCTCTTGGGAGCGTGAGCAAGAGATGCCGAAGGACTTCCCAGAACTTTTTGCATCAGGTATGCATCGCAGTTTTCTATTTCAGTTTTGAAATTTTGAGGATGAAATTCTTTTAAGGGTGGTGGAGTTGTAACACCCCAGTTTTGCTGATCTGAGAGTTAAAGCCGCGTGTTAGGTCTTCATCGCTGGGAACTTCCGTAATGTCAGATTTTTCTTGACGCACGATCGTGCATTTTCTTGACGCACGATCGATCGGACCGTGCATGCTTTTCGGCTGGCAAAATATTGTTCTGACTTTGATCGTGCATTTTTACGCACGGTCGTGCGTTCGACCGTGTGTTCGCAAACTAATGGAACCAGATCCATAAATAGCAAAATCTGGGCGTCCGTTTGGTTTAGATCTTGATCGGACGGCTGTGAGGGGTTCGTGGGAGAACCCTAAGTAGGGCTGAGGGGGGTTTCCCCTCTTCTTTTCTTTCCATCGTGGGTTTTGAGGGTTTGAGAGGGAGAAGGGCTTTGGAGGAGGAAGAGAGCTAGATCCCGCCATTGTTGGAGCTTCGGAACTCCGTTCCTCGATCTGAGACCGGCAGCGCGTAGGGGATGTCGAGATGCTTCTTCTCCTCCATTCGTTTACAAGTTTCCCATGGCTAGGAGGAAATCTCAAAACTTAACGACATTTCTCCTCCCGGTCCTTAGGATGCGTGCATGGCATCCCTTTTTCCTCTTTATTTTCTGCATTTTGGCACTGAGTCCATCGAGTGAGAGGGATCCGGGTCTCCTTGGTTCAAGAGGAACCATCGAGTTTATTGAGTCCATCCCCGACATGACTTGCACTAGAAATCCGCTCCGTTAGTGGATTAGGCATTGTGGTTGAAGCTGGTTTCACGACCGTTGGTCCGATTCGGTGATGTTGATTGACGCGCATTTTAGGGGTTTTGCTAGAAATATGAATACGACGAATTCGTCGACGTGATGCCCTTGTAGCTTCGTATGTTAACGAATATGGTTTTCGAGCGGGGAAAATAATGTGCGTGTTATGAGGCGTGTGATTCCTAGTGATGTGCGAAGGCGTGATTTGTTCTTTGTGGTCGGTTGGCTATCCCGTGAATGCCAGAATTCATGTGTGGAGAGTGTCCCGGCAAGACAAGTCCCTTCGGTGTTGGCGGTAAGAGCAAGTGAGCTGTTTGACAAGCCCGATGGCATGGTGGGCCAGGCGCGGTGGGTCACAGCGTGAGCTCTTGGCCTTGGGCTGCGATGCCCATTGGTGGAAGTGTTGAGTACCCCGTGGTTGTGCTGTGTTCACTGTTGGTGGCAAGAACATGTGAGCTGTCTGACAAGCCTGATGGCATGGTGGGCCAGGCGCGGTGGGTCGCAGCGTGAGTTCTTGGCCTTGGGCTACGATGCCCTTTGGGGCAAGTGTCGAGTACCCTGTGGTTGTGTTGTGGATGTATGATGATGTGTTAGATTCATATGCTTTAGGGTGCCTTGGGTGAAACCCGGGTTGCATTCATATTGCATTTGTAGGCCCCTTTTATTACTTGCTCAACATAGAAACGTGGATGATGTTTGTGACACTCATGCCTGTTGTTTATGTTGCTTTTCTGTATATACATGTGCATACGAAGTGCTGACTTGCAGGATGATGTAGTTCCCCGGAGTCCGCTAGGACGGCCGGGAGGAGGGGTGTTGTTACACCGTTTGTGGTCATCCATAGCTGACCCTCGTTTACCGCTCTTTGTGATTTGGATGCAGGCCAAGGATCGCAGGCCGGAACCAGCTTGCAGGCCAAAAAGGTCTAAAGCTTCATGAAGTGTTTACTTAGCTTCCTTGTCATTCTGTACTTGTCTTTTGTTATTTCCGGCTTGCATGTCGAGGTAGCTTAGGGAAGCTAGTTTTTCCCCTTTGGGGATTTCGTATGTGTGTTGAATGTTTGATGACTTGAACACTAGTTTTGTAAGGCCTTAAGGCTAGTTTTGCTCTTTTGTAGTTGTGGACAATCTCTGTGTTTCTTAGTTTTGTTTCCGCTGTGTTATCTTAGTTTTGAGTTGGGTAGTTATAGCATCATTTAATACTGAAGCTGTGGCAGTTATATGTTGTGGGGTCCCGGCCGGACCTATATTATATAGTCATTACAGGGGAGGTGTTACAAACGCCACTAGCGATAGTGTGAGTGGTGGTGTGTGAATGTAAGCCAGCAGTTGATGTAAACATGCCACTTACGAGAGTGCGAGTGGTGGTGTGCAAATGTAAGCTAGCAGTTGATGTAAGCACGCCATCTGCGAGAGTGCGAGTGGTTGTGTGCGAATGTAAGCCAGCAGTTAATTTATGCACGCCATCTGCGAGAGTGCTAGTGGTGGTGTACGAATGTAAGCTAGCAGTTGATGTAAACACACCATCTGCGAGAGTGCGAGTGGTGGTGTGTGAATGTAAGACATCAGTTGATGTAAACACGCCACTTGCGAGAGTGCGAGTGGTGGCGTGCGAATGTAAGTCAGCGGTTAATGTCAACACATCGCTTGCGAGAGTGCGAGTGATGGTGTCCGAGTAGGGGAGAGCAATTAACAGATCAATTAGCGATAGCATGCAAATGAGAAAAAAGAGTAACGAGCCTATCACGGGCATGCGCGTGAGAGATTAGCGGATGATGACAAGAAAAAGTAGAAAGACTCAGTTAAATAGACAAATCACATTTCATTTCATTCTCGAGGTGTTTACAAAAGGAGGGTCTCGCCCCGTACACGTGATCAAAGAAAAAGGAAAAGGAAGAAAGGTCTTCAGGGCTGGTCGGCATACTTCTCACTAGAAGAGTCCTAGATCTAGTCAATGGATGGGGGGGGGGTGCCATCCTCTCGCGAAAGATCAGCTTCACCTTCCAGCACCGGCACCGACACCGGGTCGAAGAACTCAGGCAAATGATCGCGAGCTCTGAGCCTCTCTTTTCCTTTGTTCAGCAGCCCGACGGTCACAGCCTTCCGATCGCGTGCCTCGCCGCTCGCTGGGCGACTCCCTGCATCATCACCTTGATTTCATAATTTGTATATCGATGCCGAGTGCACGGTTCCCCGGGAGGCGGCGAGGCAGTGGCCTCTTGCAGGCGCTTGGCCTCAGCCTGTAGTTTCATGTTTCATAGATCCGCCTGATCTGATCGCATTGTTAGGAAGTCCATGTTCGCGGTGCTCTGAAGAAGGAAAGGAGGAAAAAGTTAGCTTGCGGAAAGGAAGCGAAAGGTAGAAGCGCGAGAGCGGATGTGTTGTCGGTATCACTTACGACACGAACGGAACTCTCGGCGAGAAGTCTCTAGGCGGTATCCAGTTACTCCTTCAATGACTTGACCTGCGCACAAGCCTCAGCTCGTGTTCTCTCCACCTCATCAAGGTTTTGCGTGAGGGTGATACTGCGGCGCGAGGACATATGCGCCAGCTACAAGGTGCGCAAGTGGGCGCGCGCTGCCTCATGCGTGAGTGATGCGTAAAACTATATCCGCAAATGACAATGACAAGTGTACCGTATTGAAAGTAGTATAGGTTTACATAAACCAAGGTCGTATTAGACTCGGGGCAGTTGAGTAGTCTTACTTCAAGAAAATCTCTATTATTTCATCAATTAAAACTTTTATTTGGTTTTTGCACTAACGAAAAAGAAGAATTAAGATGAAGATTAAAACAATAGATTAGATGATTAGCACTCGATCTTGAGTCACCTTGGAAATAATATAGAAGAAAAATAATAGTTCTAAATCTCTTAAGAAAACTGCTTCGACCGTGGACGTTCCCGAATTCTAAACCCACCTCTGTCGAGGATGCATTCAACTGAGTTTAGGTTGATCAATCGAACTTTCGCTCTAGAATCAAAACCCCTAAAACTCGCTTTATCGTAGTGAACCCCTCTATTGGATTTGACTCCAATACGGGAGATTTATGTAATCCTCTCTTGAGGGTTGCATGCAACTCTCTTTATCCTTGAATGATCAATTCGTATTATAAACCAAGGGTAAATTATATAAGAAAACATATATGAGAATTATATATCGAAGATATAATCTCATCAAAAATAAATCAAGGGTAAATTATAAGCAATTCTAGAGAAGAGAAGAAGAACTCTAATTTACTTCATGGATTATATTATTCCTTGGATCATCTCGACCGAGTACTAATAGAGATTTAGCTACTCATTGAGATTAAGGAATCAATAGAAATAAAGGAATACATAATGACAATGAGAAATAGAATAAGAGAAAAAGAACTATTTTATTGATTTGCAAAGGAAATTACAAGCTAAGAAAAAGAGATTACAAGCTAATTAAAATAGAATTACAATTGAAAAGAAAGAGAGAGAAGTGCAAGAACTAGAAACAGGAAAATAATACAAGAAAAAGAAGACTTCAACTCCAGAAATTCATCCTTGAACTTCTGGTGGAGCTGGCTTTAAATAGCTGAAAAATTGGGGTTACACGCCCGTGACCAAGGGTGTGTAAGGGGCATGATCAGCTGATGCGGGAAGGGCATCGTCTGGCTTCAATGCGGGCATTTCATACGTGTCGTGCCCCTCTATCACGCCCCCATGATCGAGGGCATGTAGCCATCAAACAGTGTGCTGGCGGGAAGCTTCTATGGGAAAGAGCGTGGGATAGTTCACGCCCGTGACCAGGATGTCACATCCCAGGGTCACGCCCGTGACCTGGGGCATGTAACTTTAAATGATGTGGCTTGCTGATCTGGCTGCATGAGGTAAGTCGTGGGTGTGACATTTAGTCACGCCCCCAGGTCACGCCCGTGACCTGGGGAGTGTACTTGGCGAAACTTCATGAAATTGACATGTGTGGCCGCGGCAGGTCTGGAACACATCTTGGGGTGTCACGACCCCTAGTCACGCCCGTGACCTTGGGGCATGTATGCTGCATTTTTGTTCAATGCTCCCAGAAAACCTAAAAACATAGATTTAGTTTAAGTTAGCTCATAGAAATGAAAAGAAACAAATTAAATGAGAAATATCATAAAAATTATATAAATTCCTATTAAAATAGTGTTAAAATTATACTAAAGGATGAGTACAAAAGTACTCATCAAACACCCCCATACTTGAGCTTTTGCTATTCCAGAACAAAAGAATGAGGAAATAATTACAAGACATCGATATTATTTCTAATTAACTAAATTTTTATTAAACTAAGAGTAAGTTAAAAGAAAATTCTAGGAATTCAAGAATTAAGTCATAAGTTATGGTGATAATTTAAAAAGAGAAATTTGTTTAGCTAACTACTTCTCAAGATAACTATTTAGCGACCAAAATTATAAAAAATTTCAAACAAAATTAGATTGAAATTATAGACACTCTAACATAAAAGAAGCTTAAGGAGAAGACACCTACTAAAATATTGCTCTCTTAATAATTTTATTTAGGACTAGAATCAATAGAATTGGCTAGGGATGGATTTTGACAAAATGGCAAATGAAGAGAAACTAAAATAGTTTTGATGAATTTTATCTTTTCACCTTATTTGAATACGAATTTGTATATGTTTAGGAAAATAATGAATTTTATCCTCTTATTCCCATGATATATGATCTTTTTTTCTACAGATATTTTTTATATTTGCCAACAAAGGGTGAGGGTAAGGAAATACTTCTAGTTTATAAATTAAATTATTTTGAGAGCAAATTTTTTAGTGGAATGAAATTTCCTAAGATTTTAAAGTTAGTATAGAATATAATAAAAATCTAAAGATGCTTAGCCAATTTACCATAAAGTGAAGCTATTTAGAATTAAAATGAGAATTAGTGCTAAATAGTTTCTCTAATCGAATTAAAACATAAAATGTTTCTTAAAACTAAATTACTTCAAATTAAACTTTAACAAATTCTGATTAAATAAAATATTAACTAAATTAAAAATGTAAGAATACTTATAATCAGCCCTCAAACTAGATTTCTAGAAAAATAAAAACAATAAGTACATGGGATATATATATATATATAAATATTTGTTTTATTCTTGGACATCCCTAGGTCTACCCGGTGAAAAGTTCACAAGGTACTAGGAGGTGTGATGGGATGACAAGCCCAAACCTCCCTTCCCAAGAAATTAGATTTTTTATGAATTTTATAAATATTTTTTTTCTTTTTATAAATTGAAAAGAAAGTCTAGAAAACTACACTACACCCCATACTTAAAGTTAAACATTGTCCCCAATGTTTAAAACTATGTATGAAGTATCATCAAGGAAATAAAATAAAAAATGCAGTAAATGAAAGGAGGGGAGAAGAGGGCTTCCCTGGTTGGTAGATTGGGTTGCCGGATCAAAAACCTGAAAAAGAAGTTAAAACAAACAAAGCAAAAACAAGAAAAAGGATAACGTTGGGGTGACTCCCAAAAGCGTTTTGTTTACCGTCTCGTAGCTTGACTAAGTGACGATTGTCTTTTTAAATGTTTTGGAAGTCTATTATTTCTATGTCTTTGGACGTTGCGTTGCAGGGGTCATATAATTTTTAACTATGTTCGTTGACCTTGAAAGAGCCTTTTTCAGGCGCTCTATTAGCATGGTCCCATATGGGCAAACTTCTTTTACTATGAAGGGACCAGACCATCGGGATTTTAATTTGCCCGGAAAAATCTTAAGTCGAGAATTATAAAGAAGGACTAAGTCACCCGGAGAAAAACTTATTGGATTTTTAATTTTTTTATCATGATAAAACTTTGTGCGCTCCTTATAAAATTTGTTATTTTCATAGGTGTTTGCACGCCATTCATCTAATAATTCATCTAATTCATTTATTTGAAATTTCCTATGTTCGGAGGCTAAGTTTAAATCCAAATTTAAAAATTTTAGCGCCCAAAAAGCATGATGTTCTAATTCTACCGGTAAAAGGCAAGCTTTTACATAGACTAATCGGTACGGTGTACATCCGATGGCTGTTTTGTACGCTGTCCGATATGCCCATAGTGCGTCGTCTAATTTTTGCGACAAATCCTTCCTATTAATGGACACAGTTTTTTCTAATATTCTTTTTAATTCACGATTTACTACCTCTACTTGGTCATTTGCTTGTAAGTGGTAGGCAGTAGAGAGCTTGTGTGTAACTCCATACTTTGCTAAAATTTTAGCAAGTTGGTTGTTACAAAAATGTGTGCACCTATCACTAATTAGTGCTCAGGGTGTGCTAAATCGTGAAAATATATTTTTTTAAAATTTACGATGACTCTCGCGTCATTGGTGGGAAGGACTTGTGCTTCCGCCCACCTTGACACGGAATCGACCGCAACAAAGATATATTTATTATTATAATACGAAGGTAGCGGACCTATGAAATCTATTCCCCATAAATCAAAAATTTTGCATTCTAAAAATATATTTTGGGGCATTTTGTCCTGGTTAGAAATGTTACCTGACCTTTGGCATTTATCGCATTTTCTCATAAAGACGTGAACATCTTTGAATAAGGTGGGCCAATAGAAGCCCGCCTCAAGCACCTTTCTAGTGGTCTGGTTTGATTGATAATGACCACCGGTTGGTCCTTCGTAGCAGTGCCACAAAATTTGGATGCCTTCCTCGCTTGATGTACACCTTCTTACCACTTGGTCTGCGCAGACACGAAATAAAAAGGGGTCCTCCCAAAAATAATTTTTCAAGTCTGAAAAGAATTTCTTCTTTTGTTGACTTGAGAAATCTTTTGGTAGGACCTGGGTCACTAGATAGTTGGCAAAATCTGCGTACCAAGGGGTGTGAGAAGTCATTACCTTTTCGACGGAGAGGAGGCGCTCTTTAGGGAATTTATCATCAATTTCGGCCTCCACTAGTGCTCGTCCAGCCAGATTATCCAACCGTGAGAGGTGGTCGGCCGCAACATTCTCAGCTCCCCTTTTGTCCTGGATCTCAAAATTGAATTATTGCAGTTGGAGGATCCACCTTAGTAGTTGGGGTTTTGCATCTCCTTTATTTAATAAATACCAGAGAGCAGAGTGATCTGTAAAGACAATAATTTTCGAAAGCATTATATAAGATCGAAATTTATCAAACGCAAAAATTATAGCCAAAAATTCCTTTTCCGTTGTTGTATAATTTGCTTGCTCGGATGTTAGATTTTTGCTTGCACAATAAATCGGGTGTAAATATTTATTCACTCATTGGCCTAAAATAGCCCCTACAATAAAATCGCTTGCATCGCATATGATTTCGAGTGGTAAAGACCAATTTGGTGCGCGATTAAAATTGGCGAATTGATATGTTCATTTTTAATTTTATTAAACGCCTTAAGACATTCTTCATCAAAATTAAATGCGGTTTCTTTTTCTAATAATTGTGTTAGCGGTTTTGTAATTTTTGAAAAATCTTTAATAAACCGTCTATAGAAACCCGCGTGTCCTAAAAAACTTCTAATTGATTTAACATTGGTTGGGGGAGGAAGTTTTTCCATGACTTTGATCTTGGTCCTATCGACCTCGATCCCTTTACTTTAGACTTTATGTCCGAGGACTAATCTCTCTTGGACCATAAAGTGGCACTTCTCCCAGTTGAGTGCCAAATTCGTGTCTTCGCAGCGTTGAAGAACACGATCAAGATTATTTAAACAATTTGTAAAAGAATCGCCAAAGACAGAAAAATCATCCAGGAAAACTTCCATGACGTCTTCTACTAGTTCATTATAAATTGCCAACATACATCTTTGAAATGTAGTCGGCGCGTTGCAAAGACCAAACCACATTCTTCGATATGCAAAGGTGCCGAAAGGACAGGTGAAGGTGGGTTTCTCTTGGTCTTCGGGTCCAATTGGGATTTGAAAATATCCCAAAAGACCATCGAGAAAATAGTAGTGTGAATGACCAGATAAGCGTTCTTAGATTTGTTCAATAAAGGGCAACGAAAAGTGATCCTTGCGGGTATCATCATTTAATTTCTTGTAATCGATGCATACTGATGATTAAAATTTATTTGAGAGCGCCGCAAAAGCTTTCCGGGGTGCGGGTAGAATTTGGCGGGTGCGTTCGAGGCATCTCGCGAGTACTCATACTTCGAAGCATCTCGCGAGTCTTTCCTTCTTTCGGAATATCGACGACCACGCCGCGGCGGCGGCGCCGAATTCAATTAAAATTATATAGAAATGGAGAGTTTTTGCGAAGTTTTCGTATCGTTATTATCCAAACTAATCATTCGAAAAGGCAAGTATACCTTATCGCGTATAGTATAAGATAAATTTTTAGAAAATATAAGGTCGTATTTTTCCAAGGTCGTGTCGATTATTGTTACTTTAGAAATACGCTATTATTTTATCAAAAAGATCGATTGATTTTTACGTTTGCAATAATTTAGAAAGCGAAAATGATAATAATCGCGGGCTTGGTGTGCATTTAGCAAAAACCAAGAAAAGCGATAGCAAAGAAAAGAACACACTAAATGAAAAACTCACGCACTCTACGGAAATTTAAATGACTTAATTGAAATAGAGAAGAAAAGCTATCTCATATACGCACGCATTCTACGAAAATTAAAGAAAGCAATAAAGCTAAGCTATGAAAGCTTTAAAATCTAATTATGAAAGCATTAAAATCTAAGTTATGAAAGCATTAAAATTAAAGCATTAAATCTAAATTATGAAAGTAATAAAATTAATATCATACACACACACAAACACTTTCATAAATAAATAAAAACTAAAATAAAAACAAAAACATTAAAATTTACACTCATACACTCACACTCAATATGAACAAAAGAAGAACAAGAAAAACAAGAAGAACAAGAAGAACAATATATTTATTATATATATAACTACTTTTTGCAAGAAAGTCTAAACTTAGAGGACAAAAGAGCTCAAACTAGGGCTTAGAAAACACACAAACAAACTCACAAACACTCAAACAAAACTCACAGAACACTAAAAAAAAGAAAACTTACTTAGGTTCTAAAATATATGAACCCTTAAAATAAGGGAAAGCACACCTTATTTATAGGCAAAAAATGGGCTGCAATTAGCAAAAAAAATAAATATTTAGGACCTAGTGGGAAGTAGCTGGCTATTTCTAGAAGGGAAGAGGCATGTTTGTCTTGAGTGCTGGTGGGGTGCGAATAGCAGCTGGAAGCTGGCGGTTTCTGGATTGAGATTCGTCGAGCGCCTGGACTGAGAGCTGGTGGGCTGGGAGAGATTTCGTCGAACGCAGGGAAGATTCGTCGAACTGGGTTGGGCGCAAAATTCATTGAACACTGGGAGGTTCGTCAAACGCAAATCTGGTCTCAGCGGGCTGCGAGTTCGTCGAGCTCCTGTAGAAATATATGTATATATATAATATATATATATAATAGTTATATATAATACTTAATATTTCGTCGAACGCCGCAGAAGTTCGTCGAACGCAGAGCGGTGTTCGTCGAACGCAGCTTGCTGAGCGTTCGTGGAACGCAGCTTGCGGAGCGTTCGTCGAATGCAGAGCGGCGTTCGTCGAACGCAGAGCGGCGTTCGTCGAACGCAGAGCGGCGTTCGTCGAACGCAGCTTGCGGAGCGTTCATCGAACGCAGAGCGGCGTTCGTCGAACGCAGCTTGCGGAGCATTCGTCGAACGTAGTGCGGCGTTCGTCGAACGCAGCTTGTGGAGCTTTCGTCGAACGAAGCTTGCATTTCGTCGAACGCAGGGCGCCGTTCGACGAATTCCTGCTGAGATTATATATTATTTTATTTTATTTTAATTTTTAATTTTTTAATAATAATAATAATAATTTTTTTATACTTTTTTTATTTTAATTTTCTTTTAATTTACATAATTATTTATATGATTATATTTAATATATATACTTTGTTATTATTTAATATATTATAAATTATAAATATATATTTACACAGATACATATATTATACATATATATTTTATTATATTTATAATATATTTATTATACATTATTATTTAAAAATTTTATTCATATATAAATATATTTACTTATTGTTACATAAATTCTGATTTATTTCATAATTAAATGACTCTTTTTTTTCAAAAAGATAAATATTTATATACATTAGATTAAATAAGAGATTTATACAATAATTTACATGCAATATGAACAAAATTACCCAAAATTAGGCTAAAATTTATACTAAGAATATGTAATATTTTCTATTCATCACATACCCGCGAACCCATAACAGTGCGGGTCAGAATCAACTCATTATTTTTGTTAGTGATTACCATTATTCCGCCCTTTTTAGGCACGACTTGCACTAGACTAACCCAAGTGCTATCACAAATTGGGTAAATAATTCCCGCGTCTAATAGTTTTATAATTTCATCTTTAACAACGTCTTTCATATTTGGGTTAAGGCGTAGTTGAGGCTGATTAGTACTGCGAGAATTATTTTCTAGATTTATTTTATGCATGCAAAATGAGGGATTTATTCCCTTAATATCAGAGATTTGCCACGCAATTGCGTGGCATTGATTATTAAAACTTTTGTTAATTCGGATATTTCTGAATCATTTAGCGCTGAAGAAATAATTACGGGCAACTTTGAATTATTTTCCAAAAAAAATATTTTAGATGCTCCGGGAGTTGTTTTAGTTCTAGGCTCGGCAGTTCTTCATAGGATGTTTTAATTTTTAAATTATTTAAATTTATTTGTTCAAATTTAAGCTGCCGAGCCATTTCTTTTAAACAAAATAAAGTTTCAAACTCCAAATTTTCAACAAAAGGAGAAATTAATTCAGCAAAAGACAATAATTCTTCTTCAAAATTTGATTCTAACGTAAGACCAGAATCATTGTTGGGAAGCGCATTTCTCATTGATTGATTTACATTAAAAATAATTTCTTCCTCCCCAACTCGTAGGAGAAGCTTTCCGTTACTTACATCGATAATTGCCCGAGTGGTGGCTAGGAAGGGTCGGCCGAGTATGAGGGGTACTTCAGCGTCCTCTTCGATATCCACTACAACAAATTAGACAAGGCGTGTTTAATTAAAATCTATGGCGGCGTTTGTAAAAATGCCGCAAAAAAAATGCCGTAGTAGATGTTATTTGTTGTATTGATCAAGGATGACAAAGTCTACTGGAAAGATAAACTTGTCAACCTTCACTAGCACATCCTCAATGACCCCGATTGGGCACTTAACGGACCGATCCCTAGTTGGATGCTTATATTACTTGGGCTTGGGGTGCCCAAAACCAAGCTTCTTAAATAAAGAGAACGACATAAGATTTATGTTAGCTTCTAGATCGGCCAAGGCGTGTTTAATTAATAAATTACCGAACAAACACGGGATAGAAAACCGACTCGGATAATTTAATTTTTCTGGCAATTTATTTAAAACAATCGCCGAACATTCTGAGTTAAGATAAACGCGAGAAATATCTTCAATTTTCTTTTGATTTGATAGTAAATCCTTGAGATACTTTGTGTATTTAGCCATTTGAGAGAGTGCCTCGCAGAATGGAATATTAAATTGAATTTGTTTTAAAATATTTATAAATGTTTTGTATTGCTCCTCGTTGCGCTCATTTTGAATTTTAGAAGGATGGGGGATTGAGGGAGTTTGAATTTTGCGTGGAGCTGAATCAGAAGAAATAAAATGCGGAGGAGAGGATGAAATGTTTACCTCGGGCTTGACCAAATTTGTAGGAGAAACCTCCTTTCCGCTACATAGGGTTATAGCGTTGGTGCTCTCCCGTGGATTGGGCTCAGTATTGCCCGGTAGAGCTCCTTGCTGGCGTTCGAAGAACATTTTAGCGAGCTGTCGAATTTGATTTTCCAAGCTTTTTATAGATCCGGATAGATTTCGGATGTTAGACTCAATGGAGGCAACGTATTTAGTGAAGAGGGCTAGTATGGTGGCGGTGAAGCGAATCCGCGGGGATTCACTTATGGTGGACGTTGAGCATTATTGGGGTTGCTCCATGAAAAATTAGGATGGTTCCTTACACCCGGATTATAGCTATTATTAAAAGGAATATTATTATTCGGGTTATAAGGAGGAGGGTAGGAGTTCCCCATATAATTTACTTGCTCATGATTAAAATTATTATTACAATTAAAATTATTATTATTAGCCCAATTGGTGGTGGAGAAAGCAGACATCTCCGCCACTTGCTTTGTGAGCATTTCTACTTGAAGTGCTAAGTTAGGGGTGGCCTTGACTTCAAAGTGTCCGGTCGGCTTGTTAGGGCGCTACCGTGGTGCATTCCACTGATAAGCATTCATGGTCATCTCCTCAAAAAGCTCTTAAGCGGCCTCGGGGGTTTTGTTATTAAGGGTCCCCAGTGGTCGCATCAATCATCTGTCACGTTTGGAGATTCAAACCATTGTAGAAAGTTTGAACTTGTTACCACACAGGAAGAGCATGATGAGGACATCTCCGCAACAATTCCTTGAAGCACTCCCATGTATCGTAGAGAGACTCCGAGTCTATTTGCATGAAGGAGAGAATGTTCGTACATATTTTAGCAGACTTTGCAAGAGGAAAATATTTCGTTAAGAATTTCTCCGACATTTCGGCCCATGTAGTGATGGAACCTCTTGGAAGAGATCTCAACCACTGCTTGGCCTTAGTCTGCAAAGAAAAAGGAAATAAATGCAAACGGATGGCGTCATCGGTGACGCCATTAATTTTAAACGTATCGCAAATTTCCAAAAAATTTAAAAGATGTAAATTAGGATCTTCATCTTGTAAGCCATCGAAAACGGCAGTTTGCTGTACAATCTGAATGATGCTCATTTTAATTTCAAAATTATTATTCGCCATCGCCGGGAGAATAATACTAGATTGTGTTCCCTCCCAATTTGGTCTTGCATAATAGGACATTGTCCATAACGGGGCCTCGTTATGGTCGGGGTCTTCCATTATACCTTCGTAAGTCTCTTCGATTGACACTTCTCGAATTATTAGTAGATCACTAAATCGGAGACGTCGCCGTAAGGTGCACTCGATTTCCGGATCAAAACACAATTCAAGATTAATTGAAGAATATCTTCGGGTCATGAAGTAAAAAGAGAAAAAAAAAGAATTAGAGGCGAGAAGGATAAAAAGGGTGAAGAAAGAAAAATTAAATTTAATATAAAATTATTATAATATTTTAATTAAAAATATATATATAAATTTTTTTATTTTTCAAAAGCGGGTTAAGTTAGTCCCGAACTTCCCGAGTTCTACCCTGTGAAGGGATGATAGCCCAAATACCCCTTTTCGAGAATTTAAATTGCGCCTTTAAAGATTTTTTTAAAAAATAAATTTTAGAAGAATGGGGGGAAGATAAAGAGAGCGATAAAATTAATAGATATTTCTTTTTTCGATATAACAACCTAAAAACTCCCTGGCAACGGCGCCAAACACTTGATTTGCAAAACTATATCCACAAACGACAATGGCAAGTGTACCGTATCAAAAGTAGTATAGGTTTATATAAACCAAGGTCGTATTAGACTCGGGGCGGTTGAGTATTTTTACTTCAAGAAAATCTCAATTATTTCATCAATTAAAACTTTGAGTTGGTTTTTGCACTGAAGAAAAAGAAGAATTAAGATGAAGATTAAAACAATAGATTGGACGATTAGCACTCGATCTTGAGTCACCTTGGAAATAATATAGAAGAAAAACAAAAGTTCTAAATCTCTTAAGAAAACTGCTTCGACCGTGGAGGTTCCAGAATTCTAAACGCACCTCTGTCGAGGATGCATTCAACTGAGTTTAGGTTGATCAATCAAACTTTTGCTCTAGAATCAAAACCCCTAAGACTCACTTTATCGTAGTGAACCCCTCTATTGGATTTGACTCCAATCCGAGAGATTTATGTCTGTTGGATCGATTGGCGCCCTTAGAGGGGGGGGGGGGATGAATAAGGGAATAAAAATCTTTTTAAATTTTTACTAATTTACTAAATTGTTTTGAGTAATTTAGAATGAAATAACAATTTAACTTAAAAGAGGAAACAATTGTAATTCGCAATTTTATAAATTATGCCAAATGATAAAAATCAAGTAAACACAGAAAGAGACATGATTATATTATATATAAAATGTGTTTACATAAATTGATTTCAATGTCGCTTGAAATCGGAGGCGTATAAAGTAATACAATTTTTCCTTTTCTATACCGACTTGTATCCCCACAAACCGGTTGGCTTTAGCCTATCCTTCCCCGGATAAGGCCTCAAGCCGCTCTAGCCAATCCTTCCCCAGATATGGCCTCGAGCCCCTAGATAATCACCTAGAACTAGTCGCCAACACAAGGAGAATTCCCCCTAAGTCCTACCCAGACCTAGTCGCCAACACAAGGCGAATTCACTAAACGGTTACAAAAATATATGGAATGAAAATAAATATAACAATAATGAAACTCCCTCTATGAGATCTCGAAAGATGAGGATGAAGGATCGTTGTAGCATAAGCGAGGTTGAAACGATCGTTCTTCGGATGCAGCATGGTGGCTTCCTTATCCAGAAATCCTCTTTGAATTTCAGTGGGAGATGAACTTTCGGCAGAGTAGCAGCTCTGGAAATATGGCACAAGTAAGTTCTCTGGAAGCACTATCTCAAAATGAGAGAGAGCCCATCAATTTATAGATCTTGAAGATAGCGCCTGCGGTAGCGTTCTTGTGGAGCAGTTGCGAAACCATCGGTGGCATGGCGCTGTGCACGAACTTGAGATAGCGCCAGGCGGTAGCGCTAGCGCTGGCGGTAGCGTTCGTGTGGAGCGGTTGCAAAACGGTCGGCGGCGTGGAAGAACAAACTTTCATCGAACAAAATTCATCGAATGAAATTTTCGTCGAACGGAGCTTCAAGTTCGTCGAACGGAAATTTTTGTCGAACGGAGTTTTCGTTGAACGCAGGCAAATTCGTCGAATGGAACCTGAGCTAGCGCCTGACGGTAGCTCTAACGCTGGCGGTAGTGCATTCTTCCAGATTTTTGAATTCAGCTACTTTCTACCTGTGGAGTATTGCACCTATAGTTCCTGCACAATATAAACACACGACAAGCAAGATCAAATACAATTTGGGATTTGTTATTCTCAAACAAAGGGACGTGACACACATGCCCAACAATCTCCCCCTTTTGATAATAACAAATCCACTTAGCAAGAAATCAACAATAGTGTTTATGGTATAGGATAAGCAAGATGATAGTGCAACTATAGTATATGATAAGCATGATAATGTGCATACTCCCCCTATCTTATGCTCCCCCTATATAAATGCAATTTATGTTTTACTCCCCCTAAATGATAGATTACATGAATTATTCTCCCCTTAATCTTCTATATTTCTCCTATATAGATTTCTTCAATTAATCTCCCCCTTTTGGTATTATCAAAAGAAGGTGGGGTGAGGGTAGTAAGGAGGCATTTCTTATAAATAATAAAGCATGATCGAGCCTTTGTAATATAGATAATGATAAATATTTTAAGCATAGTATACATAAGAGATTTCAAAGAAAAAAATAAGAGTTGTAAGCAAGCGGAAGATTATAAGAAACATCTTTTTTTAAGCATGAAAAACATAAGTAAAAATGTGAGTTTTAGTTCAAAATTGAAAGATGTTTTAACCTTTTTGAAATCTCAAAGTTTTTCATAAAGATACCAAGCATGAAATGAACATATCAAAGAAAGATTATACTATAATGTTACTTAATTTTAAGTTCAATAGATACCAAAACATTGTAGAGATCATGCTAGGTTATCTAGTGCATTTCTTATATAAAGAGTAGTATAGATAAAGCATTAGAATCCAATACTCATGAGAAGAAGTGTTATGAAAGATAATGATGTGCACATAAGTGTATTTTGGGTAATGTTAACAATTGATTTAAATCAACAAAATACAAGACATATGTAGAGTAAAGTGCACAATAAAACACAAGTATATTACTTTCACACACTTTAATGCACACTATTTTATAAAAAGTGGTGTATTAATCAATGGTTGCACAAGATACTTCACTATTCTTTCCATGGTGCTCAACCTCACAATGCTTATGAAGACTTATCAGGAGATTCAAGTAGTGCTTGGTGGAGTTATAGCTACATATATAATTTTTTGTTCACATTTGTGAGACAACATTCTCCGAATACACTTGTTTTGCAAGCCCAAAAATTTTTAACTTAACCACTTTTCTAAATTTCATAAGTGCAATTCAAATGTAGTGTAGGCAATAAACTTATGCAAGTTTTAATTCATTGTACAATTACAACACACAAGCAAGCATTTTAGATTTAAGCACACATGTTGATTACCAAAATAAGTGAGTGAAATGTATCATTATCAATTATAAAACATTTACTCATACTTAGAGGCATGTTAAGCTTGGATCTACACATATTTTTCAATATTTGATGCACTTTACATAGATATATCAAAGCATGATAAGCAAAACAATGTTCATAGTAATTTGAAGGAATAAGTTTTAACATTGTAAATAATTCTAAATAATAGAATTCATACGTGCTTGATATTGACAATAAAGATCATACAGTTTTTTTTGTTTTATCATTTTTAAATCAATTAAAAACAGAAAATCACAAAAAAAATATTTTTGAATTTTGAATTTTTGTAATTGATTTTTCATAATATGAATAAAAACAAAATAACAAAGTCAGAAACACAAAAACTAAGTAGTACATATGAACTAAAATATTTTTATAGATTTTTAGAAATTTTAAAACCCAGAAAAATCAAACACCCATGTTAGCGCCGACGCTAACGCTAGCGCTGGAAATAGTACACGATATTTTAAGAATTTTAAAAATCTAATTTTTGATATTGATTAGGGGTCTTAAGAGTAGTCTTATGCAGAAGTTTTGTAATTTTCAGAGATGTCCTGATTGCTCAAATTGCATAAAGCATTAGCGTTTTACATGTTACTCATCCTAAGATGTCTAAGACTCCTAATTCCAACCTTAACGTTTGAAACCTTGCATCGGGAAGAGGTTTAGTGAATATATCAGCAAGTTGAGAGTCCATGCCAATGAAACTTATTCTAACATTTTCCTTCTTAATGTGATCCCTTATGAATTGATGATGTACATCTATATATTTGGATCTAGAATGGTGTACCGAATTATTTGTGAGATCAATGGCACTTTAGTTGTCACATTTTAGTTCAATGAGTTTTAGATGAAAACCAAAGTCCTCTAAAGTTTGGCTCGCCCATAGAGCTTGTGCACAACAACTTTCTAATGCAATGTATTCGGCCTCCGTGGTGGAGAGTGCAACCGAATTTTGTTTCCTACTAGACCATGCAACTAATGAAGGTCCTAGAAAATGACAAGTACCACTAGTGCTTTTTCTATCAAGTGAACAACCAGCATAGTCCAAATCGGAGTAGTCGTGAAGTGTAAATGAATTATTGTGCGGGTACCATAGTCCTAATCTAGATGACCCAATGAGATATCTAAAAATTCATTTTACCGCTTTTAAATGAGATTCTTTTGGATTGGCTTGAAATCGAGCACATAAGCATACAACAAACATAATATCGGCTCTAGTTGCACTTAAATAAAGTAGAGATCCTATCATACCTCTATATAAAGTTGGATCTATAGAAATTCCTGATTCATCTTTTCCTAATTTTAGTGATGCACACATTGGTGTAGAAGCATGTTTAAGGTTTTCAAATCCAAAACTTTTAAGCATATCATGGACATATTTAGTTTGACCTACAATAGATACCATCAATTCTTTGTGATATTTGAAAACCAAGGAAATAAGAATGTTCTCCTACAAGACTCATTTCAAATTCATTTTTCATCACTAAAATAACTTCTTTACAGATCTCTTCATTAGTAGATCCAAAAATAATATTGTAGGATATGGAACGTTCACCTAGAGGGGGGTGTTAGGTGATTTGGTACTTTTTGTTCTATTAGTGTGAGTTATCGATATTCAAGCAATGCACAAGATTAACACACAAATAAGTCAAACCAGACGACACGAGATCTATAGAGGTTCCTCAAGACGGGGTGTCTTGAGTAGTCCTCTTTCCCTCTACGCCTACCTAGCAGTGTGCTAGGCTCGGCAAACTCCGCCAAAAGCTTCAGGCCCTCAAGCCTTACAACACGGACCCGCAAATCCCAACAGCCTAGGCCCTCAAGCCCCTACTGCCCCCGAGCCCGCAAGCTCGACACTCAGGCCCGCAAGGCCTACATAACACAGACCCGCAAGTCCTGTGCCTATAGCCTAGGCCCGCAAGCCCCTACTGCACCCGAGCCCTCAAGATCGACAAGTCGCACCCGCAAGTGCACTGCCCTGGCCCTCAAGCCTCACAGTTCTCCAGCTCTCAAGCTAGACGGTTTGGCCCACAAGCCTTACAAGAAAATACAATAACAAAATGTTTCTCCTGCCGGATGAAGATCGACACCTTTAGCCTGTTGAAGATCGGCTCCTTGAGATCGAAGAAGATGCTTCTGAATCAGATCTTGAGTGCACGGTTCTTCTTCAAATCTTTTCTTAGCCAGATGAGGATTGGCTTCTTAGCAGTCGACGAAGATGACTGCTACTTCCTTTACTCTTTCTTTCTTGCGGCGCTTGTGTTTTTTGATTTACTATGCGCGCAAGTTCTTTCTTGATGATTAACTTTTTAGGGCAGCCTCATATATCCTTTTATAAGACTGCGATGCCCCCCAACGGTCTTCTAAGAAGTTTCTTTATGTGTCAGACCTCCATTCCCTTTTAGCACGCGCTAATACCTTTTTCTTTTTTGGAGTACGCGCTAATGCCTCGATTTATTAACTGCACGCGCAGATTTGGACAATCAGGCGGCGACATTAACTGTTGATAGTACGTCTGTACGATTTGAATCTGTCTCGATGATATTTCCATTGTTATGACGACATGGATAATATCTCGACGACACCCCTTTAACGATGCCATGAACTCTAGTAGACCTTCATGTCTTCTTTCTTCTGCCTCTGATGCTGGCATCACAACAATACGAGACATCCTGGCGATTCTTCACATACGACGATATGTCGTTTCTGACTGTGTCATTGAGATCCTCTTTCTTGCAATATGTCGTCGTAATCATGTTGTTTACTCGACGACAATCCTTCCTTCGATATCTTTGATTCTTCTATGCGTTCGACGATCTCTCCACGTCTCAGCGTTCGACGATCAGCATTCTTTGTTCGACGATCTCGTCATGTCTCAGCATTCGACGATCAGCATTCTTCGTTCGATGATCTTGCCATGTCTCAGCATTCGACGATCAGCATTCTTCGCGGTTGCTGCTCTGCCTATCATTACGACGACAAGCACGCATTGTCGACGATATCGCTTGTTCTTCTCGACGATGTGTACTTATATTTTCCTGAGATTATGACCTAGATGTACGATCTAATACAAAGTGAAGTACTCTTGAAATGATGACTTCTTCAAATTAGGAATCATGTGGGCAAGATTCCCAACAAATATCATCTACATATATTTGTAAAATAATTATATCATCATTGTTGTGCTTAATGAAGAGAGTATTATCCGCACTTCTCATAATATATCCGTGCTTTAATAAAAATGATGTAAGTCTTTCCTACCATGCACGAGGTGCTTGTTTTAAACCATAAAGAGCTTTCTCTAGTTTATAAACGTGATTGGGAAATTTTTCATTAATAAAACCGGGGGGTTGTTCAACATAAACTTCTTCTTTTACAAACCCATTTAGAAAAGCACTTTTCACATCCATTTGAAATAGTTTTATTCTTTTAAAGCTTGCAAATGCTAGAAAAATTCTTATAGACTCTAATCTAGCAACGGGTGCAAAAGATTCATCAAAATCTATTCCCTCGATTTGTGAATATCCCTGTGCTACTAAGCGTGCCTTATTCCTAGTGATTCTAGACTCACCATCTAATTTATTTTTAAAAATCCATTTTACACCTACAACCGGGTGATTAGATGGTCTTTCAACTAATTTCCAAACATTATGTCACTCAAATTGTTCTAACTCTTCATTCATAGCCAAAAACCAAAATTCATCATTCAAAGCGGTAGAAACGGTTTTTGGTTCAATTTCGGAAACAAAACAAATATTTGAAAAAGATTCATGAAGAGAAGAGCGAGTTCTTACCCCGATGGATGGTTCACCAATTATTAATTCTCGTGGATGATCCTTCGTGAATTTCAAGGCACTTGGAGGTACATATTCATCTTCCTTGGCCTCCTCTTCTTCTTCTTTGGAAGGTTCTTTGTCACCATGCTCCAAAGGCGGTAATAGATCATCCTCGTTACCTGCGGAAAGTTTTTCTACACAAGGAACAAATTCATCAAATTTTACATTTATTGACTCTTCAACTCTACTAGTTCTTTTATTAAAAATTCTATAAGCTTTAATAGTTGAAGAGTACCCAAGAAAAGTTCCTTCATCACATTTTTCATCAAACTTTCCCAAGCTATCTTTTGTATTCAAAATAAAACATTTACAACCAAAAACTTTGAAATAAGATACATTAGGCTTCTTTTGAAAATAGAGTTCATATGGTGTGAGATTAAGAGATGGGCGAAGCATGATTCTATTCAAAACATAACACGATGTACTTATGGCTTCGACCCAAAAAGACTTAGGTAAATTATATTCACATAACATAATGCGTGCTAGTTCTTGAAGTATCCTATTCTTTCTTTCTACAACACCATTTTGTTATGGTGTGCGTGGTGCAGAGAACTCATGTTTAATGCCTAATATATCACAAATGGATGTAAATTTTTTATTTTCAAATTCTCCTCCATGATCCGAGCGAATGCATTTAATTTTCAAATCACTTTCATTTTGAATACGAGTACATAATTTTGCAAATTCACAAAACGCATCGGATTTGGAAGAAAGAAATAATGTCCAACAATATCTTGAAAAATTATCTATTAAAACATATGTATATAATCTACCACCAAGACTTGCAGTGCTAACGGGACCAAAAAGATCCATATGAATTATTTGCAAGGGTATTGTAGTAGAAATGAAATTTTTACTTTTGAAAGAGGATCTAGAAAATTTACCTCTTTGACATGGTGAACAAAGTGAAGGTAAAGTTCCATTTAATCTAGGCAATCCTCTAATTAAATTACTTTTGGCAAGTTTTACAATGAGCTTTGTGCTAGCATGCCCTAGTCTTCTATGCCAAAGTTCTAACTCATCATTTTTAGTGATAAAACATTTTATAGATGATTTAGAAAGATCATGAAAAGAAACTGTATAAACATTATGTATTCTTGGTGCAGTTAGTAAAATATCTTTTGTAGTAGGATTAGATATTTTGCATAAGTTAGTGGAAGATTCAAATAACACATCTAATCCTTTATCACATAATTGGCTAATAGAAATTAAATTTTGTTTTAATTCTTTCACATAAAGAACATTAGATATAGTAAAGGATTTGTTACCAACTGTACCAATTCCCATGATCCTTCCTTTTCCGTTGTCACCAAACGTCACGATCCCTCCCTTCTTCTTTTCTAGGCTAAGGAACTTAGCTTTATTGCCCGTCATGTGCTTGGAGCATCCTGAATCCAAGTACCACACGTCTTCATTGTCCTTAGCCTGCCTGCATATCAAAAAAGAAGATGAGAGTAAAGATCCAAATACCCAAGTGGTACCACCCATAGAATAAGTGGAAGCCTTAGGTACCCAGATTTGCTTTAAAGTATTTTGTTTTATTTTCCTGCAAGAACTAGATGTGTGACCTAACCTATAACAGTTTGCACACGAAATAAAGGGGGTTGAGACCCTTTTCAGAAAAATTTTCTTGCTGGAAGAAATTGGATTTACAGAAGAAACACATTTTGAAAAAGAGAATTCAGGTTTCTGGTATGAGGTGCTAGCGCCGGAGTTAGTGGCTAACGCCGGGCGGTAGCCCTCACCTCGATATCCGAGCCCAAATTTTCCAGAACCATGGCACTGGTTCCCTAAAATCATTTTCAGTGATTTTTGGCCAATTCCAAATTTTTTAATGGCCATGGTGAGATCATGAACTTGTGCTTTAAGTGAAGAATTTTCTTTCACAAGCATGACACACCTATTTTCAAAACCTTTTTTGTTATTTTTGATTTGAAAAAGAGAGGCTTCTTATTTCCTTTCTAATTCCCCCTTCTCTTTTGTAAGAGTTTTTGTTGGGAATCTTGCCCACATGATTCCTGATTTGAAGAAGTCATCATTTCAAGAGTACTTCACTTTGTATTTGATCGTACATCTAGTTCATAATCTCAGGAAAATATAAGTACACATCGTCGATAAGAACATGCGATATCGTCGACAATGCGTGCTTGTCGTCGTAATGACGGGCAGAGCAGCAGCCGCTGAGAAGCAAAGTATTCGTCGACCGCTGAGACATGGCAAAATCGTCGAACGAAGAATGCTGATCGTCGAATGCTGAGACCTGGCGAGATCGTTGAGTGTAGAGAAGAATCAAAGATATCGAAGGAAGGATTGTCGTCGAGTAAACAACATGATTACGACGACATATTGCAAGAAAGAGGATCTCAATGACACAGTCAGAAACGGCATATCGTCGTATGTGAAGAATCGCCAGGATGTCTCGTATTGTTGTGATGCCAGCATCAGAGGCAGAAGAAAGAAGACATGAAGGTCTACCAGAGTTCATGGCATTGACAAAGGGCTGTCGTCGAGATATTATCCATGTCATCATAATAATGGAAATATCGTCGAGACAGATTCAAATCGTGCAGACGTACTATCAGCAGTTAATGCCGCCGCCTGATTGTCCAAATCAGCGCGTGCACTTAATGAATCGAAGCATTAGCGCGTACTCCAAAAAGAAAAAGATATCAGCGCGTTCTAAAAGGGAATGGAGGTGACACATAGAGAAACTTCTTAGAAGACCGTTGGGGGGCATCGCAGTCTTATAAAAGGATATATGAGGCTGCCCTAAAAAGTTAATCAAAAGAAAGAACTTGTGCACATAGTAAATCGAAAAACACAAGCGCCGCAAGAAAGAAAGAGTAAAGGAAGGAGCAGTCATCTTCATCGACTGCTAAGAAGCCAATCCTCATCTGGCTAAGAAAAGATTTGAAGAAGAACCGTGCTCTCAAGATCTGATTCATAACAATCTTCTTCAACCTCAAGGAGCCAATCTTCAACAGGCTAAAGGTGCCGATCTTCATCCGGCAGGAGAAACATTTTATTATTGTATTTTCTTGTAAGGCTTGCGGGCCAAACCGTCTAGCTTGAGGGCTGGAGAGCTGTGAGGCTTGAGGGCCAGGGCAGTGCACTTGCGGGTGCGACTTGTCGAGCTTGAGGGCTCGGGTGCAGTAGGGGCTTGCGGGCCTAGGCTGTAGGCACAGGACTTGCGGGTCTGTGTTGTGTTGGGCTTGAGGGTCTGAGTGTCGAGCTTGCGGGCTCCGGGTTAGTAAGGGCTTGAGGGCTTAGGCTGTTGGGACTTGCGGGTCCGTGTTGTAAGGCTTGAGGGCCTGAAGCTTTTGGCAGAGTTTGCCGAGCCTAGCACACTGCTGGGTAGGCGTAGAGGGAAAGAGGACTAATCAAGACACCCCGTCTTGAGGAACCTCTATAGATCTCGTGTCGTCTGGTTTGACTTATTTGTGTGTTAACCTTGTGCATTGCTTGAATATCGATAACTCACACTAATAGATCAAAAAGCACCAAGATCACCTAACATCCCCCCCTCTAGGTGAACGTTCCATCTCTAACAAGTGGTATCAAAGCGAGGTTGATCAAAATGATACTTAACAGTCTGATCTAGATCAGGAATGACTCACCATGGCCGGTGGAGATCCGAATCGCGAAATGAGAGCCATGAAGCTTCCCATCTACACAAAAGAGAATTTCCCTATTTGGAAGGAAAGAGTATGACTCTTCATGGAGGCAGCTGACCCAAGAATCTACCTGACAATCAAGCAGGGTCCCTTCATCCCTACCACTGCCTCCACTATTGATCCAACCAGGCAGGTGATAAAGAAATATGAAGACATGACCAAGGACGAGCTGGCCCTTGCAGGTCTAGATAAGAGGGCACAAAATGTCATTGTAAGTGCCATAGATGACTCAACCCTCCAAAATCTAATTCACTGCAAAACGGCCAAGGAGATGTGGGACTCCTTGATCGTATACATGGAGGGTACTGAAGAGGTAAGGGATGACGGAAAATCTCTCCTCAACCAGGAATATGAAGCCTTCAAACAAGGCAAGAATGAAATAATCTCCAACTGCTATGAGAGATTTTTCAAGATCGTGAATGGACTGAGAAACTACGACAGAGAGTTCACAAACTCTGATCTAAATGACAAATTTCTCAGATGCCTCACAAAGGAATGGGACATCAAGATATGTGCCATCAGAGAGATGGGCCAACTGGGCAACATGGAGCCCAAGAACCTATATGGGAAGCTGCTGTCTCATGAACTTCAGCTTAATACAAGGAAGGCTGAAGAAGAAGAAAGCTAAAAGGTGAGCTAAAGAGAAAGATCGGTGGCTCTAAAGGCGGAGAGCACCAGAAGATTCAAGGGCAAGACCTCTGCTTCTCAGAATAGATCTGAAAGCAGTGAGGAATCAGGAGGTAGCTCCTCTGAATCTGATGACACTGATAGAGAGGTGACCCTCCTCTCAAAACAATTCAGAAAGCTGCTACACAGAAGAAGGAGGGACAACATCAGAAACTCCTCCTCAAGCTCTAGAAGATCTGACTATCGGGATAGATCCAGGGATCCCAGGGAAGACAAGTATAGATCCAACTCCAGTAAACATGATTAACATAATACTGTCTGCTATTCCTGCAGCAAAATAGGTCACATGGCTGCCGACTGCCCCTCCAAGAAAAAGGAGTCAAGGAACCATGAAGAGAGAAGAAGCTCCAGGAGCAAGAGAACCTCTGAAAAGGGGTTCGTGGGAAAGAAGACCAAAACGTTGAGTGACTCTGACTCAAGTTCCTCTAGGACTGAGGATGAGGCACTTATTGGACTGATGGCTATTAATGAAGGCAACCAGGATGACAACTCTCCTGGAAAGGTAAAACACGGAACTTCTCTATCTGCCTCTGATTCTGAATCAGTAGCATATTCTTTGCATAATGATGAGGAGGTATCTGCTGCCAACAGCACTGCCTCAAGATCCTAGTATGAAATTGAATCTGAACTAATAAGGCAATATAAAGCCTTATGGAAAGCCTTCATAGGCAGTAAGAAACTCCTCAAGGTGCAAACCAAGGAGTTAGATTCCTTAAAACCTGTCCAATCCATGATCCAGGAGACAGCCGAGAGGCTAACCTCTATGAGCAAAGAAGTGGACAAACTTAAGGAAGCCATAAGGCTTAAGAATGCTGAGTTAGTGCAGAAAAATAAGGTCATTAGGGACCTTGAAGAAATGTTGTTGGCTGAGAAGAAACTTGCTTCCAGCTTCTCAATGCCCAAAACTATCCTGCCGATAATTGGCACCTTCTCTGGACAGTTCAGAGCTGGTATCGGTTTCCATCAGGAGCCAGTCATGGGCAAAGATCCTGAAGCCAGACCTTGTTATAAGAAGGTGCTGATAGCAAGTCCTTCAACCCACAAACCTGCAGCAACAGCAGCTAAAAGAATGGGAGTGGATGTTCCTACAAAGCCCGCTCCCAAGAAGGTGAACCAAAGAGTAGTGAAGCCAATTCCTCCCCCGGCTCACACACATGAGGTTCACCCTAGATCTGTTAGACAAGAAGCCTTCTCTCCTGCTCATCAGCACTGTCATCCTACTCAGATGATGAAGCAGAAGAGAAGATATAATAGATGTGAATGTTGGTGCTGCGGGAAAATAGGCCACTTTGCATTGGACTGTTGGTTCAACCCAACTAGGCTCAATGCAAGGAGAGTGCAGAATCCTCCGAGGTTTGCGATTCCATTCTATCACCCTAACAAAAACCAAGGACCCAATCCCTATTGGGTACCTGAGGGGAAGTGATTTGTTTTGCAGGTTGTAGGATCAAGCGCAACCAACTATCCCAAAAGCCGGAACTGTTGGGAAAGGCACTACTTTTTCTTTTAAGTAAGTAGGAAAGGCACTACGGGTCAAGTGAAGGAACGATGGACCCAACAATCCCCCCCCAGCATCCAGCACGACCCGCAAGCTCAGAGTTGCTCCACATGGCTCAGAGGTGGCGCACCACATGGCTCAGAGGTGGTTTGGCACATGGCTGCGGCCGCCTGACCCGCCGGGACCCACACAGGTAGAGAAATTTCGGGATTTAATCATCGACCCCCCCGGTCTCGAACCCGCAACCTCGCTTTGATACCACTTGTAGGATCAAGTGCAACCAACTATCCCAAAAGCCCGGACTGTTGGGAAAGGCGCTACTTTTTCTTTTAAGTAAGTAGGAAAGGCGCTACGGGTCAAGTGAAGGAACGCTGGACCCAACACAGGTAGGTCCAAATGCCAACCAATCTCCAATTTGGTATTTGGACAGTGGCTGCTCCAGGCAAATGACTGGAGTCAGAAAGTATTTGAAAGAATTCATCCCTGTGGAGAATGGACCGACTGTTATCTTTGGAGGTTCAGAAAAGGGAGTGACCAGGGGCTACGGCAGCGTAACTAATGGGTTAGTTACCATCACAAAGATAGCTTATGTGGAGGGGTTGAGACACAACCTCATAAGCATAAGTCAGCTTTGTGATCTAGGCTTCGCTATTATTTTCCACAAGGACAAGTGTCTAATTAAGAAGTCCTCAGATTCTGAGACTACCTTAACTGGCACTCGGAGTGGGAACATTTATTGCTTAAATTTCCTTAATACAAATTCTTCCATGCCCATGTGTCTTAAAGCTGATGGCAAAGAGGCTCTATGTGTACAATGGCTCAAGAGACTTGCACACATCAACTATAAGATAATAGGCAAGCTTTTCTCACAAAACCTGGTCAGAAATGGACCTGACATTAAGTGCATCAAAGATGGTTCTTGTCAAGCCTGCCATCTTGGAAAGCAGACTAGGACTAGCTTTAAAAGCATCTCTAACAAAGAGTCCACAAGGTGCTTATTTTTATTGCACATGGATTTATTTTGTCCTTTGTCAGTTCATAGCTTAGGAGGGAAGGCATACACCCTTGTAGTTGTTGATGACTACTCAAGGTTCACTTGGGTATTCTTCCTCAAAAAGAAATTAGATACCCTCGATATCTTGAAGAATTTTGTCAGGCAGATCCAGAATGAGATGAGCTGTACTGTGGTCAAATTCAGAAGTGACCATGGGAAAGAATTTCAGTCAGGGGCCATGACAGAATTCTGCCAAGACCTAGGTATCCCCCAAGTTTTCTCCTCCCCCAGAACTCCTCAACAGAATGGGGTTGCTGAAAGGAAGAACAGAACCTTGATAGAGGCTAGCAGGACAATGCTAAGTGACTCCTCATTACCAGAATACTTCTGGGCAGAGGCTGTCAACACTGCTTGTCACGTGATAAACAGGGCCTCTATCATCAAAAATCATAAGAAAACTCCCTATGAGCTAATGAAGGGCAGAAAACCAACTCTATCTTACTTTAGGATATTTGGTAGCAAATGCTATGTCCTTAATAATGGGAAATCCAAACTAACTAAGTTTGGTGAGAAAAGCTGTGAGGGTATATTTGTTGGATACAACTCCTACAGTCGGGCATACAGAGTATACAACCTCAATACCCAAACAGTGGAAGAATCTGTTCATGTTGTATTTGATGAGACTAGCCTTATCCATAAGGGCTGGTCTAGTTCTCTAGTGAATGCAGGTACAGTGGAAAGATTAGAAAAGCTATCCATTGAAGACAAAGTTGACACCTCATTCAGCAACAAGAATCAACCAATGATGGTTGAAATAGAGGTAGAACCTGCAGAAGATATAGAAACGGCTGAAGAATTGCAGCCTGCAGAAGTAGCTCCTGCAGAAATACCCAGACCACTTCCAACTGCCTTAAGACAAATAAGAGATCATCCCCAAGAGCAGATAATAGGAAATGTCAACCAAGGGGTGCTGACAAGGAGTAGAGCTACAAATCAAGCATTGTACCTGAGTTTTCTCTCACAAATTGAACCCAAGAAATTTGAGGAAGCAAATCAGGATCCATATTGGATTGCTGCAATGCAGGAGGAACTGAATCAATTTAAAAGATGCAATGTGTGGAAATTGGTTCCAAGACCCCAAGGGCACAACATCATAGGAACCAAATGGGTCTACAGGAACAAATTGGATGAAAATGGAATCATCACCAAGAATAAAGCAAGACTTGTGGAAAAAGGCTACAGACAAGAGGAGGGGATAGATTTTGATCAAACATTCGCTCCAGTAGCTAGACTGGAAGCAATAAGACTGTTCCTCGTCTATGCAGCATACAAAGGTTTCAAGGTCTACCAAATGGATGTGAAGTCAGCGTTCCTAAATGGTGACCTCAAAGAGGAAGTATATGTAGAGCAGCCTTCAGGTTTTGTTGACTCCACTCATCCTGATTATGTTTACTTTCTTAGAAAAGCACTTTATGGTTTAAAGCAGGCACCTAGAGCCTGGTATGAGACTCTGTCAAGCTTTCTAATTGAGAACAAGTTCTCAAGGGGAAAGATTGATAAGACATTGTTCCTAAGGGAAGTGAAGGGCAAGATCTTGCTAGTACAGATCTATGTAGATGACATCATCTTTGGCTCTACAGATAACAATCTCTACAAAAAGTTTGCCAACTTGATGCAGGGAAGTTTGAGATGAGCAGTATGGGTGAGCTCAAATACTTCCTTGGTCTCCAAGTGAAACAATCTGAAGATGGGATTTTCATCTCTCAGACCAAATTCACTGGGGAGCTAATCAAGAAATTTGGATTGGAGAGTGCTTCTTCAATGAAAACTCCAATGGGAACCAACGTGTCTCTGGACAAGGATGAGAAGGGCATACCCTTTGATGAAACCAAGTACAGATGCATGATTGGATCCTTGCTCTATCTTACTGCAAGTAGGCCTGACATAATGTTTGCTACATGTGTCTGTGCTAGATATCAGGTGAATCCTAAGGAATCTCACTATGTATCTGTCAAGAGAATCTTAAGATACCTAAAGGGTACATCAAATCTTGGCCTATGGTACCCTAGGAACAATGAGTGTGAACTGACTGGTTATTCAGATGCAGATTATGCAGGGTGCAAGGAATATAGAAAGAGTACCTCGGGGACATGCCAATTCCTTGGTGGAAGACTAATTTCCTGGAGCAGTAAGAAGCAGACCAGTGTGGCAATCTCGATAGCAGAATCAGAGTATATCTCTGCTGGGAGCTGCTGTGCCCAACTGCTATGGATTCAACATCAACTTGAAGACTACAATCTAAAGATGACCAAAACACCCCTGTTTTGTGACTCTTCAAGTGCCATCTCAATTGCTAAGAACCTTGTATCTCACAGAAGGACTAAACATATTGAGATCAGGTATCACTTCATCAGGGAGCATGTGGAAAATGAAGATATCACCCTTGAATTTGTCCCAACAGACAAACAAGTGGATGATATATTCACAAAGCCCCTAGATGAAGCTAAGTTTAACTTCTTAAAATTCTAATTGGAAATGTTAAACTTAGAGTAACCCTCAACTTTATTATTTACTAATGACTTTCTGGATGAGTGGTCAGAGAATCTCACAGGACCATGAAGAATCATGCCTGAGCAAGGGGGAGCTTGTCCTACTCCTTGGTTAAAAAAAGAAAAACAGAAGGCAAGAAGTCAGAAAGGGGGAGAAATGGTGCTCAAGTAGTGCTCAAGAAGACCTTAAAGGCAGGGGAGCAAGGAAGAGGCATCAAATCAAGGGGGAGATACAAACTTGATGTACTCCAAGAGTTCTGCAAAAGATAAGTTAAATCTTTAAACAGTTTCATCTAAGATTATGATATTTAATGTCAAGTGAAAGTAGGCTTGAATTGAGATTCTGACTTCTTTAAATATGGGGAGATTATTGGGAATCTTGCCCGCATGATTCCTGATTTGAAGAAGTCATCATTTCAAGAGTACTTCACTTTGTATTTGATCGTACATCTAGTTCATAATCTCAGGAAAATATATGTACACATCGTCGAGAAGAACAAACGATATCGTCGACAATGCGTGCTTGTCGTCGTAATGACGGGCAGAGCAGCAGCCGCTGAGAAGCAAAGTATTCGTCGACCGCTGAGACATGGCGAAATTGTCGATCGAAGAATGCTGATCGTCGAATGCTGAGACATGGCGAGATCGTCGAACACAGAGAAGAATCAAAGATATCGAAGGAAGGATTGTCGTCGAGTAAACAACATGATTACGACGACATATTGCAAGAAAGAGGATCTCAATGACACAGTCAGAAACGGCATATCGTCGTATGTGAAGAATCGCCAGGATGTCTTGTATTGTTGTGATGCCAGCATCAGAGGCAGAAGAAAGAAGACATGAAGGTCTACCAGAGTTCATGACATCGACAAATGGCTGTCGTTGAGATATTATCCATGTTGTCATAACAATGGAGATATCGTCGAGACAGATTCAAATCGTGCAGACGTACTATCAGTAGTTAATGCCGCCGCCTGATTGTCCAAATCAGTGCGTGCACTTAATGAATCGAGGCATTAGTGCGTACTCCAAAAAGAAAAAGATATCAGCGCGTGCTAAAGGGAATGAAGGTCTAACACATAGAGAAACTTCTTAGAAGACCGTTGGGGGGCATCACAGTCTTATAAAAGGATATATGAGGCTGCCCTAAAAAGTTAATCAAAAAGAAAGAACTTGCGCACATAGTAAATCGAAAAACACAAGCGCCGCAAGAAAGAAAGAGTAAACGAAGGAGCAGTCATCTTCATCGACTGCTAAGAAGCCAATCCTCATCTGGCTAAGAAAAGATTTGAAGAAGAACCGTGCTCTCAAGATCTGATTCATAACAATCTTCTTCTATCTCAAGGAGCCGATCTTCAACAGGCTAAAGGTGCCGATCTTCATCCGGCAGGAGAAACATTTTATTATTGTATTTTATTGTAAGGCTTGCGGGCCAAACCGTCTAGCTTGAGGGCTGGAGAGCTGTGAGGCTTGAGGTCCAGGGCAGTGCACTTGCGGGTGCGACTTATCGATCTTGAGGGCTCAGGTGCAGTAGGGGCTTGCGGGCCTAGGCTGTAAGCACGGGACTTGCGGGTCTGTGTTGTGTTGGGCTTGAGGGTCTGAGTGTCGAGCTTGCAGGCTCGGGGGCAGTAAGGGCTTGAGGGCTTAGGCTGTTGGGACTTGCGGGTCCGTGTTGTAATGCTTGAGGGCTTGAAGCTTTTGGCGGAGTTTGCCGAGCCTAGCACACTGCTGGGTAGGCGTAGAGGGAAAGAGGACTACTCAAGACACCCCATCTTGAGGAACCTCTATAGATCTCGTGTCGTCTGGTTTGACTTATTTGTGTGTTAACCTTGTGCATTGCTTGAATATTGATAACTCACAATAATAGATCAAAAAGTACCAAGATCACCTAACATCCCCCCCCCCCCCCCCCCCCCCCCCGCTCTAGGTGAACGTTCCGTCTCTAACAGTTTTGGCATGAGAGAGGGCTTTAGAAAGTGACTCTTCAATATCTTTTGCCAATTTAGTGGAGTGATCACACTCTTGGCAAGAAACCTTTCTCTTTTCTAAAGAAATTACCTTTTTGGAAAGCTTTTGATTTTCTTTAATAAGAGATTCATTTTCAGGATTCAATAAAATACTATCTTTAATATTTTTATCAAAAGCATTGCAAGTTTCAAGGAATTCATTATAGAGTTCATCATAAGTGGGAGGAGTTACCTTAGTGTCACTAAGAACACTGGTGTCATCGCCGTCATTTCCATGTCCCATGAGGCACATGTTTGCTTCCTCATCTTCGTTTGATGAAGACCCGCTTGATTCTTCGGAGGAGGAGGAGGAGTCATCCCATGTTCTAGCTTTTAGCACCTTCTTCTTCTCCTTCCCTTTGTGCCGCTTTTCCTTCTTCTCCTTCAAGAACTTTGGGCACTGGCTCCGAATGTGCCCGATCTTCCTACAATGAAAGCACTCTGGTGGAGGTCTTTCTTCTTCATCGTCGCTCTCCTTTTCCTTCTTTGAGGATGACTTTTTCCATCTTGTATCCTTTTGTATAAATTTCCGGAAAGTGTTTCTCCTTTCCGGATTTCGCATGAACTTTCGGAAGTTCTTCACCAAAAGGCTTTCTTCATCTTCATCCTCATCCTCTTGGCACTCCTTCTTTGATGTTAATGCCAACGCCTTCTTCTTTGGCTCCTTGTTGTATTCATCATGTTGGATTTTTAGTTCTACCTCATGTGTTCTGAGATTCCCAATGAGGCTCTCAACTTGGAGCATCCTTAGATTATGCGATTCTGAAATGGCCGTCACCTTCGGGATGAATTTTGGTGGAAGGGAACGAAGAATCTTTCGGATCAAGTCGCCGTTGGAGAAGGTCTTTCCAAGTGCTTTGGAGGCATTGACGATCTTGGTGAAGCGCGTGTACATGCCATCAACATCTTCACTTTCATCCATCCAGAATTTTTCATATTCCGACTCAAGTTGGAAAAGCTTTGAATCTTTAACCTGCGATGTACCTTCATGAGTAACTTCCAAATGATTCCAAATTTCATATGCAGTAGTACATGCAGAAATTCTATTAAATTCATTTTTATCAAACGCGCAAAATAAAGCATTCATAGCCTTGGCGTTATTTTTGCATTTTAGCTTATCCCTATCATCCCATTTATCTTTTGGTTTATCTAAAGTTATCTCTCCAACTACAAATGTAGGAGGAGAGTATTCCTCTTCTACCATACTCCATACCTCAATATCTAGGGTCATAAGAAAACAACGCATCCTATTTTCCCAATAATTATAATCTGACCCGGTAAAGAGTGGAGGTCTACTAATTCCCCGACCCTCGGAAAAAGCGAGATCATAAGACGCCATTATTCTTGGTTTTTAAACCGTTTGGAATAACCTCCTCTGATACCACTTGTTGGATCGATTGGCGCCCTTAGAGGGGGGGGGGGGTGAATAAGGGAATAAAAATCTTTTTAAATTTTTACTAATTTACTAAATTGTTTTGAGTAATTTAGAATGAAATAACAATTTAACTTAAAAGAGGAAACAATTGTAATTTACAATTTTATAAATTATGCCAAATGATAGAAATCAAGTAAACACAGAAAGAGACATGATTATATTATATAGAAAATGTGTTTACATAAATTGATTTCAATGTTGCTTGAAATCGGAGGCGTATAAAGTAATACAAATTTTCCTTTTCTATACCGACTTGTATCCCCACAAACCGGTTGGCTTTAGCCTATCCTTCCCCGGATAAGGCCTCAAGCCGCTCTAGCCAATACTTCCCCGAATATGTCCTCGAGCCCCCTAGATCTAATCACCTAGAACTAGTCACCAACACAAGTCGAATTCCCACCTAAGTCCTACCCAGACCTAGTCGCCAACACATGGCGAATTCACTAAACGGTTACAAAAATATATGGAATGAAAATAAATATAACAATAATGAAACTCCTTATATGAGATCTTTGAAGATGAGGATGAAGGATCGATGTAGCATAAGCGAGGTTGAAGCGATCGTTCTTCGGATGCAGCGTGGTGGCTCCTTAACCAGAAATCCTCTTTGAATTTGAGTGGGAGATGAACTTTTGGCAAAGTAGCAACTCTGAAAATATGCCACAAGCAAGTTCTCTGGAAACACTAGCTCAAAACGAGAGAGAGCCCATCAATTTATAGATCTTGAAGATAGCGCCTGCGGTAGCTCCTAGCGCCTGCGGTAGCGTTCGTGTGGAGCGGTTGCGAAACCGTCGGTGGCGTGGCGCTGTGCACGAACTTGAGATAGCGCCAGGCAGTAGCGTTCATGTGGAGCGGTTGCGAAACTGTCGGCGGCGTGGAAGAACAAACTTTCATCGAACGAAATTTTTGTCGAACGAAATTTTCGTCAAACGGAGCTTCAAGTTCGTCGAACAGAAATTTTCGTCGAACGAAATTTTCGTCGAACGGAGCTTCAAGTTCGTCGAACGGAAATTTTTGTCGAACGGAGTTTTCGTCGAACGTAGGCAAATTCATCGAACGGAACCTGAGCTAGCACCTGGCGGTGGTTCTAACGCTGGCGGTAGTGCATTCTTCCAGATTTTTGAATTCAACTGCTTTCTACCTGTGGAGTATTGCACCTATAGTTCCTACACACTATAAACACACGACAAGCAAGATCAAATACAATTTGGGATATGTTATTCTCAAACAAAGAGATGTGACACACATATCCAATAATGTCATCCTCTCTCGAGGGTTGCATGCAACTCTCTTTATCCTTGAATGATCAATTAATATTATAAACCGCTCGTCTAAATTAAATACGAAAACATATATGAGAATTATATATCGAAGATATAATCTCATCGAAAATAAATCAAGGTTAAATCATAGCAATTCCGGAGAAGAGAAGGAGAACTCTAATTTACTTCATGGATTATATTATTCCTTGGATCATCTCGACCGAGTACTAATAGAGATTTAGCTACTCATTGAGATTAAGGAATCAATAGAAATAAAGGAATACATAATGACAATGAGAATAGAATAAGAGAAAAAGAACTATTTTATTGATTTGCAAAGGAAATTACAAGCTAAGAAAAAGAGATCACAAGCTAATTAAAAGATAATTACAATTAAAAAGAAAGAGGGAGAAGTGCAAGAACTAGAAACAGGAAAATAATACAAGAAAATGAAGACTTTAACTCCAAAAATTTGTCCTTGAACTTCTGGCGGAGCTGGCTTTAAATAGCTGAAAAATTGGGGTTACACGCCCCTTGGTCACGCCCGTGACCAAGGGCGTGATCAGCTGTTGCGGGAAGGGCACTTTCTGGCTTCAATGCAAGCATTTCATACATGTCACACCCCTCGGTCACGCCCGTGACCAAGGGCGTGTAACCTTCAAACTGTCTGCTGGCGGGAAGCTTCAGCGGGAAAGAGCACGGGATGGTTCATGCTCGTGACCAGGATGTCACGCCCCAGGGTCACGCACGTGACCTAGGGCATGTAACTTTAAATGACATGGCAAGCTGATCTGGCTGCATGAGGCGGGTCGTGGTCGTGACATTTGGTCACGCCCCCATGTCACGCCCATGACCTGGGGCGTGTACTTGGCGAAACTTCATGAAATTGTCCTGTGCGGCCGCAGTAGGTCTGGAACACATCTTGGGGTGTCACTCCCCTAGTCACGTCAGTGACCTTGGGGCGTGTACTTGGCATTTTTGCTCAAAGATCCCAGAAAACCTGAAAAACATAGATTTAGCTTAAGTTAGCTCATAGAAATGAAAAGAAACAAATTAAATGAGAAATATCGTAAGAATTATATAAATTCATATTAAAATAGTATTAAAATTATACTAAAGGATGAGTACAAAAAGTACTCATCAGCGAGGGTTCGAGTGCATTCAGCGTCGTAGATGGACGCATCCTCCCGATCGTAAAGCGCAAAGGCGAGGGCATACACCTGGCCGCTGGTGGTGTCCTACTGCATCCAGGTAGGGAGGCGCGAGGAGATGGAGATCTGGTTGATCTTTTGGTCCCATCGCAATAGGGGATATCCTGCCCCATCCACATACTTCTCACCCATGCCAAAGTTACGGTGCCCCCTGGTAGGTATCCCCGAAGAGGGCCCAGCCGGAGCACTGGATGTCCTAGACACTCTAGCGACGGTGACTACCGTCTCCGTGATGAGTGGGGGACTCGCTCCGGGGGTCTCGACAACCACCATCCTCTTGGTAGTGGGGCACTCACTCTATGGGTCTCGGTGACCACCTCCTTTCCCTTGAGAGCTGAGGGCTTATATCGCTTGGAGGAGGCATCGGGGGCCCCACCAGATTTCCGCTTCTGGCAGCTAGATTCGGGAGCAGGATTCTCACGACAAGCCTCAGCGGCGGACTTCGCCAGAGCCAGGGTCTCGCTCGGAGCATCTGCGATCCTGTGCGGCAGATGGAGAGGAAGGTTTTTCACCTCTGCATTGTAGCAGTTAAGCAAAAAAGCCTATAAGAGAAAGAGCGGGAGCCAAGGGGAAACAGGTTTATCTTACCCTCTCCCAGCACGATGGGCGGAAGCATGTTGATGTACTTCCGTAGATAGACGACATTCATACCCTTCTCTTGGATGTAGTGGTAGAGCTTGGCCTCATAACCTCCCAGCATTGGAGGTCAGAAGGTCGACTCGTCCTCCTGCACGGGCGCGAGAGGTATGTTGCCAAATTTTCCTATGATAAAAATTAACCTCCGAACCCAGTCGTGGTTTATATTCGATGTGTCGGTGACGCTAAGGGGGGACTGCCCAGAGAAGAACGCCACCCCGTGAGTCGCCCTAAAGTTGAAGAGCATGCGGAACACTGAGAGCGAGAACTCAACCCACTCCTCGCACAGGTAGCAGGCGAATGCTACCAGCATGGCGATAGAGTTTGGATTTGCGCCGATGACTCTGAAGTAGCGCAGGGACTGGCGCACCTCTAGCCACAGTGGGAGGCAGAGTCTTACCTCGAAATGTTCGAGAGGGATGGCAAGGGTATCTGGCGAGAATTGATTTATGCGGTCTAGGTTCCCCGGGTGGCCTGCGACAAATCCTGGTGGAACATAGTCAGCGATGGCCTGGGTAAATTCATCTTCCGAGAGGTCGCAGATCTCGAAGTTGCGATTGGTGAATGCTTGATCGCACTTGGCCCTGCCATCGGCATCTTTCGTCATCGCTGAAGGAAGGAAAGGTCTCGCAAAGATCCTAGAGAGAAGGGCGAGTGGTATTGCCAGAGCAAGAGTGGAGAGAGATGAAAGTGTAATAGAAGCGATAGGTACGCTATCTATGTATAGAAAATAATGGAAAACTATGAAATTCTAGGCATGAGGTGCGGATAGCAACCACGCTATTCCGACGTCTTGGGATCCGATCCCAACCCACCGCTCAGCAAGGCTCATCAGGCAAAAGCAAAATAAAGCATGGCAAAAGAAAATGGTTCCGCAAAAAGACATTCAACAAAGAAACACATTATGTACATCCAAGATAGATTGTTTGCGAGACAGATCAGGTCTCGACTTGTTCAGTACACACATAGAAAGAGAAAAATTGAGGAGGTGCGGGATAACACAGGGTGCGAGAGTCAGTAGGCTTAGTACTGTTCGTATCGCCATCGACCCCGACCTCGCTTCCCTGTCCTCGGAGGCACTTGCAGGTAATGATACGCACTCACTGTAGTAAGCTCATGGTTAACCATACGCATCTGGTCCCTAGCCCACACAATGTGCCTCCCAGGAGAAGTCTCCTTGCGCCCGCCACCCTAGCACTCCATCTCGCCGACGAGATGTTGGTAGTCTCGCTCGAGAATGCTCACCCTCTACTCGAAGGTGGCCTATTGTGCTTGAATCTAGTCGGCATGATCTCGCAGTATCAGGGTGATCTTGCTAAGAACCTCCGCCATCCGCGCCTTCAACGTCTCGGGGTTGGCGGATCTCCCAAGTAATCAAAGAGGTCTTTAGGAGAGTGCGGAGGTGAGTATGCCTCTTCCTCCCCGTACTGGAATTCCATCGGCGAGGCCTCTCGATATTCTACAAGAGCGAGCCTTGAGTGAGCTTTGGTCGACAATCTCAGAATAAAGGATCATGGCGAGTGGGATAGCTAACCTGGCACGGGTTCCCTATCGGGGCGCCGGAGAGAGGGGGTAGCCCGCCCCGCGAATGGCTGGGCAGGGGGATATAGTGATTTTAATCTTCCCGGGAAGAAAGATCCCGGGTAACCAGCTGAAGTGGTGGCTCCGCCGTCATACAGGTGCTCCTCCTCTAGCATGACGAGAGATGTCTTGCGAATAGGGGAGGCGTGTGGCATCGAAGAAGGCTCCCGCGGCATTTGTTCTCGCGGTGTAGGCACCCGCGATGTTGGTTCTCGCGGTGTAGGCACCCGTGGCATTGACTCTCATAGAGTTGGTTCCCGCAGAGAAGGAGGAAGCCCTGCGGTCCCAAAGGTGGGGGCTACGGGAGGCAAAATGGGTAAGAGAGCAAAAAACTGAGTTCTACAAGAAAGGGGTGTTACTTTACCAGGCTCGGTGAGGGTCCTAGCAGGAATGACGGGAGGGCCATGCTCCCAAATGAGCGGGGCATCGTTAGCAGGGGGCAGGAGCACGTCAGCCCCCGCCTGGTTGGTCTCAGGGGAGCCTTCCATCAACGGCTTCTCCTGCGAGTGAATTTAACGTTCGAGATATTACACCAATTAGCATGGCGGCAAGGTGAGAAAGAAGTGGAATTACCTTCACTACGTTAAGGGAGTCGCGAGAAGGGGGCGGGGTCACCGAGGTGGATTCATTGATCATCGGGCCCCTAACAGTATTTGCCCTCTTCAGCCGGTAGGGGAGGTGGGGTCCCTCTTAGACGAGAGCCAAGGAGCATATTTTGCGGAAGGGAAAGAGTCTTTCTTCCGCCCACAGCGAGACAGTCGATCATCTCCTGGTATAGAGGTTTCATTGACGGCTTCATGGTTGCCATAAAATGCAAAAGCTCGAGAAGGCAGAAGAGGAAAGAGAGTGAGGTAAACACGAACAACAAGCCCCACTGCGTGAGATATATATATATATATAACGAAGTGGAGGGTCCCACCAAAAGATTCCCTCCAGGTCAGCATGAGCTCATCAAAAGCACGAGGTTGGACTTTCTTTCCGAGCGAGTGCCTCGCTCGCAAAGAGCGGGGATTGTGTACAACCCCATATTTGTTGAGCGGGACCCCAGACTCAAAATAGGGAAAAGAGCAAGGAGGACATTCATCCTGGTAAAGCGGGTGGACACTCGCGGGACACTTGCCTGGGGGTCCAGGTTCCCTACGGGTGGAACCCTCTAGGGGAATTCACCCCGCCGGTGCCGGAATGCCTCGTGTAAGGAAGGCTGGGCGAGAGGTGCCCTTCATGGGCTGCCAATAGCCCTTGAGAACAATCGAGTTTGGCTGTAATAGACCAATTTGGGGTGCGGTTAGCAAAACCAATAGGCGGGATTCCGCTATTAGCAGACCGGACAAGAGAAGGCTATATATTGACCTTGAAGGGCACCTTTGGAGAGGATTCCAATTTCTGGTTTCTTCCTCCCTAGATTCGTTGGTTAGTTCCTCAGACTCTCCAAGGTGCCCAGCTTCAGCTTTGGCTTAGGAGAGGAAGCGCTCTAAGATATTCCGGGTGTGTGGTAGGACCTCCGTGCTGTAGCCAAGGGTCTGTGTTAAGCTCTTAGTCTCCGGTCCGCTCCTTCTATGGGATCAGTAGGTGCTACATGCCCCCTCTAAGGGGTTCGATCTCCTCGTTGCTGCCAAGTCTTGGTTCCAACATCGAGCACCCCCTAGATCTAATCCCATGTACCTATTTTCCAATACCCATGGAGAATTCTCCACCAATGAAAAATAAGATCAAATCGAAGAACAAGAATACAAGATAAAAACATGAATTAAGAAAATAAAAACACCCAAAGAAGTATTCTGAAGGTGATAGCGAAGGAACACAGAAGATCTACATAGTCAATGCTTTCGTTCTTCACGTTGAATTTGCGTTGATGAATCCTCCTTCACAATCCTCCTTGTTAATTTATGTGGGAGTTCTCCAGTTGTCTGGAATAAAGGCCCTCTCAAGTGTTTCAGATTGTTGGAATTAAGGTTTCTAGAGTGGCCACGAGAGAGGAACAAAACCTGCCTTTTTATAAAGTTGTACACCTATCATCGGTGTCAGTGATAATGCCTAATGATACTACTTAAGGCAATGACTTTGGCGCATGAATTCTCAAACTGGGAAAAAGATTCTATAACTTTGGCAAGTTTTATTTTAGACAACCCTAACGCCGAGCGGTAGTGATAATGCCTGGCGTTAGTAACAATCATACCCGATCTGGTCCTTCAATCTTGTCAATGTCCAATTCAAGCAGCACTATCGCCCTACAATATGGCTTCCGTTGGGCAGAAACTTCATTCCCAATTTGCTCTTATCTTTCCTTTAGAATTTGCATTTGAATTACTTTTTAGCGTGTCTGCAAATTCCAAGTCTAACATGAGCAGCCTAGTGTCATAGTGTCAAACATGTAAATTCATGCACACTATAAACACAAGAGCAACTTTATCAAATACATTATGAGATTTGTTATTCTCAAACCAAAGATATGTGAAAAACCATGTTCACACAAGTACTGCATGATAATAACTCCCTTTTGAGGCAACTTCAAAACTTAGAATGGGAGCACTCGGCAGTGGTGGATGAGTTTAAGATACATTCTTATGAGTGCAGGGAGGCATCCAGAGCGAGTTCATTAAGCTCGGTAGAGAAGGAGAAAAGGAAGTTGAAGCTTGCCCTAGAGGCGAGTACACCAGAACCTGCTAGGGGTGGTCCAACGAGAGAGAAGGCTCGCTTGGAGAAAAATAAGGTGATGATTCACGCTATTATTGCTCGATATCATTATCATAATACCCAAATGGATGTGGTGGTTCCATAGCTAATTAGTGAGATAGTAATGAATTTAAGAATAAAGAAGTTGTAATGCGGGTGACCTTTGTAAAACTCACTGGTTCTGTAATAACTTTGACAATCTCTCTTCCGCTTACTGGAATCATGTGATATTTTAGTTTTTCATAAACTGCTTTTTTATGAATTCAATATTTTGTTAATATTTGTTGACTGCATTCTCCTATGACACGAGTACTTGTTTTGTGTCATGATGAATTTTATGTTCATTGATGTGAAAACTGATTTGACATTTTATCTGGTACTCGCGCTTTTCGTTGTTTGGTCACGGAGATCAAGTTGCGGCATTTTGACTTTCGATCCATTTTCTTTATAAATAGGGGTTCCCTTCTACTAATAATATCACTTTTGTCAACCTTGATTTTAGCGAGTACCCTAGAATGGCCTGTAAGATCCCTCTCCCGCACCGGAGAGTTCCCAGATTTTATACCCAAAACTGCAGCCTTACGGTGACACCAACACACGAGTTAGTCACTTCCGCAAGATGTTGATCCTGCCGGTAAGAACTGTAACATCCCATTTCCTACTAGACCCCATAACTTCAATTAGGGTAGGGCATAGGGCGAGTGATGTGAGTTTGGGCTAGGTGTTTGTGGTGTAAATCTTATATATTTCTCTAAATGTTCTCAAACCCACACTAATGATTTACCATGAACATTATAACATGTCGACTGAGTATCATGATTTTTCTAAGGTAATAAATGCTCCTTTCATACCTTTAGTTATGGTGTGGCATGATTCTGAATTATTTCTGAAACTATAGTACGAATGTTCTACGAAAAATCCATAACTTCTAGGGGCTGATATAGATGATATATTACTGTTATGTTCCAAATTTCTTCACATTTCTAAGTAATCTTGTTGGTCTAATAACTATGTCAATCTTCTATTATTTGCAGGCCAAATGGAATTGAACTAGTTTTGGTCCCTATGATTCAACCTTCTCCAAATCATATCTAACTGAGTTGAATTTCATAACACAGGTTCTTAATAACCAAATTAAGCAATGACCAGAGTTTTATTACATTTCAATTAATTTGACCTCAATTAAAAATTCATTAATCATTGGGCATATATCAATATCTAAAGGAAGTACCATGTCGGTAATTTTTAAACATGCTAATAAAATATCCAGTGGTACTAAATGACAAAATAACATGATTCCCAAAGTTTCAAAATTTTCCAGAGAACTTACAATCATAATTTCCTCATAAAATAAAAGGGGTTAATATGTAAGTTTATACAACAAATACTAATTTAATTCTTCCAAAATTTTGAGAAAATTACCAGAGTATTGTAATGACCTAAAAACATCCAAGCCAGAAATTCATAATTTTCCAGAGAATTTAAAATAATAATATTTCATAAATTCAAATGTGTGACAAATTTAATATTTGGAATTTTCCCATGTGTAACACTTCCAACAATTCTACTAAAATTTCCAGAGGTTTAGAATTGGATTTCAAATGTCCATCAAGAGTTTCAAAATTTTCCAACTCCTATTTCCTTATTAAAATTTCAAAAATTCAGAAATATGACAAGTCATAATTTTGATATTAATCAAGGAAATAGTTTCTGAGAATTTCTACAAAAAATTTTAGAGGTTCCAAATGATATTCCAAGTGATTTCTCAAAGTTTCAAAATTTTCCAAAGATTATAACCACAAACATTTCATTAATACATAAAGGAGACATATTTTAAATTAATCAATTAATTAGAATTTTTATTCCCAAAAATCCTAATTTTCACTGAGGTGATCTATTATGTTATAACATAGATGTGTCCAAAATACCAGAGGCTAAGATCAAGCCAGATGTGCCAAATACACAAAATCCCCTTATTTGGCTTTGTACACCATAATACATACCATGCAAAGACATGCAAGTGGAATAACCCAACATGCAGTGGTCCAATTGCACTCAAATTTTAATCAGGGTCAAATAATGACCTGATAAGCATGCCACCCAAATTTGAGGTTATTTAGATTTGTCCAACTCCTTGAATCTCATTAATTTAATAAATAAAATAATGAACAAAACCATGGAGAAATGTTCTCCTAAAAATCTGATTTTTTTAGCACAAGATAGTACTAAGGTACATGCATGAATGGGCCAAATTTCTGCTCCATTGGACTTACCAACTAAGAGATATTCACAATCTAATGTCTGCCCTACACTAGGACCAGTCCCACCAAAATTGGTTCTCAGGGTGCTACTTTGCTCCAAATGATCTAATTCAAGTTCCTAATTAAAGTAGACACTCAGATCTACAACTTTTGTCTCTGGTTACTTTTCATGAAAAGGCCTATAAGGGCTTCAATTTCCTAGATCAAAAGATCCACTTTTATGTGACAGAAATCACATTTTAATTAAATGAATGAAAAGGATGGCCCTGATTATCTCTTCCTCCTCCAGCCAAAGGCCTGGATCTGCCCGACCTGGAGGAGTTCTAATCCCCCATTCATGGCCATCTACTGTCCACCACTGCCGGCCACCACCACCACCACCTCAATTGAGGTGGCGGCAATCGATCGGTGGTGACACGACCACCTGAGGTGGCTTTTCCAGCAATCCCGAGCTAGAAGAAAAGCTCAGGATTTCTCCCTCTTTCTCATATGGGGTTGGGCTCAATTGAGCCCAATTTCTCTCCTAGATGGATCTAGATGCTAGCATAGAGGGAGAGGAGGAGAAACAGACCTGTGTGGCGGTTTAATGGCGTGTGTTGTAGCGGTGTGGCATGGTGGCGGCGATCTTCGGCGAGCTAGCTAGAATTCACGATCCTCCACCAATTGCTACAATCTCAAGGGCTGGCTCGATTCTCTGGAGCTTGATGAGTCCGATTTATATCCGGTTTTTTGGACTCATCTGGGCTTGTTTTCTTGCTTATGCACTACACTTTTAGTCCATAATTGCTTATATCTCACTTGGACACACTTTCACTAGTAGTGCAATATTTTGCCTATTTTGGTGTGCAATTGCGCACTATTCTGCTGGGGGTAAGCACATGGTGCTCCACATGTCTTTATTTTGTTGTTATTATATATTTCTGTGTGCTAGTAATATGTGCCCCAGCTTGTTGGTTTATATTGCTGGTGGGGAGAACTTCATTCTTTTGGAATTGCAACATGGAGAAATCGCACGGTCGTGCATTTCCTTGACGCACGATCCCTACGATTGTGTGAGTCCTCCTGTGCCTAATAATGGTGATCTACCCTGGCTCGTGCGTTTTGTTCACGCACAGGCAGTTCGCCCGTGCACGAAGGAAATGCACGATCTCCCCTGTTAGCCTGTTTTCGAGCCATCTAGATTTGTCCGTGCGTTTTTACGCACGGTTGGTTTTGATCGTGCGTGAGTAAAATCGCACGGGCGATCTGCTTCATCTTCCTGGGCTGCTGAACACTTAATATCGTACGGTCCACGCATGGTCGTGCGTTCGACCGTGTGTGACCAATTTTTGACTGTTTTCTATTTAAGTCGAAAGATCCGCCCTAGACCGGATCGATTATCTTTGCCACGCCTGAAGGGTTCCAGTTCCGCCATTTTCACCGCTCCATCGCTTCCCACCTTAAGGAGGAGCTCCGACCACCATTTCCTTGCAAATCTAAAGCTGGAGCATCCTCTCGGCCTCCTCCATCATCTAAGTGCTTCAAGGAGAGGATTTCACCCTCATATTCATCGCCAAACAAAGAGTTCTTCAAATCGTACGTGACCGGATTATAGTTTACCGGAGAAGACGTGTCCATTGGGAGGAAGTGATAGCCCTCCTCTACCCCGGATGATAATTGGGACCGAGCTAGGATGCGAATTGACAACTTGACGATTCCTACCGAGAATCTACAACAAGCCTCCGGATTCAGTCTTATCTCTTGCCTTTTTCTCTTACTTGTGTTGATGTGTATGAATGTAATCTTCATTATTTGATGATGTGCACTATAAACCTTGCTTTGTAATGTTTATTTCATTTTTATGAAATTATCTTGTTTATTTGTGTATTTGAGGTGCGCCACCAAATCCACTCCACCCTCCACTTCATTCTGCTAGCATACTCACCCATTCCGCAAGCCTTCTCTTCCATTCCGCTTCACTACTCTTCCATTCCGCGTGCCTACTCATCCATCCGCCTAGCGAAACGTGGCATAGCGACCCGTGTAATCCATTCGCCTCACGAAGCAGTGTGCTCAAGGCATGCCTAGTCCAATTCCGCACTTATTCACCTCATTTGCTTGCCTACCGGCCATCCGCCTTGTAAAGTAGTGCGCTCAAGGCATGCCTAGTTTCCATCTCGCCAAGCGAAACATTGCATAGTGGCATTGCATAGGAGTAGTTGTAGTTATTTGATTTTATTTACAAAACCAAAATCCTTTTCGTCCGCATTCCATCTTCCACAAGGACTTCGATCTCAAGTCCTCCTTGATTTGTTAACTCCACCTTACTGTGTTCCTTGAGAGATTTGATACTTTGGGATTTACTTCCTCATATTATTACTTGACAACGACCGGTTCACTGTTGAAAGTGCACAGTTAACCTCACTAGATTTCTCTAGAGGGGGGGTGAATAGAGATTTGAAATATTTTGTGCAAAGTTAATATATATATATATATGTATGATCACAGATTAGAGCTTCCCACACACACCAACAAGAATTAAAACAATAAAGCAAATGTAAGAAAGAAAATCCACAGCACAACACAAGAAAATATAGTGGTTCCCCAAACTTTGGGTAGTCCACTCTTCTACCCCCTTGGTAGGAATTCACTAACTTGCACTGAGTCTTTTGATAAGGAGACTCTTAGAACCACCCTGAGTCTTTTGATAAGGAGACTCTTAGAACCAATACACTGAATTTTTTGAAGAGAGATTCTAAAAACTCTTTTACAATAGTGAATAAGAATGAAAAAGAAAGAATGAAATAAAGCCAATAATGAATCTTCTTCCTAGCAAGAAGATTTGAAGCACAAGTTAAGAATTGAATCTTTCTTCTATAGAGAGAAGAAGATTTGTAGCCTTTCTCTCTTTTAGTGAGAGCAATCAGATTTTGCAGCAGTGATCAGTGAGCAGAAGCAGAAGTGGAAATGGATGGAAGTTGCTGCAGAGCTTTTTCTCAATGTCTCTCTTTTCTTTTGGGAGCTTTTCCTCTATATCATAAATGTGTGGTGGATCACTCTTCTTCTATTTCCTGCCGACTTGCTCTTTATTTTATAGCTCTGTGTAATAAGATAGTACTATAGGAGAGGAATCAATTAGCAGCCAGAGATTTAGGTAGAGAGAAATATTTCCATAGCAGATTTAATCATAAATGGAAAATGTTAATTTAGATTTCAAATAATATCCAAAACAGATTTCATCAATTTAGCCAAGAATCAAATAGAAGGAAAGAATGATTCAGAACGGCTATAAAATATTAACATCATTCTATATAAATCAGATCTTCAGAAAAGAAGGAAAGAGATCTGGCGCAGATTTAAATCTGTCAAACAAATCGACGTGCGTCGATTACTATTCGACGTAAGCGTCGAATTTATCTTAGCCCAACGTCGAGAGAGATATAAGGAATGTGCGTCGACAAAGGTGCGTCGACTTCTTTGTATGCGTCGACTAGAAATCAGAGTAGCGTCGACAGGACCTACGTCGAAATCTTCCTAAAGTTACTTCGACATATCCTGAAGAAGACGTCGACTCTATTTCGACGTAGCGTCGAATACCATTCGACGCATATTTACTTTGTCTTTGTTATTCATTCATAAAACTCTTTCTTTAACTCATTTCTAGGGGTTAAGAGAAATCATTTTCCCAACAATCTCCCCCTATTTGTCTTAACCCTTTTTAAGGAGAAATTGTCTTAGCATAAAATCAACTCATATCAAAATAATTTGCATAAATGAGAAATATATTGTTTGGAAAAGAAAGTTAATAAAGAGAGCTTATGACAAGTATTTGTCTTAAACTAGAAACTTCTTTTTGTACATGAAGTTGACAAAGGCAGAATAAAGTTTCCTAGACAAATCATTAATAGCATCAAAAATGTATCCCCTGGCTCTATCAGGTCTTTCTTGGACATTCCTGATGATGGTATGCAATTTTGCCAAGAGCTTATCACCCTTAGGGATGGTGTCATTTAAGGAGTAGCCCTTGCTGATAATGATTGCTGCCTTTTCATCAATCATTTCAATAGTAATATTGTGAGATTCTTTTTGAGCAGGTTTGGGCTCAGGAGGTCCTTTGTTGTCAACCTTTGGCCTATAGGGTTTCTTCTTTTCAGGTTCTTGTTTCTCAGGGACTTCATGCATTTTTCCTTTTCCTTTCCATGGAGAGTTGAGCCATTTGTCTAGCCTTGGAGGTTTTGATGGCTTTTTGTAGGGTATGTATGTATCTTCTGTACATCCTATACCTTTCTTGTTCATTTGACCTTTATTCAGAGTAATCCCTGCTTGAGGATTCTTCTTTTGATAGGCTTCAACATCAAACAATTTATTTGGAATTTTGATAGAAGATTCAGCAAGGATTTGTTCCTTAGTCATTCCTTTGTTGATCTTTTCCATCCAAGCCCTCCTTTTATCTTCCACTTCTTTCCTAGCTGCTTCATATTCATATGCTTCTCTTTCTCTTATCTCTTCATGTCTCTTTTCCATGTCAGGATCATGATAGTCCTTTATAGGATTAGAAGGAATGGGTACCTTCTCAAATCTTTTTATTTCTTCAATAGCCTTTCTATATTTCTTTTCTTTTGCATACTCCTTCCTTTCTTCTTTAGAGAAATTTTGCCAGTGAGGAGTGACTTCCCTTTTTCTTTTTATCTGTCCTCCTGCACTCTGCCTAGGAGTTATTTGTTTAGAGAGTCTTGCTGCTTGAGGAGGTAGAGGTAGCAAAGGAGGTAGAGAAGAAGGTAAGGGAGGAAGAGGAGGAGATTTCTTTTTGGGTGGAGAAGGAGTTATTTCAAGAAGAGTTCTTAGATGATCTGTAATAGAGGGCAGAGAAATATTTGGTAGGTTGATTTCTGTAGATGAATGAATGTCTCCTCCAGACTCTTTTGTAGGGATATCCTCAAGCAAAGGAGTCTTAAGCTTGATATAACTGGCCGAGAAACCAGGAGAATGATGCTGAAGTTCTTCCTCGCATAAGGGTGTGTCAATCCATATTTGCCCATTCCAATCATCAGAGATGGCTGCTTCTTCCTCCCCCTGGATTACTGGCAGATTCTCTACAGGAATCTCCCCCTGGATACTAGGAATATCAATTCTGAATGCTGAATCCACAGCATGCTCCCCTTCAGTGTTGTAAGAGGAAGATTCACCAAAGTGTTTGTTAAAGGTGTAGTCAGAATGATTTGAGAGGACTGGAACCTGGTGAGAGGGGTTTCTGGAGCAACTCTCCCCCTGGTTTATATCCTGTATGAAGGATGTAAACCTTTGTGGCGACAGAGGAACTTCTCGAAGAAGGATATGCAGCTCAGGAAGAGATGCAGATAGAGTGGCCAGCTTTGCTTCACAGTGGACGATCATATTGGCACATTCATCAGAGAAGCTTTGTAGACGAGTCTGAAAGTCTTTAAGGAGATTTTTCAGAGCAGCATGTATTGCTTGGACGTGGTCGGCTTGAACAGGAGTAGGTGCCATTGTAGAGAGAGAGAGAGGTAGACGAAGAAGTTTTTGGCGGGTTCAGAGATGTATTCGTTATGAAATACGAGGTGCTATTTAAAGTAGATGAAGCGTCGAGAAAGGAAACATAAATCGAGGAATTCAATAGGCAGAAAAAGGAAGTAGGGATTTGATTCTAAATGTAACCTGAAATCGATGTTGCGTCGATTTAGATGTCAGCGTAAGCATAGATATGGATTTGATATCTTCAAGCTTTGTTGAGATATGCGTCGATGAAAATTCGACGGTACGTCGATGGATAGTCGACGTATCAGTAACTGAAGGAGGTCAGTATTAGCGTCGAGATCAACTCGACGGTGCGTCGACTTTGATTCGACGCATCTCCAGTAAGTTTTTCTTAGAAGCTCTGATTTGTTTAGATTTTCTCAGCAATCATGCTTTACAGACTTCCATCAAGCATTCCTAGGGTGTTGAGGAAGAAATTATGCTTGGTTTCATCCAAAGGTTTTGTAAAGATATCTGCTCTTTGACTGTCTGTAGGTATATATTCTAAGGTTATCTTACCTTTTTCTACATTGTCTCTAAGAAAGTGATGTCTAATTTCTATATGTTTGGTTCTGCTATGAAGAACTGGGTTAGATGCTATGGATATAGCACTGGAGCTATCACAGTAAATTTTAGAGTTATTGACTTCTAGTTTGTAATCAAGGAGCTGATTTTGCATCCACAGGATCTGTGAACAACAGCTCCCAGCAGCTATATATTCAGCTTCAGCTGTTGAGGTGGAGACTGAGGTTTGTTTCTTACTAAACCATGAGATTAACCTGTCACCTAGGAATTGGCAAGTGCCAGAGGTGCTTTTTCTATCAACCCTACAGCCTGCATAGTCTGCATCTGAGAAACCTGTTAGCTCAAAGTTGGTTTCTGCTGAATACCATAGCCCTAGTTCAGGAGTTCCCTTAAGGTATCTAAGAATCCTTTTAACAGAGGTGAGATGGGATTCTTTTGGATCAACTTGGAATCTAGCACATATACAAGTGGCAAACATTATATCAGGTCTACTGGCTGTTAGATATAGAAGGGATCCTATGATTGCCCTATAAGTCTTGCCTTGTTCCTGACAATTATTCCAGTGGAATCTAGCTTGTTTCTATATACCCATTTTGTGCCAATCACTGGGTAGTTACTGGGTCTTTCTACTAACTTCCATACTTTATTTCTCTCAAATTGGCCTAGCTCTTCTTGCATGGCCAGAATCCAATGAGGATCACAGTTTGCTTCTTCAAACTTCTTTGGTTCAACTTGTGATAAGAAGCATTGAAGCATTACTCCATTTGAAACTTGATGCCTTGTTTTTACTCCAGTATTGAGGTTTCCAATTACTTGAGATTTTGGGTGATCTCTCAAATTGATCCCTGTTCTCCTGGGATCTGCTAGTTGTTCTTCTTCTTCATTCTCAATGTGATCATTATCAAACTGTTCTTCCTGGACCAAGTTTTCTTGTGGAGATTGGTTTTGAAAGCTTCTCTCTGAACTTTCTTCATGTTCTTGTTCAGATTCCTCACTTGGTTCCTTTAGCTGGTATTCTCTTTCATTTTCTTTGTTCTCTAGAGCTAGTTGCTCAAGCTGGATTTCTATGCTTTTGCTTTCCTGTGAAAAAGAGTTGGTGGGAGTATCCTCCCCCTTAATCAACATGTTAGTTTCATCAAACACAATGTGCATAGATTCTTCAATTTTCAGAGTTCTCCTGTTATAGCACCTATAAGCTTTACTGGATGATGAATATCCCACAAATATTCCATCATCAGACTTTTTGTCAAACTTTGCAAGATGATCTTTTCCATTATTTAGAATAAAGCAAGCACACCCAAAAATTTTAAAGTATTTGACAATAGGTGTTTTTCCCTTCAGGAGTTCATAAGGAGTTTTTAACTTAGTTTTATGAATGAGGCTTCTATTTAGAACATAATTTGCAGTATTGACTGCTTCAGCCCAAAAGGTTTTTGTTAATCCTGATTCTGCAAGCAAGGTCCTTCCTGATTCTATTAAAGTTCTATTCTTCCTCTCAGCAACTCCATTTTGTTGAGGAGTTCTAGGTGCTGAGAAATTTTGTTTGATTCCTATTTCATTACAGAAACTACTCATAGCCTGATTTTCAAATTCAGTTCCATGGTCACTTCTTATTATGGATACCTGACTGTTGAATTCAGATTGAATTTGTTTTATGAATTTTGAGAGAGTCTGATGGGTTTCAGACTTGGCCTTTAGAAAGAATACCCAACTATATCTAGAGTAGTCATCTACAATAACTAGGGTATAGGATTTTCCTCCCAAGCTTTGAGTGGATATGGGACCAAAGAGGTCCATGTGGAGCAAGTGAAGGATCCTTGGAGAGTCATCCTTACCAATTGGTTTGAAGGATGATTTGGTTTGTTTTCCTAGTTGGCAAGGTCTGCATGGAGAATCCTTAGAGTATCTACCCTTTGGTAAGCCTCTCACTAGGTTATTTTTTGCTAGTTTACTAATTGTTTTGTAGTTTAGATGACCTAGTCTCCTATGCCATAATTCACTTTTATCAATAATATTATTGAATAAACATATTTCTGTGGGAGAGGAACTGAAGTCTACTACATATACTTTACCTTTTCTAATTCCTTTAAGTACTGTGGCACCAGTCTTGATATCAATAATATGGCAGAGTAGTATGGTGAATTTTACCTCATACTTACCATTATCACATATCTGACTTATACTTATCAGATTATGTTTTAGTCCTTTGACTACTGCCACATTCTTGAAGGTGACCTTCCCTTCAATGAAGTCTCCAAATCCCTTGGTTTGGCCACAGCTAGAGTCTCCAAAGGTTACTGATGGTCCAAGTCTGTCCTCAAAGTTGTTTAGCAGGTTTTTGCATCCTGTCATGTGCATGGAGCATCCACTGTCCAAGTACCACACAAGCCTGGAGATGTGGTACATCTGCACATAAAAATTTTAAACATTAGTTTGAACCCTGCTCAGCTGGGGTCCCTTCTTATAATCAGAACTAATGAAGGAATAAGTAGGTTTTTCAGAATATCCTTCCTCCTTTTGGGGCATTGGTCTATCATACCAATCTGTTTCGGTGATGTCACAGAAATAGTGTTCATAGTGTAAGGAAAGAGAGGGAGACTTTTTGAACAGAGAGACATTTTTGTCAGATTGATTGCGTCGATATGAATTCGACGTGCGTGGAGAGGAAGTCGACGCCTTTTGGCATAAGCGTCGATTAAAAATCGACGTACGTTGATAACGATTCGACGCAGATTGATTGCGTCGATATGAATTCGACGTAGATTCAAAATTCTTGTTAGGATTCTTTCCTAAGATTCCTTTATTTATAATGGGATTAGATTTGTTGAAAAGAGTGGTTGTTTCTTGACTTTCTTGTGATCTTGCTTCTTCTAGATGATTTTCCCTGGTGAAGTGAATGGGGTGTTTCCAGACAGGTTTGCTGGGTGCTTTAGACTTAGATGCTTCATTAGCTTTCAGTTTTAATTGATTAGATCTATTAGTGAGATTTTCAGAGATATTTTTGATTTTCTGATTTTTTCCATTTAGAGAATCCTCAAAGGCTTTAGCTTTTGCTAGCTCTTTTCTTAGTGTTAGATTTTCTAAATAGATTTTGTTTAGGTTTTCCTCTGAGAGTTCTAGATTGAGTTTATAATTTTTATGGTATGTGTTTACTTGCTTTAGTTTTCTTAACTCCATCCTTAATTCTTTTACCCCTTTTTCAGATTTGATTAGATCTAAACAGAATTCTTTGAAATCTTGTGCAAAATTAGTGGAGGAGAAATCTATACTATCTAGTATATTTACCATAGATATATCTTCAAGCTTCTCAGTGGCCATCAGACATGTTTCTTCTTGCTTGACATCTTCTTGATCAATATCTGATGAGGTGTTTTCTTCAGATTCTGAATCACTCCAGGATTGAGCAATCAATCCTCTTCCTTTCTTCTTCTTCTTTGGATCTGTACTTTTCAGATCTTTCTTGCTGCTGTTCTCCTTAGGACAATCAGGAGCAATGTGTCCAGGTTTCCTGCATGTGTAACAGATAATCTCTTTAGAGGGTTTTTTGTTATACCTGGTTTTTGATTCTCTTCTTCTGGATTCTTCTGTTTTGATCCATTTCTTGAACTTTTTAGCCAGCAAGCTGATCAGCTCATCATCACTAGTTGATGATTCACCTTCAATAGCCTTCAATGCAATACTCTTTTCTTTTGAGAGTGGAGATGCCTTTTCTTTCTCAGCTCTGGTTTTCAATAGCTGTTCATAGGATTTCAGTTTACCCAGTAGAACATCTGTTGATATTTCTTCTTGACTCCTGGAGTCTTTAATTGGCCAGATTCTTGAATCCCAAGTGCTGGGAAAACAAGTCAGCAATTTATCATTTATCTCAGTGAGAGATATGTCCTTTTCAAGTGACCTCAATTCATTAATTATGAGGCTGAATCTTGAGTACATGTCAGCAACACTTTCACTTTCTTTCTTTTGGAAGTTTTCATATTGAGAGATTAATAGGGCCTTCTTGTCTTTCTTTTCATCAGCACTTCCTTCTACCATTTTGGTGAGAGCTTCCCATACTTCCTTAGCTGACTCACAATCAGCAATCTTTTGAAAGATTTCATCTGAGAGTGTTGAGACTAGAATGTTCATAGCCTTGGCATCATGTCCTTGGGCTTTCTTCTCATCCTCTGTCCATTCAGTTCTTGGAGCAAGTGTTTCAGTCACTTTTCCACTTGAGTCCTTCCTGAATGGCTTGGGGGGACCTGTCAAAATAGAATTAAACAATTCATCATCAATAGAGTTTAGATAAATTCTAACTCTTGTCTTCCAAAGTGCAAACTTTTCAAGGTTGCAAATTGGTGGTCTGGTGGAAGCATAATCTTTGATTTGTGCCATGTGAAAAATAGTTTTGAAAAATATATATATATGGGGTAGGATCTTTTTGATCAAGGAGTTATCCTTTTTAGATCAACCTCCCTCTGATACCAATTGAAAGTGCACAGTTAACCTCACTAGATTTCTCTAGAGGGGGGGTGAATAGAGATTTGAAATATTTTGTGCAAAGTTAATATATATATATATATGTATGATCACAGATTAGAGCTTCCCACACACACCAACAAGAATTAAAACAATAAAGCAAATGTAAGAAAGAAAATCCACAGCACAACACAAGAAAATATAGTGGTTCCCCAAACTTTGGGTAGTCCACTCTTCTACCCCCTTGGTAGGAATTCACTAACTTGCACTGAGTCTTTTGATAAGGAGACTCTTAGAACCACCCTGAGTCTTTTGATAAGGAGACTCTTAGAACCAATACACTGAATTTTTTGAAGAGAGATTCTAAAAACTCTTTTACAATAGTGAATAAGAATGAAAAAGAAAGAATGAAATAAAGCCAATAATGAATCTTCTTCCTAGCAAGAAGATTTGAAGCACAAGTTAAGAATTGAATCTTTCTTCTATAGAGAGAAGAAGATTTGTAGCCTTTCTCTCTTTTAGTGAGAGCAATCAGATTTTGCAGCAGTGATCAGTGAGCAGAAGCAGAAGTGGAAATGGATGGAAGTTGCTGCAGAGCTTTTTCTCAATGTCTCTCTTTTCTTTTGGGAGCTTTTCCTCTATATCATAAATGTGTGGTGGATCACTCTTCTTCTATTTCCTGCCGACTTGCTCTTTATTTTATAGCTCTGTGTAATAAGATAGTACTATAGGAGAGGAATCAATTAGCAGCCAGAGATTTAGGTAGAGAGAAATATTTCCATAGCAGATTTAATCATAAATGGAAAATGTTAATTTAGATTTCAAATAATATCCAAAACAGATTTCATCAATTTAGCCAAGAATCAAATAGAAGGAAAGAATGATTCAGAACGGCTATAAAATATTAACATCATTCTATATAAATCAGATCTTCAGAAAAGAAGGAAAGAGATCTGGCGCAGATTTAAATCTGTCAAACAAATCGACGTGCGTCGATTACTATTCGACGTAAGCGTCGAATTTATCTTAGCCCAACGTCGAGAGAGATATAAGGAATGTGCGTCGACAAAGGTGCGTCGACTTCTTTGTATGCGTCGACTAGAAATCAGAGTAGCGTCGACAGGACCTACGTCGAAATCTTCCTAAAGTTACTTCGACATATCCTGAAGAAGACGTCGACTCTATTTCGACGTAGCGTCGAATACCATTCGACGCATATTTACTTTGTCTTTGTTATTCATTCATAAAACTCTTTCTTTAACTCATTTCTAGGGGTTAAGAGAAATCATTTTCCCAACAACTGTCGTTCAGACTGCGTTTTGCTCCCGCCTATAAGCGGTGTAGGAATTCACACATCAAGTTTTTGGTGCCGTTGTCGGGGAGCACAGTCGTGTGAGTTTTCTGGAGAGGGAGAACCTGCGAGAGAAGTTCTTCCATTTGTAAATTGCATCCTTTTTATTTTAAATTTTTTTTCCAATTCTGTTTTTCTTTCTTTTAATATTGGTTGCTTTAATGAATTATTATTGTTGGGTGTAGTATTTTGCACAATAGTGTTTTTCTTTTGAATCCGGTTATCTTCACGCAATGTGGGCCTCATTTAATATTTTTTATCATTGGTGTGGATATATATCTCATGCAAGTGATAGATGTCCAAAGGGAGATAATAGCCCTAGCACTCAAGGCCAGTATATGGAGAACCGGCTTCGTCTGGAACTCCATATGGTGCGCGTAAGTCCTATGGCTATTCTTCTAAGCCTTTACCGGCATATTTCTTTGCAGCTTCAGCACCTACTGTGCCAAAGAAGCCAGCAAGGAAGTGCTTGTTTTGTCATAACACGGATCATGCCATGAAGGATTGTGCTGCTTATCTTCGCCAATTGGACGAGGATGATGAGCCGGATATCCGGATCGTCCCGACTCCTAACTCTGACAGCACACCTTCTACCTATGATTACATAGTTGTGTCACCTTCATGTTTTGAAGGGAATGATGCAGACACGCTCATCATTGTTGTGGCAGATGTATGTTCCGACATAGCTGAGCCTATCTCCCCAGTGCATACATCACCTAGCGTTGATTTGATTCTTTGTGAGGAATCAGTGCTTGACTTTTATCTAAGCCCTATTCCTCCCCCAATTGTGCATACTACTACATTTGTCTCTGATGACATTATTGAGGATGTTTCGCAGGATAAGGCAGGTGTTTTATGTGTTGTGCCTATTCCTATGGAGGAGGATATTTTCCAAGTTGGCGAGGATTCTACCTCAGCACCGGTGGAGGAAGTCCAAATCATGGAGGAGGCCATAGATGATCCTACCGATCCCTGCAGCATTGTCAATGATGCCGACAATATCCTTGTTCTTCAACCTATCGGGAGTGAGACCGGGACCACTCCCCTGATTTTTGATTATTTAAGTCATTCTTCTCTTTTATTTCCAAACCCCCCTTCTTCATCTGAGCCTGTGCAGGTTGAGTCTTCACAGGTACCTCAGGAGGACTTGCAGCATTTTGCTCAAGTTAATGATGAGCGCATCCTCTTATGTGAGGAGATTGATCCCTCCTCCATAGAGGAAGCCCCATTCATTGCCTTCTCCTCATGCTGCCTCCCTGAAGATGACACCTTGCTGGGCAAGGATGTTTATGGTAAGATGAGTGAGGATTCCCCGTCCTCCGCTTACATCCTCTTCCCTCTACCTGTAAGGAGCAGGTATTATTATTTAGGTAAGTGAGTAACACGCATATTAGAACAGTTACCTATACATTTCCTTTTTCATACTCCCATTAGCTAGAACTCTTAAAGTCTTGAATAGGTCGTGCCGTGAGGTCATTAACCCCAGTAGTTATCTTACTTTTCTTGCCTTTTTATTTCATCTAGTTTAGTTTAGTTAGTTGTATTTCATTTTGTTTTTGGCGGAGCTCACCCCTGCAGGTACTCCTTCTGATGGAGGATGCGGTGGCTTTTGTATTGGTTTACAAGCGTCTTCTGGTATGCTCACTTGCTGAGCATTGGGTAATTCTTTTCCCTTAGCTTTATTTTGAATTTCATAGCCATATATTGTGTTGGATTGTTTAATATAAGTCTGGGGGAGAGTCATTTTATGTACCCACTCACGTGCACTATTGCATAGTATACTAGAAGATTTTATTTTAGTTGTTTTATTCATTTTCTTTGCACACCACAACACCCACATGAGAGTGTACTTAACCATTGGCGCGTATCGAGCATAACTCATTTCCTTTGTGTGATTGGGAAAATCATTGTGCTGGCATTTAAATTATGTAGTGGAGTAAAATGTTGACTCCGGTGTTCCTAGTCAAGTACTCATGTGAGTATAGGGCTTTTTGTAGATTAGATTTCTGTTTATACTTTTAGTTTTATGCATTTCTTTTAGTGTAAATATTGTTTACTCTACTCAAATGGTGAATCCGGTGTGAATCAAAAAGTAACATAGGGATGTGTGTAAAGTATCGTTAGATGTGTATTGCTCGAGCCGGGAGGAAGGATAATCTTTCTCGGTGGCTAAGAACTTGCCTCAAGAGATTCTTGAAGCATAGGCATAGGATAGTTCTGTTGCGCGAGGATGACGTAGGACATCATTTTGGCCCGGTTGAGCCTTTGTGCCATTCCTGATATCTTCCCTTGCTAGCCCATTTGTGCCTACCCTTTACTCTTGATTGAGCTCCACTTTTATCTCACCAAAGCCTACAAGCCTAACCTATTCGCACACCCAAATCTGAGCTTTAGTTATAGTTTTATTTACATTTTGGGGGGTGTTGATTGTGGTGTTTATTATGTGAATTTGTGGATATGCTCATTTGAAATTTTGCTGAAAGAAAAAGACAAGAAAAAGATAGATAGAAAAAAATGATTAAAAAGAGAAAAGAAAATTGAGTTTTATAAAAAATCGTTTAGAAAAATTATGTATTTGGAGTAGGCGGTGCACACACCTATGTCTCAAAAGTCCAAGTCTGGGGGTGTGGTGCACTTGTTTATTTATTTTCGTGCAGGTAGCTCTACCTTATGCTCATGTTGGGTTAGGTGTGCTTAGCCTCCATGTTTATCTTTGTTTACCTCACCTTAACCCAAGCCCCATCTCTAACCTAAAGTCCTTCTGACTCACGCCTTGAACCAATCTAGTGTCGTGGAGAGAATGTGACCGGGTGAGCTTATGGTCTCTGTCATCGATGGATTTGGGCAATGCTCATCTCATCGATTATTCTACTTTCTCCATATGCGAGACCGAATGATTCACCATTATTCACTTTTGAGTAGTATTAATATTTACTTACTCTATTAGAAATTTATAAACTGTGTGTATAATTAGAAATCTTCTTTACTATTTTTCTATGCACTTGAGCATGTGACTTCACATGGTACTCCAATTTGTAATTTTAAGTTAGCAATTCCATTTTCCCTCCTGCTTAGGATTTGTTTGCTCGGGACATGCAAATAGGTAAGTCTGGGTGTGTGATGAGTCCGATTTATATAGGGTTTTTCGGACTCATCTGGGCTTGTTTTCTTGCCTTTGCACTACACTTTTAGTCCTTAATTGCTTATATCTCACTTGGACACACATTCACTATTAGTGCAATGTTTATGCCCATTTTGGTGTGCAATTGCGCATTATTCTGCTGGGGGTAACCACATGGTGCTCCCCATGTCTTTATTTTTTTCTTATTATATATTTCTGTGTGCTGGTGATATGTGCCCCAGCTTGTTGGTTTATATTGCAGGTGGGCAGATCTTCATTCTTTTGGAATTGCAACCTGGAGAAATAGCACGGTCGTGCATTTCCTTGATGCATGATCCCTGCGATCGTGCGATTCCTCTTATGCCTAATAATGGTGATCTGGCCTGGCTCATGCGTTTTGTTCACGCATGGGCAGTTCGCCCGTGCGCGAAGGAAATGCACGATCTCCCCCTGTTAGCCTGTTTTCGAGCCATCTGGATTTGTCTGTGCATTTTTACGCACGGTCGGTTTCGATCGTGCGTGATTAAAATTGCACGGGCGATCTGCTTCATCTTCGTGGGCTGCTGAACACTTAATATCGTATGGTCCACGCACAGTCGTGCGTTCAACCGTGCGTGACCAATTTTTGACTGTTTTCAATTTTAGTCGAAAGATCTGCCCTAGACCGGATCGATTATCTTTGCCATGCCCGAAGGGTTCCAGTTCCGCCATTTTCACCGCTCCATCGCTTCACACCTTAAGGAGGAGCTCCGGCCACCATTTCCTTGCAAATCTAAAGCTGGAGAATCCTCTCGGCCGCCTCCATCATCTAAGTTCTTCAAGGAGAGGATTTCACCCTCATATTCATCGCCAAGCAAAGAGTTCTTCAAATCGGACGTGACCGGATTGTAGTTTACCGGAGAGGATGGGTCCATTGGGAGGAAGTGATAGCCCTCCTCTACCCCGGACGATAATTGGGACCGAGCTAGGATGCGAATTGACAACCCGATGATTCCTACCGAGAATCTACAACAAGCCTCCGTATTCGGTCGTATCTCTTGCCTCTTTCTCTAACTTGTTTTGATGTATATGAATGTAATCTTCATTATTTGATGATGTGCACTATAAACCTTGCTTTGTAATGTTTATTTCATTTTTATGAAATTATCTTGTTTATTTGTGTATTTGAGGTGCGCCACCAAATCCACTCCACCTTCAACTTCATTCCTCTAGCCTACTCGCCCATTCCGCAAGCCTTCTCTTCCATTCCGCTTGACTACTCTTCCATTCCGCGTGCCTACTCATCCATCCGCCTAGCGAATCGTGGCATAGCGGCCCGTGTAATCCATTCTCCTCACGAAGTAGTGTGCTCAAGGCCTGCACAGTCTGATTCCGCACTTATTCACCTCATCTTCTTGCCTACCGACCATCCGCCTTGCGAAGCAGTGCGCTCAAGGCCTGCCTAGTTTCCATCTCGCCAAGCGAAGCATTGCATAGAGACATTGCATAGGAGTAGTTGTAGTTATTTTATTTTATTTACAAAACCAAAATCCTTTTCGTCCGCATTCCATCTGCCACAAGGACTTCGATCTCAAGTCATCATTGATTTGTTAACTCCACCTTACTGTGTTCCTTGAAAGATTCGATACTTGGGGATTTACTTCCTCATATTATTACTTGACAACGATCGGTTCACTGTCGTTCAGATCGCATTTTTCTCCCGCCTATAAGCGGTGTAGGTATTCGCGCATCAGAGCTCTCTGAAGCTAAATGTGAGTTCAAGTTGGCATGAGGGGGGATCTAACCATGCCAGCCATTAAGTCAAGGTTCGGCCAAGCATTGTTTGCTCCTCCCTACTTCCATTTGTTACCCTTCTAGCACCCTTTTGGCTGGGAATTAGCGTAGGAGTTTGGTTAGGGGCTTGGGAAGTGGCCTCCTATCCACAAAATCATCCTTGTCCTATATGCAATTTGGGGGAAATGTCCAAATTTCCCCCTTGCATGTCATCTCTTTCCAAAGCCAGAGGGCATGGCAGGTAATTGGGCATGTGGGCTGCTGGTTGGGCTTTGGTTGAGGACATAACCCATAGGGAATTCACTTGGACTTTTAATTTCTTCCTTTTGGCCTAATGTTGACCATGGTTGACTTTGTGGTTGACTTGGTCAAATTTGTGATTGGCTACCTCCATGTAATGGTCATGTGTCCTATGACATTACCCTAAGCTCATTGGGACATGGTTATGCTCCAAGTAGGCTAATTTAGCCAATATGTGTGATTTTGACCAAATTGGGGAAAGTTTGACTTTAGTCAATTTGGGCCAATTGATGACCTCATGATGGGGCTTTTGGGTCAATTGGGTCCCTTATGATGTTCTAAGACTAGGGTGGGGTCAATTTCATGTTTTGGAGGTCAATTGAACCTATTGGGGAGAGATTGGCTTATGTTGACCTAAGTTTGACTTTGGTCAAATTCGACCAATTGATGACCCCATGATGGGCTTTTGGGTCCATAGTACTACTTTAAGGGTTTACCACCTAGTGGTAGGGTCAATTTGGCCATATATATATAAATTGAACTCTATTAAGTTGAATTGAGCTATATTGGCTTAACTTTGACTTTGGTTAATTTGGCCAAATTGGTTGACCAACGGATGGGGCTTTTGGTAAACTTGGTCTCCTTTGGGGTTAGGGACATAGTTGTGGGGTCAATTTACAAGTTTAAGTTCAATTTGGGCTAATTTGACCTAAGTTGACATGTATCCTATAGTGGACCACATGTGAGTTCACCCAAATCAATGTATCCTATGGTCACTACCTAGCCCAAACTCACTTCACTAACCACATGCCCTACCCTAATTGAAGTTAAGGGGTCTAGTAGAAAATGGGATGTTACAAATCCCAAAAAACAAAATAAATAATTTCATCCCCGAAATTTTAGTACGGGTCTACGGGGTTCTTTACTCAAGGTAAATAAGTACATCTTTGAGGAGGTTTAGGTTGTACCTGAAGTGAAGAGTCTCAGGTTGCTGCATGAGATCCATAGGCTCCCATGTGTGCTCCTCTCGTCCATGGTTGGACAACAACACCTTGACCAAGAGAACTTTCTTCTTCCTCGGGACTCGGACTGGCTCCACACAGACTGATCTATCTGACTTTACCGAGCCCGAGGTGGAAGTGATGTGCTGCTCCGGCCTAAGTAGAGCTCTCCATAGTGAAGAGACATGAAATACATCGTGCAAGTTTGCCAACTCCAATGGCAGCTCCAGCCTATAATCCAAGGGGCCGATCCGCTCCAAGATCCTATAGGGCCCCCTAAATTGAGGGTTGGGTGATGCGCGAATCTCAACACACCGCTATAGGCGGGAGCGAGACTGCGTCACAAAATGGCAGTGTACCAGTCATTTTCAAGTAATATAAAATGTGGGAGTGAATCCCCAAGAATCGATCTCGAAGGAACACAGTAAGGTGGAGTTTACTTTTAAGAAAGGACTTGAGATTGAAGTCCTTTGGGTCGAATGGATTGCGAAAAAGGGGGTGAATTGGATTGTGAAAAAATAAAAGAAAACTACTACTCAACTACTCCTATGCAGGCCTTGAGCGCACTACTTCACTAGGCGGGATGGAGACTACATAGGCCTTGAACGCACTACTTCGCAAGGGCGGATGGAGTGGTAAGTGCGGAATCGAACTGTGCAGGCGTTGAGCGCACTGCTTCGTGAGGTGAATGGATTACACGGGACGCTATGCCAGGCTTCACTAGGCGGATGGAAGAGTAGGCACACGGAATGGGCGACTAGGCTAGCGAAATGAAGTGGAGGGTGGAGTGGATTTGGTGGCGCACCTCAAATACACATATAAACAAAAGAGAAATTTCACATAGACATGAAATAAACACTACAAATCAAGGTTCATATGTGCAACATCATCTAATAATAAGGATAACACTCATTTACATCAACACAAATAAGAGAGAAAGGAAAGAGATACGACCGAATCTGGAGGCTCGTTGTAAATTCTCGGTAGGAATCGCCGGGTTGTAAATCCGCATCCTAGCTCGGTCCCAACTATCTTCCGGGGTAGAGGAGGGCTGTCACTTCCTCCCAATTGACCTGTCTTCTCCGGTAAACTACAGTCCGGCCACGTCTGCTGCGAAGAACTCTTTGCTTGGCGATAAAGATGAGGCTGGAATCCTCTCCGTGAAGCACTTGGATGATGGAGGCGGCCGAGAGGATGCTCCAGCTTTGGATTTGCAAGAGAATGGCGGCCGGAGCTCCTCCCGAAGGTGGGCGGCGATGGAGCGGCGAAAATGGCGCGGAACTAGAGCTCTGGGCGCGAGAAAATTGATCGATCCGATTAGGGCATAAAACTGCGCTTTTATAGGAAACAATCAGAAATTTGGTCACGCACGGTCGAACGCACGATCGTGCGTGAACCGTGCAATATTAATTAAGAAGAAAGACCAGGATGACGAAGCAGGCACGCCCGTGCATTTTACTCACGCACGGTCGAAGCCAACCGTGTGAAAAAATGCACGGGTAAATTCAGAAAGCTCAAAATCCGGAAACCAAAAGGAGGTCATGCATTTTGTTTGCGCACGGTTGAGGCCAACCGTGCGTGAAGAAAACGCACGAGCAGGGCAGATCACCATATTGCCCAGCCGATCATTGCGCACGACCGCAGCCGACCGTGCGTCAAGTAAATGCACGACTGTGCGATTCATACAGGATGAATTCTGGGCACTATGGACGACCTGCCCACTTGCACAACAAATCCAAACGCAAGGAACAGACCTCCAGCACAAGTATAAAAGCATAAAAAGAATGGGGAGCACATTGTGCTTGCCCCCAACAATAAAGCGCGCAATTGCACACCACAACGGGTCTAAATGAGCAATTAAAGTGAAAGACGGACAAGTAAATAATAAGTAATTAAGAACTGAAATTGAAGTGCAAAAGCAGGAAAACTAGCCCAGATGAGTCCATAAAAGTGTATATAAATGGGACTCATCACACCCCCAGACTTATACGTTTGCTCGTCCCGAGCAAATCATCCCTTAAGCGGACAAGAAAAAGACAAGATGGCATAGAAATTGTAATGGAAGAGTACCATGCGAAGTCGCAGGCTCACACTCATAAAAATTCAGTAGAAGAAATATCTAATTATACATACTAGTCTATAATTTTCTAGGGGCGTATTTATATATTACATTTACACAAAAATTGAATCACGGGGATCATCCGGTCATGCATAAGAAGAAAGTAGACTGAACGCTAAGGTGAGCATTGCCAAAGATCAGGGCTCGGGACAACTTCCATTGAAATCCATCAATGTCGTTGACCATAAGCTTGCCCGTTCGCAGTCTCTCCACGGCACTAGTTTGACTCAAACGCGTGAATCAGTAAGACTTTAGGTTAGAGATGGGGCTTGGTTTTAGGTGAGGTGTACAATGATAAACAAGAGGGCTAAAACACAAAACCCAAATGAGCTGACACAACAAAATTATCCTCAAGCACCACACAAATACACAGGTACACCACACCCCCAGACTTGGACTTGAAAACATGGGTGTGTGCACTACCTACTCCCAAACAAAAATATAAACATAAATATTTTCAATTAAGCTCTTCTTTTTTTTCTTTTCACTTTTTTTTTCTTAATTTCTTTTTTTTTTCCTTTTCAAAACATCTTCAGCAAATTGAGCAATGAAGCGCATCCACAATTTCACAAAAATATCACAGCATCAACATCCCAAACAAGAAAATAAAGTAGAAACTTGAGCTCAAATTCAGGTGTGCGATTAGGATAGGCTGTAAGGCTTTGGTGAGATAAAAGTGGGGCTGAATCAAAGAACGGGTAGGCACAACTGGGCTAGCAAGGATAGAGCCATAGGAATGGGCACAAAGGCTCAACCGGGCCAGAACTGATGGCCTACATCACATTCGCGCGATTGACTAACCGTATACCCATGCTTCAAGAATCGCTTAGGGAAAGTTCTTATCCACCGAGAAAGATTATCCTTCCTCCCGGCTCGAGCAATATGAGGCTAATGAACGTCTACACACATTCCTATGCTACCGTTTGATTCATACCAGATTCACAAATTTTTGAGTATAGTAAACAATATCAACGCTAATAGAAAGGTATAAACTAAAAGCATAAAAATAAATTGACTCTACACAAATTTCTATGCGAGACATGAGCACTCGACTAGGAGCACTACTGGAGTCAACACTTTACTCCGACTCACAGTCCTAAGCTAGCACATCAATTTTCCAAATCACGCACAAGAAATAAATAGAGCTCACGACGTGCTAAGGGTTAAGCACGCGCTCATGTGGGTGCTGTGATGTGCGGTGAAAATGAACAACTACAATATTATTGAAATAAAAGCTTCTAGCATACTATGCAATAGTGCACGTGAGTGGGCACAGAAAATGGCTCTCCCCCAGACTTAAACTAAACCATCCAACACAATATATGCTATGAAATTCAAAACAATGCTAAGGGAAGAGAGTACCCAATGCTCAGCAAGTGAGCACACCAGAAGACGCATGTAAACCAAGACAAAGTTGCAGCATCCGCCATCCAGAAAAAGGACCTGCATGGGTGAGCTCCGCCAAAAACAAAAGGAAATATACAAAATAAAATGAAAAACACTAACTAAACTAAACTAGATGAAATAAAAATGCAAGAAAAGGTAAGATAACTACTGGGGTTATTGTCCTCCCAGCACGACTTATTCAAATTTAAAACAGTTCTAGCTAATGGGTCTATGAAAAGAAAAGTGCACAGGTAACTGTTCTAATATCCGTGTCGGTAACGGGTATCGATACGGCGATAAAACAGTTACCCCTCTACCTAAATAATAATACCTGATCCTCGCAGGTAGAGGGAAGAGAATGTAAGAAGAGGAGGAATCCTCACTCTTCTCACCAAAAGTATCCTTGCCCAGCAAGGTGTCATCTTCAGTGAGGCGGCAGGAGGAGAAGGTAATGATTGAGGCTTCCACTATGGAGGAGGGGTCAACCTCCTCATATATGAGGACACGCTCATCATTGACTTGAGCATCATGCTCCAAGTCCTCCTGAAGTACCTGTGAAGATTCAACCTGCATAGGCTCAGATGAAGACAGGGGTTCAAGAAATAAAAGAGAGGAATGACTTAAATAATCAAAAATCAGGAGAGTGGTCCCGGTCTCACTCCCGGCAGGATCCAAGCATAGATCACTGTCGGTATCATATGAGTCGTAGCGAGGGGAGTTCGAAAGCTCGAGTTCCTCGGTGTTGAGTTGGACCTTCTCATCCAATAAGGAAGTGCAAACTTCCTCATCAGAAAGGGTTTCCTCCTTATCCCACCTCGGTGCGTCATCGTGTTCCAAAGAGTCACACTCCCCATCGGAGAGAATAACATCCTCGTCCCACTTTGGCGCATCCTCAGGCTTCAAATTAACTTCATGCCTAACATCATCAACCAGCTCACCAAAAATAGGTATAGAGAGTTCTTGTAAAGAAACCGGAGGAACAGGGGTAATAACATCATCAGAGAAAATGTGCACAGGTTCCTCCGGGGGTGAATCCAAAAGGAGTGATGAATGCGCCGGGAGAGAAGTCTCCACCATGTCGTCACACCGATCAGCAGAAAGTCTGATGGGGATATCCGCAGCAGTCCCCCATGGACAATGTGGTACTGCGAATATATCATCAAAATCAGAATGATCACCCAAAGGAGAGGTGGATGGAATGATACGAACATCATTTTCATCATCATCCTCCATCTGGCGCTGAAACTCTACGCAATCTTTCAATGCGTGCTCGGTGCTATGACAACCCAAACACCATTTTCCATTACTCCTCGGTCCAGACGTGGCCGAAGAGGAATATGAAAACGGTAAATGGGGTGAAGAGTGACCATAAGACTTAGGTACAGTGTCTGAAGTACCGTAAGAGAATGGTGCTCCATATACTGGGCCTCGAGAATTATGCTCACCATCTCCAGTGGGGCATTTATCACTAGAATGATTATGATTTCCACACCATCTACAACGGATATTGAAAGCCGAATACATGGCGTAGCGGGGGATAATTCACCAACAGAAAAAGTTTCTTTGCAAAAATTAACTACACGCAAGAAATAAAAAAAATGAATGCATGCTTTAGATAAATCACAAAATAGATAAGGAATAAAGAAATTTAAAACTACAAATTCTAAGAACTAAAACAAAGAAGAAAATGGTATAAAAATGGAAAAGGGCTTCTATCTCTCGACTTCCTCTCCAGAAACTCACATGATTGTGTTCCCCGGAAACAGCGCCAAAAACTTGATACACGAATCTCAACACACCGCTATAGGTGGGAGCGACACTGCGACACAAAACGGCAGTGTATCTGTCGTTGTCAAGTAATATAAAATGTGGGAGTGAATCCCCAAGTATCGAATCTCGAATTAACACAGTAAGGTGGAGTTTACTATCAAGGAAGGACTTGAGATTGAAGTCCTTTAGGTTGAATGGATTGTGGAAAAGGGGGTGATTTGGATTGTGGAAAAATAAAAGAAAACTACTATTCAACTACTCCTACGCAGGCCTTGAGCGCACTGCTTCGCTAGGCGGGATGGATAATACGTAGGCCTTGAACACACTACTTCGCAAGGGCAGATGGACGAGTAGGCAAGCAGATGGAGTGGTAAGTGCGGAATCGAACTGTGTAGGCCTTGAGCGCCCTGCTTAGTGAGGCGAATGGATTACACGGGCCGCTATGCCACGCTTCACTAGGAGGATGGAAGAGTAGGCACACAGAATGGGCGAGTAGGCTAGCGAAATGAAGTGGAGGGTGGAGAGGATTTGGTGGCGCACCTCAAATACACGTATAAACAAAAGAGAAATTTCACATAGATATGAAATAAACACTACAAATCAAGGTTCATATGTGCAACAGCATCTAATAATAAGGATTACACTCATTTACATCAACACAAATAAGAGAGAGAGGCAAGAGATATGACCGAATCCGGGGGCTCGTTGTAGATTCTCGGTAGGAATCGCCGGGTTGTCAATCGCATCCTAGCTCGGTCCCAACTATCTTCCGGGGTAGAGGAGGTCTGTCACTTTCTCCCAATGGACCCGTCTTCTCCGATAAACTACAATCCGGCCACGTCTGCTGCGAAGAACTCTTTGCTTGGCAATGAAGATGAGGCTGGAATCCTCTCCGTGAAGCACTTGGATGATGGAGGCGGCCGAGAGGATGCTCCGGCTTTGGATTTGCAATAGAATTGCGGCCGGAGCTCCTCCCAAAGGTGATGGCGCGTCCCCTATGACACTCCTTGATGTTGATGACCCGGTTGCCGAGGCGCTGCGACACAAAGATCTGAGGTGCCATGATGATGCTGATGGAAGTCCGCATTACAATCTCTGCCCGCGGCGTGCCAAAACTGCCGTGAAAACTTAAAGTTTATTTATGCACTTTTATTTATGCACTTTTATTTTATATTAATGAATATAAAATTATTTCATGCTTGATGATAATTTTATATTCATTAGTTGGTTGTAATTTTAATTTTGAACTCTTTTATTATTTTGGTGTGTATTTAACCATATGGATGGATGAGATTATATATCCATCTTGGATGGTTAGGATTTTGTTGTAACTCCTATTTAAGGAGGCCATTATGAAGAGATGAGGCATTGAAGAAAAAAAAAGCCAACCCTAATTTTCACATTGAAAATTTCGGCCAAGGGGAGTTCTCCCCTTGCCCCCCCCTTGGTGTGAAGCCTCTCCTTGCGATCTCCATCCCGTTCCGTGCGACTCCGACGTGGCTTCCTCCGATGCGACTCCAAGGAAGAAGGTTGTAACCCCATTCGGTGTGACGTCGGTGGATCCGTGGAGAGAGTGAATCTCCCACCTTATCTTGTGTGTTCATCTTCTTGGTTGGGTAACTTTTCCTCATTTGTGATTTCTTGCTGTGAGATTTGTGGAGGTGTTTACGAACCGTCTTTTCCGTGATTTTTAAAACGCATCGCTTGCAAGTTCTGATTTCGAACTCGTTGTTATTGAATCTCTTGTGATCTGGATTGGGAAGATCCGGTGCTGGAGCAAAGCTCGGCCTAGCCTTGACTTGCTCTCCAAGATTGGCACAATTTGTGCTAGCAAGGGAATTAATCTCAACTAGAATTTCGACCGCTACTAATCGTTTGACGCCGTTCCGAAATAAACTATTTGCTGCGTTTGAAACGGCTCAAGTTGAAGAATAGATGCTTGTGTAGGTGCGGTGAGTTGTGTGCTTGTTGGAGAGGTAGGTCTTAAGGACGTTGTATCGAGTCCGACTTACGGTGAGTTGTGTGCTTGTTGGAGAGGTAGGTCCTAAGGACGTTGTATCTAGTCCCGCATATTTTTATCCATCGGATTTGGGAGCCAACCGACCCTTTTTTGTTCGCTTTTGGTCGGGGCCCTCCTATGTTATTTTAATTTCTGTGATGAATGTTCTTCCGTTAGCGTAACGTCCACGTGTCTCGTTCATCCCTACATCAATTTGGTATCAGAGCCAGGTTGTGCTGAGTTCTATCTCGACACCATCCTTACTCTCAGATCTGTAGGCTATCCGTCCTTTTGTCGGTGCGTTCGTTAGAACGTTCGAAATCTAAAAATTTTCAGATTGGTCTGCGTTTAGTAAAATCTCAGAATTTTAAAACTTGTCAAAAGAATATGAAATTTTTCTGTAGCTTCCTGCACGTATTTCCAACAACATTAAAACAGGAAATTTTTCGATTCGTCCTCGTTAGGTCGGCCTGAAAATTGGGAGCGTCGTAATTCTGTCCAATTAGTCTGCGAATAGCGGGCTAAATTTGTCATTTTTCAGCGAAATTCTGAAAAAAAAAATTTAACGATCTACGTATTATCCACGTCAGGAATCTATAAAATATCCTACCTTCAATATAGCTACAGCCCTAGGAAAAATCATCTTTCCAAAGTTTTCCTGAACCTAAATGCGCACTAGGCTAGGAACGGAGTACACGACACCGTCTACGTCTAGGATGGTTGCGAATCAGCATGATGATCCCAACACCGAGGCCATAACAGGTCTGCGTACCGAAATGACTGAACTTAGGATGATGTTGGCACAAATCCTTCTGAATCAAGGAGGACCACCACCACCACCACCCGTTAATGTTGGGCAGCCAGACCGGCACCAATAGGACCATGATTCGGACTCCGATGGGAACTCTCCTCGAGTGCCCCCTCGAGAGCGTCGCCCCGAGCGTGCCTTCGACATCACTAGGGCCGTTAAGATTGACGCCCCCACTTACGATGGTTTGGGAGACCCCCAGGTCTTCCTTACTTAGGTAGTGGATATGGAATGTTACTTTGAATGGCACAACCTGATGGACCCTCAAAAGGTCCAAGTCGCCAGGATGAAGTTAACGGGACGGGCGAAAACTTATTGGTTGAACGAGGAGCGAAGATTAGGAGCCGGGCAGGGAGTCCCACCTATAGGTTGGCCTATAATGAAGAATTTACTGACTGATCAGTACGTCCCTGCGTACCACCGAACCCAAATGTTCGATGAGCTTGCCACCCTGCGGCAGGGCTCGAATTCGGTAGCCGAATATATGGGAGAACTGAAGGACCGCATGGTACGTTGCGACCTTAGAGAGGTTCCGGAAGTCACGTTATCTAGGTTCCGCAAGGGGCTTCATCCTGATATCCAAAGGAAGCTCCTGCGCTATGGGCATACGGACTTAAACACGACCTTCAATGCCGCCCTGGACATTGAAAAACACCTAGCCTCTAAGGCTCACTCCTGATACTCTCATGCGAAGAATAAGTCCGCCACTGGGGATTCTTCTTCCACATATCCTGATAAGGGAAAGTTTAGGTCCACCGAGTCAAAGTCTGTTGTGATCACCGCTAGAAACACTAAGAACCCCACGAGTGAGCGTATCCCTATTGGGAAGGTTAGCAAGTCTAACACCACATGTTATTCTTGTGGCGTTCAGTGTCATTACGCCTTTGAATGCCCTACGAAGACAAAAGCCGTAGCCTTTCTAGAATCATCTACTGACCCTGCTGATTACGAGTACGAGGCTGCTGAGGAGAGTGACCCCGATGGGGTCCCAAGCGATTTAGAGGACGATCATCACCTTATGGTGATGCATTGCATGTTGACCACTCCTCGTCCCGTGAACGACTGGAAGAGGATGAGTATATTTTCCCTGATCTTTAAGAGTGGCGAGAAACTTTGCAAACTAGTTATTGATGGCGGTAGTTGCGTAAACACCATTTCTGAGAACGCCGTTAAGCGTATATCCTTGACTGCTGAGCCGCATCCGACCCCCTATCAGGTTTGATCAGTAAGGTTACTATTAAGGTTACCCAGCACTGCTTAGTCCCCCTGACCTTCAAATCCTACACGGATGAGGTTTGGTGCGACGTCCTGCTGATGGACGTTTGTCATGTGTTGTTAGGACGCCCCTGGCTCTACGACCGTGATGTGATGCACTTTGGTCGCGCCAACACATATGAGTTCAAATTCAACGGCAAGACCGTCACCTTGAGATCGACTGTGCCGAAAGAGCCGGTAGTATTGGCTAAGGATACCACTGTCCCGGTAGAAAGGAAAGCGTTGAGTTTAGTTGGAAGGAAAGAATTTGTGAAGGATTCCTTCCTTGAGGGTATGATGTACGCTCTCGTTCTCATGAGTGCAAAGAATGATAGTGGCAAATTGGATGATTTACCCCGAGAGCTACGGGTATTGTTGGATGAGTTTAGGGACATTTACCCGGACGAGTTTCCTTCGTCGTTGCCACCACTTAGAGATATACAACATGCCATAGATCTTATCACTGGATCGTCCCTACCCAACCAGCCCCACTATAGGCTTAATCCCGTTGCCCATAAAGAGTTACAAACCTAGATTGAGGATTTACTGAGTAAGGGATTCATTAGGACGAGTATGAGCCCATGTGCTGTCCCAGCCCTTCTTGCCCCTAAGAAGGATGGCACTTGGCGCATGTGTGTTGATAGCCGAGCTCTCAACAAAATTACTATAAAATATAGGTTTCCAATTTTGCGACTAGATGATCTCTTGGATGTCCTATCAGGTGCCACTATTTTCTCAAAGTTAGACTTACAGAGTGGTTACCATCAGATTAGGATTCGGGAAGGGGATGAGTGGAAGACAGCGTTCAAATCTAAGGACGGGTTGTATGAGTGGTTAGTGATGCCCTTTGGGTTATCCAATGCCCCCAGCACCTTCTCTCGGATGATGACGCACGTTTTTAGGCCGTATATGGGGAAATTTGTTGTAGTATATTTCGACGACATCCTAGTCTTTAGCACCTCCCCCGCCGAGCATCTCTCCCACATCAACGTGATCCTCTCCACCTTAAGAAAGGAAACCTTATTTCTAAACCTTAAGAAGTGCATATTTTATGTTCCGGAGGTCGAGTTCTTGGGTTACATCGTTGGTTCTGCAGGTATTCGTGTTGACCCAGGCAAGGTCCAAGTGATTAGAGACTGGCCCGAGCCCACTAGCCTTCGAGAGGTACGAAGTTTCCATGGGTTATCCACGTTCTACCGTCATTTCATTCGCGATTTTAGTAGTATCATGACGCCCATTACTGACTGTATGAAGAAGGGCGAATTCACATGGACGAAATCCACCACGTTTGCCTTCCGTCGTATAAAAGAGCTTATGACCGAAGCACCGGTGTTGCGTCTCCCTGACTTCACCAAGGTCTTCGAGCTTACTTGTGACGCGTCAGGCGTAGGAATTGGTGGTGTCCTCAGTCAAGAGGGTCACCCGATTAGTTATTTTAGTGAGAAATTAGCGGGCGCTAAGTTAAACTATTCCAACTACGATAGGGAATTTTATGCGATCGTTAGATGTTTACATCATTGGAGGCACTATCTCCTTTCTAAGGAATTTGTGATCCTCTCTGATCATGAAGCATTACGATTCATCAACGGTCAGCACAAAATCAGCCCACGCCACGCTAAATGGGTATCCTTCTTGCAAGAGTACACATTTAATCTTAAGCACCTTAAGGGGTCCGAAAATCGAGTTGCCGACGCACTCTGTTACCTCACCCTCTTTCTTTCCTCCATGCAAGTCCACGTGGTTGGGTTCGAGCGCATAAGGGACGAATACGCTACATGCCCTGATTTTCAGGAGGCATATCTATCTGCCCAGGATAGCTCTCCCACGACCATTTCAGCCTTTTCACTTTCGGACGGCTATCTGTTCAAACACGGGAAATTGTGTATCCCTCGCTCCTCTTTGCGACTCCACATCATTTGGGAGCTACATAGTGGTGGCTTGAGTGGACACTTTGGTAGAGGCAAAACGATTATGCTCGTAGAGGAGAAATTCTATTGGCCCAATCTAAAGGCGATGGTTGGGAGGGTAGTGAGCAGTTGCCGTACGTGTCAAGTTTCAAAGGGTACTAAGTCCAATGTTGGTTTGTACACTCCTTTACCTATCCCGTCCATATCATGGGAAGACATGAGCATGGACTTCGTGTTAGGCCTTCCCCCACCCTTCGATGTCATGACTCTATTCTTGTCGTTGTGGATAGGTTCTCCAAAATGGCATACTTCCTTCCATGTAGTAAGACCGATGACGCTTCTCACATGGCGAAGCTATATTTTAAGGACGTCGTTAGTCACTGCGGAGTTCCAAAGACTATTGTCTCGGATAGGGACGTAAAATTCACTAGCTACTTTTGGAAAGCCTTGTGGATTCTTATGGGAACCAAACTACTATTCTCCGCGGCATATCATCCGCAAACTAATGGGCAGACGGAGGTAGTCAATAGAAGCCTAGGAAACCTTCTTAGATGTCTAGTGAGCGATCATAAAGGCACGTGGGATCTTCTTCTTCCTCACGCCCAGCTGGCTTATAACAACTCCAAAAATCAGTCCACCGGTCTGTCTCCAAATGAGATTGTTCACGGGTACAAGGCCCCTGTGCCTCTTGACTTGGTTCGGTTGCCCCCAACGTACAAGACAAGTCAATTCGCACAATCCTTCGCCCAACATATTCATGACTTACATGCATGTATAAGAGCTACCTTGACCGATCAATATGAGTCTTATCGAACGCACGCTAATTTACATAGGAGGGTGTCACACTTTCAAGTCGGCGATCTAGTTTGAGTACGGTTAGTTTCCGAACGAATGCCAACTGGCACCGTTAAAAAGTTAGCACCAAAGCGTGCCGGCCCTTTTCGAATTATAAAGAAGCTAGGTGACAACGCTTTCGTGTTAGATTTGCCGGCTGATTGGGGTATATCCCCAATTTTTAATGTCTTGGATTTGACGTCGTTTGTTTCGCCTCCGCCTGAGTTGGATTCTTTGTCGTCTTCTCCCTCCACTTAAAATTCTATTGGGTTGGGGAGTGGTAGTTCGGATGATCTCTCTCCTTCGGTCCCCGCAGGTATAACATCGGATGGTACGTTGTCTTCCTTTATTCCTACTGCTGACATGTTTCCCAGGTTCCCCAAGACGTTTCTCACTCCAGATGTGATTCTTGCTGCTGAGCCACTTGCTACTCCGGATGGTGCTACCTACCGCTTCCTCATCCGTTGGTGTGACCGCCCTCCCTCTGACGACTCATGGGTACTCGCGACAGAGCTTCAACGTTTGGACGCCAAGCTTCTCCGCCGCTATCTCTCGGACCACGCATCAGAGATACATGATTTTGAGTAGGGGAGGATTGATGGCGCGTCCCCTCCGACACTCCTTGATGTTGATGACCCGGTTGCCGAGGCGTTGTGACACAAAGATCTGAGGTGCCATGATGATGTTGATGGAAGTCCGCGTTACAATCTCCGCCCGCGGCGTGCCAAAACTGCAGTGAAAACTTAAAGTTTATTTATGCACTTTTATTTATGCACTTTTATTTTATATTAATGAATATAAGATTATTTCATGCTTGATGATAATTTATATTCTTTAGTTGGTTGTAATTTTAATTTTGAACTCTTTTATTATTTTGGTGTGTATTTAACCATATGGATGGATGAGATTACATCTCCATCTTGGATGGTTAGGATTTTGTTGTAACTTCTATTTAAGGAGGCCATTATGAAGAGATGAGGCATTGAAGAAAAAAAAAGCCAACCCTAATTTTCACATTTAAAATTTCGGCCAAGGAGAGTTCTCCCCTTGCCGCCCCCCCTTGGTGTGAAGCCTCCCCTTGCGATCTCCATCCCGTTCGGTGCGACTCCGGCGTGCCTTCCTCCGGTGCGACTCCAAGGAAGAAGGTTGCAACCCCATTCGGTGTGACGCCGGTGGATCCGTGGAGAGAGTGAATCTCCCACCTTATCTTGTGTGTTCATCTTTTTGGTTAGGTAACTTTTCCTCATTTGTGATTTCTTGCTGTGAGATTTGTGGAGGTGCTTACGAACCGTCTTTTCCGTGATTTTTAAAACGCATCGCTTGCAAGTTCTGATTTCGAACTCGTTGTTATTGAATCTCTTGTGATCCGGATTGGGAAGATCCGGTGCGGGAGCAAAGCTCGGCCTAGCCTTGACTTGCTCTCCAAGATTGGCACAATTTGTGATAGCAAGGGAATTAATCTCAACTAGAATTTCGACCGCTACTAATCGTTTGCCGCCGTTCCGAAATAAATTATTTGCTGCGTTTGAAACGGCTCAAGTTGAAGAATAGATGCTTGTGTAGGTGCGGTGAGTTGTGTGCTTGTTGGAGAGGTAGGTCTTAAGGACGTTGTATCGAGTCCGGCTTACGGTGAGTTGTGTGCTTGTTGGAGAGGTAGGTCCTAAGGACGTTGTATCGAGTACCGCATATTTTTATCCATCGGATTTGGGAGCCAACCGACCCTTTTTTGTTCGCTTTTGGTCGGAGCACTCCTATGTTATTTTAATTTCTGTGATGAATGTTCTTCCGTTAGCGTAACGTCCACGTGTCTCGTTCATCCCTACATCAGAAGGTGGGCGGCAATGGAGCGGTGAAAATGGCGCGGAAATAGAGCTCTGGGCGTGAGAAAATTGATCTATCCGATTAGGGCAGAAATCTGCGCTTTTATAGGAAACAATCATAAATTTGGTCACGCACGGTTGAACGCACGATTGTGCATGAACCGTGCGATATTAATTAAGAAGAAAGACTAGGAAGATGAAGTAGGCGCGCCCGTGCGTTTTACCCACGCACGGTCGAAGCCGACCATGTGTAAAAACGTACGGGTAAATTCAGAAAGCTCGAAATCTGGCAACCAAAAGGGGGTCGTGCGTTTTGTTCGCGCATGGTTGAGGCCAACCGTGCCTGAAGAAAACACACGAGCGGGGCAGATCACCATATTGCCCAGCCGATCATTGCGCACGACCGCTGCCGACCGTGCGTCAAGTAAACGGACGACCGTGCGATTCATATAGGATGAATTCTGGGCACTATGGACGATCTGCCCACTTGCACAACAAATCCAAACGCTGGGAACACACCTCCAGCACAAGTATAAAAGCATAAAAAGAATGGGGAGCACATTGTGCTTGCCCCCAACAATAAAGCATGCAATTGCACACCACAACGGGTCTAAATGAGCACTTAAAGTGAAAGCGTAAACAAGTAAAATATAAGCAATTAAGAACTGAAATTGAAGTGCAAAAGCAAGAAAACTAGCCCAGATGAGTCCATAAAAGTGTATATAAATGGGACTCATCATTGGGATTCTTGTGTCCTCGCACCTGTGAGACACCATACATCGGACGTATCTTTAAATAAACCCTGTCTCCCACTTAGAACTCCACCTTCTGATGCCTCACATCGTACTACTTGGCATGCCTACTCTGAGCCTCCAGTATCCTATCCCTAATCATCCAAACTAGACCATCCATGTCCTCAATGTACTCTGATCTGAGTGCCTTCTGATCCTCTTCTTGTACCCAAGAAGTGGCGTCCGGCACTTCCTACAGTATAAATCCTCATATGGGGCCATCCTAATGCACGCCTAGTGGCTGTTGTTATACGAATACTCGATCAAGGTCAACAGCCTCTCCCAGGGCTTTCACGTATCCAAGATGCACAAGCGTAGAAGGTCCTCCAAAGTCTGATTGGTCCGCTCCATCTGCCCGTCAATCTGTGGATGGAAAGCGGTGATGAACGTAAGCTGAGATCCTAACTATGCATGCACCGCTCTCCTTTCCCTAGAAGTGAATTGATATTCGTGATCTGAGACAATCGTCCTGGGTACCTGATGAACTGTTCCACATAGAACCTCACTAAAACTGCAACTGGAGCATCCTTCCTGACCAGTATGAGTTGTGCCACCTTGGTCAATCATTCCACTAGCATCCTTGCCCGGAGTGGGATCGAGGCAATCCGTGTACAAAATCCATGGCTTTGTCCTCAAACTTCCACTCTGATACCGGCAATGGTTGTAGAAGTCCTCCTGGGCTCTTACATTCCGCCTTCACTCGCTAACAATTCTTGCAGTGTAAGACAAAAGATATGATCTCTCTCTTCATTCCGGGCCAATACATATCCCTCCATAGGTTTGTCGTCATCTTAGAGATCTTGAGGTGCACTGAGCACTGAGTGCAGTGTGCCTCCCTAAGTAATTCCTCTCGGATCCCACCTGTTGCGGGTATAAAGATACGGCCTAGGAAATGAATGAGGTTATCGCATATTGAATAATCCTCTGACTGGCCCCTTCCAGGGCTCTGAATACTGGGTCCAAGGCTGAATCCTTCCTCTGTTGTTGTAACGCCCCGGAACTTCGAATAGACTATTTGAAATGAAAACGATAATAATTATTTTAAATCGAATGATTAACTCAAAGTTTTTCGTGAGGGCGTTACGGTTCCGGGAACATCGCCGCCCGGTGAGTCTAATGTCAGGTTGCTGCGTATAAGTGCATATAGAAAAAAAAATGACGATAATATCACTCTTATATAAAAAAATATATAATACATACATATGTATGTATATATATATATGATATATATATAATATATACATATGTGTGCTAAGTTATCGGCATCAGCTATCTTTTTTCTCCCCTTCCCGTGCCTCTCTTGTGCTGCCGAGGAGGGTTAGGGTTCATCGGGCGGGAGTCGCGGGGCGCTGGAGTCGTCGGGGAAGAGAGGTCCGAGATCGCTCGGATGCCTATTTTCGTCGCCGGAGCGGGATTGCGGGGACCTCAGTTGGCTTCGGCAGTGGCGATACAGTTTTCCGGCCAGGGTTTTCGCTTCGGCGTGGGGTGTCGGCTCCCGACTCAGGCAAGAAAACCGCCTCCTCTTCTTCCCCCTTCATTCTCTGTTTGTGAGGGCTTATGATTCTTACTCCTTGTGTTGGTTTTACCTTGGCGGTTGCTTGATCGTTTCGCTTTATTGCTGCTCCTTGTCGAGGGGGGCTGCTGCTTGGGTTATGCTACCTTGGCCTTGGGTTGCATAAATTCCGATTTTAAATTTGAGGCTGCTGTTATTTGATTTTTCTGCTGCTATATAATCATCCTTGTTGGGTTAATTTGGGGCTGCTGTATGTGTAATTCCGTTGTTGGTTATGTGGGGGCTGCTTCTTAAGTTTTGTTTATATGAGGGGGAGTTGATGTTTATACTCAAAATTAGGTTGTTGTTGCTTGTGTTGCTTGGGGCTGCCTATTCCTTCTGTGAGGGGCTGCTGCTGCTTGTGTTGCTTGGGTCTGCCCTGTTGGTTGGTTTACTTTTTGTGAGGGGCAGCTGCTGCTTGTGTTAATTGGGGCTGCCCTGTTGGTTTGCCTTCTTTGTGAGGGGCTACTGCTGCCTTTGTGAGGGGCTGCTGTTGCTTGTGTTGCTTGGGGCTGCCCTGTTGGTTTGCTTTTCTTGGGGGCTGCTTCTTATCTTGGGTATTTGGGGGCTGCTTCTTGTGCTTCTTATTTGGTGGCTGCTTCTCATATTTGTTAATTGGGGACTGCTTCCTATAGATTTTGCTGGGACTGTTTTCTTTTGTCTACATAGGGCTGCTGCTTTGTGAATTCATTTTGGGGCTGCTCCTTGCTTGGGTTATGCTAGTCCCGAATGGTGGTATAAATCCCGGCTAAGGGTTGCTATATATATAGATTTACACCCTTCCTACTTGGTTTCTTTGTTAATTTGGGGTACCGCCTCTTATCTTGGTCAAATATTGGGGGATGCACCTTATTCTTGTCTAAGCAAGGGCTGATGCTATGTTCTTTTCTTTTGGGCTGCCTTGCACCACTCTTGTTGGGTTTCATTACTTGCAAAATTATTCTGCGCGCTTCGATTACAAGTAGCTAGAAATGGTCAATATTATGGTGGTTCTATTTGCTAACCCCTCGACACACTTAATTGGCCCTGTTTAATTATATGCTTGCTGCTATGGTTGGGTGAATCCTTCTATTACTCCTTTATATGCTAGCTGCTATATGCTTAGCTTTGTTCCGATCCCGGGCTAATCCTTGATGGTTTATTCTGGTTGATTTTGTTCCAGATCATGTTTACTTGGCTAATTCTGCATATTTACTTGGCTAAATATTGATGGACTTGTTTGCACTGGAATGATGGGTATAGGGAACAATGGGGTCCTCCATCATAGTTCTGTTAATAGTGGTTGGTAGGGCGATGAGACCACCATCACGGCGCCTTTGTTTAGTTGGGGTGAATGTCCCCTTTATGTGAGTGGATAGTGACATTGTTTTGGGTCCGCCACCACTGGTCCATTTTTGCATTATATGCCAAGTTTAGTCATGCTCTCGCTTCTCGGGCTGGATCTTTGCGGGATCTTCTTAACCTTCTATTATTGAAATCTTTATTTAAGCGTATATATATATTGTTATATATATTTGTATATGTATATATATGTGTTTATATACTCCTTTCAGACTGGTTATGTTACTTGTTACTTTGCCTGCTCATACTTATAACCATGCTGTTTTCTTGCACCCTTTGGGCTGAGGCATTCTTTTCTTATGGATGCCTCAGGTTCAGGTTCGTAGCTGTCGCAGGTTTTAGAGCGGGGTCGTTCAGTTTCCTCGAAGGAGGGCTTTCTTCCCTAGTAAGTAAGGATTCAGTTTCTTTTGTTGTAGCCCCTTACTCTCGGACTATTGACTTTCTTTGCCGCGGGTTCGTGTCAGTTGTTGATGCCCGTATGGCTTTTGTTTAGCTTACTTGCTCATGCTTCTCCTAGTTTCCTTTTCTTCTACTTAGTTATTTTGTACTTGTACACTCTGGGAAAAGCTTATTTTTGCTGTATATAAATGAAGTTCTTTTAGCAAATAAATATTCGCTCTTTTAACTGCTTTGTCATTCCTACAATTAAGTAACACCTATTTACAAACCCTAAACAAAAAATAAAATGAACCTATTTTCTTCCATTGCGTACGCATATCTTTTATAAAAGTGCGGCTATGTAAACCGCAGAGCCGAGGGGCACGGCTTCCTAACCTAACGAAAATAATCTTAAAAGATAATGCTTTTATTAATTCATATCTTTTCTCGTAAAAATGTTTGTTTGAGTGCTCGCCTGAACGTCTGTAGTTGTCCCCTATAGGACGTGGCATCACGACGCGTGTTTTCCCCCTTTACTCTGATATTATAATTTATTTCGGGAAAATACGGTTTGTGACAGTTGGTATCAGAGGGAGGTTAGCCGGGTTGCTGGGAATGGTCTGGTTGGCCCGGTTAACCGTCCAGTAAGAATCGTTAATCATTGCATACACTCACCGATGGGTCATCGGTAGATCTCGGCTGAAGCACGAACACTACACTCATTAGCATGCAAGAAGTATACGGGGCATATTATGTAGTATGGGATGCATAATATGTGTCTGTATATGGATCCTCATAGGTGACAACATGCGACTGTTATGTAGTATGGGATGCATAACGTAGGTCGCATGCGTGTCCATTAGATTTTTCTTTTCATTGCATGCGATAATATGTAGTATGGGATGCATAAGATCGCATGCGTACGCCGCTCATAGCATGCATTAAGGCTTTTTCTTAGTTTGCATAGCACTGCATGCATAACATAACATTGCATAAGCACACATGCCAAGCCAGAGATCTACACGATGACACATGTACACCCATGATTTTAAAGGTAAGATTTTAAGTTTATATGCATACGGGAGAGATGCACGAGAGGTAAAGGATGGCGTACCATCCTGAGTATAGCGTGATATTATGTATTTACATTTCCCAGAGAAAAAGCAGTAGCAAAAGCAAGTATTTGTATGTCTTCCTTTCCTAGAGGTTTGAGTCCAGTCTTAGCAGGCTGTTTGTATCAGGTTCTTCCTCGTTCTCGTTGTAGTCCAATCTTTCTGTGGTAATTTAGTCGCTATAGCAGCGTTCTATCTTTGTTATGTCCTGTGTCTATACTGCTTTGTTAGGCGAGTTTAAGTTTCGAGATTGTTGGGCGCATGTTCTTTTTGACTCTGGTGCCACTCACTCTTTTGTGGCCAAGAAGTTTGTGGATCGGCATCGCTGGGCTTTGGAGCGAGTTGGTGATCCGTTTTGTGTCAAGTACCCGTCCGGAGATTCGGTGGTGTTAGATCTGTGCATGAGGCAGTGTCCGATTGATTTGGATGGATTTTTGGGCTATGCAGACTTGAAGGTAATCGATTTGGAGGATTTTGACGTGATTTTGGGCATGGATTGGCTAGCCCGATACGACGCTGTGATCCAGTGCAGGGATAAGCATCTGGATTTTCGGATGGATGATGGCCAGCCCAGATGTGTGTTTGGCTTTCCGCGTCAAACTTCCTCAGTTGTGTTCGTGGTCTGTGCTCAGGCCTTGGCGGAGTTCGATGGTCGTGTATATTTTGTTTCTGTCTTGCTCGCGGCTTGCGCATCGTCGCCTTGTGTTGAAGATATTCCTGTGGTGCGGGAGTACCCAGATGTTTTTCCCGACAACCTTCCTGGTCTTCCTCCTGAGCGTGAAGTAGAGTTTGTGATAGATTTGGAGACCGGGACCCGCCCTATTGCGAAGGCACCCTACCATATGGCACCGCGGGAGTTGGAGGAGCTGCGCACTCAGGTGGATGAGCTGCTGCAGCTTGGCTTTATTAGGCCGAGTTCGTCGCCTTGGGGTGAGCCAGTTCTGTTCGTGAAGAAGAAGGATGTGTCGATGAGGCTGTGCATCTATTACAGAGAGTTGAACAAGGTCACGATCAAAAACAGGTATCCGTTGCCGCGGATTGATGACTTGTTCGACCAGTTGCAGGGTAGCTGCGTGTTCTCGAAGATCGACCTTCGATCCGGTTACCATCAGTTGAGGATTCGCGACTCTGATGTTCCGCGAACTGCCTTCCGGTCTCGTTACGGACATTTTGAGTTCCTGGTGATGTCCTTTGGGCTGACGAATGTGCCCTCTGCTTTTATGGATATGATGAACAGGGTATTCCGGGACTTTCTGGACCAGTTCGTGGCGGTTTTCATTGATGATGTGCTGATATATTCTTCGAATGAGGAGGAGCATGCTCGGCATTTGTGCCTGGTGATGTCTACCTTGAGGGAACACAAACTGTATGCTAAGCTGAGCAAATTCGAGTTCGGGCTTTCGCAAGTCTCTTTCTTGGGTCACGTGGTGAGCAATGGTGGCATCTCTGTGGACCCAGCGAAGGTTGCTGCTATTTTGGATTGGAAGAGGCCGTCGTCGCCGAAGTAGATCCGAAGTTTCCTGGGTTTAGCAGGCTATTACCGGAGGTTTGTGGAGGGTTTCTCAGGCATTTTCGCACCTCTGTCTAGGTTGACGTGGAAGGAAGCGGCTTTCGATTGGAGCGAGCAGTGCGAGGTGGCCTTTCAGGAGTTAAAGAAAAGGCTGTGTTCCGCTCCGGTTTTGGCTCTCCCGGTTGAGGGAGTGGAGTTTCAGGTCTACGTCGATGCTTCGCTGGTAGGCCTTGGGTGCGTCCTCATGCAGGAGGGCAAGGTCATTGCGTACGGGTCGAGGTAGCTAAAGGTGCATGAGCGGAACTACCCGACACATGATTTGGAGTTTGCTGCGGTGATATATGCCTTGAAGCTGTGGAGGCACCTCTTGTATGGGGTGGTGTGCAAGATTTACTCAGATCACAAGAGCCTAATTTACGTGTTCTCTCAGTGAGAGCTGAACCTGCGCCAACGTCGGTGGATGGAGTACGTGGCTGATTACGATGTGGAGATCCTCTATCACCCCGACAAGGCAAACGTAGTGGCAGATGCCCTGAGCAGGAAGTCAGCTTCTGTTTTCGGACTCTCTGCGTAGTCCCTGGTGGAGGAGTTCTTTCTGATGAGCATCGCGGTGAAGCCAAGTGGTGGTCCGTCTTGTATAGAGGATGAAGAGCCGTCCTGGATTGCTTTGACGAAGCTGCACCAGAAGGATGATCTGGATTTGCAGCACCTCCGGAGCAGAGCTGAGAGAGGTGAGTTGCCAGATTTCTCGATCGATGTTGAGGGTACCTTGAGGTACTGTAGTAGGCTTTGCATACCCCTAGTGGAGGAGATTCGAGCGAAGATTTGTGGGGAGGCTCACAACTCCAACCTATCTTATCATCCTGGCTCTACGAAGATGTATCGCGATTTGAATCAGATCTTGTGGTGGCCAGGCTTGAAGGGCGATATTGCGAGGTTCGTAGCGCAGTGTTACACTTGTCAGCGCGTCAAGGCGGATCATAGGAGACCCGGGGGCAAGTTGGCACCATTGGATATTCCCTTGTGGAAGTGGGAGAGCATCTCCATGGACTTCATTACTGGTTTGCCGAGATCCCCTCGGGGGCATGATGCAGTGTGGGTCATCGTGGACAGGTTGACCAAGTGTGCTCATTTCGTGTCATACAATACTGGTTATTCGATGGAGAAGATTGCGTCTCTATACGTGCAGGAGGTCATTAGACTGCATGGAGTACCCGCGAGCATAGTGTCTGATCGAGATTCCAGATACACTTCCCATTTTTGGCAGAGTCTGCAAGGGGCTTTGGGCACCGATCTCAGGTATTCTACAACTTACCATCTGCAGACGAACGGGCAGATAGAGAGGGTTAATCAGATCGTGGAGGATATGATCCGGTGTTACATTCTAGAGCATGGAGGAGCTTGGGATGAGCGCCTTGGGCTCATGGAGTTACGTACAACAATAGTTACCAGGAGAGCTTGCAGATGGCTCCATTTGAGGCTCTGTATGGGAGGCGATGTCGGACTCCCCTGTTTTGGGCTGAAGTGGGCGAGAAGCCAGTTCTGGGTCCTGAGGTTTTGGAAAAGATGAGCTTTGCTGTAACGCAGATCTGTGAGAAGCTTCGGGTAGCTCGAGAGCGCTATGAGAAATACGCCAATCAGCGTAGGAGTGATCTGGAGTTTGCCGTGGGGGACATGGTGTTCTTAAAGGTGTCCCCGATGGCAGGTGTTAAGAGATTTGGGAAGAGCCACAAGCTAGAACCCAGGTATGTAGGCCCATTCGAGGTCGTCGAACGCATCGGGGCTTCTGCTTACAGGTTGTTATTACCTGCCTCTTTCCCCAGCGTGCAGGACACTTTCCATGTGAGCCAGTTGCGGAAGTGCGTCCGCAGCGATCGCCATGTTCTGGATTCCGTGCCAGTGCTGTAGCCCAATCTGTGGTTTATGGAGCGGCCTGTTCGTGTTTTGGAAAGGCAGGAGCGAGTGTTGCGGAGAAAGTCCATCCCTATGGTGAAGGTCCTTTGGGATAATCAGGATGCTCGGGGTGCGACCTAGGAGCTTGAGTCAGCAAAGAGGGAGTCCTATCCCCATCTTTTCGGCTAGTTCGCTCGGTAAGTTTTTGTTTCTTGTGTTTTTCCTTGTCCTACATCGTTATTGCAAAGTTTCTGGTCGAAACTTTTTGGTAGGAGGGGTGGTTGTAACGCCCCGGAACTTCGAATAGACTATTTGAAATGAAAACGATAATAATTTTTGTAAATCGAAGGATTAACTCGAAGTTTGTCGTGAGGGCGTTATGGTTCCGGGAACATCGCCGCCCGGTGAGTCTAATGTCAGGTTGCTGCGTATAAGTGCATATAGAAAAAAAAAGAATGATGATAATATCACTCTTATATAAAAAAAATATAATACATACATATGTATGTATATATATATATATATGATATATATATATAATATATATACATATGTGTGCTAAGTTATCGGCATCAGCTATCTTTTTTCTCCCCTTCCCGTGCCTCTCTTGTGCTGCCGAGGAGGGTTAGGGTTCATCGGGCGGGAGTCGTGGGGCGCTGGAGCCGTCGGGGAAAAGAGGTCCGAGATCGCTGGGATGCCTATTTTCGTCGCCGGAGCGGGATTGCGGGGACCTTAGTTTGCTTCGGCAGTGGTGATACAGTTTTCCGGCCGGGGTTTTCGCTTCGGCGTGGGGTGTCGGCTCCCGACTCAGGCAAGAACACCGCCCCCTCTTCTTCCCCCTTCATTCTCTGTTTGTGAGGGCTTATGATTCTTATTCCTTGTGTTGGTTTTACCTTGGCGGTTGCTTGATCGTTTCGCTTTATTGCTTCTCCTTGTCGAGGGGGGGGGGGGGGGGGGGGGTTGCTGCTTGGGTTATGCTACCTTGGCCTTGGGTTGCATAAATTCCGATTTTAAATTTGAGGCTGCTGTTATTTGATTTTTCTGCTGCTATATAATCATCCTTGTTGGGTTAATTTGGGGCTGCTGTATGTGTAATTCCGTTGTTGGTTATGTGGGGGCTGCTTCTTAAGTTTTGTTTATATGGGGGGAGTTGATGTTTATACTCAAAATTAGGTTGTTGTTGCTTGTGTTGCTTGGGGCTGCCCTGTTCCTTCTGTGAGGGGCTGCTGCTGCTTGTGTTGCTTGGGGCTGCCCTGTTGGTTGGTTTTCTTTTTGTGAGGGGCAGCTGCTGCTTGTGTTAATTGGGGCTGCCATGTTGGTTTGCCTTCCTTGTGAGGTTGCTGCTGCCTTTGTGAGGGGCTGTTGTTGCTTGTGTTGCTTGGGGCTGCCCTGTTGGTTTGCTTTTCTTGGGGGGCTGCTTCTTATCTTGGGTATTTGGGGGCTGCTTCTTGTGCTTCTTATTTGGTGGCTGCTTCTTATATTTGTTAATTGGGGACTGCTTCCTATAGATTTTGCTGGGACTATTTTCTTTTGTCTACATAGGGCTGCTGCTTTGTGAATTCATTTTGGGGCTGCTCCTTGCTTGGGTTATGCTACTCCCGAATGGTGGTATAAATCCCGGCTAAGGGCTGCTATATATATATATAGATTTACACCCTTCCTACTTGGGTTCTTTGTTAATTTGGGGTACTGCCTCTTATCTTGGTCAAATATTGGGGGCTGCACCTTATTCTTGTCTAAGCAAGGGTTGATGCTATGTTCTTTTCTTTTGGGCTGCCTTGCACCACTCTTGTTGGGTTTCATTACTTGCAAAATAATTCTGCGCGCTTCGATTACAAGTAGCTAGAAATGGTCAATATTATGGTGGTTCTATTTGTTAACCCCTCGGCACACTTAATTGGCCCTGTTTTATTATATGCTAGCTGCAATGGTTGGGTGAATCCTTTTATCCCTCCTTTATATGCTAGCTGCTATATGCTTAGCTTTGTTCCGATCCCGGGCTAATACTTGATGGTTTATTCTGGTTGATTTTTTTCCAGATCATGTTTACTTGGCTAATTCTGCATATTTACTTGGCTAAATATTGATGGACTTGTTTGCACTGGAATGATGGGTATAGGGAACAATGGGGTCCTCCATCATAGTTCTGTTAATAGTGGTTGGTAGGGCGATGAGACCACCACCACGGCGCCTTTGTTTAGTTGGGGTGAATGTCCCCTTTATGTGAGTGGATAGTGACATTGTTTTGGGTCCGCCACCACTAGTCCATTTTTGCATTATATGCCAAGTTTAGTCATGCTCTAGCTTCTCGGGCTGGTTGTTTGCGGGATCTTCTTAACCTCCTATTATTGAAATCTTTATATAAGCGTATATATATATTGTTATATATATGTGTATATGTATATATATATGTGTTTATATACTCCTTTCAGACTGGTTATGTTACTTGTTACTTTGCCTGCTCATACTTATAACCAAGCTGTTTTCTTGCACGCTTTGGGCTGAGGCATTCTTTTCTTATGGATGCCTCAGGTTCAGGTTCGTAGCTGTCGCAGGTTTTAGAGCGGGGTCGTTCAGTTTCCCCGAAGGAGGGCTTTCTTCCCTAGTAAGTAAGGATTCATTTTCTTTGTTGTAGCCCCTTACTCTCGGACAGTTGACTTTCTTTGCCGCGGGTTTGTGTCAGTTGTTGACGCCCGTATGGCTTTTGTTTAGCTTACTTGCTCATGCTGCTACTAGTTTCCTTTTCTTCTACTTAGTTATTTTGTACTTGTACACTCTGGGAAAAGCTTATTTTTTGCTGTATATAAATGAAGTTCTTTTAGCAAATAAATATTCGCTCTTTTAACTGCTTTGTCATTCCTACTATTAAGTAACACCTATTTGCAAACCCTAAACCAAAATAAAATGAACCTATTTTCTTCCGTTGCGTACGCATATCTTTTATAAAAGTGCGGCTAGGTAAACCGCAGAGCCGAGGGGCACGACTTCCTAACCTAACGAAAATAATCTTAAAAGATAATGCTTTTATTAATTCATATATTTTCTCGTAAAAATGTTCGTTTGAGTGCTCGCCTGAATGTCTGTAGTTGTCCCCTACAGGACGTGGCATCACGACGCGTGTTTTCCCCCTTTACTCTGATATTATAATTTATTTCGGGAAAATACGGGTTGTGACAGTTGTGTCCTGATGTGATCTCGTATATCACGGGTGATGCTCAGAGAGGCTAAGTACTCCTTGTAGACCTCGGGTTTTTCCTTGGAAACCAAGGTGATGTGCATATCCTCTAGCATCTTTACCAGCTCCATGGACATCATTCAGGGCTCCAGTCCAGAAGTGTCGTCCCTCCTTCTCAAGGTGTCTATTACGGTGTTCGCCTTCCTCGGATGATAGTGCATGGTATAATCATAGTCGCACAAGAACTCTAGCCACCTCCGCTAGCGTAGGTTCAGTTCTTTCTGGGTGTCGATGTATTTGAGGTTCTTATGATAAGAGAAGATCTCACAATGAACCCCATACAAATAGTGCCTCCAGATCTTCAAAGCAAAGACTACTGCCCCGAGCTCTAAGTCAGGTACCGGGTAGTTCTGCTCGTGCTACTTCAACTGCCTTGAAGCATATGTGATCATATGGCCATATTGTATGAGAACTGCACCCATCCCTTGGTAAGACGCGTCAGTGTTGATTTGAAATCCTTCCTTCCCAAATGGAAGAGCAAGGATAGGGGATGACATGAGTCAGTCATTTAACTCTTGGAACGCCGCCTCACACCTCTTTATCCAAATGAAAGCAGCATCCGTCTTTGTCAAGGACGTGTGGCGGAGTGCAATCCTTGAGAACCCCTCCACGAACTTGCGATAATATCCCGCTAATCTCAAGAAGATACAGACATCTGAGGTCGACTTCGGCTGTGGCCAATATCTCATCGCTTGCACCTTGTCCAGGTTCACTGCCAACCCGACCCCACAGATGATATGACCTAGGAATGCTACCTCTTGTAGCCAGAACTGACACTTTGAGAACTTTGCATACATTTGGTGCTGCCGCAACTTTCCCAAGAATTGATCCAAATACTTGATGTGCTCCTCCTTCATCCTAGAGTAGATCAAGATATCATCAATGAACACTATGATGAATCTATCCATGTATGGCTCGAAGACACGGTTCATCAAGCTCATGAATGCTGAGGGAGCATTCGTGAGCCCGAAGGGCATCACCGTGAACTCATATAATCCATAGCGGGAACTAAAGGCCATCTTCGGAATGTCCTCCTCTTGAATCTGCAACTGGTAGTATCCGTATCTAAAATTGAGCTTGGAGAACCAGAAGGCTCCCTGCAGCTGGCAAAATAACTCATCAATATGCGGTAACAAATATGTGTTCCACACCATCAGCCAGTTCAGCTCCCGATAATTGATGCAGAGACACAGTAACCTGTCCTTCTTCTTCAAAAATGATACTGGGGATCCCCACAGTAATGATCTCGGCCTGACAAATCCCAAATCCATAAGCTCCTAAAGTTGGGTCTTGAACTCTGCTAGCTCCTTAGGTGCCATCTTGTACAGTGCCCGTGACACCGTCCACGCTCCTTGTACCAACTGGATCCAGAAATCCATATCTCTGGACTGGGGTAATCTGGGTAATTTCTCTGGTAATATGTTGGAGAAATCTATAACTACTGGAATATCGGCTATGGAGGCCTTCGTCTCCGCCATCTTGAAACAGATCATATATACCTTGTCTCCCTGCTCATGGGCCTTGACAACATGTATAGATGAAAGTAAGGAATGGGAAATAGGAATAATACCTTTGAAGGTCACGTGTGTCACAACCCGCATTTTCCCACGAATTTAATAAATATTATCAGAGCAAAGGGAAAATACGCGCTATTATGCCACGTCAAGCAGGGGACAACTACCGACGCCCAGGAAAACACTCCTTACGATTATTTTAGAAAAGACATAAATGTGCTTGGATTAAAAAGAGAATTTTACATTTTAGCTTAAGACTGTATCCCTCGGTCCGGTGGATCATCTAGTCCACAAGTAGAAAAATATACCTACGCAGCAGAAAATAGGTTCATTTTAGCCTACATGAGCATGAAGATCAACATCCAAAAATGATATGCATAAATCTATGTTTAGTACAGTAATAAAGGAATTTCTACGATCTTCAAAGTATGCGACATTTATTTAAAATCCTGATATGCAAGAATGACATTTTTATACCAATAAAGTAACTAATGCATCCTAGCATAAAGCTTCCCAGAGAGCAAGTAGGTAAACAACCCAAAAGTAACAGCAAAACTACTAGCAAGAAATCTAAAGGTAAAAGTCATGCGGGCGCCAACAACTGACACGAACCCGCAGGAAAGAAGGAGAACAACAACAAAAACAACCTCTTACCTAGAAGAGAGGAAGGGCCTCGACAGGAGACCCGAACAACGCCGCTCTAACTCCTGCGGCAGCTAAATACCTGAACCTGAGACATTCATAAGAAAAGAATGCCTCAGCCCAAAGGGTGCAAGAAAACCAAGATTAGCAGCATCAGAAGTAAAAGAGTGCAGAAAGGAAACTAAGCAGATAAACATCAATAATCTTACAACAAGTCGAGCCAGCTCAAACGAGTGCACTCGGTAAGGGGAAAAGCTTGCACCAGACGGTAATAGCCAAAACAATCAAAGCCCACCACGTGTCTGCCATTTTGGCTCAGAGGTGATGGTCATACATATAATATCATAATACACATATATAAGCATATATGTTTAAGAACTTGAGACTGATCAGCTCGAGGGAAAAGTGTCCCCCAAAAGAAGGCACTGCTTGACGGTGGTATCTTCCACTAACGCCCGCATCCCAAAACCGGGTCGTGGTCCTTTATGCACTGCCACCCAAAAACCAAATCCTGGTGGTGGTACTCTATCCACTGCCACCCAAAACTACCCACCGTGCAAGGCTTAAGACAAAGGTTCTAAATAATTAAATTAAGTTTCAATTGGGACACGGGACGTAACCCGAGATATCAGCACCATAACACCCTAAGAATAGGGTCACAAGGAAATAAACACTACGCAACGATTCATTTGAAAACACTTGGTGAGTCCAAACATGACTCCCAACGAACTTCCCGTAACAGTACGACGAATAAGGCACGAAACAATACCATAACCGGTCCCGTAAAAGTCTCAACGAAAAGACTAAAATGCTTGATAACATCGCTTAAGATACCCGGGATCACCCAGCGAAAGAACATATAATATATGAGGAAACAATTCAGAATAAGCGAAGAAATCGACGAGAAGAACTTATATAAAAGTCAAAGAGAAAGACTTATATCAAAGTCAACGAGAAAGACTTATATCAAAGTCGACGGGAAAGACTTATATCAAAGTCGACGAGAAAGACTCATATCAAAGTCGACGGGAAACTTCATAAAAGAAGAAGAAGTAATTGCACGATCTTAGGGCGAGCAAACTTTTCTAAACCTAGGCGAGTCTTTTCAGACTACCTGGTAGCATAACTAAACAGGTATAAAAGCTATCCAGATTCCAAGGGGGATGACCGCAGGAATCAAGAACCCAGAACACCAATCAAGACCCAAAAAGGGAAACACAACATCCACTAACCTAAAATCAACAGGTTAGGCAGACAAGGAAGAAGAAAGGACTGAAATGAAAGACTTCCAATCACCCAGCAACATCGAGCCAAGGGGACTACTACTACTTGAAGGACACAACCAACAAGAGAGCCCAGTATAACTAAGTTTCAAGAAACACAGTCACTAAGGAGAAGGACCACTATTTGCAGCCCACAACCACTAAAAAGAAATCCTTACATTCAATTAGATTGCTAAGACAGTGAAGAGGAAGCATTACCCTTCGCTGAGAAAGGTAACACAAAAATTACATGGAAGACTGAGTCAGAAAGGGTTTAAAATATCCAGAAGAAAAAGGCAGATTACACGGAAATGACCTTTTAGAGAGAACCTATCAGAACACAAGGAAGACCACATACATAACTTCACTTGCAGGAAAAGGGGAAACAATCAAAAGATATATTTATATAAGGAAGATTTGGAGTTCTGAAGAAACATGCAAGCCCAGGGAGGCGAAACGAGCAAATAAATGACCTCAACAGCTAGGCTACTAGTGTGGGGTTAAGAGTGATTTTACAATTTAACCATTATTTAAATATAAATGCTGAACATGACAACCGTATTTTCTTATACCCAGGGCCATATAACCCAAACGATTAGATGTCATATAGCAGAAATAAACTTGAGCTATGCGTCGACTACACAACTTAAATTATCAAGACTTACAACTTGAAGGAGGCCCTCCAGACATATGACAATAATTGAACATAATATCGAGAATAACTTCTTAAAAAGGTTTATATACAGCACCTTGAAACCAAAGAAAATATCTTATATAGCCCCCCTGAAATTTCAATTGCATACAACATTCCCCAAAGTCAGAAAGATTTATATATAGCCCAGAAATTGAATATGCATACAGCAACCCCCCAAATTAGAATAGAAAAAGAAGTCAGCCCCCAACAATATAGTATGAAAACAACCCCCAATCAACGGGTATTGCAAAAGCAGCCCCCAACAATATAGTATGAAAACAGCCCCCCAAATAACAGGTATTGTAAAAGCAGCCCCAATATAGAGATTTAAAGTTTTAAACTCCCAATTTATAAAACTTGGCAGCCCATAGGTAAAGAACATAGCAACATCCCTTGATTAGACAAAGAATAAGATGAAGCCCCCAACCAAAAAGGCAAGCATAGCAGCAGCCCCCTAAATAATAATAAAAAAGATAAGAGGCAGCACCCAAACCGCAGCCCCCTAAATATTTAACCAAGATAAAAGGCAGCACCCCTAAATATTTAACCATGATAAAAGGCAGCAACCCCCAATATTAACCAAGATAAAAGGCAGCACCCCTCAATTTAACCAAAATAAAAGGCAGCACCTCAATAAAAAGATGATTATATACCTAGCAACCCCCTCAACATAAGAAGGAAATATTAATATAGCCGCCCCAAAATAAGGGACAAAGGCAAGAGCAGCCCCCAATTGAACAAAGAAGGAAGGTAGAGTGGGCCCCAAATTAACATTCACATAGCAGCAAAGTGATCAAAAATGAGTGAATCTGACCCCAAGGCAGCAACATCCACGACAACAAAGAAGTAAGCAACTTCCTAAATTCACTTGTATGGCAGCAGCAAGATCAAACAAGAAAATTGACAAGATGGTGATATAGCAGCAGAAGGAGGAAAAATCAAAACAAAAAAACAGCAGCCTCCCTCGACAAGGAGCAGTAATAAGGCGAAATGACTAAGCAGCAGCCAAGGTAAAACCAGTACAAGGTGTTGAATCAAGAGCTCTTACTAACAGAGAATAAAGGGGGGAGAGGAGGCGGTTTTCTTGACTTAATCGGACGCCGACGCTACCCGTTGAAGTGAAGCCTACGACCGGAAGACCTCGCAACCACCGCCGATCCCGACGAGAGCTCTCCGATCCTCTACTCCGACAATGAAGCCAAGCTCCGGCGACCTCCAAAACGCCTCCTCCGACGCCGAACCCTAGCTCGCCCCTCAACCTCGCTCAGCTGCTGGGGTTATCGGGGGAGGAGAAAAGAAAAAAAAAGCTGAAGGAAAATGGGGTGGGGGGGGGGGGGGGGGGGGGTGGGGTTAGCTAAATATATACATTTATATATAATAAATAAAATATATGTATTATATATAATAAATAAACTTATATATATATATATATAAATATATCTTTTATATGTATATATACACATATAAGAAATTTTATACTTAAATACTCAAATATACTCATACTCATATATATAACTGCGTATATATGCGCCTACAAATACCTCCCTATATGAAAACATGATTGCACCAATTTTACTTATACACGACCATATATACACGAAAATATATATATATATCTATATATATTTATACATATACCCGCAAGATTAATTATAAGAGAAAACCTGGGGTGTTACAACGTGGGTGTTGTCATATCTCAGTACGACCTTCCTCACCAGGCAATCAATCTGAGCATAGTTCTAGGTGAGCAATGACATTCCCAGGATATGGTTAAAATCTGGCATATTCAAGATCGTTGTCGGAGCATCGAGTGGTAGACCTTAGATGGTCACCTTTAGGAGGCATTTTGTTGTTGATTCGAACTCCATCCCATCTGGAAGATGCACCCTCCTGGTGACTCCAGTATAGTGTCTAACCTCATCCAAGTCTTTGACAAAATCCTCCGACGCGAAGTTATGTGATGATCCCGTGTCGAATAAGGTATGGGAAGGTTTGGCGCATATGATTACTATACCTAAAGTTTTTGTTGTTCAAGTCAGGCAGTTGTTCTACTAGAAGTTGCGAGGTTCTACTATAAATAAAATAGAATGGAAAAAACTTAAAATATCTTCGATGACCTCCTCAGGATTCCGAGGCTCTGCGAGATCCAGTGCATTCATCTGCTCCGGCCGTCGGCCTCTACCGTGAGGACCTCAGCCCCGACCTTGGTCTCGGCTCTGCTATGCTGGAGGGGCTGCTGGAGATGGAGGAGCTGGATGAAACTACTGAGGGCCATCAGCTCTGATGTGCCCCAGCTTGTGGCACCCATAACATATCACCGGATGGCAACCCCGGTCATCCTTGTTGGGAATATTACCCTCAATGTTCTCTAGATTTGAAGAGGCATCTCACTCAATGCTAAGTATATATTGTATTTGATAAACCCTCTTTTATATGATGTCTATGCAGGGTTAGGTAATTCCAATCATTGGAATAGTTCTTTGGTTTTACTGTCAAAACCGCTGAGATGACAGCATAGTCTCAGCTGAACTACTGAGATGCAGCCAGAGCCACTGAGAAGGAATCTGCCTCAGCTAAGCTGCAATTAGACAAAAACTGCTGAGAAGACTAGCTGTCTCAGCGGATCTGCTGTGAAGAAGACATCATAGCCGCTGATACTAAAGCCTGTCTCAGAACAACTGCTGAGACAGATTCATATTTGAATAAAGGCATGGAGGGATCTACTTTTGGCGCAAGTGGGTGGAAAGCATAGATAACATTGTCTATTTCTATCCATGTTGTGACAAGGCACTCTTCAGAGCCGTTGCAAGTTAGAGGAAGTATAAAAGAAGATGTTAGGTCACTTTTGAAGGTGTGGAAAATATTCTGAAAGAAAGCTACTATGTTATTGAAGGCTTCCACAGTTATCTCAGCCTGCTTCCTGAAGCAACAAGCAATCAACTAAGATTAGATAGTTCTTCCTGATTCAATCCAGAAGAACAAGTAGATCTTTCATCATCTACTGAAGAAGAAGATCAGATAGAAGCTAGGACTGAAGCTACAGCCATTCAGCCCTGCTTCAAGATTGCACCTGCTGTGCATCAACAACAGATGACAAACACTGAAGGATATTTCTTTACAGTCCTCTGTTGTAGAAAACTTTATAACCTCTGTAAGAACATTATTGTTCTGAGTGTGTAGGACCTTGTGCCTGAGTTGGTAGGGTTGTTGAGCCTAAGTGTATAGGGTTGTTGATAAGTAGTAAAATATAGGTATTTTTAGTATAGTTTCTAATATAGTTTTAAGTAATATTGTAAAATATTTTATGTAAATTAATGAATAAATTTCTTGTTTTATTATTTTCCTTACTAACTTAGCTTTTTTTATTGTTTTTCAACATTTGGCATTTTTTGTTAGGTCACGCCCTCAGTCACGCCCGTGACCAAGGGCGTGTAATCTTAAAATGCCAATTTCCAGCTCTCTAGACGAATGGATCAACGTCTCGACAGAACAAAGAAGTCACGCCCGTGTCTAACAAAGTCACGCCCATTAACCACTCGATTGACTTTACCTCCCGTCGATCCGCATCACGTCCTGTCGATCAACTCCCTCTCCCATCGATTTTGCAAAGTCACAGCCATGATAGAGGTCGTGACCCGTCAAATCCTTCCAGAATCAAGCGTACATGCCAACCTTCACGCCCTAGTTGAACCTGACATCTGCCGCCCAACGTCATGACCGTGACACCTCAAGTCACGCCTATGTGCAGCCATTTTCCTAGTCAACTCTTCCAGAAGGTGGCTGAGCCTATCTCCTCAATCGCATGCGCAGAAGTCACGCCCTCGGTCATGGGTGTGACTGAAGGCGTGTAATCTTAAATTTTTCCCTATAAATAGAGGGGCTCAGCTGAAGCATTTGATCCAGATTTTGAGAGTGTTTTAGTGTTTTCTTGAATTGTTTTGAGTGTATGTGAGTTATTTTATGCATTTAAGTTTTATTTCTTTTGTAACTTTCACTTGTTGAATCTAATGGCACCCTTAGAGGGCCGTGAATAAGGGGTTTACTGTTTTAAGGTAAATTGACAGATTTTATAAAAACAGAAAAACTTTTTAGCTCTGTAGCTAATGTCTGGCGTTATATAGTTAACGTCAGGCGTTATCTCCTCAAAAATATTTTTGCAGAAATATTCAAAGTGATTTTACTTGCACAATCTTAAGTGAAATAAACTTTCAGACAATCAGGGATAATAAAATGAGTATTATTTATTTAAAGAAGAAGATTACAAAACATTTAATTTCAATAACGCTTGAAATAATGGCGACAAGATAAAAAATCACTTTTTTGTTCCTTCACCGGTCCTTCTCCCAGAGACCGGTTGGCTATAGCCTATCTATCCCCAGATAAGGCTTCTAGCCACCCCCTAGATATACCCTTGACCTAGTCGCCATGCACAAGTCGGCAAATTACCCCCTAAGCCATACAAGGACCTAGTCGCCACACATAAGGCGGCGAATTCACTACCGTTATAAGAAAATATAAAAAGATAAAGATAAAATCAGAACAAAAGACTCCCTATATTGAAGAGCACTGAAGGAGATGTTGAAGACACACTATGATCATCTTCGGAGTTGAAGCGAGCGTCTTTCTTCAAATTGCACCATTGAAAATCTCCTTCTCACTCTTGTTCCTCAATGGTGGTGTTGGGAGTTCTCTCTGAATTCAGAATGAAATGCTCTCTCAGATCTCTGGAATGAAGGCTTCAATGCATCACTATTGAGCAAACAAAATTAGGTCTTTTAATAGACACAGGAGCTAACGCCCGACGTTAAGAGTTAACGCCAATGTTAAGCATCGTGTACGTCAGTTGCTGAGATCGTGCATACCATCGGGATCGTGGCAGATCGGGACTCAACGCGGGCGTTAACAGTCAACGTATGCGTTGTCTCAGGCTTCTCGACGGATTCCTTCTCGACGGCATTTCATCTCGACGAATTCTTCTTGACGAAAGTTAATGCGGGGCGTTAATCTCTAACCCGGGGAATTAGCTCTCATTTCAGAGAGTCATCATCAATCAGCACCCTGTTCATAAGGTTATAGAACAATAATACCTGCACACTATAAACATAAGCAAGATCAAATACATAGTGTGATTTGTTATTTCTCAAACTAAGAGAAGTGGAACACAAGCTCCAACAATCTCCCCCTTTTGATAATAACAAATCCACTAATAAGAAATAAAATATAATTAAAGTACTGTTTATAGTATATGTTAAGCGTTATAAACATACATACTCCCCTATGTGGATACTCCCCCTACATGAAAGCATTTCCTATAATGTACTCCCCCTAAATACAAGATTTCTTTATTTCTTCAATTATTCTCCCCCTTTTGTTATAATCAAAAGAAGGTGGGATAGAGTCATAGCAATATAAAACAATATGCATTTAGTAGAGATAAGAGCAACTTGAGTATAAATAGTGAACACAGCGAAAGCAATTTGTAACATCTTATAGAAATTGTAAGTACACAAAATAATAAGCGTTTAACTCAAAATATTTAGATGTTTTGAATGTTAGAAATAAAAGTTGCAAGTTCATTTGTAATTTGTAACAAAAAGTAGCAAGCAAGATTATAAAAATATCAAGTAAATATATGATTACAATGTAAATAAATTTGCATTTCAAGTATACAAAAACATTGTAAAGATCATGCGTTGCTATCTAGTGCATTTACTCATGATTGTAGAGAATATATAGATAAGTTTGTAGTCCAATTCTCATGAGTGGAAGTATTGTAAATGATAATGATGTGTTCAATAAGCGTGTTTTGATAAAGTATACAAGTGTATAAATCAAACCACATGAAACTATGTAATGTAAGAAGATGACTTGAATTGAACATAAACAATTTTACTTCCACAAATTTCAATGCACATATATATATATATATATTATTTTTATTTTTAAAGAGAAGTGGTGAAAAATTAGTTTGCACAAGACACTTTATAATTCTTTCCAAGGTGCTCAACCTCACAATGCTCATTAAGACTTATCAGGAGGGTGAGTAGTGCTTGGTGGAGTTAACCTTGTCATTCATTATTTGCTTTTTAGATTAGTGACTAAGGACTCCGAATTCACTTGTTTTTGCAAACATAGAAATTTTATTTTAAATACCACATTTCTCTAAACACAAGTGCATGAAGAACAAAGAATTCAAGAAAGAATTCAATGTTGTGTAGGTAAACTATTTATGAGATTCAAAATAAGTTCTTACACCACACAACTATGCAATAAGATTTAAAAGACATGTATATTAACAAAAAGGTGTAAGTGAGAAAATCATTATCAAAGATAAAAACATTACTCATACTTAGAGGCATATAAAAACATTTCTACACATGTAATCTATAACCAATTTTGTTTTTGCACATTTGAAGATGATATTCAAGGCATGATAAAATCAAAACAATGTTTTTAAGAAACTTGAAGGCTTAAATTAAACATTGTAAAAAATTTTTATGCAATATATATAATCATCCATGAAATAAACATTTAAGCACATATTTACTTTTTTGTTTTTAATTTTTGAAGTAAATAATAACAAACAAACAAATTTTTTTTTTAAAAAAATGAGCATCGAGGCTAACGTCAGGCGTTAGCTTCTTAACGCCGAAACAGAACACCAATTTTTGACTTTTTGAAAAATCTTTTTCATGATACATTTGTAATATAAATATGCCTTCTTACAGTTGAAATTTTAGACATTATGAAGTTGATACGAAGTCTCTTTTAGCGTCTTTTTGGTGGTGTGTCCATAGTTTTTACTTTTTTATTGATTTTTGATTTGTTTTTTTAAACAAAAACAAACAGATATAACAAAGTTCATAAGATAATTTAGATAGCTTTTTATAAGGGTTATAGTGACATTTCTAAGACACCTAATTCTAACCTAAGCATGTGAAACCGTGCATCGGGTAGAGGTTTGGTATAAATGTCGGCAAGTTGTCGGCAAGTTGTGATTCAGTCCCTATAAAGATAATTTTAACATGTTCCTTCTTTATATGATCTCTAATGAAATGATGTCGGACATCTATATATTTTGATCTAGAGTGATGTACGGGATTGTTTGTGAGATCTATAGCGCTCTTGTTGTCACATTTAATTCTATGTTATTTAGATGAACACCAAAGTCTTCTAACGTTTGGGTCATCCACAAGGCTTGTGCACAATAACTACCTAGGGCGATATATTAGGCCTCTGTGGTGGAGAGGGCAACAGAATTCTGTTTCCTACTCGACCATGATATGAGAGAAGGCCCTATAAAATGACATGTGCCACTAGTGCTCTTACAATCTAATGAACATCCCGCATAGTCCGAATCAGAAAAACCATGTAGAATAAAACAATCATTATGAGGATACCATAAGCCTAATCTAGATGTTCGGATTAGATATCTAAAAATACGTTTAACCGCTTTCAAATGTGATTCTTTTGGGTTATCTTGAAATCTAGCACATAAGCAAATGGAAAACATAATATCGGGTCTAGATGCGCTTAAATATAGCAATGAGCCTTTCATCCCTCTATATAATGTTTGATCAATAGAAATACCGGCTTCATCTTTTCCTAATTTTAGTGATGCACTCATTGGTGTATTAGCTTGTCTTAGATTTTCAAATCCAAATCATTTAAGGATATCATGAACATATTTAGTTTGACAAATAAATATACCATCTTATTTTTGTGAGATTTGAAATCCTAGAAAATAAGTGAGTTCTACTACCAAGCTCATTTCAAATTCATTTTTCATCACTAAAATTACTTCATTACATAACTCTTCATTAGTGGCTCCAAAAATGATATCATCAACATAAATTTGCAGTATAATCAAATCATTATCCACATGCTTAATGAAGAGTGTATTATCCGCACTTCCCATTTTATAATCGTGCTTTATCAAAAATATGGTCAATCTATCATACCAAGCATGTGGCACTTGCTTCAATCCATAAAGCGCCTTTTCTAACTTATACACATGATTAGGAAATTTTTCACTCACAAAACTGGGGGGTTGTTCTACATAAACTTCTTCTTTTATAATCCCGTTCAAAAAGGCACTTTTAACATCCAATTGAAATAATTTAAATCTTTTAAAACTCGCAAATGCAAGAAATATTCTAATAGTCTCAAGGAGAGCAACGGGTGCAAAAGTTTCTTCAAAATCTACCCCTTCGATTTGTGAATATCCTTGTGCAACTAGTCTAGCTTTATTTCTTGTTATCCTAGAGTCACCATCTAGTTTGTTTTTGAAAATTCATTTGACTCCAATAACCGGATGATTAGATGGCCTCTCTACTAAATTCCAAACCTTATTATGTTCAAATTGATTTAATTCATCATTCATAGCTAAAAACCAAAATTCATCATTTAAAGCGGTTGAAACATTTTTTGGTTCTATTTCGGATACAAAACAAAGGTTTGAAAAAGACTCATGTAAAGAAGAACGAGTACTTACCCCTTTTGATGGTTCTCCTATCACAAGCTCCCTTGGATGATTATTTGAAAATGGTAGCACACTTGGAGGTACATATTCTACTATCTCATCCTCTTACTCTTCTTTTTCTTCTCCTTTTTCTCCAATTGATTCATCATCCTCATGCTCCAAAGGGGAAATTGGTTCATCATCATTTCCTATAAGATTAGAATCTACACAAGGAACAAACTCATCAAATCTTACATGTATAGACTCTTCAACTACTTTAGTTCTTTTATTATATATTCTATAAGCTTTGCTAGTTGAAGAGTACCCAATGAAAATTCCCTCATCAAATTCTTCATCAAATTTTCCTAGTGCATCTCTAGTGTTTAAAATGAAACATTTACAACCAAACACATGAAAATAAGATACATTATGTTTTCTTTTAAAGTAAATCTCATGAGGCGTCAATTTTAAAATAGGTCGAAGCATGACACGATTAATGATATAACATGAAGTATTAACTGCTTCGGCCCAAAATGATTTAGGCAACCCATATTCACAAAGCATAGTGCGTACTAGCTCTTGAAGGGTTCTATTTTTCCTCTCCACTACACCATTTTGTTGTGGGGTGCGAGGAGCAGAAAATTCATGTTTAATTCCTAAATCATCACAAAAAGAAGAAAATTTATCATTTTCAAATTCTCCTCCATGATCTGAACGTATGCATTTAATCTTTAAATTATGTTCATTTTGAATACGAATGCATAGTTTAGTAAATTCAAGGAATGCATCAGATTTGGAAGATAGAAATAATGTCCAACAAAATCTAGAATAATCATCAATTATTACAAAAGTATATTTTCTACCTCCTAGACTAGAAGTGCTAACCGGTCCTAATAAATCCATATGAATTAATTGAAGTGGTCTAGTGGTAGAAATTACATTTTTGCTTTTAAAAGAATATTTTGAAAATTTTCCTTTTTGGCAAGGCGTACAAAGAGAAGATAAATTTCCATTAAGCATAGGTAATCCCTTAATTAATTTATCTTTTGATAATTTCAAAATAAGCTTGGTGCTAGAGTGACCAAGACGTCTATGCCAAAGTTCTATTTCTTCATTTTTAGAAATGAAACATTTTAAAGAAGAATTTGAAAGATCATTAAAGGCAACCATATATCCTTTTGGGAAAAAGTGACAAAGAAGAAAAATTTGAAAGTTCTAATTCTTCATCCCATGTAGCCGCTTTTAGGACCATCTTCTTCTTTTTTCCCTTGTGCCCTTTTTCTTTACGCTCTTTCAGATATTTTGGGCACTGGCTCCGAATATGTCCGGTATTTCTACAATGGTAGCACTCCGGTGGTGGTCGTTCATCATCGTCCTCGTCGCTACCTCTCTCTTTCTTAGATGAAGATCCCTTTTTGATGAAATATTTCCGGAAGGTGTTTCTCCTTTCCGGATACTTCATGAACCTTTTGAACTTCTTCACAAAAAGGCTATCCTAGTCCTCTTCATCATCATCTCCATTTGCCTCCTTTTTTGACTTTAAGGCCAAACTCTTCTTCTTTGGATCCAAGTTGTACTCTTGTTGTTGAATTTTGAGTTCAACCTCATGGGACTTTAGGTTCCCAATGAGGCTCTCAATTTGGAGCTTCTTCAAATAGTGCGACTCCGAGATAGCCGTCACCTTTGGATTGAACATTGGAGGGAGAGATGATGCGATGATTCGGCAAGTGCACCGGTCGCGCAAGTAATAATAATGGGGAAAATCCCCGAGTGTCGGTCTCTTGAGGAACACAGTAAGGTGGAGTTAGGTTTCGAGGAAGGACTTGAGATTGAAGTCCTTAAATCGGATGGAATGCGGGGGAGTTGGGTTGGCTTTTGGAAAATAAAATAAAAGCTATCAACTACTCCTATGCAATGCCGCTATGCAATGCTTCGCTTGGAGGGATGGAGACTAGGCAGGCCTTGAGCGCGCTGCGTCGAAAGGGCGGATGGACGAGTAGGCAAACGGATCGAACTATGCAGGCCTTGAGCGCGCTGCTTCGTTAGGCGGGATGGAATACACGGGCCGCTATGCCACGCTTCGGTAGGCGGATGGGCGAGTAGGCTAACGGAATGAGGGTCGCAAGCACCTCTTCGACAAGCACGCCACTAGCAATTGCTAGTGCGACACACGAACGCGGTGGTGAAGTGGAAAATGGATGGTGGCGCTCCTCATAAACACATAGACCACAAAAGCATTTCACACAAACATGAAATCTATATAAATAGAAGCAAATCTAAGTGCAACTTCATCAAAATATATAGATCTAGCTATTACAACAATCAATAAGAGAAGAATAAGGCAAGAAATTGACCGAATCCGAAGGCTCGTTGTAGATTCACGGTTGGAATCGCCGGGTTGTCAATCCGCGTCCAAGCTCGGTCTGCAACTACGTCCGGGGTAGAGAGAGCTGTCACGACTCTCCAATGGACCCATCTTCTTCGTGTCACGATCCGGTAGAGGTTGCAAACTTCCTCTTGCTCGATGGAGATGGCGGCTAGATCTTCCTTTGGAGCTCTTAGATGAAGGAGGAGGCCGAGAGGACACTCCGGCTCAAGATTGGCGTGAAGAACAAGCCCGGAGCACCTTTAAATGGTGGGCGGCGATGGAGGGGCGAAGTCGGACGAACTGGAGCAGAAAACGGCGGAATACGGCAGGCGGTCCGACCTAAATCGCGAGCAGGGAATTTATAGGCGCTGGAATTAAACAGTGCGCACGGTCAGTGGCGCACGACCAGTGGTCGTGCGCACTAGAATTCGATGACGTGCGCTCTGCCTGGACGGAACCTGCAAAGACAGAAATTATGAAATAACATGTTCGCACGACCTGTGGCGCACGACCGGTGGTCGTGCGCACTGGAGTTGATGGTCGTGCGCACTACAACAAACAGATCTCGGAAATTGATGATAAGCGCGCACGAACAGTGGCGCACGACCGGTGGTCGTGCGCACTAGCGTAGATGGTCGTGCGCACTGCACCAAACAGAACTCATAAAAAGGCGTTAAGTGCACACGATCAGTGGTGCACGACCAGTGGTCGTGCGCAATAGAACCGGCGATCGTGCGCAGTGTTCCTGTGCAGAATTGCACCGGGAACACTCGCCCGACTCCTATTCCAGGCACAACCACAAATCTAGCCACTGAAAGTGGCACTTAACAGCGCATGAAAACTACTAAAGACAATAAGCATAAAATCACACCAAAGTGGGCCTATAAGTGCACCTAGCATAGAATGACCAATATGAGCTAAAACAGGGCTAAAGGGCAGTGAAAAGACTAAATAGATGGCCCAGATGAGTCCATAAAAGTGTATATGATCAGGACTCATCACACCCCCAGACTTAACTGTTTGCGCGTCCCGAGCAAACAAATTCTAAGCGAACTAGGAAAGAATAGTAGATGGCTTAAAGATTATACTACAGAGTACCATGCGAAGTCGCATGCTCACGTGCATAAGAAAAATAGTAGAAAAGATTTCTGATTATAAAAACAGTTTATATATTTCCAAAAGAGTAAAAGCATATTACAACTTACTCAAAATGGTGAACAACGGTGAATCATTCGGTCATGCATACGGAGAAAGTAAACTAAGCGTTGAGATGAGCATTGCTCAAGATTGGGATACCGGATAAACTCCACCGAAATCCATCGGTGTCGGTGACCATAAGCTTGCCCGGTCACATTCTCTCCACGGCACTGGTTTGACTCAAATGCGTGAATCAATAGGACTTTAGGTTTTAAATGGGGCTTGGGTTTAGGTGAGGATAAACAAAGATAAAAATGACGGCTCAAGCACTAAACCCAAATGAGCTAATGCAGGAAACTATCCTCATTCACCACACAAACATGCGGGTACACAACACCCCCAGACTTGGACTTAACAGCATGGGTGCGTGCACCGCTTACTCCCAAACATAAATCTATACATAAAGATTTTCAAGTAAACATTCCTTCTCTTTCCTTTCTTTTTAACTTCTTTTCTTTTTCTCATTTTTTTTTCTTTTCTTATCATTTTCAGCAAATAAACAAAAGGACACATCCACATCTTCACAAACATATTACCACATCAACAACCCAACTCATGAAAATAATAAACAGCCAAAGCTCAAATTTTGGGTGTGCGACTAGGATTGGCTTTTGGGCTTTGGTGAAATAAAAGTGGGGCTGAATCAAAGAACAGGTAGGCACAACTGGGCTAGCGAGGATATAGCGGTAGGGATAGGCACAAAGGCTCAACCGGGCCAAAATGATGGCCTATATCACATTCACGCACTAGAACTATCCTATGCCAATGCTTCAAGAATCGCTTGGGGCAAGTTCTAGCCACCGAGAAAGATTCTCCTTTCTCCCGACTCAAGCAATACGAGTCTAGCGATCGTTTACACACATCCCTACGCTACCGTTTGATTCACACCGGATTCACCATTTGAGTAGAGTAAACAACATTTACACTAATAGAGAAAAATATAAAACCATAGTATAAAAAGAAATCTAATCTACACAAATTTCTATGCAACCGAGCACTCGACTAGGAGCACTACTGGAGTCAACATTTTACTCTGCTACATAGTCCTAAACCATCACCTAGACTTTCCCAAATAAGCAGAAGAATTAAATTCACAACAGAGCAAGCAAACAGATGAGTACGCGCTCAAGTGGGTGATGTGGTGTGCAATGAAAATAAACAAAACATTTTAAATGAAATCTTCTAGCATGCAGTGCAATAGTGCACGTGAGCGGGTAAACAAAACTACTCTCCCCCAGACTTAAACTAAATAATCCGCATAATATATGACATGCAAATCAACATAGGGCTAGGGAAAGAGAGTACCCAATGCTCAGCAAGTGAGCATACCAGAAGATTGGCATTTAAACCAAGACTAAGCTGCAGCATCCGCCATCCAGAGAAGATACCTGCAGGGGTCAGCTCCGCAAAAACAAAAGAAACAGAAAAAGATAAACTACAATACTACAGCTAACTAAACAGGATTGAATAAAATAAAATGCATGAAAAGTGAGATAACTACTGGGGTTATTGTCATCCCAGCACGACTTATTTAGCATTTGTACAGTTCTAGCTAATGGGCCTATGAAAAGAAAAGTGGACAGGTAACTGTTCTAATATGCGTGTAGGTAGCGGGTACCTATACGGAGAAAGAACAGTCACGCCTCTACCCGAATATAGATAAAACCTGCCCATCACAGGTAGAGGGAAAAGAAAGTAAGAAGAGGAGGAGGCCTAGTCCTCACTCAACTTACCAAAACTATCCTTGCCCAGCAAGGTATCGTCTGCAGCAGGTCCGCAGGAGGAGAAGGAAATGAGTGGAGCTTCCTCTACGGAGGGGGAATAAACCTCCTCACATGAGAGGATGCTCTCATCATTGACTTGAGCAAAACGCTCCAAGTCCTCCTGAAGTACCTGTGAAGATTCAACCTGCACAGACTCAGATGAAGGAAGGGGATCAAGAAATAAAGAAGACGAAGAACATAAATAAACATCAATCGGGGGAGTGATCCCGGACTCACTCCCATCAGGTGGGGGAAGTAAAATAATGTTTGCATTGTCATCAATGCTACAAGATTCGGCGGGATCAACAGTGGCCAAGCTAGAGATTTGGACTTCCTCCACCGGTGCTGAGGAAAACTCCTCTTCACCTAGAAGGTTGTCCTCCTCCATAGGAATAGGCACAATACTAAGATCAACCGCCTCCTCCTGCGACACATCATCAACAATGTCGTCAGAGACGAGTGTAGTATGCACAACAGGGAGAGGAATAGTGCTCGGATAAAAGTCGAGCACCGATTCCTCACAAAGAATCGAATCCACTAGAGGTGGTGGATGCACCGGGAGAATAGGCTCAGCAATGTTGGTGCCCAGATCAGCCACACATCCAGTGACCGTGTCCATGCCATACCCTTCAAGATGTGAAGGTGACAAAGACACATAACCGGATGTTGAAGGTGTTCCGCCAGAGTTAGGATTCGGGATGATCCGGATATCCGGCTCGTCATCCTCATCCAATTGGCGAAGATAAGCAACACAATCCTTCAGGGCATGATCTGTGCTCCGACAAAACTGGCACTGCCTAGCAGGCTTCTTTGGCACAGCGGGGGCTGGAGCCGAAAAGAAGTATGACGGTAAAGGCTCAGCAGAGTAGCCATAAGACTTACGCGCACTATATGGAGTACCAGACGAAGTCGGTGCTCCATATGCTGGGCTATAAGAATTATGCCTACTATTCTCCGTAGGGCATTCATCACTAGAGTGGGAGGTAGCTCCACACCAACGGCAACGGAAATTGAGATGTGCCCACATAGTGCGAAGATAAAACGATTCAAAATAAAAATGCTATTGTGCAAATACTAAACCAAATAGAAATTACTAAAGCAACCTGATATGAAACAAGAAAAAGGAATAAAAAGAATAGAAATAAAATAAGAGATGCAATTTACAAATGGAAGGGCTTCTCTCTCAGACTCTCCCTCTCCAGAAAACTCACACGTCTGTGTTCCCCGGCAACGACGCCAAAAACTTGATGCGATGATTCGGCAAGTGCACCGGTCGCGCAAGTAATAATAATGGGGAAAATCCCCGAGTGTCGGTCTCCTGAGGAACACAGTAAGGTGGAGTTAGGTTTCGAGGAAGGACTTGAGATTGAAGTCCTTAAATCGGATGGAATGCGGGGGAGTTGGGTTGGCTTTTGGAAAATAAAATAAAAGCTATCAACTACTCCTATGCAATGCCGCTATGCAATGCTTCGCTTGGAGGGATGGAGACTAGGCAGGCCTTGAGCGCACTGCGTCGAAAGGGCGGATGGACGAGTAGGCAAACAGATCGAACTATGCAGGCCTTGAGCGCGCTGCTTCGTTAGGCGGGATGGAATACACGGGCCGCTATGCCACGCTTCGGTAGGCGGATGGGCGAGTAGGCTAACGGAATGAGGGTCGCAAGCACCTCTTCGACAAGCACGCCACTAGCAATTGCTAGTGCGGCACACGAACGCGGTGGTAAGTGGAAAATGGATGGTGGCGCTCCTCATAAACACATAGACCACAAAAGCATTTCACACAAACATGAAATCTATATAAATAGAAGCAAATCTAAGTGCAACTTCATCAAAATATATAGATCTAGCTATTACAACAATCAATAAGAGAAGAATAAGGCAAGAAATCGACCGAATCCGAAGGCTCGTTGTAGATTCACGGTTGGAATCGCCGGGTTGTCAATCCGCGTCCAAGCTCGGTCTGCAACTACGTCCGGGGTAGAGAGAGCTGTCACGACTCTCCAATGGACCCATCTTCTTCGTGTCACGATCCAGTAGAGGTTGCAAACTTCCTCTTGCTCGATGGAGATGGCGGCTAGATCTTCCTTTGGAGCTCTTAGATGAAGGAGGAGGCCGAGAGGACACTCCGGCTCAAGATTGGCGTGAAGAACAAGCCCGGAGCACCTCTAAATGGTGGGCGGCGATGGAGGGGCGAAGTCGGACGAACTGGAGCAGAAAACGGCGGAATACGGAGGGCGGTCCGACCTAAATCGCGAGCAGGGAATTTATAGGCGCTGGAATTAAACAGTGCGCACGGTCAGTGGCGCACGACCAGTGGTCGTGCGCACTAGAATTCGATGATCGTGCACTCTGCCTGGACGGAACCTGCAAAGACAGAAATTATGAAATAACATGTTCGCACGACCTGTGGCGCACGACCGGTGGTCGTGCGCACTGGAGTTGATGGTCATGCGCACTACAGCAAACAGATCTCGGAAATTGATGATAAGCGCGCACGAACAGTGGCGCACGACCGGTGGTCGTGCGCACTAGCGTAGATGGTCGTGCGCACTGCACCAAACAGAACTCATAAAAAGGCGTTAAGTGCACACGATCAGTGGCGCATGACCAGTGGTCGTGCGCAATAGAACCGGCGATCGTGCGCAGTGTTCCTGTGCAGAATTGCACCGGGAACACTCGCCCGACTCCTATTCCAGGCACAACCACAAATCTAGCCACTGAAAGTGGCACTTAACAGCGCATGAAAACTACTAAAGACAATAAGCATAAAATCACACCAAAGTGGGCCTATAAGTGCACCTAGCATAGAATGACCAATATGAGCTAAAACAGGGCTAAAGGGCAGTGAAAAGACTAAATAGATGGCCCAGATGAGTCCATAAAAGTGTATATGATCAGGACTCATCAAGAGACCTTAAAATTTTTCTCACCAAGTCGTCGTTTGAGAACACCTTTCCAAGTACTTTTGAGTCGTTGACTATCTTGGTGAACCTTGTGTACATTGAATCTACGTCTTCATCCGCCTCCATCCGGAATTTCTCGCATTCAGATTCAAGTTGGAAAAGCTTTGAATCCTTGACCTGCGAAGTACCTTCATGAGTGAGTTCTAATAAATTCCATATATCATACGCAGTTTCGCAAGAACAAGTTCTATTAAATTCCGTTCTATCTAAAGCACAAAATAACACATTCATTGCTTTAGCATTATTTTTGCATCTTAACTTGTCATTATCATCCCATCTATCTTTTGGTTTTTCCATAGTAATTTCTCCAACAAAAATTGTTGGTGGAGAGTAACTTTGTTCTACCATACCCCAAACGTCATTATCTAAAGTAGTTAAAAACAACGCATTTTAGTTTTCCAATAATTATAATCAGTTCCAGTAAATAGTGGAGGTCTACTAATCCCTTGACCCTCAGTGAAAGCATGATCATTATGCGCCATTATTCCCGGTTGTGAAACCATTTTGGAATAACCTCCCTCTGATACCAAGTGTTGGATCTGATGGCGCCCTAAGAGGGGGGTGAATAAGGGGTTTACTGTTTTTAAGGTAAATTGACAGATTTTATAAAAAATAGAAAAACTTTTCGGCTCTGTAGCTAACGCCTGGCGTTATATAGTTAACGCCGGGCGTTATCTCCTCAAAAATATTTTTGCAGAAATATTCAAAGTGATTTTACTTGCACAATCTGAAGTGAAATAAACTTTCAGACAATCAGAGATAATAAAATGTATATTATTTATTTCAATAAGAAGATTACAAAACATTTAATTTCAATAACGCTTGAAATAAAGGCGACAAGATAAAAATCACTTTTTTGTTCCTTCACCGTTCCTTCTCCCAAGGACCGGTTGGCTATAGCCTATCTATCCACAGATAAGGCCTCTAGCCACCCCCTAGATCTACCCGTGACCTAGTCGCCACGAACAAGGCGGCGAATTACCCCCTAAGCCGCACAAGGACCTAGTCGCCATACGCATGGCGGCGAATTCACTACCGTTACAAGAAAATATAAAAAGATAAAGATAAAATCAGAACAAAAGACTCCCTATATTGAAGAGCACTAAAGGAGATGTTGAAGACATACTATGATCATCATCGGAGTTGAAGAGAGCATCTTTTTTCAAATTGCACCGTTGAAAATCTCCTTCTCACTCTTGTTCCCCAATGGTGGTGTTGGGAGTTCTCTCTGAATTCAGAATGAAATGCTCTCTCAGATCTCTGGAATGAAGGCATCAATGCATCACTATTGAGCAAATGAAATCAGGTCTTTAAATAGACACGAGAGCTAACACCCAGCGTTAAGAGTTAACGCCAGCGTTAAGCATCATGTACTGCAGTTGCTGAGATCGTGCAAACCGTCAGGATCGTGGCAGATCGGGACTCAACTCGGGCATTAAGAGTCAGCGCTGGCGTTGTCTCTGGCTTTTCGATGGATTCCTTATCGACGGTATTTCATCTCGACGGATCCTTCTTGATGAAAGTTAACGCGGGGCGTTAATCTCTAATGCGGGGCATTAGCTCTCTTTTTAGAGAGTCATCATGAATCAGCATCCTGTTCATAGGGTTATAGAACTATATTACCTGCACACTATAAACACAAGCAAGATCAAATACATAGTGTGATTTGTTATTTCTCAAACTAAGAGAAGTAGAACACAAGCTCCAACATCACTTTCCTAGTCTAGTTGTAATTTTAATTTTCATTTTAGTGCTTGAATTACCCTTAATTTTTAATTAGTGAGACCATATTTTTGATATATGGTTTTCGCTTAAGTTTTCATACTTAGCTAGCTGAGAGGCTCAAAGTGTGAATCGATCACTCAAGGGTAAAGAGAGTTGCACGCGCCCCTCGAGCGAGGGTGATGTAAATCTCCCGGATTGGAGTCAAATCCAATATTGGGTTTCACAACGTAAAGCAAGTTGTAGGTAATCGATTATAGAATGAGAGTTCAGTTGATTATTCCTAAACTTAGTTGGGCATTAACCTCGAGAGAGGCATACTCAAGCTTCGGGAACCTCCATGGTCAAGTAGTTTAATTAAACGAAACTAGAATTATTTTCATTTTCTCTTGATTATTCTCACTCCAAGGTGACTTTTGATCGAGCGCTAATCCTTTTTACCATCGTTTAAAACCTTCTTTAGTTTGCAAATTATCTCTTTTATCTAAGTAAAACAAACCTAAAAAAAATCATAAGATAAGATAATAGTGATCTCCTCAAAGTAGAAGTAATCAACGCACCCCGAGGAATACGACCTTGGTATTTTCAAATACCCTATACTATAGACGATAAGGTACACTTGCCTTCATCTGATATAGTTTTGGAAAACATCATCAATCTCTTCGTTTTTTCTTAAATCCAAATCTTTAAGTAAGAAGAAGTTTTGTTAGTATCAATTTTTTGGCGCCTATGCTGGGGACTTTGCGTAGATATTTTGAAAAGAGGATAGCTATTAAATTTATCATGTTATTTTATTTTACTTTATCTAATTTTGAAAATCTTAAGGGTGTAATTTAAATCTTGGAAAGGGATGTTTGGGTTATCATCCCATCGCACCTCCTAGTACCGGTGAGAATCCCCACAGGGTATACCTTGGGAAATCCAAGACTAACTTAATCCACCTAAAAGAAAAAAATATAATAATCAAGTTTTCCTCTTTCTTTATTTTTAGTTTTATTATTCTCTCTTTTCTCTTTTTCTTCTTTCCCCTTTTTCTTTATAGTGTATGACCCGAGGTAGCACTTAGAATATTCCTTTTGATCTAGAGATCGAGCGAACCCTTTCGCGGTGCCGCCATTCTCGTGATCAGGAAATACACTTATTATTTAAAAAGTCGATCGGGGACACTAACACAGCAAATATGGATCCTAATCTTAATCTTCATAATCCTAACGCAGCCAATCCTAATGAGGTCGTGCAAAGGACCATGTCCTATTATGCGTGGCCAAATCTGGAAGGCACATAGTAAAGTATTATTCGCCCCGCGGTGGCGAACAATAACTTTGAGATTAAGTCCTGCATCATACAATTGGTGCAGCAATTAGTGGCCTTCGATGGTCAGCCGGACGAAGATCCAAATTGTCATATTTCTAATTTTCTCGAAATTTGTGACTTGTTTAAAATCAATGGCGTCACCGATGACGTCATTCGATTACGTCTTTTTCCTTTTTCTTTGCGCTCTAAGTCCAAGCAGTGGTTGGGCTCACTTACTAGGGAGTCCATCACTACATGGGCCGATATGGCGGAAAATTTCTCACTAAATATTTCCCGCCTGCAAAGACCGCCAAAATGAGAACAGATATTGCGTCATTTATGCAAATTGACTCGAAGAATCTCTATGATACATGGGAGCACTTCAAGGAGCTTTTGCGTAGATGCCCTTACCACGCACTTCCCGCTTGGCAACAAGTGTAAATTTTTTATAATGGCTTGAATTTCCAAACTAGGCAAATGATTTATGCGGCCGCTGGGGGTACATTAAATAGGAAAATCTTGGAGGCCGCTCAAGAGCTTTTTGAGGAAATGGCCATGAATGCATATCAATGGAATTTGTCCCGGGCTCGGCCTAATAAGCCAGCCGGTATTTTTGAAATAGATGCTACTTTTTCTTTAGCTTTGCAAGTTGAGCGTCTAATAAAGCAAGTGGCGGAGATGTATGCTTCCTCTGCCACTCCTCCTTGGGCTAATAATGTTTTAATTGAAGAGCAGGTTGACTACATGGGAAATCCACCTCGGCCTTCTTATAACCCAAACTCCGCTCCGTACAACAACACATACAATGTGGGTTATAGGAACCATCCGAATTTCTCGTGGAGCATCCAAGGAAATACTCAGCGTCCTTTAAATATGAATCACCCCCCTAATCAACTTCTTAACTTAACTTCCCCTCTAAATTTTAATCCGCCTGATTTTCCATCGCAACAGCAAAAGCCCTCTCCGCCTGATGAGGTCTTTGCAAAATATATTGCTACAAATGAAACGAACATCCAAAACCTCACAGGATCTATCAAAAATTTAGAGAATCAAGTGGGCCAGCTAGCGAAAATGTTCTCCGAGCGTTAGCAAGGAGCACTACCGGGAAATATGGAGCCAAATCTAAGGGAGAACGCGAACGTGATTACACTCCGCAGTGGAAAGGAGGTGGTTTCAAAACAGGACGAACCCATGGTAACTACTTCTCCTCCTCCTCCTACTCCTATTTTATCTTCGAATTTGCCTGCTACATTAGCTCTGCTCGCTTCTACTTCAAATATTATGTATCCGTCTAAGCTTAGGAGCGAGTGCGCCGAGAAAAAATATAAAAAGTTTTTAGAAATTTTAAAACAAATTCATATTAATGTACCCTTCTACGAGGCTATCTCTCAAATGCCGAAGTATGCGAAATATCTTAAGGAGTTGCTCTCCAATAAGAAGAAATTAGAAGATATTTTACAAATTTCCTTAAACACAGAGTGCTTCATGGTTATACTTAACAAATTGCCCCCAAAAAGCAAATTACATGGGATGGATCTCCATCCCATGCCTCTTTGGCAATTCCTTACTAAAACCCGCTTTAGCTGATCTTGGAGCAAGCATAAATCTCATGCCGTTTTCATTATTCACAAAGTTAGGCCTAGGAAATCCTAGCCCCACCCAAATGAGTATTCAAATCGCAGATTGTTCATTAAAATATCTGGTAGGGATAGTGGAGGATGTGCTCATTAAGGTTGACAAGTTCATCTTCCCGATGGACTTTGTCATTCTTAATATCGAAGAGGAAGCCGAAGTACCCCTCATACTCGGTCGCCCCTTCCTTGCCACCTCCCGCACAATTATCGACGTAAGTAATGGAAAGCTCCTCATATGGGTTGGAGATGATGATGTTACTTTTAGTATAAATCCCTCGATGTGAAACACTTTAGAGAGTGACGATTCGTATTTTTACTTAGAAAAATGTTTTGAAAATGATTTTTATCCTCTTCCCGAATTAGTCTCCACATCGAGTTACGATTCCGAGCTCGCAGAGCTCTTTTATCTAGAAGAAGAAATCTCTCGCTCCACACCACCTGAGACGTTAAAAAAATTAAAAATTAAAACTTCATATGAAGAGCCACCCGTATTGGAATTAAAACAACTCCCCCTCACCTAAAATATCTATTCTTAGAAAAAGACTCTAAGCTACCCGTTATTGTTTCATCTGAACTGAGCGATTCAGATATTTTTGAATTGACTCTTGACTTAAGTAATCATCGTCAAGCAATTGTGTGGCAAATTTTGGATATCAAGGGTATTAATCCTTCCTTCTTTACTCACAAAATCTTCCTCGAAGATAATTCCCGCAACACAGTCCAGCCTCAATGATGGCTAAACCCGAATATGAAAGAAGTCGTTAAGGCTGAAGTTATCAAACTTTTAGACACGGGAATCATCTACTCAATATTGGATAATACTTGGGTTAGTCCAGTACAAGTCATGTCGAAGAAAGGCGACATAATGGTAGTAGCAAATGAAAACAATGAATTGATCCCAACCTATACCGTTACGGGTTGGCAGATGTGCATTGATAATCGAAAACTAAATGATGCCGCCCGTAAGGATCACTTCTTGTTACCTTTTATCAATCAAATCTTAGAACGCCTTTCTGGTCATTCCAACTACTGCTTTCTCGATGGTTTGTCGAGATATTTTCAAATCCCTATTTCGCCCGACGACCAAGAGAAAACCACATTCACTTGTCCCTTTGGCACCTTAGCTTGCCAAGGATGCCATTTGGTCTTTGTAATGTGTCGGCTACATTCCAAAGATGTATGCTGGCAATTTTCAATGAGTTAGTAGAGGAAGTGATGGAAGTTTTCATGGACGACATCTTCGTCTGCGGAAATTCATTTAAAATTTGTTTAAAAAATCTCGAGCGTGTGCTACAATGTTGTGAGGAAACAAATCCAGCTCTTAATTTGGAGAAATGCCATTTTATGGTCAAAGAAAGATTAGTCCTTTGCCATAAAATATCGGGCAAAGGGATCTAGGTCGATAGGGCCAAGATCAAAGTTATCAAAAAACTCCCCCCTCCAACGAATGTAAAAGCCATTAGAAGTTTCCTAGGCCACACAGGGTTTTATCGGCATTTTATACAAAAAATTTCAAAAATCATGAAGTCTTTAACCCATCTTCTCGAAAAAGAATCTTCTTTCCTTTTTAACGACGAATCTCATTTGGCCATTAAACTTATCAAAGAAAAACTTATAAATTCTCTGATTTTAGTCGCCCCGGATTGGTCGCTACCCTTTAAAATTATGTGCGACGGGAGTGATATTGTGGTAGGCGCCGTATTAGGTCAACGAGTGAGTAAGTATTTCCACCCAATTTATTATGGGAGTAAAACACTCATGTCAGCACAAGCAAATTACACCACTACCGAGAAGGAGCTTCTAGCAATCTTGCTTGTCTTTGATAAGTTTAGGTCGTGCATCACTCTCTCCAAAGTAATCATTTTCACAGATCACTCCGCTCTTAGATATCTTTTAAGTAAATCGGATGCCAAGCCCCATCTTTTGTGATGGATCATCCTCTTGCGGGAGTTTGATTTAGAGATCCGGGACAAAAGGGGAGCAGAAAACTTGGCGGCCGATCATCTTTCCCGTTTAGAGAATCCCGCTACATAATCATTAATAGAAGCCATTATTAACGATAAATTACCTGAATAGCGCCTCTTGCTCTCAAAAATATAAATGAATCTTCCATCCCCTGGTTCGCAGATTTGGCTAACTATTTAGTAGCCCGAGTCCTGCCAAAAGAATTCTCGAGTTAGCAAAAAAAGAAATTCTTTTCTAATTTAAAGATTTACTTTTGGGAGGATCCCTTTCTAGTCCGTGGCTGCGCAGATCAGGTAGTGAGAAGATGCATCTCGAGTGAGGAAGGTCTAAAAATTTTATGGCATTGTCACGAAGGACCAACTGGTGGTCATTATCAAGCGAACCGAACCGTGAGGAAGGCGCTTGAGGCGGGCTGTTATTGGCCCATGCTCTTCAAAGATGCTCAAACCCTTGTGAGTACTTGCGACAGCTACCAGCGGACTGGGAACATCTCCCGCCAGGATGAGATGCCCCAAAATTTTTTCTTAGAATACGAGATTTTTGACCTTTGGGGTATCGATTCGTTGGTCCTCTCCCTCCCTCCTATTCAAACAAGTATATTCTCATTGCGGTCGATTACGTGTTGAGGTGGGCAGAAGCGCAAGCTCTCCCCACTAACGATGCGAGAGTCATCGTAAATTTCTTAAAAAAATTATTTTCTCAATTTGGCACTCCGCGAGCTATAGTTAGTAATCGGGGCACCAATTTTTGCAATAGCCAATTCACAAAAAATTTAGCAATATATGGTGTCACGCACAAACTATCCACTGCTTATCACCCACAAATGAGTCGCCAAGTCGAAGTCGTAAATCGAGAATTAAAGCAAATTTTAGAAAAAAATGTTTCTATAAATCTGAAGGATTGGGCACTTAAGCTCTATGATGCGCTAGGAGCCTATCAAACGGCTTACAAGACCTTTATCGTTTGTACACCGTATTGAATTGTTTGTGGAAAGGCTTGCCACCTTCCGGTCGAATTAGAACACCGCGCATTTTGGGCGCTTAAATTTTTAAACCTCGATTCTACGTTGGCGGCCGAACAAAGAAAATTTCAAATGAACGAATTAGATGAGTGGCGAGCGAATGCGTACGAGAGAAACAAATTATATAAGGAGCGAACAAAGTTTTATCACGATAAACATATAAAATTTCCAAAAACTTTTTCGCGGGGCGATCTCGTCCTCCTTTATAATTCTTGTATTCTCCTTTTTCCGAGAAAGCTAAAATCTCGATGGTATGGACCCTTTATTGTTAAAGAGGTTTGGACCAATGGGACAATTCTAATTTCCCACCCGGAAAAAGGTTCCTTCAAACTAAATTGGCACCGCCTTAAGTTATATCTTCCAGGAGATCTATCGAGCGAAAAGAGTGATTCAATAATTCTTCCGCCAATATCGTGAGCGCCAATTGGGTCAAGCTACGTGACCTTAAATAAAGCTCTTTTGGGAGGCACCCCAAAGTTATCTTTTTCTTATTTTCTTTTGTTTTTATAGGTAACCACTGCTTCCCCCGCATCTTCATAGTCAGGGAAGCCCTTTTTTCTCTCTTCTCCTTCCTTCTTATTTTAGCTTGTATTTCTAATTCGTTTTTCTTCTTCTTTTTTCTTCATACTTAGTTTTAAACATTGAGGAGAATATTTAACTTTAAGTATGGGGGTGTAAATAGCTCTCAGTTTTTAATTTAGAAAAAAAAAACTTTTCAAAAAAATATATTTTCTTAAATTCAAAAAAATTAGAAAATCGAAATTTTATATCTTGGAAAGCGACGTTTGGGCTATCATCCCATCACACCTCCTAGTACCGTTGAGAACCCTTCATGGGGTATACTTTGGGAAGTCCAAGAGTTAACAAAGAAAAGTGTTAGGTTTAAAACTAGTTTCCTTTCTTTCATTATCAAAAAAAAAAAAAGATAACATCAAAAAATCCAAAACAAATTATGAAAAAACTTACAACAAAAATACCAAAAAATTTATAAAACCCCTACTTATTGTTTTTGTGATTTCTTAGAAATATAGTTGAGAATATTTATAAGCATTTTTATGCTTTTAATTAGCTAAAATTTTGTTTATCATAGTTTGTAAATCTAAATTTTATGTAATCTTGTTTTAAGAATCATTTTATGATTTGACCTTGATTAGAGAATTTTTGTTAGCATGACTTCTCTTTTTTTATTTTTAATTGGCTTCATTTTGTAGTAAATTTGCTAAACCTCTTTATATTCTTATTATATTTGCTTCTAGCTTTTTAGATCTTAGGAAATTTAAATTTACTAGAATTTGCTCTCAATATAATTTAATTTATAAGCTAGAAATTTTTCCTACCCACCCCTTTTTGATTGCATAAAAAAATTGTGTTAAAAGATCATATGTCATGGGAATAAGGGGATAAAATTTATTATTCCATAAACATATGTTGGGGAAATGATTTATCTTAACCCCTAAAAATGAGTAGAATATAAAATCTAAGAATGAAAAATTAGTCTAAGTAAATATGCGTCGAATAGTATTCGACGCAACGTCGAAGTGTAGTCGACGTTCCTCTCAGAATGAGTCGAAGTAACTCTAAACAGAATTTGACGTAACCTATGTCAACGTAACTCTGACTTCAAGTCGACGCATCTAGTGAAGTCGACGTACCTTAGTCGACGCACCTTCCATATTCTCCTCTCGACGTCCAGCCAGTCTGAAATCGACGCTTCTGTCGAATAGTAATCGACGTACGTCGATTTTTATGTCAAATTCAAAACATGCCAGATCTCTTTCCTTCTTTCTGTAGATCTGATTCTTATGGAATTATATTATTCTTTTATAGCCATTCTGAATCAGTCTTTCCTTCTAATTGATTCTTGGCTAAATTGATTAAGTTTATTATGGATATTATTTGAAATCAGAATGATCTCTTTCCTTCTACAGAAATATTGATTATGGAATCTTTTCTCTCTTACTATTTCTCTGACTGCTAATTGATTATTCTCCTATAGTATTCTTTGAATAAACAGAGCTATAAATAAGAGGGAAATCGGCAGAGAAGAAGAAGTGATCCACTACATACATTGGAAATAGAGGAAAAGCTCCCAAGAGAAAAGTGAGAAAAACTGAGAAAAGTGAAAGTGTGCTGAAGCAAACAACAACCCTTCTTCTCCTTCTTCTTCTGAAGTCATACTGCTGAAATTTCTGAAAGCTCTCACTAAAAGAGAGAAAGGCCCACAATCTCCTTCTCACTATAGAAGAGAGATTATATTCACTATACTTGTGCTTCTAATCTTCTTGCTAGGAAGAAGATTCTTTCTTGCTTCAATTCTACTTCTTCTTCTTATTCTCATTTCATTTTCAAACTGTGTAATAGAGTTTTTAGAATCTCTCTTCAAAAAATTCAGTTGTACTGGTTCTAAGAGTCTCCTTTTCAAAAGACTCAGGCTGGTTCTAAGAGTCTCCTTATCAAAAGACTCAGTACAAGATAGTGAATTCCTACCAAGGGGGTAGAAGTGTGGACTACCCAAAGTTTGGGGAACCACTATATTTCTTTGTGTTGTGCTATGATTTTCTTTTTGATGTTACTTTCTTTATTTTCTTAATTCTTGTTGGTGTGTGCGGGAAGCTTAAATCTGTGATTATTACACATATATATATATTTGTTAACTTTGCACAAAGTAATTTTAAATCTCTATTCACCCCCCCCCCCCCCCCTCTAGAGAATTCTAGTGAGGTTAACTGTGCACTTTCAATTGGTATCAGAGGGAGGTTGATTAAAAAGGGGTAACTCCCTGATCAAAAAGATCCTACCTCATATATATATATATTTCTAAAAACAATTTATGGCACAAATCAAAGATTATGCTTCCACCAGACCACCAATTTGCAACCTTGAAAAGTTTGCACTTTGGAAAACAAGAATTAGGATCTATATGAATTCTATTGATGAAGATTTGTTTAATGTTATTTTGACAGGTCCTCCTAAACCCTATAGAATGGACTCAAGTGGTAAAGTGAGTCAAACACTTGTCCCAAGGGCTGAGTGAACAGTTGAAGAGAAGAAGGCAGGAACAAGTGATGCAAAAGATGTGAACATTCTTGTCTCAACCCTCTCAGATGAAATCTTTCAAAAGGTTATTGATTGTGAATCAGCCAAAGAAATATGGGAGGCTCTTACAAAGATAGTAGAAGGAAGTGCTGATGAAAGGAAAGATAGAAAGGCTCTATTGATCTCCCAATATGAGAACTTTCAAAAGAAGCATGAAGAAAGCATATCTGAGATGTATGACAGATTCAGTCTGATATCAATCAATTAAGGAGCTTGGATGGAGAGATCTCTCTCACAGAGATCAATGACAAAATATTAATGAGTCTCCCAAGTTCATGGGACTCAAGAATATGGGCAATAAGAGATACAAGTGGACAAAAGGAAATATCAACAGATGCTCTCTTAGGAAAACTCAAATCCTATGAGCAACTACTAAAAACTAGAGAAGAGAAGGAAAGAAAGGAAAACACTCCAACCTCCTCAAAAGATAGAAAGATTGCATTAAAAGCAACAGAAGAGGAAACCTCTGTTACTAAAGAAGAATTATTCAGCCTCCTGGCCAGCAGATTCAAGAAATGGGTCAGGAAAGATGGGTCTAGAAGGAGAGAGTCAAAGCCAAGGTATGATAAGACTCCTACCAAAGATATTGTTTGTTATTCCTGCAGGAAAACTGGACATATTGCTCCAGAATGTCCAGAAAATGCTGAGAAAAAGAAAGATCTGAAAAAGAAAGATCTCAAGAAAAAGGGGAAGAAGAAAGAAAGTGGCTTCATTGCAGAAGCTTGGAGTGAGACAGATTCTGAAGACAGCACTATATCTAAAAGTGACAATGAAGAGTCTAAGCAAGAAGACCTATGCTTAATGGCTCTTGGAAGCACAGAAGAAGAATGTGTTGCTGAATTATGGAGTGAAACAGGATTAGAAGGAAGCATCTCTTCAACAGCAAAAGCAAATAGCCTTATTCTCATAGAGGAATCTGAGGATAAGGGAAAGGTAAGCATTTTTGATGAAATAGATTTTCTCTGTGAAGATTTCAAAAATGATTTTAAGGGATTCTGCTTAGATCAACTAAAAGTTGAACAAGAAATTAAGGATCTAAAAGAACAAATTAATATGAGAAAGATAGAGGATACATGTTCAAAAATTTATGAACTAAGGTGTAAAATCTATAAAATAGAAAAGGAAACAGAAAGTGCTAAAATGGAAAATCAACTTCTTAAGAATAAAGTATCCCAAGCAAAAGCTTTTGAAGAATCTATAAAAATCAGAAGCCAAACACTTAAAGAAATCACTGATATACAAACAATAAGACATAAAAATCTGGGGCTAGGGGCTGATCCTTCAACCAGTTCAATACCATCTACCAAACCTGCTTGGATGAGCCCTGTTAAATTCACTAAACCCATCAAATCAACAAACTTAGAAGAAGACTCACAAAATACAGAAGACCTCACCTTCAAATAGATAAACCACCTTAATGAATCATCATCATACCATTCAGAAGAAGACTCTCAAACTACCTCTGAGAAGGCAACTATGCCAAAAGAAACAAGTTATAAAGAAACAAAACTCCAATCAAAAAAAGGGAAAAATAAAATTTGTGAAGATAAAATTGCGTCGACTTCATATCGACGCATGAATGATAGTACGTTGGATTATACTCGACGCAATCTCTCAGATGCTTCGACCTTAAATCGACACATGAATAAAAGTATGTCGACTTACAATCGACGTAACTATTTCCGTGCATCGATTCCAGATCAACTCAATCTAGAGAAAGCGCCGAATATAAATCGACGCAACTCTCAATATACGTCGAATAGATATCGACACATAAAATCTCAGAGCAACTTAAATAAAGGTCATATGTATCCTCCAAACAATATCTATCTTAACCCCCATTCAGAACCCATTCAAAATTTCTATCCTAATCAAAATTTCTATCCTAATCAAAATTTCTATCCTAATCAAAATTTCTATCCTAATCAAAATTTCTATCCTATTCAAAATTTCTATCCTAATCAAAATTTCTATCCTAATCAAAACTTCTATCCTAATCAAAAATTCTATCCTAATCAACACCACTATCCCTTTCTAAACTCAAATTCCCTTAATCTTAAGATAATCAGGTGTTATATCTGTAATAAAACTGGCCACATTGCCAAACAATGTTGGCACAATCAATCCAATTATCTATAAAATTAGTCCAAGGCTGACTTAGAAAACCTTAGGAATAGGAAGAAATAACCCCTCAAGAAAAACCTAAATTTTTCAAACAAAGTAAAAATCAAGTCGATTCCTTAATCGACGCATCGTCGATAACTAAAGATGATTAATAAACTCGACGTATGCGTCGACTCATATCAATGCATACGTCAATAAGGAGCCCTGTCATCTCAACTCAGACGCATACATCGACTTCCACTCGACGTAATGTCGAATTCACGAAAAAGAGCGGCAATACTAAAATATTTTCGGTCACATCTACTGTTGTACCGAATAAGCCTCGAATTATGTCTCGTTTCGATGTTTCACCTGACTTAAACAGATTCTTCAGTTAAAATTCTGCACTCTTTTGAGCTTCTCTCATCCTTCTCATTTCTCAGTCCAGCCATCTCTTCCTCTCTCTCACTGACCTAAATGGCTCCCAAGATCAACTCTGGTTTCGATATTGATCTTGAATCCTTCCAAGCCGCCGCCGAAAACTATAAGAGCATCATAGCTCTCTTCACTGAAGCTGGTTTAGACAAACTCATTTCCACAAGATGCAGACTCCTAGAGACAGAACTCACTGAGTTAATGAATCATGTTCAGATATCTGAGCAAGGAGAGATCACATGAACACTCTATGAGACACCTGTCTCAATCTTTGCAGAACACCTTAGGGACACTTTTGATCTTCCATCAGGTACATACCAACACTATCCTTGTTCAAATCAAAAAGGGGAAGTAAATTATTTTCTAAAAATACCTAAATAAATCTCCATCGTCATTCCCTTATCAGGTGATGAACCTGTGGAACTCACCCCTGAGGAAATCAAAAGTCTGTTAATCACCATGAATTTCTCCAAAGATAGACCAATCCACCAAAAGAAAATAGATTTTTCTAATGAATATAGGCTATTGGCAGACATAGTAGGAAAAGTTCTACTATGCAAGATCTCTGCCCATGATGCAATGCCCAAGCAGCAACTGAACATCATGGGGGCCCTTGTGCTGAAAAAGAAGGTTGACTGGGCCAGCTGCTTACTAAAAATGATAGGCTACAAATATTCTCACAAAGAGAATGCCTATATGAGGATCATGAGTCAGGTACTCCTCCGCTCCTTCCCTGACCTATGTAGGTCAAAAGGAATTCTCATTCCTCCTGGAAAAAGGATGTCCATAGCCCTCTTCTCAAAATGGACCAGGCAAATCCCCAAGCCTGGCTCCATTCCTAAAAGGACTCCCTCTCCTCCTAATTCTCCTGTGCATCCATCTTCCCCTCCTCCTCAACATACAGACATCTCTTCCCTACCAACATCATCCACACCAATAGTCTCTACTACCATCATAACTCCTATCTTACCTACATCTTCACAAACACCTGCTCAACCCTCCTCTATTCCTCCACCTCCTCCATCAAACAAACTTCATCACAATGATACAGTCCTCTCTCCACCTTCATCACCTCCACCTCCACCAATATCTCCTACTCCAACACACCTTGAACCATCTCCATCCACTAAAACTCTCATCACCCAGTGTATCCAGTCAGCAGCCCAAAAATTTCAAGAAATTCTGGATGGACACTGCTCCCAACTTCACTCCTCCATCATACACATGCAAACACAAATAGATGGGGTCAATGCCTCTGTGCAAAGCTTGAAGTCCTCTGTCTCTTCCTCTAAAGTCACCAAGTCTTTCTTAACCTCCTTGGCTAAGAAGGTCAAGAAGGGGGAGAAATTAAATGAAAAGCAGCTCTCAAGTCACAAATCTCTCTCACACAAGTCCCTTCCTACTTCAAAATCTGATAGTCTTGCACTGCTTAAGACAATTGGGAATGAATTAGTACTAGAGCTACATACTGAGGACCAGATAACAGATGTACTCTCTATAGCAAGAGAAGCTACACAACAAGTAGTTCTCTTTCAAGGGGAGGCTAGTAGAGCAGAGAGAGAAGTTGAAAAGGAAACTAATGTTGAAAAAGAAGCTGAAGCTCAGGGGGAGCCAAATACTAACATAACTGAAGTTGGAGCTGAGAAAGAAACGGAAGAGGCAGAAGTAAAAGAAAAGCAAGTTCCATCTCAGGGGGAGCAAACTACTGTGACTCAGGGGGAGCTGAGTGAATCACCTGTTACTGAGAAGGAGCAACCCACTTCTCTAAAAACTTTAGTATTCACTAGTAAAAGAAAAACTCCTCCTACCCCTTCTGAGTGATGTGTTGAACAATGTTGATATACTCTTTCCTCCATGCTTAAATACTGTTTATGAAGTCTGTGTATATGATTCTATTTTCTTCTGATTACTTAACATATTTCTTTTCTATATAAATGCCTTGCTGTCTTGATTAAAAGCTGATACAATTTCTCCCTGAATAGGGTTAAGACAAATAGGGGGAGAATGTTGGGGAAATGATTTATCTTAACCCCTAAAAATGAGTAGAATATAAATTCTAAGAATGAAAAATTAGTCTAAGTAAATATGCGTCGAATAGTATTTGACGCAATGTCGAAGTGTAGTCGACGTTCCTCTCAGAATGAGTCGAAGTAACTCTAAACAGAATTCGACGTAACCTATGTCAACGTAACTCTGACTTCAAGTCGACGCATCTAGTGAAGTTGACGTACCTTAGTCGACGCACCTTCCATATTCTCCTCTCGACGTCCAGCCAGTCTGAAATCGACGCTTCTGTCGAATAGTAATCGACGTACGTCGATTTCTATGTCAATTTCAAAACACGCCAGATCTCTTTCCTTCTTTCTATAGATCTGATTCTTATGGAATTATATTAGTCTTTTATAGACATTCTGAATCAGTCTTTTCTTCTAATTGATTCTTGGCTAAATTGATTAATTTTATTATGGATATTATTTGAAATCAGAATGATCTCTTTCCTTCTACAGAAATATTGATTATGGAATCTTTTCTCTCTTACTATTTCTCTGGCTGCTAATTGATTATTCTCCTATAGTATTCTTTGAATAAACAGAGCTATAAATAAGAGGGAAATCGGCAGAGAAGAAGAAGTGATCCACTACATATATTGGAAATAGAGGAAAAGCTCCCAAGAGAAAAGTGAGAAAAACTGAGAAAAGTGAAAGTGTGCTGCAGCAAACAACAACCCTTCTTCTCCTTTTTCTTCTGAAGTCATACTGCTGAAATTTCTGAAAGCTCTCACTAAAAGAGAGAAAGGCCCACAATCTCCTTCTCACTATAGAAGAGAGATTATATTCACTATACTTGTGCTTCTAATCTTCTTGCTAGGAAGAAGATTCTTTCTTGCTTCAATTCTACTTCTTCTTCTTATTCTCATTTCATTTTCAAACTGTGTAATAGAGTTCTTAGAATCTCTCTTCAAAAAATTCAGTTGTACTGGTTTTAAGAGTCTCCTTTTCAAAAGACTCAGGCTGGTTCTAAGAGTATCCTTATCAAAAGACTCAGTACAAGATAGTGAATTCCTACCAAGGGGGTAGAAGTGTGGACTACCCAAAGTTTGGGAACCACTATATTTCTTTGTGTTGTGCTATGATTTTCTTTTTGCTGCTACTTTCTTTATTTTCTTAATTCTTGTTGGTGTGTGCGGGAAGCTTAAATCTTTGATTATTACACATATATATATATTTGTTAACTTTGCACAAAGTAATTTTAAATCTCTATTCCCCCCCCCCCCCCCCCGCCCCCGCCCCTCTAGAGAATTCTAGTGAGGTTAACTGTGCACTTTCAATTGGTATCAGAGGGAGGTTGATCAAAAAGGGGTAACTCCCCGATCAAAAAGATCCTACCTCATATATATATATATTTCTAAAAATAATTTATGGCACAAATCAAAGATTATGCTTCCACCAGACCACCAATTTGCAACCTTGAAAAGTTTGCTCTTTGGAAAACAAGAATTAGGATCTATATGAATTCTATTGATGAAGATTTGTTTAATGTTATTTTGACAGGTCCTCCTAAGCCCTATAGAAAGGACTCAAGTGGTAAAGTGACACAAACACTTGTCCCAAGGGCTGAGTGAACAGTTGAAGAGAAGAAGGCAGGAACAAGTGATGCAAAAGATGTGAACATTCTTGTCTCAACCCTCTCAGATGAAATCTTTCAAAAGGTTGTTGATTGTGAATCAGCCAAAGAAATATGGGAGGCTCTTACAAAGATAGTAGAAGGAAGTGCTGATGAAAGGAAAGATAGAAAGGCTCTATTGATCTCCCAATATGAGAACTTTCAAAAGAAGCATGAAGAAAGCATATCTGAGATGTATGACAGATTCAGTCTGATCATCAATCAATTAAGGAGCTTGGATGGAGAGATCTCTCTCACAGAGATCAATGACAAAATATTAATGAGTCTCCCAAGTTCATGGGACTCAAGAATATGGGCAATAAGAGATACAAGTGGACAAAAGGAAATATCAACAGATGCTCTCTTAGGAAAACTCAAATCCTATGAGCAACTACTAAAAACTAGAGAAGAGAAGGAAAGAAAGGAAAACACTCCAACCTCCTCAAAAGATAGAAAGATTGCATTAAAAGCAACAGAAGAGGAAACCTCTGTTACTAAAGAAGAATTATTCAGCCTCCTGGCCAGCAGATTCAAGAAATGGGTCAGGAAAGATGGGTCTAGAAGGAGAGAGTCAAAGCCAAGGTATGATAAGACTCCTACCAAAGATATTGTTTGTTATTCCTGCAGGAAAACTGGACATATTGCTCCAGAATGTCCAGAAAATGCTGAGAAAAAGAAAGATCTGAAAAAGAAAGATCTCAAGAAAAAGGGGAAGAAGAAAGAAAGTGGCTTCATTGCAGAAGCTTGGAGTGAGACAGATTCTGAAGACAGCACTATATCTAAAAGTGACAATGAAGAGTCTAAGAAAGAAGACCTATGCTTAATGGCTCTTGGAAGCACAGAAGAAGAATGTGTTGCTGAATTATGGAGTGAAACAGGATCAGAAGGAAGCATCTCTTCAACAGCAAAAGCAAATAGCCTTATTCTCATAGAGGAATCTGAGGATAAGGGATAGGTAAGCATTTTTGATGAAATAGATTTTCTCTGTGAAGATTTCAAAAATGATTTTAAGGGATTCTGCTTAGATCAACTAAAAGCTGAACAAGAAATTAAGGATCTAAAAGAACAAATTAATATGAGAAAGATAGAGGATACATGTTCAAAAAATTATGAACTAAGGTGTAAAATCTATAAAATAGAAAAGGAAACAGAAAGTGCTAAAATGGAAAATCAACTCCTTAAGAATAAAGTATCCCAGACTTCAGAAGAAGAAGTGATCCACTCCATACATTTGAAATAGAGGAAAAGCTCCCAAGAGAAAAGTGAGAAAAACTGAGAAAAGTGAAAGTGTGCTGCAGCAAACAACAAGCCTTCTTCTCCTTCTTCTTCTGAAGTCATACTGTTGAAATTTTTGAAAGCTCTCACTAAAAGAGAGAAAGGCCCACAATCTCCTTCTCACTATAGAAGAGAGATTATATTCACTATACTTGTGCTTCTAATCTTCTTGCTAGGAAGAAGATTCTTTCTTGCTTCAATTCTACTTCTTCTTCTTATTCTCATTTCATTTTCAAACTGTGTAAAAGAGTTTTTAGAATCTCTCTTCAAAAAATTCAGTTGTAAAGGTTCTAAGAGTCTCCTTATCAAAAGACTCATGCTGGTTCTAAGAGTCTCCTTATCAAAAGACTCAGTACAAGATAGTGAATTCCTACCAAGGGGGTAGAAGAGTGGACTACCCAAAGTTTGGGGAACCACTATATTTCTTTGTGTTGTGCTGTGATTTTCTTTTTGCTGTTACTTTCTTTATTTGCTTAATTCTTGTTGGTGTGTGTGGGAAGCTTCAATCTGTGATTATTACACACATATATATATATTTTTTAACTTTGCACAAAGTATTTTTAAATCTCTATTCACCCTCCCCCCTCTAGAGAATTCTAGTGAGGTTAATTGTGCACTTTCAACATATGCACCCGAAATCATTTAAAAGATTATATGGCATGGAGTAAGAGGATAAAATTCATTACTCCTAAGCATATACATTTTGGGTTTTTATTAGAAGAGATTTTTACAAAGATTATATGGCATGGAGTAAGAGGATAAAATTCATTACTCCTAAACATATACAAAAAAAATAATAATAAGGTGAGAGGATAAAATTCATCACCTCCATTCTAAGATCTCTTCTTATGCCAAACTTTGTAAACCTCCCCTTAGACAATATCTTTGTTCTAGATTTATTATAAGTTATGGAGAGAGCAATATTTAGTAGGTTTTTCCTTAAAGTTTCTTTTAAGATAGAGTTCCTATAATTTTAGTCTAATTTAGTTTTATTATTTCTACAATTTTGTTTGCTAGTTAATTATCTTGAGAAGTCTTTGCCTAAACACTCTTCCTCTCTTTTCAATTCATCATCATAATTTAGGACTTAATTCCTCCTAGAATTTATTCTTAACCTAACTTTTGATCTAAATGAAATTTTAGTTTATAATTAAAAAATTATATGAATGTCTTATGAATTATGTCTTATACTTTTGCTCTGGAATAGCAAAACCTTATGTATGGGGGGTATTTGATAAGTTGTTTTATATAAACTATTTAGTATAAATTTTAGTAATTATTTAATATGAAATTTTCTTTTTCATGTCAATTTTAGCTTATAATTAATTCTTTTATGAAAATTGTTTCTAATTTAGCTTATTTGTATTTTGGCAGAATTTTGGGACAAATTTAGAAAAATTTGCATTACACGCCCTAGGTCATGCCCGTGACCAAGGGTGTGTAATCATAAGATCAGTCCAGAATTGCTCCCACGCGGTTTGTGCTAGTCCATAGCAAGTCACGCCCTCGGTCACGCCCATGACCCATGGTCACGCCCGTGACCAAGGGCGTATGAACTTACAATGATGCTCCTGGAGATGCCGTCGAGAAGTCAACTTAAGTCACGCACATGACCCAAATGTCACGTCCGTGACATTCCCGCATGATCCATGCTCACCACCGCGCCGCAGTCGAGCCCATGCTGTATTTAATGAAGTTGTCACAAGTCACGCCCATGACCTTAATGTCACGGTCGTGACTTATCCCTTTTCACCATGCCGTCATGCAAGACCCACGTCGCTGTCGGAACTGAACTGAACAGTGGTTACACGCCCATGACCGAGGGCATGTAACTTGAAATTTTTTTCTATAAATTCAGAGGTTCTCCTTGAGTCTAGGGTTTAAAATTTTAGATACGGGGAGGTGCTTCTAGAGCTGTTAGTGAACTTTTTCATGGTTTTTCATGTCTTTCATTTTATTGTTGTCTCTCTTTTCCTTTCAAGCAATGTCCTAGATTTCTTTCATGCACTAGTTTATTAAGCTTGTAACCTTAATTTTCCTAGCATTGTAATCTTCTTTAAGGCTTGTAATAGTTCTTACTTCAATAAAATTTAGTTTGCTCTCTTTCATTCTCTGTTTCTTCTTTAGTTAATTTCTCCTTAATGCACTTTTATTTTTCTCTCTTTTCCCCTCCACCATAATTAACTAATTCTCATTAGTGCTCGATCAAAATGATCCGAGGATGAGATAATCAAGTTATGATTTTCTAAATTTCTCTTTTTCTGTTTTATAAACACTTAAATTACCCTTGATTTTTAATTAGTGAGACCATATTTTCGATATATGGTTTTCGCTTAAGTTTTCATACTTAGCTAGCCGAGAGGCTCAAAGTGTGAATCGATTACTCAAGGGTAAGGAGAGTTGCATGCACCCCTCGAGAGTGGATGACATAAATCTCCTGGATTGGAGTCAAATCCAATAGTGCGGTTCACAGCGTAAAGCATGTTGTAGGTAATCGATTATAGAACAAGAGTTCGGTTGATTTTTCCTAAACTTAGTTGGGCATTAACCTCGAGAAAGTCATGCCCAAGCTTTGAGAACCTCCATGGTCAAGTAGTTTAATTAAACTGAATTAGAATTATTTTCGCTTTCTCTTGATTATTCTCACTCCAAGGTGACTTTTGATCGAGCGTTAATCCTTTTTACCATCATTTAAAACCTTCTTTAGTTTGCAAATTATCTCTTTTAGCTAAGTAAAACAAATATAAGAAAATCATTAGATAAGAAAATAATGATCTCCTCGAAGTAGAAGTAATCAACGCGCCCTGAGGAATACGACCCTGGTATTTTCAAATATCCTATACTATAGACGATAAGGAACACTTGCCTTCATCGGACCTAGTTTTGGAAAACATCATCAATCTCTTCATTTTTTCTTAAATCCAAATCTCTAAGTAAGAAGAAGATTTTTTAGTATCAGACACCCATTTGCATATTGCTCTGCATCTCTTTTCATCTTCGACCAGAAATATCCCTGCCTTAAGATTATATTCTCAAGTTTTATGGCGTTGAATGGCATCAACACTCTCCTGAATGAACCTCGTGAATTACTCTTAGAATCTCTTCTTCCGAGACACACCTTGCCAATGAGACAGAAATGTTTTTTTTTCTGTAGAGGACTCCAAAAAGGAGGAAATAATGCATCACCTTCAACCTAAAACTCCTTTTGGAAACTACAGAGGGATGATAATTCTCTGTTGTAAGATAATGGATGAATGGATCCATCCAAAAAGGTCTCTGATCAATTTCCATTATCCCTTCTTCCTGAATAGCAGGGGAAGAGTTCTATAATAGTTCCTCCTGCGGATAGTCCATATTTTGATATGTGATAGCCTCCGTATTCTTCGCTCAAGGGATATGTTGTATCCTGAACATTTTGAATACACCAACGTCCTTCTTAAAGATGGCCAAATATTTTTTGAGAACTAGATCTCTTATTTCAAAAGCCCCCAACACTTGAGAGTCCATTACAAAGGAATCAGTCTGAACTATGACATCTTCCACTGCAATTTTTTTTGCTAACCTCAGACCCGCAATTAATGCTTCATATTCTGCTTGGTTATTTGTGACGTGAAAGTATAGTTTGATAGCTTAATTAATTTTGATGTCGTTAGGGTTAACCAAAATTACTCCATCCCCGAAGGATTTTTTTTTCCAGACGCTCTATCCACGTATATTGTCCAAGCTATTGGATTTAAATCTTTTCCTCCTAGACTATCTCCTTCTCCAAAATCTATCATAAAATTCGCCAAAATTTGAGCTTCGGTTACCATTGGGAGAGTGTATGAAATGTCAAACTCTCCTAGCTCGATTGCCCATTTGGCCAATTGTCCGGAATGCTCGCGATTTTCGAGAATATTTTTCAATGGATGATCGGTTACCACTTGAATTGAATGAGCTTGAAAGTATGGACGAAGTCTTCATCTTGAGATAATTAGGGCGAAGGCTAATTTATCCAAGATTGGATATCTTTTCTATGCATACTTCAACACTCGACTGACGTATTGAATTGGAAATTGTTTCTTCCCTTCTTCACGCACAAGTACAAAACTTACTGCTTTTGATCCTTCCCCAAGATAGACTATAAGGTTTTCCTCTTCTCTATGGCTTTGCAAGAGGGTTTTTGTTGTTAGCAGTTTCTTGAGATCTTCAAAAGCTTGATCACATTCCTCAGCCCATTGGAATTTAAACATTCCCCATTGAGTTTCGAAGAATGATTCACACTTATCCCCAGATCGCGATATGAATCGTCTTAAGACAACTACTATTCCTGCCAACTATTGAAATTGTTTTGGCGTTCGAGGGGGTTTCATATCAAGAATGTCTCTTACCATATCTGGATTGGGCTCAAGACCCTGGGGCGTGAGGAGATAGCCAAGGAACTTTCCTATACTTGCGCCAAAAATGCATTTGGCGGGATTTAGCCTCATGTTTAACTTCCGCAGGGTGGAGAATGTTTCTTTTAGATCTTAAATGTGATCTTGAAACTTATGACTATTCACCAAAAGATCATCGACATATACCTCGAGGTTTCGACCTTTCTGATGTTTGAACACGTGGTACATCATCCTTTGATATGTGGCTTCGGTGCTCTTTAGATCAAATGCCATAACCTGATAACAATAATAACTATCATTAGTAATAAATGACGACGTATGTGGAATATCAGGTGTGTGCATGTGTATTTGGTGACACCCCAAAAAAATGTCAAGAAAACTCATGATTACAAACCCAACAGCAGAATCAACTAGAGAATCTATCAGAGGCAGAGGTAACAATCTATAGGGCATGCTTTATTTAGTTTAGTAAAGTCAACAAACATGCATAATTTATCATTGGCTTTTTTCACCATTACAACATTTGACACCCAATCAAGATAATAGATTTACTTGATGAAGTTGGCCTTGAGAAGCTTTTGAACTTTGTCCCAAATAGGCTTTACCAAGGTTGTTTCTACCTTCCACTTCTTCTGCTTGATGTGGTGGGCTTCGAGGATGATGTTAAGCCACTGGCATGCAACATCGGGACTGACGGCATGCAACATCGGGACTGACCCCAAGCATGTTGGTTTCCAACAAAGATGTTAATATTAACAAGGAGGCACTGAATTAATGTTGTTTTATCCTCTTTCTTCAGTTCTGCATTAATAGAAATCATCTTATCTTTACTCCCTTCAGCAATTTGGATAATATGAATTTCGTGGGCTGCTTCTAGATGAACACCTTTCCTTGATTGTTTAGCGCCATCGCTCCTCGACTTCTTTTTTCTCTTTTCTTATTTTGACTCTCACATATATTCATCACTATACACCCTCGGTGGTACGTGATAAGTCCCAGTTATATACCCTTTTATGGACTCATCCGAGCTTGTTTTCTTACATTTGAACTTCACTTTAAGTTCATTAATCCTTATATTTCACTGTTTCAATCTTCTCACACGAAGTGCACTTTTTGGCCTATTGTGGTGTGCAATTGTGCGCTTTGTTGTCGGGGGAAAGCACAATGTGCTCCCCATTCTTTTTATGCTTTTAGGATTGTGCTGGAGGTGTGTTCCCAGCGTTGTGTTTTGTTTTGCAGGTGGGCTGATCGTCCATACTGCCCAGAATTAACCCTGTATGAATCGCACGGTTGTCGTTTACTTAAAGCGCGGTCGGCTACGGTCATGCGCAATGATCGGCTGGTCAATATAGTGATCTGCCCCACTCATGCATTTTCTTCACGCACGGTTGGCCTCAACCGTGCGCGAACAAAACGCACGACCTCCTTTTGTTGCCTATTTTCGAGCCGTCTGGTTTTGCCCGTGCATTTTTACGCATGGTCGGTTTCGATCGTGTGTGTGTAAAATAGCATGGACAATCTTCTTCTTCTTCCTCGGCTTCCCGTAAGATTAATATTGCACGGTGCACGCACGGTCGTGCGTTCGACCGTGCATGACAAAATTTCTGATTGTTTTCTATAAAAGCCGCAGATTTCAACCTAAAAGAGGGATCATACAGTTCCCCCTTTTTCCGCCGCAAGGGGAGCTCCAGCTCCTTTTTCTTCCACTCTTCCTCCACCTTTTGCCCAAGGCCGCCTCACATCATCCAAGCTCTTCAAGGAAAGGATTCTACACTCATCTTCATCGCTAAGCTAGGAGTTCTTCGCATTGGATGTGGCCGGATTGTAGTTTAGCAGAGAAGATGGGTCCATTGGAAGGAAGTGACAACCCTCCTCTACCCCGGACGATAGTTGGGACCGAGATAGGACGCGGATGGACGCCCCGATGATTCCTACCGTGAATCTATAACAAGCCTCCAGATTCAGTTGTATCTCTTGCATTTTTCTTCTCTTGGACTATTGTTGTTAGTGTAATCTTCTTTATTTGATGATGTTTGCACTCAATATTTTATTTAATCTTCATATCATTATTATGCAATGTTATTACTCTTGTATGAGTGCTTGAGGTGAGCTCTTGTGGTAATTGTAGTGTGAGTGTTTGGGTTTGCTACACTAGCAATTGCTAGGTGTGAGCTTTGTAACGAGGTGCTTGCGACCCTCATTCCGCAGGTGCGACTCACTCCATCCACTTTCCTACTCGTCCATCCGCCTTGCGAAGCAGTGCATAGTGGCCTACATAGTTTCAATCCCCCGGCGAAGCAGTGCATAGCGGCCTGCATAGTAGTGTTAATTTAGTTTAGTTTTATTTCTTTTTCACAATCCAATCCAACCCTTTCGCAATCCATCGGACTTAAAGGACTTCGATCTCAAGTCCTTCCTCAAAAGTAAACTCCACCTTACTATGTTCCTTCGAGATCGATACTTGGGGATCACTCCCATTTTATATTACTTGAACAATCGGTACACTACCATTTCGTGGCGCAGTCTTACTACCGCCTATAGCGGTGTGCTAGATTTGTGCATCAAGTATTTGGCGCCGTTGCCGGGGAACACAGTCGTGTGAGTTTTCTGGAGAAGGAGACGAGAGATAGATGTTCATCCATTTGTAAATTACATCCTTATTTTTGTTTTATTTTATTTTTTTCGTATTATATTTTTCTTGCTTTAAATATAGGTTACTTTAGTAAATTATTGTTGGGTGTAGTATTTTGCACAATTGTGTTTTTCTTTTGAATCTGGTTATCTTCACGCAATGTGGGCCTCATTCAATATTCATTGTCGTTGGTGTGGAGATATCTCTCATGCTAGTGATAGATGTCCAAAGGGAGATAATAGCCCTAGCACTCAAGACCCAGTATATGGAGCACCAACTTCGTCTAGTACTCCATATGGTGCGCGTAAGTCCTATGGCTATTCTTCGGTGACTTTACCAGCATACTTCTTTGCAGCTTCAGCACATGTTGTGCCAAAGAAGCCAACAAGGCAGTGCTTGTTTTGTCAAAGCACAGATCATGCCTTAAAGGATTCTACTGCTTATCTTCGCCAATTGGACGAGGATGATGAGCCGGATATCCGGATCGTCCCAACTTCTAACTCTGACAGCACACCTTCAACCTCTGATTACGTTATCGTGTCACCTTCAAGTTTTGAAGGGAATGATGCAGACACGCACATCAGAGTTGTGGCAGATGTATGTTCTGACATAGCTGAGTCCATCTCCCCTATGCATATATTACCGTGCGTGGAGTCGATTCTTTGTGATGAATCAGTGCTCGACTTTTATCCTAGCACTATTCCTACCCCTATTATGCATACTACTACATTTGTCTCTGACAACATTATTGAGGATGTTTCGCAGGATAAGGCAGGTGATTTATGTGTTGTGCCTATTCCTATGGAGGAGGATATTTTCCAAGTTGATGAGGATTCTACCTCAGCACCGGTGGAGGAAGTTTAAATTATGGAGGAGGCCACAGATGATCCTACCGATACCTGCAGCATTGTCGACGATGCCAACAGTGTCCTTTTGCTTCAACCTATCGGGAGTGAGACCGGTACCACTCCCCTGATTTATGTTTATTTAAGTTTTTCTTCTCTTTTATTTCCTGACCCCCCTTCATCATTTGAGCCTGTGCAGGTTGAGTCTTCACAGGTACTCAAGGAGGACTTGGAGCATTTTACTACGGTTAATGATGAGTGTATCCTCTCATGTGAGGAGGTTGATCCCTCCTCCCTAGAGGAAGCCTCACTCATTACCTTTTCCTCCTGCCGCCTCCCTGAAGATGACACCTTGCTGGGCAAGGATGTTTTTAGTGAGATTTGTGAGCAGTACTCCTCCTCTTCTTACTTTTTATTCCCTCTACCTATGACGAGCAGGTATTATTATTTAGGTAGAGGAGTAGTGGTTCTATCACCGTATCGGTACCCGTTACCGACGCAGATATTAGAACAGTTGCATGTCCACTTCTCCGTTCATACTCCCATTAGCTAAACCCTTCTACTTTCTGAATAAGTCGTGCAGGGAGGACAATAACCCTAGTAGTTATCTTACTTTTTCTTGTCTTTTAATTTATTTCTGTCAAAAAATAGTTAGTTATATATTATTTTAGTTTGCTTTTGCGGAGCTAACCCCTGCAGGTATTTTCTATTTGTGAAGGTGGTGATCATGATTCTTCGTATGACGGCTTTGCCCTGGATTTTCATGCATCTTCTGGTATGCTCAATATCTGAGCATTGGGTAATCTCTTCCCCTAACTCTATTTTGAATTTGATAGTTATATATTGTGCTGGATTGTTTAGTTTAAGTCTGGGGGGAGTTGTTTTATGTACCCACTCATGTGCACTATTGCATAGCATGCTAGAAACTTGAGTGGAGTAAAATGTTGACTCTGGTGTTTCTAGTCAAGTACTTACGTGAGTATAGGGATTTGTGTAGATTAGATTTCTTTTATACTTTTAGTTTCATACATTTCTATTAGTGTAAATATTAATTACTCTACTCAAATGGTAAATCCGGTGCGAATCAAAAGGTAGCATAGGGATGTGTGTAAAGTATCGTTAGACACGTATTGCTCGAGCCGGGAGGAAGGACAATCTTTCTCGGTGGCTAAGAACTTGCCCCAAGCGATTCTTAAAGCATAGGCATAGGATAGTTCTGTTGTGCGAGAATGACGTAGGCCATCATTTTGGCCCGGTTGAGCCTTTGTGCCATTCCTGATTTCTTCCCTCAGTAGCCCTTTGTGCCTACCCCTTCCTCTTGATTCAGCTCCACTTTTATCTCACCAAAGCTTATAAGCCGATCCTAGTCGCACTCCCAAATCTGAGATTTAATCTTGTTTCATTTTCATTATTGGGGTGTTGATGTGATGATTTTAATTGTGGAAATTTTGGGTGTGTTTATTGAAAATTAGCTGGAAAAGAAAAGAAAGAAAAAAAAAGAAAAAGAAAAAAGAAAATGAAAAGATTGTTATGAAAAAAGTTGAATTGAAAATGTTGTAAAAATTTGTGTTCGGAGTAGGCAGTGCACACACCCATGTTGTAAAGTTTAAGTTTGGGGGTGTGGTGCACTTGCATTCGTTGTTGGTATGCGGGGAGTTGTAATAAAGCTCATTTGGGTTTAGGAGTACTCAACCTTCGTTTTGATCTTTGTTTACCTCACCTTAACCCAAGCCCCATTTAAAACCTAAAGCCCTACTGACTCACGCTATGAACCAATCTAATGTCGTGGAGAGAATGTGATCGGGCGAGCTTATGGTATCCGACAATGATGGATTTCGGTGGAGCTTGTACAGAATTCTAACTTTAGCAATGCTCGTCTCAGCGATTATTGTACTTTCTCTGTATGTGTAACCAAATGATTCACCGTGACTCCCATTTTTAAGTAGTAGTAATATTTATTTACTCTATTAGAAATCTATACACTATGTGTATAATTAGAAATCTTCTCTATTATTTTTCTATGCTCGTGAGCATGCGACTTCGCATGGTACTCCATTCTATAATTTTAAGCTAGTTATTCCATTTTTTTGCCTGCTTAGGATTTGTTTGCTCGGGACGTGCAAACAGGCAAGTCTGGGAGTGTGATGAGTCCCAGTTATATACCTTTTTATGGACTCATCGGGGCTTGTTTTCTTACATTTGCACTTCACTTTTAGTTCATTAATGCATATATTTCACTGTTTCAATCTTCTCACACGAAGTGCACTTTTTGGCCTATTGTGGTGTGCAATTATGTGCTTTTTTGTTGGGGGCAAGCACAATGTGCTCCCCATTCTCTTTATGCTTTTAGGATTGTGCTGGAGGTGTGTTCCCAGCGTTGTGTTTTGTTGTGCATGTGGGCAGATCATCCATACTGCCCAAAATTCATCCTGTATGAATCGCACGGTCGTGCGTTTACTTAACGCACGGTCGGCTGCGGTCCTGCGCAATGATCAGCTGGTCAATATAGTTTTCTGCCCCGCTTGTGCGTTTTCTTCACGCACGGTTCGCCTCAACCATGCGCGAACAAAACGCACGACCTCCTTTTGTTGCCTGTTCTCGAGCCACCTGGTTTTGCCCGTGCGTTTTTATGCACGGTCGGTTTTGATCGTGCGTGAGTAAAATCGCACGGGCAATCTGCTTCTTCTTCCTCGGCTTCCCGTAAGATTAATATTGCACGGTTCATGTATGGTCGTGCGTTCGACCATGCATGACCAAATTTCTGATTGTTTTCTATAAAATCCACAGATTTCAGCCTAAAAGAGGGACCGTACAGTTCCGCCTTTTTCCACCGCAAGGGGAGCTCCAGCTCCATTTTCTTGCACTCTTCCTCCACCTTTTGCCCAAGGACACCTCACATCATCCAAGCGCTTCAAGGAAAGGATTCTACACTCATCTTCATCGCTAAACTAGGAGTTCTTTGCATTATACGTGGTTGGAATGTAGTTTACCGGAGAAGATGGTCCATTGGGAGGAAGTGACAGCCCTCCCTACCCCGGATGATAGTTGGGAGCGAGCTAGGACGCGGATTGACTCCCCGACGATTCCTACCGTGAATCTACAACAAGCCTCCGGATTCGGTTGTATCTCTTGCATTTTTCTCCTCTTGGACTATTGTTGTTAGTGTAATCTTCTTTATTTGATGGTGTTTGCACTCTACATTTGATTTAATCTTCATATCATTGTTATGCAAGGTTATTATTCTTGTATGAGTGTCTGAGGTGAGCTCTTGTGGTAATTATGGCGTGAGTGTTTGGGTTTGCTACACTAGCAATTGCTAGGTGTGAGCTTTTGTGACAAGGTGCTTGCGACCCTCATTCCGCAAGTGCGACTCACTCCATCCACTTGCCCACTCGTCCATCTGCCTTGCGAAGCAGTGCATAGCGGCCTGCATTGTTTCCCTCTGCCCGGTGAAGCAGTGCATAGCGGTCTGCATAGTAGTGTTAATTTAGTTTAGTTTTATTTCTTTTTCACAATCCAATCCAACCCTTTCGCAATCCATCAGACTTAAAGTACTTCGATCTCAAGTCCCTCCTCAAAAGTAAACTACACCTTACTGTGTTCCTTCGAGATCGTTACTTGGGGATCACTCCCATTTTATATTACTTGAACGATCGGTACATATCATTTCGTGTCGCAGTCTTGCTACCGCCTATAGCGGTGTTCTAGATTTGTGCATCAGTACGTAAGCATCAACCATGTTGACCGCAGTAATATAACATTGTCTTGCGGTTTGCAGATCGTTTTGCACTTGATATTGCTTCTCTCCTAAGGGGAACTTCAGATACTGATGATATGTTGAGGGTATAGCTTGATACCCATCGAGGAGTAGTCTCCCAAAAATGGCATTATATCTACTGGGAGCATCTACAATTAGAAAGGTTTCCAATCTTGTTATCCTACAGAGCATGACAGCAAGGTCAACGCTTCCTTCTGTTTCCTTTCTTTCACATGTGAACCCATAGAGTGGTCTGTAGCAAGCTCTGAGCCTCTTCTCCACTCCCATTGTTTTGAATGCCGGTTTGAAAAGAACATTAACTAAACCGCCTGTGTCGATAGGAATTTTAGTCACTGTATACTTATTAATTCTCATTCTTATGATGATCGCATCATGGAAGGGAATGACAGTCTTTAGAGGATCTTCTTCTCTGAAACAGACCTTCCCTTGGAAAGGTGTCGATTGTGAGTTTAAGGCTACATCCCGATAGTTTATCCTCTTTGTGCTCAACTTTAGAGAGGATTCGGGGCCTGCTCCCCCATGAATACAGTTGATTATTCGAGAGTGCCCTTGCTCTGTATTTCTTTTCACTCCAATTCATTAATTCTTCCAGACATTCTAATCTCTTCTTGCTCTATGCACTCGCATCTCAACTCTTGAACTTCTGTTGTCACTTTCCCATTAGGTTGAGCATTGTTTGTAGGGGCAACATATTATATTTATTTTCCAGCCTTTAGCAGCTGATCTATGAGATCACGAAGAGCCCGACAATCTTTTGTGTCGTGTTCTGTGCTCGATTGAAGTGGCAGTATTGATTCCTATTTCTATTCACAAATCTGCCTTGAAGAGGAGGTGTCCTTTTATATCCAGGCTATTTTTGAAGGATCTCAACCACCTCATTCATCGAAATGATTAAGTTGATATACTCCTCTTGATTATCATCATATTCTACATTGAGCACTTGTGACGATGACAGTTTTTCATATGGGAGAGTTACCCCCCATGATTTCTCATAGGAGAGCCGATGTATTGCAACCTCATATTGTTGTGCTGGTATGAATGCAGGTGGATCGAGAGCGATGTACATTCATCCCATGCGGTGGTTGGGGTGGAGGTAACTTCTAACAGTGTGGTATGTTCCGATTAGGAGTTGCAGAGGTTTGGCAGATGACCTCGACTCTCGTCATTGTCAGATGATATCCCCTAATGAAGAGACAAGGTCTGGGTTACTCCTCTCACCCTCGATAAAGTGATTGGACATGATGATAAGTTCTCCATAAAAAGGAGGTTACTTCTTCTCAACGTCGAACTTGAAAAGGCCTTCATGATGGTCGCGGGTCAAAGCAACCTGATACTAAGAAGAATCCACATCATGGATCCCCAAGATTTCTTCTTGAAATCAATCTACAAAGTATCCAAGGGACTCATATGGTCCTTGTTTTATGTTGAAAAGAACGGGTGGGCCGCTCTTTCTCTTTCTTGAGGTTGTAAACCTCAGGAGGAGCTCCTTTCGAAGATCCCAGAAAGATTGGATTGACTGGGCTAGCAGTTTATAGTACCATTCTATAGCCCTCCTGTCAAACGATATGATGAGAAAATTACAACGAACTGCATCAGTTAGTGTTCTTATCGAGGTAGCGGACTCGATGGCCTGGAGATAGTTGGAGAGATCTTCCCTTTTAGAGAAACGAGGGAGAAAGGGTTCCCAAAATCCATTTGGGATTGTAGTTCCACTGATAATGTGACCTAAAAAGGCCACCTCCTTCAACTAGAACCGACACTTACTGAACTTTTCATATAGTCTATGCTCCCGGAGCTTCTCCAAAGTTAGTGCCAAGTGTCGTGTATGCTCCTCCTCCGTACTCGAGTAGATGAGGATGTCATCTATAAATACGATGATGAAGACATCAAGATAGGCCTCAAACACTCAATTCGACAGACTCATGAGTGCGGAGGGTGCATTCATGAGCCCAGATGGCATCACTGTGAACTCATAAAGGCCATATCGTCTACTAAATGTTGTCTTCGGAATGTTCTCCTCCTGGATCCGTAACTGATAATACCCCGATCTTAAATCAAGCTTTGAGAACTAATGTGCTCCCTCTAACTGATCAAATAGCTCATCTATTAATTGTAAGGGGTATGTATTTTGTACTGTCATCCTGTTCAATCCTCTATAATCGATGCATAGCCTGAGAGTCCCGTCCTTCTTCTTCACAAATAATACTGGTGCTCCCCATGGCAAGGAGCTTGGCCTAACGAATCCTACGTCCACTAGTTCTTGTAGTTGGCTTCTGAACACTGTCAGCTCCTTTGGATCCATCCGATATGGAGGCATAGATACCGGCCTCGCCCTCGGCCCTAGCTGAATCTAAAAATCTTTCTCCCTGTATTGTGGTATCCCGGGTAGCTTCTCCGGAAATACGTCAGGAAAATCATGCACAATGGGAAAAGTGGTTAGGGAAGCCTCTGCCTCCTTCATCTCAAAATAAATCATATAAACTTTGTCTCCCTGTAGGTGGGTCTTGACGGGCTGAGCAGAAGAAAGTAAATGACAGGAGGTTAGGATAATACCTTCGAAGGTCACGTAGGTGTTATTGTATCTTAGCACGACCTTCCATGTCGGGTGATCAATCTGGGCATGGTTCCAGGTGAGCCATGCCATCCCCAAGACAAGATCGAAGTCAGACATCTTCAAGAATGTGGAAGGAGCATCGAGTGTTAGGCCTTCAATGATCACCTTTAGGAGGCACTTTGTTGTCGATTCCATCTCCGACCCATTAGGAAGATGCACTGGTGGAGACCAGCCCCGACAAGGTCAACGCATAAGTGCTCGACGCCGCACCCATCCAGATCCCTACCCGACCTAAGTTATCGCATTATGCATTATATGTTGCAATTTTTTATGTGTGTGAAAATATATATATTTGTATATATATATATTTATATATATAGAGAGAGATATATAAATATATGTATATATATGTATACAATAGCTATAAGTATATATATATGCTAACTAATCCTAAGAAGCCGGTTCAGTACATTCACCCTGCCAGCCCGTCTTCCTCCTCCAACTGCAGGTAGCGCTAATGGCGAACCGCTGCACGCATCTAAAGTCTGCACAACACGTTCTCTCCCACAATGCAGCACGCCACTGCATCCTTCGGGCTCCATCCGCCGAGCACGACCACTTCTTCACAAATTATGGTTGTAGCTCCATACCCAGGATGTCCCTCCATGGCCGCACCTTCACGCCTCAACGAGGTTATTTTGTGCTCTGTTTCGAAAGGCTATAAAAGAGGATGGTGATGAATGAAATGGAGGTTGATTGGTTGTGAGCGTGAATACCGTTGAGAGGGGTTGATTGTAGTTTTCTTTAGGACTTAATATTGAGTTTACTCTGTGTATGTTGAATGTTGTTGTGTGCTGCCTACCTTCCATTAAGGGAGATGATGAACAGCGATGTTGAAGTATTGTTTCTATATTGTTTTTGTGATGGATTTTGATATTGAAGTTCCTTTATGTTTGTTGTGTGCTTCCTTCCTCCCGTAGGAGATGATGAACATTGGTCGAATGTTTAACTGTTGTCTGTTGAATATGATGAATAGTACCATAAAATTTATTGTTTGATTTCTTATTTTTTTCTTAAACTTATATTGGTGATGTTTAAGGAGTGTTGCTATCGTGAGTTTAGTGGGTGAGATACTGTCTCCCATTTCAATCGACTAGAGATTTCGAGAAACCACTTTGAGTGATCGAGTTTTTGTTGATCCACCTTGGGTGTGAGAGCAAGTAAAAAGTTAGTGTTGGAACAACCCTATTACTGATTTGGGCTAGGATCACTATCTGTTGACTAGGATCAAGTTGACCCCAATGTATAGTCAATGGGTCAAAGGTTTAGGCTGTTAGAACTCAAGAAAGCATTCAGGTTCTGCGTTCAACAAACTCCATACAGGGTTCGACGAACAGCTCGCTCTCTGCATTCGACGAATGACTTACATTCTGCGTTCGACGAATGGCATGCTCCTGCATTCGACGATCTCGCTCTCTCAGCGTCTCAACGTCTCAGCGGTCGACGAAATTATCCACTCTCAGCGGTCGACGAAATTATCCTATCTCAGCGGTTGACGAACAGTCTGCGTTCGACAAATATCTTCAGATCGACGAACTCAGCTCCAAGATCGACGAATCTAATTCTGTTCGACGAAATTTGTTGAGATCGACGAATTTTCTGACAGTAGATTTAATTTCAGAAGGATTATTTTTATTTCATTCTCTGAACTCAAATCGTCTACAGCAACGGATCTATATACCAGATAAGACAAGATTTCTGCCTTACTTATTATATTCCTTTCTATTCTCTTCTTCCAAGATTATAGCCGTTGACATTTAATGGAAAAGGGAAATTTCACGGAAAAGGAATTAAGTATTCTGCAGAATTGTTTTTGTTACCTTTGCAGTCCCAAGAAGGATTTATTACAGAATATTCTATTCCTTATTCTCAGATGATTTGAATTTTCAAATCATAGATATAATCTAAAAGGAATAAGGAAGGAGTAGCAGCAGTTTTTCACGACAAGTATTACAGAACATATCACATATAGCTGTACATGAAAAAGAAAGAGGAAGAAGAAACAGTAGAGAAATATATGCAGGAAGAAGGAAGAAAATGCTAGCAAATCATCTTCATCTTCTTCCTCAAGCATCACTCATTCACTGAGAACAACATCAACATTATTCTCTCATATCTCTGCTGCAAGTTCAGATCTTCAAAGAGCAACAATAATCTGAAGAACTTGTTCTCTCAGATTCATCAGCTACAGGAAGATCAATATTTTCAAGTGAAAGCTCCAGTCATCTACTGCCAACAATTTTATATCAGACAGAGGAGCTTTACATCATCATCAAATCCACTAGAGTCTTTTCTCAGAATATTGACAGAGAAGAACTTCATAACCCTTCTTATCCCCTCTTGTACATGGTTATAACTCCCTTCAAAAGTTAACCCCTTGGTGGCAGGGCACCGGAACAAAAACCTTTGGTTTGGTTAGAGCACCTGATCAAAAGCTCACTTGGTGTGTGGACACCTGATCAAAAAACCCTTGGTGATAGGGCACCTGATCAAAAACCTAGTGGATCCTACCAAGTGTGGTGGAAGAGTAGACGTACCCAGGTTTATTGGGGAACTACTATAAAAATCCTTGTGTCCTCTGTGTTTTGATTTTCTATGTGCTGTGTTGTGTGCTCTCTTTGTGTTTGCTTTTATTACTCACTCAATACACATACACATATCACTATTTTAATTTTGCAATAAAATAAAGTAAAAAGTTTTAATACTCTATTCACCCCCTCTCTAGAGTAATATTAAGATCTAAACTCCACTTTCAATTGGTATCTAAGCATATCAATTGACTTTCAATTGGTATCAGAGGGTTGTTGATTTTTATTTACAGGCTAACACCTGAATCATAAAGATCAATTAGATCTTAATTTATTTTAGAGTTTTCTTTTTGTTAAAAACTCATGACACAGAACAAAGAATATTCTAGCACAAGACCTCCTATGTGCAATCTCAATAAGTTTGCACTATGGAAAGCAAGGATTAGATTATATATGAATGAAATTGATGAAGATATTTTCAATGTCATTTTAACAGGACCTTCAACTTCATCAACATCTCAAGATGCTCAAAAGATGCTAAAAAGTGTTGATGCCAAGGCTATGGACATATTAGCTCAAGCAATGTCAAATGACATTTATCAAAGAGTTGCTGATTGCACTTCAGCAAGAGACATTTGGAACTCCCTCACAAGAATAGTAGATGAATCTTCTTCCACCTCAAGTGATTCAGATCCAGAATCATCATCAAGTTCAAGTGAAGAAGAAGAAGAACAAAAATCTATAGCATTCTGCATGATGGCCATATATGGGTCAAACCACAACTCAGATGCAGAATGTGAATCTGATGAAAATGAGAGTTCTGCAGAAGAGTCAGAGTCATCATCCAGTTCATCTGAAGATGAAAATAATGCAAATGACAAAGATCAGTGCTTGATGGCCATATATGACTCATACAATGATTCAGATCATGCATCTTCATCCAGTTCCAGTGATGATGAAGATGATGCAGATGAAAGAACCTTCTGCATGATGGCTATCAATGACTCAGGAAACAATTTTGAAGAATCAGAATCTGAAAATGATGCAGATCAGGTAGTATATAACCTTGATTTTAATTCCACTAATTTCAAAGATGATTTTAAAATTCTCTGCTTAGATTTAATTGAATCTGAGAAAGAAATCATATATTTCAAAACAAAGTTAACAGATATAAACAACTTAACTTCTGAAAATACTTTACAAACATCATAAGATCAAATTATTCCTTTAAAAAATAATTCAATTAAGGCTAAATTGTTTGAACAAACTCTTAATGAAAGAAATATCAAATTAATGAATATCACAAGCACTAACAATGCCTGATTAAATGGCAGCAAACATAGCTTAGGATTTTCAACTAATCTATATCATATTCTAAGGAAAAATACTTTAACTACATCTATAAAATCTGTCTCTACAAAAGAAAAAGAAATAACGGAAAACTTAATAAAATTTTTTAAAATTTTGTGTGTTCAAAAAAATTCGTCGAACAGAGATCGACGAAATCAAATGACTTCGTCGAACGTAGATCGATGAAAGCCGAACACAGAAATCAAACATAATTTTCATGAGATCAGAGCTCAACGAAAATCAGAGTTCAACAAACTCTGAGCACAGAAAATAAATATAACTATTCATTAATCAGAGATCAACGAAAACACTGCACATTGTCAACCCGAGATCGACAAAATCAGAATAGTTTATCAAATATATATCTTAATGATTATCAAGAAAAATTTAAATTAGTATCAAATGTATATTTTAATGATCATAAAAGAAAACTTTCAATAAGTATCAGAAATCAGATTTTAAAAGATTTCAATTGGTATCAGAAATCAGATTTTAAAAGATTTCAATTGGTATCAGAAATCAGATTTCAATTGGTAAAAGAATTTTTCAATTGGTAAAACACTTAACAGATACAAAGGCCAAATATAACTATAAGGCAATGTTGAAAATCTTTTAACTCCAATTATAATCAAACAAAAAGTTATAGGATTCAATTGAATTTTGTATCTTACAAACAAAGTCAGATAACTTCATGTTCTAACAGACTTTCTCAGGTCCATCAAGATTTAAGTATTGTACTCTAGTTGCATTGATAAGAAATGATCATGGCACTGAGTTTTGAATCTCTTCTGATGAGAGAATTCTGTAAGAAGGAAGGTATCAGGCAATGTTTCTTTGAGAAGATAAGAATTCTTTAGAATCCACTAACAGCTGTAGCAATTCATAGCTAATAAAAAAATTCTCTATCTAAAAATTCCTTAGAATCCATTAAAAGCTGTAGCAACTCATCATATTTATGGAATCCTATTGAAACAAAATCTAGGATATTTTCCTTCTAATAAAGCATAAAGGGTTTATAACAAATCTCTCTTAAAATAGAAGAGTCCATGCATTGTTGGAACTAACCTATTAAATGAGGAGAGGAACACCACCTCTATTAGAGGCACTTTGCAGGTACAATGACAATCTTGCATCCTTCCCTACCTCCATCAAATGTCCCTTCTTTAAGGGGCCTAGCTTCAGGCCTTCCTGAAACTAGGCAGGGGGAGAAGTTCAAAGAAGAAGCTCCATATGATGCAGTGTTTTGCTAAGGGGTAGATGTTCTATGAACTAGGCAGGGGGAGAAAGCTGAAGAAACTCCTTTATGATAGGGGGAGTTATTTTATCAAGAGAAAATGTTGTATGAAGAAGAATATTTTCAGTTCTTGAAAAAGCTCACAGCAGTTTGCAGATTTTGAAGAAGATGTTGCAATTTCAGTTATGACAGATAGCACATTCAAATTATAAAATAGCATATTCAGATGATAAAGCTGTTCAGATCAACAAATTCAGAAAGCTGAAATATAGCAGATACAAGCTCAGCTAATCAGAATTCAGAGAAAGACAATATCAAAATTCAGACAACAGAAAGCAGAATTCAGAAAAAATCAAAGGTTCTTTTTATTAGTTTTATTTTCAATGTAAATTTTCAAAACTCAAAGTTTCATATTTTTTATATATCTGATGAAATATTTAAAACCTATCAGATATATATATATGCTCTATTGTTTTGTTGTTTTGTTATTTGTTTTATTATTCAAATTTTGTCAAATAGTGTCCTAACCCAAATAGGGGGAGATTGTTGGAACAACCCTATTACTGATTTGGGATAGGATCACTATCTGTTGACTATGATCAAGTTGACCCTAATGTATAGTCAATGGGTCAAGGGTTTAGGCTGTTAGAACTCAAGAAATCATTCAGGTTCTTCATTCGACGAACTACATACTGCGTTCGACGAATGGCTTGCTCTCTGCGTTCGACAAACGGCTTACATTCTGCGTTCGACGAACGGCATGCTCCTGCGTTCGACGATCTCGCTCTCTCAGCGTCTCGATGATCGTCGAACGCAGGAGCATGTCGTTCGTCGAACGCAGAGAGCAAGCCATTCGTCGAACGCAGTATGTAGTTCGTCGAATGAAGAACCTGATTGATTTCTTGAGTTCTAACAGCCTAAACCCTTGACCCATTGACTATACATCAGGTTCTTCATTCGACGAACGGCATGCTCCGCGAGGAATTACTTGTCACCTCCATCAAATGTCCCTTCTTCAAGGGGCCTAGCTTCAGGCCTTCCTGAATAGTTTGCGTTCGACGAATATCTTCAGATCGACGAACTCAGCTCTGAGATCGACGAATCTAATTCTGTTCGACGAAATTTGTTGAGATCGACAAATTTTTTGACAGCAAATTTAATTTCAGAAGGATTATTTTTATTCCATTCTCTGAACTCAAATCGTCTACAGCAACAGATCTATATTCCAGATAAGACAAGATTTCTGCCTAACTTATTATATTCCTTTCTATTCTCTTCTTCCAAGATTATAGTCGTTGACATTTAATGGAAAAGGAACATTTCACGGAAAAGGAATTAAGTATTCTGCAGAATCATTTTTGTTACCTTTGCAGTCCCAAGAAGGATTTATTACAGATTATTCTATTCCTTATTCTCAGATGATTTGAATTTTCAAATCATAGATATAATCTAAAAGGAATAAGGAAGGAGTAGCAGCAGTTTTTCATGGCAAGTATTACAGAACATATCACATATAGCTGTACAGGAAAAAGAAAGAGGAAGAAGAAACAGTAGAGAAATATATGCAGGAAGAAGGAAGAAAAAGCTAGCAGATCATCTTCATCTTCTTCCTCAAGCAGCGCTCATTCACTGAGAACAACATCAACATTATTCTCTCAGATCACTGCTGCAAGTTAAGATCTTCAAAGAGCAACAATAATCTGAAGAACTTGTTCTCTCAGATTCATCAGCTACAGGAAGATCAATATTTTCAAGTGAAAGCTCCAGTCATCTACTGTCAACAATTTTATATCAGACAGAGGAGCTTTACATCATCATCAAATCCACTAGAGTCTTCTCTCAAAATATTGACAGAGAAGAACTTCATAACCATTCTTATCCCCTCTTGTATAGGGTTATAACTCCCTTCAAAAGTTAACCCCTTGGTGGCAGGGCACCTGAACAAAAACCTGTGATTTGGTTAGAGCACCTGATCAAAATCTCACTTGGTGTGTGGACACCTGATCAAAAACCCCTTGGTGATAGAGCACCTGATCAAAAACCTAGTGGATCCTACCAAGTATGGTAGAAGAGTAGATGTACCCAGGTGTATTGGGGAACTACAATAAAAATCCTTGTGTCCTCTGTGTTTTGATTTTCTGTGTGCATATCACTATTTTAATTCTGCAATAAAATAAAGTAAAAAGTTTTAATACTCTATTCACCCCCCCTCTAGAGTAATATTAAGTTCTAAACTCCACTTTCAATTGGTATCTAAGCATATCAATTGACTTTCAGTTAGGTTGTTTAGTTTTTGGCCTCCTTACACTAGTGAGTGTTTGAGATTCCGTGGAACCACTTTAGTGTGAGATTGAGCAAAATTATTTCGTGGTACTTGTTTGCGACAGCATCCGACGTCAGAGCGGGAGATCGAAGGTGACAAGGAATTCCTCGCGGGATCGCCATCGACTTCGGTTGTGGATAGATGACTCTTTCCATGGGTTTAGATTCATTGTTGGGTTTTTTCCTGGATTTTGTTAGCAAACGCTATATTGGAAACTCCAAACAGAAACGTATTTGGAGTTCACTATTTCCATTTTGCTACGACAAGGGGAACAGAACGAAAGTTGCGAATTTCCTTCCCGAATTTAGAATTGAATCATTTTTTTCAAGAAAGTTCATTTTAAACAAAATTGTTTTTTTTGTGCTTTTTAAAAATCTAGTTGCTTAATTTTTTAAGTCGTGCAACGCCCTCTCAAATTTTAAATTTTTTAATTGCATGCAATTAGAGTTTCCTAGAAATAGCCGACAGGCGTGCAAACCCAATGTGACGTCCTGCACCAATTTGGTATTAAAGCCAGGTTCCAAAATTTTCCCAAGTTTCAAAATCCGCCCTGCGTAGAATAGGAACCCCGCATAGCATTAAAATTTTCAATAAAAAGGAAAAAGAAAAGAGAAAAGAAGTTTTTATTTTTATAGCATAATCATCCATCTTACTTGTGTTTTTACATGCATCTGTGTAGTGGTAGGTTAGTGAGTATGAGTTCACCACATCACACTCCACTTGAACACCCGCAAGAGGTAAACTCTGAGATGTGTCGAGTTGAACATGGCCAAGCAAGTCGTGTGCACGAAGGGACTGAACCACCCCAGTGGTTTCTACCTTTCGCCCACCAAATGGCAGCTTTAACCGAGAGTGTCTATCAAGTGAGAGAAGCGTTTGAAAATCTTAGTGTTATGATGAATATCTTAGAAGTACCACCTCGAGTTTCAATGCCACCTCTAATTCGAGATGAGCATTCTGTTCGTCCACAACATGAAGCCCCACCATACAATTGAGAAAGGTTTACACTTAGGAGAAATCCTTTATATGAGGAAGAGGGTCGAAATCCCATAGATAGGTTCGAGTTTGAGCGTGATCAGGGTGGGAATTTTCCAAGGAATTTTCCTGAACCCTAACGAGAGCCTATCTTAGGCAAACAAGATAATTATCAAGAGAGACCTCATTATGACGTAGCAAGAGGAGAGCCTCCTCTAGACCATCGTCGGCATATACCGGCCATGCATCGTGATGATCACCCTAGAGATTGGCATCGACCTCCACCCCCACGGCGTCGAGACAATCGTGATCCTTATGATGATGATTAAGACTACCCTCCCCGAGATATGGGACCGGATCTCACATGAGTTGCGAAGCTTGATCCGCCACTTTATCATGGTTCTATGGATCTGTTGGGAAAACCCTGTGATTTAACTTAACAAATTATATGAAAGTGATTTTATCTACTAGGATTGAATTACCCATTGTATAGTGAGGGTAATCTGCTAATTAGATGTCTTAAGATGTCACACTCAACATAGGGTGTCAGGACCGGATCAAGGGAAGAAAAATTGGGCTAAGTTAACATTTGCGTCGAATAGAATTCGACGCAACATCGAGTCCATATTGACGCTAATCTGATTAGAAGTCAAAGTGGTTCAACCCTTCTGTTGAAATAACCCAAGTCGACGTTACGTCGAATAAATATCGACGTAGAGGTCAGGGACTTGTCGGAGTAACTAAAGAAGTCGATGCAGCTTCTACTTCAACTCGACGCAGAAGAAGTTTTCTGTCGAAGCCATCTAAAGTCGACGCAACGTTGACTTCATCTCGACGTAGAAGATGAAATTCAGAACCAGGCAGATCAACTCGACGGACACGTCGATAAGATGTTGATGCAACGTCGACTCGCGGAGTACAATCAGAGCAGAGATAAAATTGAAGATGCTTCTACAAGAACTCGAAGTTGCGTCGATAAGAGAATAAATGAATTCGGTGTTACGTTGAATACAGTCTGTAAAAGAATATCTTTTCAGCTGTCTCTCTGATCCTTCTTTCATGGCCCACATCCTTCAAGACCATTCCCCAACGGCTTAATAATTTCTTGAAATAGAAAGGAGCATTAAAGAAGGACACAAAAGGTTTCTTGGAACCATATTCCTTGTAGGTGGATGGGCCAAGAATTAAAGAGGAAAGAAAGAGAATGTCATTATCAGATTACCTTTACAGGGCATATCAGAAAGGGAAAGATATTTGAAATTGAATAGAGAGAATAAAAGGAGAAGAGAAGACAAAAACAGACAGAGCATTAATCACAATAAGTCGTCTTCCTTCTTGCGGCTTCCTCTTCTCCTCCCTCTCTCTCTCAGGAACCCTAACACATAAAAGAGAAAAGAAAAGAAAGCTCTGTTGTTCTTCATCTAATAGAATAGAGGATCTGAATGCTGATCCTCATCACAATCTCTTAGCAGCTAGATCTCAATCAGTAGAAGTAGAAAGGATCTAACATACAAAGCACCTGCAATTCATCACTATCTAAAGTAGGGGTTAATCAAGAGCAGATCCTGTGGAACATCTAAAAGGCTGTTCTTCATACAGTCTTCTTAAGAATTCTGAGAACAGAATTCCTACATCATTCTTTCTTCTCCTTCTTTCTCATTCTGTAAAAGAGTTTTATTAATCCCTCTTCAAAGGATTCAGTGGTTCACGATCTCCTTACCAAAAGATCTGGTGGTTCAAGATCCCCTTATCAAAAGATCTGGTGGTTCATGATCTCCTTGTCAAAAGATCAGTGGTTCTAAGTGTCTCCGTACCAAAAGACTCAGGCACAGTGGTGCATCTCTACCAGGTGGTAGAAGAGAGGAGTACCCACATTTTGGGGAACCTCTATAAAATTTTTGTGTGTCTTCTGGTTGCTAATTTTCTGTGCTGTCCCAATTACTTTCTATTCTGCACTTTATTTCTAGAACAATATTTATTCTGCCTGTGATCTTGTTGAGTATAAATCCTTAGTTAAGTTTATTGTTTTCATGGTTAGGATAGAAATAAATTTAAATCTCTATTCACCCCCCCTAAAGGATTCTCAGAGGCACGATGTGCACTTTCAATTTGTATTAGAGGGAGGTTGATCATTAAGAGGTTAACACCTTGATCAAAAAGACCTCCTACTCTTATTTCTTATTTCTTTTCTATAAATGTATGTTATAAAGAAAATGAGTATTAAGGATTATGCTTCCACAAGACCCCCAGTGTGTAACTTGAATTAGTTCACACTCTGGAAGGCTAGGATAAGGCTATACATGAATTCTATTGATGAGGACATTTATGATGTCCTTCTCACAGGTCCTCCAGCTCCAGTCAGACAAAAGGCAGGGGAAACCTTAACAACTAAGGCTGTCCCAAGAAAGGAATGGACAGAGGCTGAAAAGAAGGTCAAGGCATGTGATGCCAAGGCCATGAATATTCTGGTTTCAACAATGTCAGATGACATTTTCTAGAAGGTTGCTGAATGCCAATCAACAAAAGAGATTTGGGATTCCCTCACCACAATGGTTGACGGAAGTGCTGATGAAAGGAAGGACAAAAAGTCCCTTCTCATATCCTAGCATGAGAACTTTTAAAAGAAAGCTGAAGAATCTGTTGCTAATATGTATTACAAATTCAGCATTATCATTAATGAGCTCAGAGGCTTGGGCATGGAGATATCCTTGAGTGAAATTAATGATAAAATCCTCATGCGTTTCCCTAGCTCATGGGATTCAAGAATCTACGCAATCAGAGAATACATATGCCATATAGAGATCTCCACTGAAGCTTTGCTAGGAAAGCTTAAGTCCTATGAGATGCTACTGAATACCAGGACTGAGTCAGAAGAGAGGGAAACTACTCCAGCTCCTGTCCAAAGGAACTTAGCTCTGAAAGCTACTGAAGGAGAGCCCTCTACTCTAGAAGATAAGATGTTCAATCTCCTAGCAAGGAGATTCAAGATGTGGGTCAAGACTGAAAACTCAAGGAGAAGAGAAAGTGACTAAAGGCCCAGGTATGATAAGACTCCAAGGAAGGAGATTATCTACTTTACCTGCAACAAGCTAGGGCACATTGCACCTGAGTGCCCTCAAGAGCAAAGGAACAGGAACAACACTAAAGAGGAGAAGAAGAAGAAGAAGAAGTCCTTCAGAGGGAAGGACAAGAATAAAGCAAAGGGTTTCATTGCTGAGACATGGAGTGATTCAGAAGTGGATGAGAGCTCATCATCATCTGAGAGTGATGATGAAGAAGAAGTAGTAGCAGCAGCCTGAATGATGGCTCTTGGGATGTTATCAGATGATGAAGAAGAACAGGTATCCATTTTTGATGAATTTGATTTCAATTCAGAAGATTTTAAAACCTGCTTTAGAGATTTCTGCATTGAACATCTTAAGGTAGAAAAGGAATTAGACACAGCTAGGACTGAACTAGAAAACCTTAAGAAAGATGAAATCTACATAAGAAATCAGAATCTAACAAATAAAATCAATAATAAAGAGTTAGAACTAATTGAACATAGGAAAGAGAACATACAATTAAAAGAAGAGCTAGCAAAGGCAAAGGCTTTTGAGGACTAACTCAATAGGAGGAGTCAGAAGCTCAAAGACATCACTGAAAATTTCTCTATGAGATTTAATCACTTAGGGTTAGGAGCAAAGCCCTCCACTAGATCAGAAGCACCTAGGAAACCTGCCTGGAAAAATCCAGTTTCCTTTGTAAGACCTAGTGATCATCAACCTAGTGAGAAGAGTGCATTAATTAAGAGAAAGACTGTTAATTATTTAGATAGGTTAGATAAACCCAACAGAATACATCTGAATAAGTAAGAAAAACCTTTAGGAAAGAACAATGTAGAGAAGTCAAATAACAATCACCTAAAAGTAAAAGCAAAATCTAAGATAATAAGACACTCTGCTGATCTATTGCATTTAGATATATTCTATACTTATCTAAAGCATCAAAACAAGAGGTTTGGGAAAACCATTTCTTATCATCCCAAAGGGTATCATGAAAGACCTTTCTATTCTTTCATTGAACCCTACAATGGTAAAATCAAAGGGCCCAAGGTAACCTGGGTTCCTTCTAATGTTTGAATTACCTGTGCAGGATGAGGTAGGGTCCCACTCAGGAGAAAATGGAGTGGGAAGAAAGATGTAAATTTTGATTAAGGAACAAGACTTATTCAAGGGAGTAATTTCTACCTTGAATCCTCATTAAATATTTATTTCATTATATTATGATCTATTTTCAATACGTACAATTGCTGGGAAAAACAACAAGAATTTTCTAAAGAAATAGATCTGCTTATAAAGAGATGCGTCGAATAGAAGTCGACATTCCATCGACGTCTACTCGACGCCAGTGGCAAGAAGCACTCAGAGTAGATAATTTGAATATAATTCGATGAAGCGTTAAGTTCATATCGACGTAACGTCGACTTATTAAATGCTGACTAAATTCAAAGTTACGTCGATTGGAAATCGACGTAACGTCGACTGGACTACGCCGACTTAGAAATTCTAAATAGTCTCGAAGCTACGTCGAGTACTAGTCGACAAAACGTCGATATATCAACGCGCGCAGAATTGTTTCTAGAAGCAATCTCGATACAGCTTTGTGCGCCAAATAATAAGTGTTATCGATGGTGCGTCGACCTAAACCCTATGTAGCAGCGATTCATCTACTTTTAAATAATTACTGCATCGAAACATGTACGCTTTTGAATTCTCTTCCTCTTACTCTCTTGCCCTTCTGTTCTCCAGCTTTCCCATGCACCTCTCTCTCTCTCTCTTTCCCTTTGACTTTGCAGGAAAATCCAAACAGATGGTTCCTAAGTCAACTCAGGGTTTGATGTGGACGTGGAATCCTTTAGTGCAGTGGCAGAAAGTTTCAAAGCCATTCTTGGTTTGTTTCAAGAGGCTGGTCTGACCAAGCTTATCTTCATGAGATGCAAAATCCTGGATATCGAACTGACTGAATTTAAAGATAGTGTTCAGAGAGGAGAGGATGGTTCCCTCAAAGGGAAAATATATGACACAGATGTATTGATAACAGAGGAATTGCTAAACCAAATATATGATCTTCAGACAGGGGATGATTCAGATGAACTGACAGGGGATGAGATTAAGAGGTCCCTGGAACTGATGAAGTTTAAGAAGGACAAGCCCATCAATCTGTAGAAATTGGATCTTGGAGAAGAATACCGATTCCTGGAAGATATAGTAGGAAAGGTATTGTTGTGTAAGATCTCTGCACATGATGTTGTTCCAAAACAACAGCTGCAGATTATGGGATCTCATGTTCTGAAGAAGAAGATCAATTGGGGAAGATGCCTACTAAAGATGATTGGGCATAAGTACTCCCACAAGGAGAATGCCTATATGAGAATAATAAGCCAAGTGCTCTTCAAACACAATCCAGATATCTGCAAATCAAAAGGAGTGCCTATTCCTCCTGGAAAAAGGATTACAATTGGAATCTTTTCTAAATGGACCGGGCAAATCTCAAAGCCTGAACAAGCTCAAATTTCTCCTCCTACATCTTCTTCTCCACTAGAAACGGAAAGGGAAGGTACATATCACCCTCAGGAAGATGCCCCATCTCAACAACAACAACAGTTACAATCCACTTCATCACCTGATCCATCTCCTCTGCAAACCCATCTACCACCATACATCCAAATTCCAGATCACTAGCTTGCTCCACCTCCACCACCATCATTTCACTACTCTCCTGATGTTTAGCATCCTCTCACCCATATTCAAGAAGAGCTCCACCCATCACCTCCTCCATCTCATCCACCCACAATTGATCTTGAGCAGATCATTTCCAAGGCTGTGGCCATTGCCTCCTCCACATTTGCAGATCAAGTGGCCTCTCAGGATAGAAAATTTGACAAAAAATACTCACAGATGGAGGGTGAGTTATTAAGATTTCAAATATCCTTTCAGAGCCTCAAAGATTTAATATCTTCCTCTATGATTTCCAAATAGTTCTTAACCTCTCTGGCCAGCAAGGTCAAGAAGGGGGAGAATATCATAGAGGAAAAGAGACATGTTGATGAGTCCCATTTATATACACATATTTGGACTCATCTGGGCTAGTTTTCACGCACTTGCACTTCATTTTTAGTTCATTAATGCTTATATTTCACTTGTTCACTCTTCTCACACGAAGTGCACATTTTGGCCCATTGTGGTGTGCAATTGCGCACTATTCTGCTGGGGGTAAGTGATCATGCAAAAGCAAAATCACACGAGTTTCCCTCTTTTATCTAAGAATTTATGTCAATTTGCAATTTTCCAGATCGCATGGTCGTACGTTTATCCTTCACGCACGATCTGGTTGATCATGCATTTTCATTTCACTCAAAATCATGAAAATCTGTCGTTCTGAATTTGCTAGTGCATTTTCTTCATGCACGAGCATTTTGCCCGTGCGTGAGTAAGATGCACGAGCAAATGCATTTTTCTAAAAAATTACATTTCTGCTCCGCCCGTGCGATTCTTTCGCGCACGGTTGACTCTGAACGTGCATTTGGTCGTGCGTGAAGGATTTTCTGACATTTTTTCTATTTAAGTCCCGATTTTTAGGTCATTTAGAGGCCGAACAGTTCCGCGATTTCTTCCGCTGTCAGGGCGGAAAGCTCCATTTTTGAAGGTTTCTTCCTCCCCCTTTCACCCAAGGCCACCTCGCATCATCCAAGCACTTCAAGGGAGAGATCCTAGCACTACTCTCATCAACCGAGGAAGGAGTACACAGCTTCTGTGGTGGCCAGATCGTGATACGGAGAAGACGGGTATATTGGAGGGTCGGTGACAGCTCCTCTGGACCCCGAACGCAGTTATGGACTGAGCTAGGATGCGGATTGACAACCCGACGATTCCTACCGTGAATCCCAACAAGTCTCTGGATGTGGTTGTATTTCTAGATTTTCCTCCGTTCCTCCTTATGATTGTAGTTAGTTTCTCTTATGTTGATGATGTTGCACTCTATATTTGTTGAACATCTTGTGAAATATTATGAAATGTTTTCATGCTTATGAGTGCTTGAGGTGTGCTTTTGTTGTGATTGTGGGGTGAGTGTTCTGTGTGCCACACTAGCAATTGCTAGTGGCATGCTTGTTGACGAGGTGCTTGCGACCCTCATTCTGCCTGACTACTCGTCCATCCTCCTATCGAAGCGTGGCATAGCGGCCCATGTAATCCATTCGCCTCACGAAGCAGCGCGCTCAAGGCCTGCACAGTTCGATTCCGCACTTATCCACCTCATCCGCTTGCTGATGAGTCCCAATTATATACACATTTATGGACTCATCTGGGACGATTATCTAGTCTTTGCACTACACTTTAGGCATGTTTTCGTTCATATTTGATATTCCATGCTATGTGCACTTTTAGGCCCGTTTCGATGTGCAATTGAACGCTTTATGGTTGGGGGTAAGCACATTGTGCTCCCCATTCTTTTTATGATATTATGATGTTGTTGGAGGTGTTTTCCCAGCTGTGTGATTGCTATTTGGTGTTGTGCAGGTGGGTAGAACATCCATATTGCCCAGATTTCATGCTTGCATGAATCGCACGGTCGTGCGTTTTCTTGACGCGCGGTCGGCTGCGATCGTGCGCGTTCATTTGCGGCCCAAAACTGCATTCTGAATTTGGTCGTGCATTTTTACGCACGGTCGTGCGTTTGGTCGTGCGTGAACAAAATTCTGCACCTGTCTATAAATAGTTGCCGCGAAAACAGCCGCATCGACTTCGTTTCTAGGTTTTTTGAGCGCCGTTTTTTGCGTTTTTTCATTCTAGGCCTCCTCCATCATCCTCATGCTTCAAGGAGAGGGATCTAGCCCTACATCCATCATCATCCAAGGAGAAGGAAGCTTTGGTCTTGCGGTCGAATCGTGACACGAAGAAGACGGGCCATTGGAAGGTAGTGACAGCCTTCTCTACCCCGGACGCAGTTGAGGACCGAGCTTGGACGTGGATTGACAACCCAGCGATTCCAACCATGGATCTTCGATAAGGCTTCGGATTGGGTCGATTCCTTACTTTCTCCTTCTTTATGTTGATGGTTGTATAAGCTTTATTCCTCTATCTTTTGATGATGTACACTATGAACCATGTTGTCTAATGCTTATTTCATTTTATTGAAATTATCTTGTTCATATGTGTGTATGAGGTGCGCCACATTCCATCCTCCATCCCGACGTCATGTTCGTGTGCCGCACTAGCAATTTCTAGTGGCGTGCTTGTCGACGAGGTGCTTGCGACCCTCATTCCGTAAGACTACTCTTCCATCCGCCTAGTGAAGCGTGGCATAGCGGCCCGTGTAATCCACCTCGACCCCGCTGGTGCGAACCATTCCATCTGCAAGCCTTCTCGTCCATCCGCCTACGAAGCGTGGCATAGCGGCCCGTGTAATCCATTCGCCTAACGAAGCAGCGCGCTCAAGGCCTGCACAGTTCGATTCCGCTTGCCTACTCGTCCATCCGCCCTTGCGAAGTAGTGCGTTCAAGGCCTGCGTAGTCTCCATCTCGCCAAGCGAAGCATTGCATAGCGGCATTGCATAGGAGTAGTCGTAGTTGTTTTCCTTTATTTTCCACAAACCAAAACCCCCCGTTTCCGCAACCCATCCGACTAAAGGACTTCAATCTCAAGTCCTTCCTCAATAGTATACTCCACCTTACTATGTTCCTTTGAGATCGATACTTGGGGATTCATTCCCACATTTTATATTACTTGAACGATCGGTACACTGCCGTTTCGTGCCGTAGTCTCGCTACCGCCTATAGCGGTGTGTTAGATTCACGCATCAAGTTTTTGGCGCCATTGCCGGGGAACACAAACGTGTGAGTATGCTGTAGAGGGAGACAAGAGATAGTAGTTCTTCCAGTGTGTATAGCCGCTTTTTTATTTTTGTTTGCTTTTTGATTATATATTATTTGTTATTATTTCTTTCTCTCCTGTTGTAAAGTTTTAGGCAAGTTTAATCCAAGGAGTTTTATTAGTTTGTGTAAATTTCCTTGCAAAGAATTTCAGTTTCATTATATCTGCTTTTATTGTTGAAAATGTATTCATGGGATATTTCTCCTGGCACTTACGACATGATGGTCTATTATATAGACCAAATGAAGGAGTTAAATGCTAGGCAGTGTAGGAACGTTGTTTGCTTGTTGTGTCGAGGAGAGGGCCATGAATTGAAGGACTGTCCTAGTCTTTTAATTCTTGACCGCCGCTCCTCCACTCATGACAACATTGTCCCTATCACTCATTCTTTACCCATGGAGGCAATCATTCCCTCTACCCCCGATCTTATTTCGTGCATGGACTCCTCACTCCCTGTGTATAGCTTCACTCCTAGTGATGATGATCACTCATCTATTGGCCAATAAGGAGAGGAATGGGAGCTCCTAGATGCACCTGAGTGGGATGAGGAAAGTATTCTCTCCATCGGGGAGGCATCAGCAGATCTTTTTGCGGAGGAACCAAATCTTTCTGTTCCTCCAGTTTCTTTGCAAGATTTTTCTACACACATTCTTTATGATCCTATCGAAATGAAGGAGTGGGGTGATGCTTCTGACTCGGAGGATGCTCCAAAGTGGGATGAGGAGTTTGTTTTCCCCGAAGGGGAGAATGAATGCTTTGAACACGATGGTGCACCTCGATGGGATGAGGAGGATACTCTCTCTGATGAGGAGGTTTGCACTTCCTCATGGGATGAGGAGGTCCAACTCACCCCCGAGGCCCTTTGAGTTCTTGGGTTTCCCTCGCTATGATACTTACGATGATGATAGCGATCTATCCTTGGATCCTGCTAGGAGTGAGACCGCGACCACTCCCCCGATTGATTTTTATTTATGTTCTTCTTCTTCTTTATTTCTTGATCCCCTTTCTTCATCTGAGCCTGTGCAGGTTGAGTCTTCACAGGTACTTCAGGAGGACTTGGAGAATTATGCTCATGTCAATGATGAGATCATCCTCTTATGTGAGGAGGTTGATTCCCCCTCCATAGAGGAAGCCTCATTCATTGCCTTCTCCTCCTGCTGCCTCCCTGGAGATGACACCTTGCTGGGCAAGGATTTATTTTGTGGTGAGATGAGTGAGGACCAGCTCTCCTCCTCTTCTTACTTCCTATTCCCGCTACCTGTGCTCAGCAGGTATTTTTATTTAGGTAGGGGTGTAACTGCTCTATCTCTGTATCGGTACCCACTACCGACACGCATATTAGAACAGTTACCTGCACATTTCCTTTTTCATAGACCCATTAGCTAGAACTTCTTTAAAGTTGAATAAGTCATGCTGGGAGGACAATAACCCCAGTAGTTATCTTACTTTTCTTGCAATTTCAGTTTATCTAGTTTGTTTAGTTAGTTTTACTTTATTTTAGTTTGTATATTTTCTTTTGTTTTTGCGGAGCTGACCCCTGCAGGTGTTCTTCTGGATGGATGCTGCAGCTAGGTCTAGATTTAAACGTCAATCTTCTGGTATGATCACTTGCTGAGCATTGGGTACTCTCTTTCCCTAGCTTTATTCTGAATTTTATTGTCATATTTTGCATTAGATTGTTTAGTTTAAGTCCAGGGGAGAGTAGTTTTGTTTACCCACTCACATGCACTATTGCACTGCATGCTAGAAGTATTTCTATTTCATTTATTTAGTATTGCTCATTGCACACCACAACACCCACCTGAGCGCGCACTTATCCGTTAGCACGTAGTGAGTCAAATTTGTCTCTTCGTGTGATTTGAAAAATCATTGTGCTGGCTTAGGATTATGAGGCGGAGTAAAATATTGACTCCTGGAGTGCTCCTAGTCAAGTGCTCATGTCTCGCATAGAAATTTGTGTAGATTCAATTTCTTTTTATGCTTTTTGTTTATATCTCTCTATTTGCGTAGATATTGTTTACTTTACTCAAAAATTGGTGAATCTGGTGTGAATCAAACAGTAGTATAGGAATGTGTGTAGACGTTCATTAGCCTTGTATTGCCCGAGTCGGGAGAAAGGATTATCTTTATCGGTGGCTAAGAACTTGCCCCAAGCGACTTTTGAAGCATGGGTATATGGATAGTCAATTGCGTGAATGTGATATAGGCCATCATTTTGGCCCGGTTGAGCTTTTGATCCATTCCTATCATCTTATCCTCGTTAGCCCAGTTGTGCCTACCCTTTCTTTGATTCAGCCCCACTTTTATCTCACCAAAGCCTAAAAGCCAATCCTAGTTGCACACCCAAATTTGAGCTTTAGTTGTTTATTATTTTCATGATTGGGGTGTTGATGTTGTGATATTTTTGTGAAAATATGGATGTGCTTCATCGCTCATTTTGCTGAATATGTTTTGGAAAGAAAAGAAAAGAAAAGAAAAAGAAAATAAGAAAAAGAAAAAAAAGAGTGAGAAGAAAAGAAAAAGAGATGAGCTTAAGTGAAAAATCTTTTTGTATAAATTTATGATTGGGAGTAGGCGGTGCACACACCCATGTAGTCAAGTCCAAGTCTGGGGGTGTGGTGTACCCGTGTGTCTTTTTGTGGTGCTTGAGGATAGTTTTCTGTGCTAGCTCATTTGGGTTTTGTGCTTGAGCCGTCATTTTTATCATTGTATACCTCACCTAAACCCAAGCCTCATCTAAAACCTTAAGTCCTATTGATTCACGCATTTGAGTCAAACCTGTGCCGTGGAGGCAGTGCGAATGGGCAAGCTTATGGTCACCGACATTGATGGATTTCAATGGAGGTTGTCTCGAGCCCCGATCTTTGGCAATGCTCACCTCAGCGTTCAGTTTACTTTCTTCCTATGTACGACCTTATGATTCACCGTGATTCACTTTTTGAGTAAATGTAAAAAATAAATACGCCCCTAGAAATGTATAAACTAATATGTATAATTAGGAATTTTGTCTACTGTATTTCTATGGGCATGAGCATGCGACTTTGCATTGTACTCCGCTTTACAATTTCTATGTCAGCTTATGTTTTTCTTGTCCGCGTAAGAGATGGTTTGCTCGGGATGCGCAAACAGGTAAGTCTGGGGGTGTGATGAGTCCCAATTATATACACATTTATGGACTCATCTAGGGCGATTATCTAGTCTTTGCACTACACTTTAGGCATGTTTTCGTTCATTTTTGATATTCCATGCTATGTGCACTTTTAGGCCCGTTTCGATGTGCAATTGCACGCTTTATTGTTGGGGGTAAGAACATTGTGCTCCCCATTCTTTTTATGATATTATGATGTTGCTGGAGGTGTTTTCCCAGCTGTGTGATTGCTCTTTGGTGTTGTGCATGTGGGTAGAACATCCATATTGCCCAGATTTCATGCCTGCATGAATCGCACGGTCGTGCATTTTCTTGACGCACGGTCGACTGCGATCGTGCGCGTTCATTTGCTGCCCAAAATTGCATTCTGAATTTGGTCGTGCGTTTTTACGCACTGTCGTGCGTTTGGTCGTGCATGAACAAAATTCTGCACCTGTGTATAAATAGTTTCTCCGCGAAAACAGCCGCATCGACTTCGTTTCTAGGTCTTTTTTAGCGCCGTTTTTTGCGTTTTTTCATTCTAGGCCTCCTCCATCATCCTCAAGCTTCAAGGAGAGGTATCTAGCCCTACATACATCATCATCCAAGGAGAAGGAAGCTTTGGTCTTGCGGACGGATCATGACACGAAGAAGACGGGCCATTGGAAGGTAGTGACAGCCTTCTCTACCCCGGAAGCAGTTGAGGACCGAGCTTGGACGCGGATTGACAACCCAACGATTCCAACCGTGAATCTTCGACAAGGCTTCAGATTGAGTCTATTCCTTACTTTCTCCTTCTTTATGTTGATGGTTGTATAAGCTTTATACCTCTATCTTTTGATGATGTACACTATGAACCATGTTGTCTAATGCTTATTTCATTTTATTGAAATTATCTTGTTCATATGTGTGTATGAGGTGCGCCCCATTCCATCCTCCATCACGACGTCATGTTCGTGTGCCGCACTAGCAATTGTTAGTGGCATGCTTGTCAACGAGGTGCTTGCGACCCTCATTCCATAAGACTACTCTTCCATTCGCCTAGTGAAGTGTGGCATAGCGGCTCGTCTAATCCACCTCGACCCTGCCGGTGCGAACCATTCCATCCGCAAGCCTTCTCGTCCATCCGCCTAGCAAAGCATGGAATAGCGGCTCGTGTAATCCATTCGCCTAACGAAGCAGCGCGCTCAAGGCCTGCATAGTTCGATTCCGCTTGCCTACTCGTCCATCCGCCCTTGCGAGGTAGTGCGTTCAAGGCCTACGTAGTATCCATCCCGCCAAGCCAAGCATTGCATAGGAGTAGTTGTAGTTATTTTCCTTTATTTTCGACAAACTAAAACCCCCCATTTCCGCAACCCATCCGACTAAAGGACTTCAATCTCAAGTCCTGCCTCAATAGTAAACTCCACCTTACTGTGTTCCTTTGAGATTGATACTTGGGGATTCACTCCCACATTTTATATTACTTGAACGATCGGTACACTGCCATTTCGTGCCGCAGTCTCGCTACCTCCTATAGCGGTGTGTTAGATTCGAGCATCACTTGCCTGCTCTTCCATCCGCCTAGCGAAGTAGTGCGTTCAAGGCCTACGTAGTTTCCATCCCGCCTAGCGAAGCAGTGCGCTCAAGGCCTGCATAGGAGTAGTTGTAGTATTTTATCATATTTACAAAAATCAAAATCCCTTTCGTCCGCATTCCATCCCGACCCAAGGACTTCAATCTCAAGTCCTTCCTCAAAACCTAACTCCACCTTACTGTGTTCCTTCGAGATCGATACTCGGGGATTTGCTCCTCTTTTTATATTAATTGAACGATCGGTACACTGCCATTTCGTGTCGCGGTCTAGCTACCGCCTATAGCGGTGTGTGTGATTTGCGCATCACCTGTCCTTGACTTGAGTGTACAGGATCAGGGCAATGCTAATAATGAGCATGCTCTTGAAAAGGTGATCACCTTTCAGGATACACTGATTCAGGGGGAGCCTGCAGTTCAAGGGAGCCTGCTTCTGATATTCAGAAGAATCTAGATATAGAAATGGAAGCTATAGCTACAACAATGTCCAAGATGTGCCTCCAAGTGAAGATCTACTAAATCAAGTTGCACAGATTGCACAGGAAGCTGCCCAGGAGGCTGAGCAGAATGCACAAGCACAAGGGGAGCTTCTTAAGGATAAAACTAATACTGAAGATCCTTAAGATAATGAAGATGCACCATTGAGAATGGACAAGAGGTATACAACTCCAAAAGTCTTCTCCGGGAAGAGAAGAACTCCTGAGAAGGGCTTCTGAACTTCAGGTATTAGATGAATTATTGGTTTTTGTTGGAATTACATTTGGTGGAAAAACAATGCTACACAATTTCTTGATATGGAAATCTGCTGTCTATAATTTTAGTTGTTTCCTCTATGTGTCTATGTTATCTTGCATGTATGTTTGATTATGCAAAGAACTGTATAAAATCACTTTACTCAAATCTGTAAAATTTCTTAAGATAAATAGGGGGAGATTGTTGGGAAAACCCTGTGATTTAACTTAACAAATTATATTAAAGTGATTTTATCTACTAGGATTGAATTACCCATTGTATAGTGGGGGTAATCTGGTCAGTAGATGTCTTAGGATGTCACACTCAACATAGGGTGTCAGGACCAGATCAAGGGAAGCAAAATTGGGCTAAGTTAACATTTGTGTCGAATAGAATTCGACGCAACATCGAGTCCATATCGACGCTACTCTGATTAGAAGTCCAAGTGGTTCAACCCTTCTGTCGAAATAACTCAAGTCGACGTTACATCGAATAAATATAGACGTAGAGGTCAAGGACTTGTTAGAGTAACTAGAGAATTTGACGCAGCTTCTACTTTAACTCGACGTAGAAGAAGTTTCCTGTCGAAGCCATCTAAATTCGACACAGCGTCGACTTCATCTCGACGCAGCGTCGACTTCATCTCGACGCAGCGTCGACTTCATCTCGACGCAGAAGATGAAGTTTAGAGCCAGGCAGATCAACTCGACGGACACGTCGATAAGATGTCGATGCAACGTCGACTCGCAGAGTACAATCAGAGCAGAGATAAAATTGAAGCTGCTTCTACAAGAACTCAAAGTTGCGTCGATAAGAGAAGAAATGAATTCGATGCTATATCGAATACAGTCTGTAAAAGTATATCTTTTCAGCTGTCTCTCTAATCCTTCTTTCATGGCCCACATCCTTCAAGACCATTCCCCAACGGCTTAATAATTGCTTGAAATAGAAAGGAGCATTAATAAAGGACACAAAAGGTTTCTTGGAACCATATTCCTTGTAGGTGGATGGGCCGAGAATTAAAGAGGAAAGAAAGAGAATGTCATTAGCAGATTACCTTTACAGGGCATACCAGAAAGGGAAAGAAATTTGAAATCGAATAGAGAGAATAAAAGGAGAAGAGAAGACAGAAACAGACAGAGCATTAATCACAATCAGCCATCTTCCTTCTTGCTAGGGCTTCCTCTTATCCTCCCTCTCTCTCAGGAACCCTTACATAGAAAAGTGAAAAGAAAAGAAAGCTTTGTTGTTCTTCATCTAATAGAACATAGGATCTGAATGCTGCTCCTCAGTACAATCTCTTAGCAGCCAGATCTCAATCAGCATAAGTAAAAAGGATCTGACATACAAAGCACCTGCAATTCATCACTATATAAAGCAGGGGTTAATCAAGAGCAGATCCTGTGGAACATCTACAAGGCTGTTCTTCATACAGTCTTCTCAAGAATTCTGAGAACAAAATTCCTACAATATTCTTTCTTCTCCTTCTTTCTCATTCTGTAAAAGAGTTTTATTAATCCCAATTCAAAGGATTCAATGGTTCAAGATCTCCTTACCAAAAGATCTGGTGGTTCAAGATCTCTTTATCAAAAGATCTAGTGGTTCATGATCTCCTTGTCTAAAGATCAGTGGTTCTAAGAGTCTCCTTACCAAAAGACTCAGGCACAGTGGTGCATCCCTACCAGGTGGTAGAAGAGAGGAGTACCCACATTTTGGGGAACCTCTATATAAATTCTCTGTGTCTTCTGGTTGCTAATTTTCTGTGCTGTCCCAATTACTTTCTATTCTGCACTTTATTTCTAGAACAAGATTTATTCTGCCTATGATCTTGTTGAGTATAAATCCTTAGTTAAGTTTATTGTTTTCCCAGTTAGGATAGAAATAAATTTAAATCTCTATTCACCCCCCCCCCCCCCCCCCCGCCCCCCTCTAGAGGATTTTCAGAGGCAGGATCCCAAGGTCTTTTCAGACTGTGTTATCGACATAGAGACCTATTTTGAGAGGTATCGAATGACGGAGGACCAAAAGGTTCAGTTTGCCAAAATGAGATTGACTGGGCGAGCGGAGATCTTTTGGATAGGTGAAGAGCGTAGTCTTGAGAGGAATGGACAACCTCCCATTACACTTTGGACACACATGAAACCCATATTAGAGGAATAGTACATTCCCCAACATTACCAGTCTCGTCTATGAGACGAGCTGACATCTCTACATCAAGGGTCCAAATCAGTGTCTGATTACTTAGCAGAGATATAGGATCTTATGATTAGGTGCAACGTAGTAGAACACCCACGTGACACCTTATCCAAATTTAAGTGTGGACTACGATCCGAGATGAGTTGATTCGATATGGCCACAATTCTCTTCCTAAGACCATATCTATCGCCATCGATATTGAGGAGCACCAGAAGAGAACCTCCTGGTTCAAATCTCAACCTAAAACGAATACTTCTTACAAGAGAGAAGGACTGAAGGGTAAGGAGAGTGCGTCGAAGCCTACCACGACCTACACCAGAGATTAGAACAGGAAGTCCCCCATGGGAACTGTGACCCCTTCATAGATCCGATGTTATGAGTGTAAGACCCCTTTTTTTGCTACAAAACTGGGTCTTATGCCCAGAACCACCGCTTTGCAGTGACACCAACACTCAGGAAGTTAGCAACTACAAAATGCTGATCCTTCCGGCCATATCGATCACAGAAGAAGAAAAGTGTAAATGAAGCAAAGGTGAGCTCAATTCCATAAATCACATGCTATATAGATATCATAAAAAGATGTCCACAAATATTAACTGAAGTAAAGAGGTAGCAATAATACGAAGGGCTCATGCCCAGTACATAATGTCCTCACTACAAAGTTACTCGAGGAAGCAAATCTATAGATAGACACTCACAGTTCCCGAAACTCGTGCTCCCATGCTAGACTGGCCCACCTCCATCTGCGGCGGCCTCTAGTGGTGCGGCGTCTCCTCGATCCCCTAAAATGATATGTTCCACCGACAGTTAGTCAAAAAGACTAAACCTCATTTACCCCCCCCCCCCCCCCCCCCCATCCATCCCCCAGTGGCCCTAAGCACCGAGCGGGAGGATGAAGCAGAGGAGAGCAAGGGGTATAAAACAAAGCAGGTGACATGTCTTAGCTACAGGAGTATCAATCACTACAAAGGTATTTATCTATATGAAGCAGTAAATAAAGCAAGGTAAAGAACAAGTAAAGTAAGCAAGTAAAGACAAGTAAAGAATATAAAAGTAACCATTGATTTATAGGAATGCCCATACAAACCAATAGACCAAGGGGTCGTTTAGTAAGGCCTATCGTATATGAAGTCTCATAACCAATTTATACGATAGGGGTAGGGGTTGAAATGCAATGCTTTTGCTATAACATGCAGTGTTATGTTGGGTATGTTATGATCACACAAGTGCAACTTACACACTTCGACTCTATGCGCACAGACCTTTAGTTCCCCCTTTTTGGAGCTACCTAAACTCCCATGATACCCCCGTAGTGGAAAACGAAAGCGGTGGGTTGGGCCTCGCCCACCTCTAGGTTGGTATTCACACTACCTAACTTAGACCTATCGTATGCCTCAATGCAAAACCGCGGAGTGCCTGCGTACTCTTACTGGATGGACCACCAGACCTTCTTGGCTTAGTGCAAATCCACACTTGCCGAGTCAGCGTATCGAAGCCATTGTGAATGACCGTCAATACCAAAGACCCACCACCTTTATGCACATGCAATTATGATTACTATGTATCTCCGAGCCATATGCTCCCCGAGCTAACCTGCCCATCACCATAACCTTCTGAGCCACCGGCTCACCGGACCAACCCGTCGATGCCTACAACCACCGAGCATACCACTCGTAAGGCCAAACCAGCTAACCACCCAAAGCAACGGGGTGTGGGTGAGTGTATTATTGAGTTAATCTTGCATAACAAATTATTCCTACGGCTTTGGGTTAACCATGGACTTCCCGAGGACTACCCTGTGAGGGGCTCGCAGCGGTACTAGGAGCAATGATGGGATGACACCCCAAAGCTCCCTTTCCAAGGCACTTACTATTATTGATAACTACCCATATGCATACCCCTCTCGCCATTACACTTATTAGCCCTTCGTGTGTTTTATTCCACTCTGAGGGAATGACGATCTTTTGACAATCCCAAGCACACTCTTCCCTCCTAGTCAACCAGACATCTTACTCCTCATGTAAAACCTATAAGTTTATCCTTATTCAACCTTTTCACTATACGCACACCACTTGAACTAAATGATGTATAAAAAGAGAAAGACTCCCAATGCTCATCCAAATGACACAAGATTATTATTGTGAGTATGTTATGACATTTTAAGGCTATTTCCAGATATTCATAATTTTCCTAAATTATTTAGCATTTATCATAATTTCTTTAAGATCAGGGAAACTATGACTTTGAACATCAAGTATGGTTTTCTGATAAGTTATGGTCATAATAAAATTTGTACAGTGATAAGTAGTATTTTTATAACTTTTTAATAGAAAATTTTGTAATTATTTAATATGAATTTTCCTTTTTATGTCAATTTTAGGTTATAAGTAGTTCTTTTTGTAATTTTGATTCTAACTTAGGTTAATTTCAATTTTTGCAGAATTTTGGGACAAATCGGGAAAAATGGCATGTCACGCCCTCGGTCACGCCCGTGACCAAGGGCGTGTAACCTGAAGATCAGTACAGAATCGATGCCACGCTATTTGAACCAGTCCACACCAAGTCACGCCCCAGGTCATGCCCGTGACCCAAAGTCACGCCCGTGACCGGGGGCGTGTAATCTTAGAATCTTCCATGTAGAGCCGCCGTTGAGACATGGAGCTGCAGTCGAGAAGTCAACTTGAGTCACGCTTGTGACCCACATGTCATGGCCGTGACTTGCCCGCGTGATCTCTGCTTCGCCGCCACGCCAAATTCCAGCCCACGCCGCATTTAATGCAGCCGTCCAAAGTCACGGCCGTGACCCGACATGTCACGCCCGTGACATGTCATTTCTCGCCGCGCCGTCCAGAAAGCCCACGCCACTGTCGGATCCAATGTGAATAGTGCAGTCACGCCCTTGGTCACGCCCGTGACCAAGGGCGTGTAATCTGAAATTTTTTCCTATAAATTCAGAGGTTCTCCTTGAGTCCAGGGTTCAGAATTTTGGAGTGGGGGAGGTGCTGTTGGAGCCAATCTTCAGTATTTTTTCACTTTCATGTTCATGTTCATGTTTCTTTCCTTTCATGTTCTCTTCTTTTTCCCATGCAATGTACTAGCTTTCTTTCAATGCAATAGCCTAGTTTAAGTTTGTAACTTTGTTTTTCCTAGCTTGCAATCTCTTCTCTTAAGACTTGTAATAGTTTTCATTTAAATAAAAATTAGTTTGCTCTCTTGATTTTGTCTCCTCCTTACTTAGTTAAATTTTCTTATTATGCATTTTTATTTTTCTTTCTCTTCCCCCTCCACCATTATTAACTAATCCTCATTAGTACTCGATCAAAATGACCCGAGGATGAGTTAGACAAGTTATGATTTTCTAAAGTTTTCTTTTTCCGTTTTTATAAACACTTGAATTACCCTTGATTTTTAATTAGTGAGGCCATATTTTTGATATATGGTTTTCGCTTATGTTTTCATACTTAGTTAGCCGAGAGGCTCAAAGTATGAATTGATCACTCAAGGGTAAAGTGAGTTGCACGCACCCCTCGAGAGAGGATGACGTAAATCTCCCAGATTGGAGTCAAATCCAATAGTGGGGTTCACTTCGTAAAGCAAGTTTTAGGTAATCGATTATAGGACGAGAGTCCGGTTGATTTTTCATAAACTTAGTTGGGCATTAACCTCGAGAGAGGCATGTTCGATCTTCGGGAACCTCCACGGTCAAGTAGTTCAATTTAAACGGAATTAGATTTAATTTCTTTTCACTTGTCTTTTCTCACTCCAAGGTGACTTTTGATTGAGTACTAGCTTCTTTTATCATCATCTAAACCCTTAATTTAGCTTGCAATTTCTCTTTTTCTAGCTAAGTAACCAAAACCCCAAAATATCATTAGATAAGATAATAGCGACTTTCCTCAAAGTAGAAGTAATCAACGCGCCCCGTGGAATACGACCTTGGTATTTCTTAATATCCTATACTATAGACGATAAGGTACGCTTGCCTTTATCGGATATAGTTTTGGAGAAAATCTCAAACCTTCACTAAATTTCAAAACCGCAAAAATTAAATATCAAGTTTTTGGCGCCGTTGCCGGGGACTTTTGCGTAGATATTTTGAAACAAGGATAGCTATTAATTTTATCATGTTGTTTTTATTTTAGTTTTTTTTCTATTTTTGAAAATCTTAAGGGTGAAATTAAAATCTTGGAAAGGGACGTTTGGGGTGTCATCCCATCTCACCTCCTAGTACCTTGCAAACCCTTCACCGGGTAGATCTTGGGAAGTCCAAGACTAACTTAATCTGCCTGAAAGAACAAAAAAAAAATATTCCCTCTTTTTCTTCTTCCTTCCTTCTCTTTTTAGTGTATGACCCGTGGTAGCTCTTCGATTCTTCCTTTTGATCCGGAAATCGAGCGAACCCTTTTGAGGCACCGCCGTTCTCGTGATCAAGGAAATCAAGTAGAATCCGAAGAGTCGGTCGGGGACACTAACGCAGCGAACATGGATCATAATCTTAATCCTCCTAATCTTAACGAGCCAAATCCTAATGAGGACGCGCAACGGACCATGTCCTATTATGCGCGGCCGAATTTAGAAGGCACACAATCGAGTATTGTTCGCCCCACGGTGGCGAACAATAATTTTGAGATTAAGTCCAGCATCATACAAATGGTGCAACAATCGGTGACCTTTGATGGTTAACCGGACGAGGATCCAAACTCACATATTTCTTACTTTCTTGAAATTTGCGACACATTTAAGATTAATGGCGTCACCGATGACGCCATTCGATTACGTCTTTTTCCTTTTTCTTTGCGGTCTAAGGCCAAGCAGTGGCTGGGCTCCCTACCAAGGAGATCCATCACTACATGGGCCGAAATGGCGGAAAAATTTCTCAATAAATATTTCCCGCCTTCAAAGACCGCTAAATTGCGCACGGATATTGCGTCGTTCATGCAAATCGACTCGGAGACTCTCTATGACACATGGGAGCGCTTCAAGGAGCTTTTGCGCCGATGCCCTCACCACGCACTTGCCACTTGGCAACAAGTGCAAATATTTTATAATGGCTTAAATCTCCAAACGAGGCAAATGATTGATGCGGCCGCCAGAGGGACATTAAATAATAAAACCCCGATCGCTGCTCTAGAGCTTTTCGAAGAGATGGCCACAAATGCGTACCAATGGAACATGCCCCGAGCGCGGCCTAATAAGCCGGCCGAAATTTTTGAAATAACGCAAATTTGGCTTTACAAGTTGAGCGCTTAACAAAGCAAGTGGCGGAGATGTCTGCTTCCTCCGCCACTCCTCCTTGGGCTAATAATGTTTTACTTGAAGAGCAAGTTGATTACATGGGAAATCCGCCTCGGCCTTCCTATAACCCGAACACCGCTCCGTATAATAACACCTACAATGCGGGTTATAGGAATCATCCAAATTTCTCATGGAGCAATCAAGGAAATGCTCATCGTCCCTTAAATTTAAATCAACCTCCAAATCAACTTCTTAATTTAACTCCCCCTCCAAATTTTAATCCACCCGGTTTTCCACCGCAACAGCAAAAGCCCTCTCCGCTTGAAGAGGTCTTTGCAAAATATGTTGCTACAAATGAAGCGAACATCCGGAACCTCACCGGATCGATCAAAAATTTGGAAAACCAAGTGGGCCAGCTAGCAAAGATAATCTCCGAGCGCCAGCAAGGAGCCCTTCCGGGAAACACGGAGCCAAACCCAAAGGAGAGCGCAAATGCGATTACACTCCGAAGCGGGAAGGAGGTGGTTTCAAAACAGGACGAACCCATGGTAACTTCCTCCCCTCCTCCTCCTCCTATTTTATCTTCGAATTTACCTGCTACGTTAGCTCCGCGCGCTTCTACTTCAAATATTCCGTATCCATCTAAGTTTAAAAGCGAGAGCGCCGAAAAGAATTATAAAAAGTTTTTAGATATTTTAAAGCAAATTCACATTAATGTACCCTTCTGCGAGGCTATCTCTCAAATTCCTAAATATGCAAAATATCTTAAGGAGTTGCTCTCCAATAAGAAAAAGTTAGAAGATTTTTCGCATATTTCTTTGAACGTAGAATGCTCCGCGGTTGTACTCAACAAATTTTCTAGAAAAGTGAATGACCCGGGACGGTTCTCCATCCCGTGTTTATTTGGCAATTCGTTAGTAAAACACGCTTTAGCGGATCTGGGAGCAAGTATCAATCTCATGCCTTTTTCACTATTTAAGAAAGTAGGTCTAGGAAATCCAAGCCCCACTCGAATGAGTATTCAATTAGCGGATCGCTCTTTAAAATATCCGGTAGGAATAGTGGAGGACGTGCTCGTCAAGGTCGACAAGTTCATCTTCCCGGTGGACTTTGTCATTCTTGACATCGAAGAGGATGCCGAAGTACCCCTCATACTCGGCCGCCCCTTCCTTGCCACCTCCCGCGCCATTATTGACGTAAGTAACGGAAAGCTCCTCCTTCGGGTTGGAGACGATGAAGTTTCTTTCGGCATAAATTCCTCGATGCGGAACATATTAGAAAATGACGATTCGTGTTTTTACCTGGAAGAGTGTTGGGAATTCGATTCACCTCCCGAGTTAGTCTCCACCTCGAGTCACGAGTCCGAGCTCGCCGAACTCTTTTGTCTGGAAGAAGAAGAAGTCACTCGTTTCACACCACCCGAACCACTATTTTTAGAAAAATTGAAAATCAAAACTTCTTATGAAGAACCACCCGTTTTAGAACTAAAGCAACTTCCCCCTCACCTTAAGTATTTATTTTTAGAAAAAGAGTCGAAGCTACCCATCATCGTTTCATCCGAACTTAGCAACTCGGAAATTTCTGAGTTAGCTATTGTCTTAAGAAAGCACCGCCACGCAATTATGTGGCAAATTTCGGATATTAAGGGTATAAACCCTTCCTTCTGCACTCATAAAATCTTTCTCGAAGATAATTCCCGAAATTCGGTCCAGCCTCAACGGCGGCTAAACTCTAACATGAAAGAAGTCGTTAAGGCCGAAGTGATCAAACTATTGGACGCGGGAATTATCTACCCGATATCGGATAGTACTTGGGTTAGCCCAGTACAAGTCGTACCGAAGAAAGGTGGCGTTACAGTAGTAGCTAACGAGAATAACGAGTTGATCCCAACCCGTACTGTTACGGGTTGGCGGATGTGCATCGATTACCGAAAACTAAATGATGCCACCCGTAAGGATCACTTCCCTCTACCGTTTATTGATCAAATCTGAGAGCGCCTTTCAGGTCACTCCTACTACTGTTTTCTCGATGGTTTGTCAGGATATTTTCAAATCCCAATTTCGCCCGACGACCAAGAGAAAACCACTTTCACCAAGAGAAAACCGCGGAGTGCCTGCGTACTCTTACTGGATGGACCACCAGACCTTCTTGGCTTAGTGCAAATCCACACTTGCCGAGTCAGCGTATCGAAGCCATTGTGAATGACCGTCAATACCAAAGACCCACCACCTTTATGCACATGCAATTATGATTACTATGTATCTCCGAGCCATATGCTCCCCGAGCTAACCTGCCCATCACCATAACCTTCTGAGCCACCGGCTCACCGGACCAACCCGTCGATGCCTACAACCACCGAGCATACCACTCGTAAGGCCAAACCAGCTAACCACCCAAAGCAACGGGGTGTGGGTGAGTGTATTATTGAGTTAATCTTGCATAACAAATTATTCCTACGGCTTTGGGTTAACCATGGACTTCCCGAGGACTACCCTGTGAGGGGCTCGCAGCGGTACTAGGAGCAATGATGGGATGACACCCCAAAGCTCCCTTTCCAAGGCACTTACTATTATTGATAACTACCCATATGCATACCCCTCTCGCCATTACACTTATTAGCCCTTCGTGTGTTTTATTCCACTCTGAGGGAATGACGATCTTTTGACAATCCCAAGCACACTCTTCCCTCCTAGTCAACCAGACATCTTACTCCTCATGTAAAACCTATAAGTTTATCCTTATTCAACCTTTTCACTATACGCACACCACTTGAACTAAATGATGTATAAAAAGAGAAAGACTCCCAATGCTCATCCAAATGACACAAGATTATTATTGTGAGTATGTTATGACATTTTAAGGCTATTTCCAGATATTCATAATTTTCCTAAATTATTTAGCATTTATCATAATTTCTTTAAGATCAGGGAAACTATGACTTTGAACATCAAGTATGGTTTTCTGATAAGTTATGGTCATAATAAAATTTGTACAGTGATAAGTAGTATTTTTATAACTTTTTAATAGAAAATTTTGTAATTATTTAATATGAATTTTCCTTTTTATGTCAATTTTAGGTTATAAGTAGTTCTTTTTGTAATTTTGATTCTAACTTAGGTTAATTTCAATTTTTGCAGAATTTTGGGACAAATCGGGAAAAATGGCATGTCACGCCCTCGGTCACGCCCGTGACCAAGGGCGTGTAACCTGAAGATCAGTACAGAAGCGATGCCACGCTATTTGAACCAGTCCACACCAAGTCACGCCCCAGGTCATGCCCGTGACCCAAAGTCACGCCCGTGACCGGGGGCGTGTAATCTTAGAATCTTCCATGTAGAGCCGCCGTTGAGACATGGAGCTGCAGTCGAGAAGTCAACTTGAGTCACGCTTGTGACCCACATGTCATGGCCGTGACTTGCCCGCGTGATCTCTGCTTCGCCGCCACGCCAAATTCCAGCCCACGCCGCATTTAATGCAGCCGTCCAAAGTCACGGCCGTGACCCGACATGTCACGCCCGTGACATGTCATTTCTCGCCGCGCCGTCCAGAAAGCCCACGCCACTGTCGGATCCAATGTGAATAGTGCAGTCACGCCCTTGGTCACGCCCGTGACCAAGGGCGTGTAATCTGAAATTTTTTCCTATAAATTCAGAGGTTCTCCTTGAGTCCAGGGTTCAGAATTTTGGAGTGGGGGAGGTGCTGTTGGAGCCAATCTTCAGTATTTTTTCACTTTCATGTTCATGTTCATGTTTCTTTCCTTTCATGTTCTCTTCTTTTTCCCATGCAATGTACTAGCTTTCTTTCAATGCAATAGCCTAGTTTAAGTTTGTAACTTTGTTTTTCCTAGCTTGCAATCTCTTCTCTTAAGACTTGTAATAGTTTTCATTTAAATAAAAATTAGTTTGCTCTCTTGATTTTGTCTCCTCCTTACTTAGTTAAATTTTCTTATTATGCATTTTTATTTTTCTTTCTCTTCCCCCTCCACCATTATTAACTAATCCTCATTAGTACTCGATCAAAATGACCCGAGGATGAGTTAGACAAGTTATGATTTTCTAAAGTTTTCTTTTTCCGTTTTTATAAACACTTGAATTACCCTTGATTTTTAATTAGTGAGGCCATATTTTTGATATATGGTTTTCGCTTATGTTTTCATACTTAGTTAGCCGAGAGGCTCAAAGTATGAATTGATCACTCAAGGGTAAAGAGAGTTGCACGCACCCCTCGAGAGAGGATGACGTAAATCTCCCAGATTGGAGTCAAATCCAATAGTGGGGTTCACTTCGTAAAGCAAGTTTTAGGTAATCGATTATAGGACGAGAGTCCGGTTGATTTTTCATAAACTTAGTTGGGCATTAACCTCGAGAGAGGCATGTTCGATCTTCGGGAACCTCCACGGTCAAGTAGTTCAATTTAAACGGAATTAGATTTAATTTCTTTTCACTTGTCTTTTCTCACTCCAAGGTGACTTTTGATTGAGTACTAGCTTCTTTTATCATCATCTAAACCCTTAATTTAGCTTGCAATTTCTCTTTTTCTAGCTAAGTAACCAAAACCCCAAAATATCATTAGATAAGATAATAGCGACTTTCCTCAAAGTAGAAGTAATCAACGCGCCCCGTGGAATACGACCTTGGTATTTCTTAATATCCTATACTATAGACGATAAGGTACGCTTGCCATTATCGGATATAGTTTTGGAGAAAATCTCAAACCTTCACTAAATTTCAAAACCGCAAAAATTAAATATCAAGTTTTTGGCGCCGTTGCCGGGGACTTTTGCGTAGATATTTTGAAACAAGGATAGCTATTAATTTTATCATGTTGTTTTTATTTTAGTTTTTTTTCTATTTTTGAAAATCTTAAGGGTGAAATTAAAATCTTGGAAAGGGACGTTTGGGGTGTCATCCCATCTCACCTCCTAGTACCTTGCAAACCCTTCACCGGGTAGATCTTGGGAAGTCCAAGACTAACTTAATCTGCCTGAAAGAACAAAAAAAAAATATTCCCTCTTTTTCTTCTTCCTTCCTTCTCTTTTTAGTGTATGACCCGTGGTAGCTCTTCGATTCTTCCTTTTGATCCGGAAATCGAGCGAACCCTTTTGAGGCACCGCCGTTCTCGTGATCAAGGAAATCAAGTAGAATCCGAAGAGTCGGTCGGGGACACTAACGCAGCGAACATGGATCATAATCTTAATCCTCCTAATCTTAACGAGCCAAATCCTAATGAGGACGCGCAACGGACCATGTCCTATTATGCGCGGCCGAATTTAGAAGGCACACAATCGAGTATTGTTCGCCCCACGGTGGCGAACAATAATTTTGAGATTAAGTCCAGCATCATACAAATGGTGCAACAATCGGTGACCTTTGATGGTTAACCGGACGAGGATCCAAACTCACATATTTCTTACTTTCTTGAAATTTGCGACACATTTAAGATTAATGGCGTCACCGATGACGCCATTCGATTACGTCTTTTTCCTTTTTCTTTGCGGTCTAAGGCCAAGCAGTGGCTGGGCTCCCTACCAAGGAGATCCATCACTACATGGGCCGAAATGGCGGAAAAATTTCTCAATAAATATTTCCCGCCTTCAAAGACCGCTAAATTGCGCACGGATATTGCGTTGTTCATGCAAATCGACTCGGAGACTCTCTATGACACATGGGAGCGCTTCAAGGAGCTTTTGCGCTGATGCCCTCACCACGCACTTGCCACTTGGCAACAAGTGCAAATATTTTATAATGGCTTAAATCTCCAAACGAGGCAAATGATTGATGCGGCCGCCAGAGGGACATTAAATAATAAAACCCCGATCGCTGCTCAAGAGCTTTTCGAAGAGATGGCCACAAATGCGTACCAATGGAACATGCCCCGAGCGCGGCCTAATAAGCCGGCCGAAATTTTTGAAATAACGCAAATTTGGCTTTACAAGTTGAGCGCTTAACAAAGCAAGTGGCGGAGATGTCTGCTTCCTCCGCCACTCCTCCTTGGGCTAATAATGTTTTACTTGAAGAGCAAGTTGATTACATGGGAAATCCGCCTCGGCCTTCCTATAACCCGAACACCGCTCCGTATAATAACACCTACAATGCGGGTTATAGGAATCATCCAAATTTCTCATGGAGCAATCAAGGAAATGCTCATCGTCCCTTAAATTTAAATCAACCTCCAAATCAACTTCTTAATTTAACTCCCCCTCCAAATTTTAATCCACCCGGTTTTCCACCGCAACAGCAAAAGCCCTCTCCGCTTGAAGAGGTCTTTGCAAAATATGTTGCTACAAATGAAGCGAACATCCGGAACCTCACCGGATCGATCAAAAATTTGGAAAACCAAGTGGGCCAGCTAGCAAAGATAATCTCCGAGCGCCAGCAAGGAGCCCTTCCGGGAAACACGGAGCCAAACCCAAAGGAGAGCGCAAATGCGATTACACTCCGAAGCGGGAAGGAGGTGGTTTCAAAACAGGACGAACCCATGGTAACTTCCTCCCCTCCTCCTCCTCCTATTTTATCTTCGAATTTACCTGCTACGTTAGCTCCGCGCGCTTCTACTTCAAATATTCCGTATCCATCTAAGTTTAAAAGCGAGAGCGCCGAAAAGAATTATAAAAAGTTTTTAGATATTTTAAAGCAAATTCACATTAATGTACCCTTCTGCGAGGCTATCTCTCAAATTCCTAAATATGCAAAATATCTTAAGGAGTTGCTCTCCAATAAGAAAAAGTTAGAAGATTTTTCGCATATTTCTTTGAACGCAGAATGCTCCGCGGTTGTACTCAACAAATTTTCTAGAAAAGTGAATGACCCGGGATGGTTCTCCATCCCGTGTTTATTTGGCAATTCGTTAGTAAAACACGCTTTAGCGGATCTGGGAGCAAGTATCAATCTCATGCCTTTTTCACTATTTAAGAAAGTAGGTCTAGGAAATCCAAGCCCCACTCGAATGAGTATTCAATTAGCGGATCGCTCTTTAAAATATCCGGTAGGAATAGTGGAGGACGTGCTCGTCAAGGTCGACAAGTTCATCTTCCCGGTGGACTTTGTCATTCTTGTCATCGAAGAGGATGCCGAAGTACCCCTCATACTCGGCCGCCCCTTCCTTGCCACCTCCCGCGCCATTATTGACGTAAGTAACGGAAAGCTCCTCCTTCGGGTTGGAGACGATGAAGTTTCTTTCGGCATAAATTCCTCGATGCGGAACATATTAGAAAATGACGATTCGTGTTTTTACCTGGAAGAGTGTTGGGAATTCGATTCACCTCCCGAGTTAGTCTCCACCTCGAGTCACGAGTCCGAGCTCGCCGAACTCTTTTGTCTGGAAGAAGAAGAAGTCACTCGTTTCACACCACCCGAACCACTATTTTTAGAAAAATTGAAAATCAAAACTTCTTATGAAGAACCACCCGTTTTAGAACTAAAGCAACTTCCCCCTCACCTTAAGTATTTATTTTTAGAAAAAGAGTCGAAGCTACCCATCATCGTTTCATCCGAACTTAGCAACTCGGAAATTTCTGAGTTAGCTATTGTCTTAAGAAAGCACCGCCACGCAATTATGTGGCAAATTTCGGATATTAAGGGTATAAACCCTTCCTTCTGCACTCATAAAATCTTTCTCGAAGATAATTCCCGAAATTCGGTCCAGCCTCAACGGCGGCTAAACTCTAACATGAAAGAAGTCGTTAAGGCCGAAGTGATCAAACTATTGGACGCGGGAATTATCTACCCGATATCGGATAGTACTTGGGTTAGCCCAGTACAAGTCGTACCGAAGAAAGGTGGCGTTACAGTAGTAGCTAACGAGAATAACGAGTTGATCCCAACCCGTACTGTTACGGGTTGGCGGATGTGCATCGATTACCGAAAACTAAATGATGCCACCCGTAAGGATCACTTCCCTCTACCGTTTATTGATCAAATCTGAGAGCGCCTTTCAGGTCACTCCTACTACTGTTTTCTCGATGGTTTGTCAGGATATTTTCAAATCCCAATTTCGCCCGACGACCAAGAGAAAACCACTTTCACTTGTCCCTTTGGCACCTTCGCTTATCGAAGGATGCCATTTGGTCTTTGTAACGCGCCAGCTACATTTCAAAGATGTATACTGGCGATATTTGATGAGTTAGTAGAGGAGGTGATGGAAGTGTTTATGGATGACTTTTCCGTATTCGAAAACTCATTTAAAATTTATTTAAAAAATCTTGAGCGTGTGTTGCAGCGATGCGAGGAAACGAATTTTGCACTTAATTGGGAGAAATGTCATTTTATGGTCAAGGAAGGATTAGTCCTTGGTCATAAAATTTTGGGCATGGGGATCGAGGTCGATAGGGCCAAGATTGAAGTGATTGAAAAGCTCCCCCCTCCAACAAACGTAAAAGCTATTCGTAGTTTCCTAGGGCACGCAGGGTTCTATAGGCGCTTTATACAAAATTTTTCCAAAATCACAAAGCCGTTAACCCATCTTCTTGAAAAGGAATCCTCATTTATTTTTAGCGATGAATGCCATTTGGCCTTTAAACTTATTAAAGAAAAACTTATAAACTCCCCGATTCTAGTCGCGCCGGATTGGTCGCTCCCTTTTGAAATCATGTGCGACGCGAGTGACATTGCGGTTGGTGCCGTTTTAGGCCAATGGGTGAGTAAGTATTTCCACCCTATTTATTATGCGAGCAAAACACTCACGTCGGCACAAGCGAATTACACCACTACCGAAAAAGAGCTTCTAGCGATCGTTTTTGCCTTCGATAAGTTTAGGTCATACATCACCCTCTCGAAAGTTATCGTCTTCACGGATCACTCCGCACTTAGGTATCTTTTAAGCAAATCGGACGCCAAGCCTCGTCTTTTGCGATGGATCCTCCTCTTGCAGGAGTTTGACTTAGAGATTCGGGACAAAAGAGGAGCCGAAAACTTGGCGGCCGATAATCTTTCTCGTCTAGAAAACCCCGCCTCGGAAGTATTGATAGAATTTGACATCGATGATAAATTTCCCGAAGAGCGCCTCCTCGCTCTCGAAATTATTAATTCATCGTCTACCCCCTGGTTTGCAGATCTGGCTAACTATTTAGTAGCCCGGGTCCTGCCGAAAGAATTCTCGAGTCAGCAAAAGAAGAAATTCTTTTCTGATTTAAAGAATTACTTTTGGGAGGACCCCTTTTTATTCCGTGTATGCACAGACCAAGTGGTGAGACGATGCGTCTCGAGTGAGGAGGGTCTTAAAATTTTACGACATTGTCACGAGGGACCATCCGGTGGTCATTATCATTCAAACCGAACCGCGAGGAAGGCGCTGGAGGCGGGCTTTTATTGGCCCTCGCTCTTCAAAGATGCTCACACCCTTGTGAGTACTTGCGACAGCTGCCAGCGGTCGGGGAACATCTCTCGCCGGGATGAGATGCCCCAAAATATTTTCTTAGAATGCGAAATTTTCGATCTTTGGGGCATTGATTTCGTTGGTCCTCTCCCTCCTTCGTTTTCAAATAAGTATATTCTAGTAGCAGTCGACTACGTGTCGAGGTGTGCGGAAGCGCAAGCTCTCCCCACCAACGATGCGCAAGTCGTCGTTAATTTTTTAAAAAAATTATTCTCTCGATTTGGCACTCCGCGCGCTATTGTGAGTGATCGCGGCACCCATTTTTGCAATACTCAATTCACAAAAATTTTAGCAAAATATGGTGTCACACACAAATTATCCACTGCCTACCACCCACAAACGAGCGGCCAAGTCGAAGTTGTTAATCGAGAATTAAAACGGATTTTAGAAAAAACAGTTTCTATTAATCGGAAGGATTGGGCAATAAAGCTCGATGACGAGCTATGGGCCTATCGAATGGCGTACAAGACCGCTATCGGTTGTACACCATATCGAATGGTCTATGGCAAGGCTTGCCACCTTCTGGTCGAATTAGAACACCGCGCATTTTGGGCGCTTAAATTTTTAAATCTTGATTCTACTTTAGCGGGCGAACAAAGAAAATTTCAAATGAACGAATTAGATGAGTGGAGAGCGAATGCGTATGAGAGTAACAAATTATATAAGGAGCGAACAAAGTTTTATCACGACAAACATATAAAATTTCCAAAAACTTTTTCGCCGGGCAACCTCGTCCTCCTTTATAATTCTCGTCTTCGCCTTTTTCCGGGAAAGCTGAAATCTCGATGGTCCGGACCTTTTATTGTTAAAGAGGTTTGGTCCTATGGGACAATTCTAATTTCCCACCCGGAAAAAGGTTCCTTCAAAGTTAACGGGCACCGCCTTAAATTGTATCTTCCAGGACACTTACCTAATGACAAGAGTGATGCGATATTTCTTCATAATATAACATGATTGGCAAGTGGGTCAAGCTACGCGACCTTAAACAAAGCGTTGTTGGGAGGCACCCCAAAGTTATCTTTTGTTATTTTCTCTTGTCTTTTCTTTTCTTCTTTAACAACTTTTGCAGGTAATCGCGGCTTCCCCACAAAAGCTTCAAAAAAACCAGGGAAGCCCTTTTTCCTTCTCTTCTTTCGTTTTTGCATTTCTTTTTACCTTTTCTTACTTCATACTTATTTTTAAACATTGGGGACAATGTTTAACTTTAAGTATGGGGGTGTAAATAGCCCTTTGTAAATATTTGTAAATAGTTTTAAAAAGAAAAAATTTCAAAAAAAAAATGAAAAGAAAAAAAAAACAAAAAGAAAATTTTAATTTTGTTTCTATGATTTCCTTTATTTAAGCACTTGTAAAATCCAAAAACTCAAAAAAATTTAGAAAATCGAAAATTTAAATCTTAGAAAAGGACGTTTGGGATTTCATCCCATCACACCTCCTAGTACCTTGCGAACCCTTCACCGGGTAGCCCTTGGGAAGTCCAAGACTTACAAAAATTGTTAAATTTTAAAGCTAGTTTCCTTTCTTTGTAAATAGTTTTTAATGAGAAAAATTCAAAAATTTAAAAAAAAGATAATATCAAAAATTCAAAAAAAAAAGAAGATAATATAAAAATTCAAAAAAATATATATGAAAAAACTTAAAACACAAAAAAAAACTTTTATCTTATACCTCTCCTATTTGTTGTTTTTGTGATTTCTTAGAAATCTAGTTGAGAATGTTTATAAGCATGTTTAAGTTTTTAATTGGCTAAAATTTTGCTTATCATAGTTTGTTAATTTTAAATTTGAGGTAATCTTGATTTAAGAATCATCTTATGATTTTAAATTGATTAGAGAATTTTGTTAGCATGACTTCTCTTTTTATTTTTAAATGGCTTCATTTCGTAGTAAATTTCCTAAACCTCTTTAGATTTCAATTATATTTTCTTCTAACTTCTTAGATCTTAGGAATTTTAATTTTACTAGAATTTGCTCTCAATATGATTTAAAGCTAGCTAGATTTATTTTCCCCTACCCTACCCCCTTTGATGCCATAAAAAAAATGTATTAAAAGATCATATGTCATGGTAATAAGAGGATAAAATTCATTATTCCCTAAAACATATGCACCCAAAATATTTGAAAAGATTATATGGCATGGAGTAAGAGGATAAAATTCATTACTCCTAAACCATATACATTTTGGGTTTTTATTAGAAGAGAAAAAAAAAAGAGAAAGAAAGAAAAAAAAAGGAAATTTCATGATAAATTCCATTTCCTCCATTCAAAAATGTCTCTTCTTATGCCAAATTTTATGAAATCCCCCTTAGCCAATTATCATTGTTCTAGTTTTAGTTGAAAATTATGGAGAGAGCAATATTTAGTAATTTACTTTTCCTTAAGTTTCTTTTAAGGTAGAGTTCTTATAATTTTAATTTAATTTAGTTTTATAATTTCTACAATTTTGTCAAACTACTTAATTTTCTTGAGAAGTTCTTGCCTAAACATTTTTCCCTCTTTTCAAATCATCATCATAATTTAGGAATTAACTCCCCCTTGAATTTAATCTTAACTTAACTTTTGGTTAAATGAAATTTTAGTTTTAAATTAAAATTTTTTTAAGGATGTCTTATAAATTATGTCTCACACTTTTGCTCTGGAATAGCAAAACCTCAAGTATGGGGGTATTTGATAAGTAGTATTTTTATAACTTTTTAATAGAAAATTTTGTAATGATTTAATATGAATTTTCCTTTTTATGTCAATTTTAGGTTATAAGTAGTTCTTTTTGTAATTTTGATTCTAACTTAGCTTAATTTCAATTTTTGCAGAATTTTGGGACAAATCGGGAAAAATGGCATGTCACGCCCTCGGTCACGCCCGTGGCCAAGGGCGTGTAACCTGAAGATCAGTCCAGAATCGATGCCACGCTTTTTGAACCAGTCCAAACCAAGTCACGCCCCAGGTCACGCCCGTGACCCAAAGTCACGCCCATGACCGGGGGCGTGTAATCTTAGAATCTTCCACGTAGAGCCGCCGTCGAGACATGGAGCTGCAGTCGAGAAGTCAACTTGAGTCACGCCCGTGACCCACATGTCACGGCGGTGACTTGCCCGCGTGATCTCTGCTTCGCCGCCGCGCCAAATTCCAGCCCACGCCGCATTTAATGCAGCCGTCCAAAGTCACGGCCGTGACCCGACATGTCACGCCCGTGACATGTCATTTCTCGCCGCGCCGTCCAGAAAGCCCACGCCGCTGTCGGATCCGATGTGAATAGTGCAGTCACGCCCTTGGTCACACCCGTGACCAAGGGCGTGTAATTTGAAATTTTTTCCTATAAATTCAGAGGTTCTCCTTGAGTCCAGGGTTCAGAATTTTGGAGTGGGGGAGGTGCTGTTGGAGCCAATCTTGAGTATTTTTTCACTTTCATGTTCATGTTCATGTTTCTTTCCTTTCATGTTCTCTTCTTTTTCCCATGCAATGTACTAGCTTTCTTTCAATGCAATAGCCTAGTTTAAGTTTGTAACTTTGTTTTTCCTAGCTTGCAATCTCTTCTCTTAAGACTTGTAATAGTTTTCATTTAAATAAAAATTAGTTTGCTCTCTTGATTTTGTCTCCTCCTTAGTTAAATTTTCTTATTATGCATTTTTATTTTTCTTTCTCTTCCCCCTCCACCATGATTAACTAATCCTCATTAGTACTCGATCAAAATGACCCGAGGATGAGTTAGACAAGTTATGATTTTCTAAAGTTTTCTTTTTCCGTTTTTATAAACACTTGAATTACCCTTGATTTTTAATTAGTGAGGCCATATTTTCGATATATGGTTTTCGCTTATGTTTTCATACTTATTTAGCCGAGAGGCTCAAAGTATGAATTGATCACTCAAGGGTAAAGAGAGTTGCACGCACCCCTCGAGAGAGGATGACGTAAATCTCCCAGATTGGAGTCAAATCCAATAGCGGGGTTCACTTCGTAAAGCAAGTTTTAGGTAATCGATTATAGGATGAGAGTCCGGTTGATTTTTCCTAAACTTAGTTGGGCATTAACCTCGAGAGAGGCATGTTTGAGCTTCGGGAACCTCCACGGTCAAGTAGTTCAATTTAAACGGAATTAGATTTAATTTCTTTTCACTTGTCTTTTCTCACTCCAAAGTGAATTTTGATTGAGTACTAGCTTCTTTTATCATCATCTAAACCCTTAATTTTGCTTGCAATTTCTCTTTTTCTAGCTAAGTAACCAAAACCCCAAAATATCATTAGATAAGATAATATCGACTTTCCTCAAAGTAGAAGTAATCAACGCGCCCCGTGGAATACGACCTTGGTATTTCTTAATATCCTATACTATAGACGATAAGGTACACTTGCCTTTATCGGATATAGTTTTGGAGAAATTCTCAAACCTTCACTAAATTTCAAAACCGCAAAAATTAAATATCATACAGCTATATATCATCAAAATAACAACCTCATATGAATTTCATAATTTCCTAGAAAGGTTTTGACCTCCAAAAAAATATTGATTGATTTATCATATCAAGGGTTAACAAAGAAATTACCAAAAAAATACTCTTCCAAAAATTACAAGACAATTTACAAATGTCCAAAGTGATCAAAAAAGTTACCTGGTTGATTTTCATAATTTTCCAGATTCAGTTGACCATTAAAATCATTTATTTAAATAAACAAATCATATGGCACTTTGTGAAGAGAACCATATAAAAACTCCTCCAAAAATTATGTAAAATTTACATATCATACTCTTGCCCTAAAAAGTGCTCTAACCAAGTTTTATGATTTTCTAGTGAGTATAAAATCCATACACTAATTTTCTTACAACTAGGGCAAATTTTGGAGTTATGAATGAATTAATATATGTATCACTACAAAATTCATAACAAACTAATCAAAGAATGATATCATCCATATAAACTTACTGACAAAATTTCATGAGCATCCAAGGTATTATGATTACGTAAGTTCTTAATATAAGAAAGTGACCTAATTGATTCTTCATTAATTCAGGGGGGAGAAATGTTCCTAAAAATTCTAGATAAATTATCCAGGGCTTATTTCTGCCCCATGAAATTCTCTACCAAGTTCCAAGTCAATCCGACGACATATGACCCTAGCTATGTCCTTCAATATGTTCAATATACAACCCTACGGTTTGAACTGGGGTTCTAGGGCACAACCACCAAAAACCACTTATGGGGTTATTTTATGTGACATCAAGTCAGTGGTCAAAGTTTCGCAACATTTGGATGAGGGTTGATCTCCCAAATCGATCAAGTGCACCTTAGTTCTAATATCTCCTAGTTTCACCAATTTTGGGTTACTCAATTACTTAACCAAATCTATCCCAAATGGGATGAAATTTTAACCAAAGCCATTTCATGAACCTAATGATCACTCACCAAAATTTAGAAGGGTTCAGAGGTCTCTAGACCCAAATATTAATTCATACGTGAATTATTACATTTCTACAACATCTATAGAAAAAGTTTCTCCAAAATTTCCCATTTTTGGACATATTGAGGGCAAGGGTAAGTTTAGCCAATGCCCCAAATTTCAAAGCATTTGGATGTCCAGAATAGTGGGGGCACTCAAATCAATCTCTGGTCAACCCTATGTACAGGTTGCACTATTTTGAGTGTTGCAGTCAAACCAGTGGGCCAAATCGGGTCATATCAATTTTAAAATAAACTAGACACAAAGATCTGCAATTTTTGTCTCTGGCCATTGTTCCTAAAATGGCTTCTAAGGGGTTTAAATTTTGGTTTCAAAAATGTGTATTTTCTAGGGGAAAATATGTCGTTAATAAATCACAAAATTATTAATCTATCTAAATGGAGGGCATCGGTTCATCTTCTCCAATCAGCCAACGGCCATGATTGGCCCATCCTGTACCAACTTGGGAGGTGATTTCTAGGACACCTAGACGCTCTCCCGGTCGGCCAATGCCTCCACCACCTCTGTTGAGGTGGCGGTCAGCGATGTACGGTGGTTGGCCGGCCGGAGGCGGGCGGAATCTGGAATTTGAACAAGAGAAGAAAAGCTTGAACACAAGCTTTTGGCCATGCCGATCCAAGACCAATTGGCCCCAAATTTAGTGGTCATTATGATGAGATCTACCCACTAAGAAATATATGAGAGGAGAGGACCTGAATGGTGTCTTGTAGCCATGCCGATCGCCAGTCCTCCATGGTTGGTCGAGAGCTCTTGGGTGCCATGTCGGTAGGTGGTTAGATGGTAGAATTCCTTTTATAAGTGGGGGAAACTGATGCGCAAATCTAGCACAACGCTATATGCGGTAGCAAGACTGCGGCACGAAATGGCAGTGTACCTATCGTTCAAGTAATATTAAATGTGGGAGTGAATCCCCAAGTATCGCGCGATCTCAAAGGAACACAGTAAGGTGGAGTTTACTATCGAGGAAGGACTTGAGATTGAAGTCCTTTAAGTCGAATGGATTGCGGAAAAGGGGGTGATTTGGATTGTGGAAAATAAAAGAAAATAACTACAACTACTCGTATGCAATGCCGCTATGCAATGCTTCGCCAGGCGGGATGGAAGACTACGTAGGCCTTGAACGCACTACTTCGCAAGGGCGGATGGACGAGTAGGCAAGCAGAATCAAACTGTGCAGGCCTTGAGCGCGCTGCTTCGTTAGGCAAATGGATTACACGGGCCGCTATGCCACGCTTCGCTAGGCGGATGGACGAGTAGGCTTGCGGATGGAGTGGGTCACACCGGCGGAATGGTTTTGAGGGCCGTTAGCACCACTTGACTAGGCGAATGGAGTGGTGGATGAAGTGGTGGATGGAGAATGGATGGGGGCGCACCTCATACACACATATGAACAATATGAACTCATAAACATGAATTAAACATTACAAAGCAAGATTCATAGTGCACATCATCAAAATGTAGAGAAATCTAGCATTTACAACAATCAATACAAAGAAAGAGAAAGCAAGAAATCGGCCCAATCCGAAGCCTTGTCGAAGATTCACGGTTGGAATCACAGGGTTGTCAATCCGCGTCCAAGCTCGGTCCTCAACTGCGTCCAGGGTAGAGAAGGCTTTCACTACCTTCCGATGGCTTGTCTTCTTCGTGTCACGATCCAGCCGCACGATCAAGATTTCTTCACCTTTGATAATGGTGGATGTAGGGCTAGATCCCTCTACTTGGAGCTTGAGGATGATGGAGGCGGCCAAAAGGGGTGGAGAACCTGCGGAAAGGGCGAAAACGGTGGACTGGGCGGAGCTGTTCGGACTCCCGAAAACCTAAAAATCGCAGCTTAAATAGAAGGAGTGCAGAATTTTTTTCATGCACAACCATGCATTTTAGAAACGCACGACCGTGCGTGAACAAAATAAAACATAATTTTGTAGACAAAAAAGGAGATCGTGCGATTTTACTCGTGCACGGTCAAAATAAACAGTGCGTAAAAACGCACGACCAAATTCAGAATGCTACTTTGGGCCATAGATGAGAGCGCACGATCGCAGCTGACCGTGCGTCAAGAAAATGCATGACCGTGCGATTCATGCAGACATGAAATCTGGCTAAAATGGATGTTCTACCCACCTGCACAGCACCAAACAGCAATCACACAGCTGGGAATACCTTCCAGCTCAATACAAATATAGAAAAAGGGTTGGGGAGCACCATGTGCTTACCCCCAACAAACATAAGCGCAATTGCACACCAAAACAGGACCAAAGAGTGCACTTTGTGAAGAAATGTGTTCAAGTGAAATATAAGCAATAAAGGACTAAAAGTGAAGTGCATATGCATGAAAATAAGCTCAGATGAGTCCAAATATGTGTATATAAATGGGACTCATCACACCCCCAGACTTACCTGTTTGCGCGTCCCGAGCAAACAAATCCGGCGGAGTAGGAAAAACATAGCTAGCCAAAAAATTACAAACATGGAATAGAATGCGAAGTTGCATACTTGTGTGCATAGAAGTTCATTAGAAGTAGTTTCTACATATGCTAGCTAATTTATAAAAGTGTAAATGCGTAAAAGGAAATTTATTTTTACTCAAAAATGGAATGTTGGTTAATCGCGAGGTCATACATAGTACGAAAGTAAGCAAGACGCGAAGGGGAGTGTTACCCAAGACTGGAACTCAAAATTATCTCCGTTGAAATTCATCAACGTCGAGAACCATAAGCTTGCCCTGTCACACTCTCTCCATGACGCTAGTGAACTCACAAGGTGAATCAATAGGAATTTTTTGGTTAATACGAGGCTTAGGTTATGGTTTGGAATGCAAAGATAAATGTGAAGGCTAAACGCAACCCAAATGAGCATACAAAAGTGCTAAATCATAGCAGCCCCAATAATACACGTGTAACATACCCCCAGACTTGACTTTGAAACTGGGTGTGCACATGACCTACTCCAATTGATAGAACTATATGTTTCAATTAAAACGCTAGGGATATATTTTTTTCTTTGCTTTTCTTTTTCTTTCTCTTTTTTTTTTAATTCCCAAATCTATTCGCAAAAATCTCAGCATATAGAAATTTTTAAGAAATCCACATCAACACTAAAATTTCTCGTCGCCGCACCACATTGGCAAATTATAATTCGATAATGCTTTTGGCTTATTTTTGGTTGCGATAATGGGATTAGCTTTTAGGCCTTGGTGAAGTATGGTGGAGCTGAACCAAAAGGTTGGGTAGGCACAAAATAGGCTAGCAACGGTTAGCACATAGGAATGGTAGAACAAAGCTCAAGCTTGCCAAATAGATGGCCTACGTCACGCTCAACTTGCAAATCATTCGCACCCATGCTTCGAGAGTCGCTTGGGTCAAGTTCTTAGCCCCCAAGAAAGGTAATCCTTCCTCCCGACTCGAGCAACACGAACCTCGTATTCTCCTACACAGAATAGCACGCTACCACTAGATTCAACCACATTCACCATTTTGAGTAAAATAAATTAAAATCTACGCAAATCTTCTAATTATAAATTAGAAGCATAAATAAAAACTAATTCTACTCAAAGTCCTAAGCAAAACACGAGTACTCAACTAGAGCACTGCAGGAGTCAACATTCCACTCCATCTTGCAATTATTTTGGCTAATACAGCAATTCCTACATCACAACCAAGAATTGAATATACAGGAGTATGCAAACAAGCGAGTGCGCGCTCATGCGGGTGAAATAGTGTGTGAAGCAAATAAATAAAACATTTTAAGTAAAAGCTTCTAGTATGCAGTGCAATAGTGCACGTGAGTGGGCACAAAAAATGACTCTCCCCTAGACTTAAACTAAACAAACCACATAATGCAAAACACGAAAATTGAAAATAGAGCAAGGGGAAGAGAGTACCCAATGCTCAGCAAGTGAGCATACCAGAAGACACAAGTAAATCCAGGGCAAAAATGCCATACAAAGAATCGCAACCGCCGCCTTCCAAAAGAAAAGTACCTGTAGGGGTGAGCTCCGCAAAAAAAAAGAACAAGACAAACTAAAATAAAATTCAGCTAACTAAACAGGATTGAATAAAATGAAATGCATGAAAAGTTAGATAAATACTGGGGTTATTGTCCTCCCAGCACGACTTATTCAAATTTAAAACAGTTCTAGCTAATGGGTCTATGAAAAGAAAAGTGCACAGGTAACTATTCTAATATCCGTGTCGGTAACGGGTACCGATACGGCGATAAAATAGTTACCGCTCTACCTAAATAATAATACCTGCTCCTCGCAGGTAGAAGGAAGAGAATGTAAGAAGAGGAGGAATCCTCACTCTTCTCACCAAAAATATCCTTGCCCAGCAAGGTGTCGTCTTCAGGGAGGCGGCAGGAAGAGAAGGCAATAAATGAGGCTTCCTATATGGAGGAGGGGTCAACCTCCTCACATGAGAGGATACTGATGTAGGCCGACCAAATCGATCCTACACGGACAACGCAACAATGTCTCTCGCTACGTTCTACGCCCTCTTTACCACACGCTAACGAATCACAGCCGTTACAGTAAATTTTTATTTATTTTTCGCGCTAATGTACGGGTAGCCACACCGCACTTGGTTCAGAGAATGACTATAGGTCAAAATCCGCTCCGGTTAAAAGGAATAATATTGATTCCGACGAGCTTGGAGTTGTACCAAAACAGATCCACCAAAAATAAAACACGATTCGAAAATGGTAGGATCTATCCCAACTAGAAAAAAGAACGAGGATTGTCAATCCTCTCGAGAGTTATCGGAAAACCAAACGAAAACACAGGTCTATTTTAAAGCTACCGCGATAATTTAAAACTTCGAGAATCAACACAAAAATCGTCCACCACAAGACTATCTAAGAAAAGAAATCTCTTGAGTAGTAATTTTCGTTACCCCTCTCGGAAAAGTAGATCCGAGAGGTTGGATCCACAAGAAACGATCTCCTTCCTTTGAAAACCACGGGAAGCGCACCAACGATGAAGAACACGTCCGTCTTCTCCGCTTCACGCCGTAGAAGATCACCCAAGTCTATCCTTCTTGCAAGAGAGTTTTGGATCCGAGGATGAAGGGAGAAGTAGAGAGATGAAAGGTGGTGGATGAATAGTGAGGAGGAGAGAAGATGAAGGAAGGGAGAGGAGAGAGAGGGGGGCGGCTGAACCTTGGAAGGAAGAAGAAACCCTCAAGGGGGCGGCGGCAATGAGAGAGGAAGAGGAAGAGAGAGAGAGATACGGTTTGGGGGGGGAAGAATATTAGGCAAGAGGAGATTTCTCAATTAAGAGGAATTCAAATTTTATTCATTCAAAATATGACTTATTCTATTACATGGGGGGCCTATTTATAGCTTACAAAATTAAAACATACCAAAATAAACGATGACAACATACCAAAATAAACGTACAAGGCTACATGCAGCCCAACATAATAAAATAAATACTACACGCACCATTCATGAAATATGGTTCACACAATAACATGAAAACATGACATGATAATATTTAATTAATAATCATAATTGAATAATGATAATTATAATTAAATATTATAGGGATAATATTTAATTAATAATTATTATTAATGAATTATATTTATTAATTAATACTAGACGCACCATACAAGAAATATGGTTCACACAATAACATTAAAACATGACATGATAATATTTAATTAATAATCATAATTGAATAATGATAATTATAATTAAATATTATAGGGATAATATTTAATTAATAATTATTATTAATTAATTATATTTATTAATTAGATTATTATTGTGCCGCGGGTGGAGGTTGTAGCGGCGTTGGCGTTGCAATTGCTGTCGTCATCATGTTGAGGGTCATCGTCTCCATCAATCCTCCCCGATGAGTGGCATAGGAGAGGAAAATAGACGAAGGTAGCCTCCATCGGTAGTACGTCCGGCTTGAACCTCCAATGGATCGTGTGTCAATTAAGAAATTGAAAAAACCTCGCTTTGATACCAAATTGATGTAGGCCGACCAAATCGATCCTACACGGACAACGCAACAATGTCTCTCGCTACGTTCTACGCCCTCTTTACCACACGCTAACGAATCGCAGCCGTTACAATTATTTTTATTTATTTTTTGCGCTAACGTACGGGTAGCCTCACCGCACTTGGTTCAGAGAATGACTATACGTCAAAATCCGCTCCGGCTAAAAGGAATAATATTGATTCCGACGAGCTTAGAGTTGTACCAAAACAGATCCACCAAAAATAAAACACGATTCGAAAATGGTAGGATCTATCCCAACTAGAAAAAAGAACGAGGATCGCCAATCCTCTCGAGAGTTATCGGAAAACCAAACGAAAACACAGATCTATTTTAAAGCTACCATGATAATTTAAAACTTCGAGAATCAACGCAAAAATCGTCCACCACAAGACTATCTAAGAAAAGAAATCTCTTGAGTAGTAATTTTTGTTACCCCTCTCAGAAAAGTAGATCCGAGATGTTGGATCCACAAGAAACGATCGCCTTCCTTTGAAAACCACGGGAAGCGCACCAACGATGAAGAACACGTCCGTCTTCTCCGCTTCACGCCGTAGAAGATCACCTAAGTCTATCCTTCTTGCAAGAGAGTTTTGGATCCGAGGATGAAGGGAGAAGTAGAGAGATGAAAGGTGGTGGATGAATAGTGAGGAGGAGAGAAGATGAAGGAAGGGAGAGGAGAGAGAGGGGGGCGGCCGAACCTTGGAAGGAAGAAGAAACCCTCAAGGGAGGCGGCAGCAATGAGAGAGGAAGAGGAAGAGAGAGAGAGAGATACGGTTTGGGGGGAAGAATATTAGGCAAGAGGAGATTTCTCAATTAAGAGGAATTCAAATTTTATTCATTCATAATATGACTTATTCTATTACATGGGGGCCTATTTATAGGCTTACAAAATTAAAACATACCAAAATAAACGATGACAACATACCAAAATAAACGTACAAGGCTACATGCAGCCCAACATAATAAAATAAATACTAGACGCACCATACATGAAATATGGTTCACACAATAACATGAAAACATGACATGATAATATTTAATTAATAATCATAATTGAATAATGATAATTATAATTAAATATTATAGGGATAATATTTAATTAATAATTATTATTGATTAATTATATTTATTAATTAATACTAGACGCACCATACATGAAATATGGTTCACACAATAACATTAAAACATGACATGATAATATTTAATTAATAATCATAATTGAATAATGATAATTATAATTAAATATTATAGGGATAATATTTAATTAATAATAATTATTAATTAATTATATTTATTAATTAGATTATTATTGTGCTGCGGGAGGAGGTTGTAGCGGCGTTGGCGTTGCAGTTGCTGTCGCCGTCATGTTGAGAGTCATCGTCTCCATCAGATACACTCATCATTGACTTGAGCAAAATACTCCAAGTCCTCCTGTAGTACCTGTGGAGGCTCAACCTGCATAGGCTCAGATAAAGAAGAAGGGGGGGGGGGGTAGGAAAGAAAAGAGAAGAATAACATAAATGATTTAAAATTGGGGGAGTGGTCCCGGTCTCACTCCCAAGAGGTTGGGGAAGTAAAATAATGTCGGCATCATCGACAATGCTGCAGGGCTCAGTAGGATCATCAGTGACCTTCTCCATGATTTGAACTTCCTCCACCGGTGCTGAGGTAGAATCCGCGTCACCTTGGAAAATATCCTCCTCAATAGGAATAGGCACAACACATAAATCACCTGCCTTATCCTGCGAAACATCCTCAATAATGTCGTCAAAGATAAATGTAGTAGAATGCACAATAGGGGGAGGAATAGTGCTTGGATAAAAGTCAAGCACCAATTCCTCACAAAGAATCGAATCCATACATGGTGATATATGCACAGGGGAGATGGGCTCAGCCATGTCAGAGCCTAGATCGGCCACAACTCTGATGAGCGTGTCTGCATCATTCCCTTCAAAACTTGAAGGTGATACATCAACGTAATCAGAGGTGGAAGGTGTGCTGCCAGAGTTAGGATTCGGGACGATCCAGATATCCGGCTCGTCATCCTCATCTAATTGGCGAAGAAATGCAACACAATCCTTCAAGGCATGATCCATGCTCCGACAAAACAAGCACTATTTTGCATTTTTCTTCGGATCAAATTGGACCAGAGATGAATGCAAAAAGGGCACGTGCGAAAGGAAGAGTAGCCATAGGACTTATGCGCACCAGATGGAGTACTAGACGAAGTCGGTGCTCCATATACAGGTCCTTGAGTGCTAGGGCTATTATCTCCCTTTGGACATCTATCACTAGCATGTGATATATCTCCGCACAAATGGCAACGAATATTAAATGAAGCCCACATTGTGTGAAGATAACAAGATTCAAACGAAAAATACTATTGTGCAAAATACTACACCCAACAATAATTTACTAAGGCAACATAATATAAAATAAGAAAAAGGAATAACAAGAACTGAAATAAAATAAAGGTTGCAATTTACAAATGGAAGTACTTCTATCTTATAGCTCTCCCTCTCCAGAAAACTCACACGTCTATGTTCCCCGGCAACGACGCCAAAAACTTGATGCGCAAATCTAGCACAATGCTATAAACGGTAGCAAGACTGCGACACAAAACGATAGTGTACCGATCGTTCAAGTAATATAAAATGTGGGAGTGAATCCCCAAGTATCAATCTCGAAGGAACACAGTAAGGTGGAGTTTACTATCGAGGAAGGACTTGAGATTGAAGTCCTTTAAGTTGAATGTATTGCAGAAAAGGGGGGTGATTTGGATTGTGGAAAATAAAAGAAAATAACTACAACTACTCCTATGCAATGTCGCTATGCAATGCTTCGCCAGGCGGGATGGAAGACAACGTAGGCCTTTAACGCATTACATCGCAAGGGCAGATGGATGAGTAGGCAAGCGGAATCGAACTGTGCAAGCCTTGAGCGCACTGCTTCGTTAGGCGAATGGATTACACGGGCCGCTATGCCACGCTTTGCTAGTCGGATGGACGAGTAGGCTCGCGGATGTAGTGGGTCACACCGGCGGAATGGTTTTGAGGGTCATTAGCACCTCTTGACTAGGCGAATGGAGTGGTGGATGGAGAATGGATGGGGGCGCACCTCATACACACATATGAATAATATGAATTCATAAACATGAGTTGAACAATACAAAGCAAGATTCATAGTACACATCATCAAAATGTAGAGAAACCTAGCATTTACAACAATCAATACAAAAAAAGAGAAAGCAAGGAATCGACCCAATCCGAAGCCTTGTCGAAGATTCACGGTTGGAATCGCAGGGTTGTCAATCTGCGTCCAAGCTCGGTCCTCAACTGCTTCCGGGGTAGAGAAGGCTGTCACTACCTTCCAATGGCCCGTCTTCTTCGTGTCACGATCCGGCCGTACGACCAAGCTTTCTTCTCCTTGTATAATGGTGGATGTAGGGCTAGATCCCTCTCCTTGGAGCTTGAGGATGATGGAGGCGGCCAAAAGGGGCGGAGAACCTGCGGAAAGGGCAAAAATGGCGGACTGGGCGGAGCTGTTCGGTCTCCCGAAAACCTAAAAATCGCAGCTTAAATAGAAGGAGTGCAGAATTTTGTTCATGCACAACCGTGCATTTTAGAAACGCACGACCGTGCGTGAACAAAATAAAACATAATTTTGTAGACAAAAAAGGAGATCGTGCGATTTTACTCATGCACAGTCAAAACAGACCGTGCGTAAAAATGCATGACCAAATTCAGAATGCTACTTTGGGCCATAGATGAGAGTGCACGATCGCAGCCGACCGTGCGTCAAGAAAACGCACGACCGTGCGATTCATGCAGACATGAAATCTGGGCAAAATGGATGTTCTACCCACCTGCACAGCACCAAACAACAATCACACAGCTGGAAATACCCTTCCAGCTCAATCCAAATACATAAAAAGGGTTGGGGAGAACCATGTGCTTACCCCCAACAAACATAAGCGCAATTGCACACCAAAACGGGACCAAAGAGTGCACTTTGTGAAGAAATGTGTTCAAGTGAAATATAAGCAATAAAGGACTAAGAGTGAAGTGCATATGCATGAAAATAAGCCAAGATGAGTCCAAATATGTGTATATAAATGGGACTCATCACACCCTCAGACTTACCTGTTTGCGCGTCCCGAGCAAACAAATCCGGCGGAGTAGGAAAAGCATAGCTAGCCAAAAAATTGAAAACATGGAATAGAATGCGAAGTTGCATACTTGTGTGCATAGAAGGTCATTAGAAGAAGTTTCTACATATGCTAGCTAATTTATAAAAGTGTAAATGCGTAAAAAGAAATTTATTTTTACTCAAAAATGGAATGTTGGTGAATCGCGAGGTCACACGTAGTACGAAAGTAAGCAAGACGCGAAGGGGAATGTTACCCAAGACCGGAACACAGAATTATCTCCGTTGAAATCCATCAACGTCGAGAACCATAAGCTTGCCCTGTCACACTCTCTCCACGGTGCTAGTGAACTCACAAGATGAATTAATAGGACTTTTTTGGTTAATAAGAGGCTTAGGTTACGGTTTGGAATGCAAAGATAAATGTGAAGGCTAAACGCAACCCAAATGAGCATACAAAAGTGCTAAATCATAGCAGCCCCAACAATACACGTGTAACACACCCCCAGACTTGAGTTTGAAATCGGGTGTGCACACAGCCTACTCCAATTGAGAGAACTATATGTTTCAATTAAAACGCTAGGGATATTTTTTTTTCTTTGCTTTTCTTTTTCTTTCTCTTTTTTTTTAATCCCCAAATCTATTCGCAAAAATCTCAGCATATAGAAATTTTTAAGAAATCCACATCAACACTAAAATTTCTCATCGCCGCACCACATTGGCAAATTATAATTCGATAATGCTTTTGGCTTATTTTTGGTTGCGATAATGGGATTAGCTTTTAGGCCTTGGTGAAGTATGGTGGAACTGAACCAAAAGGTCGGGTAGGCACAAAATAGGCTAGCAACAGTTAGCACATAGGAATGGTAGAACAAAGCTCAAGCTTGCCAAATAGATGGCCTACGTCACGCTCAACTTGCAAAATCATTCACTCCCATTATTTAAGAGTCGCTTGGGGCAAGTTCTTAGCCCCCAAGAAAGGTAATCCTTTCTCCCGACTCGAGCAACACGAACCTCGTGCTCGCCTACACACAATACCATGCTACCACTAGATTCAACCACATTCTCCATTTTGAGTAAAATAAAATAAAATCTACGCAAATCTACTAATTATAAATTAGAAGCATAAATAAAAACTAATTCTACTCAAAGTCCTAATCAAAACACGAGTACTCCACTAGAGCACTGCAGGAGTCAACATTCCACTCCATCTTGCAATTATTTTGGCTAATACAGCAATTCCTACATCACAGCTAAGAATTGAATATACAGGAGTATGCAAACAAGCAAGTGGGCGCTCATGCAGGTGAAATGGTGTGTGAAGCAAATAAATAAAAAATTTTAAGTAAAAACTTCTAGTATGCAGTGCAATAGTGCACGTGAGTGGGCACAAAAAATGACTCTCCCCCAGACTTAAACTAAACAAACCACATAATGCATAACACGAAAATTGAAAATAGAGCTAGGGGAAGAGAGTACCCATTGCTCAACAAGTGAGAATATCAGAAGACACAAGTAAATCCAGGGCAAAGATGCCCTACAAAGAATCGCAACCACCGCCTTCCAAAAGGAAAGTACCTGCAGGGGTGAGCTCCGCAATAACAAAAGAACAAGACAAACTAAAATAAAATACAGCTAACTAAATAGGATTGAATAAAATGAAATGCATGAAAAGTAAGATAAATACTGAGGTTATTGTCCTCCCAGCACGACTTATTCAAATTTAAAACAGTTCTAGCTAATGGGTCTATGAAAAGAAAAGTGCACAGGTAACTGTTCTAATATCCGTATCGGTAACGGGTACCGATACGGCGATAAAACAGTTACCCCTCTACCTAAATAATAATACCTGCTCCTCGCAGGTAGAGGGAAGAGAATGTAAGAAGGGGGAGGAATCCTCACTCTTCTCACCAAAAATATTCTTGCCCAGCAAGGTGTCGTCTTCAGGGAGGCGGCAGGAAGAGAAGGCAATAAATGAGGCTTCCTCTATGGAGGAGGGGTCAACCTCCTCACATGAGAGGATACACTCATCATTGAATTGAGCAAAATGCTCCAAGTCCTCCTGGAGTACCTGTGGAGGCTCAACCTGTATAGGCTCGGATAAAGAAGAAGGGGGTTAGGAAAGAAAAGAGAAGAATAACATAAATGATCTAAAATTGGGGAAGTGGTCCCGGTCTCACTCCCAAGAGGTTGGGGAAGTAAAATAATGTCGGCATCATCGACAATGCTGCAGGGCTCAGTAGGATCATCAGTGACCTCCTCCATGATTTGAACTTCCTCCACCGGTGCTGAGGTAGAATCCTCGTCACCTTGGAAAATATCCTCCTCATTAGGAATAGGCACAATACATAAATCACCTGCCTTATCTTGCGAAACATCCTCAATAATTTCGTCATAGATAAATGTAGTAGAATGCACAATAGGGGGAGGAATAGTGCTTGGATAAAAGTCAAGCATCGATTCCTCACAAAGAATCGAATCCATACATGGTGATATATGCACAGGGGAGATGGGCTCGGCCATGTCAGAGCCTAGATCGGCCACAACTCTGATGAGCGTGTCTGCATCATTCCCTTCAAAATTTGAAGGTGATACATCAACGTAATCAGAGGTGGAAGGTGTGCTTCCAGAGTTAGGATTCAGGACGATCCGGATATCCGGCTCGTCATCCTCATCCAATTGGCGAAGAAATGCAACACAATCCTTCAAGGCATGATCCATGCTCCGACAAAACAAGCACTGTTTTGCATTTTTCTTCGGCTCAAATTGGACCGGAGATGAATGCAAAAAGGGCATGTGCGGAGCGGAAGAGTAGCCATAGGACATACGTGCACCATATGGAGTACCAGACGAAGTTGGTGCTCCATATACAGGGCCTTGAGTGCTAGGGCTATTATCTCCCTTTGGACATCTATCACTAGCATGTGATATATCTCCGCAGAAATGGCAACGAATATTAAATGAAGCCCACATTGTGTGAAGATAACAAGATTCAAAAGAAAAATACTATTGTGCAAAATACTACACCCAACAATAATTTACTAAGGCAACCTAAAATAAAACAAGAAAAAGGAATAACAAGAACTGAAATAAAATAAAGGGTGCAATTTACAAATGGAAGAACTTCTATCTCACAGCTCTGCCTCTCCGGAAACCTCACACGTCTGTGTTCCCCGGCAACGGCACCAAAAACTTGATGCGCAAATCTAGCACAATGCTATATGCGGTAGCAAGACTGCGGCACGAAACGGTAGTGTACCGATCGTTCAAGTAATATAAAATGTGGGAGTGAATCCCCAAGTATCGATCTCGAAGGAATACAGTAAGGTGGAGTTTACTATCGAGGAAGGACTTAAGATTGAAGTCCTTTAAGTCGAATGTATTGCGGAAAAGGGGGTGATTTGGATTGTGGAAAATAAAAGAAAATAACTACAACTACTCCTATGCAATGTTGCTATGCCTTGCTTCGCCAGGCGGGATGGAACACTACGTAGGGCTTTAACGCATTTCTTCACAAGGGCGGATGGATGAGTAGGCAAGCGGAATCAAATTGTGCAGGCCTTGAGCGCACTGCTTCGTTAGGCGAATGGATTACACGGGCATCTATGACACACTTTGCTTGGCGGATGGACGAGTAGGCTTGCGGATGGAGTGGGTCACACCGGCGGAATGGTTTTGAGGGTCGTTAGCACCTCTTGACTAGGTGAATGGAGTGGTGGATGAAGTGGTGGATGGAGAATGGATGGGGGCGCACCTCATACACATATATGAATAATATGAATTCATAAACATGAATTGAACATTACAAAGCAAGATTCATAGTACACATCATCAAAATGTAGAGAAATCTAGCATTTACAACAATAAATACAAAGAAAGAGAAAGCAAGGAATCGACCCAATCCGAAGCCTTGTCGAAGATTCACGGTTGGAATCGCAGGGTTGTCAATCCGTGTCTAAGCTCGGTCCTCAACTGCGTCTGGGGTAGAGAAGGCTGTCACTACCTTCCAATTGCCCGTCTTCTTCGTGTCACGATCCGGCCGCATGACCAAGCTTTCTTCTCCTTGGATAATGGTGGATGTAGGGCTAGATCCCACTCCTTGGAGCTTGAGGATGATGGAGGCGGCCAAAAGGGGCGGAGAACCTACGGAAAGGGCGAAAATGACGGACTGGGCGGAGCTGTTCGGACTCCCGAAAACCTAAAAATCACAGCTTAAATAGAAGGAGTGCAGAATTTTGTTCATGCATGACCGTGCGTTTTAGAAACGCACGACCGTGCGTGAACAAAATAAAACATAATTTTTTAGACAAAAAAGGAGATCGTGCGATTTTACTCATGCACGGTCAAAACAGACCGTGCGTAAAAACGCACGACCAAATTCAGAATGCTACTTTAGGCCTAGATGAGAGCGCACAATCGCAGCCGACCGTGCGTCAAGAAAACGCACGACTGTGCGATTCATGCAGACATGAAATCTGGGCAAATGGATGTTCTACCCACCTGCACAGCACCAAACAGCAATCACACAGCTGGGAATACCCGTCCAGCTTAATCCAAATACAGAAAAAAGGTTGGGGAGAATCACGTGCTTACCCCCAACAAACATAAGCGCAATTGCACACCAAAATGGGACCAAAGAGTGCACTTTGTGAAGAAATGTGTTCAAGTGAAATATAAGCAATAATGGACTAAAAGTGTAGTGCATTGATGGGGCAAAACTATGCTTGCAAACGACAACGACAAGTGTACCGTATCGAATGTAGTATAGGTTATTAAAACAAGGTCGTATTAGACTCGGGGCGGCTGATTATTCTTACTTCGGAAAATCTCTATTATTTTATCTAAAGAAACTTGGGTTGGTTGGTTGCAAGAAAGAGAAATAATTTGTTAAAACTATGATTAAAAGGATTAGCACTCAACCTTGAATCACCTTGGAAAAATAAATAAATAAAGAAATAAAACTTCTAATCCTCTTTACAAGAAATGCTTGACCGTGGAGGTTCCCGATTTGTAAACGTACCTCTCTCAAGGATACACTTAACTGAGTTTAGGTTGATCAATCGAACTCTCGTTCTAGAATCGAAACCCCTAAAACTCGTCTTATCGAAGTGAACCCCTCTATTGGATATAACTCCAATCCGGGAGATTTATGTCGTCCTCTCTCGAGGAGTGCATTCAAATCTCTTTATCCTTGAAATGATCGATTCGAACTCAAAACCTCTCGATTATTAGACTACGAAAACAAGAATGAGATTATATATCGATAATATAATCTCAATGAATATAAATTCAAGGATAAATCTTAAAAGATCTAAATAAGAGAAAAAGAAGTTCTAAACTAAATTATGAATCATATTTTCCTTGGATCATCTCGGCCGAGTACTAATGAAATTTAGCTACTCATGGAGATGGAGGAATTGAAAGCAATAAAAGAGTGCATAATGGAAAAGAGAATAGAATACTAGAAAAGAGAACTAATTTTATTGATTTGCAAAAGAAATTACAACTAGGAATTAAAAGCTACAAACCTGAAATGAAAGTGCATGCTAAGGAAGAAGATTACAAGCTTATGAATGACAAAAACAGTGCAAGAAAATAAACTAGAACTCCCCAAATTCGTCCCTGAACATCTGGAAAAACTCCCTTTAAATAGGCAGAATTTTGGTGTTACACTCCCTTGGTCACGCCCGTGACCAGGGCGTGTCGGGGGCGTGATCGGCTGGGTGCAGGAAGGGCGGCGTCTGGCTTCAATGCAGGAGTTTTGGACGCATCACGCCCTAGGTCATGTCCGTGACCTGGGGTGTGTAATCTTTAAAACTCGCTGTTGGCGGGAAGCTTCAGCAGGAAATTGGTGCGGGAAGAGTCACGCCCGTGTGCTGGATGTCACGCCTCAAATGTCACGCCCGTGAACTGATGTCACTCCCGTGACCCAGGGGCGTGTAATTTTAATTGACATGGCTGCTGGCTCTGGATGCTCGTGGCAGGTCGCGGCCCTGGTATTGGGTCACGGCTTTGGTCACGCCCGTGACCTGGGGGATGTACTTGGCGAATTCTTCACGGAACGTCCCCGGAGTGGCAGAAACAGGTCTGGAATACTTCGTAGGTTAGACGCCCATGGGTCACGCCCGTGACCTGGGGCGTGTAATTTAACTTTTTGCTCGAAACAGCCCAGAAAATCTGAAAACACAAAATAAACTTAAGTTAGCTTATGAAATAAAGAATGGAAGGATTTATATGATAAAATTCCTATAAATAACATAATTTTATATTAAAAACATAATAAACCTAAACTAAAAGATGAGTAAATAAATTACTCATCATGCATATGCATGAAAATAAGCCGAGATGAGTCCAAATATGTGTATATAAATGGGACTCATCACACCCCCAGACTTACCTGTTTGCGCGTCCCGAGCAAACAAATCCGGCGGAGTAGGAAAAGCATAACTAGCCAAAAAATTGAAAACATGGAATATAATGTGAAGTTGCATACTTTTGTGCATAGAAGTTCATTAGAAGAAGTTTCTACATATGCTAACTAATTTATAAAAGTGTAAATGCGTAAAAAGAAATTTATTTTTACTCAGAAATGGAATGTTGGTGAATCGTGAGGTCACACATAGTACGAAAGTAAGCAAGACGCGAAGGGGAAGGTTACCCAAGACCGGAACTCGGAATTATCTCCGTTGAAATCCATCAACGTCGAGAACCATAAGCTTGCCCTGTCACACTCTCTCCAAGGCACTAGTGAACTCACAAGAAGAATTAATAGGACTTTTTGGTTAATACGAGGCTTAGGTTACAGTTTGGAATGCAAAGATAAATGTGAAGGCTAAACGCAACCCAAATGAGCATACAAAAGTGCTAAATCATAGCAGCCCCAACAATACATGTGTAACACACCCCCAGACTTGACTTTGAAACCGGGTGTGCACACGGCCTACTCCAATCGATAGAACTATATGTTTCAATTAAAACGCTAGGGATATATTTTTTTCTTTGCTTTTCTTTTTCTTTCTCTTTTTTTTTAATCCCCAAATCTATTCGCCAAAATCTCAGCATATAGAAATTTTTAAGAAATCCACATCAACACTAAAATTTCTCATCGGTGCACCACATTGGCAAATTATAATTCGATAATGCTTTTGGCTTATTTTTGGTTGCGATAATGGGATTAGATTTTAGGCCTTGGTGAAGTATAGTGGAGCTGAACCAAAAGGTCGGGTAGGCACAAAATAGGCTAGCAACGGTTAGCACATAGGAATGGTAGAGCAAAGCTCAATCTTGCCAAATAGATGGCCTACGTCACGCTCAACTTGCAAATCATTCGCACCCATGCTTCGAGAGTCGCTTGGTGCAACTTCTTAGCCCCCAAGAAAGGTAATCCTTCCTCCCGACTCGAGCAACACGAACCTTGTGCTCGCCTACACACAATACCACGCTACCACTAGATTCAACCACATTCACCATTTTGAGTAAAATAAATTAAAATATACGCAAATCTACTAATTATAAATTAGAAGCATAAATAAAAACTAATTCTACTCAAAGTCCTAAGCAAAACACGAGTGCTCAACTAGAGTACTGCAGGAGTCAACATTCCACTCCATCTTGCAATTATTTTGGCTAATACAGCAATTCCTACATCACAACTAAGAATTGAATATACAGGAGTATGAAAACAAGCAAGTGGGCGCTCATGCAGGTGAAATGGTGTGTGAAGCAAATAAATAAAACATTTTAAGTAAAATCTTCTAGTATGCAGTGCAATAGTGCACGTGAGTGGGCACAAAAAATGACTCTCCCCAAGACTTAAACTAAACAAACCACATAATGCATAACACGAAAATCGAAAATAGAGCTAGGGGAAGAGAGTACCCAATGCTCAGCAAGTGAGCATACCAGAAGACACATGTAAATCTAGGTCAAAGAAGCCCTACAAAGAATCGCAACCGCCGCCTTCCAAAAGGAAAGTACCTGTAGGGGTGAGCTCCGCAATAACAAAAGAACAAGACAAACTAAATTAAAATACAGCTAACTAAACATGATTGAATAAAATGAAATGCATGAAAAGTAAGATAAATATTGGGGTTATTGTCCTCCCAGCACGACTTATTCAAATTTAAAACAGTTCTAGCTAATGGGTCTATGAAAAGAAAAGTGCACAGGTAACTGTTTAATATCCGTGTCGGTAACGGGTACCGATACGGCGATAAAATAGCTACCCCTCTACCTAAATAATAATACCTGCTCCTCGCAGGTAGAGGGAGAGAATGTAAGAAGGGGGACGAATCCTCACTCTTCTCACAAAAAATATTCTTGCCCATCAAGGTGTCATCTTTAGGGAGGCGGCAGGAAGAGAAGGCAATAAATGAGGCTTCCTCTATGGAGGAGGGGTCAACCTCCTCACATGAGAGGATACACTCATCATTGAATTGAGCTAAATGCTCCAAGTCCTCTTGGAGTACTTGTGGAGGCTCAACCTGTATAGGCTCAGATAAAGAAGAAGGGGGGTTAGGAAAGAAAAGAGAAGAATAACATAAATGATCTAAAATTGGGGAAGTGGTCCCGGTCTCACTCCCAAGAGGTTGGGGAAGTAAAATAATGTCGGCATCATCGATAATGCTGCAGGGCTCAGTAGGATCATCAGTGACCTCCTCCACGATTTGGACTTCCTCCACCGGTGCTGAGGTAGAATCCTCGTCACCTTGGAAAATATCCTCCTCATTAGGAATAGGCACAACACATAAATCACCTACCTTATCCTGTGAAACATCCTCAATAATGTCGTCAGAGACAAATGTAGTAGAATGCACAATAGGGGGAGGAATAGTGCTTGGATAAAAGTCAAGCACCGATTCCTCACAAAGAATCAAATCCATACATGGTGATATATGCACAGGGGAGATGGGCTCAGCCATGTCAGAGCCTAGATCGGCCACAACTCTGATGAGCGTGTCTGCATCATTCCCTTCAACACTTGAAGGTGATACACGGGCCGCTATGTACGCTTCGCTTGGCGGATGGACGAGTAGGCTTGCGGATGGAGTGGGTCACACTGGCGGAATGGTTTTGAGGGTCGTTAGCACCTCTTGACTAGGCTAATGGAGTGGTGGATGAAGTGGTGGATGGAGAATGGATGGGGGCACACCTCATACACACATATGAATAATATGAACTCATAAACATGAATTAAACATTACAAAGCAAGATTCATAGTGCACATCATCAAAAGGTAGAGAAATCTAGCATTTACAACAATCAATACAAAAAAAGAGAAAGCAAGGAATCGACCCAATCCGAAGCCTTGTCGAAGATTCACGGTTGGAATCACAGGGTAGTCAATCTGCGTCCAAGCTCGGTCCTCAACTACGTCCGGGGTAGAGAAGGCTGTCACTACCTTCCAATGGCCCGTCTTCTTTGTGTCACGATCCAGCCGCATGACCAAGCTTTCTTCTCCTTGGATAATGGTGGATGTAGGGCTAGATCCATCTCCTTGGAGCTTGAGGATGATGGAGGCGGCCAAAAGAGGCGGAGAACCTGCAGAAAGGGCGAAATTGGCGGACTGGCCAGAGCTGTTTGGACTCCCAAAAACCAAAAAATCGCAGCTTAAATAGAAGGAGTGCAGAATTTTGTTCATGCACGACCGTGCATTTCATAAACGCACGACCGTGCGTGAACAAAATAAAACATAATTTTTTATACAAAAAAGGAGATCGTTCGATTTTACTCATGCACGGTCAAAACAGACCGTGCATAAAAACGCACGACCAAATTCAGAATGCTACTTTGGGCCATAGATGAGAGCACACGATCGCAGCCGACCGTTCATCAAAAAAATGCACGACTGTGTGATTCATGCAGACATGAAATCTGGGCTAAATGGATGTTCTACCCACCTGCACAGCACCAAACAGCAATTACACAGCTGGGAATACCCTTCCAGCTCAATCCAAATATAGAAAACACCAAAACGGGACCAAAGAGTGCACTTTGTGAAGAAATATGTTCAAGTAAAATATAAGCAATAAAGGACTAAAACTGAAGTGCATATGCATGAAAATAAGCCCAGATGAGTCCAAATATGTGTATATAAATGGGACTCATCAGAAACTCATTCCCTTCACCCCTTAAGCCCTTTTATAGAGCCAATCCTGGAAGGGGAAGAGATGAAGCTTGGGATTCCTCCATTAACACCATTCATGGTGAAAATTTCGGCCATCCCCAAAGGTCACAAAATTCACCCTCCTTAAAAGTTGGAAATCCTCTTAATTTTCCTCTAAGTGATATGGGGAATGAATCCCCATCAATTGGGAGGACTTTTGGGCTCCCTTGGCCATGAATTTGGCCACGAAAATGAATCCCGTCCGCCTCCCATCGATTGCGCTACCGCCGGCGCTAGTGCTAGCGCCAGCGCTAGCATCTCGAAGGCGTAATGCTCGCCGGTTTGGCAGCCACTGCCAATGTTAGTGATAGCGCGCTGTGCTGGCGATGGCGCATGCGCTAGCATCTCGACGGTGTACAGTTCGCCTCAGCGGTTTGGTATTCGTCTCAGTGGTTTGGTGTTCGTCTCAGCGGTTTGGTGTTCATCTCAGCGGTTCATCGAGACAACTGCTAGAGCTAGCGCTAGTGTCTCGACGTCAAATACTCTTCACGACAGCATGGAGCTCCTCTCGACGGTCCGGTTAAACCACCACTAACGCCACCGCTTGCAGTGGTGCTAGCGTCGCATTCATTACACCCCTTTTTTTCTACGGTTGGATAATTGGCGTGTTACGAGGGGGCCCCTTACTGGGTTAGACTTGTCATGGTGGGTTCATGGATTACGGTGATGCTCTAAGGCCAACCCTAGGCGTGGTAACTGGAAATTACTATCCGCAGACCATGGTGATTTTCACCTCGAGCCTAAGCTCTCACGATCTCTTCGTGCACCCTAGGGTTTTGTCATGACCATGTCATTCCAAAACCAACCTAGGGGTCTAGTCATTTGGTGGATGTTACAAATCCCAATAAACAAAAATAATAATTTCGTCCCCGAAATTCAGGTTAGGCTTGCGGGGTTTTCACCGAGAGTAAAGTAAACGTAACATCCCCTAAGAATTGAAGTTATACCTGACGCGAAGAGTACTGGATACCTCTGCTGCATCAGTTCTAGTGGTTCCCAAATGAGCTCCTCCTATCCATGATTTTACCACATGACTTTTACCTACGGAACCTTCTTGCATCGTAAGACTCACACTGGCGTGTCGTCTATTCTGACCGGCTCCACATGAACTGATCGGTCAGAAGTTACCAACCCATCTATAGTAGATAACTGTTGCTCCGGCCTTAGTAGAGCTCCTAAGGGGGGACACATGGAAGATGTCATGCAATCCCGCTTACTCCAGGGATAGCTCTAGTCTATAAGCAAACGGTCTGATCCACTCTAGGATCCTGTAGAGCCCCAACCCGTGAGACTCCATGCATCAGACGTATCTTCAAAAACACCTGGTCTCCAACCTGGAACTGCACTGGACAAAGTCGCGCATCATAATACTTGGCCTGGCTGCTCTGGGCCTCTAGCATCCTAACTCGAATCATTTGCACCTGGGCACCTGTGTCCTCCACAAATTCTGAGTAGAGTACCTTTAAATCCTGGGTCCAAGATAGTGGAGTCTTGTGCCTCCATCCCTCTGAGGGTGGAAAGGTGTGTTGAACATCAACAAAGAGCCCAGATAAGCCTGGATTGATTTTCACTTCTTGGACGTAACCTGTCCATCCCGATCCGACACGATCGTCCCGGGAACAACACGATAACGGACAAGCTGCTCAACAAATCCCATCAAACACCAATGTGGGCATCCTTCCGGCCCGGGGTGACCCTAACTACCTTGGTCAATCTATCCTCGATGTTCTAAATTAACTTGTTCCCGGTGGGGATGTGGTAACCTTTGTATGAAATCCATAGTTATATCCTCGAGCTTCCACTCTAACACGGGCAGTGACTATAATAGTTCCCAAAAACTCTTGCACTTGGCCTTCACCAGTCGACAGACCTCACCGTGCATCACAAAACCTATGACGCCTTTCTTTATTCCGGGGAAATTCATGCTCCGGAATACACCATTTTTCTTGTGGCTAAAGCTCTTATTTGTATGGGTAGACAACACCTCTAAAACGTTTTCTCTATGCGTTCATATTCTTATTCCTTTGCATATGTTTGAGTAATCAATCAACTCAACTCTACAACTTATCCAGTTCTTAACATTGATGGAACTGATCAGGTCGTCAGGCGTCCCAATTATCCTCCAAATTTAAGTGGGGGTGTACTCGTGAACTTATATGAGTATATGTTAACCAATCATTATTATTGTAGTTAAAATTTCTACCATGACAGGGCATGATTTTTAACAAATCATAAGTTAGTCACTTCTGAATTCCCCAAACCACAAGAAATTTCAAATATAACTATAGCTTGCATGACCTATTTTCAGTTCCCAACCTCCAAAAGGGCATTTGCGTCCCTAAGTGACTAAACCTGGCAACTTTACATTTCTAATGCTTCAACAAAGGTCAAGTCATTTTTCGATCAACAAAGTCTATCCATTGTCTTGGTAATACTACCAGTCACCATTCCCAATGTGCATTTACAGAATCTCATCTTCGCCCAAGTAACATTGAATAAGATCGACTTCAAAATCACTATGTTCATGACGCAAAACTTTCTAACTAGGTCTAAGGGAAAACCCAAGTTAGTAACTAATTTGCCCAATAAACAAAAAGGTAGGCCCCAATAAACAAAAGATGAGCCACTATCTATTTTGAGATAAGTATCTTCGATATCACCATGTTATATTCTCCCCAAGTATGCAAACAATCCTTAGGGCACACAACCTTAGACTTGGGGTTCTATCTTGACTTTTTGGTATACTCCATACTTTAGACTCTTCAAGGTACCCTCTACGACAACCTTATCAGAGTCAACATGTGACCCAATCCCAAACGAGTCTCTTCTGAACTTGAATTCTTAACCGACCCTCGGTGTTTGTCATGGTGGTTGTGTCAATGTAATCATGTCACCGATACGAGGGTTGAGTCTATGAGTCCCCTACCATTCTACTTAAGTGTCAATCTCCTTAAGGATGTCCTATCAGTTTGGATAATCCTTAGTATATGAAGTAGGGGCATCCGAGTTTATGGCTTAGGTGGTTGTTCCCGCATTAAGCTCCTCCTCTAACCTCTTTGGGGTATCCTCGTACCTTAATCAAATTTATACCTACGGTCTATTTTAGACTAGGGCATCGTATAAATTTTCATGGTGAGTCATTTGCCCTAGTGGGATTGAGTCTAACTCATTGATTAGAGGATTATCTAAAGATATCTTTGCATTCGGAGGTATTCCCTGCTGGGGGTAGGGTTCGCCGCAGGCTACAAAAGAAAACTTGTCACTCATAAGGAGGTTTGGCTACAAAGATTCAGTTAAAAGTGGACTTTTTCATGTGATTCTCCATATGGGCACACCCTTGCTTCTGCTGCTTAGTTTGTCCTCAAACTAAACTCGTACGGGGTCTCCCTGGGTTTGTGGTCTTCTTTTCTTCGGATCGAGGTTTACTCTGATACCAGTTTGTAAGACCCCCTTTTTCGCTACAAAGCTGGGTCTTATGCCTAGAATTGCCGCATTGCTATGACACCAACACTCGGGAAGGTTGCCACTACAAAACTCCGATTCTGCCGGCCATATCGATCACAGAAGAAGAAAAGTGTAAATGAAGCAAACGTGAGCTCAAGTCCACAAATCACATGCTATATAGATATCATAAAAAGATGTCCACAAATATTAACTGAAGTAAAGAGGTAGCAATAATACGAATGGCTCATGCCCAGTACATAATGTTCTCACTACAAAGTCACTCGGGGAAGCAAATCTATAGATAGACACTCACAGTTCCTGAAACTGGTGCTCCCATGCTAGACTGGCCCACCTCCATCTGCGTCGGCCTCTAGTGGTTTGGCATCTCCTCGATCCCCTAAAATGATATGGTCCACCGGCCGTTAGTCAAAAAGACTAAGCCTCATTTCCCCCCATCCATGCCCCAGTGGCCCAGGGGCACCGAGAGGGAGGATGAAATGGAGGACAGCAAGGGGAAAAAAACAAAGCAGGTGACATGTCTTAGCTACAAGAGTATCTATCACTACACATGTATTTATATATATGAAGCAGTAAATAAAGCAAGGTAAAGAACAAGTAAAGTAAGTAAGTAAAGACAAGTAAAGAATAGAAAATTAACCATTGATTTATAGGAATGCTCATACAAACCTATAGACCAAGGGGAAGTTTAGCAAGGCCTATCGTATAAAAAGTCCCATAACCAATTTATACGAAAGGGGTATGGGTTAAAATGCGATGCTTATGCTATGACATACAGTTTTATGCTGGGTATGTTATGATCACAAAAGTGCAACTCACACACTTTGACTCTATGCGCACAGACCTTTAGTTCCCACTTTTTGGAGATATCAAAATTCCTAGGATACCCCTGTAGTGCCAAACGGATGCGGTGGGTTAGGCCTCGCCCACCTCTAGGTTTGTATTCACACTACCTAACCTAGACCTATCGTACGCCTCAACGCAAAATCGTGAAGCACCTGCATACTCTTACTGGCTGGACCACCAGACTTTCTTGGCTAAGTGCAAATCCACACTTGCCGAGTTAGTGTATCGATGCCGGTGTGAACGACCTTCAATATTGAAGACCCACCACCTTTATGCACATGCAATTATGATTACTATGTATATTCGAGCCATAGGCTCCCCGGGCTAACCTGCCCATCACCATAACCTTCTGAGCCACCAGCTCGCCAGACCAAATCGGTCGTGTCTACAACCACCGAGCCTACCGCTTGTAAGGCCAAACCAGTTAACCACCTGTAGCAACGGGCTGTGGGTGAGTGTGTTATTGAGTTAATCTTGCGTAACAAATTATTCATATGCCTTTGGGTTAACCATTGACTTTCCAAGGACTACCCTGTGAGAGCTCGCAGCGGTACTAGGAGCCATTGTGGGATGACACCCCAAAGCTCCTTTTCCAAGGCACTTACTATTATTGATAAATACACATAAGCATACCCCTCTCACCATTATACTTATTAGCCCTAAGTGTGTTTTATTCCACTCTGAGGGAATGATGATCTTTCGACAATCCCGAGCATAATCTTGCCTCCTAGTCATCCAGACATCTTACTCCTCATGTAAAACCTACATGTTTATCATTATTCAACCTTTTCACTATACGCAGACCACTTGAACTATATGATGTATAAAACGAGACAGACTCCCAATGCTCATCCAAACAACCCAAGATTATTATTGGGGGTGTGCTATGACATTTTAAGGCTATCTCCGGAAATACATAATTTTCCTAACTTATTTAGCCTTTATCATAATTTCTTTAAGATCCGGGAAACTATGACTTTGAACATCAAGTATGGTTTTCATATAAGCTATAGCCATAATAAAATTTGTACACCTATATATCATCAAAATAACAGCGACATATGAATTTCATAATTTTTCAGAAAGGTTTTGGCCTCCAAATAAAATATTGATTGATTTATCATAATCAAGGGTTAACAAAGAAAGTACAAAAAATACCCTTCCAAAAATTACAAGAAAATTTACAGATGTCCAAAGTGATCAGAAAAGTTAACTAGTTGAGTTTCATAATTTTCCAGATTCAGTTGAGCATATAAATCCTTTATTTAAATAACCAAATTATGGTGCGCGTTGTGAAGAGAACCATATAAAAACTCCTCCAAAAATTATGTAAAATTAACAGATCATACTCTTGCCCTAAAAAGTGCTCTGACCAAGTTTTATAAATTTTCGGTGAGTATTAAATCCATAAACTAATTTTCTTAGAACTGGGGCAAATATTGGGGTTATGAATGAAGTATTATATGTATCAATCCAAAATTCATAACAAAATTATCGTAGAATCATATCAACCATATTAACTTTCAGACAAAATTTCATGATCATCCAAGGTATTATGATTATGTAAGTTCTTAATATAATAAAGTGACCTAATTGATTCTTAAATAATTCAGAGGAGATAAATGTTCCTAAAAATTCCAAATAAATTATCCAGGGCTTATTTCCATCGCATGAAACTCTCTACCAAGTTCCAAGTCAATAAGATGACATATGACCCTATGTCCTTCAATAGGTTCAATATACAACCCTACGGTTTAAACCGGGGTTCTAGGGCACATCCACCCCAAACCACCCAAAACCACTTATGATGGTATTTTATGTGACATCAAGTCTGTGGTCAAAGTTTTGCAATATTTGGATGAGGGTTGATCTCCCAAATCCATTAAGTGCACCTTAGTTCTAATATCCCCTAGTTTGACCAATTTTGGGTTACTCAATTACTCAACCAAATCTATCCCAAATGGGATGAAATTTTTACCAGAGCCATGTCATGACCCTACTGATAACCCTCCAAAATTTGGAAGGGTTTAGAGATCACTAGACCCTAAAAGTAATTCATACATGAATTATTAAATTTCTACAAAAACTATAGAAAAAAGTTATCCAAAAATTCCCATTTTTGGACATGTTGAGGTAAGGGTAAATCTGGCCTATGCTCCAAATTTCAAAGCATTTGGATGTCCAGAATAGTGGGGGTGCTCAAATCAATCTCTAGTCAACCCTATGTACAAGTTGTACCATTGTGAGTGCTTCAGTCAAACCATTGGGCCAAATTGGCTCAAATTAATTTTACAATAAACTAGACACAAAGATCTATTACTTTTGTCACTGGCCATTTTTTCTAAAACGGACTCTAAGGGATTCAAATTTCAGTTTCAAAAATGTATATTTCCAGGGGAAAATATGACGTTAATAAATCACAAAATTATTAATCTCTCTAAATGTTGGGTATCAGTTCATCTTCTCCAATCAGCCAATGGCCATGATTGGCCAGTCATGTACCAACTTGGGAGGTGATTTTTCGGCCACCTAGACGCTCCCTCGGTCGTCCAATGCCTCCACCACCCCCGTTGAGGTGGTGGACGGCGATGTACGGTGGTTGGCTGGCCGGAGGCGGCCAGAATCAGGAAATTAAACAAGAGAAGAAAAACTTGAACACAGGCTTTCGGCCATGGCGATCCAAGACCAATTGGCCCCAAATCTAGTGGCCAATATGATGAGATCTACCCACTAAGAAATATATGAGAGGAGAGGACCTGAATGGCGTCTTGTAGCCGTGTCGATCGCCGGTCCGGCATGGTTGGTCGAGAGATCTTGGGTGCCATGCCGGTACGTGCTTAGATGGTAGAATTCCTTTTAAAAAGTGGAGGAAACTCATTCCCTTCACCCCTTGAGCCCTTTTATAGAACCAATCCTGGTAGGGGAAGAGATGAAGTTGGGATTCCTCCATTACCACCCCTTCATGGTGAAAATTTCGGCCATCCCCAAAGGTCACCAAATTCACCCTCCTTAAAAGTTGAAAAACCTCTTAATATTCCTCTAATTGATAGAGGGAATGAATCTCCATCAATTGGGAGGACATTTGGACTCCCTTGCCATGAATTTGGCCATCAAAATGAGTCCTGTCTGCCTCCTGTCGGTTGTGCTACCACCAGCGCTAGTGCTAGCGCCAGCGCAAGCATCTCGAAGGCGTAACGTTTGCCAGTTCAGCAGCCATTGTCGATGCTAGTGGTAGTGCCTTGTGCTAGCACTAGCGCCTGCGCTAGCGCTAGCGTCTCGATGGTGTATGGTTTGCCTCAGCGGTTTAGTATTCGTCTTAGTGGTTTGGTGTTTGTCTCAGCGGTTTGGTGTTCATCTCAGCAGTTCATCGAGACAACCACTAGCGCCAGCGCTAGTGTCTCGACATCAAATACTCTTCTCGATGGCATGGAGCTCGTCTCGATGGTCCGGTTAAACCACCACTAATGCCAGCACTATCCGCTAGCATCGCATTCATTACACCCCTTTCATTCTGCGGTTGGATAATTAGGGTGTTACGAGGGGACCCCCTTACTGGGTTAGACATGCCATGGTGGGGCATGGGTTACGGTGATGACCTAAGGCCAACCCTAGGCTTGGTAACTGGAAATTACTATCTGCAGACCATGGTGATTTTCTCCTCGAGCCTAAGCTCTCATGATCTCTTCATGCATCCTAGGGTTTTGTCATGACCTAGTCATGCCAAAACCAACCAAGTGGTCTAGTCATTTGGGGGATGTTGTAAAATTTTTGAATTGGAAGTGGACTGTCCGGGCGGTCTGTTCTTGGAGACCGCAGAGACCACGCAACCTGTGTTGCGGTTTACCAATGGAATCCGCGAGCTCAGTGTGGCGACCTGACTGGTGTGGTCGCACGTCTCTAGTGTTGGCAGCCTGTGTTTGGTCTACTTGATTTGCCCAAGTATCCTTGTTCTGGTTTAGACCAGGCGGTCTGTACTGGAGGTCACTTATGCGGTCTCGTACTGCGGCCTGCATGAGTTTGTTCTGGCAGTCAGCTTGGTGTGTCAGAATATTCATGTGGCTCCGATTATATAAGAGTATGGGCGGGTTGTAAGAGCTCATTTTTGGTGGTCTGCTTCTGATCGTTCAGATGCTCTTGTCTGTTCTTATAAGAGACCGGACGGTCTGGTACTGGAGACTGCGTGCTTCAATAAGTAAGGTGATTATATCCCTTGAGGCGGTGACGACATCCATTCGTTTGCCTATAAATAGGGACGCCGGGGTAGCCATAAATATGCAAGAACTATAAGAACTCATGTTGGCTTGATTGTGCCCGTCTTACTTTGAGGTCGCGCGGTTTCAGTTGTCTGGCCAGTTTGTTTGTTCACTGGTTAGCGGCTAGCAGTCACCGTCAGCTTTCTCCCTTCTTTCTAGCTTTGAATAAACTAGTTCGGCAGCGGTCTGTCTTTGTGCACTGTGTTTAGGAGTTCTCAGACTGTGCAGCGGACTCAGTTGATCAGGCGGACTTAAGTGGTCGAGTGGTCTTGAGTTGTGGTCTTGCAGCAGGAAGCAGTTCTTCGTCAAGTGTTCGCAGGTTCTTCTGTGATCTTGAGACCGTGCAGTCTGGGCGATCAAAAAGTGCGGACAGTTCTTAGCAGTTGAATAAAGCAGCAAATCAAGCGGTCTGTGTTTGCGGTTTGACAGCAGCAGCTTGTGCTATGTTTGCATGGTCTCAGAGATAGCCATGCGGCTTGCCTGTTTGAGCGGTCTGGTGGTCTCTGCTTTGGCAGTTCGCTGGCAGCTTATTTATGTGTCTTGTGCTTCTCTCCTTTGTGATTCTTATGAATCATGTCTTGCCATGTATGTCTCACATTGTAAAGAGATAGTTAATACAAGTGCACGATTCTTTCTTCCCATTGTCATTGATTATCACGCTTGTGGATTGTGTTGAAGTGTTCCGCATTTTTTACTTCACTCCAGACCTCTAAGAAATTTTAACATGGTATCAGAGGCAGGTTTCTGAGCAGTAATCAGCGTTGCCTTCTGCTTGGGTTTCTGCAAGTTGGTTGTCAATCAGTGGGATATCAATGGAAGGAGGATATGCTAAAGGTCTTGGTATTGAGCTCCTTATGCAGACTAACTTTAAAAAGTGGAAGTCGTGCATGGAGAGCTATCTGCTTGGCGAGGACTTATGGGAGGTAGTTGGAGGAGAAGCAAGACAAGCTGTTGTTCTTGCTGAGGGGAATGCTGAGCTCATGAAGGATTGGAAGAGAACAAATGCGAAGGCTGAGTTCACTCTCAAGCGAGCTATCATTCCGGAGTTGTTTGACCATATCATCAGGTGTAGGTCAGCTGCTGAAATTTGGACAACCTTGGATTGCTTGTTCAATAAGAAGAATGTAGTTCAAATATAGTTCTTGGAAAATGAGTTGGCGGACTTGTACATTTCAATGTTCTTCTTCAAAATGAAGAACATATGCGCAGAGATATCGGCGTTGGACCCGGATGAGCCTATCTCAGAAGCAAAGCTGAAGAGGCACATAATTCACGGCTTGCAGAGGGAGTATGTGGCCTTTGTTACTTCTGTGCAAGGCTGGGCCAATCAGCCATCGTTGCTGGAGCTGGAGAACTTGCTTGCGTCGCAAGAAAGTTTGGCTAAGCAAATAGCGGGGATGTCTATCTCTGAGGGAGAAGATGAGGTTCTCTTTTCTGGGAAGAAGAAGCGTTGGGACAAGAAGAAGAAGACATCTGGTAACGATGGTCCATCTACTTCAGATCAGCAAGAGAGGAGGTATGCTCCTAAGTATGAAAGGAAGAAGAAGGAAGGGCTGAGATGTTACAAATGCAACAAACTTGGTCATTTCAAAAGAGACTGCAAGGTCAATCTTTAGCATGGGCATGCTGCAGGAAAGGAGGAGGCTGGTTCCAATGCAGATGATAGATGGGGTAATGGAGCTTTCATGACGGGCACGTGTGTTTGGGCTATGGCGTCCATCAACTATCAGGATGATTGGATAGTGGACTCGGGTTGTGGTCATCACCTAACTGGAGACGAGTCGAAGTTCTCTTCTTTGCAGGCATATACAGGTTAATCATGATATCATTATGGTTGATGATACTATGCATGCAGTAGAGAAGGAGGGTATAGTTTCTTTGAACGATGATAGAGGTACTCTTACGTTGAAGAGTGTTTATCATGTTCTGGGGATGAAGAAAAACCTCTTCTCGGTGACCAATGTTGTGGATGCTGGCTATCACGTTCTGTTTGGTCCAACAGAAGTGAAGTTTCTTAGAAATGTGTCAGCGGTGGAGGTTGAAGTCACTCATGTCTGCAGAAGTGTGAAGGACTTGTTTGTGTTATCTACAAGTTCCTATGATGAGATGAGGATTAATGATAGCGCTTCTATCTGGCATGAAATACTTGGGCATGTTGGGATGGACAAATTGAAAGCTACGACCGGGAGAGGCCTTGTGAGAGGTCTGCCTAATTTGTCATCCTTCGGCGAAGGTCACGTTTCTGCAGGATGTCAATATGGCAAGGATCATCGCCTTCCATTCGACAAGTCACAAAGGAGATACAAGGTGCCATTGGAATGTATTCATAGTGATCTGTGTAGACCTACCGAGAATGCCAGTCTTGGAGGCAGCAGGTATATACTGGTTTTGATTGATGACTTCACTAGATATACTTGGGTATATTTTCTGAAGGAGAAGTCATATGTGTTCGGGAAGTTTGTGGAGTTCGAGGAGCTCATGGAGGGTCGGCTTAACCTGCTGATAAAGAAGTTCATAACCGACAATGAAGGGGAGCTTACATCCAATGCGTTCTACAACTTCTGCAGAAAGCATGGCATCAGGAGAGATCTTTCTTGTGCTCACACTCCACAACAGAAAGGCATTGCAGAGAGGAAGATATGTCATCTGATGGAGACCTACAAGTGCTGGCTTCATGCCATGAATATCCCAAAGTCTTTTTGGGCAAAGGGAATGTCTTGTGCAACTTATGTCATCAATCGGATGCCTCTTAGTCCTATCAACATGAAGACCCCTCATGAGTTCATGTTCAAGATAAAGCCCACGGTGGAACAACTTAGAGTGTTCAGTTCTACCTGCTACGTTCATGTTCCTGATGCCCTCAAAACGAAGCTAGATACGAAAGCAAGGAAGCTAGTCTTCGTCAGTTATGATGACCGGAAGAAGGGTTGGAGATGCATGGATCCAGAGACACAAAGAGCTGTGGTCTCAAGGGATATGGTATTCGACAAGTGATAAGTAATAAAATATATGTATTTTTGGTATAAATATTAGTATAGTTTTAATTAATATTGTGAATTTTCTATGTAAATTAATGAATAAATTGCTTCTTTATTATTTCTGGTTTCTAACTTAGTTTTTGCAATTTTTTTTTTTGCAAAATTTTCACAGGTCACGCCCTCAGACACGCCCGTGACCAAGGGCGTGTAATTTTAAAGATCAAATATCAACGGGACGGCTCAATTCAGATCAAATCCCGACAAATCGCTCAAGTCACGCCCGAGGTCACGCCCGTGACCAAGGGCGTGTAATTTTAAAAGCCAAATTTCCAATTGGCAGCCGTTTTCAGGTGAAATCTCGAAGAGTTGATCAAGTCACGCCCGTGACTCTACAAGTCACGCCCGTGTTCCAGCAGAGTCACGCCCGTGAGCCGCCAGCGTGTCACGTCTCGAAGCCGCACCCATGCTGCCGACATCAGCCAGCCATAGTCACGCCCGTGACTCACCAAGTCACGCCCGTGACATACCAAGTCACGCCCGTGTGCAGCCATGTTTGACGGCCAGACCTTCCAGAAGGCGGCGAATACAGCCGAGCAAATGTCACGCCCTAAGTCACGGCCGTGACATTCAAGTCACGCCCGTGACCTAGGGCGTGTAAAACTCAAATTTTCCCTATAAATAGAGGGGCTCGGCTGAAGTTATTTTCATCCAAATTTTGAGTGGTTTTTGTTGTATTGTGAGTTCTTTTGAGTGATTGTGAGCTTCTCTTCTGCATTTCAGTTTAAGTTCGTTTGTAGTTTTTTCGTCTTCCTAGTCTAGTTGTAATGCTGATTTCAGAAATAAAATGATGTTTTTCTCATTTGGATCATCTTCTTTTTATTAATGTTAGTGTGTGTGCGTGTATGAGTTTAGCTTTATTGCTTTCATAATTTAGTTTTATTGCTTTTATAGTTAGTTTTATTGCTTTCGTAATCTAGGTTTACTGTTTTCATAGCTTAGATTTACAAGCTTTCATAAAATAGTTTTATCGTTTTCTTTTTCGCTTTATTTTATCGCTTTCATTTTAAACGCTTTCTTTTTCAGTTTCTTTTAGAGTGTGTGCGTGTATGAGATAGTATTTTCCTTTTTTTGTAGCTTAGTTTTTATTTCAGTCTTTATATAACTGCTATATACCACCCCCTTCTCAAATAAGAGGCTAATTTACTTTAGCACTTATTTAAGTCGGTTGGGATGGATATTATTTCTGCACCTTTATAAGTCTTTTCATTTCTATACCATCCCCTTCTCAAATAAGAGGCTAATTTACTTTAGCACTTATTTAAGTTGGTTGGGACGGATATTATTTCTGCACCTTTATAAGTCTTTTCATTTCTATACCACCCCCTTCTTAAATAAGAGGCTAAGAACTTTTTAGCACTTGTTTAAGGTGGTTGGGACGGATATTATTACTGTTTTTATATAAGTCTTTTTATTTCCTTTTTATCCGCTTATATCCGCTTTAATTATCAAACATGTATTTTTCAACCGATAATGCCGTCTCCATTCCGATGAGTGGCTAATTTCCTTTAGCGCACGACGTCGAAGAGCATTGGGACACAAAAATAGTTTTTCTATAAGAATTAAAACATCTCTTTCTAAAATAATTAACGCTTAAGGTTTATCCGAGAATCACGTTGAGTGGAGCCACATAATCGATGTGTGGTTTTCATTTCCGTTTTCGTACCTAGTTAGCCGAGAGGCTCGTGTGTACGGACTGATCACTCACGGGTAAAGAGAAGTGCGCTCTACCCTCGAGAGAGGACGAGGTAACTCTCCCGAATTGGAAATAAAAACCCAATAGCGGGGTTCGCAACATAAAGCGAGTATTAAGAACATTCGATTGTAGAACGAGAGTTCGGTCGAATATTCATAATCTCAGGTGGGCGTACCCTCGAGAGAGGAGCGTTCATAATTATGGAACCTCCACGGCCAAGTCATCTTAATATTTTGAAAAGTCATCACTTTTAATTCTACGAAAAATCTATTTTCGTCTCAAGGTAATTCGACGTCGCGCGCTATATTTCTCATCACTTAGAACTCTAGTAGATCGCTTAAATCATCTTTCGCATTTTATCATTTAGAACTCTAGTTAAATCAACTAAAAATATTATTCCGATAAAATAATAGTTCGTCCCTCGAAGTAGCATAATCAACACGACCCGCGGAAATATACGATCCCGATATTTTCTAAAAATATCCTGTATTACTTGCGATAAGGTATACTTGCCTTTATCAAATGATTAATTTGGACTAAAAATTCAAACACAGCTTTTCAAACTCATTTAGTGCAAAACTCTCCTTTTCTACTATTCAATTCAATAGAATTCGGCATTGTAGCCGAAGCGTAATTGTCAATATTCCGAAAGAAGAAAAAGATCGTTACTTCTATCCTTCGATAGGATAACGGTTAATTTCTCAAAGTAGGAGTACTTGCGAGACTCTTCGAAAATATCCGCCAATTCTAAACTCTTAATATAAAGGTTATCTTTTATTTATAAAACAAAAAGAAGAAGCCCAAGTAATCATCAAGTTTTTGGCGCCGTTGCCGGGGAACTTTGTGTTGTTATTTGAAAGTAGGAACTACTATTAATTTTATTCCTTATCTATATATTTTTACTAAAAATAAAAATAAAAAAAAAAAAAAAAATTTTACAAAAAGTAATAAAACAAAAAAAAATATATAAATATAAAAACTTATATTTAAAAAAAAAAAAAAATAATAATAATAAAACAGAAAATCCAAAAATATTGCTTTTAGTATATGACCCGAGGAAACTCGTCGGACGATTCGACTATTCCTTTTGACCCCGAAATCGAGCGCACTCTTCGTGAGCGCATCCGATCTCGTGATCAAAACTTACTCGAAACCCCCGAAGAGTCGATCGGAGATACTGTAAATATGGGCGATCCAATTCCAAATGCGGCCCCGGCCCGGACCATGGCATATTATGCCCGGCCGAATTTGGAAGATACAGGATCCAGTATTACTCGCCCGACAGTTAATAATAATAATTTCGAAATAAAATCCAGCATAATTCAAATGGTACAACAGTCGATTCAGTTCGACGGTTTGCCAGATGAGGACCCAAATCAGCACCTTTCAAACTTTTTAGAAATATGCGACACCTTTAAAATTAATGGCGTCACTGATGACGCCATTCGTTTACGCTTATTTCCATTTTCGCTACGGTCAAAGGCCAAATCATGGTTGACTTCTCTTCCGAGAGGGTCCATAACCACGTGGGCCCAATTGACGGAATTTTTCTTAACTAAGTATTTTCCTCCGTCAAAAACCGCAAAACTACGCACGGATATCACATCCTTTGTACAATTCGATTCTGAGTCTCTTTATGAGACTTGGGAGCGTTTTAAAGAATATTTGCGTAGGTGTCCTCATCACGCGCTACCAACTTGGCTACAGGTCCAAACGTTTTATAATGGTTTAAATTTTTCTACGCGGCAGATGATTGATGCGGCCTCCGGGGGAACGTTAAACAACAAAACCCCGGAGACCGCTCAAGCTCTGATCGACGAAATGGCCATGAATGCGTACCAATGGAACGTGCCAAGGTCGCGTCCTACTAAACCGGCTGGTCTTTTTGAAGTGGACGCCACTACTTTCTTAGCCTCACAAGTGGAGAGGCTAAGTAAGCAGGTGGCGGAGATGACTGTTTCCTCCTCCACTCCCGCTTGGAATAATAATAATAATAATAACGTAATCGAAGAAACGGTGGATTACCTCGGTAATCCGGTTAGACCCCCCTTCAACCCTAATAACAACCCGTATAGTAATAATTATAATCCGGGTTGGAGGAGCCATCCTAATTTCTCCTGGAGCAATCCTAACAATGCTCAGAGGCCCCCACATATGAATCCTCAGGGATTTCCGCAAGGATTTCCGCAGGGATTCCAGCCTCCTCCTCCAAAACCTTCGCCGCTCGAAGATATTTTGTCTAAATACATCGCGTCCAACGATTCAAATATCCGGAATCTTACCGGATCGATTAAAAGCTTGGAAAACCAGGTTGGACAACTTGCAAAGATGGTCTCCGAGCGGCCATACGGAGCCTTACCAGGGAATACAGAGCCAAACCCAAGGGAAAATGCCAACGCTATAACCCTTCGAAGCGGCAAGGAGGTCGTCTCCCCATTGCGGGTTGAGCCTAAGGTATGTATTTCGCCTCCGACCCCTCCACCCTCTTCTTCGATTCTAATTGCTCCGGATTTTCCGGTTGCGCCGAATGTTTCGAGTCCTCGAATTCCTTACCCGTCTAAAATTAATAAAGAGAAGGAGGACGAAAATTATCAAAAATTTTTGCGTATTTTAAAACAAATTCAAATAAACGTCCCCTTCTGCGAGGCACTCTCCCAAATGCCGAAATATGCGAAATATCTTAAGGAATTGCTTTCTAATAAAAAGCGACTCGAGGATGTTTCGCATGTTTCCCTTAATGCGGAATGTTCGGCTGTTCTCCTTAACAAATTGCCGCCAAAACTGAACGACCCGGGACGGTTCTCCATCCCGTGTCTCTTTGGCAATATGTTAATAAAGTACGCTCTTGCGGACTTAGGCGCCAGCATCAATTTGATGCCTTTTTCTCTTTTCAAAAAACTCAATTTAGGCGTCCCGAGTCCGACAAAAATGAGCATCCAACTCGCGGATCGCTCGGTAAAGTACCCAATCGGGGTAGCGGAGGATGTTCTGGTCAAGGTCGACAAGTTTATCTTTCCGGTAGACTTTGTCATCCTGGACATAGAGGAGGACGTCGAGGTACCCATCATCCTCGGTCGCCCCTTTCTCGCAACCTCCCGTGCGTTAATCGATGTCAGTAACGGTCGCCTCCTCCTTCGAGTTGGAGACGACGAAGTTACTTTACATATCAACCCCTCCATGCGGAACTCACTATCGAATGATGATTCCTGTTTCAATTTGGAATCCGCGTTTGTGGACGAGTGTTCTTCTCTTTCAGAATTGCTATCTTTAATGATAGACGATTCGGATCTGGCGAATCAACCTCCTTTAGAAGAATTACCGCCAGATTCGCCTTTCGAGCCTTTCGACTCGAAAGATTTAAAAATCTCCACTTCCTACGAAGAACCTCCGGTCTTGGAGCTTAAGCAACTCCCCGACCATCTAAAATATGCTTTTCTAGCCGCGAACTTAAAGCTTCCGGTTATAATATCTTCTACTTTAACTGATTCAGAAACATCCGAATTGGTTGAAGTTTTATCTAATCATCGCAGTGCAATTGCATGGCAAATTTCCGATATCAGGGGAATTAACCCCTCATTCTGCTCCCACAAAATTTTTCTCGAAGAAAACCCCCGCAAAACAATTCAGCCTCAACGACGACTTAACCCGAACATGCGGGAAGTCGTTAAGACTGAAATTATTAAACTCCTTGATGCGGGGATTATCTATCCTATTTCCGACAGTACGTGGGTAAGCCCCGTACAAGTCGTCCCGAAAAAGGGCGGTATAACGGTCGTGGCAAACACGAATAACGAATTAATCCCAACTCGTACTGTTACGGGTTGGAGGGTGTGCATCGACTACAGAAAACTAAATGATGCCACCAGAAAAGACCACTTTCCGCTACCGTTTATTGATCAAATCTTAGAGCGTCTCTCCGGTCACCCTTTTTATTGCTTCCTTGATGGTCTCTCGGGATTTTTCCAAATCCCTATTTCACCCGAGGACCAAGAAAAAACGACTTTTACTTGCCCTTTCGGCACCTTCGCATATCGAAGGATGCCGTTTGGCCTCTGTAACGCGCCAGCTACATTCCAAAGATGTATGCTGGCAATATTTGGCGAGCTAGTAGAAGACATAATGGAAGTCTTCATGGATGACTTCTCCGTCTTTGGAAACTCTTTTAAAAATTGTTTAAAAAATTTAGATAGAGTCCTCCAACGGTGCGAGGAGACGAACTTAGTCTTGAACTGGGAGAAATGCAACTTCATGGTCCGAGAGGGTTTAGTCCTCGGCCATAAAATTTCTTCCAAGGGGATGGAGGTCGATAAGGCCAAAGTCGCTATAATTGAACAACTTCCTGTTCCTTCGAACGTCAAATCAATTAGAAGTTTTCTTGGCCACGCAGGTTTTTATCGGCGGTTTATTCAAGATTTTTCAAAAATAACCAAACCGCTAACTCACCTCCTGGAAAAGGATTCCCCATTCATTTTTGACACGGCCTGCGTAGAGGCGTTTAATTTTATTAAAAAGCAACTTATCAATTCTCCAATTCTGGTGGCGCCAGATTGGTCTCTTCCGTTTGAGATTATGTGCGACGCGAGCGATATCGCAGTAGGAGCTGTCTTAGGCCAACGCGTAAATAAATATTTTCATCCTATATATTACGCTTCTCGTACACTCAATGCCGCACAGGCTAACTACACCACAACGGAAAAGGAACTTCTCGCCGTCATCTTTGCTTTTGATAAATTCCGACCCTACGTAACCCTTTCACACGTAATCGTTTTCACTGATCACTCCGCCTTGAAATATCTTTTGGCCAAAGTTGATGCTAAGCCTCGCTTACTTCGATGGGTCCTCCTTTTACAGGAATTTGACTTAGAGATCCGGGATAAGAAGGGGGCTGAAAATTTAGCAGCCGACCACCTCTCACGTTTAGAACACCCCGCCGCAGAAGCGCTCGTCGAACCCGAAATAGACGATCGATTTCCTGAGGAGCGCCTTTTAATCATAAATAATACAAAAACTTCTTCTACCCCTTGGTTCGCAGATTACGCGAACTATTTAGTCGCGCGGGTCCTTCCAAAAGATTTTTCGACTCAGCAGAAGAAGAAATTCTTCTCTGACTTAAAAAATTACTTTTGGGAGGACCCCTTTCTCTTTCGAGTCTGCGCAGACCAAGTGATACGAAGATGTGTTTCCAGCGAGGAGGGTGCGCAAATATTGCGACACTGCCATGAGGGGCCGGCTGGAGGGCATTATCAAGCCAACCGGACCGCGCGGAAAGCGTTAGAGTCAGGCTTTTATTGGCCCACTCTCTTTAAGGATGCTCACACTTTTGTGAGTATATGCGATAGCTGCCAGCGGGCGGGTAACATCTCTCGTCGTGACGAGATGCCCCAAAATTTTTATTTAGAATGCGAAATTTTCGATTTGTGGGGCATAGACTTTGTAGGCCCCCTACCTCCTTCTTTTAATAATCGCTATATTTTAGTGGCGGTCGACTACGTGTCTAGGTGGGCGGAAGCGCAAGCTCTGCCCACCAATGATGCGCGAGTCGTCGTCCATTTTCTAAAAAAATTATTTTCTCGCTTTGGCACGCCCCGTGCAATAGTAAGTGATAGGGGCACGCACTTCTGCAATGCCCAGTTTTCAAAAATTTTATCTAAATACGGCGTCACGCATAAGCTCGCCACCGCCTATCACCCCCAAACGAGCGGCCAAGTAGAGGTAGTAAATCGCGAGATAAAACGCATTCTGGAAAAAACCGTCTCTTTAAATAGGAAGGATTGGTCCTCAAAACTCGACGACGCGTTATGGGCGTATCGTACGGCCTACAAGACCGCTATCGGTTGTACGCCCTATCGATTAGTCTACGGCAAAGCGTGCCATTTACCGGTAGAATTAGAACACCGCGCTTTTTGGGCCTTAAAATTTTTAAATCTCGATTCGAACTTAGCCTCCGAGAATAGGAAATTCCAACTCAATGAACTCGATGAATGGCGTGCGAACGCTTATGAGAGTAATAAATTTTATAAGGAGCGTTCTAAGTTCTACCACGATCGAAAAATTAAATTTCCAAAAACTTTCGCGCCGGGCGATCTTGTCCTTCTTTATAATTCACGTCTTCGTCTTTTTCCGGGTAAGCTCAAATCCCGCTGGTCCGGCCCCTTTGCAGTCAAAGAGGTTTGGCCGTATGGGACCATTCTTATCTCTCACCCCGAAAAAGGCGATTTTAAAGTCAACGGCCACCGTTTAAAACTATATCTTGCGGGCGATCCAGTGGACGGCCACACGGAATCTTTAACCCTCCCTAATTTATAATCTCACCACGCCAAATGCGTCAAGCTACGCGACGGTAAACAAAGCGCTCGTGGGAGGCACCCCATATTTATCTAATATTTTTATTATGCTTTTTCTCTATTTTTGCAGGGTTTCTTCCGACCCCGCCAACTTTACTTCAGGGATGCCTTTTTGCTTCCTTTTTCCTTTTGTATATATTGCATTGTTATTTTCTCTTCTTCATACTTACATTACAACATTGGGGACAATGTTGGGTTTTACGTATGGGGGTGTATTTCCCGTTTTCAAAAAAAAAAAAAAGAAATATGATATGTATTTTTTGTAGTTGAAAAACAAAAACAAAAAAAAAAAAAAAAAACATTATAACAACAAAAAAAAAAAAAAAAAAAGAAAAAAAAAGAAAAAAAAAAAAAAAAAAAACTCCAAAAATAATAAACCCTACTTTACTTTTATTCTTAAAGCATTTAGTTTCGAGAGTATATGTTTGTGGATTTTCATAATCGCTAGTTTTACTATTTGTTTGTTTATCTAAGATCGATAGATTTAAACGTTCGGGGTTAAGTTTTAAAGAATATCTTGTGTTTTTAATTTAAATAGAGGCTTTGTTATCAAGCACTACTTCTACTAGCTAAAATAGAGACATGTGTATTATGTTGGCAAAACAACTTTAGACTGCAATTATCCCTACTTTATGTCTTCAGGAATCTAGGAATATTCAACTTACTAAGGTTGCTCTCAAAACTTTTTTTATTATTCTAGAATTTCTCTTGAAAACCCCTTGTATACACCAATTCAGCATGGCAAAAACACAAAAAGAAGAAAAAAAAAACAAAAAGATCTTATGTCAATGGAATTACAAATTCCGTAAACACAGGCATTGGGTTAATTAAAAAGGTCAATTTTCCCTCGTCCCTCGTACACCAACGATGGGAGTCAAAGGAAACTTTATAAGAGGGGTGAGATGATACAATTCATCACCCCTGATCCAAGTACTCTTCTATTTGCCAAGGCTTTTTTCCCCCTTTTCCCTTAACCAAATTATTGTTTCTAGTTCTAATTCAAAAAATCATTTGAGAGCATAATTAGTAACTTATATTTTTCCTTTATGTTTCTTTAAACAAAGGTTATTATAATTTCGATCTAATCTCGTTTACTAATGATTGCAATTTTGTTTGCTATTTGGTTAATTAAGAAGTCTTTTGGCCAGGACATTTCTTCTACTTAAATCATTTGCATAATTTAGGACTTAACTCTTATTACTCCGAATTTTTATTTTTCAGTCTCTTATGATTAAAATAAAACGATAGCCAAAAATTAGAACTTATATTAATCCCGTATAGATCTCTCTTACTTTTGCCCTGGAATAGCAAAAGCTTAAGTATGGGGGTATTTGATAAGTAATAAAATATATGTATTTCTGGTATAAATATTAGTATAGTTTTAATTAATATTGTGAATTTTCTATGTAAATTAATGAATAAATTGCTTCTTTATTATTTCTGGTTTCTAACTTAGTTTTTGCAATTTTTTTTTTTGCAAAATTTTCACAGGTCACGCCCTCAGACACGCCCGTGACCAAGGGCGTGTAATTTTAAAGATCAAATATCAACGGGACGGCTCAATTCAGATCAAATCCCGACAAATCGCTCAAGTCACGCCCGAGGTCACGCCCGTGACCAAGGGCGTGTAATTTTAAAAGCCAAATTTCCAATTGGCAGCCGTTTTCAGGTGAAATCTCGAAGAGTTGATCAAGTCACGCCCGTGACTCTACAAGTCACGCCCGTGTTCCAGCAGAGTCACGCCCGTGAGCCGCCAGCGTGTCACGTCTCGAAGCCGCACCCATGCTGCCGACATCAGCCAGCCATAGTCACGCCCGTGACTCACCAAGTCACGCCCGTGACATACCAAGTCACGCCCGTGTGCAGCCATGTTTGACGGCCAGACCTTCCAGAAGGCGGCGAATACAGCCGAGCAAATGTCACGCCCTAAGTCACGGCCGTGACATTCAAGTCACGCCCGTGACCTAGGGCGTGTAAAACTCAAATTTTCCCTATAAATAGAGGGGCTCGGCTGAAGTTATTTTCATCCAAATTTTGAGTGGTTTTTGTTGTATTGTGAGTTCTTTTGAGTGATTGTGAGCTTCTCTTCTGCATTTCAGTTTAAGTTCGTTTGTAGTTTTTTCGTCTTCCTAGTCTAGTTGTAATGCTGATTTCAGAAATAAAATGATGTTTTTCTCATTTGGATCATCTTCTTTTTATTAATGTTAGTGTGTGTGCGTGTATGAGTTTAGCTTTATTGCTTTCATAATTTAGTTTTATTGCTTTTATAGTTAGTTTTATTGCTTTCGTAATCTAGGTTTACTGTTTTCATAGCTTAGATTTACAAGCTTTCATAAAATAGTTTTATCGTTTTCTTTTTCGCTTTATTTTATCGCTTTCATTTTAAACGCTTTCTTTTTCAGTTTCTTTTAGAGTGTGTGCGTGTATGAGATAGTATTTTCCTTTTTTTGTAGCTTAGTTTTTATTTCAGTCTTTATATAACTGCTATATACCACCCCCTTCTCAAATAAGAGGCTAATTTACTTTAGCACTTATTTAAGTCGGTTGGGATGGATATTATTTCTGCACCTTTATAAGTCTTTTCATTTCTATACCATCCCCTTCTCAAATAAGAGGCTAATTTACTTTAGCACTTATTTAAGTTGGTTGGGACGGATATTATTTCTGCACCTTTATAAGTCTTTTCATTTCTATACCACCCCCTTCTTAAATAAGAGGCTAAGAACTTTTTAGCACTTGTTTAAGGTGGTTGGGACGGATATTATTACTGTTTTTATATAAGTCTTTTTATTTCCTTTTTATCCGCTTATATCCGCTTTAATTATCAAACATGTATTTTTCAACCGATAATGCCGTCTCCATTCCGATGAGTGGCTAATTTCCTTTAGCGCACGACGTCGAAGAGCATTGGGACACAAAAATAGTTTTTCTATAAGAATTAAAACATCTCTTTCTAAAATAATTAACGCTTAAGGTTTATCCGAGAATCACGTTGAGTGGAGCCACATAATCGATGTGTGGTTTTCATTTCCGTTTTCGTACCTAGTTAGCCGAGAGGCTCGTGTGTACGGACTGATCACTCACGGGTAAAGAGAAGTGCGCTCTACCCTCGAGAGAGGACGAGGTAACTCTCCCGAATTGGAAATAAAAACCCAATAGCGGGGTTCGCAACATAAAGCGAGTATTAAGAACATTCGATTGTAGAACGAGAGTTCGGTCGAATATTCATAATCTCAGGTGGGCGTACCCTCGAGAGAGGAGCGTTCATAATTATGGAACCTCCACGGCCAAGTCATCTTAATATTTTGAAAAGTCATCACTTTTAATTCTACGAAAAATCTATTTTCGTCTCAAGGTAATTCGACGTCGCGCGCTATATTTCTCATCACTTAGAACTCTAGTAGATCGCTTAAATCATCTTTCGCATTTTATCATTTAGAACTCTAGTTAAATCAACTAAAAATATTATTCCGATAAAATAATAGTTCGTCCCTCGAAGTAGCATAATCAACACGACCCGCGGAAATATACGATCCCGATATTTTCTAAAAATATCCTGTATTACTTGCGATAAGGTATACTTGCCTTTATCAAATGATTAATTTGGACTAAAAATTCAAACACAGCTTTTCAAACTCATTTAGTGCAAAACTCTCCTTTTCTACTATTCAATTCAATAGAATTCGGCATTGTAGCCGAAGCGTAATTGTCAATATTCCGAAAGAAGAAAAAGATCGTTACTTCTATCCTTCGATAGGATAACGGTTAATTTCTCAAAGTAGGAGTACTTGCGAGACTCTTCGAAAATATCCGCCAATTCTAAACTCTTAATATAAAGGTTATCTTTTATTTATAAAACAAAAAGAAGAAGCCCAAGTAATCATCAACAAGTTGACTTCATACTAGGGTAGCTCTTCTGTTGAGCAACAAGGAAGCAGGGTAGATGGTGGACTAGTAGAAGCTACTAAGGAGGTTCTGGTGGAGTTACCCGTTTCTCCAGGTGCTCTAGGTGCTTCTAGCTCTGGGTTAGGTGCTTCAGGTTCTGGAAGCAGGGGGAGCGATGCTCCAAATATGCCAGAAAGGAGAGCTAGTCCAGAAAAAGTAGCTAGAGAGGTGGATTAGAGTAAAGCTCTGAGGAGGTCCAAGAGGACCATTATTCCACCAGATCGGTATACGAGGAGAAACTTGGTGAGCTTCGTCTCATGTTTCTTCACAGGTACCCTAGATGAGAGAGAGCCATCTTGTTATGAAAATGTAATTGGAGTCAAGGAGTGGGAAATGGCCATGGATGAAGAGATGGATGCCCTCAGGAAGAATGAGACTTGGGACTTAGTGCCTAAGGTTGAGGGTGTTACTTCGGTGACTTGCAAGTGGGTTTTCAAGCTGAAGAAGAAGGCAGATGGTAGCATCGAGCGGTACAAGGCTCACCTTGTAGCTCGAGGGTTCTCTCAGATGTATGGAGAGGATTATGAAGAGACCTTTAGCCCCGTTGCCAAGATGACTTCAGTACGGGTGGTGATCGCATTGGCAGCTTGCCAAGGGTGGAAGATATGGCAACTCAATATGAAGAATGCCTTCCTTTACGGCGAGATCGATAAAGATATCTTCATGGATCAGTCACCTAGGTATGTTTCTGAAGTCTTCCCAAGACATGTGTGTAAGCTCAAGAAGGCTCTTTACGGCTTGAAGCAGGCGCCTTGGGCGTGGTATAGGAAGATCGCTGATTACGTCCAGTTCTGTGGATATTTTGCTTCTGATTCTGATTCAAGCTTATTCGTACAGAAGACGGGGGAGCTTCAGGTCTTGGTGCTGCTATACGTTGATGATATGATCATCACGGGGAATTCAGAAGTGGAGGTATCTAGGCTTCGTGCTGAGCTAGCTATCATATTTGAGATGAAGGATTTGGGTGAGCTCCATCATTTCCTTGGACTCGAAGTGGAGAGGAAAGAGGACGGAATGCTTGTTTCCCAAAAGTGGTATGCCGAAGGAATTGTGAAATGATTCAGCATGGAAGGGGGGAAGAGCAGCTCTACTCCACTGGAGGTTGGTATTCATCTTCGACGTGATGAGGGGAAGGTTCTTTCTGATCCTTTGGTGTTCCGGGCTTTGGTCGGGAGTCTGATATATTTGACGATCACGAGGCCGGATATTTCTTATGCAGTTGGCCGAGTGAGTCGGTATATGGCAGAGGCACAGAAACATCATCTGATGGCGGCGAGGAGCATTTTGAAGTATGTCAAGACCACCTAGGATTTGGGTCTCTTCTATGGGAAGGACTCGGGCTTTTGCTTGCATGGATACATGGATGCTGATTATGGAGGATATTCAGATGATCAGAGATCGACTTCTGGATACGTCTTTATGACGGGATCTATAGCTATATCATGGTGTAACAAGAAGCAGGATTCTGTGTTTGTCTCTACAATGGAAGCGAAATACAAAGCTTCGGCTTTGGTAGCTCAGGAAGCCATCTGTCTAAGGAAGATTGTGGAGGACATTCATAGGGAGGTGCATGGTCCTACTCTACTTTGGGGTGACAATGAGAGTGCCCTCAAACTGGTGAACAATCCAGTTTGTCATGTGTGAACCAAGCACATAGAGATTCAACATCATTTCATTCGGGAGAAGGTGTTGGAGGGATCTCTTATGGTTGAGCATGTGCAGAGCAAGGAAAATGTCGCATAAATATTTACAAAGCCGTTGTCGAAGGAACCGTTCACAAGGTTGAGGAGGTTACTTGGGCTGACTTCCAATTCCCACTTCAAGGGGGAGTGTTAAAATTTTGAAGTGGAAGTGGATTGTCCGGGTGGTCTGTTCTTGGAGACTGCAGAGACAGCACAACCTGTGTTGCGGTTTACCTCTTTAATCCGCGAACTCGGTGTGGAGACCTGGCTGGTATGGTCGTGCATCTCTGGTGTTGGCAGCCTGTGTTTGGTCTGCTTGTTTTGTCTAAGTATCCTTGTTCTGGTGTAGACCAGGCGGTCTGTACTGGAGGTCGCTTCTGCGGTCTCGTACTGCGGCCTGCATGAGTTCGTTCTGGCGGTCATCTTGGTGTGTCAGATTGTTCATATGGCTCCGATCTTACAATTGTCCGGGTGGGTTGTATGAGCTCGTTTCTAGCTGTCTGCTCCTGATCGGTCAGATGCTCATGTCTGTTCTTATAAGAGACCGGGCGGTCTGCCGGTTTGTTCTTGGCAAGCTTTCTTGGACAGTTTTGCTTAAGTGGAATAAGGTCTTGATGATACCACGCAGTCTGGTACTGGAGACCGCGTGCTTCAATAAGGAAGGTGACTATATCCCTTGAGGCGGTGACGACATTCGTTCGTTTGCCTATAAATAGGGACGTCGGGGTAGCCATAAATACACAAGAACTGTAAGAACTCAAGTTTGCTTGATCGTGCCGGTCTCACTTTGAGGTCACACAGTTTGAGTTGTCTGACCGGTTTGTTTGTACGCAGGTTAGCGGCCAGCAGTTACCGTCAGCTTTCTCCCTTCCTTCCAGCTTTGAATAAACCAATTCGGCAGCGATCTATCTGTGCAGACTGTGTTTAGGAGTTCTTGGAATGTGCAGCGAACTTGGTTGATCAGGCGGCCTTAAGTGGTCGGGCAGTCTTCAGTTGCGGTCTTGCAGCAGGAAGCAGTTCTTCATCAAGTGTTCGCAGGTTCTTCTGTGATCTTAAGACTGTGCGGTCTGGGAGATCAAAAAGTGCGGACAGTTCTCAGCAGTTGAATAAAGCAGCAAGTCGAGCGGTCTGTGGTTGCGGTCTGGCAGCTACGGCTTGTGCTCTGTTTGTGTGGTCTCAGGGATAGCCGTGCGGCTTGCCTATTCTAGAGGTCTAGCGGTCTCTGCTTTGGCAGTTCGCTCACAGCTTGTTTTTGTGTCTTGTGATTCTCTCCTCTGTGATTCTTATGAATCATGTCTCGCCATGTTGTCTCGCATTATAAAGAGATAGTTAATACAAATGCACTATTTTGTCTTCCCATTGTCATTGATTGTCACTCTTGTGGATTGTGTTGAAGTGTTCCGCATTTTTTACTTCACTTCGGACCTCTAAGAAATTTTAACAGATGTTACAATGAGTGTCAGCAGATGGCCCATATTTTGAGAGATTATCCTAAGAGAAAAGGCACGTTAGTTATTCATGAGGTGAATGAGGAGGATGAGCCTGTAGAAGAAGCGAGAGTCGAGAAGGACTCACACGTTTTGAACGAAGAAGTGTACGGTATGCCTAGTGATGAGGATATAGATCCCGACATCCTAGTCGTGAGATGCATGTTATCTACACCGCAAGAGTCATCCGATTATTGGCGGACGAACATTTTCCAGGCTTACTTTATGGCAGGGGAGAAAGTGTGTCGTTTAGTATTGGATAGCGGGAGTTGTATGAATGTGATAGCTGAGACAGCTTTAGCCCTAATGGGCTCACTGCTGAGCCACACCCATTCCCATTTCAGGTAGCTTGGGTTACCAAGACTACATTATCGATGACTAGGAGATGTTTAGTGTCCATCACTATCGGTACGTACTCCGATAAGATCTTGTGTGATGTTATGCCTATGGATGTGTGCCACGTATTACTTTAGCAACCTTGGTTATATGACCGGGATGTCACCATACATGGCAAGTCCAACACTTGCTCCTTTCTACTGGATGAAAAAAGATTAGTGTTGACCCCGGTGCGACCCAAAGCACCGCCATTCCGTGCGGGTAGTAGTGCTAAAGAATCTCTTCCTCCCACTGAAAGGAAGAAGACTCTTAGCATTATACGAGGTACTGAGTTCAATCGAGAGAGTTTTGACAGTGGATATTATTATGCCTTAGTGGTTTTACAGTCATATGATTTATCAGAGATATATGAGTCTACTCCTATACCTTCTAGGAAACTCTTAGAGGAGTTCCATGATCTACACCCTGATGAGCTTTCGACTGAGTTACCTCCCATGGGTGTATTCATCATGCGATAGACCTTGTTCCTGGAGCTTCCCTACCTCATTTACTGCATTACCGATTGAATCATACCGCCCACGAGGAGCTGCAAAAGCCCTCCTGGGGTGTCTGCCCTCCTTGCCCCAAAAAAGGATGGTACTTAGCGTATGTGCATTGACAGTCGTGATGTCAACAAGATCACAATGAAATATCGATTCCCGATACCCCGACTGGATGACATGTTGGACATGTTGATTGGGGCTACGATCTTCTCTAAGATTGACCTTCGCAGTGGTTATCATCAGCTCCATATACGCGAAGGAGGCGAGTGGAAGACTTCCTTCAAGTCGAAGGATGGACTTTATGGGTGGCTTGTGTTGCCCTTTGGGTTGTCCAATGCCCCTAGTACTTTCGGCCGAATGATGACCCGTGTCTTCAGACCTTGCATTGGAAAGTTTGTAGTAGTTTATTTCGATGACATTTTGATATATAGTTGAACTGAGAGTGAGCATTTGACTCACATACATACTATTTTCAAGCCCCTGTGAGCCGATCGACAATAAATCAATTTTAAGAAATGCATTTTTATGGCTGAGTCTGTTATCTTTCTGGGTTATATAGTGAGCTCCACTGGCATCACTATGGATCCTGAAAAGGTTAGTGCGATTTGTGAGTGGCCTACATCACAGAACATTCACGATGTTCATAGTTTTCATGGGCTAGCCACCTTTTATCATCGATTCGTTAAGAACTTCAGTACTATTATGGCACCAATCACTGAGTGTATGAAGAAGGGAAGTTTCCAGTGGACATCATCGGCAGCTAGAGCCATTGAGATCATCAAAGATAAGATGTCCACTGCACCTATTTTGAGACTCCCTGATTTTAGTCACATGTTCGAGGTATCCTGTGATGCCTCTAGGGTTGTTGTAGGAGGTATACTTAGCCAAAAGGGTCACCCGCTTGGATTTTTTAGTGAAAAACTCTCAGACCCGAAGCTAAATTATTCCAACTACGAGCACGAATTCCATGCGATTATGCAGACGTTGCGTCACTAGAGGCATTATTTGCTACCCAAGGAGTTTGTCCTCCACTCCGATCATCAGGTGTTGCGTTATATCAATTCGCAACAGAAGTTAAACCCTCGACAGGCTAAATGGGTATCATATTTGCAGGAGTACACCTTCATTCTCAAGCACTGTAAGGGAATGGAGAATCGGGTTGTCGACGCCATTAGTCGAGTCACCCTTGTGTTATCACAGATGTGTACTCAGGTGATAGGATTTGAGCGTATCAAAGACGACTACTATAGTTGTCCTGATTTTAGCGAAATTTATGATGTGATACGCTCTGATCCCTTTCACGATGAGACAGATTATCTCATTCGAAGCGGATATTTGTTTCGTGGAACCCATCTATGTATTCCCTACACCTCATTGTGAAACTTCATTGTATGGGAATTACATGGAGGAGGCTTAGGTGGACACTTTGGACGAGATAAGATGATTGCCTTAGTAGAGGAGCGATTCTATTAACCAGGGATGAAGCGGGTTATCGCACAGATTGTTATTAGCTGCCACACTTGTCAGGTAGCGAAAGGCAATAAATAGCCCGCTGGATTATATACACCTTTACCGGTGCCTAGTATTCCTTGGGAAGATGTTAGCATGGATTTTGTGCTTGGGTTGCCACGCACATTTAGGAAGCACGAATCCATTCTTGTGGTGGTCGATCGGTTTTCTAAAATGGTGTATTTCATCCCCTACAACAAAACCGATGACGCCTCTCATATCGCCCATATTTATTATAAAGAGGTTGTCCCGCACCGAGGGATACCTAATACTATCGTTGTCTATCGAGATGTCAAGTTCACCAGCTATTTTTGGAAGTCACTTTGGAGACTAATTAGAACAAACTTCTTTTTTTGACTGCCTATCATCCACAGACCGATGCTGAAACTGAGGTTGTTATATGAGTTTAAGAAATTTACTTCGTTGTTTGGTAGGAGATCACCAGGGGAATTGAGATCTAATTCTTCCCCATGCTCAATTGGCCTATAATAATTCGAAGAATAGATCTACGGGTTTATCTCCCAATGAGGTTGTTCATGATCACATTGCACGAGTGCCGCTAGATTAAGCCTCACTGCCACTCAGTTTTAGGACTAGCCAATTTGCACATGACTATGCATTGCATTTGCATGACTTGCATAAGGAAATTGAGCGGAAATTGCATAGCACTTATGATTTATACGCAACTTAAGCTAACAAGCATAAAAGAGCTACCCGTTTTAAAGTGGATGACTTAGTGATGGTTCGGCTAAATCCGGAACAGTTACCTTCGGGTACCATAAAAAGTTAGTTAACCGTAGAACTAGACCCTTTAGAGTGGTCAAGCGGAATGGGAAAAATGCGTATGAACATGAAATGCCTTCTGTTTGGGGTGCAAATCCAGTTTTTAACGTAGCCGGTCTGATTTTATTCCACGATTATCCACATGGGTCTTTAGATTTTCTATTGCCTTCTCCTCCATTTGTTTCTTCTATGTTGACGAGTGTTAGTCAGGAGCCACATTCTGGACACACCGACACACATTCAGTTACTGACACACCATCTGCAGTTCTTCCGTTTTCCACTGATTGCTTTCAGACTGAGCTTGAGACACCAGATTATTCTTCCATACCAGTTACCAGAGCCGCTGACAGACTTCCGCGACAGATCTTGGTTCCCAAGCAGATATTGGATGACAAAACAGTAACCAATACTGATGGTGGTTTTCAAAGATACTTGGATTGTTGGCATGGCAAAACCAGAGACCGAGACCAGCTGGGTCTTGGCCAAGGAGTTACAGCGCATGGAAGCCGATCTTCTACAACACTACCGCTCGGAGCACTCGCCATAGATGAGTGATTTAGAGAGGGAGGAGAGTTCATTAGTGCTCGACGTTGAACACGTCCAGATCCTTACTGACCCTAAGTTATCGCATTATGCATTCTATGTTGTAATTTTCATATGTGTGTGAAAATATATATATATATGTGTGTGTTTGTGTGTGTGTATATATATATATATGCTAACTAATCCTAAGAAGTCGGTTCATCACTTTCTCCCTGTCGGTCCGTCTTCCTCCTCCAACCGTAGGTAGCGCTAATGGTGAACCGATGCACGCGTCTAAAGCCTGTACGCCGCTTTCTCTCCCACAACGTAGCATGACACTGCATCCTCCGGGCTCTAACCACCGAGCATGACCACTTCTTCACAAATTACAGTTGCAGCTCCATACCCAGGATGATCCCGCCATGGCCAAACCTTCAGGCATCAACGAGGTTATTTTGTGCTCTATTTCGAAAGGCTATAAAAGAGGATGGTGCTGAATGAAATGGAGGTTGAATGGCTATGAGCGTGAATCCCATTGAGAGGGGATGATTGTAGTTTTCTTTAGGAATTAATGTTGATATTACTATGTGTATGTGAAAGTGCATAGTGTGCCTCCGAGAATCCTCTAGAGGGGGGTTAATAGAGATTTAAAAAAATATTTCTATCCTAATTGTGCAAACACAATAAAACACTAAGTGTTATGCTTCAACAATTCCACACACAGAATAAAACAAAAGTTGTTTAAGTAAAGCAAGAAAAACAGTAAAAGAAAAAGTAAACTTTATGGGACAGCACAGAAAATAAGCAACCAGAAGACACAAAGGTTTTATAGAGGTTCCCCAAAATGTGGGTAGTCCTCTCTTCTACCACCTGGTAGGAATGCACCACTTGTGCCTGAGTATTTTGACAAGGAGACTCTTAGAACCACTGATCTTTTGATAATGAGATCATGAACCAACCAGATCTTTTGATAAGGAGATCTTGAACCAACCAGATCTTTTGATAAGGAGATCTTGACCACTGAATCCTTTGGAAGAGGGATTCTTAAAACTCTTGTACAGTTGAGAATGAGAAGGAGAAAGAAGAAGGGGGAGGAAGAAGAATTTTGTTCTCAGAATTCTTATGAAGCCTGTCTCAAGAACAACTTCTATATTCTTTCCCTAGATCTGTTGATGATGAACTCCTGCTTATGATTGTGATGATTTGCAGGAGCTATGATTGTCAGATCCTTTCTCTTCCTTCTGATTGAACTTTGGCTGCTTTGTAATATTGATGATGAGCAGCCTTAAGTTGTTTTGTTCTAAAGGAGGGGGAGCAGTTCTTGTTTCTTCACTGTCTTTTCTCCATTATGGTTCCAGGAGGAAGAAGAAGAAGAAGTGGAATCCCTAATTCAAAAACTTTAGCCGATTGTGATGAAAGCTCTCTTCTTTCTCTTTCTGCTCCTCCCTTTTATTGTCCCTCTTCAATTTGAATTGATTTCCTTTTCTGGTAGGTCCTGAAAAGGTATTTTGCCTTGGACAATTTCTCTTTCTTTCCTTCTTAAATTCACGACCCGTCCACCAACTGTAAGCTTGTTTCCAAGAAAGTTTTTTTGTCCTCTTTTAATTTTTCTTTTTATTTGACTCAATAATTAGGCCATTGGAGAACGGTCTTCAGTACTGTGGGCCATGAGAGAGGGTCGAAAATGATAGCTGAAAAGGTTTCCTTTTCAGACTTTATTCGACGTAGCGTCGAGTTCTCTTCCTCTCTTATCGACGCACCTTCGATTCCTTGTAAGAGCAGCTTCAAATTCATTTTTGCTCTGATTGAAGTCTGCTTGTCGACGTTGCGTCGATTCTTTATCGGCGTAACTATTGAGTTGAAGGCTTGGATCTGAACTTCATTATCTACGTTGAAAAGAAGTCAACGTTGCGTCGACTTCAGATGGATTTGACAGATTCTTTCTTCTGCATTGAGTTGAAGTAGAAGCTGCGTCGACTTCTCATGATACTTCGACATGACCATCGCCTCTACGTCAATATCCTTTCGACGTATCGTCTACTTGAATTACTTTGACAGAAGGTTGAGTTGCTTGGACTTCTAGTATAAGTAGCGTCGACATCCATTCGATGTTGCGTCGATTTCTATTCGATGCAAAAGTTAACTCTGCCCAAATTATGCTTCTCTTGATATGGTCTTGACACCCGAGATTGAGTGTGACATCCTAAGACATCTAATGACCACATTACCCTCACTATACAATGGGTAATTCAACCTAAGAGATAAAATCACCTTTTAGATAATTTGTTAAGTTAAATCAAAGGAGTTTTTCCCAATAATCTCCCTCTATTTATCTTAACAAATTTTACAGATTGAATAAAGTGATTTTACACATTCCTTTTATATAAACAAAGATTTATTCAAGACAGCAAGACATAAGAAAATGACAGACTGAAGTCACAAGCCATTTCATTCAATTGTCAAGAAATATATAGATCTCCACAGCTATTTTTCAGGAAGTATAAGACTTTGCAGAGTACCTGATCCTCATTGATCCTTCTCAGGAGTTCTTCTTTTTCTTGAGAAGACTTTGAATAACCTTCCTTGGAGCAATCTGTAGAGGCTCATCATCTTCAGGGGATATTTATGCTTCTTCAGCAATGTTGTTATTGAGGAGCTCCCCTTGACTATGTGCATTCAGCTCAGCAATATCAGTAGCATCCTTGGCAATCTTTGCCACTTCATCCAATAATTCTTCATCCTGAGGCTCCCCCTGAACCACTGCAGTACCTACAGCTGCCATCTCTACATCCAGATTCCTCTGGACATCAGGGACAGGCTCCACCTTAGTAGATGGGAGCTCCCCCTAATTATCTGCAGTAATATCCACTTGATTCTCTAGCTCATTTTCATTTCCTTTCACTTCTTGATGCTCTAGAATTGGCTCCCCTAGATATTTGGACCTTGGAAGATGGTCACTTTATCAAGGAATGCATGCATCATCATTCCTCTTATCTTGGCCACTAGAATCTGGAACAGTCCTTTCCTCCTCCTAAATATTCTCCCCCTTCTTAACCTTGCTGGTAAGAGAAGTTAAGAACTCCTTTGTCACTAGGGAGGAGGACATGAAGTCTTTGATTCCCTGTAGAGATCTTTTGGAATCCATGAGTTCAGGCTCCACTTGAGAGTACTTTTTATCAAATCTTCATGATTGAGCAGCCAGAAGATCAGCAATGGTGCTAGAAGCTAGTCATGCTGCTTTTGAGATGACTTGCTCAAGGTCAATTGAAGTGATAGGTGTGGTAGATGGAGGAGGTGATGGAGGGAAGTCTTCCTGGATAGGAGAGAGTGCATTATAGATTTCAGGAGAGATATGTATTGATGGTGGCGGTGGAGGAGCAGACTGAGAGACTGGGATAAGTGGTTGTTGATGAGGAATGTGAGAGGATGGCTCTGGGATTGAAGAAGATAGGATGGATTGAGGGATTTGCTGATGTTGTTGTTGTTGTTGTTGTTGTTGAGGAGATTGTTGAGCTGGAGCATCTTCCTGGGGGAGATCTAGAACAGTGTCCAGAGGAGTTGGAGAGGGAGGAAGAGGAATATTATCCCTTCGAAGATCGGGTATTTTCCTCTCTGGATCTTGAGGAGGAGGAGAGGGAGGAGGTGAGGCTGGAGCTTGACCATGCTTTATGATTTGTCTGGTCCACTTGGAAAAGATCCCAATATTGATTCTTTTGCTTGGTGGAATTGGCAATCCTTTGGATTTGCAGTCCTCTAGATAGTGTTGGAAGAGAACTTGGCTCATTATTCTCATGTAGGAGTTCTCTTTGTGTGCATACTTATGACCAATCATTTTTAGGACACATCTCCCCCAGTTTATCTTCTTTTCCAGAACCAGAGCTCCCATGATTTATAATTGTTGTTTGGGTATAGCATCATGTGCTGATATCTTGCACAACATCACTTTTCCCACTATGTCTGCCATAAATCTGTATTCTTCTGCCAGATCCACCTTTTTCAAATATATGGGTCTTGTTTTCTTGAATTGCATGATTTCTAAGGCCTTCTTTGTCCCTTCCCCAGATAACTCATCAGAAGCCTCTCCTGTGGGTAGATCAAATGTTTGAGACAACATTTCCTCTGTTATGCTGATGTTGTTGGGTTTTTCTACAACCATACATCATATGTAGGCGCAGCGGAAATAAAGAAAAACAACCCAAAAAGATTCGGATCGGCCATGAACATTGAATCAAGAAGTAATGAAAACTACTAGGCATAAATTACCTTAGTGGAGTTGGATCGAATCCAACCTAGGTGCTCCAAGAAGATGAATCCTGTCAGCGGCTATGCGAGAGTCCTCACGTAGAATGATGTCTACCTCTCTACAGTGGTCCACACGAGTCGGGAGAAGAATGACTGCACCTTGCACTTCCACGAACTGCTAGGTTCGCTCCAGGAAGAACAATCATGGTGACGATTGCCGGAAGGAGGTCTGCGTAGACGAGCGAAACGGCGGAACACTTTCGTCGGCTAGGGTTCGTGAGGCGGAACTCTTCCGTCAGGTCTTCTTCCAGGAGGCGTAAGAAGAGCATCTTGAACCCTTAAAACAGGTCCTATTTATACCCGAAGTATAAAAAGACTTAGGCAAATCGCTATCCGCAGTCCATACAGAAGAACTTGAGGTTTCTGTCAGCATTCGTCGAGTTTGCACGGAACAATCCGACGAATCCGACGAATCCTATCAGACGGCAACATTTGCCGAGTTAATGATCTCTGTAACAATTCGTCGAGTTTCCACGGAACAATCCGACGAATCCGACGAATCATATCAGACGGTAACATTTGCCGAGTTAAGGGTCTCTGTGATAATTCGTCGAGTTTCCACGGAACGATCCGACGAATTCCGACAGCAACATTTGCTTTACCTCCCCGATTCTATATGGTGATTGGTAACCTTTACCAACACAGTCAATCTTCCAACTTCTCCACATGCTCTTATGTGCGACCCAGCAGGCTCATATCGCGTTGGCAGTGACATTACATGTTTGACCACTTCTAGATCACAATGGTAACTCCAAAAGTCTCCCACTTGATCTTGAAAGTATCAAACAAAAACCTCACAAACAATGAGCGGCATCTAGCAAAGCATCATTGCTCCCCAAGCAATAAGAGTTCATAACTCATAAGCCTTTATGAACAATGTTCCAGCGTTGTCTTTGTCCCTTACATCCGGAAAGAACTAGAGGCATGGACCGTGTCACCCTCATAATAGCTCAATCCAAGTTTCTTGATCTAGAACGGACTTCCAGAGAATGGTGAGCTCAATATCACATATTGACTCAACCAAGCATGGCCATGCATTTCTCAGTCCAATTCCATCAAGGGGCCCATGGATGCAACTCCTGTTATATAGGAGGACAAATCCCATATCTGCTCACACCCAAACACCCAAATGATTCGTAACGTACCCAACGACCACCCTTATCATCAACCTTCTTCAAGGAAGACTTTAGATGACATCAAAGCATGCTCTTCCTCACTCGATGAATGCTGTGACTTCAGGTCAAAGGACCACAACACCATTGCCAAATGAGACCTACTTGTGACACTTTTAAGTAATAATCCACAAAGTAGTCTCAGGTTGGGTCTGTCCAGTACAACTTGTTCACTAACAAGTACCCACGTGATGACTTGATATCACAATATCATGACCTGTGAGAACCGGTCATCAGTCAACACACATGCAAGTCTTAATGTATCATCATCACCCTTAGCTTCTACGATGATACCTCGACCAGGGACCTTTTAAGAATGAAGCTTCGAAATCATAGGCTCTCACATTCAAGTCACGTACTTGATGTCCTATGGAAGCGAACATTCTAAGGGTATTTATCACGAATTTTATTTTATCATATAGAAACAGTATATCGTAATAAAAGAACTTGCCATTAATTGTAAAAGGAAATAATTGGTACACAATTCATCATATGAGTAAATAATAAACAACCAACAGAATATATATTTTACATGCAACCCACAAGACTCCCACTAGAGTTGATCACTCAGGTATCGTATACCAATTGATCTAGTATGACCATCATGATTTCTCTGCGCGAGAGGCTTTGTCAGTGGATCTGTAATATTCTCCTCAGTCGGCACTCTGCAAATGTTCACATCTCCTCGTTCGACAATCTCACGAATAAGATGGAACCGCCGAAGTATGTGCTTGGAGCGTTAATGGGATCTAGGTTCCTTAGATTATGCAATTGCACCATTGTTATCACAATAGAGAACTACGGGACCAACAATGCTAGGAACTACATCTAGCTCGCCGATGAATTTCCTAATCCATACAGCCTCCTTCACTGCATTTGCCGCAGCGATATACTCGGCCTCAGTTGTAGAATCAGCAACTGTCTCTTGCTTGGAACTCTTCCAGCTTACAGCTCCTCCATTCAGGCAAAACACAAACCTTGACTGAGACTTCGAATCATCCATATCAGTTTGGAAGCTGGCATCCGTGTAACCACTTACAACGAGCTCTTCCCTTCCACCATACACCAAGAATACATCCTTAGTCCTTCTCAAGTACTTCAGGATATTCTTTACGGCTATCCAGTGACATTCACCAGGATCAGACTGATACCTGCTAGTCATGCTCAAAGCAAAAGAGACATCAGGTCGAGTACATAACATTGCATACATGATTGACCCAATTGCCGAAGCATATGGAATCAACTTCATGCGGTCCTTATCTTCACAAGATTTTGGACACTGGTCCTTAGAGAGATTTACACCATGAGACATGGGCAAAAATCCTTTCTTGGACTCAAGCATGTTGAACCGCTTCAACACCTTCTCAATGTACGTACTCTGGGTCAAACCCAGCAACTTCTTCGATCTATCTCTATAGATCTTAATACCGAGTATGTAAGTCGCTTCACCCAAGTCCTTCGTAGAAAAGCAGTTCCCTAGGTTGTTCTTAACAACTTTCAGGGTAGGTATGTCATTCCCGATCAATAGTATGTCATCTACATACAATATCAGGAAGACAACAATGCTCCCACTGATTCGCTTGTAAACACACGGTTCATCCTCATTCTTGACAAAACCAAACTCTTTGATCTTCTCATCAAAATGAAGATTCCAACTTCTAGAGGCCTGTTTCAATCCATAGATGGACCTGTTAAGCTTGCATATTATAGTGGCTTCATTTGGGGATACAAAACCCTCGGGTTGTGTCATGTACACTTCCTCAAGGAGGTTTCCATTTAGGAAAGCCATTTTGACATCCATCTGCCAGATCTCGTAGTCATAATACGCAGCAATAGCAAGCAATATCCTAATGGACTTTACCATGGAAAAGGGGAAAAGGTCTCATCATAGTCAACACCATGAATTTGCTTGAAACCTTTAGCCACCAGTCTCCCTTTGAATGTCTGTACATTCCCTTCCATGTCGGTCTTCTTCTTGAAGACCCACTTGCACCCTATGGGTCGTACCCCTTCAGGTGGTTCCACCAAGTTCCAAACTTGGTTTGTATACATGGAGTCCATTTCGGATTTCATAGCCTCAAGCCATTTGTCGGAGTCCGGTCCACTCATAGCCTCTTGGTAGGTTGCTGGTTCATCATCATGATCCATAAGCAACACATTACCTATTTGAGACATGAGAAATCCATATCTCCCAGGCTCAAATCTTGGTCTACCAGATCTACGTAGGACTTGTGTCTCATGAGCAGGTTCTCTAGCTACAACATCTTGTAGTCCTGGCTCAGAATCCAATTCTGGTTCATTCACTACTTGTGGTTCTTGAACTTCTTCAAGTTCTACCTTTTGCGTCTTTCTTGATAAGAACTCTTTCTCCAAGAAGACACCCGTCCTTGCGTCAAACACTTTGCCATCAGATGGTTGGTAAAAGTAATATCATTTCGTTTCCTTAGGATGTCCCACCAGATAACACTTATCTGATTTGAGTTCCAGCTTGTCAGGCATTTGACGTCGTACGTATGCCTCACAGCCCCAAATTTTAATGAATGACATACTAGGACGCTTCCCAGTCCATATCTCATATGGTGTCTTTAGAACCATTTTCGTCGGAGCGCGATTCAGTGTCATTGCAGCAGTCTCTAAAGCAAAACCCCAAAAGGAAACAGGCAAGTCTGCATGACTCATCATCGACCGCACAATGTCTAACAGAGTACGATTTCTCCTCTCAAACACACCATTATGATGCGGTGTCCTAGGTGGAGTGAGCTGTGATACATTACCACACTCTTTCAGATGATCATGGAACTCATGACTCAGGTATTCGCAACCTCGATCAGATCGGACTGCTTTAACCTTTTTACCCAATTAGTTCTCCACTTCATTCTTAAACTCTTTGAACTTTTCAAAAGTTTTGGATTTGCACTTAATAAGATACACGTATCCGTATCTACTGAAATCATCAGTAAATGTAACGAAGTAGAAATACCCACCTCTAGCCATAGAACTCATGGGTCCGCAGACATCACTATGTACTATACCCAAACGATCCTCAGCCCTCTCAGTATTACCAGTGAAAGGGGCTTTAGTCATCTTGCCTAATAAACAAGACTCACATCGCTCAAATGATTCATAATCAAATGAGTCCAATAGTCCATCTTTATGGAGCTTGGATATGCGCTTCTCGTTTATATGGCCCAAATGACAATGCCAGAGATATGTAGGATTTGAGTCATTTGTTCTTAGTCTTTTATTATTATCTACATTATAGATCGGATGGTCTAGGTTCAAAACATAAAGACCATTAAACAATTGAGCTACATCATAACAAACATCATTCTTAAATATAGAACAACAATTGTTCTTAATTATAAAAGAAAATCCAATCATGTCTAAGCATGAAATGGATATAATGTTTCTCGTTATGGCCGGAACATAATAACAATTATTAAGTTCTATTACAAGCCCACTGGGCAAAGAAAGACGGTAAACCCCTACAGCTACAGCAGCAACTCTTGCTCCATTGCCGACGCGCAGGTCCACCTCTCCATTACTCAGCAATCTTCTCCTTTTCAGTTCCTGCACATTTGTACAAATGTGAGAACCACATCCGGTATCCAATACCCAAGATGAAGGAGTAGAAAGGTTTATCTCTATAACGTAAATATTCGAAGCGGAAGTCATACCTCCCTTCATTTTCCGCAGACCGTCAATGTACGAAGGACAATTCCTCCTCCAATGACCAGCCTTGCCACAGTGGTGGCATTTCCCTTCCTTCACGGTGCTCTTCTTTTTCAGCGCAGAAGATTTGGGCTCAAGATGTGACTTAGGTCCTACATTCGTCTTCTTGAAGCCCTTGGCCTTACCCTTGCCTTTATGTACCATCAATATGGGACTAGCAGGCTTGGCCTTCTTCATGTTTATCTCGGCAGTTCGTAACATGCCTAGGAGCTCGGCCAGTGCCTTGTCTATTTCATTCATGTTGTAGTTCAAGACGAACTGCTCATAACTATCCGGCAACGATTGCAGGACAAGATATGTGGCCAACTCTTGACCCAGAGGAAAACCCAGTCTCTCCAGGTTCTCAATATACCCAATCATCTTGAGTACGTGAGTACCAACTGAGTCTCTATCTCCCATTTTGCACTGAAATATGGCCTTCGTGACATCGAACCTCTCTTGACGAGCTTGCCCTTGAAACATTTTCTTTAGGTGCTGATGAGTCCTGATCATATACACATTTATGGACTCATCCGGGCCGTTATTTAGTCATTTCTCCGCACTTTAGCCTTGTTATAGTTTATATTTGATAATCCATGCTAGGTGCACATCTTGGCCCACTTTGGTGTGATTTTCGTGCTTATTGTCATTAGTAGTATTCATGTGCTGTTAAGTGCCACTTTCAGTGGCTAGATCTGTGGTTGAGCAGGAATAGGAGTCGTGCAAGTGTTCGCGTGCAATTCTGCACAGGAACACTGCGCACGATCGCCGGTTCTATTGCGCACGACCACTGGTCGTGCGCCACTGATCGTGTGCACTTAACCCTTTTTCACGAGTTCTGTTTGGTGCAGTGCGCACGACCATCAACGACAGTGCGCACGACCACCGGTCGTGCGCCACTGCTCGTGCGCACTTATCATTAAAATTCTGAGTTCTGTTTGCTGTATTGCGCATGACCATCAACGATAGTGCGCACGACCACCGGTCGTGCGCCACTGGTCGTGCGAACATTTTATTTTATAATTTTGTATCTTGCAGGTTCCACCCAGGCAGTGCGCACGATCGCAGAATTCCAGTGCGCACGACCACTGGTCGTGCGCCAATGACCGTGCGCAGTATTTAATCCAGCGCCTATTTAAACGCCTGTTGCGATTTTAGGGCGATCGATCACTTGGCGGGAGCGGGATTCCTGTTCCGTACGCCGCCGATTTCCACCGTGGGACGCCTCCACTTCATCTTCTACGCAAGGGGAAGCCTCCTCCACCAATTCCAAGACTTCCTCCATTGTCCGTGAGTGTTCTCCATCGTCCGCAAGCCTCCAAGAAACCATTCTCTCATTCCGCCCGGTGAGAAGAAGAAGGAACCTGAAGTCGAAGACGACGGAGCTACGTAGGGAGATCGTGACAGCTCTCTACGCCGGAAGTATAGTCCGCCCGAGTCCGGAGTTAGCCCGACAACCTACCATTCCGGCCGTGAACGGCCGCTAGTCTTCACCATCGGTTATTTCTTTCCTCTTTTCTCCATTGTACTCTTTGAACCGTGCAATACTCGAATATTGTGATGTTTATTTTGATGGAAATGAATATTTCTTTGTTGTTCTTCATGGTTTGGTGGTGATTCATTCCGCTTTCTCTCACTCACTCGCGCACGCACGCAAGGTGTTTGATCCGCGTTAGCAAGAGCTAACGGCGGTTGTGAAGAGGTGTTTGCGACCCTCACCCTCTCGCACTTGAGTTCACTTCATCCGCCTCACGAAGCACGGCATCGCGGTCGTTGCATCCACCTCACTTTGCGAAGCGGTGTTTTCGACCCGCATCTCTTTTGTTGTTGATAAGATTAGGAAAACCAACCAAAAGCCCCATCTTTGTGTTTGTTGAACGCTTGTGTAACAATAATCACTGCGCGATTCGTTCACCCATCCTGCATTCCTCAAGAGACCGACATCCGGGGAATTTATTCTCCACAATTATTACTTGACAGCGACCGGTGCACTTGCCGACACGCATCAAGTTTTTGGCGCCGTTGCCGGGGAGTGCAGGCGTGTTTCGTCTTGTGTTGTGACTTTCGTTATACGAGCAGTTGTTTTTTATTTTCTTTGTTTTTCTTTTTGTTTTTGACAGTTCATGCAGAGGCAGGTCGCAGGTGAACTCGCACCTTTTGATCCAGAAATCGAACGAACTGCTCGCGCGCGAAGGCGCGCTGCGGCTGTACAAGCGGCCATGGGTGATCAGGTAGACCCAAATGATGTTGATCCGAGAATGCCCGGCGTGGGGGAACATCAGCCTGGGATTGAGCAGGAGGCAGCTAGGCCTCGACCCCGCACGATGAGGGACTACACCACTCCAACTGCTGGGAGTGTGTATCCGGGGTTCGGGCCAAACATTATGAATAATCAGTTTGAGATCAAGCCAGCGATCTTAAACATCATCCGGAACAACGCTCAGTTCTCGGGGTTGGCCAGCGAAGATCCGCATCTGCATCTGGCGGAGTTTTCTGATATTTGTTGAACCTTCCGCTACACAGGGATTGCTGACGACACGGTCAAGCTTAGACTGTTTCCCTTTTCACTCCGCGACAAAGCAAAGGTGTGGCTCCACTCCATTCCGCCCGGGGCTGCTGCAACTTGGGATGCCCTCGCATCCAAGTTCCTTGCTAAATTCCACCCTGTGGATAAGATTGTAAGCTTGCGGCGGGAGATCGCCACATTTCGCCAACTTGACCAAGAGACCCTTGCTGAAGCTTGGGAGCGCCTCAACGATCTCCTTCGCCGTTGCCCTGGCCACGAGCTCCAACCATGGAATGTGGTTGAATTGTTCTACTTCGCGATCGAGCCCAACTACAGGGCAATGATCGATGCTGCGGCGGGTGGCACCTTGATGAACCACACCCCTGAGGAAGCCCTTCGAATTCTGCGCGACACTGCCTCCCACAGTACATTCTGGACTGCAGGGAGAAATGCTCCAAGAAGCGGCCGAGGTCTTTTCATGGTCGACTCTCTCCCTTATCCATCCCCACCTGCTGCTATCATTACCTGCGAGGGATGTGGAGGCGGAGGCCACCACGTGTATGAGTGTTCGGGGAACAACGTGGCAGGTGACTTCGCACACTTGAACTTGAACGAATCTGTTAATTATGTAGGAAATCAGCCTAGGGGGCGCCTTTCAATAATGCTTATAATCCGGGAGCGAGAAGTCACCCGAACTTCTCGTGGAATCCAAACACACCTGGCCAATGATGGGCACTGGGGCAGCATCAAAACGGTGCTTACGCCTCCGGGAGCCAACCGAGGCCACCACACCCGGATTATAACCAAGGTCCCCCAATCCAAAAAAAGAGTAATTTGGAGGAAATGATGGAGAAGTTCATGCAAGCGGCCAACTCTAATATGGTGAATCAAACTGCATCCATGCGAAACCTGGAAACGCAGTTGGGCCAATTGGCCCAAGTGCTAACTGAGCGATCGCAGGGGACCCTTCCCAGCAACACGGAGAAGAACCCAATTGATCAAGGGAAGAGTCTTGGGGATGTGGTAGAGGTTGAACCGAGTGAGCTGGTAATTTCTTGTGCCATCAATAAGGTTGAAACAAAAGCTTTATGCGATTCCGACTCCTCCCGCAACGTCATTGCACTGCAAGATGTTGCGAAATTACAACTTGAGATGAACACGGAGGAAAGGAAATCGCTTATTCTCGCTAACGGCACTATTATCCAATCTGAGGGGGAAGTGAGAAATGTGGAAGTAATAGTTGAGGGGACGACTGTGGTCGCGGACTTTCAGATGTTGGGCCCCCAGGAAAATCAATCCATTCCTATCTTGGGCGTGCCGTTCTTGAAAGAGAGCGGCGCCACCCTTGACTTCGCTACGGGGTGTGTTCTCCTACCTAACAAGGCGCTGCAGCCCACTCGCCTCGAAGCTACAGCTGACACATCCACTCCTCCCCCTCTCGTGATTTCTGATGAATTTCTAAGCTGTGCAGGAAAGATACATGATCAAGAAACAAGTGAAGGAGGAAAGGAGGAGCTCCAATCAGATGAGGAAGAAGAGGTTGACTTCCGGAAAGAGTTCGACTCCGAGAAGGAGGAAGACTGCAGTTCGGGAAACGTTGACTTGGATCTAGTTAGGGATGCTGATTATTTATCTTCTTGTGGTGAATCTTGTAATAAACTATCTAAGCGCTCCATCTCCTGGGCCGATCCGGTGGTCACCGCGATACCGGAGGTGACGCCACCCGCCACTAAGGCGGAAAATTCTGAAAACTTTCAACGGTGGCAGTCTCCGACTGTCACCAAACTTAAAAAGGAAAAACTTCTGCGCGACGCTCGTGCTGTCGCTCTTCGTGGCAAGGTGGCGGAGGTTAGGGGAGCATTGGGTAACACCAGTGCTGGCCCTAAAGCCTTCACCTCTCGCCTACGTGCTACGGGAGACGCGCATCATAAGAGCGCTTTTAGTTGATTTGTGTTTCTTCTGATGTGGTGAACTGCTTCTGAATATTTCTCTTTCAATTCCTGCACTCTTTAAACACTGCTAATACAGGTATTTGGTCTAGCTTAAGGACGTTAAATGAAAGCGCTACTGGGAGACGACCCAGATTCCCTGATTTTGTAGTTTTTTTTCTAACTTCTTTTAGTTCAGCTTTTGTATTTGCTTTTGTTGCTTTGAGTTTGTGCTTGCAGGTTTTGTGTTCGATGGTGCGGATGCTGCGGACTATTCGTGATCATAAACGCCAATCGTCTGGTATGCTCATTTCTGAGCATTGGGTAACACTTCCTCCCTTCTTTTAGCTTCAAATTTCTAGATATATCGTTTAGCTTAAGTCTGGGGGAGCAGTTGTTGTTACCCACTGTGCACGAGTTGCACCGCATACTAGAAGGTTGTATCTTTATTTATCCTAGTCATTATTTTTGTTTTTCATGCTTCACACACCACTTCACCCACTTGAGTGCGTGCTTATCTTTTTATCGTTGTTCCGTTTAAACTATTTTGGTTGGAAAGTGAAATAGATTGTTAACGTAGGAATTATTATTTGGAGTGCGAATTTGACTCATGTAGTGTTCTAGTCACTTCGCATGCTATGGTAGAATTTGAGTAGAACTAGATTTTCTTTATGCATCTAATTTATGTTTAGTATTTCTGCGTAAATTTAGATTTAATATACTCAAGTGGTGAATTCGCATGAAATTGACGATAACCCGGTGTTGTGTGTGTGCGATTGCTAGTCGTGTGTTGCTCGAGTCGGGAGGAAGGTTTACCTTTCTCGTGGGCTAAGTACTTGCCCCAAGCGACTCTTGAAGCATGGGTGAGAGCGACTCGTCGAGTTAAACATGATGTAGGCCACCCTTTGGCTAGTTTGAGCTTTGTTATTCCATTTCCATTTCGTTCACCGTTGCAAGCCAAATTTGTGCCTACCAATCCTTTATTCAGCTCCTCTTCATCCACCAAAGCCTGAAGCCTATCCTACTCCCGCAACCAAAATGTTTTTAACTGCGCTCATAAGTCTCAACTTGTGTGGTGTGTGGAATCATTGTGTCATGAAGGGAAATAAAGTCTATCTGCTGATTTTGAACCAACCGGAGGATACATAAAAGAAGTAAAATATGTTAAAAGAAAAAAAAAAAGAGAAAGAGTATTTTGAAAAAAAATCCTCCCGAGCTAAAAAACAGAAAATCTGTTGGTATTTGTGAAGTAGGCCGTGTGCACACCTGGTTTTCATGATAAGTCTGGGGGTGTGTCACACGAGCATAGTTTGTTGGTCTTGTGTGGTGCAGCGTTCCGTTAGCTCACTTGGGTTGCGTAGCCGCCGTGTTTAACTTTGAAATATCATACCGTAACCTAAGCCCCGATTTAATCCTAAAAGCCCTACTGATTTGACTTGCGAGTTTTCTAGCGCCGTGGAGAGAGTGTGACCGGGCAAGCGTATGGTTCACGACGGTGATGGATTTCAGCGGAGTTATTCCTAAGCCCCGATCTTTTGCAACACCCGCCTCAGTTTCTCGTCACTTTCATACCGGGCATGATTGTCAAATTCTTCATAATTCACCAACTGAGTATAACTAAATCTTTAATTACGCTTTAATACTTATGTAAATTAGTTAGCATAGTTAAACTCTCCTTCTACTAGAATCTCTACTCGCATGCGTTGTTACTTCGCACCGTACTCCCTTGTGTAATTCTCTATGTTAACTATCGTTTTCACACTCCGCCGGATTCGTTTGCTCGGGACGCGCAAACAGTTAAGTCTGGGGGTGTGATGAGTCCTGATCATTTACACATTTATGGACTCATCCGGGCCGTTATTTAGTCATTTCTCCGCACTTTAGCCTTGTTATAGTTTATATTTGATAATCCATGCTAGGTGCACATCTTGGCCCACTTTGGTGTGATTTTCGTGCTTATTGTCATTAGTAGTATTCATGTGCTGTTAAGTGCCACTTTCAGTGGCTAGATCTGTGGTTGAGCAGGAATAGGAGTCGTGCAAGTGTTCCCGGTGCAATTCTGCACAGGAACACTGCGCACGATCGCCGGTTCTATTGCGCACGACCACTGGTCGTGCGCCACTGATCGTGTGCACTTAACCCTTTTTCACGAGTTCTGTTTGGTGCAGTGCGCACGACCATCAACGACAGTGCGCACGACCACCGGTCGTGCTCCACTGCTCGTGCGCACTTATCATTAAAATTCTGAGTTCTGTTTGCTGTATTGCGCACGACCATCAACGATAGTGCGCACGACCACCGGTCGTGCGCCACTGGTCGTGCGAACATTTTATTTTATAATTTCGTATCTTGCAGGTTCCACCCAGGCATTGCGCACGATCGCAGAATTCCAGTGCGCACGACCACTGGTCGTGCGCCAATGACCGTGCGCAGTATTTAATCCAGCGCCTATTTAAACGCCTGTTGCGATTTTAGGGCGATCGATCACTGGCGGGAGCGGGATTCCTGTTCCGTACGCCGCCGATTTCCACCGTGGGACGCCTCCACTTCATCTTCTACGCAAGGGAAAGCCTCCTCCACCCATTCCAAGACTTCCTCCATTGTCCGTGAGTGTTCTCCATCGTCCGCAAGCCTCCAAGCAACCATTCTCTCATTCCGCCCGGTGAGAAGAAGAAGGAACCTGAAGTCGAAGACGACGGAGCTACGTAGGGAGATCGTGACAGCTCTCTACGCCGGAAGCATAGTCCGCCCGAGTCCGGAGGTAGCCCGATAACCTACCATTCCGGCCGTGAACGGCCACTAGTCTTCACCATCGGTTATTTCTTTCCTCTTTCCTCCATTGTACTCTTTGAACCGTGCAATACTCGAATATTGTGATGTTTATTTTGATGGAAATGAATATTTCTTTGTTGTTCTTCATGGTTTGGTGGTGATTCATTCCGCTTTCTCTCACTCACTCGCGCACGCACGCAAGGTGTTTGATCCGCGTTAGCAAGAGCTAACGGCGGTTGTGAAGAGGTGTTTGCGACCCTCACCCTCTCGCACTTGAGTTCACTTCATCCGCCTCACGAAGCACGGCATCGCGGTCGTTGCATCCACCTCACTTTGCGAAGCGGTGTTTTCGACCCGCATCTCTTTTGTTGTTGATAAGATTAGGAAAACCAACCAAAAGCCCCATCTTTGTGTTTGTTGAACGCTTGTGTAACAATAATCACTGCGCGATTCGTTCACCCATCCTGCATTCCTCAAGAGACCGACATCCGGGGAATTTATTCTCCACAATTATTACTTGACAGCGACCGGTGCACTTGCCGACACGCATCAGGTGCTCGTCAATCTCCTTGCACCCCATGTTCTCGTGTTGCTTCTGAAGCTCAGAGTTCATGGTGGCAAGCATAAGACACTCGACGTCTAAGGCATCATCGGTATACTTCTTATAAGCATCCTGATCAACACGAGACAAGTTCCCGGTCGGCACCTCGGGGGCTTCTTCTTCCAAGACGTAGAGCTTTCGCTCTTGCCTGAGAACAATTATCAGGTTCCTATACCAGTCCATGTAATTTGTCCCACTTAGCTTGTCCTTCTCAAGGATAGCTCTCAGGGACAAGGTGGAATGTGAACCACTTGCCATGGAATTCTACAAGAATTCATGCAGAATTTAATCAGTACCAAAATTTCAAAATACAACTTATCTTAATTTGGACTTCAATTAAATACTCCGACTATTTTATTCAAATCGATAGCCCTCACTATCAATTCGGAGAGTCCATGCGAGCTACTCTCTTAGTGGACAGGATCCGTATTTCACCAACACCACGAGTCCGCTTTGGCGTTCCTCTCATAATGCGGTTATTTAGGTAGGCAACGCTTGCCAATTGCATCCTCATGCAACTCTTGTATGGCTGGTGAATAACTCCTTATTCGCATCCATCATATGGTGCATGCCAACCCTATGCCTCTAGGCACTCAACCTTTGAGGTCACCTAGTTAAGTTAGACCCGATGTCGACAGTGGGACATCACATTTATCCGCTCGCACCCTTACCAAGATAGATTAATGCACCTTGCTTTGGCAAGCCCACACTTCATCGATCGAGGCAGGAAGAGTGTCAACCATCGGAAGGCATCTGAATACTTAATATTTGATGAAGGGATTTTAATTTTTAATAATAGGTTAACACTTAACCATGATCAACATTTGATCAAAGTGCACATCCACAGAAAAACAAGCTTTCTAAAATCCACATGCATCCCTTATGTGCATAACATAAGACTATCAACCTTTGATAGACGAAAGGGCTAAATCTGGACATTTAGAACTCTTCCAAATCTTCAGATTCACATGCATTGGACAAAGGCAAAGACAACTCGACTTAAAGCAGTAGACAAGCTCGTCTCTCATTGTTGGATTCAAAATCCAAAACAATACAAGGGTTCATTAACCACTTGAGGGACGGTTACTGCTAAAGAGACAACAATTTCTAACAATTAGAAATTACCACGAAATCCCAGACATTCCTGGCGGGGTTCCAAGGGGCCGCGCCCCTGGCGGGGTCTTAGGGGCAGAGCCCCTAACGGGGTCCAAGGGGCAGCGCCCCTGGCGGTGGTCTCCTTGTGGTCTCTTAGGGGCAGAGCCCCGACCAAAATTTTGAAATCCCACCACCAGATACCACACAAAATCACATCAAATGTGATATTCCAAGAAGAAATTTTGACATTTAGAACGCTTCCAAATACCTAGATTTGCACGTACTGGAATAACCTAACTTCTGAAACAACATTCATGACCAGAACCTCCCTCTGATAGCACTGTTGGGTTTTTCTACAACCATACATCGTATGTAGGCACAGCGGAAATAAAGAGAAACAACCCAAAAAGATTCGGATCGGCCATGAACATTGAATAAAGAAGTAATGAAAACTACTAGGCATAAATTACCTTAGTGGAGTTGGATCGAATCCAACCTAGGTTCTCCAAGAAGATGAATCCTGTCAGCGGCTATGCGAGAGTCCTCACGTAGAATGATGTCTATGTCTCTACAGTGATCCACACGAGCTGGGAGAAGAACGACTGCACCTTGCACTTCCACGAACTGCTAGGTTCGCTCCAGGAAGAACAATCATGGCGACGATCGCCGGAAGGAGGTCTGCGTAGACGAGCGAAATGGCGGAACACTTCCGTCGGCTAGGGTTCGTGAGGCAGAACTCTTTCGTCGAGTCTTCTTCCAGGAGGCGTAAGAAGAGCATCTTGAACCCTTAAAATAGGTCCTATTTATACCCGAAGTATAAAAAGACTTAGACAAATCGCTATCCGCAGTCCATACAGAAGAACTTGAGGTTTCTGTCAGCATTCGTCGAGTTTGCACGGAACAATCCGACGAATCCGACGAATCATATCAGACGGCAAAATTTGCCGAGTTAATGATCTCTGTAACAATTCGTCGAGTTTCCACGGAACAATCCGATGAATCCGACGAATCATATCAGACGACAACATTTGCCGAGTTAAGGGTCTCTGTGATAATTCGTCGAGTTTCCACGGAACGATCCGACGAATTCCGACGAATCCGACGAATCATATCCGACGAATTCCGACAGCAACATTTGCTTTACGTCCCTGATTCTATATGGTGATTGGTAACCTTTACCAACACAGTCAATCTTCCAACTTCTCTACATGCTCTTATGTGCGACCCTGCATGCTCATATCGCGTTGGCAGTGACATTACATGTTTGACCACTTCTAGATCACAATGGTAACTCCAACAGATGTATCTTCCAGATATTTTGCCATGGAGGGAACCATTGTCCCCTATGTGTACAGTATCCTTGAATTCTGTCAATTCAACGTCAAGTATTTTACACCTCGTGGAGATCAGCTTGGTTAATCCTGCTTTATAAAATAGACCAAGGATGGACTTGAAGCTTTCTACAGCAGCATTGAACGAATCAACGTCTATATCAAATCCGGAATTAACCTTGGGTGGAGTCATTTGATCGATAGTACCTGCAAACACAAAGAGAAAACAAGAGAGAGAACAACACAGGAGAGCTGGAGAACAAGAGAGAAAGAGAGTAAGGAGAGGAAAATTCGAAAGCGCAATGATCTCGACACTGAAGTTGCTTAAAAGAAGACGATTTATCGCAACTTAGGGTTTATGTCGACGCACCGTCGATAATGATTAGTATTTGGCACGCAAAAATAAGTCGAGAATGCTACTAGAAGCAATTCTGAGCATGCAGTAATATCGACGTTGCGTCGAATAATATTCGACGTAATCTGGAGATTGTTCAATCATCCTTAAGTCGGCGTAGTCCTATCGACGTTACGTCAATTTTCAATCGACGCAACCTCGACTTTGGCTAGCGACCAATGAGATGACACGTGCTTTGATAATAACTCAACGTTGCATCGAGATCTATTCGAATTATACACTCTGGGTGCTTCTTGACGCTGACGTCGAGTAGAAGTCGACGGTACATCGACTTCTATTAGACGCACCTCTGAATGAACAGATCTATTTCCTTAGAAATTTCTTCTTGTTTTTCTCAACAATTGTATTTATTGAAAATAAATTATGATCTTTATGTTATAAACTGTAAGGAAGATTCAAGGTAGGAATCACTCCCTTGGATGAATTTTGTTTCTTGCTCAAGCCCTGCATCTTTCTTCCCACTCCATTTTCTCCTGAGTGGGACCCTACCTAATCCAGCACAAGTAGTTCAAACATTAGAAGGGACCCATGTTACCTTGGGCCCTTTTCTTTTACCATTGTAGGGTTCAATGAAAGAATAGAAGGGTTTTTCATGATACCCTTTTGGATGATAAGGAATGGGTTTCCCAAACCTGTGTTTGTTATTCTGATACTTGAAATATGTGTAGAATGTATCTAGGTATAGAAGGTCAGCAGAATGTTTTATTTCCCTAGGTTTTGCTTTAGCCTTTTGGTTGTGGTTACTTAATTTCTCTACATTGTTCTTGCCTATGGGTTTTTCTTTCTTATTCAGATTTACTTTGTTAGGTTCATCTATCCTATCTGGATAACTACTATCCTTACCCTTAGATGATGTACTTCTCTCACTTGGTTGGTACTCATTGGGTCTAACAAAAGATACTGTATTTTTCCATGTAGGTTTCCTAGAGGCTTCTGTGTTAGTGGAGGGCTCTGCTCCTAACCCTAGGTGATTAAATCTCATAGAGTGATTTTCTGTGATATCTTTGAGCTTCTGACTCCTCCCATTGAGTGAGTCCTCAATGGCATTTGCCTTTGCTAGCTCTTCTTTTAGTTTTATGTTCTCTTTTTTAATTGCAATCAATTCTGACTCTTTATTATTAATTTCATTTGTTAAGTCTTGATTTCTTAGGTATATTTCATATTGCTTAAGGTTTTCTAATTCTATCCTAGTTGTGTCTAATTCTCTTTCTACCCTAAGATGATCAATATAGAAATCTTTAAACAAGATTTAAAATCATCTGAACTAAAATCAAAATCATCAAATACTGATACATGTTCCTCTTCATCATTTGGTGACATCCTCAGTGCCATCATACAGGAAGCTTCTGCTTCTGCTTCATCATCACTTTCAGATGATGAGGAGCTTAACTATGCTTCTGAGTCACTCCATGTTTCAGCAATGAAGCCCTTGGCTTTCTTCTTGTCTTTCCCTTTGAAAGACTTCTTCTTCTTTTCATCCTTTTTGTTGCTTTTTTCCCTTTGTTCATGTGGGCACTCAGGAGCTATGTGCCCTTGTTTGCTGCATGTAAAATAGATAATCTCCTTCTTTGGAGCTGTATCATACATGGGCCTTGAATCCCTTTCTCTTCTCCTTGAGTCTTCTGTCTTGACCCATTTCTTGAATCTCCTTGCTAGGAGATTGAACATTTCATCTTCAGGAGTAGAGGGCTCTCCTTCAGTAGCTTTCAGGGCAAGGCTCCTTTGGATAGGGGCTGGAGTAGTATCCCTTTCTTCAGACTCAGTCATGTTCTTTAGAAGCATCTCATATGACTAAAGCTTTCCTAGCAAAGCTTCAGTAGAGATTTCTCGGTGGCACCTAGACTCTCTAATTTCCCAGATCCTTGAATCCCATGAGCTAGGGAAGCACATGAGGATTGTATTATTAATTTCAGTCAAGGATATCTCCTTGTCTAAGCCTCTGAGCTCATTAATGATACTGCTGAATCTGTCATACATATCAGCAACAGATTCTTCAGCTTTCTTCTGAAATTTCTCATACTGGGATATGAGAAGGGACTTTCTGTCCTTTCTTTCATCTGAGCTCCCTTCCACCATTCTGGTGAGAGAATCCAAGATATCTTTTGTTGATTGGCATTCAGCAACCTTCTGGAAAATGTCATCTGACATTGTTGACACCAGAATATTCAAGGCCTTGGCATCACATGCCTTGACCTTCTTCTCAGCCTCTGTCCACTCACTTCTTGGAATAGCCTCAGTTATTGAGGATTCTCCTGCCTTTTATCTGACTGGAGCTGGAGGACCTGTGAGAAGGACATTATAGATGTCTTCATCAATGGAATTGATACAGAGCCTTATTCTGGCCTTCTAGAGTGTGAACTTATTCAAGTTACACACTGGTGTTCTTGTAGAAGCATAATCCTTAGAACTCATTTTCTTTAAAAAAATATTTGTAGTAAAGAAATAAGAATAGAAGGTCTTTTTGATCAAGGTGTTAACCTTATAATGATTAATCTCCCTCTGATACCAAATGAAAGTGCACAGTTTGCCTCTGAGAATCCTCTAGAGGGGGGTGAATAGAGATTTACAAAATATTTCTATCCTATTTGTGCAAACACAATAAAACACTAAGTGATATGCTTCAACAATTCCACACACAGAATAAAACAAAAGTTGTTTAAGTAAAGCAAGAAAAACATTAAGAGAAAAAAGTAAACTATATGGGAAAGCACAAAAAATAAGCACCAGATGACACAAAGATTTTATAGAGGTTGCCCAAAATATGGGTAGTCCTCTCTTCTACCACCTGGTAGGAATGCACCACCTGTGCCTGAGTCTTTTGACAAGGAGACTCTTAGAAACACTGATCTTTTGACAAGGAGATCATGAACCAACCAGATCTTTTGATAATGAGATCTTGAACCAACCAGATCTTTTGATAAGGAGATCTTGAAACAATGAATCCTTTGGAAGAGGGATTCTTAAAACTCTTTTATAGTTGAGAATGAGAAGGAGAAAGAAGAAGGGGGAGGAAGAAGAATTCTGTTCTCAGAATTCTTATGATGCCTGTCTCAAGAACAACTTCTATATTCTTTCACTGGATCTGCTGATGATGAACTCCTGCTTATGATTATGATGATTTGTAGGACTTATGATTGTCAGATCCTTTCTTTTCCTTCTGATTGAACTTTGGCTGCTTTGTGATATTGATGATGAGCGGCCTTCAGTTGTTCTGTTCTAAGGGAGGGAGAGCAGTTCTTGTTTCTTCATTGTCTTTTCTCTATTTGGGTTCAACGAGGAAGAAGAAGAAGTGGAAGCCCTAATTCAAAAACTATAGCCGATTGTGATGAATGCTCTCTTCTTTCTCTTTCTGCTCCTCCCTTTTATTGTCCCTTTTCAATTTGAATTGATTTCCTTTTCTGGTAGGTCATGTAAAGGTATTTTCCCTTAGAAAATTTCTCTTTCTTTCCTTCTTTAATTCATGACCCGTCCACCAACTGTAAGCTTGTTTCCAAGAAAGCTTTTATGTCCTCTTTTAATTCTTCTTTCTATTTGAGGCAATAATTAGGTCGTTGGAGAATGGTCTTCAGTACTGTGGGCCATGAGAGAGGGTCCAAAATGACAGCTAAAAAGGTTTCCTTTTCAGACTGTATTCGACGTAGCGTTGAGTTCTCTTCCTCTCTTATCGACGCACCTTCGATTCCTTGTAAGAGCAGCTTCAAATTCATTCTTGCTCTGATTGAAATTTGCTTGTCGATGTTGCGTCGATTCCTTATCAACGTAACCGTCGAGTTGAAGTCTTGGCTCTGAACTTCATTATCTGCGTCGAAATGAAGTCAACATTGTGTCGACTTCAGATGGCTTCGACAGATTCTTTCTTCTACGTTGAGTTGAAGTAAAAGCTGCGTCGACTTCTCATGATACTTCGACATGACCATGGCCTCTACGTCGATATACTTTTGACGTAGCGTCAACTTGAATTACTTCGACAGAAGGTTGAATTGCTTGGACTTTTAGTCTAAGTAGCGTCGGCATCCATTCGATGTTGCATCGATTTCTATTCGACGCAAAAGTTAACACTGCCCAAATTGTGCATCTCATGATATGGTCTTGACACCCTAGGCTGAGTGTTACATCCTAAGACATCTAATGACGACATTACCCTCACTATATAATGGGTAATTCAACCTAAGAGATAAAATCACTTTTTAGATAATTTGTTAGGTTAAATCAAAGGAGTTTTTCCCAACAGTATGTTGAATGTTGTTGTGTGCTGCCTACCATCCATTAAGGGACATGATGAACAGTAATGTTGAAGTATTATTTCCATATTGTTTTTCGTGATTTATTTTGATATTGAAGTTCCTTTTTGTTTGTTGTTTGCTTCCAGCCTCCCGTAGGAGATGATGAACAGTGGCCAAATGTTTAACGATTGCCTGTTGAATATGGTGAATAGTACCATCAAATTTACTGTTTGATTTTTTTTTTCCTTAAACTTGTATTGGTGCTATTTAAGGAGTGTTGTTGCCATGAGTTTAGTGGGTGAGATATTGTCTCTCATTTCACTCGACTAGAGATTTCGAGGAACCACTTTGAGAGATCGAGTTTTCGTGGATCCACCTTGGGTGTGAGAGCGAGTGAAAAATTAGGTTGTTTAGTTAGTGGCCTCCTTATACTAGTGAGTGTTTGAGATTCCTTGGAACCACTTTAGTGTGAGACTGAGCAAAATTATTCTGTGATACCCGTGTGCGACAGCGGACGGCCTCGGAGAGGGAGATCGAAGGTGACGAGGAATTTCTCGCGGGATCGCTGTGAACTTTGGTTACGGGAAGACGACTCTTTCTGTGGGAAATTGTTTTTTCCTCCTACTTGTGTGCGTCTATATTTTCTCTTTAGGTCATTAGATTCATTGTTGGGTATTCGCCAGGATTTTGTCAGTAAACGCTACATTGAAAATTTCAAACAGAAATGTATTTGGAGTTCACGATTTCCATTTTGCTACAACAAGGGGAACGGAACGAAAGTTGTGAATTTCCATCCCCGGATTTAGAATTGATTCATTTTTTCAAGAAAATTCATTTTAAACAAAATATTAATTTTGTGCTTTATAAAAATCTAGTTGCTTAATTTTTTAAGTCGTGCAACGTCCGCTCAAATTTTAATTTTTTAATTGCATGCATTTAAGGTTTCTTAGAAATAACCGACATGCGTGCAAACCCTACGCGTCGTCATGCACCACGCAGCGTCCTGATAGCTCCCGTATAGTGTCGAACATGATCCAGTTCCTTGACGAAGCCTTCCGAGATGAAGTTGTGTGATGCTCCCGTGTCGAACAGGGTATGGGCAAGCTTGCCACAAACGTATACAATTCCAGAATTTGTTGTATAGTTTTAGGTGGCTAAGTTTTCTACTTCTAGCAATTCTATATCATTTCTATAATCTAGGAATTGTAACAGAATTTAGAACACTAGCATACCTGCAATGACTCTTTCCGGACTCCGAGACTGAGCAAGATCTAGTGCAAAGACCTGTTCAATGGCTGGTCGACGATCTCCACCATGAAATCCTCGGCCTCGACCACGCCCTCGGCCCCTGAAGTGTTGAGCAAGTGGGACATCCTGTGGTGCTGGTGTTGGTGCTGGTGCTGGTGGAGCTCTCCTGTGGCAATTTGCCTGAATATGTCTAGGCTGGTTGTATTGGTAACATACCGGTGGGGGAGGTGCCCATCCACCTGCCTCAGCATCTCCTGTGTTTGTAACGGCTGAGGGGCCAATACTGCTGGAGCCCTCTGTTGGTGCTTCCATGGTGATCTGGAAGTGGTCAAATATCTAGTCTCACTGCCAACAGGATATGAGCCTATAAGGTCGCACATAAAAGTGATTGGAGGAATTGGAGAAAGAATTGAGTTGATCTTGCTCATATTGGATATGAGTAGAGGATCATTCTTATGACTGTTTGGAGTTACGTTGAGAATGTCTCAACGGGAAATCGTTTAAAGCATTTAAACGATTGGACTTATACTAGACAAATTCGGCTAAAGTGTTTAACCGAACTGGGTCAAATTTGGCTAATAGGTTTGGACAAATTCGGCTAAAGTGTTTAGACGATTTCGACTAAGTCACAATTCAACTAAATGGTTTAAACGAATTTTCTTTATATAGCCGAATTAGTATAGTCGAATTCGTCTATATGGTATAGGCGAATTCGTTTACAGGGTTTAGTCGAACTGTTTGATTTCATTCGTCGAACGCAAGTTGTTGTGGGTTCGTCGAATGCAGGTTTCTGCCGGTTCGTCGAACGCATGTTTATGCTGATTCGTTGAACGCAGTTTTCTGCTGGTTCGTCAAACGCAAGTTATTGCGGGTTCGTCGAACGCAGGTTTTTGCCGGTTCGTCGAACGCGGGTTTATGCCAGTTCGTCGAATGTAGTTTTCTGTGGGTTCGTCGAACACAGGCGTCTTTGAGTTCGTCGACCAGCAGGTCTCTTGAGTTCGTCGAATGCAGCTTTATATAAATCAGTTCACGATTTAGGTTTCCTGATAGCTCACCGCTTACTGCTTACGAAAGACGGAATCTTAGACCGACCCCTTTTGCGATTTGAGAGAGCAACGTCGGAATCATTCCGCTAGAGCTTTTCTCCTCTTCCTCCAGTCGCTGCCTCTTCCTGTAATCGGACCTAGCAGTCCATGGAAGACGTTGAGGACTCTTCTTCTCCGACCTAGTTCTTGTGCGACAAGAAGCTAGGGTTCTCCTTCTCTTGTGTGGACTTCTGTAGAGGTGTGGACACATTTCCACACTTACTCCTCCGACGAGCAGTTCATTGTTGACGGAGCAGATATGAAGTGCAGAGCAAGGACTTGGAATAGGATTCCGAATCCTAGAAGATTTTTCTTGGAGCTTTTGATTGAGTGCTGACTCAATTCCGTGAAGGTAATTTTGTTGCCTCAATTTCTTGATTCATGGTTTTAGCAAGATCCACATGTCTCTTTGGGTTGTTCTTGACATATTCCGCTGCGCACATATGATGTGTATACTTTTAAGGAAAACCCAACAGTGGTATCAGAGCCAGGTTCTCTGCTAATTCAATGTTTCAAAAATTGTTCCCTTCGCAGTAACCGTCTGCCTCTATGATAGTTTGTGAAACTAAAGACTAGAGAGAGACGTGCTTGTCTACTACAATGAGGGTGTTTGCTTTTGCTAGCATCCGGTACATGTAAATCCGAAGGTTAAGAAATGTTAATATTCAGATTTACTCCATATCATCAAGTGTTGATGATTTTGTGCCTCTGGAATGTATTCGGGTTATGCTTGGTCTGTTTGTGTATTGTGTGCACATTGATTAAATGTTAATCATGATTAAATATTAATCACGATGAAATGTTCATCAATTGAAAGATAAAATCCCTTATCCCATATTAAGTATTCAGATGCCTTTCGGTGGATGACACTCTTCCTGCCTCGGTCGATGAAGTGTGGGCTTGCCAAAGCAAGGTGCATTAATCTATCTTGGTAAGGGTGCGAGCGGATAATTGTGATATCCCACTGTCGACATCGGGTCCAACATAACTAAGTGACCTCAAAGGTTGAGTGCTTAGAGGCATAGGGTTGGCATGCACCATATGATGGATGCGAATAAAGAGTTATTCACCAACCATACAAGAGTTGCATAGAGATGCAATTGGCAAGTGTTGCCGACCTAAATAACCACATCGTGAGAGGAACGCCAAAGCGGACTCATTGTGTTGGTGAAATACTGATCTTGTCCACTAAGAGAGTAGCTCGCATAAACTCTCCGAATCGATATTAAGGGTTATCAATTTGATTAAAATAGTGGGAGCTCTTTTAATAGAAGTCCTTATTAAAGTAAAATGTATTTTGAAATATAATACCGAAAATCTTTTGCAAAATTTATTGTAGAATTTCCATGGAAAATACATCTCACTCCATGTTGTCCTTGAGAACTATCCTCGAGAAGGACAAGCTCAATGGTACGAACTTCCTCGACTGGTATAGGAATCTGAGAATTGTCTCAGGCAAGAGAGCAAGCTCTATGTCTTGGAAGGGGAAGCCCCTGCAGAGCCGACCGGGAATGCTCCGAGAGCAGATAAAGATGCTTACAAGAAGTATCAGGATGATACCTTGGATGTGGAATGCCTCATGCTTGCTACCATGTCCTTTGAGCTTCAGAAGCAACACGAGAGCATGTGTGGTTATGAGATAATCGGACACCTCAAGATAATGTTCGAGGGGCAAGCTCTGTAACGGTCCAGGCCCGCCAACACGGGACCCAGCTGGACCGCTGGCACCCTCCCGGCCCAGGCCCGCCAACACGGGACCCAGCTGGCACCGGAAGGGTTCAGCATAACCAGATGGTCTGCAGACCATGCACTCCAACCCCTCCCTGTCCCACCACAGGGCACAGCGGATTGTTGGAGACCGCAGTCCCCCTTTGATGAGAATTGAGCCAGTTAAGCGGCAGCGCGTGGACTTCCCAGGAGGTCACCCATCCCAGAAATACTCCAGCCCGAGCACGCTTAACTATGGAGTACTTTCACTTCTCATAACCAATTGAGCTGCAGGATTGGACTTTTTTTAACGGTCCAGACCCGCCAACATGGGACCCAGCTGGACCGCCAGCACCCTCCCGGCCCAGGCCCGCCAACACGGGACCCAGCTGGCACCGGAAGGGTTCAGCCTAACCAAATGGTCTGCAGACCATGCATCCCAACCCCTCTCTGTCCCACTACAGGGCACAGCGGGTTGTTGGAGATCGCAGTCCCCCTTTGATGAGAATTGAGCTAGTTAAGCGGCAACGCGTGGACTTCCCAGGAGCCAGTTAAGCTGCAGCTCAATTGGTTATGAGAAGTGAAAGTACTCCATAGTTAAGCGTGCTCAGGCTGGAGTAGTTCTGGGATGGCTGACCTCCTAGGAAGTCCACGCGCTGGCGCTTAACTAGCTCAACTCTCATCAAAGGGGGACTGCGGTCTCCAACAACCCGCTGTGCCCTGTGGTGGGACAAAGAGGGGTTGGGGTGCATGGTCTGCAGACCATCTGGTTAGGCTGAACCCTTCCGGTGCCAGCTGGGTCCCGTGTTGGCAGGCCTGGGCCGGGAGGGTGCCGACGGTCCAGCTGGGTCCCGTGTTGGTGGGCCTGGACCGTTACATAAGGTCTATGTTGTATACTTTGAGTACAAAAAGTCTGAGATTTGCTTATTCAACTCCCAGTTAGAAAACAGTGAGCTGTGGCATAGGAGACTTAGTCATCTTAATTTTAAGACCATTGCCAAACTCTCCAAGCTCAACTTAGTAAGGGGCTTACCAACTTATAAGTTTAATAAAGACCATCCCTGTTGAGCCTGCCAACTAGGAAAGCAGATCAAAGCATCATTCAAACCAATTGGTAAGAATGATTCCCCCAGAATCCTTTTCCTGTTGCACATGGACCTATTTGGTCTCATCTCTACTCAAAGCTTAATAGGTAAGTCTTATACTTTAGTCATTGTTGATGACTTTTCTAGGTTCAGCTGGGTGTTCTTTCTAGAAGCTAAATCAAACACCTTCAAGGTCCTCTCAAGATTCATTAGACAGATTCAATCTGAATTCAATACTCAGGTTGCTATGATCAGAGTTGATCATGGTACTGAGTTTAAAAATCAGTTAATGTGTAGATTCTGTGAGGATGAAGGGATAAGACAAAGCTTTTCATCTCCTAGAACCCCCCAATGAAATGGGGTGATTGAAAGGAAAAATAGAACCCTAATTGAATCAGGAAGGACATTATTGGTTGATTCCAACTTGCCAAAGTCCTTTTGAGCTGAGGCAGTAAATACTGCCAACTATGTTCTGATTAGGAGACTCATTGATGAGTCCTGATCATATACACTTTTATGGACTCATCTGGGCCACCTATTTAGTCTTTTCACTGCACTTTAGCCCTGTTTTAGCTCATATTGGTCATTCTATGCTAGGTGCACTTATAGGCCCTATTTTGGTGTTATTTCGTATCTTTCTTTGTTATTAGTTTTCTTGCGATGTTAAGTCCCACTTTCAGTGGCTAGACTGGTGCCGTACGCTGGAACAGGTGTCGTGTAGGTGTTTCCGGTACAATTCTGCACAGGAACACTGCGCACGATCACCGGTTCTATGGCGCACGACCACTGGTCGTGCGCCACTGATCGTGTGCACTTAACACTTTTATGAGTTCTGTTTGGTGCAGTGCGCACGACCATCTACGCTAGTGCGCACGACCACCGGTCGTGCGCCACTGCTCGTGCGCACTTACCATTTAATTTCCGAGTTCTGTTTGATGTACTGCGCACGACCATCAACTCCAGTGCGCACGACCGGTGGTCGTGCGCCACTGGTCGTGCGAACATGTTATTTCATAATTTCTGTCTTTGCAGGTTCCGTCCAGGCAGAGCGCACGATCACAGGATTCTTGTGCGCACGACCACTGGTCGTGCGCCAATGACCGTGCGCACTGTTTAATTCCAGCGCCTATAAAATCCGCTGCTCGCGATTTAGGTCGGACCGTCCGCCGTATTCCGCCGTTTTCGGCTCCAGTTCGTCCGACTTCGCCCCTCCATCGCCGCCCACCATCTAGAGGTGCTCCGGGCTTGTTCTTCACGCCAATCTTGAGCCGGAGTGTCCTCTCGGCCTCCTCCTTCATCCAAGAGCTCCAAAAGAGAGATCTAGCCGCCATCGCCATCGAGCAAGAGGAAGTTTGCAACCTCTACCGGATCGTGACACGAAGAAGACGGGTCCATTGGAGAGTCGTGACAGCTCTCTCTACCCCGGACGTAGTTGCAGACCGAGATTGGACGCGGATTAACAACCCGGCGATTCCAACTGTGAATCTACAACGAGCCTTCAGATTCGGTCGATTTCTTGCTCTATTCTTCTCTTATTGATGTCTATGAAGTTAGATCTAACATTATGATGAAGCGTGCTTAATTATTAGCATTTATACTTGATTATGTCTATGTGATTTGAGTATTCTTGCTTATTATTTTGAGGTGTGCCTTGTGGTGTGGATTGTTGGTTGTCCGGTACCGCACTAGCAATTGCTAGTGGCGTGCTTGTCGAAGAGGTGCTTGCGACCCTCATTCCGCTTGCCTTCTCGTCCACCCGCCTACCGAAGCGTGGCATAGCAGCCCGTGTATTCCATCCCGCCTAACGAAGCAGCGCGCTCAAGGCCTGAATTGTTCGATTCCGCTAGCCTACTCGTCCATCCGCCCTTTCGACGCAGCGCGCTCAAGGCCTGCCTAGTCACCATCCCGCCAAGCGAAGCTTTGCATAGCGGCATTGCATAGGAGTAGTTGATAGCTTTTATTTTATTTTCCAAAAGCCAACCCAACTCCCCCGCATTCCATCCGATTTAAGGACTTCAATCTCAATTCCTACCTCGAACGTTAACTCCACCTTACTGTGTTCCTTGAGAGATTCGATACTCGGGGATTACTCCTCGTTTTATATTACTTGAACGATCGGTACACTGCCGTTTCGTGCCGCAGTCTAGCCACCATCTATAGTGGTGTGCAGGATTAGCGCATCAAGTTTTTGGCGCCGTTGCCGGGGACCACAGTCGTGTGAGTTTTCTTGAGAGGGAGAGCCGAGAGATAGTAGTTCTTCCAGTGTGTATAGCCGCTTTATTATTTTTGTTTGCCTTTTAATTATCTTTTGTTTGTTTTTATTTCTTTATCCCCTATTTTAAAGTTTTAGGCAAGTTTTATTCAAGGAGTTTTTCTAGTAGTGTAGATTTCCTTGCAAAGAATTTCAGTTTCTTTTTATCTGCTTTGAATTTTGAAAATGTCGTCATGGGGTATTTCGCCTAGCTTTAATGATAAGATGGTTTATTATATAGACCAAATGAATGAGTTGAATGCTAGGCAGTGTTGGAACATTGTTTGCTTGTTGTGTCGAGGAGAGGGTCATGAATTGAAGGACTGTCCTAGTCTTTTCAAGCCTGACCGCCACTCCTCCACTCAGGACAACATTGTCCCTATCGCTCATTCTTTACCCATGGAGGCAATTGTGCCCTCTACCCCTGAGCTTGTCTCGTGCACGGACTCCTCACTCCCTGTGTGTGGCTTCACTCCTAGTGATGATGATCACTCATCTGTTAGCCAACAAGGAGAGGAATGGGAGCTCCTAGATGCACCTGAGTCTGATGAGGAAAGTATTCTTTCCATCGGGGAGGCTTTAGCAGATCTTTTTGCGGAGGAACCAAATCTTTGTGTTCCTCCAGTTTCTTTGCGAGATTTTTCTGCACACAATTTTTATGATCCTATCGAAGTGAAGGAGTGGGGTGATGCTTCTGACTTGGAGGGTGCTCCAAAGTGGGATGAGGATGTCATTTTCCCTGAAGGGGAGAATGAATATTTTGAACACGATGGTGCACCTCGGTGGGATGAGGAGGATACTCTCTCTGATGAGGAGGTTTGCCCTTCTTCATGGGACGAGGAGGTCCGAACCACCACTGAAGCCCCTGAGTTGTCAAGTTCCCCTCGCTATGATATTTACGATGATGATAGAGATCTATCCTTGGATCCTACTGGGAGTGAGACCGGGATCACTCCCCCGATTGATGTTTATTTATGTTCTTCGTCTTCTTTATTTCTTGATCCCCTTTCTTCATCCGAGCCTGTGCAGGTTGAGTCTTCACAGGTATCCCAGGAGGACTTGGAGATTTTTGCTCAAGTCAATGAGGAGAGTATCCTCTCATGTGAGGAGGTTTATTCCCCCTCCGTTGAGGAAGCTCCACTCATTGCCTTTTCCTCCTGCTGCCTCCCTGTTGACGATACATTGCTATGCAAGGATGTGTTTTATGAGATGAGTGAGGACCAGTCCTCCTCCTTTTCTTACATTCTCTACCCTCTACCTGTGAGGAGCAGGTATCTATATTTAGGTAGAGGGGTGACTGCTCTGTCTCCGTATTGGTACCCGCTACCGATGCGCATATTAGAACAGTTACCTGTGCACTTTTCTTTTCATAGGCCTATAAGCTAGAACTGTACAAAATCTGAATAAGTCGTGCTGGGATGACAATAACCCCAGTAGTTATCTTACTTTTCATGCATTTTATTTTATTCAATCCTGTTTAGTTAGCTGTAGTATTGTAGTGTATCTTTTTCTGTTTCTTTTGTTTTGCGGAGCTGACCCCTGCAGGTACTTCTTCTGGATGGCGGATGCTGCAGCTTAGTCGTGGTTTAAACGCCAATCTTCTGGTGTGCTCATTTCTGAGCACTGGGTACTCTCTTTCCCTAGCTTTTTCTGATTTTCATGTCATATATTCTGTGGATTGTTTAGTTTAAGTCTGGGGGAAAGTAGTTTTGTTTACCCGCTCACGTGCACTATTGCACTGCATGCTAGAAGATTTCATTTAAAATGTTTTGTTTATTTTCATTGCACACCACATCACCCACTTGAGCGCGTACTCATCTGTTTGCTTGCTCTGTTGTGAATTTAATTCTTCTGCTTATTTGGGAAAGTCTAGGTGATGGTTTAGGACTATGTAGCAGAGTAAAATGTTGACTCCCGTAGTGCTCCTAGTCGAGTGCTCGGTTGCATAGAGATTTGTGTAGATTAGATTTCTTTTTATACTATGGTTTTATATTTTTCTTATTAGTGTATATGTTGTTTACTCTACTCAAATGGTGAATCCGGTGTGAATCAAACGGTAGCGTAGGGATGTGTGTAAACGATCGCTAGACTCGTATTGCTTGAGTCGGGAGAAAGGAGAATCTTTCTCGGTGGCTAGAACTTGCCCCAAGCGATTCTTGAAGCATGGGTATACGGTTAGTCAATTGTGTGAATGTGATATAGGCCATCATTTTGGCCCGATTGAGCCTTTGTGCCTATCCTTACCGCTATATCCTCGCTAGCCCAGTTGTGCCTACCCGTTCTTTGATTCAGCCCCACTTTTATTTCACCAAAGCCCAAAAGCCAATCCTAGTCGCACACCCAAATCTGAGCTTTAGTTGTTTATTATTTTCATGAGTTGGGTTGTTGATGTGGTAATATGTTTGTGAAGATGTGGATGTGTCCTTTTGTTTATTTGCTGAAAATGATAAGAAAAGAAAAAAAAATGAGAAAAAGAAAGGAAGTTAAAAAGAAAGGAAAGAGAAGGAGTGTTTAATAAAAAAATCTATTTGAGATTTATGTTTGGGAGTAGGCGGTGCACGCACCCATGTTGTTAAGTCCAAGTCTGGGGGTGTTGTGTACCCGCGTGTTTGTGTGGTGAATGAGGATAGTTTCCTGCATTAGCTCATTTGGGTTTAGTATTTGAACCATCGTCTTTATCATTGTATACCTCACCTAAACCCAAGCCCCATTTAAAACCTAAAGTCCTATTGATTCACGCATTTGAGTCAAACCAGTGCCGTGGAGAGAATGTGACCGGGCAAGCCTATGGTCACCGACACCGATGGATTTCGGTGGAGTTTGTCCGGCATCCCAATCTTGAGCAATGCTCATCTCAGCGTTTAGTTTACTTTCTCCGTATGCATGACCGAACGATTCACCGCTTTTCACCATTTTGAGTAGTTGTAATATGCTTTTACTCTTTTAGAAATATATAGACTGTTTATATAATCAGAAATCTTCTCTACTATTCTTCTTATGCACGTGAGCATGCGACTTCGCATGGTACTCTATATTGTAGTTTTAAGCCATCTACTTTTCTTTCCCCGTTCGCTTAGAATTTGTTTGCTCGGGACGCGCAAACAGGTAAGTCTGGGGGTGTGATGAGTCCTGATCATATACACTTTTATGGACTCATCTGGGCCACCTATTTAGTCTTTTCACTGCACTTTAGCCCTGTTTTAGCTCATATTGGTCATTCTATGCTAGGTGCACTTATAGGCCCTATTTTGGTGTTATTTCGTATCTTTCTTTGTTATTAGTTTTCTTGCGATGTTAAGTCCCACTTTCAGTGGCTAGACTGGTGCCGTACGCTGGAACAGGTGTCGTGTAGGTGTTTCCGGTACAATTCTGCACAGGAACACTGCGCACGATCACCGGTTCTATGGCGCACGACCACTGGTCGTGCGCCACTGATCGTGTGCACTTAACACTTTTATGAGTTCTGTTTGGTGCAGTGCGCACGACCATCTACGCTAGTGCGCACGACCACCGGTCGTGCGCCACTGCTCGTGCGCACTTACCATTTAATTTCCGAGTTCTGTTTGATGTACTGCGCACGACCATCAACTCCAGTGCGCACGACCGATGGTCGTGCGCCACTGGTCGTGCGAACATGTTATTTCATAATTTCTGTCTTTGCAGGTTCCGTCCAGGCAGAGCGCACGATCACAGGATTCTTGTGCGCACGACCACTGGTCGTGTGCCAATGACCGTGCGCACTGTTTAATTCCAGTGCCTATAAAATCCGCTGCTCGCGATTTAGGTCGGACCGTCCGCCGTATTCCGCCGTTTTCGGCTCCAGTTCGTCCGACTTCGCCCCTACATCGCCGCCCACCATCTAGAGGTGCTCCGGGCTTGTTCTTCACGCCAATCTTGAGCCGGAGTGTCCTCTCGGCCTCCTCCTTCATCCAAGAGCTCCAAAAGAGAGATCTAGCCGCCATCGCCATCGAGCAAGAGGAAGTTTGCAACCTCTACCGGATCGTGACACGAAGAAGACGGGTCCATTGGAGAGTCGTGACAGCTCTCTCTACCCCGGACGTAGTTGCGGACCGAGCTTGGACGCGGATTGACAACCCGGCGATTCCAACCGTGAATCTACAACGAGCCTTCGGATTCGGTCGATTTCTTGCTCTATTCTTCTCTTATTAATGTCTATGTAGTTAGATCTAACATTATGATGAAGCGTGCTTAATTATTAGCATTTATACTTGATTATGTCTATGTGATTTGAGTATTCTTGCTTATTATTTTGAGGTGTGCCTTGTGGTGTGGATTGTTGGTTGTCCGGTACCGCACTAGCAATTGCTAGTGGCGTGCTTGTCGAAGAGGTGCTTGCGACCCTCATTCCGCTTGCCTTCTCGTCCACCCGCCTACCGAAGCGTGGCATAGCGGCCCGTGTATTCCATCCCGCCTAACGAAGCAGCGCGCTCAAGGCCTGCATTGTTCGATTCCGCTAGCCTACTCGTCCATCCGCCCTTTCGACGCAGCGCGCTCAAGGCCTGCCTAGTCACCATCCCGCCAAGCGAAGCTTTGCATAGCGGCATTGCATAGGAGTAGTTGATAGCTTTTATTTTATTTTCCAAAAGCCAACCCAACTCCCCCGCATTCCATCCGATTTAAGGACTTCAATCTCAAGTCCTACCTCGAACGTTAACTCCACCTTACTGTGTTACTTGAGAGATTCGATACTCGGGGATTACTCCTCGTTTTATATTACTTGAACGATCGGTACACTGCCGTTTCGTGCCGCAGTCTAGCCACCATCTATAGTGGTGTGTAGGATTAGCGCATCAAGTTTTTGGCGCCGTTGCCGGGGACCACAGTCGTGTGAGTTTTCTTGAGAGGGAGAGCCGAGAGATAGTAGTTCTTCCAGTGTGTATAGCCGCTTTATTATTTTTGTTTGCCTTTTAATTATCTTTTGTTTGTTTTTATTTCTTTATCCCCTATTTTAAAGTTTTAGGCAAGTTTTATTCAAGGAGTTTTTCTAGTAGTGTAGATTTCCTTGCAAAGAATTTCAGTTTCTTTTTATCTGCTTTGAATTTTGAAAATGTCGTCATGGGGTATTTCGCCTAGCTTTAATGATAAGATGGTTTATTATATAGACCAAATGAATGAGTTGAATGCTAGGCAGTGTAGGAACATTGTTTGCTTGTTGTGTCGAGGAGAGGGTCATGAATTGAAGGACTGTCCTAGTCTTTTCAAGCCTGACCGCCACTCCTCCACTAAGGACAACATTGTCCCTATCGCTCATTCTTTACCCATGGAGGCAATTGTGCCCTCTACCCCTGAGCTTGTCTCGTGCACGGACTCCTCACTCCCTGTGTGTGGCTTCACTCCTAGTGATGATGATCACTCATCTGTTAGCCAACAAGGAGAGGAATGAGAGCTCCTAGATGCACCTGAGTCTGATGAGGAAAGTATTCTTTCCATCGGGGAGGCTTTAGCAGATCTTTTTGCGGAGGAACCAAATCTTTGTGTTCCTCCAGTTTCTTTGCGAGATTTTTCTGCACACAATTTTTATGATCCTATCGAAGTGAAGGAGTGGGGTGATGCTTCTGACTTGGAGGGTGCTCCAAAGTGGGATGAGGATGTCATTTTCCCTGAAGGGGAGAATGAACATTTTGAACACGATGGTGCACCTCGGTGGGATGAGGAGGATACTCTCTCTGATGAGGAGGTTTGCCCTTCTTCATGGGACGAGGAGGTCCGAACCACCACTGAAGCCCCTGAGTTGTCAAGTTCCCCTCGCTATGATATTTACGATGATGATAGAGATCTATCCTTGGATCCTGCTGGGAGTGAGACCGGGATCACTCCCCCGATTGATGTTTATTTATGTTCTTCGTCTTCTTTATTTCTTGATCCCCTTTCTTCATCCGAGCCTGTGCAGGTTGAGTCTTCACAGGTATCCCAGGAGGACTTGGAGATTTTTGCTCAAGTCAATGAGGAGAGTATCCTCTCATGTGAGGAGGTTTATTCCCCCTCAGTTGAGGAAGCTCCACTCATTGCCTTTTCCTCCTGCTGCCTCCCTGTTGACGATACCTTGCTATGCAAGGATGTGTTTTATGAGATGAGTGAGGACCAGTCCTCCTCCTTTTCTTACATTCTCTACCCTCTACCTGTGAGGAGCAGGTATCTATATTTAGGTAGAGGGGTGACTGCTCTGTCTCCGTATTGGTACCCGCTACCGATGCGCATATTAGAACAGTTACCTGTGCACTTTTCTTTTCATAGGCCTATAAGCTAGAACTGTACAAAATCTGAATAAGTCGTGCTGGGATGACAATAACCCCAGTAGTTATCTTACTTTTCATGCATTTTATTTTATTCAATCCTGTTTAGTTAGCAGTAGTATTGTAGTGTATCTTTTTCTGTTTCTTTTGTTTTGCGGAGCTGACCCCTGCAGGTACTTCTTCTGGATGGCGGATGCTGCAGCTTAGTCGTGGTTTAAACGCCAATCTTCTGGTGTGCTCATTTCTGAGCACTGGGTACTCTCTTTCCCTAGCTTTTTCTGATTTTCATGTCATATATTCTGTGGATTGTTTAGTTTAAGTCTGGGGGAAAGTAGTTTTGTTTACCCGCTCACGTGCACTATTGCACTGCATGCTAGAAGATTTCATTTAAAATGTTTTGTTTATTTTCATTGCACACCACATCACCCACTTGAGCGCGTACTCATCTGTTTGCTTGCTCTGTTGTGAATTTAATTCTTCTGCTTATTTGGGAAAGTCTAGGTGATGGTTTAGGACTATGTAGCAGAGTAAAATGTTGACTCCCGTAGTGCTCCTAGTCGAGTGCTCGGTTGCATAGAGATTTGTGTAGATTAGATTTCTTTTTATACTATGGTTTTTTATTTTTCTTATTAGTGTAAATGTTGTTTACTCTACTCAAATGGTGAATCCGGTGTGAATCAAACGGTAGCGTAGGGATGTGTGTAAACGATCGCTAGACTCGTATTGCTTGAGTCGGGAGAAAGGAGAATCTTTCTCGGTGGCTAGAACTTGCCCCAAGCGATTCTTAAAGCATGGGTATACGGTTAGTCAATTGTGTGAATGTGATATAGGCCATCATTTTGGCCCGGTTGAGCCTTTGTGCCTATCCTTACCGCTATATCCTCGCTAGCCCAGTTGTGCCTACCCGTTCTTTGATTCAGCCCCACTTTTATTTCACCAAAGCCCAAAAGCCAATCCTAGTCGCACACCCAAATCTGAGCTTTAGCTGTTTATTATTTTCATGAGTTGGGTTGTTGATGTGGTAATATGTTTGTGAAGATGTGGATGTGTCCTTTTGTTTATTTGCTGAAAATGATAAGAAAAGAAAAAAAAATGAGAAAAAGAAAGGAAGTTAAAAAGAAAGGAAAGAGAAGGAGTGTTTAATAAAAAAATCTATTTGAGATTTATGTTTGGGAGTAGGCGGTGCACGCACCCATGTTGTTAAGTCCAAGTCTGGGGGTGTTGTGTACCCGCGTGTTTGTGTGGTGAATGAGGATAGTTTCCTGCATTAGCTCATTTGGGTTTAGTATTTGAACAATCGTCTTTATCATTGTATACCTCACCTAAACCCAAGCCCCATTTAAAACCTAAAGTCCTATTGATTCACGCATTTGAGTCAAACCAGTGCCGTGGAGAGAATGTGACCGGGCAAGCCTATGGTCACCGACACCGATGGATTTCGGTGGAGTTTGTCCGGCATCCCAATCTTGAGCAATGCTCATCTCAGCGTTTAGTTTACTTTCTCCGTATGCATGACCGAACAATTCACCGCTTTTCACCATTTTGAGTAGTTGTAATATGCTTTTACTCTTTTAGAAATATATAGACTGTTTATATAATCAGAAATCTTCTCTACTATTCTTCTTATGCACGTGAGCATGCGACTTCGCATGGTACTCTATATTGTAGTTTTAAGCCATCTACTTTTCTTTCCCCGTTCGCTTAGAATTTGTTTGCTCGGGACGCGCAAACAGGTAAGTCTGGGGGTGTGAGGAGTCCTGATCATATACACTTTTATGGACTCATCTGGGCCACCTATTTAGTCTTTTCACTGCACTTTAGCCCTGTTTTAGCTCATATTGGTCATTCTATGCTAGGTGCACTTATAGGCCCTATTTTGGTGTTATTTCGTATCTTTCTTTGTTATTAGTTTTCTTGCGATGTTAAGTCCCACTTTCAGTGGCTAGACTGGTGCCGTACGCTGGAACAGGTGTCGTGTAGGTGTTTCCGGTACAATTCTGCACAGGAACACTGCGCACGATCACCGGTTCTATGGCGCACGACCACTGGTCGTGCGCCACTGATCGTGTGCACTTAACACTTTTATGAGTTCTGTTTGGTGCAGTGCGCACGACCATCTACGCTAATGCGCACGACCACCGGTCGTGCGCCACTGCTCGTGCGCACTTACCATTTAATTTCCGAGTTCTGTTTGATGTACTGCGCACGACCATCAACTCCAGTGCGCACGACCGGTGGTCGTGCGCCACTGGTCGTGCGAACATGTTATTTCATAATTTCTGTCTTTGCAGGTTCCGTCCAGGCAGAGCGCACGATCACAGGATTCTTGTGCGCACGACCACTGGTCGTGCGCCAATGACCGTGCGCACTGTTTAATTCCAGCGCCTATAAAATCCGCTGCTCGCGATTTAGGTCGGACCGTCCGCCGTATTCCGCCGTTTTCGGCTCCAGTTCGTCCGACTTCGCCCCTCCATCGCCGCCCACCATCTAGAGGTGCTCCGGGCTTGTTCTTCACGCCAATCTTGAGCCGGAGTGTCCTCTCGGCCTCCTCCTTCATCCAAGAGCTCCAAAAGAGAGATCTAGCCGCCATCGCCATCGAGCAAGAGGAAGTTTGCAACCTCTACCGGATCGTGACACGAAGAAGACGGGTCCATTGGAGAGTCGTGACAGCTCTCTCTACCCCGGACGTAGTTGCGGACCGAGCTTGGACGCGGATTGACAACCCGGCGATTCCAACCGTGAATCTACAACGAGCCTTCGGATTCGGTCGATTTCTTGCTCTATTCTTCTCTTATTGATGTCTATGTAGTTAGATCTAACATTATGATGAAGCGTGCTTAATTATTAGCATTTATACTTGATTATGTCTATGTGATTTGAGTATTCTTGCTTATTATTTTGAGGTGTGCCTTGTGGTGTGGATTGTTGGTTGTCCGGTACCGCACTAGCAATTGCTAGTGGCGTGCTTGTCGAAGAGGTGCTTGCGACCCTCATTCCGCTTGCCTTCTCGTCCACCCGCCTACCGAAGCGTGGCATAGCGGCCCGTGTATTCCATCCCGCCTAACGAAGCAGCGCGCTCAAGGCCTGCATTGTTCGATTCCGCTAGCCTACTCGTCCATCCGCCCTTTCGACGCAGCGCGCTCAAGGCCTGCCTAGTCACCATCCCGCCAAGCGAAGCTTTGCATAGCGGCATTGCATAGGAGTAGTTGATAGCTTTTATTTTATTTTCCAAAAGCCAACCCAACTCCCCCGCATTCCATCCGATTTAAGGACTTCAATCTCAAGTCCTACCTCGAACGTTAACTCCACCTTACTGTGTTCCTTGAGAGATTCGATACTCGGGGATTACTCCTCGTTTTATATTACTTGAACGATCGGTACACTGCCGTTTCGTGCCGCAGTCTAGCCACCATCTATAGTGGTGTGTAGGATTAGCGCATCACTCATCTACAAGACTAAGTTGAAGACTCCCTATGAGTTATTGAAGGGGAAGGCACCTATAGTCACTTACTTTAGGATATTTGGGTGTACTTGCTTTATCCTCAATAATGGGAAAAGTCATCTTGCCAAATTTGACAAGAAGGCTAATGATGGGATATTCTTGGGATATTCCTCATCAAGCAAGGCCTATAGGTGCTATAATATGAGCTCACTCAAAATCGAGGAGTCTGTGCATGTAGTGTTTGATGAAACTAACATGTTTTATAAGGGGAAGGAAACATCAACCAACACTGTTTTGTAGGAAGAAGACCAGCTAGCAGAACAAGTTGAAAGGCTAAGCATAATGGACCATCCATCAGTGTGTCAACACAAAGGGAAATAGAAGATTGACACTGATTCAGATGAAGATTCTGCAGCAGATGAAGAGGAAATCATAGCACTTGAGGTGCCAGCAACAGAGATCATTCCAGTGAATGAGGATGAAGTCCCAACTATCACCGAGCATGTGATTCATTAGGAAGAAGAGACTCTCCTAGATAACTCAATAAGGTCCAGGATGGCCCTAAAAGATTATCCTTCAACTCAAGTTATAGGAGACTTGACAGTGGGACTCAAGATAAGGAAACAGCTCACTAGTGAAACAATGTTGCAATGCTTCCTCTCTCTGTATGAACCCAAGAAGTTTGAAGAAATAGATAGTAATTTTCACTGGATATCTGCTATGCAAGAAGAGCTAACCCAGTTTGAGAGGAAAAAGGTTTGGAAATTGGTTGAAAGACCAAAGAATTACACAGTCATTGGCACCAAGTGGGTACTGAAAAACAAAATGGACTCAACAGGGGCCATAATCAGAAATAAGGCCATACTTGTGGCCCGAGGATACGGGAAAGAGGAGGGGATTAACTTCAACTAAACATTTGCTCTGGTAGCAATGCTGGAGGCCATCAGAATGTTCCTGGCATATGCAGCTCACATGAAGATCCAAGTCTATCTGATGGATGAGAAGAGTGCATTCCTAAATGGAACTCTTCAAGAGGAAGTATATGTGGAGCAGCCCCCAGGTTTTGTCAATTCAACTTTTCCCACTTTTGTGTATAGGTTAGATAAAGCACTATATGGTCTCAAACAAGCTCCAGGAGCTTGGTATGAGACCCTATCCACTTTCCTTCTGGAACACTCCTTTGAAAGAGGGAAAGTGTATAAAACACTCTTCACCAGAGCACATAAGAGTCAGTTATTGCTAGTAGAAATATATGTAGATGACATTATATTTGGACCAATAGATCAATCTCTGCAAAAGGTTTGCTTACCTAATGCAGTCTAGATTTGAGATTAGCAGCATGGGGGAACTATCCTATTTCCTTGGTCTTCAAGTAAGACAAAATGCAGATGGCAGTTTCATATCTCAATCCAAGTATACCAGAGAACTCATCAAGAGGTTTGGGATGGAAAATGCCTCTGTCATGAAAACCCCCATGGCTACTGATGATGTTTTGGATAGAGATGAAAAGGGTAAATCCTTTGACCAGAAGACTTACAGAGCAGCAATTCACTCTTTTCTCTACCTAACAGCTAGCAGACCTGATATAATGTTTGCTACCTGTATATGTGCTAGGTTTCAGGTTGACCCAAAGGAATCTCACATAAGTTCTGTAAAAAGAATACTCAGATATCTAAAGGGTACACCTGAACTTGGCTTGTGGTATCCAGCTGAATCTAGATTTGAATTAAATGGTTATTCAGATGCAGACTATGCTGTATGCAGGATGGATAGAAAAAGCACTTCAGGAACATGTCAGTTCCTGGGTGCTAGACTGATTTCATGGTTTAGCAAGAAGCAAATCACAATCTCCACTTATACATCTAAAGCTGAGTATATAGCTGCAGGAAGCTGCTACTCAAGAATATTGTAGATGCAAAATCAGTTGTTGGATTACAACTTTTCTCTTGACAATTTCACAATATATTGTGACAGCTCTAGTGCAATTTCAGCTACTTCCAATCATGTTCTCCACAACAGAACTATGAACATAGAGATAAGGCACCACTTTCTCAGGGATAATGTAGAGAAGGGTAAGATCAATCTTCAATACATATCCACTGACATTAAAAGGGCTGACATCTTCACTAAGCCACTTGATGAAAGTAAGCACAAGTTCTTCATCAATGCACTAGGTATGCTTGATGGAGCATTGTAGGTCACACCTATTATGTATAATGAACTATTTTATATAGAAAATTATTGCTGGGAAAAGAGTAAGGATTTTACAGAAAAACAAAACTATTTAATCAGAGCTGCATCGAATTCAAATCGACGTACCGTCGACTTCTACTCGATGTCAGCCTCGAGAGCATCATGGGACAGCTTATTCGAATAGCACTCAACGTAAAGTCGAATAAATACTATGCTTCCGTCGATGATGGGGACCATCCCTTCAACCCCTCTCTTTTGCCCACCCCAGATGATGAAGACCCCTTCACCGAGCCTCATTTGGTAGGGGATGTTGCTGATAAAGAACCCCACATCCACTTGGTTGGGGATGCTGATGATACTGCTGCTGGCCTAATGATCTTGATGGAGGTCGTTGATCCCCGACATAGAGAGTTCGTGGATTGGGATGGTCGTTGCCGCAAGTTCGAAGACACGTCGTTTCTTCGCCTTCGCCGCGACGTTCTATGCCAACGCCGCGACGTTCTTCGCCAACGCCGCTACACATTTTGCACGACGTCCGCCGTCACCATTTTAAATAAAATATATAATTATAAATTAAATTATATAATTTATCACTTATCATTTCAAACAATTTCTATTTTTAGCAATTTCAATTTAAGCATGTTTTATTTAAAACAATTGTATTTTTATTATGATGGCTGCACATAACCATCATAATATTTGTTTCTATTTTCATGCAGTTAACTTTTGGTAATATTTTTATTTTATTCTAAATTTTGTATGGAGGAGATTGAGTGGTGTAAGGCTATATATAGCCATGCTTGTTGTTGATTTGAAGAGATGAATAATAATTTGAAAACCTAAAAAAATCAATTGTGATTTTTTCCTGCCCCCTAGGCAAATTTCGGCCATCCCTCTTCCTCTTCCTTTTCTTGGCCGCCGGCCACCTTCTCCCCCTCCCTCCTCTTTAGCTTTTTCCCTCTCCTTCTTGTGGCCGCCACCCCTCCTCGTGGAAATCCGCCCACCCTTCTCCCTCTCTTCCGTTTCTCCCTCTACATTCTCTCACGCATCAAGGCGGTCTTGGGCTTGTTCGTAGCGGCGGGATTTGAAGGCGACGATGCACATCTTCAAGGACTCCCCTCCGGCGACCACCTCCGTGAATAACGTAGGACTTTCTACAACCCGGATCTACTATTCCGGGAGGGTAACGCTTTCTACCTCTTGAGCGATTCTTCAATAGTTATTTGTGGTGGATAGGAATTGTGACGAATTTTCCGACATTGATTTTTTTTTTTCGCGATCCTTCTCATTTGTGATAGTTGAACGATCTTGAATTATTTTTACTCGACGAGGAGTGGCGATTCTCTTTTGCCTTTGTTGGGGAAGATCCTCCTATTTCCGGAGTTTTGCTTTCGGAGGATCTTCTTATGGTAGTCTTTGCGTGATAGTTGTGAAGGACTCACCCGTAGGTGGCTGCGTTTGTTCATCTGATTAGGTGTTATTTAGATATGATCTCGCGACCCAATCGATCGCGCAAGTGAAAGCGTCCCGAACACCCAAGCCTACATCAGTCGATATCATAATTGACGATTTTATTTCAGAGCCACGTCGACTTCAACTCAACGTTCTATCGATTTGACAGAACGCATGCATCGACATGTTTTGGCGCGCTGAATTCAGCTCTTTTCGACGTTGCTTTGAATATAACCCTAAGTTGCTACGATTCATCTACTCAAAGCAAATTAAGCATTTAATTCTATTGTGCTTTTCAAATTTTCTCCTTCTTGCTCTCTTCCATTTTCCCTTCTTTGTCTCTCTTTTTGTTTCAGTGCAGGTACCCGCAGGATCTCAATGGCATCTCCTTCGTATCAATGAGATGTTATTAAAGCAGTCAATGTTGCCCTTGAAACTTTGTTATCTCAGTTCAGCTCTCTATATCTTGAATTCTCAAAGGACTGATATCGCTAGCTATGTGGACAACACAGAAGGTTGCAAGACCTTATATCTAAAATTAAGTCTCTTGATGCGGAGAGGAGATTAGCTGCTATGCCTGCCGATGTCTTTATATCTTTCTTCAATGATATAAAGCAGGGGTGAAATATATCAGTAGGCATCCTCCTAAAGACTCAATGTAAACAACAACTATCCCACTCTCCTTTATTTCTGAATGGGAGCCATCCATTTCATCTAAACTACAGCTTCAAGATTCAGCAACTCAAAGGGAGTCAACTCCTCCGAGGATCCTGCCTTCAACATAAGGGGAGTCCTCAATTCAGGGGGAGATTTCCCCATTCTCTGATGATCAAATCTACCTAAAGGTAGACACAGAGCCATATATTCCTGATGCAATTGCATTCAGGGTTTCCTCTGAAGAATCCAAATCAGCACCTTCTCCACTCAGGGTGGCTGATCAGGACTTTATAACTGCACCATCTGATTCAGCTTCTGCTCAGTTCTCAACTCCAGTTCAGCCTCCACCTACTCTAATTCAACCAGCTAAACCAATTCTCCCAACACCTGTCTTCAGAGGAAGACCTCCATACAGTGGGAGAGGTCATGGATGAAACTTCAGAGGAAGATATGGAAGAAATATACCTATCAGGGAAAGGTATAAAAAAGAACAAAGGAAGGAATTCAAAAAGGACAAGTCCTATTACAAAAAATATGAGAGGATTGAATTACCAGAGAATACAATGGAAACATACACTGATCCAAACCTCTACAAAGCTTTAGAGGAGATTGGAGAGAGAGGCAGATATGAATATGATACAGCCCAAAAAGAGATTGAAGAAAAGAGAAACATGTTCTTTGATATTTTGAAAAGAGGAAAAGAAGTTGTTGAACAAGAGGAGTTGGCAAAAGCAATCCCAATCAAAACCACCTTGTTTGACCCCACTAAATATACTGCAAGAAATCCTCAAGCTAAAATGTTGGAGGGAATTGGCCAACTTCACTGAGGGGTTATTGGATGTAAATCAGAGGATGCAGTGCAGCCTCCCCAGAAGAAAAAGAAAGGAGAATAGCTACCTGTGAAGAAGAAGATGATTATGTTTAAGACAGCTTCAACCTCTAGCAAACCACAATCAACTTTTGTATTACCAAATCCTAATGCAGACTCTGGGACAAATGATTTAGATTTGGAAGTCATAAACTTGATGACAGCTATAGTTCTTGATCTGGTCTTCAATTTAAAAGATGTTCATTTTGAAACAGAAATTGATCTGGAAAAGCTGTTCAAGGGTCATGAAAGAATACAGAAGAAACCAAAGAAAGCCACTCCAGCAAATTTCAAATATGCGAAAAGAAAATTCAGAAAGGTCTATGAGGCCTTATCTACTTTTCTTAAAGAAAGGAAGTAGAATATTTCTTGGGTAAACTCTGATTAACAATTGTTGTTATTAATCAGATGCTTTTCTATTTAACTGCCCATTTATTTATATTTTGTTCTAGTATCTTATGTATAAGTTACTTGTTTTAAGCTTAATATAAAAGAATGTGTAAAATCACTTCAAAACAAACTGTAAAATTTGTTAAGATAAATATGGGAGATTGTTTGGAAAAACCCTCTTGTGATTTAACTTAACAAATTACTTATAAGTGATTTTACATTCTAGGTTTATTACCCACATTGTATAGTAAGAATAACTTGGTCATTAGACATCTTAGGTTGTCTCACTAATCTTAGAGTGTCAAGAGTAGGCCAGGACAAGCACAATCTGAGTTGAATTAATACTTGCGTCGAATATAAGTCGACGCAACTTCATATTGATGTCGATGCAACTCAGACTAGAAGACCAAGCAACTCAATCTCTCTGTCAAAGTTTATCAAGTCGACGCTGCGTCAAATAGGAATCGACGTAGATAAAGGAGCATGTAAAAGTTATCTTAGAATTCAACGCAATCTCGACTTCAATTCAACGCAGAAGGAAGTATTTGTCGAAGCCATCAAACGTCGACTACAATTCGACGCAGACAATGAAGTTCAAATACAAGTCTTCAACTCGACGGTTAGGCCGATATGTAATCTACATAACGTCAAAAATAGAGTTCAACCAATGCTAGAAGGAATTCAAAGCTTCTCTTACCAGAACTCGAAGGTGCGTCGATAAGAGAGAGAAGAAGTTAACAAAGCGTCGAATATAGTCTAAGAAGGAAACCTTTTCAGCTGTTCTTTTAGATCTCTCTCTAAAGGCCCACAACACTAAAGACCATTCTACAACGACTTGTTTATTGCCTAGAATGGAGAGGAGCATTAAAGAAGATGGGAAAAGCTTTCTTGGAAAGGATTCAAACAGATGGCAGACGGGTCGTGAACAAAAGAAGAAAGAAAGATTAATTGTCCAAGACTATGCTTTCTCGGAACAATACAAAAGAGGAAACAAATTCAAAATTAATTAGGGACAATAAATAGGATGAGAAGAGAGGAAAACACAGAGCATTCATCATAATCTGCTACAGTTTTGTCGATTAGGGTTTCAACTTCTTCTTCTTCCTCTGGAAACCCAAATAGAGACAAATAGAGAAAACAAGTGCTCTCTCAGGACAGAAAATAGTGCTGCTTCTTCATCCACATCATATAGCAGCCAGATAACAAGTAAAAGATATACAAAAGGATCTGAAGAATATAACCCTTGCAAATCATCACAATCATAAGCAAGGGTTCATCATTAGCAGATGCATTAAAGGGAAAATTTGAAGTTGAAAGCTTCTATAGAATTCTGAGAACATAATTTTTCTTCTCCATCTCCTTTCTTCTTTCATCTTCCACAACTGTACAGAGTTTTAAGAATTCCTCTTCCAAAGGATTTAGTGGTTCAAGATCTTCTTATCAAAAGATCTGAGTAGTTCAAAATCTCCTTATCAAAAGATCTGAGTGGTTCAAGATCTCCTTATCAAAAGATCTTTAGTTCTAAGAGTCTCCTTATCAAAAGACTCAGGCACAGGTTGTGCATTCTTACCAGGTGGTAGAAGAGAGGACTACCCATATTTTGGGGAACCTCTATAAAATCTTGCGTCTTCTGTGTGTATTAATTTTCTGTGTTGTCCCATATATATTACAGTTTTTTTGCTTTTCTTTAAACATCATTAATTTTATTCTGTGATAGGTATTGTTGAAGCATAATACTTAATGTTTGTATTGTGTGTGCATAAATAGGATAAAATTATTTTTAAATCTCTATTCACCCCCATGATGCGCAAATCTTAGCACACCGCTATAGGCGGTAGCAAGACTGCGACACGAAACGGCAGTGTCCCGATCGTTCAAGTAATATAAAATGGGAATGAATCTCCAAGTATCGATCTCAAAGGAACACGGTAAGGTGGAGCTATCTATCGAGGAAGGACTTGAGATTGAAGTCCTTTAAGTCGGATGGATGCGGAAATGGGGGTTTTGGATTGTGGAAAATAAAGAGAAAATACTACAACTACTCCTATGCAATGACGCTATGCAATGCTTCGCTTGGCAGGATGGAGACTAGGAAGGGCCTTGAGCGCACTGCGTCGCAAGGGCGGATGGACGAGTAGGCAAGCGAAATTGAACTGTGCAGGCCTTGAGCACGCTGCTTCGTAAGGCGAATGGATTACACGGGCCGCTATGCCACGCTTCGCTAGGCGGATGGATGAGTTGGCAAGCGGATGGAATGGTTCGCACCGGCGGAGTCGGAATGGATTACACGGGCCGCTATGCCACGCTTCGCAAGGCGGATGGAAGAGTAGGCATACAGATGAGGGTCGCAAGCACCTCGTCGACAAGCACGCCACTAGCAATTGCTAGTGCGACACACGAACGTGACGGCGGAATGGAATAAAAATGTAGGCGCTCCTCGAGCAACTTAAACACCAAAGCATTTCACATAGACATGAAATATAGAATTACAAACAAGTTTAAGTGCCACTTCATCATAATATAAATATCTAACTACATACACACATCAATAAGAGAAGAACAAGGCAAGAAATCGACCGAATCTGAAGGCTCGTCGAGGAGTCACGGTTGGAATCGCTAGGTTTTCAATCCGCGTCCAAGCTCGGTCCTCAATTACGTCCGGGGTAGAGAGAGCTGTCACGACTCTCCAATGAGCCCGTCTTCTTCGTGTCACGATCCGGTAAAAGGTTGTAAACTTCCCCTTGCTTGATGACAATGGCGGGTAAATCTTCCTTTGAAGATATAGGATGAAGGAGGAGGCCGAGATGATCTCCGGGCTCAAGATAGGCGTGAAGAATAGTCCCGGAGCACCTCCTGGTGGTGGAAGATGATGCTGGGGGTGGAAGAGGCGAACAGGGCTCGAAAACGGCGGAGGAAAACGATCGTCCGACCTAATTTCGCGGGCTGTATATTTATAGAAAATAGGGCGCACGATCAGTGGCGCACGACCAGTGGTTGTGCGCACTAGAAGTTAATGATCGTGCGAGCTGTGCCCGAAAACCTGCAAAACAAAACTATAGAAAATAATAAAGCACACGATCGAACGCACGACCGTGCGTAGAAACGCACGACCAAATTCAGAAAGCAACTTTGGGCTGTAAATGAACGCGCACGATCGGCGGCGCACGATCAGTGGTCGTGCGCAGTATAACCAGTGATCGTGCGCAGTGTTCCTGTACATATTTGTACCGGGAACACTTGCACGACCCCTGTTCCAGCTTAAACATTAATCAAAACCACTGAAAGTGGCACAAACCACAGCATAAGAATGATAAACATGAAAATACACAAAACGGGCCTAGAAGTGCACTTAGCATGGAATATCAAATATGAACGAAAACATGCCTAAAGTGTAGTGCATAGACTAGATAATCGGACCAGATGAGTCCATAAATGTGTATATAATTGGGACTCATCACACCACCAGACTTACCTGTTTGCGCGTCCCGAGCAAACAAATCCCTCAAGCGGATAAGAAAAACATGAGCTGACATAGGAATTATAAGGCGGAGTACCATGCGAAGTCGCATGCTCATGCGCGTAGAAATACAGTAGACAAAACTCCTAATTATACATATTAGTTTATACTTTTCTAGGGGCGTATCTATATATTACATTTACTCAAAAAGTGAATCACGGTGAATCATAAGGTCATACATAGGAAGAAAGTAAACTGAACGCTGAGGTGAGCATTGCCAAAGATCGGGGCTCGAGACAACCTCCATTGAAATCAATCAATGTCGATGAACCATAAGCTTCCCCGTTCGCACTTTCTCCACGGCACAGGTTTGACTCAACTGCGTGAATCAATAGGACTTTAGGTTTTAGATGAGGCTTGGGTTTAGGTGAGGTATACAATGATAAAAACGATGGCTCAAGCACTAAACCCAAATGAGCTAGCACGGAAAACTATCCTCAAGCACCACAAAAAGATACGCGGGTACACCACACCCCCAGACTTGGACTTGACTACATGGGTGTGTGCACCGCCTACTCCAAATCACAAATCTATAAAGATTTTCAATTAAGCACTGCTTCTTCTTATTTTCTTTTTACTTCTATTCTTTTTCTCATTTTTTTCTTTTCTTTTCAACACATTTTCAGCAAGATAGCAATGAAGCGCATCCACATTTTCACAAAAAATATCACCACATCAACACCCCAATCATGAAAATAATAAACAACTAAAGCTCAAATTTGGGTGTGCGACTAGGATTGGCTTTTATGCTTTGGCGAGATAAAAGTGGGGCTGAATCAAAGAACGGGTAGGCACAACTGGGCTAACGAGGATAGAGCGATAGGAATGGGCACAAAAGCTCAACCGGGCCAAAATGATGGCCTATATCACATTCACGCGATTGACTAACCATATACCCATGCTTCAAGAGTCGCTTGGGGCAAGTTCTTAGCCACCGAGAAAGATAATCCTTTCTCCCAACTCAAGCAATACGAGTCTAGCGATCGTTTACACACATCCCTATGCTACCGTTTGATTCACACCGGATTCACCAATTTTTTTAGTAAAGTAAACAATATCTACACTAATAGAAAAATATAATTTTAAAGCATAAAAAGAAATTGAATCTGCACGAATTTTTATGCGAGGCATGAGCACTCGACTAGGAGCACTACAGGAGTCAACATCTTACTCCGCCTCATAATCCTAAGCCAGCATGATGATTTTTCAAATCACACAGAAGAGACAAATTCGACTCGCGACGTGCCAACAGCTAAGCGCACGCTCAAGTAGGTGTTGTGGTGTGCAAAGAAAATGAACAATACTAAATAAATGAAATTGAAATACTTCTAGCATGCAATGCTATAGTGCACGTGAGTGGGCACACAGAACTACTCTCCCCCAGACTTAAACTAGACAAGACACACAATATATATCTATGAAATTCAGAAAAGAGCTAGGGGAAGAGAGTACCCAATGCTCAGAAATGAGCATACCAGAAGATTGGCGTGGAAACCAAGAAAAAGCTGCAGCATCTGCCATACAGAAGAAGGACCTATAGGGGTGAGCTCCGCAAAAACAAAAGAAAAAGACAAACTAAAATAAACTACAGCTAACTAAACATGATTAGAAGAAATAAAAATGCAGGAAAAGTAAGATAACTACTGGGGTTATTGTCCTCCCAGCACGACTTTTTCAAATTGAAAACAGTTCTAGCTAATGGGTCTATGAAAAGAAAAGTGCACAGGTAACTGTTCTAATATGCGTGTCGGTAGTGGGTACCGATACGGCGACAGAACAGTCACGCCTCTACCCGAATATAAATAATACCTGCTCGTCACAGGTAGAGGGAATAAAAAGTAAGAAGAGGAGGAATCCTCACTCAACTCACCAAAACTATCCTTGCCCAGCAAGGTATCATCTACAGGGAGGCAGTAGGAGGAGAAGGCAATGAGTGGGGCTTCCTCTACAGAGGGGGGATCAACCTCCTCACATGAGAGGATACACTCATCATTGACTTGAGAAGAATGCTCCAAGTCCTCCTGAAGTACATGTGAAGACTCAACCTGCACAGGCTTAGATAGAGAAAGGGGATTAAGAAATAAAATGAAGAAGAACATGAATAAAAATCAATCGGGGGAGTGATCCCGGTCTCACTCCCGGCAGGATCCAAGGATAGATCGCTATCATCATCGTAAGTATCATAGCGAGGGGAACCCAATAACTCAAGGGCCTCGGTGGTGAGTTGGATCTCCTCGTCCCATGAGGAAGTGCAAACCTCCTCATCAGAGAGAGTATCCTCCTCATCCCACTGAGGTGCACCATCGTGTTCAAAGCATTCATTCTCCCCTTCGGGGAAATCAAACTCCTCATCCCACTTTGGAGCATCCTTCGAGTCAGAAGCATCACCCCACTCCTTCACTTTGATAGGATCATAAAGAATGTGTGTAGAAAAATCTTGCAAAGAAACAGGAGGAACAAAAAGATTTGGTTCCTCCGCAAAAAGATCTACTAACGCCTCCCCGATGGAAAGAATACTTTCCTCATCACACTCAGGTGCATCTAGGAGCTCCCATTCCTCTCCTTGTTGGCCATTAGATGAGTGATCATCATCACTAGGAGTGAAGCCATACACAGGGGGTGAGGAGTCCATGCACGAGATAAACTCAGGGATAGAGGGCATGATTGCCTTCATGGGTAAAGAATGTGTGATAGGGACGATGTTGTCATGAGTGGAGGAGCGGCGGTCAGGAATGAAAAGACTAGGACAGTCCTTCAATTCATGACCCTCTCCTCGACACAACAAACAAACAAGGTTCCTACATAGCCTAGCATTTAACTCCTTCATTTGATCTATGTAATAAACCATCTTGTCGTAAGTGCTAGGAGAAATATCCCATGACGACATTTTTGATAATAAAAGCAGATATAATGAAACTGAAATTCTTTACAAGGAAATTTACACAAACTAATAAAAACTCCTTGGATTAAACTTGCCTAAAACTTTAAAACAGGAGAGAAAGAAATAATAACAAACAATATATAATTAAAAAGAAAAACAAAAAAATAAAGCGGCTATACACACTGGAAGAACTACTATCTCTCGGCTCTCCCTCTTAAGAAAACTCACACGTCTGTGTTCCCCGGCAACGGCGCCAAAAACTTGATGCGCAAATCTTAGCACACCGCTATAGGCGGTAGCAAGACTGCGACACGAAACGGCAGTGTACCGATCGTTCAAGTAATATAAAATGGGAATGAATCCCCAAGTATCGATCTCAAAGGAACACGGTAAGGTGGAGCAATCTATCGAGGAAGGACTAGAGATTGAAGTCCTTTAAGTCGGATGGAAGAGGAAACAGGGGTTTTGGATTGTGGAAAATAAAGAAAAAATACTACAACTACTCCTATGCAATGCCGCTATGCAATGCTTCACTTGGCGGGATGGAGACTAGGCAGGCCTTGAGCGCACTACGTCGCAAGGGCGGATAAATGAGTTGGCAAGCGAAATCAAACTGTGCAGGCCTTGAGCGCGCTGCTTCGTTAGGCGAATGGATTACACGGGCCGCTATGCCACGCTTCGCTAGGCGGATGGACGAGTAGGCAAGCGGATGGAATGGTTCTCACCGGCGGAGTCGGAATGGATTACACGGGCTGCTATGCCACGCTTCACTAGGCGAATGGAAGAGTAGGCATACAGATGAGGGTCGCAAGCACCTCGTCGACAAGCACGCCACTAACAATTGCTAGTGCGGCACACGAACGTGATGGCGGAATGGAATAAAAATGTAGGCGCTCCTCAAACAACTTAAACAGGAAAGCATTTCACATAGACATGAAATATAGAAATACAACAAGTTTAAGTGCCACTTCATCATAATATAAAGATTTAACTACATACACACATCAATAAGAGAAGAACAAGACAAGAAATTGACCGAATCCGAAGGCGTGAAGAATAACAGTTGGAATCGCTAGGTTGTCAATCCTCATCCAAGCTCGGTCCTCAACTACGTCTGGGGTAGAGCGAGCTGTCACGACTCTCCAATGAGCCCGTCTTCTTCGTGTCACGATCCGGTAAAAGGTTGCAAACTTCCCCTTGCTTGATGGCAATGGCGGCTAAATCTTCCTTTGAAGCTATAGGATGAAGGAGGAGGCCGAGATGATCACCGGGCTCAAGATAGGCATGAAGCATAGTCCCGGAGCACCTCCTGGTGGTGGAAGATGATGCTGGGGGCGGAAGAGGTGAACAGGGCTCGAAAATGGCGGAGGAAAATGATCGTCCGACCTAATTTCGCGGAATATATATTTATAGAAAACAGGGCACACGATCAGTGGCGCATGACCAGTGGTCGTGCGCACTGGAAGTTAATGATCGTGCGAGCTGTGCCCGAAAACCTGCAAAACAAAACTACAGAAAATAATAAAGCATACGATCGAACGCACGACCGTGCGTAGAAACGCACGACCATATTCAGTAAGCCACATTGGGCTGCAAATGAATGCGCACGATCGGCGACGCACGATCAATGGTCGTGCGCAGTATAACCAGTGATCGTGCGCAGTGTTCCTGTACAGATTTGTACCGGGAACACTTGCACGCCCCCTGTTCCAGCATAAACATTAATCAAAACCACTGAAAGTGGCACAAAACACAACATAAGAATGATAAACATGAAAATACACACAAAAGGGCCTAGAAGTGCACTTAGCATGGAATATCAAATATGACCGAAAACATGCCTAAAGTGTAGTGCATAGACTAGATAATCGGCCCAGATGAGTCCATAAATGTGTATATAATTGGGACTCATCACCCCCTCTAGAGTATACTCAGAGGCACACTATGCACTTTCAAAGTCTATGTACCTCAACCACCAGGTTTTATCTCCCCAAACATAACTGATCATGTATATTTCCTTAATAAAGCCTTATATGGGCTAAAGCAAGCTCCAAGTGAGACACTGTCTACCTTTCTCCTTGAAAACAAATTCTCTAGAGGGAAAATAGATATGATTCTTGAGAGAAGTTGAAGGGCCAGATCCATTTGGTCCAGATATATGGTGATGACATTATATTTGGATCAACAGATGGGAGCCTTTGCAAAAAGTTTGCTAAACTTATGCAAAGTAAATTTGAAATGACCAGTATGGGACAGCTAAAGTATTTCTTAGGTCTCCAAGTAAAGCAATCTGAGGAAGGATATTTATTTCTGAGACCAAATTTACCTTGGATATCATAAAGAAATATGGTATGGAAAACTCGACCCCTATGAGAACTCCTATGGGTTCAACTGTGTCTCTAGACAAGGATGAAAAAGGGAAACCTTATAATGAGTCCATGTATAGAAGCATAATTGGCTCATTGCTCTACCTCATTGCTAGTAGGCCGGACATCATGTTTGCTACATGTGTCTGTGCAAGATATCAAGTGAACCCCAAAGAATCCCATTACTTAGCTGTGAAAAGAATTCTCAGATATCTGAAGGGTACTCCTAATCTGGGGCTCTGGTATCCTAAGTCATATGATTTTGAGTTTTGTGGATATTCTGATGTAAACTTTGCTGGGTGCAAAGTGGACAGAAAAAACACTTTAAGAACTTGTCAGTTCCTGGGGAGAAGGCTTGTGTCCTAGAGTAGCAAAAAGCAAAACAACATTGTTATCCGTTGTTGTGCACAACTCTTGTGGATTCAACACCAATTAGAGGGTTACAGTCTTCACATCAAGAGAATAACTCTCTTTTGTGATTCCTCAAGTGCCATTTCTATTATCAAAAATCCCGTGGCACGCTGTAGAACAAAGTATATTGAAATTAGATATCACTTCATTAGGGAGCATAAAAAAAGGAGGATATCTGCCTTGAGTATGTTAATACTTAGGGGGCAGATAACCGACATTTTCACTAAGCCCCTTGATGAGTCTAAGTTCAATCAATTCAAAATTGAATTGGGAATGTTAAGTTCTTTAAATTTGGTATGTTGAATCCATTATATTTCCCCCTTAGTAAGTATGAAATATTTTGATCTCACACATGGTCCACCCTAAAGTGATCTGACAATCTTAGATTTTGAAGATAGGAACACCAGAAGGTACAACTTTAAGTCCTCTAGAGCAAAACAACCTCTCAAAGAATATCATCTTAATTGATAACGACGACATTGATGAAGTCTCATCGACAACATCCACATATCAACAACAAGAGTAAGGACATTTCGACGACACACTCTACGACAAAGCTCAATCCAGACCGATACAATGTCATCACAGGACACGTCACTATCATGATTACGCCGCCATTACAAGATTTTCAAAATGATATATGAGGATTTGAATAGGTACGCACCTATTTACCTTCCCAATGCATTACCCTATATATATTAGGCATTGTGTAAGCATAGAAATCACGCACACACAAAACCCTAGAATCCTTCCTTCTTCATCCTCCTTACGACAACCCTCTTCTAACATAATGGCGCCAAAGAAGAATGATGAGAAAATCCCTTCCGGAGTAGAATTTCTGAAAGGGGGCTTTGAGAAGTCATAGGAAGACCTGGACATGGTCATAACCCTACTATACGCACTTGAATTAGAATACCTCCTCACAGAGCCAACCCGTATCTACCATTCCTCCGTCTTAGCATTCTTTGAAAATGCAGAATTCCACAAATTAGAAAGAGAAATTAGAACCATTGTGGCTTGGCAACACATTCAAATGACTATTGAAAGTCTATCCAAAATTCTACAACTTACTGCCTTTGAAAAGGATGAGACAGAAGAAGACATCACAGATGCACATGTCTACGAAGGATTGAAATGGTGCAGTTTTGAAACTAAACCCTATGGCAGCTTGCAGATAATGCAGATGAACCGGCAAGGAAAACTACTGATAGACATCATTGGAAAGATACTGCTTCGTAAGATAGGCTCACATGATCGAGTCTCAAGAGGAAGGTTTGAGATAATGGTCAGAGTAATCTTAAACAAAAAGACTGATTGGGGAAAGTTAATGTTCGACATGATCACAAAAAACATCAACTCTCCCAAATTTGTAAGAATTCTATCTTTATATCTCCTGAATACCATCCCTCATCTTCTTAAAATCTTAGAATCAATTCCTCTCCACTATCTCAAGAAGATAGATGTCAGAAGAGTGAGCAGGTGGGAGAAAAGGTTCACAAAGAAAGATGCAGGTGAACATTCTGCTCAAGGCTCAAAGACCCCTGTCACAACATCTCAAGTTCCTCAAGAACCCCTGACCACAGTTGAGGGGGGGCCTGTGAGAGAAGAAACCCCTAGAATGGATCGTTCTCCTACTCCTCAAAATGAAGTGGATCCAATTCATCTGGAGCTTCCTGAAAGAGACCCAAGTAGTAATGCAGATGGAGAAGAACATGACCACCACTCAGAAACTCCTACACCAATGGAGGGGGAGCATACAGGTCATTCAGCAATGCTTCCTTCACCTCCAAGAATATAAGCTGAACCACATTATCTACCCAACACAGCTCCCACAGTTTCATCACTGAATTTTTTGTCACATATGGAAAGTCTATTGAATAGACAAAGAGAAAGCTTTGAAGCCAATGTAAATTAGGCTAACACATGCTACATAAATGATCTCTCTGCTAGGATAGATGCCCTCCAAGAAGATATCAACCACATAAACCATCAAAACTCCAATGTATATCAAATTGCTGCAAATGCTGTGGAAAATACTAGGCAGAAATAGCCAATATAAATCAAGCTACCCATCTAATTGGACAATAACTAAACATTGTGCTTGATAGTTTATCTACCCTAAGAGACAATCAACAGCCCATCATACAGAACCAAGATGCGACTTTCCATGATTTTGAAGATTCCATCAATACTATCCTTTAAAGAATATCCTCCTATGCTCTAGTAACTCAAGATCTTGTGGATAATGTAGGTGAAACATTGCTGCACCACTTTCAAATAAATCAAGATCATCTATCAAATTCTTTCCATCAAGCTGTCCGGGCATCTTAGGGAACCCTTATGGATGTCATTGGTAATCTGAACAACCTTCTGGCCAGACAACTTCAGGCTTGTCAAGCTTCCCTCTCTAAAGAAATAATTTCAGAAGCCAGAAAGGGGGAGATAATGTCAAGTCACCATGCCATATGGATGGCAAATGAAGTAAGATTCTCTTTGGATTTCGCACCAATTGATTATGGGATAGCCTACCAACATTCAATTCCCGAAGGCAATCTCCCTGCAGAACCTCCTCAAAGTGAAATGCCTGAAGCCCGTGAAAAATAGTATCAAGAGCCTGAGAGCTACCAGTTGGATCTGTAGGCGCCCTTAGAGGGGGGGGGGGGGTGAATAAGGGTTTATAAAAAATTTATGTTATATTTTTAATTACTTGAAATAATAAGAGATCAAAATAGTGATTTTGAATAAAGATATAAATTGATTTATAATGAAAGAGAAAATAATATACAATTTAGATAAATGAAGAACAAAACAATTTTATTACTTAAAGAGAGACATGATTATTATTAATAAAATTGATTACAAAAATAGATTTATATAATGCTAGAAATCGAAAGAGAAAAGTAAAATTCCTTTTTGTTTTCTATCTCGACTCGTATCCCCATGAACCGGTGGCTTTAGCCTATCCTCCCCTGGATTCAGCCTCAAGCTGCTCTAGCTAATCCTTCCCTGGATATGACCTCAAGCACCCCCTAGATCTATACCCTAAACTTAGTCGCCAACACGAGGCAAATTTTTGCCCTAAGTCCTACCCAGACCTAGTCGCCAACACGAGGAAAATTTCTACGTGATTATAAAAATAAAGAGATAACAACAATATGAAAAACTCCCTCTATGTGGATCTCTGAAAAAGTAGACGAAGTCCCACAGAGTATGATCATAGTCGATGCGGCCTTTCGTCACGATGTTGAAGCTTGTTGAAATCTTCTCCATGGATCTCCTTAAGCCTTCATGGATTTGTGGGTGTATCTCTCTAAGCCTTCCATATATGATGTGGCGCAAAGCTCTAGAATTTAGGGGTGTGAGAGGATGAGAAAGACGGAGCCAAGGGGTCCTTTATATAGCCTAGGAGCTAGCGCCTGCGCCATCGCTACCTCCAGTGCTATCCTGGCATTAAATTATTTTGCACGTGCATATCTTTCATTCCAAGGAAACCATGCTAACATTCCTCATGTGCTCCGAGATAGCGCATGCATTATCCCCTACTGCCTGGCGCTAGCGCCTTCTAAAACAGCTCCCAAAATTGCTCTAATCAGAGCTAGCGTTGGCGCTAGCAGGCATGTTGGAATTCTGGCATCAAATTTGAAGGCAACCTTCATATGTTATCCTTGAGTCATGTGGCATTATTTCCTGAACACTTAAACACACAAGATCAAATGCACATAGGATTTGTAATTATCAAACCTAGGAGATGCGGAAGGCCATGTTCCAACAAACTCCCCTTTTGATAATAACAAATCCATTAATGATAAATCAGAGCATTAATATATAAAGCATGATGAAACCTACTTGTGTGTGTGTGAGTGATGACTTAGGATAATTGTCATTTTCGGTATTTAGAATTGCTCCCCCTAAATACATGCCCCCTATGTGAATGCTCCCCTTATATGTAAGCTATCTTCATAATTATTAATCATGTTAGCTTTCTCATTTGATAGCGATTATTATTTATCATGTTAGTTTTCCCCCTTTTGTTATTAGCAAAAGTGGGTAAGGATGCAAGAGACATAAAAAGAAGATTTTTGATAACAAGATAAGGCATGATCTGTTGAAATTATTGAAGTAAAGTGGAAGATGGCCGGCGGTCTGTATATTGGTGACCGCAGAGACCATGCGGTCTCTATGCTGGTGCTCTGCCGGTCTGGTTCGGGCGGTCTGTTCTTGAGTAACTGCTGTGACCGGGCGGCTTATGCAGGTTGATCTGGCAACTTGTCTGAAGTCGGCCAGATGTTCTTGGTTTGCTCTAGGCGGTCTAAGGAAGGAGTGATCTGTGTCCGCGCGGCTTGTGCGCGGTCTGCCGCTGATTTGCAGTCTTGGACAGAATGTTGTCCAAGTGGTGTGATCGCGCGGTCTGCTCTGTGAGACCACTCGCAATCTGATGGGTGGTGACTGTACCTCTCTTGCGAAGATGACAACATCTGTCCTCTCGCCTATAAATAGGGGTGCAGGGCCTGTCATTCCTAACGAGAACTGTAACAACTAGAGCTTGGGTTGTTTTGTTCGGTCTCAACTTTGAGGTCGGGCGGTCTTGGAAGCGAGTTGACTGTTTGTTGTGTTCGCAGGTTTGTGGTCAGAAGGTTAAGGTCTTCTTCCTTGGTGATTTCCCAGTTGCTTGAATAAACAGTTCAGCAACGGCTTGTCTGCGGACTGGTTTATGTTGTTCTTGTGCTGTTCGCAGCGAGCTCGGCGATCAGGCGACCTTCTGTGGTTAGGCGATCTGAGTTGCAATCTGGTGACAACTTCTGTTCTCTGTTCTGTTCAATAAGCTCCAGTTCGTGCGGTCTGAGGTGGCGGTCTTACAGTGCAGGTCATCTTGCCTGTATTCTGTTCGTGCGGTCTCAGGACAAGCCGAGCAGTCTCTAGAGTGCAGCGGTCTGTGCGGTCTTTGCTTTGTTAGATCGCCAGATTTGTGTTTTTTTGGTGTGTTTTGTTCTTCTCTCCTTCGTGATTCTTATGAATCATGTCTCGCCATGTATGTCTCGAAGTGTAATGAAGTTTTGTGATTCAATAAAGACTATTGTGTTGTTGTGTGGAATCGTGGTTGTTTGGCTATAACTCAGTTGATGCAACTCCTCCTTACTCCTAAATGGTTCATCAAAAATTTAACATGGTATCAAAGCGAGGTTGTTGGAGTGGATAAGCAGTGTTCAACTTGAGTTGCCATTGTATTTGTAAGGAAGAAACCACTTAGTTTGCCATGGAAGCTGGATACCCAAGAGGGCTTGGTATTGAACTCCTCACATCGACGAACTACAAGATGTGGAAGTCGTGTATGGAGAGTTACTTGCTTGGCGAGAATCTATGGGAGATAGTTGGAGGAGAAGACACACAAGAAGTTCATCTAGCAGGAGATAATATGGAAGATGTGAGACTTTGGAGGAGGACTAATGCAAAGGCAGAGTTCACACTCAAGAGGGCTATCTCACCAGAGCTATTCGATCACACCATTGGATGTAAATCTGCTGCTGAGATTTGGACATCTTTGGATGGGCTGTTCAGTAAGAAGAATGTAGCTCGGCTACAGTTTCTTGAAAATGAGTTGGCGAAGGCCTCTCATGGTGATCTTTCCATCTCTACTTTCTTTCTCAAGATGAAGAACATCACAGCAGAGATTTCTGCATTGGACCCTGATGAGCCCATCTCGGAGGCAAAACTGAAGAGGCATATCATCCGCGGGTTGCAGAAGGAGTATCTTGCCTTTGTGACGTCAGTTCAGGGATGGACAAATCAGCCATCTCTGTTGGAGCTGGAAAACTTACTTGCTTCGCAGGAAAGTTTGGCAAGACAGATGGCGGGGACTTCTTTCTCTGGGGTAGATAACGATTTTTTGTTCTCTGGGAAGAAGAAGAAGAAGTGGGAGAAGAAGAAGCCAGGTCAGGATGGACCCTCTACTTCAGGTCAGCAGGATAGGGGTTATGTTCCTAAGTCTGATGAGAAGAAGAAGGGAGAGGGACCAAGGTGCTTTAGGTGCAATAAGACCGGCCACTTCAAGAAGGATTGCCGGGTTAATCTTCAGCCGGGACATGCAGCAGAGAAGGAGATGCCAAAGTCTGATGAAGCTGGATGGGGAGGAGCCTTTGCGACCAATATGACGGCAATGCCCGTAAAGGCCTTGGCTGACATAAACTACGAAGAGGATTGGATCGTAGATTCAGGGTGTGGGCATCACCTCACCGGGGATGAATCAAAGTTCTCTTATTTGGCGCCTTACTCAGGTAACGATGCAATCATTACGACTGATAATTTTGTTCATGCACTAGAACAAGAAGGTGTTGTCTCTCTGAGCAGTGATAAGGGTACACTCACATTGAGGAGTGTTTATCACGTGCCGGGTAATAAGAAGAATCTCTTCTCTGTGACCAATGCGATCGGTGCCGGTTATCACATTCTGTTTGGCCAAACAGAAGTGAAGTTTCTTACAACTCAACCGAAGATAAAGGGAGATGTAATTCATGTTGGAAAGCGGGTAAAGGACTTGTTCGTTTTATCGACAAGTACCTATGTTGACAAGATGAGGACCAATGATAGCGCGGCTATCTGACATGAAAGGTTGGGGCATGTAGGGATGGACAAATTGAAGGCTATGGTGGTAAGGGGCCTTGTCAAGGGCTTGCCTAGCTTGTCCTCCTATGGAGATGGTCATGTTTGTGCGGGATGTCAGTTTGGTAAGTCTCATCGACTTCCATTTGATAAATCGCAAACAAGGTGCGATGAGCCATTGGAGTGCATTCATGGTGATTTGATGGGACCGACTGCCACCCCAAGCCTTGGAGGCAGCAGGTATATGCTGGTGCTGATCGATGATTACATCATATATGTTTGGGTTTATTTCTTAAAAGAGAAGGCGGAGGCGTTTGCAAAGTTTGTGGAGTTCAAGGAGCTTGTGGAGGGTCGGCTAGGCCTGCAGGTCAAGAAGCTGAGAGATGACAATGGGTGGGGGGGGGGGGGGGGGGGGAGTTCACCTCTGGTGAGTTCTCTAGTTTTTGCAGGAAGGTTGGCATCCGTAGGGAGCTTACTTGTGCGCATACTCCACAACAAAACAGAGTTGCAGAGCGGAATATTCGTCATCTGACGGAGAGCTGCAAGTGTTGGTTGTATGCCAAGAGTATCCCAAAGTCCTTCTAGGCGGAGGGAATGTCTTGTGCGGCATACGTCATCAACAAGATGCCTCTAAGTCCTATCAACATGAAGACCCCTCACGAACTGATGTTCAAGGAGAAGCCAAGTGTTGCACACCTTCGGGTGTTCGGGTCAACCTTTTATGTGCATATCCCTGATGCTCTTCGGACAAAGCTAGATGCGAAAGCAAGGAGGCTAGTCTTTGTTGGATATGATGAGCGGAGTAAGGGGTGGAGATGCATGGATCCTGAGACACGGAGATCAGTGTTATCTCGGAATGTGGTGTTCCATGAGGTGACTTCCTACAAGGATAGTTCAGGAGTTGAACTACCGGAGAGCAGGGTTGATGAAAAAGGGAAGGCTGTGGGAAATCTTCAAGTGGAGTTGCCTGTTTCACCAGGAGCTCCAGCTGTGTCAAGCTCAGAAATGGAGGCTTCAGGTTCTGGAAGCAGGGGGGCGATGATCCAAGTTCGCCTGGAAGAGGAGCTAGCGCAGAAGAAGCAGCTGAGGAGGTGGTTAGTCAGGTGCAACCTCTTAAGAGGTCGAAGTGGACTATCAAGCCACCAAATTGATACACAGGAGGAAACATGGTGAGGTTTGTCTCATGTTTCTTTGTTGGTCCCTTGGATAAGCGGGGGTCATCGAGCTTTGAGAAGGCCAAAGGCGTGAAGCAGTGGGACATTGCTATGCAGGAGGAAATGGATGCTCTCAAGAAGAATGAGACTTGGTCTCTAGTGCCCAGGCCCAAGGGCAATACCCCTGTGACATGCAAGTGGGTCTATAAGCTCAAGAAGAAAGCTGACGGCACGATCGAGTGATACAAGGCTCGCTTTGTGGCTCGCAGGTTCTCACAGCAGTACGGAGAGGATTATGAAGAGAGGTTCAGTCCAGTGGAAAAGATGACTACGGTTCAATTTGTTATTGCTTTGGCGGCATCCAGTGGATGGGAGATTTGGCAGCTCGACGTGAAGAATGCTTTCTTATACGGAGAGATTGACAAGGATATCTTCATGATCCAACCGCCGGGCTTCATCTCGGAGGATTATCTGGACTACGTCAGCAAACTGAAGAAAGCCTTGTATGGGTTGAAGCAAGCGCCTCGGGCGTGGTATGGGAAGATCAATGAGTATCTTCTATTCTGCGAGTTCTTTGTTTCAGACTCTAATTCTAGCTTGTTCGTCAAGAAGGAGGGGGTGCTTCGGTTTATTATTCTGCTATATCTGGATGACATGATCATCACCGGGAACTCAAAGGACGCAGTAGCAAGGCTGAGAGTCGAGCTTGCTATAAGATTTGAGATGAAGGATCTGGGTGAGCTCCACCATTTCCTTGGACTCAAAGTTCAAAGGAGAGAGAGCAGAGTGTTCATTTCTCAGGCTGGATATGCGGAGCGGATCGTTCAACAATTCGGCATGGAGGAAGGGAAGAGCAGCTCTATACCTCTGGAACAACATCATAAACTTCGGAAGGATGAGGGGAGAGTTCTATCTGAACCATTGGTGTTCCGAGCTCTGGTTGGGAGTTTGATATACTTGACCATCACGAGGCCAGATATTGCTTATGAAGTTGGCAAGGTGAGTTGGTACATGGCGGAACCACGGAAGCCTCATCTTCTGCCGGCTAAAGGAATTTTGAAGTATGTGAAGTCGACCCCTGATCTGGGTCTCCTATATAGGAGAGGGTCAAGCTTGGAGTTGCATGGGTATATGGATGCTGATTACGGGGGAGACGTGGATGATCGGAGATCAACGTCTGGTTATGTCTTTATGGCATGCCCCACAGCTATTTCTTGGTGCAGCAAAAAGCAACACTCGGTGTCTGTATCTACCACAAAAGCGGAATACAAGGCTTCGGCCTTGGCATCTCAGGAAGCGGTTTGGCTCAGGAGGTTGGTGGAGGACGTTCATGAGGAAGTTCGAGGTCCCACTATGCTATACGGGGACAATGAGAGTGCTCTCAAGTTGGTTAATAATACAGTCTGTCACGCGAGGACCAAACACATTGAGATTAAGCACCATTTCATTCGTGAGAAGGTGTTGGGAGGATCTCTTATGGTCGAGCATGTTCGTAGTGTGGACAATGTTGCCGACATCTTCACAAAGCCGCTGGCAAAGGGACCGTTAACTCGATTGCGGAGTTTACTCGGGCTAGTTTCCACTTTCCACTTCAAGGGGGAGTGTTGAAATTATTGAAGTGAAGTGGAAGATGGTCGGTGGTCTGTATATTGGTGACTGCAGAGACTGTGCGGTCTCTATGCTAGTGCTCTGCTGGTATGGTTCGGGCGGTCTGTTCTTGAGTAACCGCTGTGACTGGGCGGCTTATGAAGGTTGATCTGGCGACTTGTCTGAAGTCGACCAGATGTTCATGGTTTGCTCTAGGCGGTCTAAGGAAGGAGTGATCTGTGTCCGCGCGGCTTGTGCGCGGTCTGCTGCTGATTTGCGGTCTTGGACAGAATGTTGTCCAAGTGGTGTAATCGCACGGTCTGCTTTGTCAGACCGCTCGTGATCTGATGGGTGGTGACTGTACCTCTCTTGCGGCGGTGACGACATCCATCCTCTCGCCTATAAATAGGGGTGCAGGGCCCATCATTCATAATGAGAACTATAAGAACTAGAGCCTGGGTTGTTTTGTGCGGTCTCAACTTTGAGGTCGGGCGATCTCGGAAGCGAGTTGACTGTTTGTTGTGTTCGCAGGTTTGCGGTCAGCAGGTTGCGGTCTTCTTCCTTGGTGATTTCCCAGTGGCTTGAATAAACAGTTCGACAGCGGCTTGTCTGCAGACTGGTTTATGTTGTTCTTATGCTGTTCGCAACAAGCTCGGCGATCAGGCGACCTTCTGTGGTTAGGCAATCTGAGTTGCGGTCTGGCGACAGCTTCTGTTCTCTGTTCTGTTCAATAAGCTCTAGTTTCTGCGGTCTGAGGTGGCGGTCTTGCAGTGTAGGTCATCTTGCCTGTATTCTGTTCGTGCGGTCTCAGGACAAGCCGAGCGGTCTCTGGAGTGCAGCGGTCTGTGCGGTCTTTGCTTTGTCAGGTCGCCAGATTTGTGTTTTTTTGGTGTGTTTTGTTCTTCTCTCCTTCGTGATTCTTATGAATCATGTCTCGCCATGTATGTTTTGAAGTGTAATGAAGTTTTGTGATTCAATAAAGACTATTGTGTTGATGTGTAGAATCGTGGTTGTTTGGCTATAACTCAGTTGATGCAACTCCTGCTTACTCCTAAACGGTTCATCAAAAATTTTAACATGATCGAGCTTTTAGAGGAAATGAAATAATAAGGAATTTTAGCATAGGAACATTCATTGAGATAAATTAGAGTTTTTGGCATAAAAATAATATTCATGTTTAGAATAATCACTATGAAATTTACCAGGCAAGTTTATCACTTGTTGAAGGAAAAGAATTTTAAGAATCAAGTGACGATGCACACAAAAGAGAAGACTTTTAGTAAGCATGAAAGCGCAAGGTATACAAGTATATGGTAATGATGCGGAAGACTTATAGAAATATAAGGAACATCTTTTTGTAATCATGATAACTCATAAGAAAAGATATGAGTTTAAGTTTCAAAAAGAAGATGTTTTTGTAAATCATTATTTATTTAAAATTTTTTACAATAAAGTAACCAAGCATAAAAAAATATCACAAAGACACTACTACAATTTTATTTCAATTTACAAATTCAGGGCATACCAAACATTGTAAAGAGCATGCTAGGTTATTTAGTACATTTTAAATATAAAGAGAGTATAGAATTAGCAATTAGGGTCCAATTCTTATGAGAAGAAGTGTTATGGAAGATAATGATGTGCACATAAGTGTATTTTGAATAGAGTGAACACATGATTTAATCAAAAATACAAGACATATGTAGAGTAAAGTGCAAAATAAAACACAGATAATTTGACTTCCACACACTTCAATGCACATAGAAAAGAATAAGTGGTGTAAAGAAAGAATTTATGGTTTGCACAAGACACTTTACTATTCTTTGCAAGGTGCTCAACCTCACAATGCTCATTAAGACTTATCAGGAAGTTCAAGTAGTGCTTGGTGGAGTTATCTTCGTAACTTTATTTCATGATTTTTTGTTTTGTACAAAGTTCTCCGAATTCACTTCTTTTGCAAACCAATGTAATTTTGAAAGCACAACCACTTTTCTTAAATATTAAGAGTGCAAAATAAAAGTAGTGTAGGTAAGACACTTGTGCAAATTTCATTCATTCTATACACCAGCAAGCATTCTTGGATTAAAAACACATGTAAAATAAGCCAAAATATGTTAAATATCATTATCAATCATAAAATATTTACTCATACTTAGGGCATGCTAAGCTTTTTTTCTACAGACACTTTTTCAATACAATTGATGCACATATGATTAGATATATCAAAGCATGATAAAAACAATTGATGCACATGCTCAAAGTAGTTTGAAAAGATGAATTTTGACATTATAAAAGGTCCAAATGATAGAATAAACCATGCTTGATATTAACAATATAGTCCATACAGTTTTTTTTAATATTTTGAAAAAGAATTTTGTCTAAAGTTTGAACTCTTATAATTGATCTTGGACTTCCCGAGGTCTACCCTGTGAGGGGTTTGCACCGGTACTAGGAGATGTGATGCGGTGACATCCCAAATCTCCTATTTACAAGATACATGTAAATAGAAAAGTTAAGTTCAAAAAATAATTTTTGATAATTCTTTGTTTTATATTTTTGTATTTGATTTTGCATATAGAAATAGTAATCAAGCAAATAAACTAAGAAATTAAGTGAATAAATTTTTTTTTTGTAATTTGGCTTTTGTAATTGTGTATTTTAATTTTCAAAAATCAAATAAAGGCATTAATGCAAAAATATGTAGTACATATGAAAGAACTTATTTTAGTGATTTTTTGAAATTTTTAAAAATACAGTAAATTTGACACTCGAGCTAACGCCGGCGCTAGCGCTAGCGCGGGCAATAGTGAGCAAAATATTGAGATTTTGAAAATTTTGTTTTATGATTTTGATGAAGTGTCCAAAGATTAGTTTAATGCGGAGATTACAAAATTTTTGGAGATGTCTAGATAGAGCAAATTGCATGATAATGATAGCATTTTCTTATATGACTAAACATCGCATGAGATATATTTTCTCAAATCCTCATTTTGACTTTTCTAAGGCTTGTGTTTATCGAAACAATAAACATAACATATCATGTTTGAATAAGCCAAATAAGCATGATTTAAATGATTATAATGTGAAATGATGTTCATGCAAAGAGTAAAATAGGTATGCCCTAGATATAAATACCCAGCCTGTATATCTTGGCAAACATATCAAACCAAACATAGACACTAATATTCTTTATGTGATAATGTTAGTATGATAAGTTTGAGATTAATGCTTTGCTAAAGTATGATAGTGTTTCAATTTATAGACCTAGACTAAAGTGAAGATTCTATTTGATTTGATCTTATTGATATCAAGATGATTCTAAGGTCTAAACTTAAAATAAATCATAATACACAAATAATACACCAACCATGGTATGCAATTATAATACCAATTGTCATAATATAATTCATATAAATGTGACAGAAATAATTGTTTTTAAATGATTCTTGATATGAATTATGATATATGATTTTAGAGCTTTTTAGCAAAGGACATCAATAGATCATGGTGGTGCATGTGAATTCAATATTCATTATGATGATAAATTCTTTCAATATATTTTAGTGATTTTATTTTTAATTATGATTTTGAATATATATGTGATTTTTGGTAGGTGAACAACAGTGATGGTTTAGATCATGTTTGACATCAAGAGGTGAACACCATACAAATTTTGTTTTGAAAAGAAAAAGGAACATATTGAAAATTGAACTTTCTTTTAGATCTTGAACTTTCTTCTAGATCATGTTAATTATGATTTTGGACTTCCCAAAACTTATGTTTTGAGTAAAACATATTCGTGTGCGAAGAGTTCAAAAAATTAGTCAAGACACAAAACAAATCAAAAATACAGAAATGTTTAGAAAACATGGAATTTCAGATTTGTATAGAAATTTTGAAATCAATAGACTTTGAGTTAATCTCTAGCGTCAGTGCTAAGGCCTAGAGCTGCCGTTAGCTCACAGAGAGTGCCAATCGTGAGTATTTGGCCCGGATTTCCTTCGATTTCATTTCTGATTTACCTTAATTATGATTGAGCAACATAGGACCTATCTAATGCAGTGAAAATTGTTGAAGAAAATGCAAAAAGTTGCGGAAGTTAAATTTTAACTCATGAGGTCAAAACCCAAATTATGATTCGTGTGTTGTAAAGAGTTCTTGAGAGGATATCCACACGTTGTCACATGTTAATTCTCCAATTTTTTTGAAGAAGGCTAAAGTGCTTAATAGCCTAAAAACTTGATTTAATTAAAATATCTTATATCAAATTTATAGTTCAATTTGTATGAACACTATATGATATTTATAAGCAATGGTTTTAATAATAATAGATTGGTCATTTATAAATGAAAACCTAACTTTTACTCTTGATTTAATTTGATTTGTAAACTTCAGTTAGGCTTTAAGGGACAAAGTCAAATTTCAAATATTATATTAGGTGACCATGGCATGATGGCTTAAACAAAAAAAAAGAAAATTAAAAGGAACATTAGGCATATTATGAAGTATAGTATTTTGTAATTCATTTTAATTTATTTCTACTTCATGCAAATGAATGATACTAGTAGATAAGAGATTTAGGTATCCAAATTTGCCCATGTTAGATGGTTCCTTTGTGTACCCAAATACATCATGATGTTTTTTGGGAAGACAAAGATGAACGAGCCCTTTCAAGTTAGGGTAGTGTGGTCTTTTTAATTGTGGGACTCCATGCATATTTTGGTTTGATATTATTATAATTTACATTTCCATGATGATTTTTAAAAGTATTACTAGTAGGAAAATTGTGAACATTCAAGTTAAAGTTGGGAGATACCAAATGAGGAACAACATTCATCATGCTTTTATTATTAAATATTCTACTAGATGTATGTCTTATGAAATTTGAAAAACTAGTAGATGCTTTACATAATTTTGAGGATAAAGTAGAGATGAGATATTTAAAATTATTTAATCCTTTTTGAAAGAGTGATTTAAAGATTCTAGTTTATGAGATAAAATATTATTTTCTTTTATCAATATTTCGTTATGCTCTTCTGAAATTAAAAGTTATTTTTCAAAATCCTTGAATTTTTTGTAATATCATTATAATCAAAATAAGGTATAGAGTTTTCAAATGAAGAGCATGATGGAGATTCAAACACATCATTTTTGGATTCTACATTCACATTTGCTTTCAAAGTTTTATTTTCTAAAAGTAGTTTTGCATTAGCCCTTTTTAATTCCTTAATCTTACCTATAGCAGTATGTAGCAATTGTAATGTAGAAATAGAAGTACAAAAGATGGAATTTGATTTCCATACATTGCTTTCGGAAGAGGCAAGATTTGAACATATAGTTCCTTTGACATCTTTTTGGCACTCCTCTTCCAAAGATAAGTTTTCTTCTCCTCTTCCACATGATGTGCACTCCATTAATCCATGATGGGAGGAGATTTCTTGAACATCTGTGCAAGCTTGTATGTTCTCCAATTCTTGCGTTTGTTCCATACCTGTAGATGGAAATCATAAGGTATTTTAAAATAATTCCACATCTCATATACAGTAGGAAAAATATAAATGTGTTTGGAAATATTTTGATTAAGTGCACAAAATAGACAATTCTTTGATTTAGCATTTAAGATACACTCTTCCCTACTCAACTCATTTGGTGGCTTCCTAATGGTAATATTCAATATTTTAATATCTAATGACTTAAGAAATTTTTCCATCAAAAATTTCCATCCTTTAAAATTCATTCCTTCAAATAAGGGTGGTGTCGAAGATTTCCCCTCTATATAAATTTCTCTCTCACTAGTAGAAGCGAGATCATGAGATGCCATTATTCCTGGTTGTTAGATAATTTGGAATAACCTGCTCTAATACCACTTGTTGGATCTGTAGGGGTCCTTAGAGGGGGGGGGGGGGGGGGTGAATAAGGGTTTTTAAAAAACTTATGTTATATTTTGAATTACTTGAAATAATAAGAGATCAAAATAGTGATTTTGAATAAAGATCTAAATTGATTTATAATGAAAGAGAAAATAATATACAATTTAGATAAATGATGAAAACAATTTTATTACTCAAAGAGAGACATGATTATTATTAATAAAATTGATTACAAAAATTGATTTCTATAACGCTAGAAATCAAAAGTGAAAAGTAAAATCCCTTCTTGTTTTCTATCCCAACTTATATCCCCACGAACCAGTGGCTTTAGCCTATCCTCCCCCAGATTCGACCTCAAGCTGCTCTAGCCAATCCTTCCCTGGATATGGCCTCGAGCACCCCTTAGATCTAAACCCTAGACCTAGTCGCCAACACGAGGTGAATTTCTACCCTAAGTCTTACCCAGACCTAGTCGCCAATACGAGGCAAATTTCTATGTGATTACAATAATAAAGAGACAACAACAATATGAAAACTCCCTCTATGTGGATCTCTAAAGAAGTAGATGAAGACCCGCAGAGTATGATCGTAGTAAATATGGTCTGTCGTCATGATGATGAAGCATGTTGAAATCTTCTCCACGGATCTCCTTAAGCCTTCATGGATTTGTGGGAGTATCTCTCTAATCCTTCCTTTATATGATGTAGCACGAAGATCTGTAATTTAGGGGTGTGAGAGGATGAGAAATAAAGAGCCAATGGGTCCTTTATATAGCCTTGGAGCTATCGCCCGCGGTATCGTTACCGCTGACACTATCCTGGAATAGAATTATTCTACGTGTGCGTATCTTTCATTCCAAGGAAACCCTGCTGACATTCCTTATGTTCTCCGAGATAGCGCATGCACTATCCACTACCGCCTGGCGCTAGCACCTTCTAAAACAGCTCCCAAAATTGCTCTAATCAGAGCTAGCGCCTGGGCTAGGAGCTACCGCCAGCGCTAACGGGTATGTTGGAATTCTGGCATCAAATATGGGGGCAACCTTCATATGTTATCCTTGAGTCATGTGGCATTGTTTTCTACACACTTAAACACACAAGATCAAATGCACATAGAATTTTTTATTCTCAAACCTAGGAGATGCGGAAGACCATGTCCAACACTATCAAGAATATTTTGTTGATGAGCCTGCAAGTGGAAGTAGGAAAATCAGGAAAAGTAAAAGGCACTATGTTGACCCTGAAGAGAAAGAAGCTAAAAGGAGGAAAATGGAAGCGATAAAAAGAAATCCAAACTTTGAAGAATGGAGCCCTTGCTCTAGAGATATCATTCTAAACACCTGGAACCTGTTTCAAAAAGCAAAGCATGATATGGGCACCTTCTACAGCTCAGAAGAATGGCAAAAATGTGAAACATGTGAAGCTGGTAGAAGGGATTATTGGAACAAGGTAAAAATGGTAGATACATCAGTACCTGCACTTACACCTCTCAGATATCACCCCAAGCCCTATAACTACTTTGAAAGACAAAAGCAGAAACAAGCTGAAGCTGAGCAGTCAAAGAAAGCAGGACCTTCTGGAAAAGGCAAGGATGTTCAAAAGGATTGAAAAGAAGAAGGATTCTAGAAATCACTTGCACCCTTCTATGCCTTACATTTTGTATCTGATATATATTGTTAATGTATTGGACTGCCATTAATTAATATATGCAGTGATCAAATGCCAAATTTATTGTCAATCTTTATATTTGTTAGTAAGGCATATGTTCCGGCTTCTTCAAATAAGGGGAGATTGTTGGGTATTATGCCTACAATGTCTCTAGATTTGAAGAAGGAACACAAGTATAGATAAGCTAAGTTGTCTTTGATGTTGTGTTTATGTTCATGTTATGAAAGATGCATCAAAGCTACATCAACTGTATATAGACGATAAAAATAAAAAAAATTTACTAAGTAAAATATCGTCTCAAGACTCAGCAGAAGAATCATGGAGAAAAGTATCATATCGTTGAAATAGTTTCAACGATATCGTCTTGATGAAAACAAATCATCTTGAAGGTTATAGAAAAGCTTATTGTGGATAAAGCTAAGTCTAGTTATCGATGACATCGTCTTGAAGAAAGCATGTCATGAATAAAGCCAAGTCCGGATAATCGATGACATCTTCTTGAAGAAATCTTATCGCAGATAAAGCTAAGATGTCTCTACGATATCGTTTTGAAGAAGAAGTTCATCCTTGAAGGATAAAAGTTAAATCTACTTGATTCATAAAGAAAGGTTCACTTGGACAAAAATTGGCTTGAATACCTCATGTCGTCTAGAAGATCATGACGATATCGTCTTAAAGAAAGACAATCAGCCTGAAGAATAAGTCTAAGTCCAAATGAAAGTAACATCTCGATGATGTCATCTAGAAGGAGTAATATCATTCTGATATTAAGTAGAGTCATGAAGAAGAAAGTATATCGATGATATCATTATGAAGTATATATGTCATATACACTGATCAAGATGATATCATCTTGAAGGATTAACATCGTCTTGATAGAGTGCAAAGCAGCATTTAATGCACAGACTTTCTTGGAAATTGATTTTTAGGGGATGTGCACGCCGCCTTACTTGCGCACAAATCAAGGAGCAGTAAATGATATATTCTCTACCGAATATAGATGTTACACAATGATTAAGAAAGAAATTAATTATTTCTTTTTTCTGCAAGTTCCATGAAAGGCCAGTAATTATGATAAAGAATTGCCAAATTTTGCAACACGTTTTCAAATGAGAAATTGATTATGGAATAATCAATAAGGGGTTTTATGCAAAATTGTAGAGCATATAGAAGGAGATAATTTTATTTACAGGATACACAACTTAGAATTCTCTCAAGCTTCATTCTCACACATACTTCCTGAAGAGAGAAAGAAAAGAATCAACAAAGAGAAGAAATCTTCATTGTTGTTGTGCTGTGAAGTTCTACAAAAAATTCTAAAGAGAGGTTCATTGATCCACATGATCTTTGGGCTTACTATTACAAGAAGAAGAATATCTGTGATTCAAGTTCTTATTTTGAAGTCTTCTCTTCTACAACTACCTCTCTGTATTACTTTGTAGGGCTCTTTGTGAGTCTGAGATGTAGGATCTAGTGATAGATCTGAGTTGGTAGGGTTCTTGGTGAACCTATGTTTTGGTAGGATCTTGTTGATGATCTGAGTTTGTAGGACTTGTAAAGTCTGAGCTTTGTAGAGTTCTGTGTGAACCTGAGTTGTAAGATCTGATTATAGTGAAAAGATCTAAGTTGGAGAAGTTGCCTATTCTAGCACATAACTAGATAGGTGGGAGGGACAGTGGACTACCTCTGGACACATTGTCTAGTTCAGAACCACTATAAATCATTGTGTTTTCTGTGATGCATGTATGTTGTGATCGATAAACCTGTAAAAGTATCAAAGAAATTGAAAACACCCAATCACCCCCCCCCCCCCTCTAGGTGTAGTTTATCGACAACCCATTATCTTTCAACGGTATCTCACCTATGTTCTCCCAGCAGCTGCTGAAAGTCTATGTTCGGGCCTGGCCACCGTATCATGTTCCTCCCTCTGGTTGCGGGCTTGCTCCTCCTGGTGCTCCTATTGTTATGCCACATTTGGTTGTTAGTCTATAAGACTAAACAGATTCCTCTTCCCCTCCACCCACAACTCCTAGGCACCGAGCGGGGAGGATGAAGAGAAATGTAGCGAGAGGTTGCAAATTCAAGTAGATGGCAGTGGCCCTATCTAACACCATCATAAACAAGAAAAAGTATATTTCTAGCAATCCTTCTAACAAGTACATGTATAATAGGTCAACAGTCCAGAAAGTTCTAATAATGGCAGGCTAGTACAACAAGCAACCACAATAATCATAGCAGAAAAAGTAAAGTAGTGTATCTATATAAGGAAAACAGCTACGAAAGTAACAATATCTTATAAGAATAACCATACAAAATTATAAGATATGGGATCTGGCACTAAGGTAAGCTCATCGTATAAAAGAGCCCATACTAAATTATACAATGAGTTATATTTATGCAATGATGTTATGCTATGCGGTGTAATGCAATGATGCAACTCACCCTCTCCGCTTTGTACGTACCGACCTTTTAAATTCCCTCTATTCGAGTACGTCAACTCAGGTACCCCATTGAGGCAAATAGGGGCAGTGGATCGGGCAAGTCCATTTCTAGGCTTCTATCAACACCGTCCGACCTAGACCTTTTGTACGCCCCTAAGAACACACATGGTATTTGCGTACTATGTAATAAGTAGAAACCTCTTGATTTGTATTTCTATGAGCCTCAGCTCATCGGACTGTCCAGTCCCCTTAGAAAACACTGAGCCTACCGCTCGCAGGGTCAACGGGTCCTTGTAACATTCTGTCCCATTTATGAGACGAAGAATATTTACTATATTTCCTTTACTTATCTACTCTTGTCAATCGTTTAATTGTACTTAGAGGTTTAGGGTGAAACTTGGACTTCTCGAGGTCTACCCGATGAAGGGCTCGTAATGGTACTAGGAAGTATGATGGGGTGACATACCAAACATCCATTTCTCAAGGTATTTAATCTTATTTGTGATTGCCTATCCTTATTTACACACTACCTCTCTTGTTATGCTATCTTTGCAAAGAGATTTACAATTAACCGGACAGAGCATCGACGATGTTCAATTGAACATTGGTCCTTGGCCCTATCTTAGTGGTAGACTGTCTCTTCACGACATCTCTCAATATCTATCTAAGAGTTCCATAATATGATATTAAACATGACTTCTAATTACTGGTGGATCTCCACTCATGACCTTTAGCTTAACGTATCAAAATCCCGTCTTGATAATTTTACTAATCGCACCCCAACCTCTACATCTAGTGTATGCCACTAATGGTTAATCACTCAATAAACTATGCATATACAACAACCATGGGGTTACTAACTCTAGGTGTGGTGACCAGAGGGGGGGGTCTAAATCTAATAATCCAGTTTTACTATTCGCAGACCGGTTTGCCTTTAAGTGAAATCACATGCCTTAAAAGGTTGACTATATGAACCCTAACCATATATGAGCCCAATCAAGTTCCAGAAGTTGTATGGATATCAAAATTCAGATTTCTAATTTTTCTCAAAATAAAAACATATATGGGTCTACTTAAATAATTCTTATAAATTCAGGTAAGACTAGATTTGAACATGATATGCCCTTTGTCATACACCAATAACTCCAAATAAAATTCTAGATATTAGTTAATGTCCAAAATGAAGTTCAGAAGAATTTCATATTTTTTCTCCTTAAAATAATTTCAGAAGATTATTTATATGTCCAAGGGTACCAAATCCAATTTATGAAGGAAGTATGATAATTAATCAGTAATTAAATCTAATAAAATTTCCAGAGGTCCATAACGAGATCACAAGTCTAACTTCTAATTTCTATAATATTCTAGCATCAATATTTCAACATATCCATTTTTCAATGAAAACAACGGAAGTATGATGATTTGTCAGTAATTAAATCTAATAAATTTCCAGAGGTCCATAATGAGATAACAAGTCTAACTACTAATTACTATAATATTCCAGCATCAATATTTCAACTTATCCATTTTTCAATGAAAACAACAAGGTTCCACTTTGTGAAGAAAGTATGATAATTGTTCAGTAATTAAATCTAATAAAATTTCTAGATGTCCACAATGAGATCACAAGTCTAACTACTAATTTCTATAATATTCTAGCTTCAATAATTCAACATATCCATTTTTAATGAAAAAGGAAGTACCATAAATGTTGAACAATAAAGTTCATAAGAATTTCCAGAGATTTCAGGTGGTCTCATAAATCCAAATATCCAATTTCATGCAACTTTAAGCTCATTAGCTTACCTAAAGGCGGGGCAAAGTAAATTGGGGTAATTTGAATAAATAATAAGTAATGGGCTATAACACTAATAAAAATTCCAACAAAATTTCAAAGAGAGTATTCTCACTCTTCTATGTGAATCCTAGAGTCTCATGACATTTCAGAAATTTTTGACCCTAGTGTGCTCATTTAAATTCTTTGTGACAAAATCTTATAATCCTAATTTCCTAGGGAAATCAAACCAAAAGTTCATAATTTTCTCTAAGGTGTATTATCTCAAAACCGTAAGTGCATGTTTCAGATTTCATAGGAATTGACCAAGGGAATACCTTCATGAACTTCTTTTAATACCTAGGCCTTGGCATGTGAATTAACCTCACATGCATGAGTCCAAATGGGCTCAAATTTTAACTAGTTCCTATTTATGGTCTTGTTATCATGCCATCCAAAATTTGGGTTAGGATGAGTTGATTTGACCATGAAAACATAGACCTACATACTAGCGCTATTTGCACACCAACACTTCTCTCTTAGCATGTATGAGAGAATACTTTCACATGATTGAATCCAACTGGTCTCAAATTTCAACCAGAGTCTTATAGAGAGCTACACCACCATCTACCAAAATTTGGGGTCACTTGGGGTTATCTACCTATGTGTGACACACATACATGCTTTATCAAATATTTATAAAAACCATGGGGAAATTTTTCCAAAAGAGGGTGTATTAGGGTATATAATACCTATGTTTAAAGTTTCAGACTTATTCTCCAAAGGGTTTGGGAAAAATTCACAAAATACAGCCTATGCCACATTATTAAAATTCCTTGTACTTGGTTTCATTTGCATATGGATCAATCCACATGCATGAGACCAAATTGCCCAAATTTTTTTCCAGAGACTTATCCTAACCTAATTAAACTATTTGGTTTCCTTTGAGTTCATATAACCCAACAATCACACCATGCATAATTAATTAAATTATTTCCAAAACTATGGAAAAATATTGTCCAAAAAATCCAATTTTTGGACAGGGTGTGTAATTAGTTATGTTACATCTATGGTTTAAATTTCATGCATATTCATGGAGTATTTTCAAATAAATTCACAAAGTACACATGCAAGTACTAATAATACACCCTACACCAAAATTGGTGCCCAGGGAGTTGTGGTGCACCAAATCATGTGAAATCAGTGCCCATGTGAAGTTAAGACCCAGGGCTACATTTTTGATATTATGCACTTTTTTGATTCAGCTTCTACAGTGGTAGAAAATAGAGTTATAAAACCATATTTAAGTGTGATATCTATTTAAAATTCTCTATTTAATGATATTTGGGCTGCAGTTATCGGATTCCCTAAAATCAGATGGCTCCCCGTCATCGTCTCCAATGATTCAAGGCCCACAATATTACCGTCCTAATGCTATTTTTGAGCAGATTTCTGGCTGATCCCGGCAGGTTCCGGTGAATTCCTTCTGTCACCCCCATCAGTTGATATTTGTCCATCGACTGGTGGTGGCTGATTGGTCTGATGTGGCCGGAGGAGAGATCCGACACCTTTCATTTTCTCGGATAGGAACATTAAAATGGCAATGGTGATTCAGCGAGTTCTTCAGCAATTTAAATAGGAAGAAAGGGGGAATGCTAACACCAGTAGAGGGAGAAGGATCCTACTTGAGTGCGGCTAGTGGCGCGGGTATTTCTCTTGGGGGCCATTGTTGAGGTTGTCGTCAGTGAGCTTGCTTGAAACTGTAATTCTCTGGCAAAAGCTCTACTCCAGGGTTCAGGCTCGACTGCTTGCGAGGTGGTGAAGGTCATGAAAGGGTTGCTAGTGGCTGAGGTGTAGTGTATATAGTTCCCATATGGAGAGGCTCGACCAAGGCAAATTTGGAGATTTCCTCTTGATGGCAGTCAGCTGGCATTGTAAGGAGACCACTACCAATGCATAGGGAAGAACTTGGCTCCCCTCCATGGAAATTCTCCATTCAAATTCAGACGGGCTTATGGGGTCATTTGGCTCATAGGTCTGTTGGATGGCCCTTGGGTAAAGCTTTAGCCCAATTGCTTTTGATTTGGGCTTTTAATTTCATAATTTAGGCTTACTTTGACCATGGTTGACCTTGGGGTTTACTTGGTCAATTGGGTGGGCTGGCTGGTCCAATGTATTGTCCTTGATTCCCTTGACACCACCCAATGTTGGTTGGGTAATGGTGATGCTCAAATTGGGCCAATTTTGCCAATTGGTGTGATTTTGACCAAAATTGGGTGAAAGTTGACTTTTGCCAAATTGGGCCAATTAATGACCATTTGATGGGGTTTTCAGGTCCATTGGATCCCCCATGAGGTTATAAGACTAGGGGTGAGGTCAATTGCATGCTTTGGGGGTCAATTGGACCAATTGGTGGAGGATTGACCTATGTTGACCTAAAGGGTCCCTTGGTCAATTTGTGTCAATTGGTGTATCCATGATGGGGCTTTTGGGTCCATTAGGTCCCCTTGGGAGGTTTACTTCTAGTGGTAGGTTCATTTTGGCCATATGAAGTCCAATTGACTTCAATTAAGGAGGTTTGACCTAATTTGGGCTAAGGTTGACTTTGGTCAACTTGACCAATTTGGTTGACTCAAAAGGGTCCATGGTGACCCATCGACCTCCTTTAAAGGTCATAGGGGGTCAATGTGTGGTTACTTTGACATTATGAAGTCTATTGGTGACCCCTAGGCTTGGTTACCAAAGGTTGCTAAATGCACCCCAATGTGAAATTCACCCACTCTCTTGGGTTCCTAGGACTTTTTGACAGGTCTCCATTTTTGTCATGACATACTCATGACAAAAATTCAACCTAGGGGTCTAGTGGTTTGTTTGATGTTAGAGATATCTTCCTTTTCAATATGCTCCCTGATTGAAGTGGTACCTGATTTCAGTATGCTTATTCCTACTTTGTGATACATGATTCTTAGCAATAGAAATAGCACTTGATGAGTCATAAAATAGTGTTTTCTTGAACATCTCCACATTATAGTCTTGTAATTGATGTTGAATCCATAGTAGATGAGCACAATAGCTTCCTGCTGATATATATTTTGATTCTGCTATTGAAATTGCCATACTAGTCTGCTTCTTACTGCTCCATGAAATTAGTCTCATGTCTTCTTTACAGCCAGTATAATCTGCATCAAGTTCTTGTAACCCATCTAGCTGAACCTCCAAAGATGTCTTTGGGTTCATCTTTCACTGGTGTCCAATCCACCAGATGGCTTCTTTTCTCAGGCATATTCCTGGAACACCCACTTTCCAAGTACCAAATTGGCATTTGATTGGTCTTTGGACATACCTGCAAAAACAAATCATTTTAACTAAGGAGCACAAATAGCTTTGGGTTCTTGGTTCTTGTTAGTTTTCCCAACAGGATGCCTCACCACAACATTGCTGGCAAGCTTCACATTCCATGTCGTAAGTACTGTTCTATTGAACCAAATATCTATGTCAAAGTGACCTATTTTACCACAACACCATCATTCAAACCTATTATATGTCCTCTTCTATGTCATATTTTGAGTAGGATGTTGATGTTATTGAACAGAAGAGTAGGCTGATGTATCTGTAGCATTTCTTTGATGAATATGGTGAGTGTGTGCATGATGAAACATTGGATGCACAGTCACCTAATTTTTCTTCTTAGGGACTGGCTTTTGAGCGGCATCCTTTCCCTTACTTTTGGATGTTGTTGTTGTAGATCGAAATACAGATGATCCTTGATGTTTCATATAGATATCTTCATGAGAAGACATAAAGACACTCAGTCCTATGTCTTCTTTATTCCTTGAGTTTTGTGGCTTTGTTCCACTTGTACTGCATTCATTGGACATAAATCCATATGAAAGATCAATATCATATGTATTGCAAAGAAAAAAAAAACTTTATGAATATTGTCTGATCATTAGATTGCCTGCCACTGTCTGCCTCACCAGTGTATCCTACACCACCTCTATATGTGTTGAAACCAAGACTTGGCTTCTTTGTGGAGCTCGGGACCTCAAGGATGAGGGGCATCTAGCACTTACTGATCCTTGGAAGGAATCGACCGGAGACTCGGAATGAAACATGGACCCTTGGTCACAGCGAGGAGGTCCCATCAGACACCTGAAAGATCTTTGAGCGCTTCCCCTCCCAAGCCAAAGATGAGTTTGGGCACCTTAGAGAGCCTAAGAGCTAAGACAAGATCACCTAGGGAGGAAGAAGCTCAGAAAACTGAGATTGGAGTCCTCTCCCAAGGTGCCCTTCAAGGTTTATTTATAGTTTTTCCGGTCTAGTCTGCTAATAGCGGGATTCGGCCTTACACTTTTGGCATACACAGCGCAAAATGGTCTGCCAACAGCCAAACTGCGTTGTTCGGAGGGGCTAACTACTGACCACTAGGGGTTTTCAGGTAAAAGTGATCATGAGCTCTTCCTGGGTGAGACACCCACAAGAGTCTCTCTCGCGGACCGAGTGGCTCAGCTCGCTCTCCTTCATGCGAACAACCGATGAGGGCTTGGTCCGCTCGCCTTCCCGCGAGCGACCGGCGAGACCACGGCTCGCCTGACACCCTGGCTCGCTAGCCTCGTTACTCCTTTCACCTGATGGTTCCTTTGTCTCTGCTCACCCCCTGGCGGACACCGAGGTTGTACACAATCCCCGCTCTTCGTGAGGCTACTTTAGGCTCGCGAAGAAACCTCTAACCCCTGGTTTTCGCCAGCCCCTTGGTGACGTGGTGAGAATCTTTTGGTGGGACCCATTCCCACTGTTATAAATACCCTTCCTTCCAGCCGGTGCATGAACTTTTTTCTTCCCTCTCACTTCTCTTCCCACTTACCACTGCCCCCTGTGAGATGCCCAAGAAGGAGGAGATACTCGCTCGCCTCAAGGCCTCGCAGACGGTCCAGAAGGCTAAAGATGTTGAGCTCGCTCCCTGGATCTCTCCGCAACCAGCCCTGCCCCCACCACAGGTTAAGAAGGCTAAGACCATCCGACGGCCATCCAGGGAGGATGAGTCATCTCCGATGTCTCCCACTCCCCGCCACGAGATCGCCTCACAGGTTCTGCTAAAAAAACTTGATATCCCAAAAAGTATTCGTTTAACTCTATTTCCTTGCTCACAGGTCCCTCCCGTAGAGAAGAATCTTATCAGGTCATCTCCAATTGGGTCTCTCCCCCTGTCCCCCGGGAGGACCGATCCCCACCCTGATGCGAGGACCCCTGACCTGCGGTCCTCACCTTTGCATCCTAGAGAGTCGTTTGTCTTATCCTCTCTCGCTTTTCTTTGGTCGCTGATCCACCTTATTTATTTTTGCAGAGTCTCCTCTCGGAACCTCAGAGAGGCTAGTCCCCACTATAACGGGATCGCCTCTGCCACCAAAAATGAACATCATTACCCCTGGGTTCAGCACTCTGGGCCAACGGAGCCCAGGTGGCTCGCTACTTGCCGAACTATAGGTTGATGACGGGATGATGCACCGCCCTATCTTGGGAAGTCCATCACCCCGTCCTTCACTGAGGCCTTCAAGGGCCAGCCGAGCTCTTCTCGCCTGCGACCCCGTACCATTCTCATCTCGCCAGGTTAAATAATTTCTGCCGATTATTTCTCTCGTCGCCCCTTATGCTGATTTTCTTTTATTCGCAGGTGCTCCTCCAACCCCGAATACCGATTCAGAGTATGGGGAGGTCACAGATTTCTTGGGGGACCAGGTGACCCGGAACAGATGAAAAGGTGAGTCACCGAGATATTCTAGAAGCACACATTGATGTTGCGAGAGCTACACGATCAGGACCGGATGAATAGGGCCGCTTACGAGGAGAGGTTTGCTGCCATGGAGGATGCGAACGCCCACATCCTTGCCGAGGTACAGTAGGTAGCTCGCAGCGAGGTCACCTCACCTGGGGTGCACCTCGCTCAAATCAAGGACTACATATGGCTGATGCAGCGCAAGGTCTAGTCGGTCTGCGAGTACCATTATCCGAGGATTCCTCCACGCTCCAGGTGTGTGAGGCCGCGACCACTGGAAATGGCACAACTACTGAACAGCTATCTTTTGTTGTTATTTATTGCTTGTTATCGTTACTATTTTCCCCCGCTTCTGGGGTTTCAGAACAATTAACGGCTTTGTAATAAGGACATTTCCGCTCGCTCGCGATCTTTCTTTCTTTCTTGCCCTGCTTGTTTTTTGTTTGATATGTCTGGTTCACGGTATATCGCCTCGCTCTCGTGACTTTCGCCTTTTTCTTTCTATAGTTCTGGCTCGCCGTCGGCGAATCAGTGGACAAGGCCCCAAGAAGCTGAAAAAATCACCGCACAATTCCGCTATCCGCACCCCCCGGCGCTTCGACTTCTACCCGCCCTTTTCATTTCTATAAATAGCCGTCATCTTTTACTTTCTAACTACCACATTAACTTTTCTCCATCCTTTCATCTCTCTTCTAGGACCTCTCGCTAATTTCAGCTCGGGCTCGCGCTTTTTCCGGTTCGCAGCTACTGACGCCATGATTGTCGAGGGCGAATCCGAAGGGCGAGCCAGCTGCGCTGGGGCTTTTTGCGACCATGCTTTCTTCTGCGCCTCACTCACCGGTGACGAGTTCCTCGCCTGCTGATGAGTCCCATTTATATACACTTTTATGGACTCATCCAGACTAGTTTCCACTCTTGTGCATGTCCTATTCAAGCTATTATTGCTTGTATTTCTCTTATAATCACTTTCGCTCTATGTGCACTATTTATGTCCGTTTTGGTTTTCTTTTGTGCTTCTTGTTGTTGGGGGAAAGCACATGGTGCTCCCTAATCTTTTATTTTGTTTTTGTATTGAGCTGGAAGGGTTATCCCAGATGTGTTGATTATGCAGGTGGATGGATCATCCTATTTTACCCATTTTCATGTCTGCATATATCGCACGGTCGTGCGTTTTCCTTGACGCATGGATGACTACGGTCGTGCGCCCTCATCTGGGGTAGAAAATGATGTTCTATCGTTGATCGTGCATTTTTACGCACAGGCAGTTGCCTGTGCGCGAAGAAAACACACGATTGCCTGTTAAGCTTAATTTTTTCAGCTATCTGGAATTGGTCATGCATTTTTACGCACCGGCGGCTTCAACCATGCATGAGTAAAACACACGGGCACTGCTGCTTCTTCCTCAAGGCACTGCTTCTTCGTTTATATTGCATGGTCTATGTACGGTTGTGCGTTCGACCGTGCATGTCTTAATTTCTACTATTTTTGTTTATAAGCCAGGAAATCTGTCAGCTTGAGAAGAGGAGAACAGACTTCCATTCCACAATTTTGAGCTCCGTCCAGCGCCGTTTTCGCTCCTCCTCCATCTCCACCCATCTCCTTCATCCGGGAACCATTCTTCGGTGAAACCCTAGTGGATTCCAAGAGTTTGGAAGCATTACCGTCCGTAAACAACACCATTGCTGACTTGTGCAACCTCAGTTTGGAAGAAGAAGAAAACCTAATGAAAGAAGACGACGGAACAAGATCGGAGATAGTGACAGACTCTTGGTCCCAGAAGCATACATCGACCGAGCCCAGAAGTGGTTTGACAACACACTATTTCGGCCGAGATCGACGGATAGTCTTCTCTATTGGTTTATTCTCCCCTTTTGCCTTTTGTGGATGTATAAGCTTGTAATGAACATGATTACTCTCATTTGTCTATGAATGAAAGTGCTTCTTGTTTTTCTTAACCTTGGATATTGTGTTGTGTTGCGCTTCATCTCCACTCACCCGCATCCACTCCATTCACTCACTTGAGACTCACGTTAGCAAAGGCTAATAGTGATTAGCGAAGAGGTGATTGCGACCCTCACATTCCACACTTGCTTTCCGTCCACTAGCCTAATGAAGCCCGGCATAGCGGTCGATGCACTCCTCTCGCCAAGCGAAGTGGTGACTTCGACCCACATCTTTATTTTCTTGTTAGTTAGTTTAGACTAACCAACCAAAGACCCCTTGTTGTACTTATTTTGCTCGTTGTAACAATCATTTCATGACACGAATCACTTCATCAAAACCTGCATTCCTCAAGAGATCGACATTCGGGGAAGCTATTCCCATTATTACTTGACAGCGACCGGTGCACTTGCCGAAACCGCATCAAGTTTTTGGCGTCATTGCAGGGGAGTGCAGGCGTGAAGTGTTTTGTGTTTTGAACCCTTGCTATAGGAGCGGGTGTTTTTTTTATTTTTGTTCCTTTTTGTCTATTGTTTGTGTATGCAGGGGAAAGCCGCAAGGGATCTAGCACCCTTTGATCCAGAAATCAAATGGACCGCTTGTGCAGTGAGGCGTGCTGCAGTCGCACGAGCGCAAATGAGAGATAATCTGAACCAGGGAGAGGTCCGCGGAGGCGGCCAGAGAGTGCCCAATGAGGGGCAGAATATTATGGTGGATGAGCAGGAGGCGGCTCGACCAAGGCCACGAACAATGAGGGATTTTACCACCCCAACTGCCGGGAGTGTGTATCCGGGATTCGGGCCTGATATCATGAACCACCAGTTCAAAATCACGTCGGCCATTCTGAATATTATCCACAACAACACAGTTCTCAGGGATGCCTAGTGAAGACCCACATCTTCACCTGGCAGAGTTTGCTGAAATTTGCGGAACGTTGCGCTATGCGGGAATCCCGGATGAAACAGTCAAACTGGGACTGTTTCCATTCTCTCTGCATGATAAAGCCAAAGTCTGGCTCCATACAATCCCTCCAGGTACAGCCGCAACATGGGACGCCCTCACATCCAAGTTCCTCGCCAAGTTCCATCCGGTGGATAGGATTGTGAGTCTTCGGTGGGATATTGCTACTTTCCGTCAGGCGGATCACGAGACTCTCGCTAAGGCTTGGGAGTGCTTCAATGAACTTCTCCGCTAGTGCCCAAGCCATGGGCACCAACCATGGGAGCTAGTGGAGAACTTCTACTTCGCGATAGAGCCTAGCTATCGGACAATGGTTGATGTCGCTGCTGGAGGCACATTAATGAACCACATCCCGAAGGAAGCCTTGAGAATATTGCAAGACACTGCTTCCCACAGTACTTTCTAGAAAGCTGGGAGGAACGCAACCAGGGGAGCTCAGGGTATTTTTGCGGTGGACTCTATACCTTCTGCTGCTGCGCCCTCTATGACTATCGCTTGCGAAGGATGTGGAGGTGGTGGTCACCATGCTTATGAATGCCCAGGAGGTGGGTTGTCAGGTGAATATGCCCAGTTTAACATTAATGAGTCTGTTAGTTATGTAGGGAATCAAACTAGGGGGAACCCTATGGAAATATTTATAATCCGGGAGTGAGAATTCATCCCAAATTCTCATGGAACCAAAATGCGGCTGGCCAACGATGGCAACTGGGGAAGCATCAAAATGATGCTTATGCCTCCAGAAGTCAACCGAGGCCACCTCTACCGGGTTACAATCAAGGTGCCCCGGCCCCCAAGAAAAGCAATTTAGAAGAAATGATGGAAAGGTTTATGGAGGCTGCCCGCTCCAACATGGCAAGCCAAATTGCTTCCATGCGGAACTTGGAAACGCAATTAGGCCAATTGGCTCAAGTGCTTACCGAGCGTTCACAAGGGACTCTCCCCAGCAACACGGAAAAAAAATCCCATAGATTAGGGGAAGAGTCTTGCCGAAGCGGTAGTGAGCAGCCCGAATGAGTTGGAAGTCAATTGCTCCATCAATAACGTTGAGGCGACTATCTTATGCGACTCTGGATCATCCCGCGGCGTTCTTGCATTGCAAGACATTGCTAAAATGCAGCTTAAAATAGATACGGATGATCAGAAGTCTTTCGTGCTCGCTAACGGGACGGTTATTCAGGCAGAGGGAAAATTGAAAAATGTTGAAGTTATAATCGAGGGGACAGTGTCGGTAGCTGACTTCCAAGTGTTGGGACCCCACAAAAATTGATCCATTCCTATCTTGGGAGTACCATTCTTGAAGGAGAGTGGTGCTACACTGGATTTTTCTACTGGTTATGTTATTTTACCTAGTAAAGTGAAACCTCCTTGTTGCCCCGAGGTTATGACCGAAACATCTAATTGCTCTCCCACTGTTATTATTGATGAGTTATTCAGTGATGCAGAATATAGGAAAGAAGAAGAACCATTTGGTGAGGAAAAGAAAGAGAATCGGCTGACTGGAGAAGAGGAAGAGGTTGATGTCCGAAAAGAGAATGACTCCGAGAGGGAGAAGAACATCACTTCTGAATTTGTTGAGCAGGACTCAACCCGGGACAGTGGCCCATTCTTATTTTGCAATAATCTATGTAATAACTCTATTAAACACTCTATTTCTTGGGCTGATCCAGTCGCCACTGCGGTGACGGAAATGAAGCCACTCACCACAATGGTGAGAAATTCTGAAAACTATGAATGATGGCGCTCTCCAACGGTGGAGAAGTTAAAACGGGAGAGGCTCTTACGTGGTGCACGCTCTGATGCTCTCTAGGGCGAGACGGCAGAGTCTAGGGGAAAATTGGGTAACACCAATTTTATCCCTTAAGCTTTCACCTCAGGTATGCAAGCTACTGGAGAAGTGCACTACAAGAGTGCGTATAGCTGAGCTTTTTTTTTTTCTTGAACTGTGAATGTGTGTTGGTGAACTTGTTTTTAATTTCTTGAACTCTATAAACAGCTTTAATACAGGTATTTGGTCCACCTTAAGGACGGTAAACAAAAGGGCTCTTGGGAGACAACCCAATGGGGGACCCTTCGGTTCCCATTTTTTTTTAATCTCCTTATGCTCCTGTTTTCTTTCGAGTTTTGTCTTTTGTTTGCTTTATTCGGAGGAGAAATGCTTTTTCGAGCGGCGAACCCGGTGATTTCCAAGGACTAACGCCAATCATCTGGCATGCTCATATTTGAGCATGGGTACCCTCTTCCCTATCTTTCTCTTATTTTCATTGTCAAAAATTCATGTGATTGTCCAATTCAAGTCGGGGGGGGGGGGGGGGGGGGGGGGGAGTGTACCAAGTATTCACTACACGTGTACATGTTTTAGCATACCAGAAGTATATTTTTATTTATGTCATATTATAGCATACACCAGTTCACCCGCACAAGCGCGCACTCACTTGTTTGTGTGCTTCCGTACACGCAATCTTGGTTTTGAATCTGAAATTGGATGTTGGCTTAGGAATTGCAAATCAGAGTGCGATGTTGACTCTTATAGTGCTCTAGTCGCATCCGCATGCTCCCATAGAAATTTGAGTAAAATTAGATTATCTCTATGCTTTAAATTTATAAATAGTGTTATGCGTAGCTTTTGATTTATTTTACTCATTTGGTGAATGTGACTGAAATTTGCAGTAACACGGTGTTGTGTGTAAGAGAGCGCTAGTTGTGCGTTGCTCGAGTAGGAAGGAAGGTTTATCTTTCTCGTGGGCTAAGAACTTGGCCCGAGCGACTCTTGAAGCATGGGTGATAACGACTCAATAAGTTGAGAGTGACGTAGGCCATCTAGTTGGCTAGTTTGAGCTTTGATTTCCATGACCTACGTGCTTACCTTTACAAGCCAATTTGTGCCTACCCATCCTTTGTTTCAGCTCTTCCGTCAATCACTAAAGCCTGAAGCTTATCCCACTTTCGCAACCAAGTATTTGAGCTAACCAAGAGTATAATTATAGTTGGGTGTGATGTTTGTAAATTTCTTGATGATGAGAAATTATTATGCTGAATATATTGGTGAACCAAATGGGGGATTCAAATAAAAAGAAAGCAGAAAGAAAATGGAAGGAAAAATCTGAGGTAAGGAATAGAAATGAAAAGAATTCCCCTTGTGCGTAATTGAGAAAATCAGTTGGAGTAGGGTGTGTGCACACCCAGTTTTCAAGCTAAGTGTAGGGGTGTGTTACACTAGCGATGTTGTGGGCTTATTTTGGGTAAGCATATTGTTGTTGCTCATTTGGGTTGCGTAGCCTGCAAGTTTATCTTTGTATATCATTATGTAACCTAAGCCTCGTAAAAACCCGAAATCCCTACTGATTCACCTTATGAGTTTGCTAGCACCGTGGAGAGTGTTACCGGGCAAGCTTATGGCTCACGACGCTGATGGATTTCAGCGGAGTTACCCCTGAATTTCGGTCTTTGGCAACCCCCTCCTTAGTGGCTTGTTTACTTTCACACTGGTGCACGACTGGAAAATTCACCATGATTCACCTTCTGAGTAAACTTAAATTTCTACTTATGCATTTATACTATTGTAAATAGTTAGTATAGTTAGAATTTTCTTTTACTGAATTTCTATTTGCATGAGTATGATACTTCGCATTTTACTCTTTCTTTGCAATTCTCTACGCTAAGTACCATTTTCATTTCCCTCCAGATTTGTTTGCTCGGGATGCGCAAACAGGTAAGTCTGGGGGTGTGATGGGTCCCATTTATATACACTTTTATGGACTCATCCTGGCTAGTTTTCACTCTTGTGCACGTCCTATTCGAGCTATTATTGCTTGTATTTTTCTTATAATCACTTCCGCGCTATGTGCACTATTTAGGCCCATTTTGGTTTGCTTTTGTGCTTCTTATTGTTGGGGGGTAAGCACATGGTTCTCCCTAATCTTTTATTTTGTTTTTGTATTGAGCTAGAACGGTATTCAGAGCTGTGTTGATTATGCAAGTGGATGGATCATCCTATTTTACCCATTTTTCATGTCTGCATATATCGCACGGTTGTGCGTTTTCCTTGACGCATGGATGACTGCGGTCGTCCGCCTCATCTGGGGTAGAAAATGATGTTTTGTCATTGTTCATCCATTTTTACGCACGGGCAGTTGCCCGTACGCGAAAAAAACGCACGATTGCCTGTTAAGCCTAGTTTTTTCGGTATCTGGAATTGGTCGTGCGTTTTTACACACGGGCGGCATCAACAGTGCGTGAGTAAAACGCACAAGCGATGCTGCTTCTTCCTCACGGCACTGCTTCTTCGTTAATATTGCACAGTTTACGCATGGTTGTGCATTCGACGGTGCTTGTCTTAATTTCTGATGTTTTTGTTTATAAGCCAGGAAATCTGCCGGCTTGAGAAGAGCAGAACGGACTTCCATTCTGTAATTTTAAGCTCTGCCCAGCGCCATTTTCACTCCTCCTCCATCTCCACTCATCTCCTTCATCCGAGAACCATTCTCCGGTGAAAGCCTAGCGGATTCCAAGAGTTTGGAAGCATTCCCGACCGTAAACAACACCATTGCCGAGTTATGCAACCTCAGTTTGGAAGAAGAAGAAGAAAACTTGTGGAACGAAGACGGCGTAGCAAGATTGGAGATAGTGACAGTCTCTTGGTCCCGGAAGCATACATCGACCGAGCCCGGAAGTGGTTTGACAACCCACTATTCCGGCCGAGATCGACGGCTAGTCTTCTCTATTGGTTTATTCTCCCCTTTTGCCTTTTGTGGATGTATTAGTTTGTAATGAACATGATTACTCTCATTTGTTTATGAATGAAAGTGCTTCCTGTTTTTATTAACCTTGGATATTGTGTTGTGCTGCGCTTCATCACCACTCACCCGCATCAACTCCATTCACTCAATTGAGACTCACGTTAGCAAAGGCTAACCGTGATTAGCGAAGAGGTGATTGGGACCCTCACATTCCACACTTGCTTTCCATCCACTCGCCTAACAAAGCCCAGCATAGCGGCCGACGCACTCATCTCGCCATGCAAAGTGGTGACTTTGACCCGCATCTTTATTTTCTTGTTAGTTCGTTTAGACCAACCAACCAAAGCCCCCTTATTTTACTTATTTCGCTCGTTGTAACAATCATTTCATGACACAAATCACTTCATCACAACCTGCATTCCTCAAGAGATCGATATTCGGGGAAGTTATTCCCATTATTCCTTGACAGCGACCGGTGCACTTGCCGAAACCGCATCACCTTCTCGATCCTCATACCTTGGGGGCTCACCAAAACCACCCCTCCCCCAAAGGAATGCTTTCCTGAGGCCCCATCGCCAACATCCTCCAGGACAACGGGTTAGGTAGATCAGACTCCTCCACCTCGGCCATATAGTCCGCCAAAAAGTCTGCCACCGCTTGGGCCTTTATGGACAACCTGGGCACATACAAAATATTGAATTGACTTAGCTCCATCGACCACTTAGCCAACCTCCCCGACTGCTCTACCCCCTCCATGATGTTGCGAAGGGGGTGGTCGATCACCACCTTGATCAAATGCACTTGAAAATAAGGCCAGAGCTTCCGAGCCAACACCTCCAAGGCGAAAGCCAACTTCTCTAGGATGGGATACCGAAGCTCCGCCTTTCTCAGAATTCGGCTAAAATAGTAGATTGGGAGCTGCCTTCGACCCTCTTCTCGAACCAGCACTGAACTTTCTGCCTCAGGTCCAACCCCAAGGTACAGGGACAAGTCATCTCCTTGTCTAGGCCCTTGCAGCAAGGGGGATTGGGTTAATTGTTCCTTTAGCGCTTGAAAAGCCCTCTCACACTATGGGGTCCATTCAAACTTTTGATTCCCCCACAGCACCTTGAAGAAGGGTGCACACTTCTCTCCCGCCTGGGAGAGAAACCTGCTAAGCCCGGCCAACTTCCCCGTGAGGCGCTGAATCTCCTTCGCATTCCTTGGCGACTTCAACTCTATGATGGCCTTAACTTTGTCTGGATTCGGCTCCACTCCTGCTGGAGTGAGCAAATGGCCTAGAAACTTTCCCCAACTAGCCCCAAAGATGCACTTCTGGGGGTTGAGCTTCATCTTGAATTTTCTCAGAGTCCCGAATGTTTCATTAAGTTCACGGAGGTGTGACTCAAGGTCTCGACTCTTCACCATGAGGTCATCCACGTAGACCTCCATGTTTCTACCCTTTTGTTCCAGGAAGGCCCGGTCCATCATCCATTGGTAAGTGGCTCCTGCATTCTTGAGCCCAAAGGGCATCATTTTATAGCAATAGCACCCATCCCCCATGATGAACGAGACATCCCTGATGCCGGGGGGGGGGGGGGGGGTGCATGCGGATTTGATGATAACCTGAAAAAGCATCTATTAAAGACATCATAGAAAAACTGACGGCTGAGTCAACCAGCGCGTCGATTCGGGGAAAAGGGTATCAATCCTTGGGGCACGATTTATTAAGCAAAGAAAAGTCAACACAAATTATCCACTTACCTCCTCCCTTCTTTATCATAACCACATTGGAGACCCAGCCTGGGTACTGGATCTCCAATACAAAGCCTGCTTGGAGGAGCTTGCCCACCTCCTCTCGGATAGGCCATTCCAGCTTGTCAGCGATGACCCACTTCTTCTACCAGATGGGTCGGGTTTTGGGATCGAGGTTGAGGCGATGGCAAGCCACATCCACGTCGATCCTGGCCATCTCTGTCATGCTCCAGGCAAAGATATCCACATTTTCCTGCACACAGACCAGGATTTGCTTCTGTTCCTCTAGGCTGAGCTCCCCGCTGACCTTGACATTTTCCACCACCCCTGCTCGGGTGGTGACTTCAAGATCGACAATCTCATCCACGGCCTCCAGCCGGGACTGCTCCCCCCAATCCCCCTCTTTTTCTTCGTCGTGGGCCAGCACTTTGGCCTCCTCCTTCCCCTCCTCCCAAACCTCCAGCTGCTCTCCCGCCCTTTCCTCCAAGGCTTCCCTTTCTCCTAATCATTTACCTTCTCCTCCTTCTTTGAGCCCTACTGGCTCCCCCATCTCCCGATCCCACTCTTCTGCCTCGTCTATCCAGGAGATGGTGTTCACGGCAGTCACATAGCACTGTCGGGCCACCTTCAGATCTCCCCTTATCCGGACTTGGACTCCTCCTACCCTAAACTTGAGGCATTGGTGGAAGGTGGAGGGGACACAGTGGAACGCACTGATGAGTGGTTGTCCGAAGATGGCACTGTAGATGCTGGGGGCGTCCACTATAACAAAGAGGCAGTTCCTGGACTGCCCCCACAAGACTACATGGAGTCCCACTCCCCCCTCTACCACTTTCCTCTCACCGGAGAAGCTAAACAGCGGGCCATCCGAGGTCAACACCCTCCTGTTCTCCACCTTCATCTCATCAAATGACTTCTTAAAGATGATGTTGACCGAGCTCCCATTATCTACAAGGATTTAGGAGATGGTGAAGTTCTCGATCGCTGTCTGTATGACCAGCGCATCGCAGAAAGGGTCTTTATGATCCTGCATGTCCTTCTGAGTGAATGAGATCTTCTCTGCCTGGGGAGGAGCTAGGGACGTTGAGGCCATGCAACGACGGTAGATGGTATGGAGGCTTTCCTTCCGGGTCGCCTCGATCCCTGCCCCCCTATAGATCGCCACGATCCCTCTTCGAGCCCCCACATCGGCCCGGTCTTCACACCTCTCATCCTCCTCTTCCTGAGACAGAACATCCTCAATCCTCACCGCTCGTGACTCCCGCAGCACCGACGCTCTGTCTTCCTTCACCTCCAGGAACTTCGGGCAGGTGGTCGTTGCATGACCTTCCTCCCCGTGGAAGTCACAATAGAGCAAAGTCGCCCCCTCCTCTTGGCCTCTGCCGCCCTATTCCTCCTTCTAGGAGCGGCTCTTCCATCTCTGGATTCTCTTCCCCTGCCTGGTCTCCCTCGACCAACCGCCATTGCCAGCTGAGTTGGGTGGGGATGAGGTGGCCTCGGGCCCTGCCTCCACCTTAGCTGGTGGGGTCTTCCATGGCCTCCTTGGAAGTTGCCCCCTCCCTGGTGGAAACCCCTTCCTGGGACTTGCCTTCCTCCTTCTTGCTGCCTCCACCCCACCTCCAGGGCCCTCGCATGCTCTCTTCTCCATGGCTTTGGATGTCTGACCTCTGGCTCACTTAGCCGTGCCAACCTCTTTGTGAACTCGGGGTTTGCTGCCTCCCTCTCTATCTCCTCTGCCGCACTCTCCATCAGCTCCTCAAAAGACAAAGGAGCCCTCCTTTTGAGGTTCATCTTGAAGAACCACTCTTGCAACCCCACTATGAAGGCGAACTGGTGAGTGTACCCTGGCACCTCCTGTATAAGGAGGAATTCCTTCTGGAACCGATACACATAATGAGCTAGCGACTCCCCCTGCCTCTTCCTGATGTTAACGAGAGCCCCGGTGTCCTTCTTCCTCTTCTTTGAGTTTGAGAAGCGCAGCAGGAAGCCACGACGCAAATCTTCGAAAGCATATATCGGTCCAGAGGGCAACTGGTGGAACCAGTCCCTTGATGAGTCCCAATTATATACATATTTTCGGACTCATTTGGGCTGGTATTCTAGTCTTTGCACCACATTTTAGGCACGTTTCATTCATTTGTACTATTCCATGCTATGTGCACTTTTAAGCCCATTCCGGTGTGCAATTGCGCTCCTTGCTGTTGGGGGCAAGCACTTGGTGCTCCCCTTTCCTTCTTCTATGTTTTTCTGATGCTGGACGTGTATTCCCAGCCATTGTATCTTGTTTGCAGGTGACCAGATTGTCCCGTTTTCCCCAGAAGTAATGTCTGTGCATATCGCACGGTCGTGCGTTTCCTTGACGCACGGTCTGTGCGGTCGTGCGTTTGTGCCTGGGCAGAAAACAGAGCGTCGGAGTCTACTCATGCATTTTTACGCACTGGCAGTTTGCCCGTGCGTGAGTAAAATGCACGGTCGACCTGTGTATTCTTGATTTCATAGCATCGGATTTTGCCCGTGCGTTTGTACGCACGGGCGGTGTTGATCGTGCGTGAGCCATTCGCACGGGCGGCGCAGCGTCTTCCCCAAGTCAAGTTTTATCATTTAATAACGCTCGGTCGTGCGTTCGACCGTGCGTGACCATTTTCTGACAGAATTTCTATTTAAGCCGCAGGTCTTGCCCTATTCGAGATCGATCGGTTCTTCCCGCTCCCAGAGCTCCAGCTCCACGCCCTTTTTGCCCTCCATCGCCGCCCACTTTCAGGAGGTGCTCCGGGCTTGTTCTTCACGCCAATCTTGAGCCCCGAGATCTTCTCGCCTCCTCCTTCATCCTAGAGCTTCGAAGGAAGATTTAGCCACCATTGCCATCAAGCAAGAGGAAGTTTGCAACCTTTACCGGATTGTGAGACGAAGAAGACAGGCTCATTGGAGAGTCGTGATAGCTCTCTACCCCGGACGTAGTTGAGGACCGAGCTTGGACGCGGATTGACAACCTAGCGATTCCAACCGTGACTCCTCGACGAGCCTTCGGATTCGGTCGATTTCTTGCCTTGTTCTTCTCTTATTGATGTGAATATGTTATAGATCTTTATTCTTATGATGAAGTGGCACTTAAACTAGTTTATATTTCTATATATTTCATGTCTATGTGAAATGTTTTGTTGTTTGAGTTGCTTGAGGTGCGCCCCATTCTATCCTCCATCCCGCTGTTACGTTCGTGTGCCGCACTAGCAATTGATATTAGCGTGCTTGTCGACGAGGTGCTTGCGACCCTCATCCGTATGCCTATTCTTCCATCTGCCTAGCGAAGCGTGGCATAGTGGCCCGTGTAATCCATTCCGACTCCGCCGGTGCGAACCATTCCATCCATATGCCTACTCTTCCATCCGCCTAGCGAAGCGTGGCATAGCGGCCCGTGTAATCCATTCGCCTAACGAAGCAGCGCGCTCAAGGCCTGCACAGTTCGATTCCGCTTGCCTACTCGTCCATCCGCCCTTGCGACGCAGTGCGCTCAAGGCCTGCCTAGTCTCCATCTCGCCAAGTGAAGCATTGCATAGCGGCATTGCATAGGAGTAGTTATAGTGATTTTCTCCTTATTTTCCACAAATCAAATCCCCCGTTTTCCGCAATCCATCCGACGTAAAGGTCTTCAATCTCAAGTCCTTCCTTGAACGTTAACTCCACTTTACTGTGTTCCTTGAGAGATTCGATACTCGGGGATTACTCCTCGTTTTATATTACTTGAACGATCGGTACACTGCCGTTTCGTGCCGCAGTCTTGCTACCGCCTATAGCGGTGTGCTAAGATTAGCGCATCATCCCTCGCTTTCTCTTTTAGGGTGGTGGAGAAGAGTCGACACTTGAAAGCGTCCGACATAGGTCTGATAGAGACCATGTCTTCGAACCACTGCAGGTGCTGAGTGGGGCAACATTGTCGGTATACTGAGTCATGGCTAGCTCACTGAACCCCTCTGGGAGGGGTGCCGAGAGTCCCAACTGGCAGAGGGGACTCCCCTCTGTCACACTCCTGACTTGCTCAACTCGCCCCGCGAGCTCCCCGGGAAAACTGGCTCCTCTCAGTCTCGCACTCACCGAGGGACCACTAGCCGGGATCCCACTGACTGGGATCCATCCTACTGGGATGGCGCTCGCCTGCGCACCACCCGCACTCGCTAAGCTAGGGAAAATCTCCCGCCCTGCGAGGTCTCGCTCCAACATCTGGGACGTCGCCTCCTTCCCTGGCCTCTGCCTCGGGGGGTGCTCGCCTACTCTAGGTGGAGGGGCCAAATGGGGTGCAGGGGTTGCGAGACCCCCAAGGGTCGTGGCAAGGGCACACTGGAAGGCCCCAAGCACATCCCTCTTCAGGTCGGCCAGCATCTCCACAATCGCTGGCACGCCGGGTGGCGGCGAGCCTCCGAAGTCCTCCTCTCGCTCGGTTTCTCCTGTCATCTCTTCCTTAGAGCTTTCTTAAATTAGCTGCATTCCACACTCACCGCACCAAAAATGTTGAAACTAGGACTTAGCTTCTTTGTGGAGCTCGGTCCCTCAAGATGAGGGGCAGCTAGCACTTACTGATTCCTTGGAAGGAACTGACCGGAGACTCGGAACGAAACACGGACCCTTGGTCGCAGCGAGGAGGTCCCACCACACACCCGGAAGATGTTTGAGCGCTTCTCCTCACAAGCCAAAGCTGAGACTGGGCACCTTGGAGAGCCTTGGAGCTAAGCCAAGATCACGTAGGGAGGAAGAAGCTCAGAAAACTGAGATTGGAGTCCTCTCCCAAGGTGCCCTTCAAGGTCTATTTATAGTTTTTCCGGTCTGGTCTACTAATAGCGGGATTCCGCCTTTCACTTTTGCTATACGCAGCCCAAAATGGTCTGCCACCAGCCAAACTCCGCTTTTCGGAGGGGCTAAATGCAGACAACCAGGGGTTTTCAGGTAAAAGTGATCATAAGCTCTTCATAGGCGAGCAACCCACAAGAGTCTCTCTCGCAAATTGAGTGGCTCAGCTTGCTCGCCTTCATGCGAATAACTGATGAGGGCTTGGCCCGCACGCCTTCCCGCGAGCGACCGGCGAGAGCCCAGCTCGCCCGACACCCTGTCTCGTTAGCCTCGTTACTCCTTTTGCCTGATGGTTCCTTTGTCTCCGCTCACCCCCTAGCGGACACCGGGGTTATACAATATGGTGCAGGTAAGCTGTCTATTATTGGCAACACAGTTTATGGATTTGAATAGCTATCCATAAGATTCCTCTCAATGAGAAGCTCTCCTCCAGATCTTTGATAACTTTTTCATTTGATCTATCATTTTGCTCTGAGCTTCATACTTATTTTGAAGTACTATAAGCTCATAGTTTATTCTTGGTATTTGTTTGGTTTTCTTACCCACTTGAGATTTGAATAGCTCAAGAATTTTTTTTTTTAGTGTAACACCCCAGGTCTTCCCAGCAATGTTTCTGTAGCAGGATCTAACACTGGCATTGGTGATAATGCCAGGAAATAACTATCGACTAGAAGATATCGACGTGACATCAAGTCGATCGGCTAGATCGTTTTGACTAGACATCAAGTCGATATACTAACATGGGGCATTAATGCTAATGCTAGCGTTAGGTATCAACTCGATGAATCTCCTTATCGATGTGAAGCTTCTTGGTCATCGAGAGATCTCAATGGTTTGACTAGATGGGTAACACCAAGTGTTAGGGCTAATGTCGGTGTTGAGACTTATAGCTGAATTGTTAAGCGATACTGGATAAGATCAAGTCCACCACTTTTCGGGGTTAACGCAAGCGTTAAGGCTGACATCCGACTTTAGCTCTGTAATCAAATTCAACAAATTGACTCGTGGTTGTCCATTTCTTATTGGAATTTTGATCTGAGGGCTGGGATTTATCCCGACCCATCTAAGGCAGCAACAGGAGTAAACATCTTATTACTTTTATCACTTTCTCTCTCTTTCTCTCTCCAAAGGGAAGGAAGAAGAGGGATAAGGAAGAAGAAAGCTTCATCCTGCCATTAGAAGAACTTCCAAGCTCCGTTCAACGCGCTGAGTTCAAATACCTAGAGGGGACCTTGCTATGAACCATTCCACCGGATTGTTTGTGGATTCATGGTGCCGAAGCGATCGTCAAGGGTAACGATCATTCTTCTTGATAATATGACATGCTATTCCTATGTTTTTCTATTAGCATAAGTGCATGAAAGTGCCTCCTTCTCTAATTAGTGAAAGGCTATACTTTCACCGGGTGGATGTTGTTCAACCCCAGTAGGAACTGCATATAGAATCCAATTTATATACGGATATAGGCATGTTGTGTAAAGCCAGCATCGTGCTAGTTGTTCATGATGATTTAGCCGGGAAAGGCTGATCTAAACCCATTCCATGCTGGTCGGTGAAGAGGTCGCTCCTCGGTGCACCGTATGATTTGGAAGGAAAGTATGGTAAGCGTGTAGCTTGGTCAATGTAGCTCAATTACCATCTGAGTTTGTATAGCCAATGATGGAGGTGGGACTCGGGGAGTACACCGAAAGTGTGTCGTGAGAGCATGAAATGTGTGGTCATGCATGCCAATGTTTGTGATTATTATGCATATGTCGATTTTCTTAGCTGCGCTTTCTTGTTGAGATATATGTTGCTAGTGTGCTAGCTTGTAGGGAAGGAGTACCACCGCCCTGGGAATGGGGTGGGTTGTTATACCATTTGGTGTTTTGTTTTCCTACATCTTTGTGGACTATACTTGTGCAGGTACTGGTGAGCCGAGCGGGAAGTAGCTGGGTAAAGCCCATTGCTATGCTGGCCCTTGAAGGCCAATCTTTTGAGTGTTTGCTTTTCATGTATTACGGACCTGCTTGTCGATGCCTATAAATCATGTAGGGAGAGAAACACTTATTTAGGATAACATGTATGGACTTAAGGCCCAACAGTTTTATGTATATATAAGGCATTTCTAGTTGGTGTGGTGGACATATCTTTTACTGGTTCAAGATTTATATATAAATGCTTTTGTTAGTTTGTAACTCTCAGATATGGTAGGTTGTTTTACTATTTTGTAACTCTTTAGCTTGCACATTTAATAAGGCGTGTTGTCTGATGCACAATTTCGGCACTGCTAATTAGCAGGCACGAAATGCGATACGACGGCAGTGCACCGGTCGTTGTCAAGTAATAAAATAGGGAGGAACACCCCGAATATTGATCTCTCAAGGACCGCAAGTTGGGTAGTACGATTTGCTCTCGCAGGAAATCAGTTCAAAGGATAAAATAGTAACGACGGGGGTTTTGATTGGGTTTCCTATGCTATTGCAGAATGAAGAAAGATGCGGGTCTAAACTCCGCTTCGCACAGCGAGATGGGTGCAACGGCCGCGACGCCGTGCTTCAGACGGCGCGTGGGCAGAATGTCACTATGACGGTTGAGGGTCGCACACACCTCTTCTCAAAACATCACCGCTAGCTTTTGCTAGTGGCTTCAACCACAACGTAACATAGAAAATAGCAAGAAACAAAGGGGCTATTCATGCCACCACAATAACATTGCATATGAAAACAAGCAGTAATCCATAAGATCTACTTAACACGCATTCATAAAGCAACTGCAAACGAGTTCAAGCAACAAGAGTTAGAGAGGACCACAACGAAGAAATCACGTCTTGGGTTCACGGCCGGAATGAGAGGTTGCCGGGCTCTCTCCGGACTCGGCCCTCAGATGGTGAGCTTGGCTCGAAGGAGGCTGTCACCGCTCCTACGATCTTCAGCGCTTCCTTGGTCTCCTTGGTGAAGAATGCTTGACCTAATGGTGGATGAAGCTTCCTAGTGCTCCTCGATGGAAGGATGGAGGTGGAAAGTCACCGGAAATGGCCTTGATGGTAGAGGAGATGAAGGAGAAGCCTTCACCCCTCAAGAGCAGCGGGAAGGAAGAGTTTTCCCGCCCTCAGAATCGCTCCCGCTCGTGCCCTGGTTGTCCCCTTCGGTCCTCGATTCCTGCAGCTTTTATAGCAAACAGGATGAAAATTGGTCACGCACGGTCGAACGCACGATCGTGCGCAGACCGTGCGATATTAACGGAAGAAATAAGGCTTGGAGAAGACACTGCGCCGCCCGTGCGATTTGTTCACACACGACCAACGCCGCCCGTGCGTTCAGACGCACGGGTAAACTCCGATGCTTTGAAATCAGCAAGACACAGGTCGACCATGCGTTTTGTTCACGCACGGGCGAATCCGCCCGTGCGTCAAAATGCACGAGTTAACTCCGATGCTCCGTTTTCTTGCCCAGACGCAAATGCACGACCACACAGATCGTGCGTCAAGGAAAACGCACGACCGTGCGATATGCACATAAATTACTTATGGGAAAACGGGGCAATCAGGTCACCTGGAAACAAGATATACTAGCTGGGAATACACATCCAGCATAGAAGTACATAAAAGAAGGGAAGGGGAGCACAATGTGCTTACCCCCAACAACAAGGAATGCAATTGCACACCGAAACGGGCTTAAAAGTGCACCTAGCATGGAATAGTATATGTAAATGAAAACGTGACTAAAATGTGGTGCAAACACTAGAATATCAGCCCAAATGAGTCCAAAAATATATATATATATATGTGGGACTCATCACACCCCCAGACTTAACCATTTGCACGTCTCGGGCAAACTACTTAGCTCTCCTGTCGGAACAATTGAATGTTAGCATAAGTTTGAGCGGTAGAGAATTATGCGAAGTCGCATGCTCGCGTACGTAGAAATATATTAGAATAGAATTAAACTCAAGGTTGTATCTAATTATTTCTAAAACAGTAGTTTGGAATTTACTTTACTTGGATGGTGAATCCAGGTGAATCTTTCGGTCGCGCAAAAAGGGAAAATAGTGTGACTAATGAGTAAAGTATTACTCAAATCGAAGCTAGGGACAATCTCCTAAGAAATCCATCAAAGTCGGTGTCCATAGGCTTGCACGTCTGCACTCTCTCTACTGCATGAGACAACTCGTATCTAAAATCAATAGGGCTTATATGCAATTGTTAGGCTTAGGTTGAGTATAGGCTAGGTAAGTAGAAGGATGATGGGAATCGCACACAACACAACCGTCGCACTCAAGAGAATGATAATCACCAAAATAACATTTTCAGTACTTACACGACACCCCTGGACTTCAACTAAACACAAGGTGCGTGTTGAGCCAGAAATAAATAAAATTTTTGCCGAGAGAAAATTATTATTGTACAACTCTTTTATTTTTTTTTCTTTTCTTTCTTTTCTCTCTTCGGCAAAAGCACATTTTTACACACAATAAAACAGCTCGTTTAGCTGCATTAAAGCAGCCATACATACATAGATGACACCGAATACGATCGAGACAGAAATGTCTTTCATCTCAGTGTTTGGTGCGAACATAGGTTCGGCTGTATGGCCATGGTTACATCAAAAAGTGGAGCTAAACAAAGAGGAGAGGTAGGCTCAAATGGGCTTGCAATGGTGATTACGTAGGTTAGGATTTCAAAAGCACAAACGGATCAAGAGATGGCCTATATCACATTTCATGACGAGTATTTCAACACAATTGTGTCGAGAGTCGCCTAGTGCAAGTTCTAGCCACCGAGAAAGGTTGTCCTTCCTTTCGACCCTAGTAAAAAGCTACTATTAGTCTACTACACTCGACCTATTGCTACCGTTGGATTCACCGGATTCACCACTAAAGTAAAATAAATTTCATCTACTATAACAGAAATAATTACATTACAACTCTAAATTTTATTCTACCCTAATTGAATCTCTAGGTGTGACGGGAGCACAAGACTAGAGCACTACTCGAGTCAACATTTTTCTCTACTCCTCACTCAAATACTAACAATTCAATTCTTATGAGCGGGAAAACCTCGCAGTGATACCCAATACGCACGCGTGATCAAGTGCGCGTGAACTAGGTGCACATGTATGCAACAAAATAAAAATCCTAACTCAGCACATTCTAGCATGTCATGCAACGTGTGTGCACTTGCACAGCTCGCTCTCTCCCCCAGACTCGATTGAGAACATCTAAAATAAGCAATTCAAACATAAGTAAGAGAGGGGAAGAGTTGACCTATGCTCACAAAGGAGCATGCCAGAAGTGCGGTAATCCCAATTTCTCTAAAAATAAACCTCCTTCCACGCGAGAGCAAAGCTTCACCTACAATGTTAGCAAAACTGAAATAACAATACGCAAAAAGGATTAAAAAGATAGACGGAACCGGGTGGTTCCCCATGGGTTGTCTCCCAAGAAGCCCTTTTGTTTAACGTCCTTGAGGTGGACCAAAGACATGTATTAATCATTGTTCAAGTGGCAACAGTAAAATGAAAATTTCTCAGAATTATCCCAGAGATACATATAACCAGCAGAAAAGAGAGAAAGGTTCATCAAGATTATACAAATTACGCAATCGAATACAACAAAATGATACAAGAGAAAATCACGCAAACACAATTGACTCCGCTAAATACACTTTTTCACTGTCCTTCAAAACCGCGCCGCCCTCATAAATTTTTAGGCGATGCCCATTCACCTTGAACTTCCCTTCTTTTTCACCAGAAATTTCAATAGCGCCAAACAGAGAGACACCAGTCACAGTGAACGGTCCACTCCATCGTGACTTCAGCTTTCCGGGGAATAGGCGTAAACGAGAGTTGTAGAGGAGAACACTATCTCCCGGTTTGAATTCTTTTTGATTAATATGCCTATCATGCCACTGCTTTGTATTTTCTTTATATATGCGGGAGTTCTCATAGGCAGAATGACGCAATTCTTCAAGTTCATTTAACTGAGTGAGACGACGTTCCGTGGTGGCCGCGATGTCCATGTTTAGGAACTTAGTTGCCCACAAAGCCTTGTGTTCTAATTCCACTAGTAGGTGGCATGCCTTTCAGAAAAACAGCTGAAAGGGTGACATTCCCAAAGGAGTTTTGAAGGCTGTACGGTAGGCCCACAAGGCGTCATCCACTTTCGTTGCCCAATCCTTTCTGTTCGAGTGGATTGATTTTTCTATTATTCTTTTATGTTCTCTATTCAAAACTTCCACTTGTCCACACGTTTGCGGGTGGTAAGCTAACGAGACTTTATGATGCACACCAAATTTTTTTAGTAATTCTAAAAATTGTCGGTTGCAAAAATGGCTACCACCATCACTAATGATTGTCCGCGGAGCTCCGAATCTAGAGAAGATATTTGTATGAATAAATTTTAAAACTGTACGGGCATCATTAGCAGCAATAGCCTCCGCCTCCACCCACTTAGAGACGTAATCCACCGCCACTATTATATAATGTTTTTCGTGAGACATTGGGAATGGACCCATGAAGTCGATTCCAGAAACGTCAAAAGGTTCACAAACTAACATATTGTTGAGCGGCATTTCGTCTTTCCTTGAAATATTACCAGTTCTCTAGCATTCATTGCATTTTTAGACGTATGCATGAGCATCCTTGTGCAGCGTGGGCCAAAATAGTCCACATTGAAGCACCTTGCGTGTTGTCCTCGTAGCGCCCATATGTATTCCAGCGTCCCTATCGTGGCAATGTTCGAGAACGGATCTAAACTCAGATTTCGGGACGCAACGTCTGATTACACCATCACTACAAGTACGAAATAACAATGGATCTTCCCAAAAATAATACTTTAAGTCCGAAAACAGCTTATTCCTCTGCTGAGGCGTAAGATTGGGGGAGAAAGTTTTACATGCGAGATAGTTCGCTATGTCAGCATACCATGGTGTTGCTGACGGATGCGTGGTGATGGCGAATAGCTTCTCGTCCGGAAAGTAATCAATCGTTTCCTCTTCTTTGTTGTTAGGAGAATTAGCCTCCATGTCGCTCTCCAGCTGGGATAAGTGGTCTGCGATAACATTCTCTACCCCCTTCTTATCTTTAATCTCTAAATCATATTCTTGCAACAGCAGAATCCAGCGGATCAGACGTGGCTTGGCCTCCTTCTTGTTGAAAAGATACCTCAGTGCGGCATGGTCTGTGTACACTATTACTTCAGAGAGCACCAAGTAGGAGTGAAATTTCTCGAAGGCGAAGATCACGGCTAACATTTACTTCTCTGTGGTAGTGTAGTTTGCTTGAGCATTATTTAGAGTTCGACTGGCATATGCGATGGTGTGAAAGATTTTTTCTTTCTTTTGACCAAGCACAACACCCACGGCTACGTCACTAGCATCACACATGATCACAAAGGGTAAACTCCAGTCAGGTGCCACCAAGATCGGAGCAGAGATCAGTTGCCCCCGTAGGGTTTCAAATGCTTGCATACAAGCTTTATCGAAATGGAATGGGACAACTTTGCCAAGTAAGTGAGAAAGAGGTTTTGAAATGGATGAGAAATCCTTGATAAATCTCCGATAGAATCCCACGTGTCCGAGAAAGCTTCGGATACCCTTCACAGAAGACGGCGGAGGAAGGTTCTTGATGACGCTAACCTTCGCCTGATCCACCTCAAGCCCTTGGCAGGAGACCTTATGCCCCAGCACGATTCCCTCGCGCACCATAAAGTGGCATTTTTCCCAATTTAAGATGAGGTTGGTGTCCTCACACCGCTTCAAGGTCTTCTCAAGATTGGCAAGGCACGAATCGAAATTGCTGCTGAATAATGTGAAATCATCCATGAAGACTTCGAGAAAATCTCCCACCATGTCAGCGAAGATTGCAAGCATGCATCGCTGAAAAGTTGCGGGAGCATTGCAAAGTCCAAATGGCATTCGCTTGAACGCGAAGGTACCGGACAGACAAGTGAATGTCGTCTTGTCCTGATCAGCAGGGTCGATTAAGATTTGGTTGTACCCGGAGTATCCATCCAGAAAAAAGTAATAGTCTTGCCCAGCCAACTTTTCCAACATCTGATCAATAAACGGGAGTGGAAAGTGGTCCTTGCGCGTAGCATCATTTAGCTTGCGGTAATCAATGCATACCCTCCATCCGGTGATCACACGGGTAGGTAATAACTCATTTTTCTCGTTAGGAACAACGATGATCCCTCCCTTCTTTGGCACAACCTGAACTGGGCTGACCCTCTTGCTGTCACTGATTGGATAAATAATGCCAGCGTCCAAAAGCTTTATCACTTCGGCCTTCACCACCTCTTGCATCTTCGGGTCAGTCGCCTTTGGGGATGGACTGATGGATTGTACTGATCTTCGAGAAGGATCTTATGCATGCAGATGGTGGGGCTAATTCCTTTAATGTCGGCGAGGGATCGTCCGAAGACTTTTTGATATCTTCTTAGAAGCCTTACTAACGCAGCTTAGTTGGCCTCAGACAGAGTTGCAGAAATAATCATCGGATGCGTGGCATTCTCTCCCAGGAAGATATATTTCAGAGATTTCGGTAATTGTTTGAGAGCTGGGGAGGGTTCAGAATCCGATGGCATAGTAATTGATTCTCTGATCGGAAGTGGATCCTCAGACTTGTCCGAAAATGAACCCTCATTGCCCACAAAGCTTTCTTGCTGCCAAAAAGTCTCACACTCCCCTGGACTTATATCGAACTGACTATCCAGTTCCTCGGTTGGCTCAACCAGCTCGTAGTCTGTGATCTCAAATAGTTGCGTCGGGTTGTGAACATTAAAGGATATGGCGTCCTGCCCCAATCTGAGTGTGAGCTCTCCCTGCTCCACATTAATGATGGCACGTGCCGTTGCGAGAAAGGGGCGTCCCAAAATAATAGTAACTTTAGCATCGGCTTTCATATCAAGGATGATGAAATCAGCTGGAAAGGCGAGATCATTCACCACAATAGTAAGGTCTTCCACAATCCCGACCGGTTTCTTGATCGTTCTGTCGGCCCGCTGCAGCATTACTTGCGTCGGCTTCAAAATTCCCGCACCCAACTCTTGAAAGATGGAGAGAGGCATTAGATTGATGGAGGCTCCTAGATCACACAGTGCCTGACCGAATCGATGGCGACCAATTTTGCAGGGGATAGTAAAGCTGCCCGGATCCTTACACTTTGTAGGAATGTCGGCAATGATGGCGGAGCACTCCTCGGTGAGATCAATGATTTTGAGATCGTCCAGTTCCTTTCTCTTTGAAATCAGCTTCTTCAAGAATTTTGAGTAACCCGGAATCTGGGAGATGGCCTCAATCAGCGGGATGCTAACTTGCACTCCCTTCATCATTTCCAGGAATCTGCGAAATTGCTGTTCTGATTTCTCGTTCCGTAACCTGTGAGGAAAAGGAGGGCTAACCATATTTTTTGAGGGTTGTGCCGCACTCGCAGAGTCCGGTACAGTAGGGCTAGGAGTCAGCTCCGTTGTCACATCAGCAGCAGGCCTGTCTGTGGGATTCGTAAGCGATTCCTGTAGTGGAGGTGCTGGAGGTGTTTTCTGATGTGGGAGATTTTTTACACTCCTGCCACTTCTTAACTTCATGGCATTTACATACTCGGGCGGCTGGTCCACAATTCTAGAGAAAACATCTGTGAGAGTACTGATAGCAGAATCGAGCAGCTGGATTGCTGCGGACTGTTCATTCATTTTGAGCAGCATATTGCCCACGAAAGTGACTAACCGCTCTGCTTGGTCTGCAGGAAAACATTCTTCTGCTCCATTAAGTGTTACTGCATTAACTTCACTAGTGCATGGAGTGTGAGTAGAGTGGCTCCAATATTGGATAGTCTGCACTATATTCGCCACTATCTCCCAGGCTTCTTTGCCCGACTTGTTAAACAGAGCGCCTCCAGCTGCAACATCGAAAAGCACACGGAACTTGTCCGTAACGCCGAAATAAAAAATCTGAATTAACAAATCTTCTGACAAATCCTCACGGTAACAATCCCTATGAAAGGATTGAAAACACCCCCATGCGTCCACTAATGTCTCGTCTTTTCTCTGTCTGAAGGCAATAAGTTCCTTATGCCTGTTCATACCTTGCATGCGGTGTTGAAAATCAAACAGGAACTTCTTTTCGAATTGCTTCCAAGAAGTTATCTCAATTTTTTGGGTATCCCGGTACCATCCTTTAGCTCTATCATGCAGAGAGAATGAGAATGCTAGGATCTTCAGTTGGTCATTTTCAACTCCATTGAAAATACATGTATAATAGACTTCTATAAATTCCTGCACATGACGTACTGCATCCTCATGTGTATCCCCGCTAAATTTGCAATTCTCAGAAATAAACTCAATAACATCAGTGGAGATCTCGGATGCTAGATTATTTAATTATGCCTGATCCCTAAGATCGTCCAAACTTCCCTGATACATACGTTGCTGGATAGAAGTCATAGTAGACTTGATTGCAAGACAATGGATTTGCGCACAATCAAAAAGAAAAAAAAAAGAACAAAAAGGCCCTTAAAGCAGATTTCCAAGGAAAAACAAATCGTAAACGCTTGCAGTCCCCGGCAACGGCGCCAAAAACTTGATGCACAATTTCGGCACTGCTAATTAGCAGGCACAAAATGCGATATGACGGCAGTGCACCGGTCGTTGTCAAGTAATAAAATAGGGAGGAACTCCCCGAATATCGATCTCTCAAGGACCGCAAGTTGGGTAGTACGATTTGCTCTCGCAGGAAATCAGTTCAAAGGATAAAATAGTAACGACGGGGGTTTTGATTGGGTTTCCTATGCTATTGCAGAATGAAGAAAGATGTGGGTCTAAACTCCGCTTCGCACAGCGAGATGGGTGCAACGGCCGCGATGCCGTGCTTCGGACGGCGCGTGGGCGGAATGTCACTATGATGGTTGAGGGTCGCACACACCTCTTCTCAAAACATCACCGCTAGCTTTTGCTAGCGGCTTCAACCACAACGTAACACAGAAAATAGCAAGAAACAAAGGGGCTATTCATGCCACCACAATAACATTGCATATGAAAACAAGCAGTAATCCATAAGATCTACTTAACACGCATTCATAAAGCAACTGCAAACGAGTTCAAGCAACAAGGGTTAGAGAGGACCACAACGAAGAAATCACGTCTTGGGTTCACGGCCGGATGAGAGGTTGTCGGGCTCTCTCCGGACTCGGCCTTCAGATGGTGAGCTTGGCTCGAAGGAGGATGTCACCGCTCCTACGATCTTCAGCGCTTCCTTGGTCTCCTTGGTGAAGAATGCTTGACCTAATGGTGGATGAAGCTTCCTAGTGCTCCTCGATGGAAGGATGGAGGTGGAAAGTCACCGGAAATGGCATTGATGGTAGAGGAGATGAAGGAGAAGCCTTCACCCCTCAAGAACAGCGGGAAGGAAGAGTTTTCCCGCCCTCAGAATCGCTCGCGCTCGTGCCCTGGTCGTCCCCTTCGGTCCTCGATTCCTGCAGCTTTTATAGCAAACAGGATGAAAATTGGTCACGCACGGTCGAACGCACGATCATGCGCAGACCGTGCGATATTAACGGAAGAAATAAGGCTTGGAGAAGACACTGCGCCGCCCGTGCGATTTATTCACGCACGACCAACGCCGCCCGTGCATTCAGACGCACGGGTAAACTCCAATGCTTTGAAATCAGCAAGACACAGGTCGACCGTGCGTTTTGTTCACGCACGGGCGAATCCGCCCGTGCATCAAAACGCACGAGTTAACTCTGATGCTCCGTTTTCTTGCCCAGATGCAAATGCATGACCACACAGATCGTGCGTCAAGGAAAACGCACGACCGTGCGATATGCACATAAATTACTTATGGGAAAACGGGGCAATCAGGTCACCTGGAAACAAGATATACTAGCTAGGAATACACATCCAACATAGAAGTACATAAAAGAAGGGAAGGGGAGCACAATGTGCTTACCCCCAACAACAAGGAATGCAATTGCATACCGAAACGGGCTTAAAAGTGCACCTAGCATGGAATAGTATATGTAAATGAAAACGTGACTAAAATGTGGTGCAAACACTAGAATATCAGCCCAAATGAGTCCAAATATATATATATAAATGGGACTCATCATTGTCTCGGCCAGACATACAGTTATATTTCATGGCACGTGCGAGGATGTTATTATTTATTATCAGCTTCTAGTCTTGATCCCTTGTTGTTTGAATTTTTGGCCGAAATATTTTTAGGGGTGGAGAGCATGTGTGTGCGTCGCCGTTTAAATCATCTAAATAACAAGTGAATGTCCACTTAGGAATGGAATATATACATGCTATAAATATGATTGCGAAACCTGTGTGTTTGTAACGCCCCTGATTTTTCTGGTATTTATTTAATTCAGTGATGGCGTGTTTATGATGTCGGGGCGTTACTTTTAACGTCGAGTTAGCGGCGCGTCGCCGTTTGAGCATTTTTGCGTCCGTTTGGGTCAAATCTATTGGGAAATTGACCCTCAATGTCCCTTTAATTTGAAGAGGCCTCACACTCAAATACAAAGTAGAAGTTGTATTTGATAAACTCTATTTGTATCTCATAAGCATGCAGGGTTAGGTTATTCCAAGACAAGGAATAGTATTGGTAACAGTCTGCCCAAAACCGTTGAGATGACATAGCTGTCTCAGTCCAGTCGCTGAGATGGAGTCTGGGCTTGCAGAACTGCAGATAGAGGAAAACCGCTGAGACTTGTGTCTTTCCCAGCAGAACCGCTGAGAAGGAGACTGGAGCTGCCGCTGAGACTGGAAGCTATCTCAGCCCAACCGCTGAGACAGATTCAAATGTGCTGACGGGATCTGCTTTTGGCGCAAGTGAAAATAAAATGGGAAAAGCAACTCCAATCTGCCACATATTGTGTCAGGAGGATTGTAATAGTCGTTGAAGCCTTCTGGAGGTATAAAAGCAAAAGCTAGGGCACAATAACAACAACAGTTCAATCGAAAAGCTTTTGCTGCAAGCCGCAATCGAGAATTCACGTTCCAGCCAGTTGAAGTTGTTCTCTGAAGCTGGAGTTAATCTTCTGAAGGAGATTAGTTAGCCCTTCCTGTACCAACTCAAGAAGGGAAAGTTGATCTTCTGCTTTGCTGAAGGAGAAGATCAAGGTGATTCAAATTTGAAGCTGTTGTCTTTCAGATCTGAAGAAAGAAATCAGAAGACCTGAGAGTAAACCTTTTGTCTTCTGCATTTAATACAAACTCTCTTATATCTTTGTAAGGCATTGTTGCCTGAGTGAAAGGCTGTTGAGCCTGTGTGTAAAGCTGTGTTGACAGCTTGAGTGGTAGGACTTCTTGATAGGTCTGAGGTAGGAAATCTGTGTGATTTCTGAGTGGTAGGAGTTATATAACTCTGAGCTGTAGGGCTGTTGTGCCTAAGGTGTAGGGCTGTTGAGCCTGAGTGTAGGGCTGCTGTGCCTGAGGTATAGGGCTATTGACCCTGAGTGTAGGGCTGCTGTGCCTGAGGTAGGATCACTCTTGATCTGAGAAGTTCTGAGGAACTTGTGGTGTAAGCTCAAGGAGCTGAGATTGGAGTTTGTGGCCTTGTCTAACTCACTATTATAAAGGTGAAGGGGAAAAGAGGACTACTCAAGACACCCTTTCTTGAGGAACCTCTATACATCCTTGTGTGCTTTCTGTGATTGAGTTTTCTGTAGCTAGATACATTAGGATTATATAATGAAAATAAGTAAAACCTATTCACCCCCCTCCCCCTCTAGGTAATATTGACTACACCTAACAAACTATCTAGTGGTATTAGAGCTAGGTTGATCAAAAGGACTTAACAGTCTGATCAGATCCTATACAGGAGTAGTCAAATCTGAAATCCAATGGCCAACAGTGGAATGAAGAAGGAGTTGGGGTCAATAAAGTTGCCCATATGCTCCAAAGAAAACTTTGGTATATGGAAGCAAAGGGTAAGGCTATTCATGGAAGCCTCAGACCCAAGTATCTTTTTGACTGTCAAAAATGGTCCTTATACCTTTGAGAAAATCTCCACTATCGACCCTACTAGAAAAGTACTTAAGGTATTTTCTGAGCTGACCAATGATGAGATAGCATTGTACACTATGGACAAGAGAGCCCAAAACATAATAGTAAATGCCATTGATGATACTACATTTCAGAACTTGGTACACTGCACAACTGCCAAGGAAATGTGGGACACATTGGTTGTTTATATGGAGGGAACAGCTGAAGTGAGGGATGATAGAAAGTCACTCCTCAATCAGGAGTATGAAGCCTTCAGACAGCTGAGCCAGGAGAATATCTCCATGTGCTATGAAAGGTTCTTTAGGATTGTAAATGAACAAAGAACCTATGGAAGGGTGTTCACAGATTATGAACTCAATGAAAAGTTCCTTAGATCTCTAACTAGAGATTGGGACACTAAAATATGTGCAATCAGGGAAGGGGCAAGACTTGGAGAAACCCCTACCCATACACTGTTTGGGAAACTGCTCTCATATGAGATGCAGCTTTCTGCAAGAAAGGAGGAGGACACTTCCTCCAGGGCTCACACAAGGGAGAGATCTGTTGCTCTCAAAGCTGAAAGCTCTAAGAAGAACAAGGGTAGAGTGCGGTCACCTCCAAGAAAGGCTGCTGAATCTGAGAAATCTGAGAGCTGCAATTCAGACAGCTCCTCTTCTGATGAGGAGTTTGCTGCCTTCACAAGGCAGTTCAAGAAGATGATTAGGAGGAAACAATGGAAGAACAAACCTTCCTCCTCTTCTCATCCCAAGAAGGATCATAACAGATCTGAGAGGCAACATCCCAAAGGGGACATGTATGACTCTAAATCTAGTAAACATATTTCAACTAACATAATTTGCTATTGCTGTAGTAAGCCTGGACATGTCATTGCTGACTGTCCAGTCAAGAGAAAGGAAAGAGGTGACAAGAAGCCTCGTCACCAGAAGGAGAGGAAGGGAGAAAAATCCTTCCTAGCTAAGAAAGGCAAAAGCTGGAGTGAATCTGAATCTTCATCTTCAGATTCAGATGGTGAGGAGGAAGCGTACTTGGGGCTGTTTGCTGATCAGGAGGAAGAAGACTATCCTGCTGCCAGGATAGGAATCAGGGCCCCTCTTTCACATTCAGATAGTGATGTAGAGGAGAATGAGGTCACTCTAGAAGACCATGGGCTGATGGCTATAACTGAAAATGAGGACAGCCACAGTAATTCAGAACATGAGCAAGTATTGATACATTGTATTTCTTCTTCTTCTGATTATGAAACAGGTCCAAGATCTGAATCTCCTCCATCTAAAGTTGGAAGTGAATCAGATTCTGAGGAGGATGTCAATCAATTGATTGATAGGTATGGTGCACTCCTGGAAGCTCTGAAAAAGAGCAAAAAGCTAGCCAAGAGGCAAGCCCAAGAAATTACTTCCCTAAAGCAATCAAAATCTGAGTGCATTGAGCATGCTACCCAGCTAGCTCTAATGAGCAAGGAGATTGGCAAGCTAAGGGGAATGTCAATCATCCATGTGGGCACCATAAGCCACAAGAACAATATCATTAAGGATCTTGAAGAAAAGCTCCTCAAGGAGAGGATGCTAGTGGCTAAGTTCTCCAAGCCCAAGACAGTGCTGCCTATTATTGACACCTTCAACTCCCATGACATGAGAGGTGTTGGTTTCAACAAGGAGGCAGCTACTAGCAACACTAAGGGAAAGGTCAAGGACTCAAAAGAATCTAAGACCTCCTTTATGAAAGTCTTGATGCCCTCAAACAAGTATGACCAAGAAAGTGTTCATGGTCACTTATTAAATGGAAGTTCCTATAACTTCAGCAAGAATGCTCACAGCTATGGAAATAGAAAGGAGTTAGGCTTGAGTGCCTTCAAGGCTCTGCATGAGGAAATTCAAATGGCCCATCATGGACCCTTTATTTTTGGAACCTCAGCCCCTTCACTCAAGATAACTAAGGCTGTCAATTCTAAACATTGTTCAGCAAAGTCCATGGCTGTTGACTGTCCTGTAACCAAGCCAAAAAGCCCAGTTTCTACTGCCATCCACACATGTTTAGCTGCCAAGCTAAAGGGTGTTGATGTCAAACAAAAACAGGCTGCCTTGACTGATTATAGGAAGGTAAAAATCCATGCCTTTACTGATAAGAAAAAGAAAACAGCAGCTGCATCCCCTACTGAACAGAAACAGGAAGCTTCATCTTCTAGGACTGTTCAGAAGAGGAGATATAATATATATGAGTGTTGGTGTTGTGGCAAAGTGGGACACTTTGCAATTGATTGTTGGCACAACCCTAATGTGCCAAAGGCAAGGATTGAACCTTAAGCCAAACCAACCCTTTCTAGGAATATGCCCTATGGTGTTAACCTGAACCTAGGACCCAAAATCAGTTGGGGTCCTAAGGTACATTAAATTGTATGTTGCAGGTTAGTTCAAGTACCAGTCTCAACCAAATATGGTACTTGGACAGTGGGTGCTCAAGGCACATGACAGGAACTAAGGATCTTCTAAAGGATTACCATCCAGTGAAGAATGGACCCAAAGTTATATTTGGTGGATCTGAAAAGGGAGTAACCAAAGGATATGGTATGATTTCAAATGGCATAGTCTCAATCACAAGGGTAGCTTATGTTGAAGGGTTGCAACACAACCTTGTAAGCATAAGCGAACTATGTGACTTAGGCTATGTCATTGAATTCCACAATGACAAGTGCTTGATCAAAAAGTCTAATGACTTGGAGACCATTCTCTCAGGCACTGGGAGTGGAAATGTTTATTGCTTAGACTTCATTTGCAATTATTCTATCTCTTCTGTGTGTCTTGTAGCTAATGAAAGTGAGTCTCTTTGTGTCCAATGACACAAGAGACTTTCCCACATTAACTATAAGACAATGTATATATTATTTTCTAAAAACCTTGTTAGAAATAGTCCTACACTAAAATATGTTAAAAGTGGTCCCTGTCATGCTTGCCAAATGGGTAAGCAAACTAGGACCACCTTTAAAAGTATTGGCTCCAAGGAAACTGAGAGGTGTTTATACCTATTGCACATGGACTTGTTTGGTCCTTTGCCAATTCAGAGCCTAGGTGGGAAGTTGTATACCTTGGTAATTATAAATGATCATTCAAAGTATACATGGGTATTCTTCCTTAAGAAGAAGTCAGATACCTTACATGTCTTTATAAATTATGTCAAGGCCATTCAGAATGATCTACTATGTACTGTGGTCAGGACTAAAACTGACCATGGCACAGAATTTCAATCTGAAGCCATCACAAAATTTTGTCAAGAATTTGGTATCACCCAAGAGTTCTCCTCCCCAAGGACTCCACAGCAAAATGGTGTGGCTGAGAGGAGGAATAGGACCTTGATAGAAGCTGGGAGAACATTGCTTAGTGACTCCTCACTCCCAGAATACTTTTGGGCTGAGGCAGTTAATACAGCCTGTTATGTTCTTAATAGAGCCTCCATCAATAAGGTCCTTGGGAAAACCCCTTATGAGATTCTGAAAGGCAAACAACCTACAATTTCTTACTTTAGATTCTTTGGTTGCAAATGCTACATTCTAAATAATGGAAAATCTCAATTAACAAAGTTTGCAGAAAAATGCAATATGGGGGTTCTTGTTGGGTATAGCTCACATAGTAGAGCTTATAGAATTTATAACAAGAAAACCCATGTTGTAGAAGAATCTATGCATGTTGTGTTTGATGAGACCAACCTTCTCTATAAAGAATGGTCTAGCTCTTCCATTTTGACAGGAAATGAAGAAGGGTTGCATGAGCTGACTGTCCAAGACAAGCCCAGCAGCAGCAAAACACAAATAGCTGCTGTAATTCCTGAAGAAGAAGAGGTACAAGATGGTGAAGTCACAGCTGAACCAGTGGAACAAGCACAGCCACCAGAGGACCCTCTTCCAGCTGCTGCAAGGCACCTGAGAGATCATCCAAGAGATCTAATAATTGGAGATCATACCCAAGGCATTTTGACAAGAAGTAGAGCTCATAATGAAGCACTATTCTTGAGCTTCCTTTCTCAAATGGAGCCCAAGAAGTTTGAAGAGGTCAATCAAGACACCTTCTGGATTGAAGCCATGCAAGAAGAGCTCCTACAATTCAAGAGATGCAAAGAATGGAAGCTGGTGCCAAGACCTCAGGGACACAATGTGATTGGCACCAAATGGGTATATAGGAACTAGCTTGATGAGAATGGTACAATCATCAAGAACAAGGCCAGGTTAGTAGCCAAAGGATACAGGAAAGAAGAAGGTATAGACTTTGATCAAACCTTTGCACCAGTTGCAAGGTTGGAAGCAATTAGGCTATTCCTTGCCTATACTGCCCACAAGGGGTTCAAATGCTACCAGATGGATGTCAAATCAGCCTTCCTCAATGGAGACTTGAAGGAAGAGGTATATGTTGAACAACCTTCAGGTTTTGTGCATCCAACCCTAACTTCTCATGTTTACTTTCTTAGGAAAGCATTATATGGTCTCAAGCAAGCTCCAAGAGCTTGGTATGAGACTTTGTCCAACTTTCTCCTCAAGAACAAGTTCATGAGGGGAAAGATTGATAGCACATTGTTTCTTAGGGAAACAAGGGGCAAGTGTCTCTTAGTCCAAATTTATGTTGATGACATAATCTTTGGGTCTACTGATGACAACCTCTGCAAGAGATTTGCCAATCTAATGCAGGGGGAGTTTGAAATGAGCAGTATGGGTGAGCTCAAATATTTCCTTGGGCTCCAAGTGAAACAGTCTAATGATGGAATTTTCATCTCCCAGACCAAGTACACTAAGGAGTTCATCAAGAAATTTGGGATGGAATCAGCCTCCACCATGAGAACACCCATGGGGTCTAATGTATCATTAGACAAGGATGAAAAGGGAAAGGCCTTTGATGAGTCCACGTACAGATGTATCATTGGATCCCTATTGTACTTGACTGCTAGTAGGCCAGACATTATGTATTCTACATGTGTTTGTACTAGGTATCAAGCCTGTCCTAAGGAATCTCACTACACCTCTGTGAAGAGGATTTTGAGATACCTTAAGGGTATCTTACATCTTGGCCTTTGGTACCCTAAGAACAATGACTTTGAACTAACAGGCTTTTCAGATGCAGATTTTGCAGGTTGCAAAGAAGACAGGAAGAGTACAAGTGGTACTTGTCAATTCCTAGGGAGAAGATTGATATCTTGGAGCAGCAAGAAACAAACCAGTGTGGCAATATCCACAGCTGAGTTTGAATACATTGCTGCAGGTAGCTGTTTTGCACAACTCCTTTGGACACATCATCAGTTGGAGGATTACAACCTCAAGGTAAGGGAATCTCCTTTGTATTGTGATTCATCCAGTGCAATCTCCATTGCTACAAATCCTGTCTCTCATAGCGGGACTAAGCACATAGAGATTAGATATCATTTTATTAGAGAACATGTAGAATGTAAAGATATCTGTCTTGAATTTGTCCCCACTAACAAACAAGTAGCTGATATCTTTACAAAGCCACTGGATGAATCTAAATTCAATGCTTTCAAAATTGATCTTGGCATGCTTAGTATGGAATAGTCCTAAATGTATGAGTAATAGTTGTCACTGTTGTTGATTCTGAATGGTGAATTATAAAACTTTACATTATTATACACTACAACTTAGTGACATGACTAGGACATTTCTTTAGCCAAAATATCTACATTAGTTCTAAACCTTATGATCAGCTAAACTGCAGAAGTATGTTCAGCTGAATCAGCTGGGAAAAATCCCAGCTGAACCGCTGAGACGAGCAAAACTGTCCCAGCGGTTGACAGTTCACTGTCCCAGCGGCCTAGGTCTCCATCTGAGCTGAACCGCTGAGACAGGATGTGTTCAATATAAAATCTTATAATCAACCCTTAATTAACCCAAAATTCCTTAACACAATAAGGTAATTAAGTCAAAAAACCTAGGGTTAATAAAGACGAAACTGAAACCCTATAAATAGATACAATGTAACTTAAAACACACCAAAAAGTCAAACCCTTAGCCGCCGAGATGATTCATCTTCTCTCCCGTCTCAGCGCCTCGATTTTCTGCTTTCATGGCGCCAAAAAGTTCAAAAGATCTCCTGGAGGGGTATGAAATCGTCTGAGATGGATTCTCTCATGCCTCGGAAGAAATAAGACAAGTGATTCATCTGATGGAAGCTCAAGGTCTGGAGCATATGCTGTCTGAACCTTGCTGCATTCTCAGAACTGAAGTTCTGGAATGGTTCAGCAATGTCAAGTTATCTCCTTCCAAAACCATCCTGAAGTCCAAGATAGGAACTGAGAAGATAAAGATAACAGCCAAAGAGTTGGAGAAGGGACTGAAATTAACTCCCTGCAGTAAAAATGAAGAGGAGGAGATATCTGAAATGGATAAGCAGACTGCCCTAAAATGGACAGGGTATAGTGATGTTGAAACTAATTGTCTAAGGAGGAAGTTCTTCAATCAACAGGGGAAGCTATTGTCTGATATAGTGGGCAAAGCCATCCTATGCAAGCCAGGTTCACATGACACTGTATCACAGTTCATGTTTGAACTAATGACTAGGATAATTTTTTCCAAGAAAACCTCATGGGGAGAAGTTGTTTTTCAAAGGATAAAGGAATGTCTACATGCCCCCAATATGGGAAGGATACTATCTCTGTACCAACAGAATAGTTATTCAGAGACTTTTGCAAATTCGTATGGGTCAAAACTCCATTATCTCAAAAGAATGGACATTAAGACTCTCGATAGATTCTCCAGAGTGCTCCCTATGAGCCCGCCATCTGTGGCAATGGAAAAGAAGAAAAAGTCATCCCAACAGAAATCTGATTCATCCTCAAAATCAGATGGGTCTGACAATGAGGATATTCATGGGTCTGACCTTGGATCTGCCAGCAACCCAATGAATATAGATAAAGAGGATGTCCACATCAACAAAGGTAAGAATATAAAATTAATTAAGAACAACAACATTATTCTTACCTATCCTAACTTAGTGAAAATTCAGATAATGCAGATGCACACACTATGCCTACTGAGACTGAGAAAGACAAGGTCATGGAGGAACCTGATTCTCTTGTGATCCTATCCAAAGCCTGTGAAGAAATGTTGGATGCTCCAGCTGAGGGGGAGCAGCTGCACAAGGATGGAGTCACTAATCCAACTAAATCACCAAAAGCACCTACCACTGAAGATCTACAAAGAGATATTGACACTGTCATCTCAAATCTTGAAAGAATAATCTCACAGTTTCCTGATAACATCCCTGCTCTCTGAAATTCAGGAGATCTAGGTCTCTCTGCTGCTCAAACTGAGGGGGAGAAATCACAAAGACATCTGATAAGACATCTGATGTCCTAGATTCCTTGAATCAATCTGTTCAAGAAAATCCTGGTGCACAATATGAGGGTGAGCAGAATAGTGAGTCTGAGGAGAAAGATGTTGATGATGTGGATGTCAATGATGATGATGGACTGCATCCAGATCATATAGATGATATTGCAACATATGCTGAACATCAAGAGGGTAAAGAACCAAAGGAACTGGATCAAGTGATCCATACTGCTGTGGTGTCTGAACCAATCATCATCACACCACCTATAGATGTTGTTCTTCCACCTAGTCCTCCTCAAAGGCTAAAACAGGCAATGATAGTGGAACATCAAGCCCCTGCCTCATCTTCACAGTCCAATGAGCACATCTTGGGAGCCATACAGTCTATGCTAGATGCACACCTTGCATCTATGCAAGTGTATGTTGATAGGTCCACTGCCTCAGTCAGAGATTATGTCAACCAATTTGTCTCTGCAGTAAGAAATGAAATGATGCGTGAACTGAACATCATCAAAGAGGACTCAACATTCCTAAACAAGCAAATGACCACATGGTTTGACTTAGCCAAGAAGACTGTGGATTCCCAAGGACAGATATTCAAGTCCATTCAGAATGACCTGGTCATGTCTGCAAAAGACATGAGCTATGTCAAAAACAATGTCAGTAAAATAGATGAAGTCATAGAGAAGTCAGCAAAATCATCTTCAAGAGTATGTCTACTCCATTGCAATGCAGTTAAATGAAGCTGCTGACAGCTACAAGGAAGAGCTGAGAGAAGAACTTGCAACTCTATCACAAGCTCTTGATCCAAAAGCCACTTCTTCCCATCTGAATGAAGAAGTTGGCAGGTTAAAAAGTGACCTTCAAGCTGATCTTGAGAATGTCTTCCAAACTCTCTCTGGCACAATCACAACAGTTAAGCAAGACCTCAATCAACAGATATATGAAGAAGCCAGAAAGGGGGAGAATACAAATGCACACATCAATTCTGACCACACACTTTAAGTTCTATAAGGCACAAGGATTACTCTGAACCTGCCATTACTAGATGTTAATAGGGCAGAAGACTGGGATTTTCCTCAACAAGAAGCAAAAGCACAAAATCAGAGATTGAAAGAGCAAAGAGAAAGAGAGCATGTATTGCTCACTGAGGAATTCATGGCCAACCAAAGGGATGAAAATAGGAGAGACCCTGACTTTGAATACTGGAGTGATGATTCCAAGAAGATAATCCTGAATGCTTGAGTAAGCCATTGTCATATGTGCAGAGATATTGATAAGTTATATCCATCTAAGGAATGGATAAGACATCTTGAAAGGAACAATAAAAGAGATAAGGTATTCAAAGAAAACCTAGTCAAGAAAGATAACCCACAAAGAATGCCATCTAGGTACATACCAAAACCATTAATGTACTTTAGAAGGCAAGAGCTCAAGAGGAAGATTGCTAAGATTAAGGCAACCAATGCTGAAAAGAACTCAGCTACAAATCTGAATGAAGACATTGTTGTACCTGCTGAAGACAAGGAGCCTGCAGTCCAAGAAGATGCTGCTGCTGAGATTCCTGAATGTTCTTCCTCTAAGAAAAGAAAATATTGATTTAATGTATAAAACTCCTAGGAATGGTTGAATGGTGATTGAACTAGAATCTGTCTAAAATATTTTGTGCAAACTGAGGTTAATTAAATACTGCTTTATCTAAAACACTAATCTGAGATTTAGCTAAGTTTTACCTTGGTATTATTGGTTATGTTATTATGAGATGCATTGTCATATCTTTCAACTCACAGTGATGGATTGATTATCTGCTATGGATATATATTTCTAATCATCTGTTATAAAATCTTTTTGCTTAATATGATGAATTCATTGCAGCATTGATATATATCAAAAATTTATAAGTCATGTACTCTTGCATTTGAAAGTGTTCTGCCTTCTTCATATTGGGGGAGATTGTTGGGAAATTGACCCTCAATGTCCCTTTAATTTGATGAGGCCTCACACACAAAAACAAAGTACAAGTTGTATTTGATATACCCTATTTGTATCTCATAAGCATGCAGGGTTAGGTTATTCCAAGACAAGGAATAATATTGGTAACAGTCTGCCCAAAATCGCTGAGACAACATATATGTCTCAGTCCAACCGCTGAGATGGAGTCTGGGCTTGCAGAGCTGCAGATAGAGGAAAACCGCTAAGACTTGTGTCTGTCCCAGCGGAACCGCTGAGAAGGAGACTGGAGCTGCCGCTGAGACTGGAAGCTGTCTCAGCCCAACCGCTGAGACAGATTCAAATGTGCTAACGGGATCTTCTTTTGGCGCAAGCAAAAATAAAAAGGGAAAAGCAACTCCAATCTGCCCCATACTGTGTCAGGAGGATTGTAATAACCGTTGAAGCCTTCTAGAGGTATAAAAGCAAAAGCTAGGGCACAACAACAACAACGGTTCAATCGAAAAGCTTTTGCTGCAAGCCGCAATCGAGCATTCACGTTCCATCCAGTTGAAGTTGTTCTCTGAAGCTGGAGTTAATCTTATGAAGGAGATTGGTTAGCTCTTCCTGTAACAACTCAAGAAGGGCAAGTTGATCTTCTGCTTTGTTAAAGGAGAAGATCAATGTGATTCAAATCTGAAGATGCTGTCTTTCAGATCTGAAGAAAGAAATCAGAAGACCTGAGAGTAAACCTTTTGTCTTCTGTATTTAATACAAAATCTCTTATATCTTTGTAAGGCATTGTTGCCTGAGTGAAAGGCTGTTGAGCCTGTGTGTAAAGCTGTGTTGACAGCTTGAGTGGTAGGACTTCTTGATAGGTCTGAGGTAGGAAATTTGTGTGATTTCTGAGTTGTAGGAGTTACATAACTCTGAGCTGTAGGGCTGTTGTGTCTGAGGTGTAGGGCTGTTGAGCCTGAGTGTAGGGCTGTTGTGCCTGAGGTGTAGGGCTGCTGAGCCTGAGTGTAGGGATGTTGTGCCTGAGGTAGGATCACTCTTGATCTGAGAAGTTCTGAGGAACTTGTGGTGTAAGCTCAAGGAGCTGAGATTGGAGTTTTTGTCCTTGTCTAACTCACTGTTAGAAAGATGAAGGGGGAAAGAGGACTACTCAAGACACCCTGTCTTGAGGAACCTCTATACATCCTTGTGTGCTTCCTGTGATTGAGTTTTCTGCAGCTAGATACATTAGGATTATATAAAGAAAATAAGTAAAACCTATTCACCCCCCCACTAGGTAATATTGACTACACCTAACAAACTATCAAAATCGACCAATTTTTGAGACGACCCGGAATCGGAAATTTTTACGTTAGGAAATTAGATTAATTAATTTTAGACTTGCCTGTCAAGTTTCGTCGCGATCCGAGCCATTTTGGAGGCTCAACGCATTTTAGAAGTTTTGTATTTATTTAAAGTTCGCCGTAGACTTCGGACATTTATATCTCGAGAACGGCACGTCGGATTTTGATTCTGACTTCACCGTTGGATTCGTAGCACCGCCGTTCACCTTAGGCAAAATTTTCGTTGGGTTCGGAGTTCGTTTAATTTTTAGTAATAATATAATAATAATATTATAATTATATATAAAAAACATGTACATATATATATGAATTTGCTGAGCTGCGTTCGACATTTTGAATTCCCTCCCTTTCCATTCGTCGATCAGCCACTTCCTTAGTCTTTCTGTCATTCGATGTTCAGCCTTTCCCCCTCCTTTATGCCGTTCGATGAATCTGGCTGCTCGACAAATCAGCCATTCAACGATTTTGCCCGCTCGACAAATCTCCCCATTCGTCGACCTCCGCTCGACAAATCTCCCCATTCGTCGACCTCCGCTCGACAAATCCCTCCGTTCGACAAATCTGCCCGTTACCCTCCTTTTCAGCGGTTCTCCTTTCTAAACCTTATCTTTATTTCATTATTATTAATATTATTATTAACATAAGTTATGTGGCACAAAAAGAAAACGAACCAGCCCCCTTTCTTCTCCATTCTGACCGAACCAGAGAGAAAATCGAGCGATATGGGCGTCGATTTCTTGAATCTTCCGGACGCCACCGACGGAGCTCCGGTGGTCGAAATCGTGAACCGAGCATAGATCTGGAAAGCTCTCGACGAGAGCTTCGTTCTCGTGGTAATTTCCTTCCGTTTCGTGAAACTTTTTCGTTAGGTCTTTTGTGCCCTAACCTCTTTTAGCCCGATCTCTTGTAGATCTTGACTCCTCCCGCCTTCTCTTACGCCGATCTACAACGTGGAGCGATTCGGAAAGTTTTTCCAGCAAAACCTAAGGCAAGTGGTGTTCTTGCTCTTGCTCTTTCTCTTTGTCATATAACAGCTCCAAGCTGGTGCTCTTGATTTAGCATGCACTATATCTACTTTTTATCCTCTAATTATTACTACTAATAACTTGGCATTTTGCCAGATAATAAGAGGATTTCTTTTGCTAGCTCTATTCATATATAATTACATTATAATCTGCTGTTTTGAGCATTTTTGCTACTTCAATTGTGCCATGATCTACTCCTCCAGAAAATAAAGATGGAACTTCTTGCAATTTGGTAGGCTATGTTCTGATGGGCCTCGCCCCATTTTCTTTGAAAGAATCATTAAAATAATAATTCTGTTGGAGGTCGTACACGATGTTGGTGGTGCCACCGGTGCGATGCTCTTTTTAATTAATAATTCTGTTGGAGGTCGTACACAATGTTGGCGGTGCCACCGGTGCGGTGCTCTGAGGGTCGTGATGATGCGAGAAGATATTATCCCCGCACGGCTTCTCCTTTTCTGATGAGCTGATCAGTTTCTATAATTCTGAACAAGAGTAACATGATTAATAATGTGTATGATGATGGTTATTTGCTGATGTCGAGTTTTGACCTTGCCTGTTTTCACACCTTTGTTTGGGGAGTTATTTTTTGCTGATTATTAGATTTTTCTGCTGTTTCTTTTCCTGTTGATTATTTGCTGCTAGCTTGCCATCACTGATCCTTGCAGCTACTGTTTCCCTCCGGTCTCGCAGGGGTTTGCTTAGTTTCTTGTTTTCTGCACCACTTGTAACTTGCATCTGAGGTGTTCTTTCTTTGAATGCCTCAGGTTCTGGACAGTAGCAGGTGTTAGTGTGGAGTTGCTTTAGTTGTCGTCTTCTGACTCTCTTGAGGTAGGGTATTCTGTGGACTTCCCATGGGTTCGTGTCAGGTGTTGACGCCCGCGGTGCCGTTTGGTTAGACTTTTGTTTCACTGCTGCTGTTACTTGTTTTTTACCTTTGAACACTTGTTCTGGACTGGTTAGATGTGGGTTGGCTTTATAGCCCCTTGCTTAGATATGCTAAGGTAATTGTAGCATTGCATATCATGGTATGAAATGCTAATCTCACTATTTTCTGCGCGTGATAAATCTACTTTTATATATAGTAAATCCACACATTCGATCATGCATGGTGCACCTCACTTGGTCTTCATGTACACTTAGGCCACTAAGTAACTAAATCAACTATTTTTCCGCTGCGTAAAACTCTATTTTAAAAGCGTGGACTAGTTGATTCACCTAGCCGAGGGACGCGGCTTGTTAATTTTCTGCATAAATTATATTAGAATCGCTTTGAGTTGATAATAAAAATAGCTTGAACTGCGAAGAAGGATGAGTTGCCTTAACATCAGTAGGCGTCCCCTACGTGACGTGGCATCACAACGCGTAGCTATCCCTACTCTGATAGCATTTTAAATGTTGGGAAAATGCGGGTTGTGACAGTTGGTATCAAAGCGAGGTTATGTGAAAAAGGTAGTTGGGTGGTTTGGCGTGTGAGCCAAATGACCGATATCCTAAGCAGAACCTCATAAGATCATTTCATTATATACACACACCGATATGTCATCCGTATGTCTTTACCGAAGCATGGTCACTACACTCATAGCATGATAATAAGTATACGGGGCATATTATGTAGTATGGGATGCATAATATGTGTTCGTATATGGATCCACCATAAGTGGAAACATGTGATGGTTATGTAGTATGGGATGCATAACCACCATTACATGGATGCCCATTAGCACGTTTTCTTTTTCGTTACATGTAATGTTATGTAGTATGGGATGTATAACATTACATGTGTACGCAGCTCATAACATGCATTAAGGCCTCTTTCTAGAATGCATAGCACTGCATGCATTCATATCATCGCATAAGCACGCGTGCCAAGTTAAAGACATACCAGATGACATATGTGCACACATGATTTGAAAAGAAATTTAAATGTTCATGCACTCATGTCATAACACAAGAGTCAATAGGATGATGGTGCATCATCCTAAGTTTAATCATTGCATCATTTCATGAAATTCCAGAGCAAGGTAACAACAATAGCAGGTTGTTTTCTTTCCTGTTCCGAATTGATCCGGGATATTTCCGAGTCTGTTTGGCTTAAGCGTATTAAGCCTATTTCTGATTGGATGTCCATCTATCTTGTAAACATGTCTCGTAGGAGTGCGACGTGGTCGAGTTTGCTAGCTTAGGTGTCTTAAGCTAGGTCTTGATGAGTCGTTGTTTGTATTTGTAGAAGATGACCCCGAAGCGTTTTGCAATGGGGGGGGGGGGGGCGATTTCCCAGTTTGAGGGCGAGTCTTCGGATTCTCATATTGAAGCGATACTAGATGAACTGTGTCAGAGCATTGAAACAATGTCAAGGCAGGTGTTTATAATGCAAACGCAGTTGCAGGCATTGCTTACTACCACCTTGAGACAACAGCCTGGTGTGCAGTTTCCTGTGTTGGTTGAATACCAGAGTGAGATCGATAAATCGAATAGATTCGCTCCTGAGTTGATAGCTGCTGAGGAGTGCAAGGTCAGAAATTTCTTGGGTGATCCTCAAGGTAACATCCAGCAGTTTGCTAACGCCTACCAATCCGAGACAGATGTGAAAGCAGTTGAAGTTGCCTTGAAGTTTGAGGATATTGGAAATGCCAAAGATCGCGGTATGTCCTCGTTACAGGAAAAGAGAAGGTTGGAGATTGCGAAAGCCTATGGGCATCTGGCCCCACCCCAAGGAAAGGATGGGAGAAAGCATGTAGTTTCTGTGGCGATCAGGCCATTCCCTCGGAAAATGTTTCAAGAAACTAGAAGCTCAGAAGCAGCAACGGGTAATCATAATTCAAGACGCACCTAAAAGTGATTTGGGTTGCACTGCAAGTAATAAAGAGGGGCACGATGATATCCGGTGTTGGATGAAGGGAAGGATAAACTGATCGTGGTGAGCGAGGGAGAAGCTCAGTCTTCAACCCTGGTGATCTTAGGTTAGATTCTGATTCAGTTAATAGTTCCTCGATATCTCGATTTCTGTTCAGCTGGCTTTGCATGCTATTTTTAGGGAAGTTAAGATAATTAACCGATGAGCACGCATTCTTTTGATTTTGGTGTTATCCACTTGTTTGTGGCTAGGATCTTTGTAATGGTCATTTCTTGACTCCCGATCGAGTTAGTGATTTGTTTCGTGCTAAGTTTTCCCTCGGGTGACTCGGTGGTGTTGAACCATTCCTTGGGTTTGATTTATGTAGTATGTCGATTGAAAGTGCCAGATTTGGAAGATGTTAGAATGATTTCTTGGGCATGGATTGGAAATCTAGTTTGGCGTTGTAGATCGGTGAGAGGATAAGCACCTGGACTTCTCGTTGGATATTGACCAACCCTTAAGTGTTGGATTCCCGTATCTAGATTCTCCGGTTATTTCTGCGGTTCGTGCTCGTCAATCCTTAGAGTCTGGCAGCGAGTCTTTTCTAATTTTTGTTTCTGTTCTAGAAACTGCTCTCGTTGTGCTGCGTGTTCTGTTGTGTGAGGGTTCTCAAATGTTTCTTCGGCTAATCTTCTCGGTCTTCCCCTTGAGAAAGAGGCGGAGTTTGTTTTAGGTCTTGATCCAGATACCTATCTTTTTGCGAGAGCTCCTTACCGCATGGTCCTGCGCGAGCTAGAAGAATGTTTCTGGAAGATTATGAGCAAATTGTACATAGTCGAGTGAGGCGACTATTGAGGTAAATGTTCATCACCTCGAATAGATGATTCGCTTGATCAGTTGCGAGATGGATCCGTGTTCTCGGAGATTATCCTTCGTTTAGACTTTTGTCTGTAAAGGATCTGTGAGTTGGATGTTCCATGGACTGCCTGTTCGTTCCCGTTATGGGCTTTACTTTGAGATCTTAGTGGCAACCTTTGATTTAGCTAATGTCTTCTCTGCCTTCATGAATTTGATGGATAGAGTGTTAAGAGATTTTCCAAACCATCTTGTGGCCGTCCTTAGAAGTGGTGTTTGATACACTCTAAGAGTGCAGAGGATCATGCTGAGCATTTGTGATTGGGTGCGGTCTGCGTTGTGAGAGCGCAAGTTTGTTTGCCAAGATGAGCAAGTACAAGATCGGATGTCTTTAGTTACCTATCTGGGTCATGTTATTAACGAGGATGAGTTTTCGACGGACCTAGTATAGATCGCTGAGTGATTGGTTTGTAAGAGATTTACAACATCAAGGAAATTGGGATTTTTTGTAGGATTGGAAGGATGATATAGAAGGCTTATGTATTGATTTTTGTGATTACTCGTGTCTCGGGTTAGGTTTATGTAGGAAAACTTAACTTTTGTTAGGGGCGATTAGTGCAAAGGAGCCTTTTTGAAAAAAAATCGAAGAGAAGATTGAGCACTGCTCCAGTTTTGATCTTACCTACCGAAGGACTGGTGTCCTGTTTATGTAGATGAGTTGTACGTTGAGCCTAAGTATGTCTCGAAAAAAATGTGATCGCATACGGTTTGAGGAAACCGAAGATTCATGAAGAAAATTATCAGGCGCATGATTTGTAATTTGCCCCAGTAATCTAGACATTGAACCTTGGAGATTATTTTGTTATGATGTGTTGTGTATGGTTTACAGGCCATAAGAATTGAAGCATATCTTCGTTTAGAAGGAGTTGATTCTGCCCTAGAGAAAATGAATAAAATATATTGTGAATTCTGGCATTGGCATTCGTTACTGTTGAAACCGCCAACCGGTCTCTGAGTTCGGACCCACTAGGGGTGTAACCTGCGCCTACTTCTCCCGCACTAAACTCTCCTGACTTTGGATGGAAAAACTGGAAGAGACCCAAGGCTGTAGCGAGGAGGTCCCTCCACACACCCGGAAGATCTTAGATAGCTTCCCCTCCCAAACCAATGCTCAGTCGGGCACCTTAGAGGGCTCTAGCAACTGACTCCGAAAACTGCCTAGAGGAGAGAGCTCAAAAGATCCGATCTCCTCCAAGGTGCCCTTAAGGGTCTATTTATAGATTTTCTAGTCTTGGACTGCAAATAGCGTAAATCCGCATTTTGGTTTTACTAATCGCACCCCAAATTGGTTTGCTAACAGCCTAACTCCACTGTTCTGAAGGGCTATTGGCAGCCCACAAGGGGTATCTAGGTAATTTTGCCACTTAGGGCCATCGGGGCGAGCGATCCGCAAGTGCAAAGGCACCACTCGCCAGTCTGCCCAGCGTTTGTCGAACGCCTCGTCGATCAGCCATTCGCTCGACGAAATTGCTAACATTCGTCGAACGATGTTCGACGTTCGTCGGATGCTCCCTTCGTTGAGGCTCTCACTTGCCGCAGTTCCATTGGGTTTACCGGTCTATCCAAGCATCACTCGCCTGGCATTCGGCCACCCTGCGCCGATGAAGTCCCGCTTGCCCTGCGCAAGTGTTCTGCGAGTGGGGCCACACTCGCCAAGAGGCTCCCCCGCCTCCCCTGGCCCGGGCGAGTGATCTGTTGGACCCGGCGGGCCTTGCCTCTTGGTCCCCTTCTAAACCTGAGGGCCCACTCAGCGAATACGGGGTTGTACACAATCCCCGCTCTTTGCGAGCGGGTGGTCCACTCGGAAAGAACAGTCCAACCCGGTATTCGAGGAGTGTCCTGCTGATCTGGACAGAATCTTCTGGTGGGTCCTACCGCTGTGCTATATATATTCCTGCCCTGAGTATTTTCTTCGGAGCGCTCTCACTTTTCTTCGGCACATCTTCCTCCTACATTTTGAGCTTTCGCCGCTTTGAGATGGCCTTCATGAGACCGTCCGCGAAACCGATCTCGCAAGAGATGCTGGATAGTCTGGTCACGGCCCAGGAGAAAAACGCCCCTAAAAATGTCCGGTTCGCCCCCTGGCGCTCTTCGAAGAAAGACAATAACTCTCACTTCCGCTCTAGGAGAGCCCTGGCGATTCAGCAGGACCGTGCGGGAGGCGAGTCCGCCTCGGAATCTCCCCATCCGGCAAATAACCCCCCACCCGATACCCAGATGCAGGTATTCCTTATTTCCCTTGATACCCCTGCCAATCCTTGAGATAGTGTCATTACCAGGGTGCTAACCTTTCACAGGAGGCACCTGTTCCTGAAAAAGATCGCGAGACCGCTCCGACGAAAACCGCAATGCCCCGGCCTGATGATGCGAGACCCCCTCCTGATGAGAACCATGCTCCTTTGAGAATTCGGAGCGAGACTCTGCAGCAAGCAGGTAGTTGGAAAATAGTGTAGTTACTCCGCAAATTTCCAGCCTCTGATCGCTACTTTTTGCAACACTTAATCCTGACGCCGCAGAACGACCCTCCACCCCTCATCGCTCTCCTTTTCGCCAGAGAACTCCTACCTCCGCGAATGGGCGCGGGGGCTCCCCGGGTCGAGACCTTGGCCGTGTTCCTACAGCCGCCACCCAGGTGCCTTACCGCCCCGGGAGAGGGAAATCCCTGCATCCTACCACTAGCTTATTCGAAAGGCAGCCTTCCACGCTCCCTCCCCCCAAGCAAGGCGTGTCCTTTCCGGGTTCGTGAGCTCACTTGTCCTGACACTTGCATCTCTCTCCTTTTATTATTATTATTTTTTACTTGTCAAGACCAACATTTCTGTCTTTGCAGCATTCCAAGAGGCCTCCCCCATGGGATCCAATTATGAGGGAGGAGAAGTTATGGTCTCGCTGCCTCCTTCCCCTGGAGAGCTTTTGGATTTTTTAGGTGACCCTTCCGACGCCCACACCATGAAGGAGCGAATGAAGGAGGTGCTCGGCAAACTCACATTCATGCAGCGGGACCTCGCAGGACAGCTGGATGGGCAGCGGATTTACACAAGGCGCGAGCTGAAGTCTCTTCGTCGTGATTGTGCGCCTCTCCTTACTGAGGTGGATCGCCTGAGTGATGAGGGCGGGGAACTTTCTCCCGGGAGACACGCTGCGCGAGCTAGGGACCAGCTGCATTTGGCCAACCGGGAAATCATCGCTATGAATGCTTATTACTACCCGTGAATGCCTCCGGAGGCGGGGAAGCGAGGTCGGGGTCGATGGCATTGGATCGAGCATTAGCCTACCGACACTCGCTCCCTTGGCTCCGCTGCTAGCGCTTCGCAAAGACGTTACTGGACTCTTTTGGTTCTGTAATAATTTTCTGATCGTTCTGTGAATGACTCTTTCCTAGTCCTCTTCCGTCTCGATTTCTCGTAGCTTTTTATTCTTCTGCCGAATGCTGGCGTCTCGTACGCCATCTTAATATATTTTTTGTCGTCTTACTTCTCGCTGGGCGACCATTTGTTCTGTCTTCGCTTCCAACAGGCGAGAAGTCTTGGCGCGTGTTCCGAGGCATCGGAAAAGCGCGGTCACCATCCGCACACCCGCTGCCTAGGAAACCCCGCGAGTTTTACCTTTCTATAAATAGTTGGTCACCAACTTCATTTAATACGCTTCACTTGTAGTGTCCATCTCTCTCCTCTCGCAAGCACTCTCCCTTCTCTCATCTGCGCAACCTCGGATTTTCCTCACTCTCGCGAGATGGGTGGCGTGCCAGATGGCAGGGGAAGGTGAGCGAGCGCGTTTGCTCAGCAGGATTTCGACCCCTGCGATCTCACAGAAGAGGAATATATGACTACTGTTGCTGACTACATTCCGCCGGCCTTTTCCGCAACCCTCCCTGGGCCGGGTGACCGCATCAATACCTTTGCCCCGGGCACCCTCGCGGTTCCGCTGGAGCACTTCGAGGTGGGCTTCCGCCTCCCCATCTGGACGAAGCTTCGCCAGACCCTCCGCTACTTCGGGGTCGTTCCCGCCCAGCTTAATCTGAACTCTATTGCCATGTTGGTGGGGTTCGCCTGCGACTTGCGCGAGGAGGGAATAGAATTTAGCCTCCCCGTTTTCCGCAAGCTCTTTACCTTTCGGGCGAAGGGCGAGACAGCTTTCTTTTCGGGCCAGAATCCACTAAAAGTGGTTGGTCTCGCGAACAAAAACCACGATTGGACCCGCAGCTTCGTCTTCATCCGCGAGAACTTTGGTAACGTTCTCTTAGCGCCGGTGCAAGAGGAAGAATCGACCTTAAAACCCCCGTCCCTGGGCGGTCATGAGGCCAAGCTCCACCAGTACATCTTGGAGCACGCGATGGATGTTATCTATCTCCGGCGAAACGTCAACTCGCTCCCGCCCATTTCTCCCGGAGAAGGTAAGTTTGGGTGGTTTCGGTATGCTCAAATTTGTCTCTTCCCTTCCCTTTATAGCTGAGTGAACTTGTTACGGATGCAGGTGTGCGCAACTTCCCACTCCATCCCCCTCTTCCGGCTGGGACGGCCTTGGGACTTTCTCTGTCCGCAGCGCGGGCTGCAGCAGAACTCTGCCGGGATGACCTGGCAGCTTCTAAGTCTGGTGGCCAGAAGCGGAAGCCGGATGCTCCGCCTCCCGCCCTTTCTTCTAAGAATTCTAAAACCCCCACCTCAGCGAAAAGTAAAGCACCCTCTCCTGCGAAAGAGATGCCCCCGCCCCCTCCCCATCCCACCCGCAAAGGATTAGGGATCCTTAGTTGAGGCTTCTACCACGAATGTTGCGGCCGGAACCTCGGCTCCGCAGAAGGAGATTCGTTCGAAGCCGCTTCCCAGAGACCATCGAAATTTCACGCACGGCGAAAAGTTCGTGGATCCCATAGGAGCCCCGCTTGTTCAGTGGGACAGGAACGCGAACCGGGTATCGCTTTCCACCCTCCATTTTTCCTGGATCGAGACTGAGGTGGCCAGCGGTGAAGCCCACGCCATCGGCTTTGCTATCTACGGCAGAGATGTCGCGGATGTCTTCGATGCCGAAAAGACTCAGGTGCTCGCTCACGAGACCTCGCGAGCTTTCCTCCGAGCCTTTGAGCTCGCCCACATGTCTTTGCGCCATAGCGTCAACCTCGCGCGGAACCTTAGCGAGGTGGAGGCTACTCGATCCCTCCCTTCCGCCGAGGTCTCGGAGCTGAAGCTCAAGTTGGAGGCGGCCGAGCTCTTCTTGCCAATCACCCTGTTCGGGAGGTATGCAACTTCCCGAAAGCTTTTGTGTTTTCTCTTTTCTGCTCCCCGTCTTACTATCTCCCTCATCGCAGGACACTACCAGCGCCACCATGCTCCGCGTGCGGGCGGCCGGGCTGGAGGATGAGGTTCGGGAGTCAAAAGCCGAGATCCAGCACCTGCGAGATGCTGCGGTCTTAAACCTCGGAGAAGGGAGTAAGAAACATCTTTACTCCGATTATGAGTTTGAGGAGCTGCTGCAGGAGAGTGCGCAGGATGCCGTGGAGCACACGCTGCAGGTACTTCGTGATGTCGTATACCTGAAGGAAGGCGCCGAGACGCTATCCGCTCGTTAGGTCGTGCTGGACATCTTCGTGCCAGTTCCCGTCCCCGAGGATGAGGATCCTCTGCGGAAAGATGGGACCATCCTCGTCGACTCAGACGAAAGCCCTGGGAATCCCTGAATGTATTTTGTGATGAACTTTTATCCCGCGCTCTTATTTTCAAATATATCGGGGCGGAACCCCCTCTCTTTTTAGTTAACGCTGGCCCTCTTTTGCGAATGCTTTTCTATTACGTTTTTCCGTCTCGCTAAGCTCTTTAGGACGTTGCGTTATTTGCACGATTGTTGCCGCCGCTCAACGAATTATAGGGGGAACTCGCCCTATTTCGACGATGCAGGTTAACTGGACGTTTCGCCCTCCTTTCACCTGGTCACTCGCCGGGGGCGACCGTTTTGCGTGAGTAGTCATCTTGCGAGAGGCGGATCACTTGGTTCGGCGGAGTTCCTGCCCGTTCATCGCGGGGCATCTCGCAACCCTCAGATCGGTCGAAGTTTTCGCCGCGCGCTTCACCTGCCGAGTGGTGACGTATATCTATACCATTCGCCAGCGAGTGCCTTTGGTACGGGCACCATTTGCCGATCTTATGCACTGACTTGTCCCTGCTTAATATTTGCCTTTAGCTTCTCTTTCTTACCCAGTCAATCGTGGGAGCCTTTAGAATCTGCCGCCGAGTGAGTCTTCGACCCCTCCAGTTAGGTGAGAGCCTGGACAGCGGGTCTGCCCTGGGCCAACCTTCGAAACGTTTTAGAACCTACCACCGAGTGAGCCTTCGGACCTGCCAGCTATGTGAGAGCCTGAACAACGGGTCTGCTCGGGGCCAACCTTTGAGACTTTAGAACCTGCCACCGAGTGAGCCTTCGGCCCTGACAGCTAGGTGAGAGCCTGGACAGCGGGTCTGCTCGGGGCCAACCTTTGAAACTTTAGAACCTGCCACCGAGTGAGCCTTCGGGCCCGCCTGCTAGGTGAGAGCCTGGAAAGCGGGTCTGCTCGGGGCCAACCTGTGAGACTTCAGAACCTACCACCTAGTGAGCCTTTGACCCTGCCAGCTAGGTGAGAGCCTGGACAGCAGGTCTGCTCGGGGCCAACCTTTGAAACTTTAGAACCTGCCACCGAGTGAGCCTTCAGCCCTGCGAGCTAGGTAAGAGCCCGGACAGCGGGTCTGCTCAGGGCCAACCTTTGAAACTTTAGAACCTGCCACGGAGTGAGCCTTCGGCCCTTCCAACTAGGTGAGAGCCTGGACAGCGGGTCTGCTCGGGGCCAACCTTTGAGACTTTAGAACCTACCATTGAGTAAGCCTTCGGCCCTGGCAGCTAGGTGAGAGCCTGGACAGTGGGTCTGCTCGGGGCCAACCTTTGAGACTTTAGAACCTGCCACCGAGTGAGCCTTCAGCCCTGCCATCTAGGTGAGAGCCTGGATAGCGGGTCTTCTCGGGGCCAACCTTTGAAACTTTAGAATCCTTCCACCGAGTGAGCCTTCGGCCCTGCCAGCTAGGTGAGCGCCTGGACAGCGGGTCTGCTCGGGACCAACCTTTGAGACTTTAGAACCTGCCACCGAGTGAGCGTTCGGCCCTGCCAGCTAGGTGAGAGCCTGGACAGCGGGTCTGCTCAGGGCCAACCTTTGAAACTTTGCATATTCCCCTTGCAAGTCATTCCTACCACACACATATATAAAAATCAAGTAGTAAAGTGACATATTATTATTACATGGACTTAGGGATAGAAATGTTTTAAATCATCACCGCTCCATGTGTGATTGAGGGACTCGCCCTCCACATTTTGGAGGCGGTACCCCCTTGATTTCAAGGCTTCTTCTACGACATAGGGACCTTCCCAATTTGGGTTGAGCTTGCCTACCGCGGCAGATCTTCCGGCCGCGTCGACCTTCTTCAACACTAGGTCACCCTTCTCGAACTGTTTGATCCTGGCATGCTTGTCGAAGTACTTGGCCATCCGCCGCTTGACTTCTTCTTGACGAATGCTGGCGAGATCACGGACCTCCTCGATCAAATCCAAGGAGAGTCGCAGCTCCTCCTCATTTCCTGTCCTCCATTCTTCAGCACCATCCGAGGCGGCCCCTACCCGCGCCGTCTTGATTTCAAACTCCACTGGAATGACGGTCTCGCAACCATGAGAGAGCTTGAAGCGGGTCTCACCAGTGACGGTTTTGGGAGTAGCTATTAGAGCCCATAGGACCGAAGGGAGCTGCTCCACCCAATTATTCTTCAAGTTTGCCACCTTTTTCTTGATCAAGTTCACTATAACCTTGTTTGCTGCCTCCACCTGCCCGTTGCTCCTCGGGTGGTGGACGGATGCGAACCTGAGGTCTATACCCAGCTGGCTGCAGAAGCTCATGAACTCCTTGCTGGCGAACTGCGGACCGTTATCTGTGACTATGGCTTGAGGGAGCCCATGCCGACAGATAATCTCTCCCCATACGAAGTTGCGGACTACCTGGGAGGTGACCTTTGCTAGAGCCTTGACCTCCAACAACTTCGAAAAGTAGACGATCATAGCCAAGATAAATCTCCTTTGCCCACTGGCCTGAGGAAAAGGTACTACCAGATCCATACCCCATATGGCGAAGGGCCAGGGCGCAGTGATGCCCCTTAGCCTTTGAAACGGCAAATGTTGAAGTGGGGCGAACAGTTGGCATTTTCGACATTTCTTGGCAAATGCCGCCGCATCCCTGCTCAGGGTCGGCCAGAAGTATCCTTGCCTCATTATCCTTGCTTCCAACATCCTGCTCCCTGAATGACTGCCACATTCGCCGGAATGAACCTCCTCTAGGACCCTCGGAGCTTCTTCCTCTGAGATGCATCGCGCTAGGAATCCCGAGAGGGTCTTCCGATACAAGTCCCCTTCATGGAGTACGTAGTAGGCAGACTTGTACTGAAAGCGCCTTTGATCTGGAACCTCTTCCGGAAATTTGCCTGTTGATAGGATGGTCACGAATGGATCCTTCCACGAGGGTCGTTGTTCTATTTCCATGAGCTCCCCTTCCTCAATCGAAGGGCGGAACAGATCTTTTAAGGCCCCCCCCCCCCCGACATGGGGACCAGATTTGGCCAGCCGATCGGCCGAGACACTCTCCTCCCTTGGGACGTGCCTGATGGAGAAAGTTTTGAATGCTCCGATGAGACCCCTCACTTTGGCGAGATACCGTACGAGATTGGGCTCTCTTGCCTCGAATTCACCCTTGATCTGAGAGGCTATTACCTTTGAGTCGGTGAGAACCTCCACATCATGAACTCCTAGCTCCTGGGCCAGACGTAAGCCGGCAATCACCGCTTCATATTCCGCCTGGTTGTTGGTTACGGGAAAATGTATCACCAGTGCTTGCTCGATCCTCACTCCGTGAGGACTTTCCAACACCACCCCTCCTCCTAAAGAATTCTTGCATGAGGCTTCATCGACCAGCAGCTTCCAGGGGATGTGGCGTAAGACTTGCTCCTCTTCCATTTCGATTACATAATCTGCCATGAAATCTGCGACCGCTTGAGCCTTCATCGACAACCGGGGAACAAAGAAGATGTCGAATTCACTCAACTCCACCGACCACTTCACGAGCCTTCCCGAGTGCTCCACCCTCTCAAAAATTTTGCGAAGGGGATGATCCGTCACAACTTGGATTGAGTGAGCCTGGAAATACGGCTTGAGTTTCCTGGCCGAGATGATCAGGGCGAAGGCCAGTTTCTCCAGAATCGGGTATCGGAGTTCTGCCTTCTTCAAAACCCTGCTTACGTAGTAAACGGGCAGCTGCTTCTTGCCCTCTTCTCGGACCAAGACGGAGCTTACGGCTTCGGCCCCAACCCCTAAGTATAAGGATAGATTCTCTCCCTCCTTTGGACCTTGGAGTAGCGGAGCTTTGCTGAGCTGGCCTTTCAGGGCCTGGAAGGCCTCCTCACACTACCCTGTCCATTCGAACTTCTGGTTCACCCGCAACACTTTGAAGAAGGGGGAGCATTTCTCTCCAGCCCGGGAGAGAAACCTGCTCAGCCCCGCGAGTTTCCCGGTTAGACGCTGAACTTCCTTAGAATTTCGCGGCGACTTTAACTCCATTATGGCTTTGACCTTGTCCGGATTTGGTTCCACTCCTGCTAGGGTAAGGATATGTCCTAGAAACTTTCCCTTGCTGGCCCCGAATACACACTTTAGGGGGTTTAGCCGCATTTTATACTTGCGTAGAGTGGAAAATGTCTCCTCGATATCTTTGAGGTGGGATCTCGCGCTCTTACTCTTGACCATGAGGTCATCTACATAAACTTCCAGGTTTCTCCCCCTTTGCTCCCGGAAGACCCTGTCCATCATTCTTTGGTAAGTCGCCCATGCATTCTTCAGCCCGAACGACATCATCTTATAGCTATAACACCCTTCCCTTGTGATGAAGGAGACGTCCTTGTCGTCCGGGGGGTGCATCCTGATTTGATGATAACCTGAAAAAGCTTCTAAGAAATACATTACAGAGAAACCGACGGCGGAATCAACCAGCGCGTTGATTCGAGGCAAAGGATACCAATCCTCAGGGCATGCTTTGTTTAATAAAGAGAAATCAATACACATACGCCAGCAACATCGCCTTTCTTCACCATAACGACATTAGAGAACCAGCCTGGATACTGGATCTCTGATACAAAACCTGCCTTGAGGAGCTTCTCCACCTCCTCGCAAATCGGCTCCTCCAGTTTGTCTGCAATGTCCCTCCTCTTCTGCCTGATTGGGCGGGTTCCTGGCTCAAGGTTGAGGCGGTGGCAAGCCACATCTGCATCGATGCCTGGCATGTCCGCCGCGCTCCATGCAAAGATGTCCATGTTTCTCTGGATGCATTCCAACATCCTCTTCCTATCCTCCGAGCGAAGACCCCCGCTGATCCGCACCTTCTCAACTCTTCCCCCCTGGGTGATGACCTCCATCTAGACCACTTCTTCAGCCACCTCAAGATGGTCCGGCTCTTGCCATATACTCTTCTCCTCCATCCCCTCGGGCAGGGTCTTTTCTTCCTCCTGATCCTCCTCCTCCCTCGGTTCGACATATTCCTCCGGAGCCACTTCCTCCTCCCCTACGGGGATGTTGCTCTCTCCTTCTTCCCCCCCCCCCATCTTTACCTGGACCTTCTGGCCCCTTCATCTCCCTATCCACCTTTTCGGCCTCCGCTATCCAGGAAATAGTGTTGACGACAGTCACATAGCACTGTCTCGCCACCTTCGCATCCCCCCGGATCCGGACCTGAACTCCTCCGATGCGGAACTTTAAGCATTGATGGAAGGACGAGGGAATGCACCGGAAGGTGTTGATGAGAGGGCATCCAAATATGGCATTGTAGCTGCTTGGAGCATCAACAATGACGAACCGACAGTTCCTGGGGACCCCTCCCAACGTCAACTGGAGGCCGACTCCTCCCTCGACTTCTTTTTTCTCCCCTGAAAACCCAAACAGGGGTCCATCTGAGGCTTGCACCCTCTTTGCTTCCACCTCTAGCGCGTCAAAGGCCTTCTTGAAGATAACATTCACCGAACTCCTGTTGTCCACCAAAATCCGGGAGATGGTGAAGTTTTCAATCGCCGCCTGGATCACCAAGGCGTCACAGAATGGGTCTTCAAATTCTGGCATATCCTCCGCCGAGAAGGTGAGCTTCTCCGATGGGGGTGGGGTTTGGGAGGTCGATGCGACGCTCCTCCAGAACATTGCCTGGAAGCTTATCTTACGAGTCACTTCTATTCCCACCCCACCATGGATCACTCCGACCCCTCCCCTGGCTCCCACGTCCGTCCTGTCTTCGCATCTGTCCTCTTCATCTCCAGGTAGTACCTATTCGATCCTCACAAGCCGCTGCTGCTACTGGCCTCTTCCCCTTATCTCCAGAAATTCTGGGCAGGTGGCCGTCGCGTGACCTTCTTCCTGATGAAAGTCACAGTAAGGCAACGCCACCATGCCCCCTCTTCCACCTCCTCTTCTTCCTCCTCTTACTCCTCTTCCTCGGCCCACCGCCATTGCTTGATCTCGAGGGGGGTGAGGTGGCCTGGGATCTTACCTCCACCCCGGAACCCTTCCTTCCCCCCTTCGTTGGTGATCTCTTTCCTGAGCTCTCCCCGGACCCTCCTGGGGCCTCCAAGCCAGCCGATTATTGGGCTCCTGATGGCCCCAATCCCGTTGCGGTCTCCGAAACCCCTGACCTCTGGGTTCTTCCCTTATCCTTCCCTCCTGGTGTCTCACCTCAGGCTCGCTCATCTTTGCCAACCTCTTATAGAACCCCGGGTTGGCGGCATCCCCTTCTATCTCCTCCGCTGCCCGCTCCATTAGTTCCTCAAAGTATAGAGTGGCCTTCCGCTTCATGTCCATTTTAAGGAACCCATCTCGCAGCCCCACTATGAATGCCATCTGGAGGGTGAACCCCGACACCTCCTGCACGAGGAGGACCTCCTCCTGAAACCTATCCACGTAATGGGCCAACGACTCCCCGGGCCCTTGCTTGATCTTAAAGAGTGCCTCTGCATCCTTCTTCCTCTTCTTCGACGTTGAAAAGCGCAACCTGAAGCTCCGTCGCAAGTCCTCGAAGGCGTAGATGGAACCCACGGGAAGCTAGTGGAACCAGTCCCTCGCCTTCTCCTTCAGAGTGGTGGCAAAGAGACGGCACTGGAACACATCTGTGATTGGAAGGATCGAGACCATGTCCTCAAACCACTGCAGATGCAGGACTGGGTCGTCTCTGCCGGTGTAGTAAGACATCTCTGGCCCTCTGAACCCTTCTGGCACCGGGGCCAAGAGGATCAACTCACATAAGGGACTCCCATCCCCTGCTCGGCGAGTGGTCCTCTCGCGCGGAGTCAGTTCACACACCTTCGCACTCGCCGGGCGGTTGAACAGTTGCCGCCTGGGGAGATCCCGCGCGCTTGCTTCCGCCGCGACCTCCTTCCCCAGCCGCTGGCCTGGAGCATTCTCGCTGATCTGCTGGGGCGGAACCACCGGGACCACTGGTGTATCGCATTCGCCCCTGCCAGCGAGAGCTACTTGCATGGTCTGCATGACCTCTCGCTTGAACTTCTCGAACATCTCTAGCCACTCCATTGTCGCCGGTGGCTGCGAGTGGCCTGGGTCAGAACCATTTCCTCCATCTCATGTCATCGAACTCAACTTGGGATTTTATTGCACTGGCTACGGTCCATGCTCACCGCACCAAAAATGTTGAAACCGCCAACCGGTCTCTGAGTTCGGACCCACTGGGGGTGTAACCTGCGCCTACTTCTCTCGCACTAAACTCTCCTGACTTTGGATGGAAAAACTGGAACAGACCCAAGGCTGCAGCGAGGAGGTCCCGCCACACACCCGGAAGATCTTAGATAGCTTCCCCTCCCAAACCAATGCTCAGTCGGGCACCTTGGAGGGCTCTAGCAACCGACTCCGAAAACTGCCTGGAGGAGAGAGCTCAAGAGATCTGATCTCCTCCAAGGTGCCCTTAAGGGTCTATTTATAGATTTTCTAGTCTTGGACTACAAATAGCGTAAATCCGCCTTTTGGTTTTACTAATCGCACCCCATATTGGTCTGCTAACAACCTAACTCCACTGTTCTGAAGGGCTATTGGCAGCCCACAAGGGGTATCTAGGTAATTTTGCCACTTAGGGCCATCGGGGCGAGCGATCCGCGAGTGCAAAGGCACCACTCGCCAGTCTGCCCAGCGTTCGTCGAACGCCTCGTCGATCACAGCCATTCGCTCAACTAAATTGCTAACATTCATCGAACGATGTTCGACGTTCATCGGACGCTCCATTCGTTGAGGCTCTCGCTTGCCGCAGTTCCACTGGGTTTACCGGTCTATCCAAGCATCACTCGCCTGGCATTCGGCCAACCTGCGCCTATGAAGTCCCGCTTGCCCTGCGCGAGTGTTCCGCGAGCGGGGCCACACTCGCCAAGAGGCTCCCCCGCCTCCCCTGGCCCGAGCGAGTGATCTGTTGGACCCGGCGGGCCTTGACTCTTGGTCGCCTTCTAAACCTGGGGGCCCACTCGGCGAATACGGGTTGTATAGTTACCACCCAGATCCTACTAGAATGTATAGAGATTTGAATCATGTTGTTTGCTAGTATTAGTTTTGTTATCGATTTGATGAGGTCTCCCCGGAGACACATTTTTTTTGTGTGATCTATCGTAAATGGATGGATAAATTACGCCTTTAAGTCTTGAGTCAGATCGAAACCCCAGGATTGTTTTTTTGTCGCATTTCTGGCAGAGCTTGCAAGGAGCTTTGGGCACCGAACTCCGACATTCTACCTCTTACCATCCGCAGACAAATGGTCAAACGGAGAGAGTGAATCAGATCGTGTAGGATACGATTGGGTGTTATACTCTGGATCATGGTGGAGTTTGGGATAAGCGTCTTGGATTGATGGAATTTGCCTACAATAACAGTTATCAGGAAAGTGTTGTTATTGGCAATCTCACTATTCATTGCTTGTTGTTTGGGTTAAGCTCTAGGAAATTTCATCTATTAGCTCCAGGAAATTTCATTCATTAGAAAAATTCATCATTTTGGGGTATGGAGGCTGGTTGGGTTTATGCTCCAGGAATTATATTCATTAGAAGTATCACCATCTTGGGTTATAGTGGTTGTTTGGAATTTACACACAAAAATCTCATCATTTTGGAATGTGTTGGCTGTTGATTATGATTGGTTTACCCTTCCTGAAATTTTATACTTAAAGTTATGCTCGGGGGCTGCTATGCTTAATCAGTTGGGAGTTTAAGTCTCTATATGGGAGGCGTAGCCGGACTCCCTTGTTTTGGGTCGAGGTTGGTGAGAGTCCGTTGTTAGGCCTAGAAGCTTTTGAAGAGATGAGCGTTGCTGTGACTCATATCCACGAGAAGCTTCGCATTGCTCAGGAGCGGTATGAGAAGTATGCTAATCGGAGAAGGATGGATCTGGAGTTCGTTGTTTGGGACTTGGTGTTCTTGAAAGTTTCTCTGATGCCGGGCGCTAAGAGATTTGGAAGGAACCACAAGTTGGACCCCTGGTATGTGGGACCTTTCCAGGTTGTTGAATGCGTCGGAGTGTAGCTTTAGATTGGGTTTACCTGCTTCCTTCCCAAATGTTCACGAAGTGTTTCATGTGAGTCAGTTAAGGAAGTGTGTCCGCAGCAATCGTCAAGTTCTCGATTCGGTGCCTCAGATTCAACCTAATTTGTCTTATGTTGAGGAACCTGTCCGTATTTTAGAGACTCAAGAGCGTGTGTTGCGGAGGAATTCTATTCCCATGGTAAAAATTCTTTGGTGGAGTCATGACGTCGAGAGCGCAACATGGGAGCTGGAATCAGCTATGCGGGAATCTCATCCACACCTCTTCATTTAATTAGCTCAGGTAAATCTCTTTTTCCTGCACCATTTATTTTGTCCTAATGTTATTTTCTACTCTTACGTCAAGTTTCGGGATGAAACTTCCTTTTAGGGGGAGTGGTTGTAACGCCCCTGATTTTTCTGGTATTTATTTAATTCAGTGATGGCGTGTTTATGACGTCGGGGCGTTACTTTTAACGTTGAGTTAGCGGTGCGTCGCCGTTTGCGCGTTTTCGCGTCCGTTTGGGTCAAATTGACCAATTTTTGAGACGACCCGGAATCGGAAATTTTTATGATAGGAAATTAGATTAATTAATTTTAGACTTGTCTGTCAAGTTTCGTCGCTATCCGAGCCATTTTGGAGGCTCGGTGCATTTTAGAAGTTTTGTATATATTTAAAGTTTGTCGTAAACTTCGGCCATTTATATCTCGAGAACGACACGTCGGATTTTGATTCCGACTTCACCGTTGGATTCGTAGCACAGCCGTTCACCTTAGCAAAATTTTTGTTGGGTTCGACATTCGTTTAATTTTTAGTAATAATATAATAATATTATTATTATTATATATAAAAATCATATACATATATATATATATATATATATATATGAATTTGCTGAGCTGCATTCTACATTTTGAATTCCCTCGCTTTCCATTCGTCGATCAACCACTTCCTTAGTCTTTCCGTCGTTCGACGTTCAGCCTTTCCCCCTCCTTTACGTCGTTCGACGAATCTGGCTGCTCGACAAATCAGCCGTTCAACGATTTTGCCTGCTCGACAAATCTCCCCATTCGTCGACCTCCGCTCGAAAAATCTCCCCATTCGTCGACCTCCGCTCGATAAATCCCTCCGTTCGACAAATTTGCCCATTCCCCTCCTTTTCAGCAGTTCTTCTTTCTGAACCCTATCTTTATTTCATTATTATTAATATTAATATTATTATTAACATAAGTTATGTGGCACAAAAAGAAAACGAACCAGCCCCCTTTCTTCTCCATTCTGACCGAACCAGAGAGAAAATTGAGCGATAGGGGCGGCGATTTCTTGAATCTTCCGGACGCCACCAACGGAGCTTCGGTGGTCGAAATCGCGAACCGAGCATAGATCCGGAAAGCTCTCGACGAGAGCTTCGTTCTCGTGGTAATTTCCTTCCGTTTAGTGAAACTTTTTCGTTAGGTATTTTGTGCCCTAACCTCTTTTAGCCCGATCTCTTGTAGGTCTTGACTCCTCCCGCCTTCTCTTACCGCGATCTACAATGTGGAGCGATTCGAAAAGTTTTTCCAGCAAAACCTAAGGCAAGTGGTGTTCTTGCTCTTGCTCTTTCTCTTTGTCATATAACAGCTCCAAGCTGGTGCTCTTGATTTAGCATGCACTATATCTACTTTTTATCCTATAATTATTACTGCTAATAACTTGGCATTTTACCAGATAATAAGAGGATTTCTTTTGCTAGCTCTATTCATATACAATTATATTATAATCTGCTGTTTTGAGCATTTTTGCTACTTCAATTGTGCCATGATCTACTCCTCCGGAAAATAAGGATGGAACTTCTTGCAATTAGGTAGGCTATGTTCTGATGGGCCTCGCCCCATTTTCTTTGAAAGAATCATTAAAATAATAATTCTGTTGGAAGTCGTACACGATGTTGGCGATGCCACCGGTGCAATGCTCTTTTTAAATTAATAATTCTGTTGGAGGTCGTACACGATGTTGGCGGTGCCACCGGTGCGGTGCTCTGAGGGTCGTGACGATGCGAGATGATATTATCCTCTCACGGCTTCACCTTTTCTGATGAGCCGATCAGTCTCTATAATTCTGAACAAGAGTAACATGATTAATAATATGTATGATGATGGTTATTTGCTGATGGCGAGTTTTGACCTTGCCTGTTTTCACACCTTTGTTTAGGGAGTGATTTTCTGCTGATTATTAGATTCTTCTGCTATTTCTTTTCATGTTGATTATTTGCTGCTAGCTTGCCATCACTGATCCTTGCAGCTATTGTTTCCCTCCGGTCTCGCGGGGATTTGCTTACTTTCTTGTTTTCTGCACCACTTGTAACTTACTTCTGAGGTGTTCTTTCTTTGAATGCCTCAGGTTCTAGACAGTAGCAGGTGTTAGTGCGGAGTTGCTTTAGTTGCCATCTTCTGACTCTCTTGAGGTAGGGTATTCTGTGGACTTGTCGCCCCATGGGTTCGTGTCAGGTGTTGACGCCCGCGGTGCCGTTTGGTTAGACTTTTGTTTCACTGCTGCTGTTACTTGTTGTTTACCTTTGAACATTTGTTCTGGAATGGTTAGATGTGGGTTGGATTTATAGCCCCTTGCTTCGATATGCAAAGGTAATTGTAGCATTGCATATCAAGATTTGAAATGCTAATCTCACTATTTTCTGCGAGTGATAAATCTACTTTTATATATAGTAAATCCACACATTCGATCATGCATGGTGCACCTCACTTGGTCTTCATGTACACTTAGGCCACTAAGTAACTAAATCAACTATTTTTCTGCTGCGTAAAACTATATTTTAAAAGCGTGGACTAGTTGATCCACCTAGCCGAGGGACGCGGCTTGTTAATTTTCTGCATAAATTATATTAGAATCGCCTTGAGTTAATAATAAAAATTGATTGAACTGCGAAGAAGGATGAGTTGCCTTAACGTCAATAGGCGTCCCCTACGTGACATGGCATCACAACGCGTAGCTTTCCCTACTCTGATAGCATTTTAAATGTTGGGAAAATGCGGGTTGTGACATTGTTCCTTGCTTGCTGTTTTGTTGTGATTTTAGTCACTAAATTATGCGTGACATAATTATATTTGACTAAAAGTTGTGCGGGGAAATCCCAACGCCGTCACACCCTGGAGAGTAGTTCATCTACTGAGGTTCCTACACCTCCTCCTTATGCTAAAATGATCCAGAAGATTGTTGAAGATGTGTTTGCAATGTTCAATACACAACCAGGAAGGCATGTGCAACCTCCTACCCTTAGGGTGGCCCCGATGCTAGCTGGTGTAGTTAAGCCTGTTGTCGTAAGGCAGGTCCCTGAGGTACTGGTCATGGCAAGGCGAGTGTCAGACCAATAGTTGAAGTATTTTCTGAGCTTCCACCCTCTTACATTTGCGAGGACAGGATCCCCAACTCAAGCTGAAGATTGGCTCTCTCGGATAAAGAGTATCTTGACAGCTGAGAGTTAGAGGAAGCGCAAAAGTTGAACTTTACTACCTTTCTCTTAGATGGAGAGTGGGTCTTTGGTGGGATAACCTGGAACAACATCAGTTTGTGGGAAGGAAACTGGCTGACATCGGGATGGAGGAGTTCTCGAGATTGTTTTTTGCGAGGTATCTCCCATCTGCTCAACGCATTGCAATAGAGAACAAGTTCCAGATGTTGACTCAAGGGGAAAGTCTGGTGGATGATTACATCCATGAATTTAAATGACTTGGAAGGTATGCGGGATCTTTGTTTGATGATGAAGACAGAAAGACCAACAAATTTTATGAAGGTCTGCGTGACGAACTGCGGCTGCTTCTGGCAGGCCCGATGATGCAGGGATTTCTGACCTTGGTGAATACTTCCCGATCCCTTGAGCAGGATATGAAGCGGGTCCAACATACGAAGGACCTGGCTTTGTAAAAGTCAGAGTTCAAAGTATCGAGCTATGCAAAGTTTGGGTACCGATGGTATAAGAAGAAGTCTAGGTTTTCAGAACCAACTTCCTCTTCTACTTTAGGAGCGATGATTGGGCGAGGTACAATTATCTGCTACAAGTGTGGCAAGCTAGGACACATAGCCCGATGATGTTTTAGTGGTCCCCATATGGTAGAGAAAAGGCGGGTGCATCTTATGCGCAGAAAGGGGAAGCAGCGGAGTCGTCTGCATCCCAGTATACTCCAGCTCAGCCCTGAGTGTACAATCTTGGCCAATAGAAGGCCATCAAGCAATGTGATGTCGTGATAGGTATGATTTAGTATAAAACATTTATTGCCTTATGTACTTTATACCTTGTGTGCGATTGCTTATATAACCTGTTTGTATTAGGCTTTGTCCTAATTCGAAATTGTCTTGTGATGGCATTATTTGACACTAGAGCATCTCACTCCTTTCTGTCTGAGGACATCATACTACGAGTTGGAGTGCCTTCTTTCCTTTGAAACGATAGATGTACAACCCCGATATTCTCCAGGAGTTGGGCATGGATTTGAGAAGTCAGCAGGCGGAGGAGGTGACAAAGAAGGCGAGCCAGAGTCTCGGAGTTCGCTCGCAAGAAGGCGGGCGAGCCGGGCACTCGCTGACCGCTCGCAAGAAAGGCAGGCAAATTGGGCACTCGCTGACTGCTCGAAGGAAGGCGGGCGAGCCAGATCTTCGCGGTCCACTCTCAGCGGTCTTCTGGACGAGTCAGATTCTTTCCAAATTTTCGTGTTCTGCGAACTCCAATCTGCGTTCGCCAAAATCCATTCTGCATTCGACGAACGCCCGGCTTCAGTTGAGATCGACGAACTCATCTCAGCGTTCGACGAAATCCTTTCTTCGTTCGATGAACGGAAACTAAATTTGTTTCAGCGGTGGGGCTGAGAGGGTCAGCCGTCTCAGCGGCTATTTCTGTCTCGTCTCGGCGGATCCGTTGGGACCAAGTTAACTCAGCAGTTTTCCTCCATCTGCAGCTCAACTCGTATAAGCTCAATCTTCCTTCCAATTCAGCATTCTCACAAGGCCGAGGGGAGCTCGCAGGAAGGTGTGCGAGACCTGTCCTCGGAGGATATCACCGGAAGAGGTGCGGGCGGGGTCTTCACTGAATGCTTGCCTAAGAGGGGTTTCAGATCCAAAAGGTGGGATAAGTAACAAAGAAGGCGAGCCAAAGCTCCAAGGGTCACTCGCAGGAAGGAGGGCGAGCCGGGTGCTCGCTGACCGCTCGCGAGAAGGCGAACGTACCGGATTTCTTACAAGTACCAGTGTTCGACAAAATCAGTTCTGCGTTCGACGAACTCTCTTAACGTTCTCAGTTCGACGAACTGGCTTCTCCGCTCGACGAACTCGCATCTCACTCATAGTTCGGCGAATGGATTTCTCGGCTCATCAAAACACAATCGTCCAGCCAGTTCAGCAGATCTCCACAAGGCCAAGGGAAGCTCACGGGTAGGCACGCGAGTAATGTCCCTGCGAGCCAGAGTCTCAGAGTTCGCTCACAAGAAGGCGGGAGAGCTGGGCACTCACCAACCGCTCGAAGGAAGGCGGGCGAGCTAGATCTCCACGATCAATGAATTCTAGCTTGAGGTCGATGATCTCAGCTCTGCGTTCGATGCATGAGTAGCAAGATGTTCAATTCGACGAAATTACTTCCCAAGCTCGATGAGCTCGGTCGTCCAGCCAGTTTAGTTGATTTTTGTAGGGCCGAGTGGAACTCGTAAGGGTGAATGCGGGACCCGGCCTCAGCGAACGTCGCCAGAGGGAGGGCGAGCAGGGCCTTTGCAGAGCGCCCGCTCAAGAGGGGTTTTGCGAGCCATACTCGCGAGGGCACTTGCGGGAGCTCTCGCGAGTAGCTCTCTCGCAGACCACTTACCCATAAGACAAAGGGGGTGAAATTACCCCTATGCCCCTGATGGTCTGCAGTTAGCCTTTCCAAACAACGGAGTTTAGCTGTTAGCAGGCCAAATTGAGGTGCGTTTAGTAAAACCAAAAGGCGGAATTCCGCTATTGACAGACCACGAGCAAGAAACTATATATAGACCTTAATGGGCACCTTGGGAGAGGATTCAAATCTCAGTTCTCTGAGCTTCTTTCTCCCTTGACTACTTTGGTTTAGCTCCCTGGCTCTCCAAGGTGCTCAAGTCTCAGCTTTGGCTTGGGAGGGGAAGCGCTCAATGATCTTTCGGGTTTGCGGTGGGACCTCCTTGCGTGGCTAAGGTCTTAGTCTGTTTCCGTGTCCCCAGTCTGCTCCTTTCGAGGGACCAGTAAGGGCTAGCTGCCCCTCAACTTGTTGAGGGCCCGAGCTTCACAAGAGACTGAGAAATCGGTTTCAACAATAGATTGGATGTTTTGCTACCAAATGGGTGTCGAATCCGTGCGGATAGAGTTTGTTATGTTCAGGTGCCGATAGGAAGTCAAGAGTTTGACTTGGAAGCATCAATGCTGCGGATATCTGAGTTTGATGTGATCTTTGGCATGGACTGGCTTTTGAAGCAGTGAGCATGCATTGATTGCAATCTTAAGGAAGTCATGATGGGGCAAAACATTGAACGAGAGACTACGTTTACTAGTATGCGAGGATCAAGCATGATGTTGATGTCTGCGCTCCATGTAGTCAAGGAGGTTCGAAAAGGTGCGGGGTTGTTCTTCATACTGTTGGAGACTTCAACACCAAAGCCTAGTTTAAGTGATATTCCATTTGTATCGTATTTTGCCAATGTGTTTCCTAAAGATCTCCTTGGAGCTCCACCTCAGCGAGAGATCGACTTTTTTATTGAGCTAGTGCCAGGTGCCAAGCCCGTGGCACGCTCACCATACCGAATAACGCCAAAAGAGATGGCGGAGTTGAAAGTTCAGTTATAGGTGTTACTAGGGCAAGGCTATATACGTCCAAGTTCATCTCCTTAGAGTGAACCGATCCTTTTTGTGAAAACGAAGGATGGAGGCTTGCATCTATGTATAGACTACCATGAACTGAATAAGCTGACAGAAGAATAAATATATGATTTTGAGAATCGATGATTTATTTGATCAGCTAGTTGGATCGACTGTGTATTCAAAGCTGGATCTGAAGTCTGGTTACTACCAGTTGAGGATCAGGGAATGCGATATTCCCAAGATGACATTTTGTACCCGTTACAAGTGCTACGAGTTCAAAGTGATGTCGTTTGGCTTGATGATTGCGCTATCGATATTCATGATTTGATGAACAGAATATTCTGAGAGTTTCTTAACTGGTTTGTGATTGTCTTTATAGACGATATACTGGTTTACTCTCAATCTGAAGAAGAGCATGCGATTCATTTACACATAGTTTTGGAGACCCTGGGGAAAAGTCAGATGTATGCCAAGTTCTCTAAATGTGAGTTTTGGCTGTTGTCTGTGGCATTTCTAGGTCCTGTGGTAAGCGGAGAGGGCATTGCAATTGATCCGGCAAATATAGTTGCAATACGAGAGTGGCCTGTGTTGACTACAGTGGAGGAAGTCCGAAGTTTCATAGGACTTGCCGGCTACTATTGGCACTTCGTAGAGAACTTTTCGAGGATAGCTCTACCTCTCACAACCTTGACTAGGAAAGATCAGAAGTTCATTTGGTCGTCAGCATGCGCACGAGCTTTTGAGGAGATGAAGAGTCATCTAACCCCGATGCCAATTTTATGTTCGCCAAGTGGTACGAAAGGCTTTGATATTTATATTGGCGCGTTGGGGAGCCGCTTAGGTTGCGTTCTTCTTCAGTTTGGAAATGTGGTAGCTTATGTCTCTCGCCAGCTGAAAGTACATGAGAGGAATTATTCGGTCCATGATATGGTGTGAAGATTGACATCTTTACGGACCATAAGAGCCTGATGTACTTGTTAGATTAGAAGGAGCTAAATATGCAATAGAGAAGGTGGATGGAGCTCCTGGGGACTACACTTTCCAAATTCGCTACATGATGGCGACGACGGACCACAACATGAAGATGTGAGTAACGACGCATTTGAGGATGATGGCGCCTCTCCAACCAATGATCTACGTCATCATGAATGCCAACGCCGTTATAACCTCTACCCGCGGCGCAAGATTAATAATTGCAAATTATAATTATTTTATTATAATTATTAATTAAATTTTAGCATGCTTTGTCTTTTATTTGGGACTTTGTTTATTTTCATGCTTTGTCTTAGGCAAGCATTCAGTGAAGACCCCGCCCGCACCTCTTCCGGTGATATCCTCCGAGGCCAGGTCTCGCTCACCTTCCTGCAAGCTCCCCTCGGCCTTGTGAGAGTGCTGAACTGGAAGGAAGATTGAGCTTGGACGAGTTGAGTTGCAGATGGAGGAAAACCGCTGAGTTAACTTGGTCCCAACGGATCCGCCGAGATGAGACAGAAATAGCTGCTGAGACGACTGACCCTCTCAGCCCCACAGCTGAGGCAAATTATAATTATTTTATTATAATTATTAATTAAATTTTATCATGCTTTGTCTTTTATTTAGGACTTTGTTTATTTTCATGCTTATTTTAATTTGGACTGTGTATAGCCATGTTTGTTGGCAAGCCATGTTTTAATTTTATTTTGGACTGTGTATAGCCATGTTTGATGGCAAACCTATAAGAAGCCATCATGTAATAGAAATTAGTAGTTTTTGGAATGAATTAAAAATCTGAACCCTAAGTTTTTCCTCTTGAAAACACTCTCCTCCTAGCCGCCCCCCCCCCCCCCCCCCCCCCCCCCCACCCCCTCTTTCTTTCCCTCTAAGAAGTTCGGCCCCACCACTTCTTGGCCGCCCCTCTCCCTATTCTCCTTCCTCTTGGCCCCCATCGGTTGGGCAAGCATGAAAGCCATGTTGATTGATCAATACGTTCCTACATACCATTGAACGCAAAATGTTTGATGAGTTAGCTTCGCTAAGACAAGGGAATTGATCTGTCGTGGAGTACATGGGCCTCCTGAAGGACAGATTGGTTAGGTGCGATGTTAGGGAGATGCCTGATGTCACCCTTTCACGGTTTTGTAAGAGACTTAATCCCGACATTCAAGGAAAACTACTTCGTTATAGGCACACAGATTTGAGCACCACCTATAATGCCGCATTAGATATTAGAATCACCTGGCTCATAAAGCTAAGACACGTTAATTTTTGAAGTGAAATTCCCTCTTAGGACCTCCCCCCCCCCCCCCCCCCCATTATCCCACAAGGATAAGGGTAAGTTCCGGTCCACTGACTTGAACTCTGTTGTCATCACGGCTAGGAATATTCGAAACCCGTCTGGTGAGAGAGTGTCGGTGGGTAGGATTAACAAAACAAATGCTACGTATTTTACTTGTGGTATTCAAGGACATTATGCTAATGAATGTCCCACTAAGCCCAAGCCCCTAGCCCTGTTAGATACCTCAACTGAACCCGCCGAGCTCATGTATGAGGCCGGTGAAGACTCTGATTCGGAAGGAGTGCCGAGAGACTTGGATGATGACATCAATATGATGGTGATGAGATGTATTTTGGCTACTCCGCGTGCTTCGGATGATTGGAATAGGACGAAAATATTTTCATTAAATTTTAAGTGTGGAGAGAAGTGGTTCAAATTGATTATCGATAGCGGAAGTTTTATGAATGTGATTTCGGAGAATGCGGTGACCCGGATGATGTTAGCCACTGAACCGCACCCTCACCCCTATAAGGTTTCTTGGGTTAACAAGACATCCCTTCTGATAGCGAGGCGTTGTTTGGTACCCCTTACCATTAAGGCTTATTCTGAAAAGGTTTGGTGTGATGTCATCCCCATGGATGCCTGTCATGTCATATTAGGACGCCCATGGCTTTATGACCATGATGTTACTCATTTCGGGCAAGCCAACACTTATGAGTTCAAGTTTAATGGCAAGACCATTATCTTGAAACTCACTCCTCCAAAGGATACTTCGGTTGCCTCTAATGACACAAATGTGCCTGTAGAGAAGAAAACCTTAAGCTTGATAGGTAAGAAGGAATTCACGTGCCATACATTTTTGGATGGTGTCCTACATGTGTTAGTTTGCTTACAAGTCAAGGAGGACGTGTCGACGTTTGAGAGCTTACCGCCAGCGCTGCGAAACATTTTAGAGGAATTTAAGGATGTGTATTCGGATGAGCTACCGTCTACATTACCCCCCTTGCGAGACATACATCATGCGATAGATTTCATTCCGGGTTCCTCGTTACCTAACCTACCTCACTATCAGTTAAACCCTTCCATACACTTGGAGTTACCAACGCAAATTTCATATTTATTAAAAAAGGGGTTCATCCATCATAGTAAGAGTCCGTGTTCCATTCTGGCATTGCTAGCGCCTAAGAAAGACGTCTCTTGGAGGATGTGTGCGGATAGTCGGGCCATTAATAAAATTATGATTAAATATCGATTTCCCATCCCTCGCTTGGATGACGAGTGGAAGACAGCCTTTAAGTCTAAGGAGGGGCTTTACGAATGGTTAGTGATGCCATTTGGGCTTTCCAATGCCCCAAGTACTTTTTCTAGGATGATGACACATGTCTTTCAACCATATATGGGAAAATTTATCGTGGTTTATTTTGATGACATTCTCATTTTTAGTACGTCTACTACCGATCACGAATCTCACTTGAGGACTATCCTAGCGACGTTGCGAGTGGAAAAATTATTTGTCAATATAAAAAATGTACTTTCTATGTGACGTCCGTAGAATTTCTTGGCTATATTGTGAGTTCGGAGGGCATACATGTAGCCCCAAGAAGGTCCAAGCCATCAAGGATTGGCCGAAACCCACCAACATTCGAGATGTTAGGAGTTTCCATGGGCTAGCTACATTCTATCGTCAATTTATTTGTGACTTAAGTAGTATCATGGCACCGATCACGGAGTGCATGAAAAAAGGTGATTTCACTTGGGCAAAATCTGCCACTAAAGCATTCCAAACGATTAAGGCTCGGATGTCGGAAGCTCCCCTTTTGCAGTTATCGGATTTTAGTAAGGTTTTTGAATTGTCATGTGATGCGTCTGGGATAGGTATTGGCAGTGTTTTGAGTCAGGAGGGGCATCCTGTTGGGTATTTTAGTGAGAAGCTCGTGGGTCCGAAACTGAACTATTCTAATTATAACCGCGAGTTTTACGTCGTTATTCGATGCCTACAACATTGGCGACATTATCTACTCCCTAAGGAGTTCGTTATCCAATCCGATCATGAGGCGTTGAGATTTGTTAGCTCTTAATTATTAATCTTGCGACGCGGGTGGAGGTTGTAACGGCGTTGGCGTTCATGGTGACGTAGGTCATTGGTTGGAGAGGCGCCATCATCCTCAAGCGCGTCGTTACTAACATCTTCATGTTGAGGTCAGTCGTCGCCATCATGTAGCGAATACGGAAAGTGTAGTCCCCAGGAGCTCCATCCACATTCTCTATTGCATATTTAGCTCCTTCTGATCTAACAAGTACATCAGGCTCTTATGGTCCATAAAGATGTCAATCTTCACACCATATCATATAATTCCTCTCATGTACTTTCAGCTGGCGAGAGACATAAGCTACCACATTTCCAAACTGAAGAAGAATGCAACCTAAGCGGCTCCCCAATGCGCCAATATAAATTTCAAAGCCTTCCGTACCACTTGGGGAACATAAAATTGGCATCGTGGTTAGATGACTCTTCATCTCCTCAAAAGCTCGTGCGCATGCTGACGACCAAATGAACTTCTGATCTTTCCTAGTCAAGGTTGTGAGAGGTAGAGATATCCTCAAAAAGTTCTCTACGAAGTGCCTATAGTATCCGGCATGTAACACCCTGCCAGTACAAAAAGTATAACAGCAGGTCCGGCCGGGACCCCACGCCATACAAACCACACTAGCTAGGAGTTAAAAGGTGATAACCAGAAAAGTAACAACTAACGAGAGTACGAAACGTAAGCGGAAGCATTAATTAAACCATTCAAATAGACATGTCCACTATCATAGGAATGAATCCAGAAATAAGAGTTACGGCCTTAGGGCCTTACATCAAATCAATGTACAAAACTCTAAAAAAGCATACATCGGCACGCAGGCCGGCAATACATGAGAAAACAGGAAAGAGGCTGGCCTTCGAGGGCCAACTCAGCAAAAGGACAGCAAGAGGACCAACACCCGCTATTTCCCGCTAGGCTCACCTGCACCTGCATAAGGACATTCCACCAAGCGGTGGTAAACAAAGCAACGGTCAGCACAGCTGACCAAATTATAACGACCCCACCCCTTTCCCGGGGTGGCGGAGATTCTACCCTGCAAGTAAGCCATACTAGCACAAGTACTAATCTAAAGAGAGTGCAACTACACAAGGTGAGGTTTCAAGCACAATCAATCTTCTAGGTTGAGCATCAAAAAGAAGGGAACCTAGGTATGCACATGATGTTGGTTGGGTTCACCCGAAGGTTTCCCACAACCGCCTAAGCAAATCGCATGAGGCTAAACATAACATCAAATTCACAACACTCCACCCTAAGGGTCACAACCTTAGGTGGGAAACAAGAGCTTTTGGTCGGTCTAGGTATGACACCTTCCACGACCTCTCCCATGATCACACGGCCTTCATGAGGAAGGGACCTCTCGCCGATCTGCATGGAAACGGGTTCGGTTCAGCTTTGCCCGTGCTCTAATCGTCGCGATCTATCGCACGACGCGGGTACGGCTTCACCTCGGCCCGTAAGGGTTTAGCACTTTCAAGTGCTACACAAAAATATACGCTACGCACCTAACCCCTTCATAAGGATCTAGGCTTCGCGAATTCTCAACAAGGGAGGTACATACGCTCCGCATCAATAACGTGGTGAAGGTTTGCCTTCATCCAAAACTCAAAGCATGGGGCTTTCGTAGGGATCTTCACAAGACGCCTACACTTAACTCCCGCAATACTATAGGTGAGTTCACGGAGTCATTCTCCGGCACGCATTCTAGGTCTAACCTAAATGCAACGTCGCAAATCAAGCATCACCGATTCGGGCTCACGGCCACGAATAGGCTTCACACAAAATGCCTAAATCCGCACGACTACCGGATTTTCTACATGCAATATGCCGGGGACGGACACAATCTACCCGGAGTCCCGAAGGACTTGAGGAAATCCTACACTTCACCCATTTGGTGAAAGAGATACCTCATGCAAGCAAAGAAAGAGGAATAAATGGACAAATACAAGTCCAAAGTTCGGGAGGAAGAATCGTTACCCTAGACGTGTTCCTCTTCGCCATGGATCCGAGATTCTACGCGGAGGGAAAGAACCGCACCGGGCTGCACTCTCCGGATCTGGAAACGGCTCGCGAAACGGAGCTCCGGAGCTCCGTCAATGGCGAAATCTCCTCTTCTTCTTCCTTGCCCCCTTCTTCTTCCTCTAGCCTAGGAGAGAGAAACACTATGAAATAATGAGGGTTTAATCCCTCTCCAAAGCCCTAAGACCCCCCAGCATTAAATCCCAGCCGTTGGATCGAATTCCAAGAGATTTGATCGGTCGGATCTTCTTCTCCGCTCAAAATCGCGGAACAGAATAAACAGGGCGCACGATCACAGGCGCACGGTCAGTGGTCGTGCGCGACGAGGGCAATGGTCGTGCGCACTATCCGGGACAGAACTCTGAATTCTTGCGAATAAGCGCACGATCGCTGGCGCACGATCACTGGTCGTGCGCAAAGAGGGAAATGGTCGTGCGCACTGTCCGAGACAGAACTCGATTCTCTTCTGAATTAACGCACGATCGCTGGCACACGATCACTGGTCGTGCGCGATGAGGCCACTGATCGTGCGCTGAGAGCAGACAGGGAAAATTCTAGCCTGCTTCACGTGCCGCACTACCACTCCGCCTACTTCGCGGAACTACCAGATTTGGGGTGTTACAACTCCACCCTCCTTAAAAGAATTTCGTCTCGAAATCCAGGAAACAGTAATAGCATAAATTACAGTTATACTTTACCTGAGGGAAATAGCTCGGGATACTCCGCAAGCATCGTTTGCTCTCTCTCCCAAGAGAGCTCCTCTCGGCCGCAGTTATCCCACCGGACTTTTACCATCCGAATGGACTTGTTCCGCAGCTGCTTTACTTCGGTATCTTCGATGCGTAAAGGCTTGACTTTCGTCGACAACCCACTATCGACCGGAACTTTGCCGACCGCAACGATATGAGTAGGCTCTTGCACTGCCTTCCTCAACACTGAAATGTGGAACACGTCGTGCAGACCGCTCAGCTCTGCAGATAGTGCAAGCCGATAAGCCGCATCACCAACACGCTCCACGATCTCGAACGGTCCTAAGTACCTCGGACTGAGCTTTTTCAAGCGTCGAATCCTTGATACCCCTTTGAACGGTTTGATCTTCAAGTAAACCCGGTCACCGACGGCGAACTCTAAGTTCCTATGCTTGGCGTTGAAATACTTTGCTTGCCTATCCTGGGCAACCAATAGCCTTTCGCGTATAGCCCGGATCGTCGACGTTGCTTCTTCAACATCCTTTCGCTTCAATAGCTTAGTATCGCCCGTTTCCGCCCAAGACAACGGCGTACGACACTTCTTACCATAGAGGGCCTCGAAAGGAGCCATCTTTATGCTGGCTTGGTAGCTATTATTGTAGGCGAATTCGATCATAAAGAGGTGATCCTCCCACCTCTTTCCAAAGTCTAGAGCGCACATTCGGAGCATATCCTCCATAGTCCTGTTGGTTCTCTCGGTCTGTCCATCCGTTTGCGGGTGGAAGGCCGTGCTGAACTTCAATTTTGTGCCCAACAGTTCATGGATAAGCCTCCAATCTTTCGACGTGAAACGCCCGTCACGATCGCTGACGATGCTACGAGGGACACCGTGCAGTCTCACGATACTATCCACATAGAGCTTTGCTAGCTTCTCTACAGAATCATCCTTCCGGTTCGGAATGAAGTGTGATACCTTTGTCAAACGGTCCACGATCACCCATATGGCGTCGTTTCCATGTTGCGATCTCGGCAATCCGTGCACGAAATCCATCGAAATATCATCAAACTTCCACTCCGGAATCGGCAAGGACTTCAGGAACCCACCGGGACGTTGACATTCCGCTTTCACCAACGCGCAAGTATGACACTTGGCCACGTAAAGGGCAATGTCTTTCTTCATGCCCGGCCACCAGAACAGTTTCTTCATATCCATAAACATTTTAGTGCTCCCCGGGTGGATCGAGTACTTGGTATGATGAGCCTCGTACATCAATTCCGCCCGTAGAGTACCAACGTTTGGGATGCATAACCTTCCCTGCTTCCACATAAGGTCGTCTTCGAAGGAGAAATCAGCGTTTAACCCTTCAACGGTTTCCGCTTTGTACCGTTTCAAGCTCTCGTCCAACTCCAATGCTTGTCGAACTCGGTCGGCAAGGTCGTAGTGAACTTCCGTCCAGTTCAAGCATGCTGAAGTAGACGTTCTCCTATCAATGCATATGATCTCCATTTCTTCTAGCTCACGGATTAGACGCTCATCGTGCATCAAAATCCAATTTGCTTGCGCGGGAGCCCGACGACTCAACGCGTCTGCAACTACGTTTCCTTTACCGGGAGTATACTTGATATCGAAGGTGTAGTCCCCAAGGAACTCCAACCACCTCCTTTGGCGCATGTTCAACTCCCTTTGGTCTAGTAAGTACTTGAGGCTCTTATGGTCGGTAAAGATATCGATCTTCACGCCATATAGATAGTGCCTCCAAAGTTTGAGGGCAAAAACCACGGCCGCTAGCTCCAAATCATGGACCGGGTAATTCCTCTCGTGAACCTTCAGTTGCCGGGAGCCGTAGGCAATTACCTTCCCGAACTGCACTAGGACACAACCCAAACCACTTCCTGAGGCGTCGCTATATATTTCGTAGCCTTCCGTACCCTGTGGCGAGCATAGAATGGGCGCCGTGGTCAGACGGCTCTTTAGCTCTTCAAAAGCTCGTGCGCACTCGGGCGACCAAACGAACTTATGATCCTTCCTAGTCAGTTTTGTGAGAGGAAGTGCGATCCTCGAGAAGTTTTCCACAAAGCGCCTATAATAGCCGGCAAGTCCTAAGAAACTTCGGACTTCCGCTACGTTTTTCAACAAAGGCCACGCTTGGATCGCTTCTATCTTCGACGGATCAACTGCAATTCCTTCGCCACTAACAACATGACCAAGGAATGCCACTGACGGTAGCCAAAACTCGCACTTGGAGAACTTGGCATATAGCTGACTCCTCCTCAAGGTGCTTAGGACTGCGTGCAGATGCCCTACATGCTCCTCTTCCGACTGAGAGTATACCAAAATGTCGTCGATGAAGACGATCACAAATTGATCTAAATACTCTCGGAATGTCCTATTCATCAAGTCCATGAATACCGACGGTGCGTTGGATAGACCGAACGGCATTACCGTGAACTCAAAGTGCCCAAAGCGGGTACTGAACGCTGTCTTTGGGATGTCGCATTCCCTTATTCGCAGTTGATAGTAGCCGGACCTTAGGTCTAGCTTGGAGTAAACCGTCGACCCCATCAGTTGGTCGAATAGATCATCGATCCTAGGAATCGGGTATCGGTTTTTCTCGGTCAACTTGTTTAGCTCTCTATAATCGATACATAGACGCAAGCTCCCATCCTTCTTTTTCACAAAGAGGACCGGTGCACTCCAAGGCGAAGAACTTGGACGTACGTAGCCTTGCTCTAGCAGCTCTTGCAATTGGACCTTCAACTCTGCCAATTCCTTTGGCGCTATTCTGTATGGTGAGCGGGCCACAGGTTTGGCACCTGGCACCAACTCGATACGGAAATCAATCTCCCGATGAGGCGGAGCCCCAGGGAGTTCGTTAGGAAACACGTCGGCGTATTCCGCTACAACTGGGACATCACACAACCTGGGCTTTGGCTCCGAAGCCTCCAACAAGGTGAAGAACAACTCGGCGCCTTTTCTCACCGCCTTAACCACCTGGAGAGCAGACATCAGCGTCTTGCTCGCTCCTCGCATACCGGCGAATGTGGTTTCATCGTCGGTGTTCGTTCCCAGAGTGATCTCTTTTGTATTGCAATCTATGCATGCTCGCTGCTCCGAGAGCCAGTCCATGCCGAAGATCACATCGAATTCAGCTAACGGTAGTAACGACGCTTCCAAGTCGAAATCTTGACTTCCGATCCGCACCTTCACACGGCTCTTCCTATCCGCACTCATTCGAGATCCATTGGGTAGCACTACTTCCAATCTATCCTCTACAAAGGTAGACGGCACTCCGATTCGCACCACGAAGTCCTCAGACAGAAAAGAGTGCGATGCACCCGTATCGAATAGAGCTCTCGCCGGATAGTTGAAAATTAGGACGAAACCTAATTGTACACAAATAACACATACAGTTGTACAACCGAAAGAATCATATACATAGCTGTAAAAGCTAACTTCTAATTCATACCTGTGACGACATCGGTTTGTCGTATGGCTTCTTGTTGGCCAAGCGAATAGACTCTCGGCTGAGTCAGAATGTGTTGGGAGGCCGAAGACTCTGCCGCTTTGCCCTTTTCCGCAGCCCGAGCATAATCCACCGCTCGATTTGCCGCCTTTGGGGGACCACTTCGACACACCGCAGCTTTGTGTCCCACCTTCCCGCAGGTGAAACACGTAATAGGAGTCCGCGCGGTCGTGGCTCCCGAAACATTCGAAGAAGCTGGTTCCGCCTGCCTGAACTTCCGCTTGTTCCTTCTGAAGTCCGGCTTGGACTGAGAGGCCGGCGCATGAAACTCGGGTTTCTTTACAACACTCTTTGCTTGTACCCTCTTCATGTCCAACTCCAAAGATCTGGCGGTTTGCACCATCACTTGGAAGCCAAACGTCATAGGGCCTGCAAGGAGCAGCCTCAACTCGTCCCGAAGCCCTTCATAGAATTTATTCGTCTTCGTCTCCTCATCCTCCACCAATGCCCCCGCATAGCGACTCAGTCTGGTAAACTCATGTAAGTAATCGTCAACGGAGCGATCACCTTGAGTTAACCTCAAGAACTGGTTTTGTAACGCAATGCGTTGGGCAGAGGGGATAAACCGCTGGAGGAACGACTTTGAAAACTCAGCCATTGTTATTTCAGTAATGTCTCTATCGCCGAACTTGTGCAGTTCCTGCTCTTCCCACCACAGCACAGCCTCTCCGTCAAGAAGGAAAGTGGCTAAGGTGACCATCATGGCTTCGTCCGTCGCCGTCGCCCTCAGAGTTCTTCTAACTCTTGACAACCAGTCTTCTGCCTCCGTTGGGGACTCAGATCCCGAGAAGGTAGGAGGATTAAAGCTCAAGAAGTGCTTTAATTGTTGGTCACGCGCTCGCCCCGCAACTACTTGCGCAACTTGACGCTCCACCCTTGGTGCTAACGCCGGTTCCACTGCAGCTACTGGCACAGGGGCATCAACCCTTGGTGCTACCGCAGGTTCCACTGCAGGTTCAACTACCGGGGCTGCATCAGTAGTAGGCGTAGCAGGCTGTGCAAGCCTTTGCGGTTGAGCATTGATCATCGCGAAGACTGCTTCTGCGACCATTCTGATCATCTCAGCTGAAGGAGTGGTCGCTGGCACCTCAGCCGACCCACTACTTTCAGCGGTGTTACGGGGTTGAGACCGCCCCGCAGCACTTCTAGTCACCTATAATCATGCAAGGCACAATTTAGTGACCCTAAACATATCAAACATCAATCATGGAACGCTCAGGTTCCGCAAACAAGTATGTTTTTTCATTCCTAAGTGGACATTCTTATTAGTTTTTGTCGTTTTAGGTGAATGCACAGCCCGTGCGCACCACCCCTTAAAAGGAATTCGTCCCGAATTCGCTAAACTACGGATCGACGCCTTAAGTCTGATACCAAATTGTAACACCCTGCCAGTACAAAAAGTATAACAGCAGGTCCGGCCGGGACCCCACGCCATACAAACCACACTAGCTAGGAGTTAAAAGGTGATAACCAGAAAAGTAACAACTAACGAGAGTACGAAACGTAAGCGGAAGCATTAATTAAACCATTCAAATAGACATGTCCACTATCATAGGAATGAATCCAGAAATAAGAGTTACGGCCTTAGGGCCTTACATCAAATCAATGTACAAAACTCTAAAAAAGCATACATCGGCACGCAGGCCGGCAATACATGAGAAAACAGGAAAGAGGCTGGCCTTCGAGGGCCAACTCAGCAAAAGGACAGCAAGAGGACCAACGCCCGCTATTTCCCGCTAGGCTCACCTGCACCTGCATAAGGACATTCCACCAAGCGGTGGTAAACAAAGCAACGGTCAGCACAGCTGACCAAATTATAACGACCCCACCCCTTTCCCGGGGTGGCGGAGATTCTACCCTGCAAGTAAGCCATACTAGCACAAGTACTAATCTAAAGAGAGTGCAACTACACAAGGTGAGGTTTCAAGCACAATCAATCTTCTAGGTTGAGCATCAAAAAGAAGGGAACCTAGGTATGCACATGATGTTGGTTGGGTTCACCCGAAGGTTTCCCACAACCGCCTAAGCAAATCGCATGAGGCTAAACATAACATCAAATTCACAACACTCCACCCTAAGGGTCACAACCTTAGGTGGGAAACAAGAGCTTTTGGTCGGTCTAGGTATGACACCTTCCACGACCTCTCCCATGATCACACGGCCTTCATGAGGAAGGGACCTCTCGCCGATCTGCATGGAAACGGGTTCGGTTCAGCTTTGCCCGTGCTCTAATCGTCGCGATCTATCGCACGACGCGGGTACGGCTTCACCTCGGCCCGTAAGGGTTTAGCACTTTCAAGTGCTACACAAAAATATACGCTACGCACCTAACCCCTTCATAAGGATCTAGGCTTCGCGAATTCTCAACAAGGGAGGTACATACGCTCCGCATCAATAACGTGGTGAAGGTTTGCCTTCATCCAAAACTCAAAGCATGGGGCTTTCGTAGGGATCTTCACAAGACGCCTACACTTAACTCCCGCAATACTATAGGTGAGTTCACGGAGTCATTCTCCGGCACGCATTCTAGGTCTAACCTAAATGCAACGTCGCAAATCAAGCATCACCGATTCGGGCTCACGGCCACGAATAGGCTTCACACAAAATGCCTAAATCCGCACGACTACCGGATTTTCTACATGCAATATGCCGGGGACGGACACAATCTACCCGGAGTCCCGAAGGACTTGAGGAAATCCTACACTTCACCCATTTGGTGAAAGAGATACCTCATGCAAGCAAAGAAAGAGGAATAAATGGACAAATACAAGTCCAAAGTTCGGGAGGAAGAATCGTTACCCTAGACGTGTTCCTCTTCGCCATGGATCCGAGATTCTACGCGGAGGGAAAGAACCGCACCGGGCTGCACTCTCCGGATCTGGAAACGGCTCGCGAAACGGAGCTCCGGAGCTCCGTCAATGGCGAAATCTCCTCTTCTTCTTCCTTGCCCCCTTCTTCTTCCTCTAGCCTAGGAGAGAGAAACACTATGAAATAATGAGGGTTTAATCCCTCTCCAAAGCCCTAAGACCCCCCAGCATTAAATCCCAGCCGTTGGATCGAATTCCAAGAGATTTGATCGGTCGGATCTTCTTCTCCGCTCAAAATCGCGGAACAGAATAAACAGGGCGCACGATCACAGGCGCACGGTCAGTGGTCGTGCGCGACGAGGGCAATGGTCGTGCGCACTATCCGGGACAGAACTCTGAATTCTTGCGAATAAGCGCACGATCGCTGGCGCACGATCACTGGTCGTGCGCGAAGAGGGAAATGGTCGTGCGCACTGTCCGAGACAGAACTCGATTCTCTTCTTAATTAACGCACGATCGCTGGCACACGATCACTGGTCGTGCGCGATGAGGCCACTGATCGTGCGCTAAGAGCAGACAGGGAAAATTCTAGCCTGCTTCACGTGCCGCACTACCACTCCGCCTACTTCGCGGAACTACCAGATTTGGGGTGTTACACGGCAAGTCCTATGAAACTTCGGACTTCCTCCACCGTAGTCAACACAGGTCACTCTCGTATTGCAACTATATTTGCCGGATCCATTGCAATGCCCTCTCCGCTTACCACAGGACCTAGAAATGCCACAGACAACAGCCAAAACTCACACTTAGAGAACTTGGCATACATCTGACTTTCCCCAGGGTCTCCAAAATTATGCGTAAATGAATCACATGCTCTTCTTCAGATTAAGAGTAAACCAGTATATCGTCTATAAAGACAATCACAAACCAATTAAGAAACTCTCAGAATATTCTGTTCATCAAATCATGAATATTGATGGCGCAATCATCAAGCCAAACGACATCCTTTGAACTCGTAGCACTCGTAACGGGTACAAAATGTCATCTTGGGAATATCGCATTCCCTGATCCTCAACTGGTAGTAACCAGACTTCAGATCCAGCTTTGAATACACAGTCGATCCAACTAGCTGATCAAATAAATCATCGATTCTCAGAATCAGATATTTATTCTTCTCTGTCAGCTTATTCAGTTCATGGTAGTCTATACATAGATGCAAGCCTCCATCCTTCGTTTTCACAAAAAGGATCGGTGCACTCTAAGGAGATGAACTTGGACGTATATAGCCTTGCCCTAGTAACACCTATAACTGAACTTTCAACTCCGCCATCTCTTTTGGCGCTATTCGGTATGGTGAGCGTGCCACGGGCTTGGCACCTGGCACTAGCTCAATAAAAAAGCCGATCTCTCGCTGAGGTGGAGCTCTAGGGAGATCTTTAGGAAACACATTGGCAAAATCCGATACAAATGCAATATCACTTAAACTAGGCTTTGGCGTCGAAGTCTCCAACAGTATGAAGAACAACCCCGCACCTTTTCGAACCGCCTTGACTACATGGAGATCAGACATCAACATCATGCTTGATCCTCGCATACCAGTAAACGTAGTCTCTCGTTCAATGTTTTGCACCATCATTACTTCCTTGAGATTGCAATCAATGCATGCACACTGCTTCAAAAGCCAGTCCATGCCAAAGATCACATCAAACTCAGATATCCGTAGCATTGATGCTTCCAAGTCAATCTCTTGACTTCCTATTGGCACCTGAAAATATCAAACTCTATCCGCACGGATTCGACAGCCATTTGGTAGCAAAACATCCAATCTATTGTTGAAACTGATTTCTAGGTCTCTTGTAAAGCTCGGGCCCTCAATAAGTTGAGGGGCAGCAACCCCTTACTGGTCCCTCAAAAGGAGCAGACTGGGGACTCAGAAACAAACTAAGACCTTAGCCACAGCAAGGAGGTCCCACCGCAAACCCGGAAGATCGTTGAGCGCTTCCCCTCCAGAGCCAAAGATGAGACTTGAGCACCTTGGAGAGCCAGGGAGCTAAACCAAAATAGTCAAGGGAGAAAGAAGCTCAGAGAACTGAGATTGGAATCCTCTCCCAAGGTGCCCATTAAGGTCTATTTATAGTTTCTTGCTCGTGGTCTGTCAATAGCAGAATTTCGCCTTTTGGTTTTACTAAATGCACCCCAATTTGGCCTGCTAACAGATAAACTCCGCTGTTTGGAAAGGCTAACTGCAGACCATCAGGGGCAGAGGGGTAATTTCACCCCCTTTGTCTATGGGTAAGTGGTCTGCGAGTGAGCTACTCGCGAGAGCTCCCGCAAGTCCCCTCGCGAGTATGGCTCGCAAAACCCCTCTTGAGCGGGCTCTCTACGAAGGCCCTGCTCGCCCTCCCTCTGGCAACGTTCGCCGAGGCTGGGTCCCGCATTCACCCTTGCGAGTTCCACTCGGCCCTACAAAAATCTACTAAACTGGCTGGACGACCGAGCTTGTCAAGCTTGGGATGTAATTCCGTCGAATTGAACATCTTGCTACTCATGCGTCGAACGCAGAGCTGAGATCATCGACCTCAAGCTGGGCTTCGTCGATCGTGGAGATCTAACTCGCCCGCCTTCCTTCGAGCGGTTGGCGAGTGCCTAGCTCGCCCGCCTTCTTGTGAGCGAACTCTGAGACTCTGGCTCGCAGGGACATTACAGGCGTGCCTCCCCGTGAGCTTCCCTTGGCCTTTTGGAGATCTACTGAACTGGCTAGACGATTGTGTTTTGATGAGCCGAGAAATCCATTCGATGAACTATGAGTGAGATGCTAGTTCGTTGAGCGGAGAATCCAATTCGTCGAACTGAGAACGTTAAGCGAGTTTGTCGAACGCAGAACGGATTTCATCGAACATGGGTACTTGTAAGAAATTCGGCACGTTTGCCTTCTCGCGAGCGGTCGGCGAGCACCTGGCTCTCCCTCCATCCTGCGAGCGACCCTTGGAGCTTCGGCTCGCCTTCTTTGTTACTTCTCCCACCTGTTGTATCTGAAACCCCTCTTAGGCAAGCATTCAGTGAAGACCCCGCCCGCACCTCTTCCGGTGATATCCTCCGAGGCCAGGTCTCGCACACCTTCCTGCGAGCTCCCCTCGGCCTTGTGAGAGTGCTGAACTAGAAGGAAGATTGAGCTTGGACGAGTTGAGCTGCAGATGGAGGAAAACCGCTGAGTTAACTTGGTCCCAACGGATCCGCCGAGATGAGACAGAAATAGCTGCTGAGACGACTGACCCTCTCAGCCCCACAGCTGAGGCAAATTATAATTATTTTATTATAATTATTAATTAAATTTTATCATGCTTTGTCTATTATTTGGGACTTTGTTTATTTTCATGCTTATTTTAATTTGGACTGTGTATAGCCATGTTTGTTGGCAAGCCATGTTTTAATTTTATTTTGGACTGTGTATAGCCATGTTTGATGGCAAACCTATAAGAAGCCATCATGTAATAGAAATTAGTAGTTTTTGGAATGAATTAAAAATCTGAACCCTAAGTTTTCCCTCTTGAAACCACTCTCCTCCTAGCCCCCCCCCCCTCTTTCTTTCCCTCTAAGAAGTTTGGCCCTCCCTCTTCTTGGCCGCCCCTCTCCCTATTCTCCTTCCTCTTGGCCCCCATCGGTTCGGCAGGCATGAAAGCCATGTTGATTGATGAATACGTTCCTACATCCATTGAACGCAAAATGTTTGATGAGTTAGCTTCGCTAAGACAAGGGAATTGATCGGTCGCGGAGTACATGGGCCTCCTGAAGGACATATTGGTTAGGTGTGATGTTAGGGAGATGCCTGATGTCACCTTTTCACGGTTTCGTAAGAGACTTAATCCCGACATTCAAGGAAAACTCCTTCGTTATAGGCACAGATTTGAGCACCACCTATAATGCCACATTGGATATTAGAATCACCTGGCTCATAAATCCAAGACACGTTAATATTTGAAGAGAAATTCCCTCTTAGGACCTCCCCACCCCCCATTATCCCACAAGGATAAGGGTAAGTTCCGGTCCACTGACTTGAACTCCATTGTCATCACGGCTAGGAATATTTCAAACCCGTCTGGTGAGAGAGTGTCGGTGGGTAGGATTAACAAAACAAATGCTACGTGTTTTACTTGTGGTATTCAAGGACATTATGCTAGTGAATGTCCCACTATGCCCAAGCCCTGTTAGATACCTCAACTGAACCCGCTGAGCTCATGTATGAGGCTGGTGAAGACTCTGATTCGGAAAGAGTGCCGAGAGACTTGGATGATGACATCAATATGATGGTGATGAGATGTATTTTGGATACTCCGCGTGCTTCGGATGATTGGAATAGGACGAAAATATTTTCATTAAATTTTAAGAGTGGAGAGAAGTGGTACAAATTGATTATCGATAGCGGAAGTTTTATGAATGTGATTTCGGAGAATGCGGTGACCCAGATGATGTTAGCCACTTAACCGCACCCTCACCCCTATAAGGTTGCTTGGGTTAACAAGACATCCCTTCCGGTAGCGAGGCGTTGTTTGGTACCCCTTACCATTAAGGCTTATTCTGAAAAGGTTTGGTGTGATGTCATCCCCATGGATGCCTATCATGTCTTATTAGGACCATTATCATGAAACTCACTCCTCCAAAGGATCCTTCGGTTGCCTCTAATGACACAATTGTGCCTGTAGAGAAGAAAACCTTAAGCTTGATAGGTAAGAAGGAATTCGCGTGCCATACCTTTTTGGATGGTGTCCTATATGCGTTAGTTTGCTTACAAGTCAAGGAGGACGTGTCGACGTTTGAGAGCTTACCGCCAGTGCTGCGAAACATTTTAGAGGAATTTAAGGATGTGTATCCGGATGAGCTTCCGTCTACGTTACCCCCTTTCGAGACATACATCATGCGATAGATTTCATTCCGGGTTCCTTGTTACCCAACCTACCTCACTATCAGTTAAACCCTTCCGCGCACTTGGAGTTACCAACGCAAATTTCATATTTATTAAAAAAGGGGTTCATCCATCATAGTAAGAGTCCGTGTTCCATTCCGTCATTGCTAGCGCCAAAGAAAGACGACTCTTGGAGGATGTGTGTAGAAAGTCGGTCCATTAATAAATTTATGATTAAATATCGATTTCCCATCCCTCGCTTGGATGACTTGTTGGATATGCTAGCCGGAGCCACGATCTTTTCTAAATTGGAACTTAGTAGTGGCTACCACCAGATTCGAATTAGAGAGGGTGACGAGTGGAAGACATCCTTTAAGTCTAAGGAGGGGCTTTACGAATGGTTAGTGATGCCATTTGGGCTTTCCAATGCCCCAAGTACTTTTTCTAGGATGATGACACATGTCTTTCAACCCTATATGGGAAAATTTATCATGGTTTATTTTGATGACATTCTCATTTTTAATACGTCTACTACCGATCATGAATCTCACTTGAGGACTATCCTAGCGACGTTGCGAGTGGAAAAATTATTTGACAATATAAAAAATGTACTTTCTATGTGACGTCCGTAGACTTTCTTGGCTATATTGTTAGTTCGGAGGGCATACATGTAGCCCCAAGAAGGTCCAAGCCATCAAGAATTGGCCAAAACCCACCAACATTCGAGATGTTAGGAGTTTCCATGGGCTAGCTACATTCTATTGTCAATTTATTCGTGACTTAAGTAGTATCATGGTACCGATCACGGAGTGCATGAAAAAAGGTGATTTCACTTGGACAAAATCTGCCACTAAAGCATTCCAAACGATTAAGGCTCGGATGTCGGAAGCTCCCCTTTTGCGGTTATCGGATTTTAGTAAGGTTTTAGAATTGTCATGTGATGCGTCTGGGATAGGTATTGGCGGTGTTTTGAGTCAGGAGGGGCATCCTGTTGGGTATTTTAGTGAGAAGCTCGCGGGTCCGAAACTAAATAATTCTAATCACGACCGCGAGTTTTACGTCGTTATTCAATGCCTACAACATTGGCGACATTATCTACTCCCTAAGGAGTTCGTTATCCAATCCGATCACGAGGCGTTGAGATTTGTTAACTCTCAAAGTAAGGTCATCCCCCGACATGCTAAATGGGTCTCCTATCTTCAAGAGTACACCTTTATCATAAAAACATCTTAAGGGAAATCTAAATCGTGTAGCGGACAACCTTAGTCACGTTTTTTTATTATTATCCACGCTAGAAGTGAAGGTCATTGGGTTTGAATGCATTAAGGATGAATATGTCCATTGCCCGGATTTCAAAGATTTTTATCTATCCGCTCAAGATGACACACCCACTACCATTTCCGCATTTTATATATGTGACAGCTACTTATTTAAGCATACCAAGCTATGTATCCCTCGCTCGTCCTTTCGCCATTTCATGGTTTGGGAATTGCATAGCGGCGGACTAGGTGGTCACTTTGGGCGTGACAAGACCATCGCGTTAGTGGAGGATAAGTTTTATTAGCCGGTCCTTAAGTCCACGGTGCATAAAATTGTGGGGAGTTGTCGCGTTTGCCAGCTAGCTTAGGGTAAAAAAATGAATGCGGGACTTTATACCCCTCTCTCGATTCCATCTATCCCATGGGAAGAAGTTAGTATTTGTCTTGGGCCTCCCACTCAACTTTAGGCGTCACGATTCCATCTTGGTAGTGGTGGACTCGTTTTCTAAAATGGCCTACTTTATTGCGTGTAAAATTACAAATGATGTGTCACATGTAGCAAAATTATATTTTAAAGAGGTTGTTGGGCATTGGGGCATCCCTAATACTATTGTGCCTGACAGGGATGTAAAGTTTACAAGTTATTTTTGGAAGACCCTTTGGAAACTTATGGGCACCAAACTTTTGTTTTCTTCGGCATACCATCCGCAGACGGATGGGAAAATGGAAGTGGTCAATCGAAGTTTGGGTAGATTACTTTGTTGTCTTGTAGGTGACCACAAGGGTACGTGGGACCTCATCCTCCCCCATTCTCAGTTAGTGTATAATAATTCCAAAAATAGGTCCACTGGGTTATCTTCGAATGAAATCGTGCACGGATATATGGCGTCGGTGCCACTAACTTGATTCTGTTACCTCCATCATATAAGTCAAGTCAATTTGCACAAGACTTTGCCCCTCACGTTCATAATTTATATAAGCACATTAAGGACGCGTTAACTACACAATTAGCATCTTATCAATTTCATGCTAACATACATAAGAGAGCGTCTCACTTGAAGGCTAGCGATTTGGTTATGGTGTGTCTCATCCGTGAACGATTGCCTTCGGGCGCCATAAAAAAGTTAGCAAATTGGTGAGCAGGTCCATTTCGAATCTTAAAGCGATTAGGATAAAACGCTTATCTTTTGGAGTTACCCACTGATTGGGGAATATCCCCTATTTTCAATGTTTCGGATTTAACGCCATATATTTCTCCACCATTTGAATTAACTGACTGTCTGTTTGATTCCAATAAATTTTCTAATGGGTTGGGGGGTGAGCTTGTGCCTGGATCGATCTCTTCATTGTTTTCCCTGGAGATACGTCGAATGTTGACGACAAAACTTTTTTCCTTATTTGCCTAATGCTTTTCCAATGTTCCCCCGAACTACTTATGTGCCTGACAGGATCCTCAAAGATGAAGTGCTCTCCTCTCCTAGGGGTGACAGTCGCCGCTACTTGATTCGTTGGCATGATCGTTCGGCCTCCAATGACTCGTGGCTTCCATAATCCGAGGTGGCTCTTTTGGATGATGCTCTCCTCCACCGCTACATTCAAGACAACTCATTGGTGATGAGTACTTTTGGACGGGGAGGATTGATAGCGACGACGACCCTCAACATGAAGATGTTAGTAACGACGCGCTTACGGATGATGGCACCTCTCCAACCAAAGATCTACGTCATCATGAACGCCATCGCCGTTACAACCTCCGCCCGCTGTTCAAGATTAATAATTAATAATAATTATTATTTTATTACAATTATTAATTAAATTTTATCATGCTTTGTCTTTTATTTGGGACTTTGTTTATTTTCATGTTTATTTTAATTTGGACTGCATATAGCCATGTTTGTTGGCAAGCTATGTTTTATTTTTATTTTGGACTGCGTATAGCCATTTTTGTTGGCAAGCCTATAAGAGGTCATCATGTAATAGAAATTAGTAGTTTTTGGAATGAATTAAAAATCTGAACCCTAAGTTTTCCCTCTTGTAACCTCTCTCCTCCTAGCCGCCCCCTCTCTCTCTCTTTCCCTCTAAGAAGTTCGGCCCTCCCCCTTCTTGGCCGCCCTCTCCCTATTTTCCATCCTCTTGGTCGATGACCAACCTCCTCTTCTTCCCCCTCCATGGCAAGTTTCGTCCATCTCCCCTCTCCCTCTCCTAGTCTTCCTCCTCTAGGGAAGGTTTCACCCAAGGTGAAGAAAGAAGAAGAAAAGGGTCGTTGTTTCGTGGAATCAAATCCGGCGTAAAGCAACCAAGGCGAACGAGTTTCTCTCCATTCGACGCGGCTCCAGTGGATCCGTTGAAGAATTATTTGGGCGAGTGCATGCTTGAGGATAATCCCATCTCAAGCTGGGTAATGAAATTTGTACTCGTGAGATTTCCCTCTTGTTAATTTCTTGTGGTTGTAATTTTGGCGGGAACTTCGAATCACTTGAATAATCGTGGTTTTCTTCGATCGATTTGTGTGTTCTTCTTATTTCTTCTAATTTCAAAGAGGATTGGAAAACCTCGACTTTTTGTTGGGAGACATCTACCCTTTTGGAATCATAATTTTTGGTGGATCTCTTTTGGTACAACTCAAGCTCGTTCGGACCGGGTGGGTCCTTTTAGTCTGGGAGAATTGTGGCCTATAGCCATCTATTCAACCTCTTGCGGTTTAGCTACCCGTCGTTACCATCTAATTGATAAGTATTGCATTGTGTGTACGCTGCGATTAGTTTTTGTGCGGACGTATAAATTGGAATGTTGGGAGGGAATGTGTGTTTGTTTGTATCAATTGTGTCGGAGAGCGTAGCCTGCATGACTACACTCCCGGGAAGGGGAATATTGTCGTTGATGCATTAAGTCAGAGGGCTTCTGCATAAGCAAACTGGATTTAGATGCATGATGAGTGTCTAATCAGTGACTTGGAGTCCCTTTTGATTACGTGCGTCGAGAGAAGGCAAACTGCTACTGCAAGCTTGAGCTAAATTGAGGTATTGTGATACCTTGCAGATCGTATCTGTCAGTCCTTAGAGCTTGATGACTGTATGAAATGGTATGTGGAAGAGACCGTGGATGGGTCGAATGTCGAGTTCTCTTTCAAAGATGGTCTTTTGTGGAAAGACAGTCATTTGTGCATCTCAAATTTCGGGAAATTACGGGAGGAGTTGATTTACGAGGCTCATTTTACCAAGCACTCAATCCACCCAGGGAGCACAAAGATGTACCAAGACATGAGCACTTGTTTGGTGGCCAGGTTTGGAGAAATGCGTAGCTCTATACGTGGCGAAGTATCATACTTGCGCACTCGTGAAGGCGACATGTCAAAAACCTGGCTGCTTTCTGAAGTCCTTACCGATTCCAGAATGGATGTTTGATGACATATCTATGGATTTCGTCCATGGTTTATTGAGATCGTAAAATGGGAACGATGCCATTTGGGTAATCGTAGACCAATTGACGAAAGTATCTCATTACATTCCGAACCGGAGGGACTATACAGTAGAAAAATTGGCAAAGCTATATGTGGATAACATTGTACAATTGCATAGTGTGCGTTGTAGCATCGCAAGTGACAAAGATGGGCGCTTTACGTCAAATGATTGGAGGCTAAACCACCAACTATTGGGTACCAAGATGATGTTTAGCACTGCCTTCTACCATCAAACGGATGGGTAGACTGAACAGACCAATAGGACAATGGTGGATATGCTCTGAATGTGCGCCTTGGATTTTGGCAAGAGGTGGGAGGACCACCTATTTATGATCGAGATCGCCTACAATAATAGCTACCAAGCAAGAATACAAATGGCACCCTTCGAGGCCCTTTATGGTAGAAAGTGTCGTTCCCCGTTGGCTTAGACAGAAATAGGCATCACAAAGTTATTTAAGCTAAAAGACATCGATGATGCAAATTCGGCGAATTGAACGCTCCGTGAGCGATTGTTGATTGCCCAAGATAGGCAGGCAAAATATTATAACACCAAGCACCGAAACATCGAGTTCGCTATTGGAAACTGGGTTTATTTCAAGATCAAACCATTCAAGGGTGTATCGAGGATTCGATGCTTGAAAAAGCTAAGTCTGAGATACACTGGACCATTTGAAATTTTGGAGCATGTTGGTGAAGTTGCCTATCGGCTTTCTCTTTCGACAGAGTTAAGAGGTTTGCACGATGTGTTTCACGTATCCATGTTGAGGAAGGCGTTGCAAGATCCTACTCATGTTATTGCTGATGTTCAAGTGTTGGTTGATGGTGGGATAAAGACAAAGGTCAAGCCTATTCGCATCGAAGACGATAAAGTCAAGCAGTTACAGAACAAAATGATCAGGATGGTCAAAGTCCGCTGGAACAATTGTGGTCGGGAGGAGCTTTCATGGGAGCAAGAGTAGACCATGCTAGAGGAGTTCCCCGAGTTGTTCTGTTAAGTTAAAATTTATGTATTTTGTACTTTTAAATGCTTTTTGAATTGTGGAAGTTCGGGACAAACATTCTTTAAGGGGAGGGGGATTGTAACACCCCAGGTTTTCCCAGCATGGTTTCTGTAGCAAGAGCAAACACTACCGTTGATGATAAAGCTAGGCATTAGCTATCGACTGGAAGATATCAACGAGACATCAAGTTGATTGGCTAGATCAATTTGACTAGACATTAAGTCGACCTACTAATGTTGGGCATTAGTGTTAATGCTAGCATTAGGTATTGACTTAATGAATTTCCTTGTCGATGTGAAGCTTCTTTGTCAACGAGAGGTCTCAAAGGTTCGACTAGATGGATAACTCCCGACGTTAGGGCTAACACCCACGTTGAGTCTTCTAGCCGAATTGTTAAGCGATGCTGGATAAGATCAAGTCCACTGCTCTTCGGGTTTAACGCGAGCGTTAGGGCTAATGCCCAACATTAGCTCTATAATTAGATTCAACAAATTGAATTGTGTTTGTCCATTCCTTATTGGAATTTTGATCTAAGGGCTGAGATTTATCCCGACCCAACTAAGGCAACAACAAGAGTAAACATCTTATTACTTTTATCACTTCTGAAAGTGGAGGTTAGATCTTAAATTATCTCTAGAGGGGGGGGGGGTGAATAGAGTATTAAAACTTTTTACTTAATTTTATAGTGGAATTAAAATAGTGATATATATGTATATATATGTGTATAGAGTGATTTATAAAAACTAAATAAAAACAAATCAACACAGCACAAGCACAGAAAAGTAATGCAATCACAGAAGACACAAGGAGCTATAGTAGTTCCCCACTAAACTTGGGTACGTCTACTCTTCTACCACCCTTGGTAGGAATCCATTAGGATTTTTGATTATGTGCCCTAACACCAATGAGCATTTGATAAGGTGCCCAAAAACCAAGCAGGATTTTTTGATCAGGTGTCTTGCCACCAAGAGGTAAACTTTTGAAGGGAGTTTTAACCCTGTACAATAGGGGAATAAAGAAGGGGAAAAGATATATTGTTCTTCTCTTTTGCTGAGAAGACACTTGAAGATCCTGATGGGTTGTTGAGTTTGGATCTTGATGATGATGTTGAAGAGCTCCCTCTGTCTGATTGATATTGATGACAGCTTGTGGATGGAGCTTCTTCACTTGATTGCAATACCTCTTTTCTTCTTCTGCAGTTTTGATCCTGAGCAAATAATGTTGATTGGTGTCTCAGGATCTATATGTTCTGCAAAGAAAAGTTAACAAAAAGAAGATAAATAATATTTAGATCTGCTTCTTCTTTTTGCTCCTCTGTTTATTCTTCCTGTCTCTGTATATTTCTTCTATATCTATTTCTTCTTTCTTTTCTCTGTCTTTATATAATCTGGAGAACTATTCGGCTGATTTGAATTCTTGCCGACAAGAGAGGAAAGAGATAATGTCTCTTTAATTCCCTAGATCCTCGAGAACATAAATTGCCGTCTTTGGCTTTGCTGCAACGACTATAACATTTATTGTTCTGCAATGGCTAATTCAAATAAAGGAAAGGCAGCAATATATAAATAATAAAATATTTCTTTAATAAATCTGACAACATATTTTAGTCGAGCTGAGAAAGGAGAATTTATATAGCTGATAATATTTCGTCGAGCTCAGCTTCAAGTTCGTCGACCTGAATATTTGATTCGTCATTCTGAGCTTCTACTGAATATTCATCGAACACAGACTTGAGTTCGTCGAATGGAAGGATTCGTCGACCACTGAGATGGGTTGGATCATCAACCGCTGAATATTGAGCTGTTCGTCGAACGCAGGCTTGAGTTCGTCGAACACAGCTTTTCGTCGGCCGCTGAGATGGGGTCTGTTCGTCGACCGCTGAGATAATCTATTCGTCGACGGCTGAACCGCAGAGATGAGATCGTCGAACGTTGAACCGCTGTATTTTGTCGAGCGAATAATGAATACCATTCGTCGAGCGTAGAGTGCCATTCGTCGAACGCAGATGGCCGTTCGTCGAACGCAGAGAACATGTGTTATTTTTATTCTTCTCTTATTTTCTCAGCCTATTATATATATCTATTCAGCCTATTATCTTAATGGGATTTGATCTAAGTTATAAGATATGTTATGATAGAAACTTAAACATTAAAGGTGGATCCTAACTTAAATCAAAACTAAGGCTTTGATACCAATTGAAAGTGAGTTTTAGTTCTTAAATATTAAAGCTCTTTGTTTAAGTTTATTTCAAAATAATGATATGTATAAATGTGTAGTGCTAAGTGTGTAATAACAACAAACACTAAGAAGGCACAGTAATCACAGCACAGCAAAAAGAAATAAAAACATAAACAAACAAACAACCAAATGACACAAGATATATAGTAGTTCCCCAATCAACCTGGGTACATCTACTCTTCTACCCACTGGTAGGAATCCACTAGGATTTTTGATCAGGTGCCCTAACACCAAGGAGTTTTTGATAAGGTGTCCACACACCAATGGAGGTTTGATCAGGTGCCCAAATCACCAATAAGCTTTTGATAAGGTGCTTAAAAACCAAACAGGATTTTTTGATCAGGTGTCTTGCCACCAAGAGGTAAATTTTTGAAGGGAGTTTTAACCCTTTGTACAGGAGGGGAAATAAAGAAAACAAAAAGGTTAAAGTGTTCTTCTCTTTTCTGAGAAGACTCTTGAAGATCCTGATGGGTTGTTGAGTTTGGATCTTGATGATGATGTTGAAGAGCTCCCCCTGTCTGATTGAGATTGATGACAGCTTGTGGATGGAGCTTCTTCACTTGATTGCAATACCTCTTTTCTTCTTCTGCAGTTTTGATATGAGCAAATAATATTGATTGGTGTCTCAGGATGTATATGTTCTGCAAAGAAAAGTTAGCAAAAAGAAGATAAATAATATTTAGATATGCTTCTTCTTTTTGCTCCTCTGTTTATTCATCCTGTATCTGTATATTTCTTCTATATCTATTTCTTCTTTCTTTTCTCTGTCCTTATATAATATGGAGAACTATTCGGCTGATTTGAATTCTTGCCGACAAGAGAGGAAAGAGATAATGTCTCTTTAATTTCCTAGATCCTCGAGAACATAAATTGATGTCTTTGGCTTTGCTGCAATGACTATAACATTTATTGTTCTGCAATGGCTAATTCAAATAAAGGAAAGGAAGCAATATATAAATAATAAAATATTGCTTTAATAAATCTGACAACATATTTTAGTCGAGCTGAGAAAGGAGAATTTATATAGCTGATAATATTTCGTCGAGCTCAGCTTTAAGTTCGTCGACCTGAATATTTGATTCGTCATTCTAAGCTTCTGCTGAATATTCGTCGAACGCAGACTTGAGTTCGTCGAACAGAAGGATTCGTCGACCGATGAGATGGGTTGGATCGTCGACCGCTGAATATTGAGCTGTTCGTCAAACGCAGGCTTGAGTTCGTCGAACGCAGCTTTTTGTCGACCGCTGAGACGAGGTCTGTTCGTCGACCGCTGAGATAATCTGTTCGTCGACCGCTGAACCGCTGAGACGGGATCATCGAACGCTGAACCGCTGGATTTCGTCAAGCGCCTAATGAATACCATTCGTCGAGCGCAGAGCGCCATTTGTTGAACGCAGATGGCCGTTCGTCGAACGCAGAGAACATGTGTTATTTTTATTCTTCTCTTATTTTCTCAGCCTATTATATATATATATATATATATATATATTTTCAGCCCATTATCTTAATGGGATTTCATCTAAGTTATAAGATATGTTATGATAGAAACTTAGACATTAAAGGTGGATCCTAACTCAAATCAAAACTAAGGTTCCAACAATCTCCCCCTATTTGAGTTGGGATCCTAATCCAAATTATGACTAGGTTCTAACAATCTCCACCTATTTGGTTTAGGATACCTAAGCATTGAAAATCTTAAGGATTAAGGGTCAGAGATTATTTGTAAATTTCTTTTTAAAACCAAGCAATTTCTGATTTCCTAGATTTTGATTTAAATAGGATTTTAATATTATGAATTGCTAGCTGTTATTAGATTCTAAGGAGTTTTAAAATCAGAAAGACATTGCTTGATACCTTCTTTCTATAGAATCCCCTTAATCAGAAGAGACTCACACTCAGTGCTCTGATCATTTCTGATCTATGCAATCTGAGTAGAATGCTTAACTTGATTTTGGAGAAAATCTGTAAGAATGTGAAGTTATCTGACTTTGTCTTTAAGATAGGAAATTCCAATGAATTATATAACTGCTGTTTAATTATAAAAGTTTAAAATAGGTAAAAACAAATGCCTTATAATTAGATATATTGGCCTTTTTATCTCATTAAAATATAAGTTAAACTGATTTCTAGATTTTGTTTTAACATAAAGAAATTCAGTATTTCTACAGAGTTTTTTATTTCTTTTTCTTTAAAATTTTGTTCAAATTTATTTCTTAAGGAAATATTTTGTTCCTCTGATAATTTTAAAACTTCATTAAGTTTGACATAAGTTAAATTGTTTATTGTTAACTCTTTTCTGATTTTATTTTCAGATTTTATTAAACCTATACATGGAATTTTAGAATTTGATTTGATTTGTCCTGAAGTAAAATTATAAGTTGAAGTTGCCTCAGTTACCTTATCTTCATCAGATTCAGATTCTGCATCTGAGTAGTAGTTTGAGCCATATATGGCCAACATACAGAATCTTCTGGCCTTTTGTTCTTCTTCTTCTTCTTCTTCTTCTTCTTCACTTAGGTTTGGAAATGGTTCTGCATCAAAAATATAGTTAGTGGAAGAAGTAGAAGTGGATTCATTTACCATCCTTGAGAGGGAGTTCCAGATGCCCCTTGCTGAAGTGCAATCAGCCACTCTTTGAAGAATGTCTTTTGACATTGATTTAGCTAATATGTTCATGACCTTGGCATCAGCACTGATCAACTTCTCTTGATCATCTGTTGAAGAAGTTGAAGATGGAGGTCTTGTCAAAATGGAATTGTAGATTTCTTCATCTATGGCATTCATATATAATTTAATTCTAGCTTGCCATAAAGTAAATCTATCCAAATTACAGATTGGTGGATTTGAAAATTCTACTTGTGCCATTAGACTTTAGAAAAACCTTTAAAAAAAATCATAAGAACTAAGTGATCTTTGTGATTCATGTGTTAGCCTGTATAAATAATCAACCTGCTTTGATACCAATTGAAAGTGCAGGTTAGATCTTAAATTAACTCTAGAGGGGGGGGGGGGGGGGGGGGGGGGGGGGGTGAATAGAGTATTAAAACTTTTTCCTTAGTTTTATAGCAGAATTAAAATAGTGATATATATATGTGTGTGTATAGAGTGATTTATAAAAACTAAATAAAAACAAATCAAAACAGCACAAGCACAGAAAAGTAATGCAATCACAGAAGAGATAAGGAGCTATAGTAGTTCCCCACTAAACTTGGGTACGTCTACTCTTCTACCACCCTTGGTAGGAATCCACTAAGATTTTTGATCAGGTGCCCTAACACCAATGAGCTTTTGATAAGGTGCCAAAGAACCAAGCAGGATTTTTTGATCAGGTGTCTTGCCACCATGAGGTAAACTTTTGAAGGGAGTTATAACCCTGTACAAGAGGGGAATAAAGAAGGGGAAAAGATATATTGTTCTTCTCTTTCGCTGAGAAGACTCTTGAAGATCCTGATGGGTTGTTGAGTTTGGATCTTGATGAGGATGTTGAAGAGCTCCCCCTGTCTGATTGAGATTGATGACAACTTATGGATGGAGCTTCTTCACTTGATTGCAATACCTCTTTTCTTCTTCTGCAGTTTTGATCCTGAGCAAATAATATTGATTGGTGTCTCAGGATGTATATGTTCTGCAAAGAAAAGTTAGCAAAAAGAAGATAAATAATATTTAGATCTGCTTCTTCTTTTTGCTCCTCTGTTTATTCTTCCTGTATCTGTATATTTCTTCTATATCTATTCTTCTCTTATTTTCTCAGCCTATTATATATATATATATATATTTTCAGCCTATTATCTTAATGGGATTTGATCTAAGTTATAAGATATGTTATGATAGAAACTTAGACATTAAAGGTGGATCCTAACTCAAATCAAAACTAAGGTTCCAACAATCTCCCCCTATTTGAGTTGGGATCCTAATCCAAATTATGACTAGGTTCTAACAACTTCCTCTCTCTCTCTCTCTCTCCAAAGTGAAGGAAGAAGAGGGCTATGGAAGAAGAAGGCTTCATCCTGCCATTAGAAGAGCTTCCAAGCTCTGTTCAATGTTTTGAGTTCAAATCCTGGATGGGACCTTGTTGCGATCCTTTCCATCCGGATCGTTTATGGATTCATGGCACCGAAGTGATCGTCAAGGGTAACAATCCTTATTCTTGATAATAGGACATGGTAGTCCCATGTTTTGTTGTTGTCATAAGTGCATGAAAGTGCGTCCTTCACTAATTAGTGAAGGTTATACTTTTACCGTGTGGATGTTGTTCATTCCCGGTAGGAACTGCATATAGAATCTGATTTGTATACGGATATAGGCATGTTGTGTGAAGCCCATCTACGATAGGTTGATCCTGGTTGGTGATGGCTAAATTGCATGTCATAGAAGCCTCCATGCTGATTGTGCTATTTTATAGCGATTAATGTATACTAGATGGTATACTATGCTGGAGAAGAATAGCAGGAAATACATGCATTTCTGGGAAGAAATAGTGTTCTTTTTGCTAACGCCCGGCGTTAGCGTTAATGTCGGCGTTATCGCCAGTGATACCAAATATAACTTGGTGTGCTTGGAAATTTCCCTTGATGCTGCGTTGATGATCCAGTGGTGATTTTCACGTTGACTTGAAATGTTACATCAATCACTATAAATGATCCAATGGCGTTAGCATTAACGTCAACATTTCTTCATGCTTTGGATATCGACTTGAAAAGTTTCAGATAAGAATTCTGCATGTCGACTTGAAACTGGTCAGATAAAGTCTTTATCAACTTGATGAGGATCAGACATTTGAAGGTTATCAACCAGAAGCTGTGTAGTCAGAATGCATGTCGACTTGAAGTATTAAAGCCAGATTAAAGGTTCTTGGTTCTATAAAATGTCATCTAGACATTTCACAGAATAAGGTGAAATATCGTCGAGACAAGCCTTCCACATTTCAGCCTAGCGAAGCTTATGGTTTGAAATTAGTTCTACTATTTTAGTTAATATCATCTAAATACATTTCTCTTCATATAGACTAAGCTAAGATCTTATTGTTAAAGTCATGTCATCTATTTTGATGAATGTCATCTTGATAAATTCTAGATCAACTTGTTCTCACTTATCATATCGAATTCTGATATCGGTCAGATAACTCAAATAACGTCTAGAAACAGCTCATATCGACAGGAAAAGTCTATAGAGCTTAGAATGCTTGTTATCGGCCAGAAGAAGTTTTTATCATCGAGAAGAGTTCAAATATCGGCTTGATGACATCCATATCATCATGATAGTTCAAGTCTTCAAAATTTCAAATTAATGACGCTACCGATTGCGCAAATCAGAGCTGTTTTTTAAAGAATTAAATTTCTGTCAATAATGTTTTTATATTTGACAGTTGAGACTCTCAATCATATATATAGTGAAGAGATCGGTGTGGTAAATCAAATCTTGACAATAATATTGAAATCATTCTCGTGAGGCAAGAAACAGACAAATTTTCTATGTCCAGAGAACAATATTCTAAAAGATCCATCATTCAAGTTGATTGATTCCACTGCTCCCATTTCACTCCAAGTTTCTCAATCGACTCAATCTCTCTTGAGCAAGGAAGGCTCACAGATTAGAAGATCCATATTATATCTATTTCACAAGTCAAGTTTCTTCTCTCTGATTCAAGAAGCCAACACTATAAAGAAGTCATTCTTCCAGATCTGATTTGGTGATCGAGTTGAAGCTATTCTCAATCAAGCTTCAAGAAGACACAACACTTTTCAAGACATATCTTTTGAGTTTAAAAATCTAATAGTTATGGGATTGGTCAATTCTTCACCTAGAGGGTATTGGAGGTGGGGTGAATAAGTGTTTTAGCATTTTTATAAACTTATTGAGGAATAATGAAAGTATATGAAATAATCACACAATCACAAAAAATCCATATCACAAACAAATATAGCTATAGTGGTTCACTGAATGTGAATGTCAACTTTTCCCCTCCAACTGTCTAGCAATGAGCTAGCCTCGAAACACTCCAATCAAAACTCGGATCTTTAGATCCTACAACTCAGAGACAATGTCTCCTACCTCAAAGGTACTAATTGACCTCCTACCTCCGGTCATAAAGACCATACCTCAAATGCACGGGTTACCCTCCTACCTCAGGTCACAAGGACCCTACCTTAGAAACTCTAGTTGGCCTCCAACCTCAAGTCACATTAGACTCTACAACTTAGGCCACGTAGGACACTACAACTCAGGCCACACAAGACCATACAACTTTGATTCAAAAAATGAATCCTACAACTCTGATCTTAGAGAGATCATATAGTTGTACACGTTTTATTTCAAAATGTCGGGAACAGTGCCCATAGTGTTCCTGATTTGAAGAATCCCTCACAATATAGATGAGCACATCTGTATTTGATGCATATGCTTTCTTGTCAAAGTGATTTCAGGTACTTGATAGTGCAAGTATAACATATGGCTAGACTTAGTGTCATCAAACATAGTTTTGCCAATGTAATCTATTGGGAATATTGTCCACAAGATTCCTGATCTGAACAAGGCCTCAAGATGACAATAAACATATTGTATTTGATTCCTGTGTAAGTTTGGATGTGACAGGTATAACATAAATGCTTGGCTAATATAGTAATAGGCTTATGGTGACCCAAACAGGGTTTTGCCCTTTTGTTCAACATAGGAAATTTGTATAAAATTTTTTATTCAAATCAAGATGACAATTATTATAATTATAATAATTATAATTAATGACTAAGTTGGAATAAAGCTGTCATAGAAATTTCATTATAATTGTAAACCTATCTTATTATTCTATAGATAGAACGAAATTACTATGCCAGCTTTATAATATCTGACTCATCAAATGGACTATTTTTTTCTTCTACCTTTAGTTTCTTTTATCTTTACTGCTTTATTGCTTTTCCTCATGAAAACATCATTCATACACAAGTCCTCTGCATCAAGAGGAATTCACAAAATACAGATATTTTTTTTCTCTTTCTCTCATGAAGAATTTTAAAAAGAACCATAGCCAACAAGATCTTCTTCTCTCAGATCGAATGGCTTCTTTCAGGGGTTCATCATCATTATTATCATATTTCCTCGAAAGATATAATTCATTCTTATCTTTGAAAAATAGTCCTCTCTACCTCGAGGAACAATCATGCTGATATTTTTATCAAGTATCCACACGGTGCTTTCAAGAATAAAAATTCTTAGGGATTGCTGAAAAGGATTACAATTTGGAAACATTATTTTAACTACCTCTTGCTGATAGAGTTTTGAGAATCCTTCTCTACAAGAATCAATGGTTTTTGAGTCTCCTTATCAAAAGACTCTTGGTTTGATTTTTGAGTCACCTTATCAAAATGCTCTTGGTCTGGTTTTGAAATACTTTATCAAAATTTATTTTGGCTCTAAGAATTTTTCTTCTAAAAAGACTAAGTTGTAACTTATTCTAAGAGTCTCCTTATCAAAAGACTCAACACTAAAAGTGGATATCCTGCCAATGGGCAGAAGAGTAGAGTACCCATACATTTTGGGGAACTACTATAAATCTTTATGACTTATGGTTGCATAATTTTCTATTTTTATTTTCTTATTTAAATACGTCCACTGCTTTATATTAGAACTATATGGCATGTACGCTGATTAAATGTGTAAATAATTTTTATAACTCTACCACTCTAGAGTGATTCTTGACTGAGGTTATCCACATTCACACTTTGTGAGCATTGATACAATACATTTCATATGTTTTCTCTTTGGTATGAACTACTTCGAAAGTTTGAGTATTGACCTATGTTGGGAAAAACCTCTTGATTTGGTATATCATGTTATTTCAAATGAATTAAGTCATGTGTTATTGTTTGCATAAATGCAACTTGTGTAGCTATGACAGATTGTTATGACTATGAAGTAGTCAAAATATTGATAAACAACTCAAAAGGTTAAGAAGAGATGTCAACCTATGTCAAGTTATATTAAAGGAAGAAGTCGACGTACGTCGAATATTATGCAGTGGACATGTTAATACATTCTGAGTAGTTTCATTTTATCCTTCAATTTTAAACTAATATATGCAGTAATACATTAAGATCTTTAAGATAGGAGTTAGAATTTCCATATGTTTATCTATATACATAAACACATTAGGGCATAATTCAATATAAAGGTATGCCTACTCATCTCCAAGAAGATATATTTATACTCTAACTAGTAAACATCACATGAATAGTTGCACCTATACTACTTGCGTTGAGTTTGTTCCAAAGATATATCAGAGCATAAGTGTGAAGGATCTTACATCAATAGGATATCAGAGTTTAAAAAGTCATGTGACGACTTCTAAGCAGATGAATTTTGAATATGTCTCGAGCATATTAAGGAAAGATCTTAAGTTCAATTATAGTCGTTAAGATCTGATTATAGAAGGCTTTTATTTCTTGATGAAGTAAATTTAGAAAATAATAATTTCTTTATGTCTGTATATATATTCTATAATACATCAGGCTTATTTGTAATGATTTTACAGAAATACGATTTTCTCTCTTTATCTCTATTCTTCTCTCTTCTTCCTTCTTCCCTCTTCTCTCTACTTCTCTTGATCAAGGGGAAATCACAAGAGGTGTTATAAAATACAAATTCATTATAGATTCAACCTTCTGCATATTGAATATGATTTATCAAGAAAACTCGATAGCTATCTCACTCTATCTTACTCAGTGCACATAAAAGAATCAAGTTCTCAAGAATTGGTTGAAGAAGAACAACATGACTAATTCTATATTTGTCTACTACCTCCTGGAAGAGTTCACATAATTTCTTTTCCTAAAGATTCATTGTTGGTTTTGATACTCCTTATCAAAATTACCTCTTTGTAGTTTTGAGTCTACCTTATCAAAATACTCATTCAGTGGTTTGTGATCCACCTTATCAAAGGATCTAAGGTAGTTTTGAGTCGACCTTATCAAAAGGCTCTTTGTTTGGTCTTAATTCACCTTATCAAAAGGATTCTTGTTTGGTTTAGTCACCTTATGAACAGGCTATTGGTTTGAGAGACCTGTCAAAATTTCTTGTGGTTATTTGAATCTCTTTATCAAAAGATTCAATTGTAATCGATTCTAAGATTCTTCTTCTCAAAAGACTCAATATTGTCAATAGTGGATAGTCTACCAAGTGGTGGAAGAGGGAACGTACCCAAATTTGAGGTACCTCTATACAAGCTTTGTGTCTTCTCGATTGCATAGCTCTTTATAATTTTGTTTGTTTATCTTAATTACATTTATGTTGCATAGTAAATAACAAACAAAATACTTTGTGATATGCTATAAATGATTACAATCTAAATAGAAATTTTAAATACTCTATTCACCCCCCTCTAGAGTAATTCTTAGCATCCTACCTTACCTTTCAATTGGTATCAGAGGGATGTTATCTTAAAAAGGCTAAAACATTGTTGAAGATCCAAGGGTATTAAGAATTACTAGTGTAATTATTTATTTTAATCATGGGATCTACACATAATAGAGATTATGCATCCACTAGAGCTCCAATCTATAATCAAGACAAATTTACTCAATGGAAATCTAGAATAAAGTTGTATATGAATTGATTGATGAAGATATTTTTGGATCCATCAATATCGGTCCAGTACGTCTTACCGGGACAGATGCAGATGGGAAACTTGTGAAAATAACAAGGGATGAATTGATAGAGGATCAGATGAAGGCAATGTCATGTGATGTCAAAGCCATGAATATCCTGGGGTCAACAATGTCAGATGACATATTCCAAAAGGCTACTGAGTGTAAATTAACAAAAGATAATTGGGAATCACTGATAAATTTAGCTGAAGGAAGTTCATATGAGTGGAAGGACAGGAAGTTCTCACTAATTTCACAATATGAGAACTTCAAAAAAAGTTATGAAGAATCAAGGGCAGATATGTATTCAAGATTTAGTCTCATAGTCAATGAACTAAAGCGACTTGAAAAGGACATCTCTCTAATAAAGATAAATGATAAAATCCTAATGTGCTTCCCAAGCTCATGGTATGCAAGGATATGGGTAATAAGAGAGGCTGGATATCAAAAGGAGATCACTATAGATGCTCTTCTTGGAAAACTAAAATATTATGAACTTCACCTCAAAATAAGAGCAGAAGGAGAAGCAAAGGAGAACATGTCCTAAAGCCCCAAAGAAAAATCCATAGCACTCAAGGCTGTTGATGAAGAAAGCCAATCTATGGATTGTGAATTGATGAGTCTTCTAGCCTGAATATTCAAGAATTGGATAAAAGCTGAAGTCTTTAGAAGGAAGGAAAGAATATTCTCCAAGCCAAGGTATAATAATACTCCTTCTATGGAAATAAGATGTTTTCATGCAGGAAACCTGGACTTATTACACTAGAGTATCCTGATCATAAGAAAAATTATGATCCTAAGAAAAGAAACAAAATAAAGTCAAAGGATTCATTGCATAGACTTGAAGTGATACTGAAGATAGCTTTTCAAGCTCTGTTGATGATGAGAGCAAAGTAGAAGAAGTCTGCATGATGGCTCAAAAAATCATGTAAAAGGAAGGTGACCTTCCATAAGAAGATAATGAGGTTTTTTTTTGATAATTTTGATTTTCCATCTGCGGAATTTGAAATAACATTCAATGGTTTCTGTCAAGACCAAATGATTGCAGAAAACCAAATAAAAACTTTAAAAGAAGAAATAGCTCATCTTATTATTAGATTAAAAGAAGAAAATTCTTTTGTGGTAAACAATGAATTAAGAATTGAAAATGGTAAACTGAGACGAAAATTTGATTTTCTGAAATTACAAAATGAGAATCTAAAAGATGAAATAAATAATACTAAGTTTTTTGCAAATAGCTTGAATAGGAGGAGCCAACAGCTGAAGGCTATATCTGTAAACCTTTATGTATGGTTGAAAAACCTAAATTTGGGTGCTAAATTTCCTCAAAAGACTAACTCTCCTATCGTATTAGTTCTTAAGATTCCAGTAAAGTTCATAAACACCAAAGAAAAAGAATCAGCAAATTCCCTGGTTAATATTCCATCAACCTCAACATGTGTTAGAAGGAAAGTTCACTACAAAAAGAATAATAAAAAATAATCAAAACATTTAAGAAATGAATTGATTCATATATATCAAAAAGAAATTCTGGCAAGAGCTCCCACAAATAAATACATTAATTAGTTAGATTATTTCAGTCAACATAAGTCATATTCATCTTGTTGTATGTCAAGATATTTATCCTTTACATCGAATTGTAGTTGATGTATGGATGATACTGTGTAGAATTACATAATGCAACAATCTCTTTCAAGACCTTCTCTCTACTCTAATCAAGCTTATAAGAGAACCATATGTAAGAATTATGAATGTTTTTATTGCTACAAGTTAGGTCATGAGATGAAAGGTTGTTGGTATAAACTAACAACAACCTTCCACCATAAGGGGTACAAAGATAGACCCTCATATTCCTTTATTGCTCCCTATCATGGATAATTTTTGGCACAATAGCGTAGAAGATAAATTGTGCTCATTAGTTGTTATAAATGACTCTTATAAACTCACTTGGGTGTTCATTCTGAGAACAAAGTCTGACACCTTCAAGATTCTCTCAAGCTTCGTCAAACAAGTTCAAAATGAACTGAATTCTTTAGTTGTAATGATCAAAAAAGATCATTGCACTGAGCATCAGTCTCATAGGTTGTTTAAATTCTGTGAGAATGAAGGGATCAAACATAGCTTCTCAGCTCCAAGAACTTCACAACAAATGGAGCTACTAATAGAAATAATGTAACTTTGATTAAATCAAGAATAGTCATTCAGAACAACTGAGAATAAGATTTATCATGAATTGAAACATTTAAATGAAGAGTACGTATTGTCCAGAAAATTAGTCCTATTGTTTCCTTATTTCTTTTTCTACTTTAATTTTTAAATTTACATGTGTAACACCATTATCACTTTTATCTGCTTAGAATTGATCAAAACTATCACAAATTACTACATGTTACTCTTTAGCAAAATGAGAGTAATAATATGATAAATATTTTCTTCATAAAACATTTGAGTAATTTTGTGTTCTGGAGGGTCTCAACGTATGTCGATAAATAATCTCATAGATATGTCGATACGTTGACTACAATATATAAGGATTTAGGGTAAGTAAAACCTCATCTACTTCTTAAGACACTTCATCTTCCCTTCTCAATATACTTCACAAGTAGATGACATCTTTGGTATCTTCCCTTTTCCATAATTCTTCTACCTCCATCTACTAATTCTTTCTAGCTTCAACCATGTCACTCATAAATCTAAAGGCATCAAAGATTAATATAGGGTTCTGGCTCAATTTCGAATAATTCTGACATTGTTCAGACATTTGTATGTATATACTTATTCTTTTAAAGAAGAGTCATTTAGAAGAATTAGTCTTTGCGCTTGGATGGCTATATAGAGATGATGTGATTGAATTATTTAGAAGTGCCCATTCAAAAGTGTCTTCAATCAAGGCTAGAGTTGGACATAAACATATTTTATAAAGGTTACTATTATCTCTTAAGTATTTGAGCTACCGATATGCAGCAATAATACCGAGATAACAGATGACGAAGTAGAGATAACACTAATCTTGATAGGGTATAAAGGGAAGAAACCTCAAGACATATTGACGTCTGAACTTCTTGAATCATTTGGATTCCTGCCAGATGTGGTTGGGAAGGTGTTTATGTGTAAAATGGAAACCCATACCGTCATCAAGGACGAATAGATGAAATTTATGGGTGCCATTGTACTAGAAAAGGAATTTGAAAACATGATTGAGAAGAAACGGTCTGTTGGGTTTTCCTTAGGGTTAGTCACATCACATGTGTGTTGGAACATGGTTTTCCACATCCCTTTGATTCGAGAATAACAAATCCTGCATGTATTTGATCATGGTTGCCATTGTGTTTTTAGCATGCAGGCTTGAACATATATGACACTAGGATGCTACATTATTGGTCTGGACCTGCCCACAAGATGAAAAGTGGACTGATGTCTAACACCAGGCGTTAGGACTTAACGACGACGTTGACTCCCATTCCCACCAAGACAAATGTGGCAAGGAGGGAAGCTGTCGTGATTGAAGGAGTACCTAGGAATAATCTGGCCTAACGCTAGCCTTAGCCTCAACGCCAGCGTTAGGGTTGCCTAAAATGAATGTTTCCTAATGTGCAATATCTCCTTCCTGTTTTGAAGTTCCGAGCCATCAAAACATTTTTATACTGGGTCAACGTCAGGTGTTAGCCTTAACGGCGGCGTTAGCTTTCAATCCTATAAATTGGTGGATTTTGTCTTCTTCAACTACCGATTATAGAGATCCCTATTCCAGCACTTCTAAAACTCTGCAAGGGGTGTATATTTCCATACCACCATCTCCCACACAAATTCAAGAGAAGAATTTAAGGAGGATCGGATCAATGCTTACACAATGCGCAGAATGCATGCTTCGACTATGACTATATTCAGCGAACCTTCGCCATCTCCAGATTTCTTCTTAAGGAGTTTTTATTTGTGTTTTTTGTATTTCTGCTTGTAACTCTTTTATTATAATCATGGAGTAAATTGGCCTCGTGTTGGTGACTCGGTGCGGGTAGGACTTAGGGAGGAATTCACCTCGTGTTGGCGACTGGGTCTATGGTGTAGATCTAGGGGGAGCTCGAGGCATTTCTGGGGATAGAAGGGCTAGAGCGGCTTGAGGTTGTATCTGGGGAGAGATTGGCTAAAGCCAATCTGTTCTTAGTGAGAAGAGTCAGTATAGAAAACAAAAAGTGTATTCCATATTTTGCTTTGGATTTCTAACGTCATAGAAATAGAATTTTGTAATCAAATTTTATCAATGATAATCATGTCTTTTTCTATTTAATAAAATTGATTTACTACTCTTTGTTTTTGATTCACTCTTATTCAAATTAAATATCAAAAGTTTTGTATAAAAATATAAAGTTTTCTAAAACCCATATTCACCCCCCCCCCCCCCCTCCAAGGGCGCCTAAAGATCCAACAAGTGGTATCAGAGCCAGGTTATTCTAAATCGGCTTAACAACCAAGAATAATGGCACTCTGTGATCTCGCTTTCCATGAGGGGCAATGAATAAGTAGACCTCCACTTTTCACTGGAATCGACTATAATTTTTGGAGAACGCGAATGCGTTACATTCCAATAAATTTATATCTAATCGTCTAGGCTAGTGTCGAAACACCGTATACCACTCTTAGTTATGTTGTTGGAGAGGTAACCATGAAAAAGCCTAGAGATAGATGAGATGATGGGGATAATAATAAATGTAAAAATAATGCTAAAGCTATGAATGCTTTATTTTGCGCATTAGATATGACCGAATTTAATAGAGTTTGTGCTCGTGAAACTGCTTATGACATTTGGAATTTACTAGAAATAACTCATGAAGGGACCTCCCAAGTGTAAGACTCCAAGCTCTTCCAACTGTAATCGGAGTTTAAAAGATTCAGAATGGATCCAGATGAGGACGTGGACTCGATGTACACATGTTTTACCAAGATCGTAAATGCCTCAAAGATCCTTGGAAAAACCTTCTCGAATGGTGACTTGGTGAGGAAGATCCTTCGATCTATCCCTCCGAAGTTCAATACAAAGATGATAGCTATTTCGTAATCGCATGATCTAAGACGGCTCCAGATTGAGAGCCTTATTGTGAATCTCAAAACCCATGATGTAGAACTCAAAATCCAAGATGAAGAATACAACAAAGAGCCAAAGAAGAAAGCCTTGGCACTAAAGTCAAGAAAAGAGGATGACAATGAGGAAGAGGACGAGGAGAGTCTTTTGTAAAAAATTTCACAAAGTTCATGAATAATCCAGAAAGGACGAATACTTTCCGTAAGTACTTTCGAAAAGGCTCATCCTCCAAAAGAGATAAAAAGGAAAAATCAAGTGACGATGGTGAAGTGCGACCTCCTCCCGAATGCTTCCATTGCAGGAAGACCGGGCATATAAGAAGCCAATGCACAAAGTACTTGAAAGAACAAAAAGAAAAGTGGCATAAAGGAAGAGAAAAGAAGAAGGTTTTGAAGGCTGCAACATGGGATGACTCTTCATCCGAAAGTTCGAAGGTGTCAACTTCAAGAGATAATTATGAGAAAAAATTTTGCCTTATGGGGACGAGCCATTAATCAACGGACGACGACTACAGTGTCCAAAGCGACATTCAGGTAATTCCTAATACTTATGATGACCTTTATATTGAGTACATGAAAACAAGCAAATTTTTTAGTAAAAGTTTAAAAGATCATGATCTTCTAAAAACTGAAAATAAAATTTTTATAAGAAAAAATCAAAAATTAAATAAGGAAATAAAAACTTTGGGAAAAGAGATAGGGTCTAGCCAAGAAAATGATCATAACTTAGCACGAACAAAAGTACTAGAAAACGATCTTTCTAAGGCTCTCTCCAATATCGAATCTCTCACAAAACAAAAGGGAGACTTAGAAAGAAGGTTAAAAAATTCTCTTTCTCAAATAGAAAATGAAAAGGAAATTTTTGCAAAGAGGTGTGGAAATTTAGTAAGTGAAAATTTCGCCTTAAAAGCCCGAATCAATGATCTTAATATGGCAATAAACAAATTCGGGGTTGGCCAAAAATCACTGGACATGATTTTTGGCAACCAGTGCTATGGTTCTGCAAAGTTTGGGCTGGGTGATGGTTCAGGAAGCTACCGCCCAGCGTTAACTTCTAACGCTGGCGTTAGCTCTAGTTCAAGAAACCAAAATTCTTTTTATAATAATAATTCTGTCACCCCTTCCACTTCTGTATCTACCATTAAGGGTCAACAAAATTCTCTGAAAAAGGTCTCATCTCCTTATGTTACGTGTGCAAATTGTTTGTTGTTTGGCCACACCATGGACTCTTACAGGAAGAAGGGAAATCACACTTTAAAACAAATATGGGTACCTACGGTTACCATCTTTATTATGGGAGGAACCTCATGGGTATCTAGATCTTCACCAACATCTTCTTTTTAGGTGTGTTGGCAGGCCAAGGACAAGGAAGAATGTGGTACTTGGACTCAGGCTGTTCCAAGCACATGACAAGCGATAAAGCAAAGTTCCTTAGCCTCACAAAGAAGAAAGGAGGAACGGTGACATCGGTGACATCGGTGACAATGGAAAATGATGAATCTTAGGCACCGGTATAGTGGGTAACAACACCTCTCTTACAAACGTCTTATTTGTAGAAGGCTTAAAACACTACTTATTTTCTTTTAGTCAGCTATGCGATAAAGGCCTTAATGTTTTATTTGAGTCTTTTACTAATTTGTGCAAAATTATAGATCCTAAGACTAATGATATTGTACTCACTACACCAAGAATTCACAATGTCTACTAAATTTCTTTTCATGACCTATCACGTGTATCTCTAAAATGTCTAATTACAAAAAATGAAGAACTAGAATTATGGCATAGGCGTCTGGTCACACTAGCACCAAGTTGATCTTAAAATTTTCAAAAAAATAAAATAATTAGGGGTTTACCAATGCTTAATGGAAACCTATCCACTTTATGTCCGCCATGCCAAAAAGGAAAATTCTCTAAAACATCTTTCAGAAACAAAAATGAAATGTCCACCACTAGACCTCTACAACTAATTCACATGACCTATTTGGGCCAATTAGCACTTGTAGTCTTGGTGGTAAATAGTACACATTTGTATTAATTGATGATTTTTTTAGATTTACTTGGACACTATTTCTTACCTCCAAATCCGATGCTTTTTCTGAATTTACAAAACTATGCAATCACATTCAAAATGAATTAGAATTAAAAATTAAGTGCATTAGATCGGATCATGGAGGGGAATTTGAAAATGATAGTTTCACCACTTTTTGTAATAATCTAGGTATTAAACATGAAAATTCCACTTCACGCACCCCCCAACAAAATGGTATGGTGGAGAGGAAAAGTTGAACCCTTCAAGAACTCGCACGCACTATGCTATCCGAATATGGTTTGCCTATATCCTTTTGGGCCGAAGCTATAAATACATCCTGTTATGTCAAAAATCGAGTCATGCTTCACCCAATCTTAAAATTAACTCCATATGAATTATATTACAAAAGGAAACCTAATATATCTTACTTTCATGTTTTTGGATGTCAATGTTTTATCTTAAACACCAAAGATGCTTTAGCAAAATTTGATGAAAAATATGATGAAGGAATATTTCTTGGTTACTCTTTAACTAGTAAAGCATATAGGATATACAATAAATGGTCTAAAAAGGTTTAAGAGTCCATTCATATGAAGTTTGATGGATTTGTTCCTTGTATAGATTTTAACAGTGCAGGAAAAGAAGAGTAACCATCTTTACCCTTAGAGGATGATAATGTTGAACTACTTGGAGGTGACAAAGAAATAGAGGCGGTACAAGAAAAGTTTGTGCCGCCAAGTGCGCTTAGATTCACTAAAGATCATCTAAGGGAACTTGTCATTGGAGAACCATCAAGAGGGGTAATGACACGCTCTTCCATTCATGAATCCTTCTCTAATTTATTCTTAATCTCTGAAATTGAACCTAAAAATGTGTCTACCGCGCTAAACGATGAATTTTGGTATTTAGCTATGCGTGAAGAATAAGAACAATTTGAGCGTAATAAGGTTTGGAATATTATAGAAAGACCATCAAATCATCCGGTAATAAGCTTAAAATGGATTTTAAAAAATAAATTAGATAGTGAATCCAGAATTACTAGGAACAAAGCTCGCTTAGTAGCACAGGGCTATTCACAAATCAAAGGGGTAGATTTTGATGAAACCATTGCCCCCATAGCTCGCTTAGAATCCCTTCGAATTTTTGTTGCATTTGCAAGCTTCAAAAGATTTAAACTCTTTCAAATGGATGTAAAAAGTGCCTTCTTAAATGGAATTATTAAAGAAGAGGTTTATGTTGAACAACCCCCCACTTTCATAAATGAAAAAAATACCATAATCATGTTTTTAAACTAGATAAATCAATCTATGGTTTAAAACAAGCACCTTGTGCGTGGTTTGAAAGACTAATTTCATTTTTATTAAAACCTGATTATGTAATGGGACGTGCCGATAATACACTTTTTATCAAACATGTTAATAATGATCTAATCATATTACAAATTTATGTAGATGACATCATTTTTGGAGCCACTAATGGTAAATTATGTAATGAAGTTGTAAGTGTGATGCAAAAAAATTTGAAACGAGCTTGGTAGGCGAACTTACTTATTTTCTTGGTTTTCAAATCAAACAAAGAAAAGATGGAATATTTATAAATCAATCTAAATATGTTCATGAAATGTTAAAAAGATCTAGATTTGAAAATTTAAAATAAGCCTCCACTCCCATGAGTGCCTCTTTAAAATTAGGAAAAGATGAAGCCGGAATATCTATTGATCAAACACTATATAGAGGAATAATTAGGTCGTTATTATATCTAAATGCGTCTAGACCAGATATTATGTTTGTCGTTTGCTTATGTGCTAGATTTCAAGCCAATCCTAAAGAATCTCATTTAAAAGCTGTCAAACGAATTTTCAGATATTTAATCAGATCATCTAATCTTGGCCTATAGTATCCTTATAATGATTCGTTTATTTTACATGGATATTCCAACTCTGATTATGTTGGGTGTTCACTAGATTTTACAAGCAAAAGTGGCACATGCCACTTCTTAGGCTCCTCACTAGTTTCTTTGTCGAGTAGGAAACAAAATTCTTTTGCCCTCTCCACCACCGAGGCCGAATATGTCGCCCTAGGAAGTTGTTGTGCACAAGCCCTTTGGATGAGTCAAACACTTGAAGACTTTGGGGTGCATCTAAATAATATTGAATTAAAATATGACAACAAAAGTGTAATTGATCTAACAAACAATCCCGTTCATCATTCACGATCCAATCACATAGATGTGCGTCATCATTTCGTTAGGGATCATATTAAGAAAGAATATGTGAGAGTTAGCTTCATAGGCACATAATTCCAACTTGCAGACATATTCACAAAACCTCTCCCCGATGCTCGGTTCAACATGCTTAGACTAGAATTGGGAGTCTTATATATATCAAATTGAGTCTATAAAGTTTTAGTTTGGATAGCAACCAATAACACCTAAATATCTTGAGAAAGGGAGGTTTGGGTTGTCACCCCATCATATGTCCTTGTACCAGTGCGAACCCTTCATTGGGTAGACCTCGGGAAGTCCAAGATCCACTTTAAATTTCTAAGTCCAACTAAAGTCTCACAAAGATCAAATGTAATTATAGACTCAGGCATTCTCCTACAATAACTAAAAAGAAAATTATCATATATCTTAAAACATGAATCTATATGCATCACCATCATCAAAATTGAACTGAGAAGCACTACCGCTTGGCTCTATCAATAATGCCCCACATTAGCATTTTCTCTCTAAAATTGCAACTCTTTCTGCCTATTCTTTTATATACTTATATATATATGTGTTTACATCTTAATTAATTTTTCATTACCAGAAAAATCAAAAACAAATATAAAATAGAAAAACCATTTTAAAACTACCAAAAATATGCTTAAATAGCCTTCTAATCCTCTCCAAATTCTCTGAAATTTCTGCATTGAGAAGGTCTAGATACATACTCCCTATTCCAAAGATTTTTTTTTCAAAACTTTATAAAACAGTGTCTTGTTTGGAAGTTGAGTAGTTAACGTCGGGTATTAGCTCTTTTGGCCAAAATTGAAATTCTATTTTTTCTAAATTATTTCAGGTATTTTTTAATGCATTTTCTCAGTTTATTTCCTTTGCTTTAAAATTCTCTTGTAATTAATTCGTTAATTTTATTCAAAATACAAGAAAAAAATAATTCAAAATGCTCAAATACATGCTTTTGTCATTTGTTTTGTTTTAAATACTTACACAATTATGGTTTGACTATATGACTTCACAAGAGCAAACATCGTAGTTATTTTGTTTCAAATGGTCAAAATTGATTACGCATACACTTATAGATTATCTTTAATGTCTAATTTTAATTTCAAATTTCCTAAACATTGTTTTATCTTCATGCTTTGACCTTAATCTGATTATGTGCAATGAAATTGTCTATAGAAAATTGTGTATGATTGCCTAGCATGCCTCTAAGTATGAGTAATGTTTTATGTTAATCAATGATTCATTCAATCACTATTTTGGTAATCTACATGTGCTCATAATCTGTCTTGCATGATTGTGTAGTGTAATAGTCTTAACAATCTAAGTTGTATGTCTAAATTACCTACACCATCATTCAAACAATAAATTTCTTGCACACATAGAAATGTTATTTCAAAATTCTAAGGGTTTGCAACAACATGTAAAGTTAGAGACCTTTGGTCTAAAATTACAAAAATATGAAATACAATGCCAAAGATAACTCCACCAAGCACTACTCACCCTCCTGATAAGTCTTAATGAGCATTGTGAGGTTGAGCACCATGGAAAGAATTATAAAGTGTCTTGTGCTAACACATACATTTTTATCACTTCTATTTGTATACAGGATCACTAAAAATAAAAAATTAAATAAAGGGCTTATGTGATCCCCTAAGCAATATTTCACTCCCTAATAAGTCTTAATGAGCATTGTGTGGGCGAAGCACCTTGGTAGTTGTACTCCTCTTATGTGCTTTGAAATTTTATTCTAACATTGATGTGTGAAAGTAATTATAAGATTACAATATCAATATTATTGTTGCTATTTCATTACATGTCATGTGTTTTGATTATTTCACTTGTATACTTTTATCAAAACACTTTATGCACACATCATTGTTTTTCATAAAACTTCTACTCATGAGAATTGGATCCTAATGCAAAATTACATAATTCTCTAAAAACTTAAGTAAAAGCACTAGATTGCGATGCATGATTTCTACAATGTTTTCTTTACTTGAAATAAAAATCATCTACATTGTAGTCCTTATCTTTTTGAATATGTTCAATCATGCTTGCCTATTAGTTCTGAAAATTTTCAAGGTTAAAGCTCAAATGTGAAGAGACTAGCAATATTTTTGGAATGGTCAAATTATAACAAAAATGCAACTATTGGTTAGTTTGTTCTATCTTTTCGCATTACAAACTTAATCATGTACTTCTTTTACCACGCCCTATCATGATAACTTTTAAAGATCTTTTCTTCACTTGTGCTTGTCAAACTATATTGCATCTCTTTCAGCAAGTAGTTTTTTTTAATTCTTTGAACAACAAGTGGTAGAATTACTTTGGTCAACAACTTGGAATGTTGTTCCTTCTTGCTTATCATATCCATTCTTTGTTGTGCTACTCCATCCCTTAGCTCGATCACGACTTACTTTATGTCTAAACAAAACTCTTAATCCTCTCTTAGTTATGTCCCAACTTTTGTCTTCTTTATTCTAGTTTTGTTTCACTCCACCCTCTTTTATCAATAACAACGGGGGAGAATAAAATGATAAATCATAATGATTAATGGAGTTGGATTCACTAGATTAAGGGGGAGCATGAATCTAGTCTATTGGTACATACACTAAGGGGGAGCACTTATGTAGGGGCAGCACAATTTAACATTATATAATTCTTATTATTGTCTTTATATTACTTAGTGTCATATATCCTTCTAAAACACATCTCTCTTATATATGAATCTGATTTATCTCTATTGGATTTGTTATTATCAAAAGATGGAGATTGTTGGAACATGGTTTTACGCATCCCTTCGATTTGAGAATAACAAATATTGCTTGTATTTGATCATGGTTGTCATTGTGTTTTTAGCATGCATGCTTGAACAAATATGACAAAAGGATGCTACATTATTTGTCTGGACCTGCCCACAAGTTGAAAAGTGGAATGATGTCTAGCGATAGGAATTAGGACATAACACTGGCGTTGACTCCCATTCCCACCAAGACGAATATGGCTAGGAGGGAAGCTACCGTGATTGAAGGAGCAATTTAGGAATAATTTGACCTAAGGCCAGCGTTAGCCTCAACGCCAACGTTAGGCTTTCCTAAAATGAATGTTTCCTAAAGTGCAGTATCTCCTTCCTGTTTTGAAGATCCGAGCCATCAAAACATTTCTATACTAGGTCAATGCTAGGCGTTAGCCATAACGCCGACATTAGCTTTCAGTCCTATAAATAGGTGGATTTTGTCTTCTTCAACTACCGATTATAGAGAGCCCTATTCCAACACTTCTAAAACTCTGCAAGGGCCGTATTTTTCCAGACCATCATCTCCCACACAAATTCAAGAGAAGAATTCAAGGAGGATCGTATCAACACTTACACAACGCGAAGAATGCACGCTTCAACTTCGATGATATTCAGCGAGCCTTCGCCATCTCCAGAATTTTTCTTAGGGAGTTTTTATTTGTGTTTTTGTATTTCTGTTTGTAACTCTTTTATTATAATCGTGGAGTAAATTAGCCTCATGTTGGCGACTCGGTCTGGGTAAGACTTAGGGAGGAATTAGCCTTGTGTTGGAGACTGGGTCTAGAGATTAGATCTAAGGGATGCTCGAGGCCTTTCTGGGGATGGAAGGGCTATAGTGGCTTGAGGTCGTATCTGGGGAGAGATCGACTAAAGCCAACCGGTTCTTAGTGAGAAGAGTCGGTATAGAAAACAAAAAGAGCATTTCATATTTCGCTTTGGATTTCTAGCGTCATAGAAATAAGATTTTGTAACCAAATTTTATCAATGATAATCATGTCTTTTTCTATTTAATAAAATTGATTTACTACTATTTGTTTTTGATTCACTCTTATTAAAATAAAATATCAAAAGTTTTGTATAAAAAATTAAAGTTTTCTATTACCCTTATTCACCATCTCTAAGGGCGCCTCAAGATCCAACAATGTGCGCATCGGAATATACAAGAATAGCCCAAAAGAGACATATGGATCTTGCTAAAACCATGAGTCAAAAAATTGCAGCAATAATAAAATTACCTTTGCGGAATTGAGTCAATACTCAATTGGATGCTCCAAGAAAAATTCTTCTAGGAATCGTAATCCTATTCTGAGTCCTTCCTTTGTGCTTCCTTTGGCTCTGTCAAGATTGCACTGCTCATCGGAGGAGTTTGTGTAGAAAGAAGTCTACACCTCTACAAAAGTCCACACGAGCGAAGGAGATCCCTAAGATTCTAGTACAACAAGAGATAGTGTGAAAAGGAGAGCCCTCAGCGTCTCTACAGATTGCTAGATCCAAAAAGGAGAGGTAGTTACGGGTCTGTTGGGAACAGTGCCCAATAATGTTCCTGATTTGAAGAAGCGCTCAGGTCAATGATAAAATCACTATGTATTTGATGGTATGCTTAGTTTATTCTTGCAAAGATTAGGTCATATGTCCAGTACTTCTCTAAACCCACTAAGTCTAATATCATCGAGAAAGAGTAGACATATCGTTGAATAAGCACGTATACATCGTCGAGATGATACTCAGAGTTAAATAGAAGGATGATGTCAACTATCGTCGAAATAGTATGGACATTCCTACGATATCGTTGTGACATCAAAGAACATACGACGATATCGTCGTCAGAATAAGAAGAATCGAACCAAGTCCAGTGTCATTGTGTCAATCAGAATCACATGACTGTTGGAACATGGTCTTCCGCATCTCCTAGGTTTGAGAATAACAAATCCTATGTGTATTTGATCTTGTGTGATTAAGTGTCAGGAAACAAGTCCATATGACTCAAGGATAACATAAGAAGGTTTCCCCCAGATTTGATCCCAGAATTCCAACATGCCCACTAGCGCCGACGGTAGAACCTAACGCAGGCGCTAGCTATGATTATCGCAATTCTGGGAGCATATTTAAAAGGCGCTAGCGCCAGGCGGTAACGGATAGCGCAGGTGGTAGCGCGGAGCACAAGAGGCGAGGTGGCAGAGTTTCCCTAGAATGAAATATACGCACGCGCAGAATAATTCTATACCGGTATAGCGCCGGCTGTAGCGCTAGCGCTCACTCCTATAAAAGGAGGCCTCTTCTCTCGTTTTCAACACACATGTTTGAGAGGGGTTGAGTGCTAGAATTCCAGAGCCTTATTCTGCCAAAAAGTGATCTCCCACAAAAGTTCCGTAAATTTCTGAAGGAGGATTTCTTCATGTCGGATACGACCAAAGATCGCTTCATCAACGCTTATACTACATCGGTCTTTCATCTCCAACTTCAGAAGTTCTTCAAGAGGGAGATTTAAATATTAGTGTCATTTAATTTCACATATTTTCTTGTAATCGTTTAGTGAATTCGCTTCGTGTTGGTGACTAGGTCTGGGTAGGACTTAGGGCAGAAATTTGCCTCGTGTTGGCGACTAGATCTATGTTAGGTCTAGGGGGTGCTCGAGGCCATATCCGGGGAAGGATTGGCTAGAGAAGCTTGAGGCTGTATCCGGGGAAGGATAGGCTAGGGCCAACGGTTCGTGTGGATACGAGTCGGGATAGAAAACGAAAAAGAGTTTTATTATTATTCGCCTCTGATTTCTAGCGTTATAAGAATACAAGTTTTGTAAACTCTTCTTTTCATATTAATAAAATGTTGTCTTATCTTTGTTTGTTTGATTTCTTATCTCAATCTCTTAGATTTTCAAATATATCAAAATACAATACAAGTTTTTTAAAACCCTTATTCACCCCCCCCCCCTCTAAGGGCGCCTATCGATCCAACAAGTGGCATCAGAGTAGTTTTATTCCAATTGACTTAATAATTGGGAATAATGGCGTCTCATGATCTCACTTTTCCAGAGGGTCGGTGTATTAGTAGACCACCTCTTTTCACTGGGTCAGATTTTAACTACTAGAAAAATAGGATGATGTGTTTTCTTATGACCATGGATGTAAAGGTTTGGAATATGGTAGAAGTTTGGTACTCTCCTCCTACAATTGTAGTAAGAGAGGATATGATTCAAAAACCTAAGGATAAATGGGACCACAATGATAAACTAAGGTGCAAAAACAATGCAAAAGCAATGAACGCTTTATATTGTGTTTTAAATCGAACTGAATTTAATCAAATTTATGTATGTGTAACTGCTTATGATATTTGGAACCAATTAGAAGTTACTCATGAAGGTACATCTGGGGTAAAAGATGCAAATCTATTCCAACTGGAATCAGAATATGAAAATTTTTTGATCGATGCTGAAGAAGACATCAACTCGATGTACACACACTTCACCAAGATCGTCAAAGCTTCAATAGCTCTGGTAAAGATCTACTCAGACCGGGACTTGGTCAGAAAAATTCTTCGCTCTCTACCCCCAAGGTTCAATCCAAAGGTGACGACCATCTTGGAGTCACACAACCTAAGAATGCTCCAGATCGAAAAACTTATTGGGAATCTCAAAACCCATGAGGTAGAACTCCAGATTCAATACGATGAATACAATAAGGAGCCAAAGAAAAAGGTGCTGACACTAAAATCAAAGAAGGAGAGCATCGAAGATGATGATGAAGAAGAAGAAGGTTTTTCTGGTGATGAACTTCAGGAAGTTCATTAGAAATCCGAAAAGAAAGAACACCTTCCGGAAATTCTTTTAGAAAGATGCTCGACGAAAAGGGTCTTCCTCTTCATCAAAGAAAGAAAAAGGAAGTGAAGACGAAGAAGAAAGACCACCACCAGAGTGCTATCACTGCAGAAAGACCGGGCACATTCTGAGCCAGTGCCCGAAGTATCAAAAGGATAAAAAAGAACAATACAAATTGAAGGATAAAAAGAAAGTGTTGAAAGCCGCAACTTGGGATGATTCTTCCCCTAAAGAATCAAGCGGATCTATGCCAAGCAGCGATGAGGAAGCAAACTTATGTTTAATGGCAAAAAGCAACGATGGCAACACCGGTGTTCTTAGTGACACTGAGGTAACTCCTCCCACCTTCGAAGAATTTTATGATGAATTTGTTCTAACTTGCAAAGCCTATGATAAAAGTATAGAAGATAAATTTATTTTAAATCGTGAAAATGAATCTATCATCAAAGAAAATCATAAGCTTACAAAAAAATTCATTTCCTTTGAAAAGAGAAAGGTTTCATGTCAAGAGTGTGAGCACTCCTTATGTAAGGCAAAAGAACTTGAAGTTTCTCTTTCTAAGGCCCTCTCACAAATCAAAACTATTACAAAAGAAAAGGGGGACTTAGAGAGAAAACTAAAAACCTCTCTATTACACATTGAAAATAACAAAAAAGGCTTTGAAAATAAATGGGTCATGCTTGTTAAAGAAAATTCATCTCTTAAAAAACAAACTCATGACCTCAATGTGGCCATCAAAAAATTTGGAATTGGTCAAAAATCCCTGGACATGATTTTGGGTAACCAATGTTATGGTTCTGGAAAATTTGGGCTTAGATATCAAAGTGACCACTACTGCCCGGCGCTAGCCACTAACGCCGGCGATAGCCCATCATTTAAAAATTCTTCTGTTTTTTTCTAAAAATGAAACCTCATCCAGTAAGAGTTGTGTAAATTTTCAGAAAAGTGTCTCAACCCCCTTTATTTCGAATGCAAACTGTCATAGGTTTGGACACACGTCTAGCTCTTGCAGGAAAATAAAACAGGGATTTTTAAAGCAAATATGGGTACCTAAGGCATCCACCTATTCTATGGGTGGTACCTCTTGGGTATCCGGATGTTTACTCTCATCTTCTTTCTAGATTTGCAGGAAGGCTAAGGAAACAGAGGACATGTGGTACTTGGACTCGGGCTGCTCCAAGCACATGATGGGCAACAAAGCAAAGTTCCTTAGCCTCGAAAAGAAGAAAGGAGGGATCGTAACCTTTGGAGATAACGGTAAAGGAAGGATCACGGGAGTGGGTACAGTGGGCAACGAATCCTTCCTTATCTATAATGTTCTTTATGTAAAAGGACTAAAACATAACTTAATATCTATTAGTCAATTGTGTGATAAAGGATTAAATGTCTTATTTGAGTCATCCACAAATATTTGCAAGATATTTAATCCTAACACAAAAGATGTTTTACTAACTGCACCTAGAATTCACAACATTTATATAGTTTCCTTTCATGATCTTTCCAAATCATCTATAAAATGTTTTATAACTAAAATGATGAGTTAGAACTATGGCATAGACATTTAGGTCACGCTAGTACAAAGCTCATTTTAAAACTAGCCAAAAATGAATTGATTAGAGGATTGCCTAAATTGAATGGAAATTTAACTTCAATATGTTCTCCATGTCAAAAAGGAAAATTTACAAAATCCTCTTTTAAAAGCAAAAACAAAATTTCTACTTCAAAACCTTAGCAATTAATTCATATGGATCTCATTGGTCCCGTTAGCACCGCAAGTCTTGGTGGTAGAATATATACTTTTGTTCTAATAGATGATTTCTCTAGATATTCGTGGACTTTATTTTGCTCTTCCAAATCTGATGCATTTTGCGAATTTTCAAAATTATGTACTCGTATTCAAAATGAACTAGATTTAAACATAAAACGCATTCGCTCAGATCATGGAGGAGAATTTGAAAATGAAAATTTTAAATCTTTTTGTGAAATGTTATGTATTAAGCATGAGTTCTCCGCTCCACGCACACCTCAATAAAATGGTGTTGTAGAAAGAAAGAATAAGACTATCCAAGAACTAGCACGTACCATCTATCAGAATATAAATTACCTAAGTCCTTTTGGGCCGAAGCCATAAGCACATCATGTTATGTAATGAATAGATTCATGCTCGGTCCATCTTTAAATCTCGCACCATATGAACTATATTATCAAAAGAAACCTAACGTTTCATATATTAAAGTATTTGGTTGTAAATGTTTTATTCTAAATACAAAAGATGCCTTAGGAAAATTTGATGAAAAATGTGATGAAGGGATGTTTCTTGGATACTCTTCACCTAGTAAAGCCTATAAAATATTTAACAAAACAACGAGTAAGGTTGAAGAGTCTATTAATGTAAAATTTGATGAATTTATTCCTTGTGTAGAAAGACTTCCTACAGGTACAGATGATGAACCTTTGCCATCTTTAGAACACGACGAAGAGGAACCTTCCAAAGAAGAGGAGGAGGAGGCCAAGGAAGATGAATATGTGCCCCCAAGCATCTTTAACATCTCAAAAAATCATCCAAAGGAGGTAGTTATTGGGGAACCATCTATTGGGGTAAGAACTCGATCTTCTCTTCACGAAAACTTTTCAAATATTTGCTTTGTATCCAAAATTAAACCTAAAAATGTTTCAACCGCTTTAACTGACGAATTTTGGTTTTTGGCTATGAATGAAGAGTTAGATCAATTTGAAAGAAATAAAGTTTGGAACCTAGTAGAACGGCCATCTAATCATCCCATTGTTGGCGTAAAATTGATCTTTAAAAATAAATTAGATGGTGAATCTAGGTTCAAGAAATAAAGCTCGCTTAGTCGCTCAAGGTTTTTCTCAAATCGAGGGGGGTTGATTTTGAAGAAACTTTTGCACCCGTTGCTCGCTTAGAATCTATACAAATATTTTAAACAAAAGGACACATCCACATCTTCACAAACATATTACCACATCAACAACCCAACTCATGAAAATAATAAACAGCTAAAGCTCAGATTTGGGTGTGCGACTAGGATTGGCTTTTGGGCTTTGGTGAAATAAAAGTGGGGCTGAATCAAAGGACGGGTAGGCACAACTAGGCTAGCGAGGATATAGCGGTAGGGATAGGCACAAAGGCTCAACCGGGCCAAAATGATGGCCTAAATCACATTCACACAATTGACTAACCGTATACCCATGCTTCAAGAATCGCTTGGGGCAAGTTCTAGCCACCGAGAAAGATTCTCCTTTCTCCCGACTCAAGCAATACGAATCTAGCGATCGTTTACACACATCCCTATGCTACCGTTTGATTCACACCGGATTTACCATTTGAGTAGAGTAAACAACATTTACACTAATAGAGAAAAATATAAAACCATAGTATAAAAAGAAGTCTAATCTACACAAATTTCTATGCAACCGAGCACTCGACTAGGAGCACTACTAGAGTCAACATTTTACTTTGCTACATAGTCCTAAACCATCACCTAGACTTTCCCAAATAAGCAGAAGAATTAAATTCACAACAGAGCAAGCAAACAGATGAGTACGCGCTCAAGTGGGTGATGTGGTGTGCAATGAAAATAAACAAAACATTTTAAATGAAATCTTCTAGCATGCAGTGCAATAGTGCACGTGAGCGGGTAAACAAAACTACTCTCCCCCAGACTTAAACTAAACAATCCACAAAACATATGACATGAAAATCAGAATAGGGCTAGGGGAAGAGAGTACCCAATGCTCAGCAAGTGAGCATACCAGAAGACGCGTGCAAACTAAGACAACGCTGCAGCATCCGCCATCCAGAAAAAGATACCTGCAGGGGTCAGCTCCGCAAAAACAAAAGAAAATAGAAAACTGAAAAGAAATATTACTAACTAAACATGATTAGATGAAATAAAAAATGCAGAAAAGAAAGATAACTACTGGGGTTATTGTCATCCCAGCACGACTTATTCAGATTTTGTACAGTTCTAGCTTATAGGCGTATGAAAAGAAAAGTGCACAGGTAACTGTTCTAATATGCGCATCGGTAGCGGGTACCGATACGGAGATAGAGCAGTCACCCCTCTACCTAAATATAGATACCTGCTCCTCACAGGTAGAGGGTAGAGAATGTAAGAAAAGTAGGAGGCCTGGTCCTCACTCATCTCACAAAACACATCCTTGCCTAGCAAGTATCATCAACAGGGAGGCAGCAGGAGGAAAAGGCAATGGGTGGAGCTTCCTCAACGGAGGGGGAATAAACCTCCTCACATGAGAGGATACTCTCATCATTGACTTGAGCAAAAAGCTCCAAGTCCTCCTGGGGCACCTGTAAAGACTCAACCTGCACAGGCTCGGATGAAGAAAGGGGATCAAGAAATAAAGAAGAGGAATGACTTAAATAAAAATCAATCGGGGGAGTGGTCCCGGTCTCACTCCCATCAGGTTGGGAAAGTAAAATAATGTTTGCATTGTCATCAATGCTACAAGGTTCGGCGGGGTCAACGGTGGCCAGGCTTAGGATTTGGACTTCCTCCACCGGTGCTGAGGGAAACTCCTCTTCACCTAGAAGGTTGTCCTCCTCCATAAGAATAGGCACAACACTGAGATCAACAGCCTCCTCCTGTGACACATCATCGATAATGTCGTCAGAGACGAATGTAGCATGCACAACAGGGGAAAGAATCGAATCCACTAGAGGTGATGGATGCACTGGAAGAATAGACTCAGCAATGTCGATGCCCAAATCAGCCACACATCTGGTGACTGTGTCAACGCCATACCCTTCAAGATGTGAAGGTGGCAAAGACACAAAACCGGATGTTGAAGGTGTGCCGCCAGAGTTAGGATTCGGGACGATCCGGATATCCGGCTCATCATCCTCATCCAATTGGCGACGAAAAGCAGCACAATCCTTCAGGGCATGATCTGTGCTCCGACAAAACTGACACTGCCTTGCGGGCTTCTTTGGCACAGCGGGGGCTGGAGCCGAAAAGAAGTATGACGGTAAAGGCTCAGCAGAGTAGCCATAAGACTTACGCGCACCATATGGAGTACCAGACGAAGTCGGTGCTCCATATGCTGGGCTATAAGAATTATGCCTACTATTCTCCGTAGGGCATTCATCACTAGAGTGGGAGGTAGCTCCACACCAACGGCAACGGAAATTGAGATGTGCCCACATAGTGCGAAGATAAAACGATTCAAAATAAAAATGCTATTGTGCAAATACTAAACCAAATAGAAATTACTAAAGCAACCTGAAATAAAACAAGACGAAGGAATAAAGAGAACAGAAATAAAAATAAAAGATGCAATTTACAAATGGAAGGGCTTTTCTCTCAAATTCTCCCTCTCCAGAAAACTCACACGACTGTGTCCCCCGGCAACGGCGCCATTTTTTTTTTTTTAGACATGAGATAACTTTAAATAGCAAGGTCTATAGTGTTCTTCATCAAAATACAAAAGATCTAACTATTACAACAATCAATAAGAGAAGAATAAGGCAAGAAATCGACCGAATCCGAAGGCTCGTTGTAGATTCACGGTTGGAATCGCCGGGTTGTCAATCCGCGTCCAAGCTCGGTCCGCAACTACGTCCGGGGTAGAGAGAGCTGTCACGACTCTCCAATGGACCCGTCTTCTTCGTGTCACGATCCGGTAGAGGTTGCAAACTTCCTCTTGGTTGATGGTAATGGCGGCTAGGTCTTCCTTTGGAGCTCTTGGATGAAGGAGGAGGCCGAGAGGACACTCCGGCTCAAGATTGGCGTGAAGAACAAGCCCGGAACACCTCTAGATGGTGGGCGGCGATGGAGGGGCGAATCTGGGCGGAACCGGGCGGAAAACGGCGGAAGAAGACGATCGATCTGACCTAAATCGCGAGCAGCGGATTTTATAGGCACTGGAATTAAACAGTGCGCACGGTCATTGGCGCACGACCAGTGGTCGTGCGCACTGGATTCCTGTGATCGTGCGCTCTGCCTGGACGGAACCTGCAAAGACAGAAATTATGAAATAACATGTTCGCACGACCAGTGGCGCACGACCGGTGGTCGTGCGCACTGGAGTTGATGGTCGTGCGCACTACAGCAAACAGAACTCAGAAATTAAATGGTAAGTGCGCACGAGCAGTGGCGCACGACCGGTGGTCGTGCGCACTAGTGTAGATGGTCGTGCGCACTGCACCAAACAGAACTCATAAAAAGGGTTAAGTGCACACGATCAGTGGCGCACGACCAGTGGTCGTGCGCCATAGAACCGGTGATCGTGCGCAGTATTCCTGTGCAGAATTGCACCGGGAACACCTGCACGACTCCCATTCCAGCACAACCACCAATCTAGCCACTGAAGGTGGCACTTAACAATACATGAAAGCTAATGATGAAGATAAACAAGAAATAACACCAAAACGGGCCTATAAGTGCACCTAGCATAGAATGACCAATATGAGCTAAAACAGGGCTAAAGTGCAGTGAAATGACTAAATAAACGGCCCAGATGAGTCCATAAAAGTGTATATGATCAGGACTCATCACTTAGCATGCCTCTAAGTATGAGTAAATGTTTTATAGTTGATAATGATACTCATTCACCCACTTATTTTGGCAAAGTTTACATGTGTTTTTAATCTAAGAATGCTTGCTTGTGTATCGTAAATGTACAATGAATTAAATTTGCACAAGTATCTTACCTACACTACTTTTATTTGCACACTTAAAATTAAGAAAAGTGGTTGTACTTGCAAAATTTCATTGGTTTGCAAAACAAGTGTATTCGGAGAACTTTGTACAAAACAAAAAATAAATGAAATTAATTAACAAAGATAACTCCACCAAGCACTACTTGAACCTCCTGATAAGTCTTAATGAGCCTTGTGAGGTTGAGCACCATGAAAAGAATAGTAAATTGTCTTGTGCAAACCATAAATTTTTTCTTTTCACCACTTGTTCTTTTCTATGTGCGTTGAAGGGTGTGGAAGTAAATTTATTTGTGTTTTATTATGCACTTTACTCTACATATGTCGTGTATTGTTTTTTTATTAAAACACTTGTTTACTCTATTAAAAAATACACTTATGTGCACATCATTATCTTCCATAACACTTCTTCTCATGAGTATTGGATCCTAATGCTAAAATTCTATACTCTCTTTATATATAAAATGCACTAGATAACCTAGCATGCTCTCTACAATGTTTGGTATGTTTCAAATTTATGAATTATAATAACATTGTGGTAATTTCTTTTTGGTATCCTTCTTTCATGCTTGGTTACTTTCTGGTAATCTTTAACGATTTTAAATGAAAAATGATTTACAAAAACATCTTCTTTGTTTGAACTTTAACTCCTATATCTTCTTATGAATCGTCATGTTTACAAAAAGATGTTTCGGGTATTTCTATTAGTCTTCCGCAACATCACCATACAACATTTACCTTAAGTTTGTTCATGATTCTCTCAAGTCTTAAACTCAGAAGTCCTTTCTTCACCAAACTGGTATACTTGCTTGGTAAATATTATATTATTTTATTTATGCTAAGAACTCTGATCTATTTTAATAAAAAAAATTTATGCCTAAAAGTCCTTATCATTTCATTTCCTCTAAGAAGCTCGATCATGCCTTATATTTTTATCACAAAAATCCTCTTTTATGTTTGTTGCTTCCTTGCCCACTTTTGCTAATAACAAAAGGGGGAGAACTAACATGATAAATATTAATCGCTATCAAATGGGAAAACTAACATGACTAATGATTAAGATGATAACTTACATATAAGGGGAGTATTCACATAGGGGGAGCATGTATTTAGGTGGAGCAATTCTAAATACAAAAATCGACGATTATCCTAAGTCATCACTCACACACACACACACAAGTAGGTTTCATCATGATTATATATTAATGCTTTGATTTATCATTAATGGATTTGTTATTATCAAAAGGGGGAGTTTGTTGGAACATGGTAATAACAAATCCTATGCGTATTTGATCTTGTATGCTTAAGTTTGCATGAAACAAGTCCATATGACTCAAGGATAACATAAGAAGGTTGCCCCCATATTTGATCCCAGAATTCCAACATGCCCACTAGCGCCGGCGGTAGCACCTAGCACAGGTGCTAGCTATGATTAGCACAATTCCGGGAGCATCTTTAGAAGGCGCTAGCTCCAGGCGGTAGCGGATAGCGCGGGAGGTAGCGCGGAGCACAAGAGGCAAGGCGGCAGAGTTTCCCTGGAATAAAAGATACGCACGTGCAGAATAATTCTATACTTGGATAGCGCCGGTGGTAGCGCTAGCACATGCGGTAGCGCTCACTCCTATTAAAGGAGGCCTCTTCTCTCATTTTCAGCACACAAGTTTGAGAGGGTTTGAGTCCTAGAATTCCAGAGCCTTATTCTACTGAAAAGTGATCTCCCACCAAAGTTCCGTAATTTTCTAAAGGAGGATTTATTCACACCAGATCCGACCGAAGATCGCTTCATCAACGCTTATACTACAACGGTCCTTCGTACCCAACTTCAGAAGTTCTTCAAGAGGGAGATTTTAATATTATTGTCATTTAATTTCACATCTTTTCTTGTAATAGTTTAGTGAATTCACCTCGTGTTGGTGACTAGGTCTGGGTAGGACTTAGGGCAGAAATTTGCATCGTGTTGGAGACTAGATGTAGGTTTGGTCGAGGGGGTGCTCGAGGCCATATCCTGGGAAGCATTGGCTAAAGCAGCTTGAGTCTGTATCTATGGAAGGATAGGCTAGGGCCACCGGTTCATGGGGATACGAGTCAGGATAGAAAATGAAAAAGAGTTTTATTATTATTCGCCTCTGATTTCTAGCATTATAAGAAACCAAGTTTTGTAAACTCTTCTTTTCATATTAATAAAATGACGTCTCATCTTTGTTTGTTTGATTTCTGATCTTAATCTCTTATATTTTCAAATATATCAAAATACAATACAAGTTTTTTAAAACACTTATTCACCCCCCCCCCCCCCCCTCTAAGGGCACCTACCGATCAAACAATGATGACATCATGGTAAAGTCTAAGAATAACTAAGTCTAAGTATTCGGCTTTGTCGACGACACCATCGTAAAAGAAGCATTGTCATCGAAAAGGCTAAGGGAGAACTTAGTATTGTCGTAAAAGATGCCTTGTCGTCGAAAAGGATAAGGGAGAACTCATGAAGACGTCTTAAGGAAGAAGAATTACTTGTCGTCAGAATGATCAAGACAAGATCATCGAAATGATAGTATGATGTCGACGACATTGTTGATATGACAGTATGGTTTCTCGACATCGTCAGAAAGATAGTATGGTTTCGACGACATCGTCGATAAGACAAAATGGTCTCAACGACATCGTCGAGAAGACAGCAAGTTGACAACAAGATTACGACGACACGTTCAAAATGAATTTATGTCATCGAAGTGCAAGTGCAGCTATGATATCTTGTATCGTCGAGATATCATTGTCTAAAGATGATTGGAGAAGACTTGAAGATTTCTCCAAGTCCAAGATGGATCATCGTAACCACAAGTTCTGTCGTCGAGATGTTGCAAATATCATTGAGACAGATCAAGACAAATCAAATCGCACTGTCTGCATTTAATACTACCGCATGGTGGTCCAATTAGCGTGTGTCGTTAAGGAATGGACATCTGACACTTATAGTACAACCTATGAGACAGTTAGCCGGTTGCTCGGTCTTATAAAAAAATAAGTGTCTACCTTAACTTAACATAGTAAGAATCGCAGAAAATATACGCTGAATCAATAGAACAGAAAAACTGCCAAAAGAAGGAACATGAACAAGAGAACAAAACTTCCTCATCAAGTTCTCCAAGTTTCTGTCAAGCAACATCGAATGATAAGAAGTGTTCCTAAGTGAAGAAGGATTGAAGAAGAATCTGTGTTATTCAAGATATAATCTGAAGCATTCTTTTCTGATCCAAGAAGCCAATCCTCATCCGGCGAAGAACTGTTTCAAGAAGACAATCTTCATCAGGCTAGAGAACTTTATTCTCAAATCCTTTTTCTGTAAGGCCTGTCGGCCTAAGCTGTAGGATCTGTTTTCATATCTGAGTTTGTAGGGCTTTAGGGCATGAGTACTGTAGGCTTTGAGGGGCTGAGCTTTGTTGGCCTTGAGGGGCTGAGCTTTGTAGGTATTGAGGATCTGAGTTGTAAGACTTGAGGGGCTGAGTTGTAAGCCTTGAGGGGCTGAGTAGTAGGGTTTGAGGTCCTTATGTTGTAGGGCTTGCGAGCCTAAGATTTGGCTGAGTTTGGCAACTCTAGCACACTGCTAGATAAGCGCAGAGGGATAGTGGACTACTCAAGACACTATGTCTTGACGAACCACTATAAAATCATTGAGTTCTTTCTGTGTTGTGCTGTTAATTTCTTAATTCATACACTAGGATACTCCTAGAGAAAGACTCAGTAGTAAGAGGGAAAAAGATTTTAAAATACCTATTCATCCCCCACCTCTAGGTGATTTGACAACATCCATAACTAATATGTGGTATCAGAGAGAGGTTGTTCAAAGAAAGCCTAACATCTTGAACAGATCTGCCCTTGGGTGTGTCAAACCGTCAGCTCAAGAAGGATAAAGCTTTATGAAGAAAATGAGAAGATCCAATGCTAAGAAGTTCAGATCTCCAAGTAAAAGAATCTGTAGCACTTATTACTCCGAAGAAGAAAATTGTATAGGGTTGTACAAGAAAGGAATTGGCCTTATGGCCATAAATGAAAAAGTACAAGATGACAACATCTCTCCTAGGAAGGTACAAATCAGAACTCCCCTATCTACGTCTGATTGTAAATCAATAGTAGATTCCTTGCATGATGATGAAGGTGAGTCTTCTGCAAGCAGCACATCCTCAAGATCCTAATATGAGATTGAATCTGAGCTGATACAATCATATAAAACTTTGTGGAATGCTTTCAAGAAAAGCAATAAACTCCTCAAAGTTCAGACTAATGAGTTGTATTCCTTGAGAACTACCCACTCCGAGTTCTAGCAGATAGCTGAAAAGCTAGGTTCTATGATCAAAGAAGTGGACATATTCAAGGAAGCCACAAAGCTCAAGAATGTTGAACTGGCTCAGAAGAACAAGGTCATCAAGGACCTTGAGTAAATGCTGCTGGCTGAAAAGAATATTGTTGCCATCTTTTCAAGACCCAAGACTGTCCTTCCCATTATTGACAATTTTTCTGCACCATTCAGGGCTGGTGTGTAATATCCCAATTCGAGCTAGACCCCTCGAGTGACACAAGTCACTTAGAGATGCTTGGGCTAGGTAGGAGTCTTGAGATCCTAATGGTGCCATGGATTTGTTCTGATCTCCAAGAGTGGGTGTAGCCCTCAACCTTGGAAGTTAAGAAGCAAATGGCCAAGGATTGGTAGCAGGGAGCTAGAACCAGCAGTAGCATTAGCTAACACCGGCGGTAGCGGCCGAATCTGTGCCCGTGACTTTTCTCATGGTGGATGGCCTAATTGCCTAAATATAAGTCAAAGATGGAATTTAAAAGCCATTAAACGGCTGGCACAAGTCTTGAAAGTTGGAATTGCATAAAAATCTCTTTAATGCTCTCTCTCTCTCTCTCTCTCTCTCTCTCTCTCTCTCTCTCTCTCTCTCTCTCTCTCTCTCTCTCTCTCTCTCTCTCTCTCTCTCTCTTCATTCTCTCTTAAACCCAAATGGGCTGATCTCTTAATCAGATGATTATTCCTCTTCTTCTTCATATTCTACTTCTTCTCCTTCTTCTTTTTCTTCATCTTCTTCCTCACACCTCAAGGCTTAAGCTTAGGGTTCTTGAAGGAGCAAGCTTGGAGAAGGATTTGGAGCTTGGCAGACCACCACCCGGCTGCCATGAAGATGAGCTCGAACCATGGCCAATAAATAAGGTGACTTCCGACCCCTCTCCCTTGGTGCTAGATTGCAGAGAAAATTAGGAGAGGTGTTGAGCTCAAAAGAGCTTGGCTTGTGAGTTAATGGAGCTTCTTAGGAAAAGACCAAACCGGATCTTTCATTTTAGTGCACCGATTGCCGAGAAAGTTCCTTCAATCAATTCTTCTCTTCAAAAGGAGAGATAGTATTTGATTTCGTATAAATCCATGGTCTATTGAGGGTGTATTGGAGGAGAGAAGGTGAAATGCCCTAATTTCTTAATTGGGGAAGATGATGAAAAGTCTAGGTTAAAAAGGGCTAAATTATAACAATGGTAGTAATTTTAGACGTGAATCATATTAGATATATATACATGAATAGAGTTGAAGGTCCAACCATTAGGTAAAGAAAGAATATGTGTTTTTCTTGGAGCTGGGCAGTCAGTGAAGATATTTGGAGGTGATGAGCAGATGATCTGGTTCCTGTTGGCCAGCGCCCGCTGGTAGCGCTACCGCTGGCGCTAGCCTGTCGACTAGGAAGGGTTAACTTCCCATCGACATTACTTAATGTACACGGAAAGGTGAGTTGTTAGGATCACTAGAGCCCTATGGTAGTGCTACCGCCGGCGCTAGCGAGTAGACTTGTCGACGAGAAGGGAGAACTTCCCATCGACACTTAAGATCGACGGGAAGGAGTGCTGGTTGTAATTCTAGTGCCCGGCGGTAGCCCTACCGCCCGCGCTAGCGAGTCTACTAGTCGACGGAAAGGGGAAACTTCCCGTCGACCCCCAATATCGATGGGAGAGTGTGTCGACTGGATCAATAGCGTTACCGCTGGCGCTAGCAAGCAGATAACTTTTGGTCCTCCTCCTTTGGTGGGGTAGGAGTTATTGGATTCCCATGTCAATTGGGTGAGGTGTAAATGAATTTTATGATCCTGAAATGGGGCATTTTGATGCACAATTGAATGAAGGATTTAGAGGACTCGTTTATATAAATGCTCCCATCGGTTGATATCTATCAGATGATTAGATTTATGATAACAATATGTTTACTCCTGTTGGACTACATAATTTTGGTTAAGTATTAATAGAGATATTGTTGTTTCATTTGATAACTTGAAGGAGATATAAATGCTAAATGTGAAGGCCGATTGGGCAGAAATTTTGTATTAATCATGTACATGCTAGTGTGGACCTGTGATAATAATTTCAGATTTAATCTGTTGAGATGTCTCCTTAAATAAACCTTCAATTGTTAGTTTATGTGGAATCGTAAAAAGGCATAGGTTTATATAAATGCGCACGGCGTTTGACAATCTATCGGATGTCAAGTTTGGTGATAACCTCTAAATAAGATTGAAAGCTTTATCATGTTGGAACACGTTGTGATCTGTGCATGAGGATTGAATATTGATGAAATGTTCGAGCTTCCTTATATAGCAAAATATGAATTTGTCTCCTTACGCACAAGTAGTCCTGCAGGGTCTTGTAAAGTAATTTCCATGTTATACGCACACAACCACACAAGAGTTATAGCAACTCGGTATGGGTAGAATTGATGGCTTGATGCGGGTTATATGATATGGTTATATCTTATGGTGAAATGTTAGGGGCCCGATTGTTGGGGGCCTTGGACTCTAATTAGCATCGGTTGAATTGTTATGATGTGAAAAGTGAGAAAACTCCTTCCGTGAGTCCTTGGGTGCTTGATAACACAGATTATGCAGGGGAATTACATGAATGTGCATGGCTTACACATGGTGGTGTAATGATCCTAGTTGAAGGATTGCTTGTGGCAGATCTACTGGCTCGCCAGTCATCACACCGACGGGAGATGGCAGATAGATCTTTGCCGGTTGGGCTGTTCTCTTTGTGTTTACTTCCAAAGACCCCTTCCGTGCCTAGTGACCGATTGGGCTGTGCTCTTGGTGTTTACTTACCAAGACCCCTTCTGAGTCCAGCACGCAGGTGCTCTGTTGTTGTGTTCATAGTGTTGAGGCGTACAAAAGGCCTAGGTCTGGTAGTGTGCAAACCCACCTAGTAGTGGAGAAGCCCGATCCACTGCCACCATCTAGCGGGGGGGAGGGGGGGGGGGCGCCTGAGAGGATAGCTACCCTCAAATCGTGGGAACTACAGGTCAATATCGACATAGCAAAAATGCATGGGTGAGTCATCATATCATAATCATTGCATTGCATTCATCCTTTCATGATTATAGCATTGCACCGCATCGGGTTCATCATATAAATTAGTATGGGCTCTTTTATATGATGGGCTCCAAATTGGAAACCTTAACTTATAAGTTTGTATGGGCATTCATATAAGTTGAGGTACGTTTTGAAACTACAAATATACTGCTTACTTATGTACTGTTACACTGCTTGCTTATACTTTGTCGCTGACCAAACTATGTGCTAGTTGTTCTTTTATACATGCTAGTATTTCTTGATGCTTACATATACATATGATGATCTTGTATTATATTGACATATACCACCTGCTTGTTATATTACTAACTATATTGCAGCTTCTCTTCAATCCCTTCTGCCTGGTGCCTTGGAGTCGCTGGGGGAGAGGATGTGAAGCCACTTAGTCTTTATGATTAACGGTTGTAACACCACTACTTTTAGGAGCGCACCTAGGTGGAACAGCAGTGTACTATATAGTAGGACATCCAAGCCAGGGTGACAGGGCAGGTGACTATGATACCTGGGTTACGGTCAGTGGTAGATATGAGCGAGTGGTTAGGATGTAGCCTTAGGGCAAGTTTGTACTCTGATGATTAACAGGAGCTTGTGTAGCTTCCAGTCATTTTGTACTATCTGGACATTATTACTTAGTTTTGAATAAATGGCTTCTATTGTTTTCTATTATTGATGGGTTGACATGATGATATGTGAGAATAACCGGCAGGATAGGAGTCTTGTGGAGGGGGCTAGCCCGTGTGCTGGCACTTCTGCAAGGCGGCTTTCCTGGGCATAGGAATCCATTCGACCATGTCTTGTGTTCTGGGAGGGGGTATTGCATGGTGTAGGATACAATAGTGAGACATTCATGGGTAAAGCCTCTAAAGAGCAACCCACTTTTAAGAAGGTGTTGCTCGCATCAAATCCCTTTGACCAAGAATCTTCATATGGTCATCTGACCAATGACTGCTCAGCAAGTGGCAGTAAGCCCTCCATTCCAAATAGAAGAGTAGGCTTTGGGCTAAGTGTTTTTAAAGCACCCCATGGGGAGATTCAGATGAGGAATCCAGGTGTCTTTGTCCATGGACCTGGAGCCACTGCACTCAAAAGCAAGGGAAAGGCTGCTCCTACCAAGCCTATTCCAAATAAGGCGAACCAAAAGGTTATGAGACCAGCTCCACTTCATACTCACACCTATGAGGTTTACCCAAGACCTGTTAGGTCAGGTGTCTTCACACCTGCCCACTAACATTACCATCCTACTCAGATAGTGAAGCAAAAGAGATGATACAACAGGTATGAGTGTTGGTATTGTGGGAAAGTGGGTCACTTTGCACTGGACTGTTGGTTCAACCCAACATGGCCTAGTGCAAGGAGAATGCAGACCACTGAGATATGTGGTGTCCCAGTTTATCCCCTAACATAAACCAAGGACCCAAATCAAATTAGGTGCCTATGGGTAAGTAATTTTTCTTGCAGGAATGTCCAAATGCCAACACATCTCCCATCTGGCATTTGGACAGTGGTTACTCCAGAAATAGGGGTGACCAAAGGCTATGGAGAACATCAGGAGTAGTGCTGGAGGAACCTCTCAAGAAGGGATGAACATTGTCTAAGCCAAATAAGCATTTGATGGTCGTTTCGACGACACAATCAGTTGTTTTGATGATATGATCAGTTGTTTCGATGGCATGCAGTATATCTCGATGACAACTGGATCAGGAAGGAATGAAGCATAACGTCTGAATATTTCGACAAAATATTAGAGTATCGTAGAAACAGGGAACGATTGTTAAACACGATACTGGATCGACAAATCAGAGATGTTCGATGAAATATTAAGGTACACGCCTCTTCATCTACCAACGCTATAAATAGAATGAAAGCTTAGGATAAAAATTACGCTCTCATTTTCCCTAAGACATTCCTAAGACAAACTTCCATTTCATCCCTGACAACAGCTTCTTCTCAGGACTCTCCTGCAATGGCTCCCAAGAGAGAAGAGGCATCAGTGATTTCAGGATGTGAGCTTCTGCGGGGAGGATTCAAATCCTATTTAGATGAAATTTGGTCCATAATGTGTTTGCTGGAATCGGCGGGCCTTGAATATCTGCTGAGTGAACCCTACGTTCTTCTCAATAAAGTGCTCCAGGAATTCTATGGAGGAGCAAGAATGATTAGTTCAGAATCATTAGTGAAATCAGCCGTAGTGGGGGAAAAAGGTGAAAGTGTTTAGGAAGAGCCTGGGAAAGGCGCTGCAACTGCCCTGACTGAAGGAAGAGGAAGAAGAGGATGACGTGTCCCCAGACGACATATTTGTATGTTACAAATGGTGTGGGCACTCTGGAAAGACCTATGGGTCTATCAAAGGGGCACACTTCATTCAAAAGGGAAAGCTTCTCGTAGATATAATTGGAAAGGTCCTGTTGTGCAAACTGGGTTCTCATGACTGGATCTCAAAGGACATGTTCGAAGTGATGTGCAGGATAATTCTCTTCAAAAGGACTGACTGGAGGGAATTTGTCTTCCAGAAAGTGAAAAACAATCTGCAAACCCCCTCCTTTGGGAGAATTCTCTCCATCTTCTTCCTGAATTCCCTTGGGGAAGTGCTCAACAGGAAGATGGGACTGCCTCTACACTACTCCAAGAGGCTGGACTCTAAGCTATTAGATAAATGGGAAAGGTCCATATCCAAAGGACCTACCAGTACTTCTTCTGGTCAGCAGAAGAAATCAAAGAAAGTTGCCCAGGTAGTTGCCTTAGAGGAGGTGGAGTCCTCAAGTAGCTCTGAGGAAGGAAGAGCCCCATCCCAGCATATCCCTGCTTAAATTGAGGGGGAGATGTATGTACCTGAAGATATCCAAGAGCAACAAGATGTGCCTGCTAACATAGAGGTAGCTGAAGAGAGGAGAAGCACGATCCTGGGAATTGATCCAGTTGAGGGGGAGTTCCAACCTAGAAGCTCAGCCCAAGGTACTATAATGGTTAAGGGGAGACCTATATGAGGTGTTATACCCTAGCAGATCAGGAAGATCATATCCAGCTAGAGATCATCCCAGATGTAAATGCTTCCAACACAGGAAAAGATCCAGAAGCTGCTGAGGATACTGTACCCTCCACTTGGCTTGAATTGGCCCTTGGAGGAAAAATAGTTCTCATGTTAGAGAATGAGCCCATAAAGGCAGCATCTACTAAGAAGTCCACTGTTCAGATTAGTGACTGCTCATCTGACAGTGCTCCTAAGGATGCCCCAGAAGTAAGAGTTACTCAAGAAGACAATGCTGTTGAATCATCCTCTGCTTAATCAGGATCAATATTCCACACGATCTCAACATTGCTCAATGCTCAGAGGCAGAAGAAGGAATCATTCATCCTAAAAACTATTGATGGTCTGAGGAAAAAGATAAAGGCTAAGTTGACAACTGTGAAGAAGGAGATACTTAATCTGAACACTCAGTATGCTCACTTCTATCACCTTACAGCTCCAGCCATGGAACTTGTTGGAAAAGAGATCAACAAAGACGGCCATGAAACCCAAAAGATCCTGAAGAATTAAGTCACCTTCTCAGACAATGTGGAGCGGGCCTTGGGCAAATAGAAATAGTCATTCATGATGATAGTGTTCACATTTTGAACAGAATGCATGTGAATACTCAGACCCTGGATGGTCATCTGCTAGAAGTTCAAAACAACCTAGATGCTATAGAACAACAGATACATGAAAGGCTGGTCTTAATGCAAGAAACCCTTGATGAACGACTAATTTAAGATGTCCTAAAAAGGGAGAAGGAAATTATAAATGCAGGCTCACATCAAGCCATGTGGACTATCGGACAAGTTAAGCAAACCTTGCAGAAGCCCTGCTCTGGATATGAATTAGCTGAACCATCTATCAGCACAGACTCAAAGGAGTATGGTGCTGAATTTGGAGACTCAACAATCTCAAAGAAAAGAAAGAATCTACAAAGCAGGAAGTACAGGCAAAATAGACTGAGAGATAATGAGCAGGATCCACAAGCAGGCACGTGGAGTCCTACTTCCAAAGAAATCATCTCAGAAAGTTGGATTGAATATGGATATCCTCAAGAAAGCTCTGAGATGGTATATTACTCAGCTGTCTGGAATCTACACCTAAGACAAATGGAGAAAAGGAGGAATCACAAGTTTGCATTCCTTCATGGTCCTCCTCCCACTCTAAGGAAAATTCCAAAGCCCATCCATTTTTATGAAAGACAAAAGAGGAAAGGCAAGGGCAGCAACAGAGGTTGAAAACTGATATCAGCAGCAGCAAAAGTTGAAATGTTGAAATTTTTTCTCTAAGAATGCTAGGGACAAATGATTGTAGAAATTTTGTTTAACATTCATTTTGATTCAATAATATTTGGTAGATGAATCCATTTTATTTTCCTAAATTTTGATTTTTTTCTATATGTAGCATTTATCATTGAGGTGAGTTAGAGCTTCTTCAAATATGTGGATATTGTTGGGAACAATGCCCAGTAATTCCTGATTTGAAGAAGTGCTCAGGTCAATGATAAAAGCACTATGTATTTGATGATATGCTTAGTTTATGCTTGCATAGATTAGGTCATATGTCCAGTACTTCTCTAAACTGACTAAGTCTAATATCGTCGAGAAGGACTGGACATATCAACGAATAAGCATGCATACATCGTCGAGATGATACTCAGAGTTAAATAGAAGGATCATGTCAACTATCATCGAAATAGTATGGACATTCCGACGATATCGTTGTGACATCAAAGAACACACGACGATATCATCGTAAGAATAAGAAGAATAGAACCAAGTCCAGTATCATCGTGTCAATTGGAATCAAACGATGACATCACGGTAAAGTCTAAGAAGAGATAAGTATAAGTATTCAGCTTTGTCGATGACATCATCATAGAAGAAGCCTTATCATCGAAAAGGCTAAGGGAAAACTTGGTATCATCGTAACAGATGCCTTGTCGTCGAAAAGGCTAAAGGAGAACTCATGAAGACAACTTAAAGAAGAAGAACTGCTTGATTAAGCAAAGATCGTTGAAATGACAGTATGATGTCAATGACATCGTCGATATGACAGTATGGTTTAGACGACATCGTCGAATGACAGAATAGTTTCGATGACATCGTCGATAAGATAGAATGGTCTCAACGACATTGTCGAGAAGACATTAAGTTGACAACAAGATTACGATGACACGTTTACGATGACTTTATGCCATCGTAAGTACAAGTGCTGCTGTGATATCTTGTATCTTCGAGATATCATTGTCTAAAGAAGATTGGAGAAGACTTGAAGATTTGCCCAAGACCAAGATGGATCGTCGTAACTGCAAGTTCTGTCGTCGAGATGTTGCAAATATCATCGAGACAATCTCCACCTAAATTATTTGATTTTGTGAAGATGGACTTCCAAAACCTTCAAGGCCAAATTGAAGAATTTTCAAAGTCAATACAGTCACATGAAAGTACTGAAAAGGAGATAAAGAATGTGGTTGAAGACAATAAATAGGAGGAAGTAGTTGTTGTAGTAAAGACTATGAAAGAGCAAAACAAGAAAGTTGATGCTGGCTTGGGAAGAAGGCTGAGGAGCATGGAGAAGGTGAAATAATTTAGGGGGAACTGAAGGAGGTAATGAAGAAGTTCTCTTTTGTTAGGATTTTAAAATGAACAGCTTACAAATTTTAGACATAATATTTTGGGTTGTAAATAATAAATTTTTTCTCATAGGCAATATCTGATATTTTACTTTTTACAGTTAAGAATGTCTTAATATGATTAGCCATTGTTCAATGCTAACAACTTTCTTAGGGAATTAGAACTGGGATTATTAACTCTTGAGTAGAATAATATCATGACCAACTAAAGACACGGATGGTCTGGGGACTCAAAAGAATTAGAAACAGTACAGTATTATATTTTAATAACTAAAAATGGTATTCTATAGGTTTAAACTTTATTTATCTGATGAAGTCAAATCAGACTAAATAAAGAAAGAAATGGATAACTCTAGTAGTGTCAGAAAAAGCGGACTTAATATACTTCTAATTTCATCCATCTACTCCTTTATCAAAACCTTTTCTTCCCTGCATTTCTACTTTCCTTTCTACTTCTTTCGAGACTAATGGATTGTGGGCAAGTTCGAATCAGCATAGGATATGAACATGATCTCAAAAGGTTTGAAAATCATAGTTAAGGCTTATATAATGTAGTAAGTATGTTCAAAAGTATTAAGTTCGACTCATTCATGTCTCCTCTTGCCTCTTTTTATCCATAAGAACTAATTCAATTTCATGCTAGTGCTATGATCTCTTCATAAAATCATATAACATCAATTGTTCATTTTGTTAATGTTATTCTCAATCCTGGGATGATTAACTGCACTTTTGACATTGAGAGTATTATGAATGAAGAATATATAATAACTGAAGAGAAAATATGGTCTTTAGCTATGAGGTTTTTTTTTGGAGGGGGGGGGGGGGGGGGGGGGGGGGGGGGTAACTCAAAAAAGTTGAAGGAAAAGAAATAGGCACAAAGTTTCAACTTTTAGGAAATATCTTGGGTTTGACAGTGCTAGGAAAGTCTATAACAAACAACTGGTTTTCAGGAGAATTGATCCTAGTCATATTACGAGTTGTGTTACAAAATGGATGTAACTGGGGCCTATTGTTATACAAGAAGATTGTGTATAGGCTGTTGCGACCAAATATCTATCATGGACGTGTTATAAGTGTGGTTTTAAGTCAAATGTATCCTCATCCCTTCATTAATAAACTTGGTCTTCTTCCAGCACGAAGATTAACAGTAAGTTACAACCTTGAAGAAATGATTTGAGTTTCTAAAGAAGAATTGAATTCCAGTGATGACTCTTCATCAAGTACAATAATTCTTCCTAGAGGATGTCAATGCTTTCTTCATTCATAAAGCATTGAGGTGGAGAGCATTGTTGTCTGGGAAGTCATTCCTTGAACCTAGAGAGTGTGACGAGTCGAGAGCCTAACTATTACTCTCTAACTATTTGACAATTATCTAACAATTTGATAACATTCTCTAACTATTTGATAATTATCTAACTATTTGATAACTTTCTCTAGCTATTTTGATAATTATCTAACTTTTTGATGAGCATGTAAGTTAATCGCTTTCTCACTACTCGTTTACCTATTGTTGTATGGATGGTTGATGGTTTTCTTTTCTAACTATTTCATAATTAGTCATGCAAATCCATTTCTACTTACTGCCTCTAAATGAAATTTCGGAGTTCTAAGATTACACGGTACAAACAGGGGGCATAAAGTTATGATATAGTAAAAGTACTTATATGGTTTAAACCTAATTATTTGCTTTTGAAGATTGATAGAGCTTAGATAAATTCTTCTTGATCAAAACTGGTTATAACAAATAGGGGAGATTGTTGGAAAAAATCTCTTGATTTGGTAAATCAAGTTATTTTCGATGAATTAAGTCATGTGTTATTATTTGCATAAAGACAACTTTTGTAGCTATGACAGATTAATTTGACTAAGAAGTGGTCAAATCATTGATAATCAACTCAAAAGGATTATAAAAAAGGAGTCAGAGTTTATGCAGTGGACATGTCAATGTACTCCGAGTAGTTTCATTTTCTGTTTCAATTTTCAACTAATATCTGCAGGAATACATTAAGTTCTCTAAGAAAGGAGTCAGAGTTTCTAAATTATATCTAAATACTTATACACATTGGGACAAAATTCAATCTCAATGTAAGTCTACTTATATCTAAGAAGTTATATTTGTATTCTAACTAGTACAAAATACATGAATAGTTATAGTTATACTCCTTGCGTCGAGTTTGTTCCAAAAATGTATTAGAGCATAAGTATAAAGGAGCTTACATAGACAGGATATCAGAGTTTAAAAAGTCAGGTGACGACCCACGCAGTTGAATTTCTAATACATATCGAGCATATTAAGATAAGATCTTAAGTACAATTATAGTCGTTAAGATCTGATTATGGAAGGCCTTTATTTCTTGATAAAGCCAATTTAGCAAATATAATTTTTTTATGTTTGTATATATATTATATGATACAGCAGGCTTATTTGTAATGTTCTTGCATAAATACATTTTTCTCTCTTTTTCTCTATACTTCTCTGTTAAAATTTTTGATTTGAATCGTTTAGGAGTAAGCAGGAGTTGCATAAACTGAGTTATAGCCAAACAACCACAATGCCACACAGCAACACAATAGACTTTATTGAATAACTAAACTTCATTTACATTGTGAGACATACATGGCGAGACATGATTCATAAGAATCACGAAGGAGAGAGAAAAAACACACCAAAACAAAACTGGCGGCATGACAAGCAATGACCGCACAGACCGCTGAACTCCTGAAACTGCCCGGCTTGACCTGAAACCGCATGAACAGAAAACAGGCAAGACCGCACTCAGATCACCCTGCTTGACTTGTACTGCCAGACCGCCACCTCAGACCGCACGAACTGGAGCTTATTGAATTGAAAAAAGAACTGAAGCTGTCGCCAGACCGCAACTCTGATCGCCTAACTACTGAAGGTCGCCTGATCACTGAGCTCGCTGCGAACAGCACAAGAACAACATAAACCAGTTCGCAGACAAGCCGCTGCCGAACTGTTTATTCAAGCCGCTGGGAAATCACCAAGGAAGGAAACCGCAACCTACTGACCACAAACCTGTGAACACAACAAACAGTCAACTCGCTTCCGAGACTGCCCGACCTCAAAGTGAGACCGCACGAAATAACCCAGGCTCTAGTTCTTACAGTTCTCATTATGAATGACGGGCCATACACCCCTATTTATAGGCGACAAGACGGATGTCGTCATCGCCGCAAGAGAGATACACTCACCACCCGCCAGATCGCCAGCGGTCTCACAAAACAGACCGCGCATTCACACCACTTAGACAACATCCTGTCCAAGACCGCAGATCAGCAGCAGACTGCGCACAAGTCGCGCGAACACAAGACTGCGCACAAGCGACGCGGACACAAGCACACTCCTTCCTTAGATCACCAAGAGCAATCAAAGAACATCTGGCTGACTTCAAACAAGTCGCCAGACCAACCTGCATAAGCCGTCCGGTCAAAGCGGTTACACAAGAACAGACCGTCCGGTCTTCTACAAAGAAGATAGACCAACCAAGTAGAACAACCCGGGAAGAGACCAGAACATACAAGAACAGACCGGCCAACCAGCAGACCGGCAGAACCAGACCGACAGAGCACCAACACAAAGACCGCGCGGTCTCTGCGGTCTCTAATAATCTAACCGCCGGCCACCTTCCACTCCACTTCAATAATTTCAACACTCCCCCTTGAAGTGGGAAGTGGAAACTAGCCCAAGTAAACTACGCAACCGAGTAAATGGTCCCTTCGCCAGCAGCTTTGTGAAGATGTCTGCAACATTGTCCGCACTCCGAACATGCTCGACCATAAGAGATCCTCCTAACACCTTCTCACGAATGAAATGTTGCTCAATCTCAATATGCTTGGTCCTCGCGTGACAAACTTGATTATTAACCAGCTTGAGAGCACTCTCATTGTCCCCGCGTAGCATAGTGGGACCTCGAACCTCCTCATGAACATCCTCCACCAACCTCCTGAGCCAAACGACTTCCTGAGCTGCCAAGGCCGAAGCCTTGTATTCCGCTTCTGTGGTAGATACAGACACCGAGTCCTGCTTTTTACTGCACCAAGAAATAGCTGTGGGGCCTGTCATAATGACAAAACCAGACGTTGATCTCCGATCATCCACGTCTCCCCTATAATCAGCATCCATGTATCCAAGCTAGACCCTCTCCTATATAGGAGACCCAAATCAGAGGGCGACTTCACATATTTCAAAATTCCTTTTGCCGCCAGAAGACGAGGCTTCCGTGGCTCCGCCATGTACCGACTCACTTTGCCAACAACATAAGCAATATCTGGCCTCATGATGGTCAAGTAGATCAAGCTCCCAACCAGATCTCGGAACACCAACAGATCAGATAGAACTCTCCCCTCATCCTTCCGAAGTTTATGATGTCGTTCCAGAGGTATAGAGATGCTCTTCCCTTCCTCCATGCCGAATCGTTGAACGAGCCGCTCCGCATACCTAGCCTGAGAAACAAGCACTCCACTATCCCGCCTCTGAACCTCGAGTCCAAGTAAATGGTGGAGCTCACCCAGATCCTTCATCTCAAACCTGATAGCAAGCTCGGCTCTCAGCCTTGCTTCCGCCTCTTCGAGTTCCCGGTGACAATCATGTCATCCACATACAGCAGAACAATAACCCGAAGTGCCCCCTCCTTCTTGACGAACAAGCTAGAATCAGAGTCTGAAGCAAAGAACCCGCAGAATAGAAGATACTCCACGATATTCCCATACCACGCCCGAGGCGCTTGCTTCAACCCATACAGGGCCTTCTTCAGTTTGAAGATGTAGTCCGGACAATCCTCCGAGATGAATCCTGGTTGGATCATAAAGATATCCTTGTCGATCTCGCCATATAAGAAGGCGTTCTTAACATCGAGCTGCCAATCTCCCATCCACTGGATGCCGCCAAAGCAATAACAAATCGAACCGAAGTCATCTTTGCCACTGGACTGAACGTCTCATCATAATCTTCTCCATACTGTTGTGAGAACCCGTGAGCCACAAGGCGAGCCTTGTATCACTCGATCGTGCCATCAGCTTTCTTCTTGAGCATATAAACCCATTTGCATGTCACAGGGGTAATGCCCTTGGGCCTAGGCACTAGAGACCAAGTCTCATTCTTCTTGAGAGCATCCATCTCCTCTTGCATAGCAATGTCCCACTGCTTCACACCTTTGGCCTTATCAAAGCTCGACGGCTCCCTCTCATCCAAGGGACCAGCAAAGAAACATGAGATGAAGCTCACCATGTTTCCTCCTGTGTATCGATCTGGTGGCTTAATAGTCCTCTTCGACCTCCTAAGAGGTTGCTCCTGACTAACTACCTCCTCAGCTGCTTCTTCTGTGCTAGCTCCTCTTCCAGACGAACTTGGAGCATCGCTCCCCCTGCTTCCAGAACCTGATGCCTCCATCTTATAGCTTGGCACAGTTGGAGCTCCTGGTGAAACAGGCAACTCCACTTGAAGATTTCCCGCAGCCTTTCCTTCTTCATCAACCCTGCTCTCCGGTAGTTCAACTCCTAAACTCCCCTTATAGGAAGTCACCTCATCAAACACCACACCACGTGATACAATTGATCTCCGTGTCTCAGCATCCATGCATCTCCATCCCTTCTTCCGCTCATCATATCCAACAAAGACTAGCTTCCTTGCTTTCGCATCTAGCTTTGTCCGAAGAGCATCAGGGATATGCACATAACAGGTTGACCCGAACACCCGAAGGTGTGCAACACTTGGCTTCTCCTTGAACATCAGTTCATGAGGGGACTTCATGTTGATAGGACTTAGAGGCATCCTGTTGATGACGTAAGTCGCACAAGACATTCCTTCCGCCCAAAAGGACTTTGGGATACTCTTGGCATGAAGCCAGCATTTGCAGGTTTCCGTCAGATGACGGATCTTCCTCTCCGCAACGTTGTTTTGCTGTGGAGTATGGGCACAAGTGAGCTCTCTCTGGACGCGGTGCTTTCTGCAAAAACTTGAGAACTTACCAGAGCTGAACTCCCCACCATTGTCAGTTCTCAATTTTTTCACCCGCAGGCCTAACCGACCTTCCACCAGCTCCTTGAACTCCACGAACTTCGTAAAAGCTTCTGACTTCTCTTTTAGAAAATACACCCAGACATATCTGGTGTAATCGTCAATCAACACTAACATATATATGTTGCCTCCAAGGCTTGGGGTGGCAGTCGGTCCCATCAAATCACCGTGAATGCACTCCAACGGCGCTTTGCATCTTGTTTGCGATATATCAAATGGAAGTCGATGAGACTTACCAAACTAACATCCCGCACAAACATGACCATCTCCATAAGAGGACAAGCTAGGCAAGCCCTTGACAAGGCCCCTTACCGCCATAGCCTTCAATTTGTCCATGCCAACATGCCCCAACCTTTCATGCCAGATAGACGCGCTATCATTGGTCTTCATCTTATCAACATAGGTACTTATCGATAAAACAAACAAGTCCTTTACCCGTTTTCCAACATGAATAACATCTCCCTTTATCTCCGGTTGAGTTTTAAGAAACTTCACTTCTGTTGGGCCAAACAGAACGTGATAACCAGCATCGACCGCATTGGTCACAGAGAAGAGATTCTTCTTCATACCCGACTCGTGATAAACACTCCTCAATGTGAGTGGACCCTTATCACTGCTCAGAGAGACAACACCTTCTTGTTCTACTGCATGAACAGAATTATCAGCCATAATGATTGCATCGTTACCTGAGTAAGGCGCCAAAGAAGAGAACTTTGATTCATCCCCGGTGAGATGATGCCCACACCCTGAATCCACGATCCAGTCCTCTTTGAAGTTGATGGAAGCCAAGGCCTTAACGGGCATTGCCGTCATATTAGCCGTAAAGGCTCCTCCCCATCCAGCTTCATCATACTTTGGCTTCTCCTTCTCCGCTGCATGTCCACGCTGAAGATTAACCCGACAATCCTTCTTGAAGTGGCCGGCCTTATTACACCTGAAGCACCTTGGTACCTCTCCCTTCTTCTTCCCATCAGACTTAGAAGCATAACCCCTATCCTATTAACCTGAAGTTGAGGGTCCATCATGACCTGGCTTCTTCTTCTCCCACTTCTTCTTCTTCTTCCCAGAAAACAACACATCACTATCTCCCCCAGAGATAAAAGTCCTCATCATCTGTCTTGCCAAACTTTCTTGCGAAGCAAGTAAGTTCTCCAACTCCAACAGAGATGGTTGATTTGCCCAACCCTGAACTGAAGTCACAAAAGCAAGATACTCCTTCCTCAACCCGCGCTTGATATGCCTCTTCAGTTTTGCCTCCGAGATGGGCTCATCAGGGTCCAATGCAGAAATCTCTGTTGTGAGGTTCTTCATCTTGAGAAAGAATGTAGAGATAGAAAGATCACCATGAGAGGCCTTTGCCAACTCATTTTCAAGAAACTATAGCCGAGCTACATTCTTCTTATTAAACAGCCCGTCCAAAGACGTCCAAATCTCAGCAGCAGATTTACATCCAATGATGTGATCAAATAGCTTTGATGAGATAGCCCTCTTGAGTGTGAACTCTGCCTTTGCATTAGTCCTCCTCCAAAGTCTCACCTCTGCCATATTATCTCCTGCTAGAAACACTTCTTGTGTGTCTTCTCCTCCAACTACCTCCCATAGATCCTCGCCAAGTAAGTAACTCTCCATACACGACCTCCACTTCTTATAGTTGGTCGATGTGAGGAGTTCAATACTAAGCCCTCTTGCGTATACAGCTTCCATGGCAAACTATGTGGTCTCTTCTTCACAAAGACGATGGCAACTCAAGTTGATCACTGCTTATCCACTCCAACAACCTCCCTCTGAACCATGTTAAAATTTTTGATTTGAATCGTTTAGGAGTATGCAGGAGTTGCATCAACTGAGTTATAGCCAAACAACCACAATGCCACACAGCAACACAATAGACTTTATTGAATCACAAAACTTCATTTACATTGCGAGACATACATGGCAAGACATGATTCATAAGAATTACGAAGGAGAGAGAAACAAAACACACCAAAACAAAACTGGCGGCTTGACAAGCAGAGACCGCACAGACCGCTGAACTCCAGAAATCGCCCGGCTTGACCTTAGACCCCACGAATAGAAAATAGGCAAGACCGCAACTCAGATCACCCGGCTTGACCTGTACTGCCAGACCGCCACCTCAGACCGCACGAATTGGAGCTTTTTGAATTGAACAAATAACTGAAGTTGTCGCCAGACCGCAACTCTGATCGCCTAACCGCTGAAGGTCGCCTGATCACCGAGCTCACCGCGAACAACACAAGAACAACATAAACCAGTTCGCAGACAAGCCGCTGCAGAACTGTTTATTCAAGCCGCTGGGAAATCACCAAGGAAGGAGACCGCAACCTGCTGACCACAAACCTGCGAACACAACAAACAGTCAACTCGCTTCCGAGACCGCCCGACCTCAAAGTGAGACCGCACGAAACAACCCAGGCTCTAGTTCTTACAGTTCTCGTTATGAATGACGGGCCATGCACCCCTATTTATATGCGACAAGATGGATGTCATTACCGCCGCAAAGAAACATACAGTCACCACCCGCCAGATCGCCAACGGTCTCACAAAACAAACCGCGCGATCACACCACTTAGACAACATCCTGTCCAAGACCGCAGATCAGCAGCAGACCGCGCACAAGCCGCGCGAACACAAGACCGCGCACAAGCCGCGCGGACACAAGCACACTCCTTCCTTATATCACCAAGAGCAAGACAAGAACATCTGGCTGACTTCAGACAAGTCGCCAGACCAACCTGCATAAGCCGCCCGGTCACAGCGGTTACACAAGAACAAACCGCCCGGTCTTCTACAAAGAAGATAGAACAACCAAGTAGAACAACCTGGGAAGAGACTGGAACATACAAGAATAGACCGGCCAACCAACATACCGCCAGAACCAGACCGGCAGAGCACCAACACAGAGACCGCGCGGTCTCTGCGGTCTCCAATAATCAGACCGCTGGCCACCTTCCACTCCACTTCAATAATTTCAACACTCTCTTCTTCCTTCTTCCCTCTTCTCTCTACTCCTCTTCTTCACAGGATCTGTTAAAGTTGCAGTCATCAATGATCATCTTCTCTCAATCAAAAGATTGCTCCTTAAGGAGAAATCACAAGAGGAGTTATCAAATACAAATTCTTCACATATTCAACGTACTACTTATTGGAAATGATTCATCAAGGAACCTCAACATCTATCTCTTCATGTCTTACTCAATGCTCATAATAGAATCAAGTCCTTAGGAATCTGTTGATGAAGAACAACATGAATTCTTCTATATTTGTCTACTACCTACTGAAAGAGTTCTTGAAATTTCTCGTCCTAAAAATTCACTGTTGATTTTGATCCTCCTTATTAGAAGGATTTATTTGTGGTTTTGAGCCTACCTCATTAAAAGATTCTTTTAGTGGTTTCTGATCCACCTTATCAAAATGATCTAAGGGTGATTGTGAGTCGATCTTATCAAAAGACTCTTTGTTTGGTTTTAATCCCCCTTATCAAAATGATTCTTGTTTGGTTTAGTCACCTTATCAATAGGCTATTGGTTTGAGAGACCTTATCAAAATATCTAGTAGTTCTTTGAATCTCCTTATCAATAGATTCAGTTGTAATCAGTTATAATAGTCTCCTTATCAAAAGACTCAGCACTGTCAATAATGGATAGCCTACCAAGGGGTAAAAGAGGGGTCATACCTAAATTTGGGGAACCTCTATAAAAACTATGTTTTCTGGAGTGCATAGATCTTTGTTGTTTTGTTTGTTTATCTTAATTATCTTTCTACTGCATAATAAATAATAAACAAAATAATCTGTGATGGGTTGTGTATGATTAAAATTAGAAAAGAAATTTTAAATACTATATTCACCCCCCCCCCCCCCCCCCTCTCTAAAGTAATTCTTAGCATTCTACCCTATATTTCATCCTATTAAAATATCCAGAATATTATAGAGCCTTATAAAAAATAATTAAATAAAACATTAATGTTATCCCAAAATAGTAGAAACAATCCCCCACAATCGCTTATTCAAGATGACGTTTGAGCGCATTCCACCACAAAGTCGGTCAGTGCCCACGTGAAATTTAAGGGTGTGGTCTAATCAACTAGGGGGAGGGGGGATGAATAGGTGTTTTGAAATGTTTTAGTGTTTTGGAGATTTAAGATTAATTTACCTTGAAAGAATACAACCAAAAAACACACCACAGAAAGCACACAAAGACTTACAGTGGTTCCCTAGTGTGGGTACTCCACTGTCCCCCTTCACCTATCTAGTAGTGTGCTAGATTCGACCAACTCCTCCAAAATCTCAAATCTATCAGATCTTATAGCTCAAGAACACAGTAAGTCCCCTACCTCAGATTCACTCCTTGAATCCTACCTCAGGTGCCTACAGCAACCCTACCTCAGAGTGTAAGCACTCTTACAGCTCAGATCCCCATCAAGGATCCTACAAATCAAATTTCTTATGAAATCCTACAGCTCAGGTCTTCACAGACCCCACCTAAGTCTTTCAGCAAAGTCTTACAACACAGCCTTTTTCACATGCCCTACACTCAGGCTGTCAACACAGCCCTACAACTCAGAACTTAAAGATATCCTACAATAGATGATTAGAAGAAGATTTATAATAAATATCCTCAGAGAGATATTTCTTTAAGCAGCTTGAGTCTTCTTAGATCTTTCTGAATAGAAAGCCTTCTTTAGCAGCAACACTTGATCAATCTGCATAAAATCATTTTTACCAGGATCAGTGCTTAGCTTTCTTGTATGAAGAAGTTTTCTTTCTATCAATAGTGAGAGATTTCTTGTTCAAGCTTTTCTTCTTCTTCTTCTTCTCCTTTCTTTCTTTCTTTGAAAAGACTTGTTGTTACTGTTCTATTGCTTTTTTGTTGTCAAGCTTTTCAAAAAATACTAGGGCACAAGATTTTTATGTTGTTAGGGTTAGCTGACCCTCTCTTAAGCTTTTATATCCTTGAGTCATCAAATGGTCAAAACCTTAGAAAATTGATGTCAGAGCACTTTTCAAAAGTCATTGATTTGACATCTACCTATCTCTGATACCAATTGAAAGGAGTTTAATTCTTAATATTATTAAAAGGCTCTTGTTTAAGTTTTACTTCAAAAGTAATGATATATATATATAGATGTTTGCTGAGTAATAAAATCAAACAGTAAGTAAGCATATAAAAATCACAGCACAGCAAATAAAAACATAAACAAACAAGCAAAGTACACATCCAGATGACACAAGAAATACAGTAGTTCCCCTCAACCTGGGTACATCTACTCTTCTACCCACTGGTAGGAATCCACTAGAGGTTTTTGATCAGGTGCCCTCACACCAAGGTGATTTTGGTAAGGTGTCCACACACCATAGAGCTTTTGATCAGGTGCTCAAAACCAAGATGCAGGTTTTTGCTAAGGTGCCCTGTCACTAGGAGTTAACTTTTGAAGGGAGTTATAACCCTTTACAAGATGGGAAGGAGAAAGGGAAAAGATATATTGTTCTTCTCTTTTTGCTGAGAAGACTCTTGATGATCCTGATGAGATGTTGTGTTTGGATCTTGATGATGATGTTGAAGAAAGCTCCCCCTGTCTGATTTAGATTAGATGACAGCTTCTGGATGGAGCTTCTTCTCTAGATTGCAAATGCTCTTCTTTTCTTCTTGCAGTTTAGATCCCTAAGCAATTGATATAGATTGGTGTCTCAGGTTGTAGATGATCTGCAAGAGAAGAGTTAGCAAAAACAAAACAAGATAGAGTAATAATGTTGTTCTCTGTTTTTGCTGCTGTTCTTCTTTTTCTCTTCTTCTTCTTCTCTTTTCTCTGTACAAAAAATGTAATATGTTATGTCTGTATAATCTGTACAGCAATATGTTCTGTTCTATCTTCCTTGCTTCTTTTCTCTGCTCTTCTCTGTATATTTATTCTGGAGAGCTTTCGGTTGTTTTGAATTCTTGCCGACATAAGAGGAAATAGATAACGTCTCTTTTACTTCACAGATCCTCGAGCAGACAAATTGCCGTATTTAGCTTTTTGCAATGGCTATAACATTTAATGCTCTGCCAACGGCTGTATTGTTAAGTCAGCAATATATATATATAGAAATATATAAAATAGAAATAATAAAGATATTGCTTTAAACAAATCTGACAGCATATTAGTCTAACTGAGAATGATATAAAATAATGCTGAAGATATTTCGTAGAGCTGAGCTTCAAGTTCTTCGAACTCATCATTTGATTCGTCGACCTGAACATTTGATTCACTGTTCTGAACATCTGCTGAATATTCGTCGAACACAGACTTGAGTTCGTCGAACGGAAGGATTCGTCAAATGCTGAGACGGGCTAGATCGTCGACCGCTGAATATTGAGCTGTTCGCTGAACGCAGACGGCCGTTCGTCGAACGCAGGATTTCATCGACCGCTGAGACAGGGTCTGTTCGTCCACTGCTGAGATAATCTGTTCGTCGACCGCTGAACCGCTGATACGGGATCGTCGAATGCTGAACCGCTGAGACGGGATCGTCGAACGCTGAACCGCTGGATTTTGTCGAACGCATAATGAATACCATTCGTCGAGCGCAGAGCGCCGTTCGTCGAACGCAGATGGACAATCGTCGAATGCAGAGAACTTATGTTATTTTTATTCTTCTCTTATTTTTCAGCCTATTAATTATATCTCTTTTCAGCCTTCTTTCTTAATGGGATTTAATCTAAGTTATACAATGTGTTATGATAGTGTTTGTCCGGAAAGCCCGCGACCTCCTCTTGCTGGTCAAATTTTTCGGTCTCAGCGGTCTCAGTTTTGGTGACCGTCCAGATCGCCAGCTGCCTCCTCGACTGGAATTTTCTAAGTGCCAAGCGGTCAGGGCAGTGTGAGATCGCCAGCTTAAGCGGTCTGATCATTTTCCTTATTTTTGTTATTTGTACCCCATTTCCCTGCCCCGGCTCTCCTGTACCCCGGGCAGCCCGTAGTTCTCAGTTCTGCCCGTTTGGGCAGCCCCCTCGTCTATAAATAGAGGGGTAGGGGTACCTGAAAAGTGACTTTTGGCTCCGAGGCTCCAGCTTACAACCTGTGTAAGTGGTCTCATTTCTTCGTAATCGCCGTTTCGTGATCGATTCCCTTTTGTTCCAGCATCTTCTGTCTTAGTAACCTGTACTTCGCAGTTTTCTCCCATCCCCTATAGTGTGAATTTTGGAGGTACCATTTTTGGCACCAACAGAACGAACACGCGACCTTCAGATTCGAAGTGCCAGGTGAAATTCATAGACTTTCAAGATGGTTGATCGCCGTAGAGGTCGTCCCCTGCGATCTCCCAGCGTTCCCCCTTCCGATCACAATCCTTTAGAAGCGCTTGAGCGCCGCTTTGAGCTTCGAGTTGAGCAGGCTCTCCGCGAGGCCGCCCGAGCTAGGCAGGACGCCGCCTCTGTTCAGCAGGAGATCGCGCGGTCTCAGCAAGAGGCCGCCCGAGATCGGCAAGAAGTCGTCCGGACTCAGCAGGAGTCCGCGAAGCAGATTGAGGCTATGAACCAGGTTCTAGCCGCGATCTCCCAGAAGATCCTTCCTCAATCCTCTCAGGTCGCCGCTCCTGACCGTATGGCAAGCGGTCACCCGAGCGATCACCCCGTCTTCCAGCCCGCAGCTCCTCAGCGATCTCAGCATGAGGAGTTCGCCGCCCGTCGTAATTCTTTCCGAGCCGCAGCCCAGGGGCCTCCGGCTCAGACCCTGAATTTTGAAGAAGGGTTTGCTTACCCTCAAGCTCCTCCTGCTTCCTTTCTCCCTCCTCCAGGACCTTCTGAATTAGGGGAGCCTTCCCCCTTTACTGATGAGATTCGTCGGGATCCGATTCCTCACGGATTCAGAGAGCCCCGCCTTCCTATGTATACAGGAGAGACAGATCTGATGTGTCATCTTCAAGCCTTCGAGTCTGCTGTTGCCCTCAGGACCATTTCGGATGGAGTGAGGTGCAAGCTGATGGTCACCTCCTTTGATGGGTCGACCATGGAATGGTTCTATAAGCTGCCTTGTCAATCTATCTCGAGCTTTGCTGCCCTGAGGAAAGAGCTCCTTCTAAGGTTTGCCACCGCGAAGAAAAGGAAGAGTGGTCCCGCGACCCTCTTCAAGATTAAGCAAGGCGACAACGAGACTGCAGCACATTACGTTGACTGTTTTCAAAAAGAGATCTTGGGAGTCAGAGACATGGATCCCGAGCTCTACATGGTAGCTTTGATCAGTGGCCTACAGGAGGGCCCTCTGAAGTTCAAAGTCACAACCAAGGAGCCTAGCTCCTATCAGGAGCTGATTAGCATTGCCAATCGCTACATAGAAGGGGAGATCAATAACCCCACCTATGTGAGCAATTTGACCAGCAGGGCCACTCAGAAAGGCTCTGCGGGATTCTATCCTTCCCCATCTTCCTCAAAGCCTCGACAAGAGCTCCCACCTCCGGCTCCGAGAGATAAGAATTATCGCAACAACCGTTCCAATCGAGGTAATCAATTTTTCCTGCCTCAGGGTTCATTTCTTCAAACCCCTGCTACCCCTGCTCCGCAAGTCACCCCAGTCCACCAGATCCAGTACGCCCAACCTCCTCTTCTGCCCATTCCTTCACTCTACAATGAATCCCAAGAGTCTTTTATAGACTTTGGTGTTTCTATGAGTGAAGTGCTCCAAATCCTTCAGAAGCAGCCCTTTTTCAAGAAGCCAGCTCCGTTAAACTCTAATCCGAAGACCAGAAATCCTACTCTCTACTGTGAGTACCATAGAGATAAGGGACATTTGACAGAGGATTGCAGAGCTCTCCGCCTGATCTTAGAGAAGCTTCTGAAGGAGGGTAAGCTCCGAGATCTCATTCAGAAGAATGATTCTGCCAAAGCCTCAACCTCCTAGGCTAAGAAAGTGGCGGAAGTTCACTGGGCATGCGAAGAAGTGGACGATATTGGCCATCTCGGCAATATCGGATTTCCCAATGAATGTGTGGATGCTAATGACGAGGGTGCCTTAGGTAATCTCTTCTGCATCCACGGAGGTTCAGGTCCGGAATCTTCAAGGAAGGCAAGTCTGAAGAGGGTTTACCAATCAGAGGTTGCGGCCACCTCTTCAGCCCCGGTCCGAGGAACGCTCACTTTCGGTGATGAAGACCTTCCTCAGACCGCGAATCCCTTTGACGACGCGGTCGTCATTAAAGCTGTAATTGAAAATTACACAGTGGAGAAGATTCTGATAGACACGGGGAGCTCAGTCAACGTGCTCTTCAAACCTGCCTTCGAGGCGTTGAAGACAGGTAAACCCCTCCTTTCAACTGAAGGCCCCCTTTATGGTTTTTCAGGAGAAAAGAAAGAAGTAGAAGGGCTCGTCACTCTTTCTGTAATCCTGGGAGGGATAGTGAAGTTGGTCAAATTTATAGTCGTTGATGCTCCCAGTAGCTACACCGCCATCTTTGGAAGACCCTTCTTGAATGGATATCAAGCCATTGTCTCCACCTATCATCAAGAGGTGAAGTTCGCCTTGAACGGCAAACAACACCGAATCAGGAGCGACCCAAGGAAAGCTAGGGAATGCTATGTAAAGACGGTCAACATGATTGTATCCTCTCCTCCCCAAGAGGTCATGATGGCTGGATCAATCGAAGCTTCTGAACAAGTCCAAGCTACAGAAGAAGGTGAGGAGGATGCAAGAGATGAAGTTCGCTTGGAGCCTGCCCAAGCAACTCAAGATGTTCAGATCAGCGAGGAAGATGAGAGCAGAAGCCTCTCCATCAACGCTGAATTATCTGAAGCTGACAAGGGTCAGCTCATCTCTTGCCTTCTGCAAAATCTAGATATCTTCGCTTGGTCGACAGATGACATGCCTGGAGTGGACCCGGATGTTGCTTGCCACCATCTCAATCTTGACCCAAACTTCATCCCGATCCAGCAGAAGAAGAGGTCTGTTGCAACTACTCTAGCACAGCCTATCCGTGAAGAGGTAGAGAAGCTTCTGAAGGCAAAGTTCGTCCAACCAATCCAATACCCAGAATGGGTGTCAAACGTTGTAATGGTAAAGAAGTCGGGTGGAAAGTGGAGGATGTGTGTCGACTTTACCAAACTCAATAAAGCTTGCCCCAAGGATTGCTACCCCTTGCCTCAGATAGATTCTTTAGTAGATTCTGCGGTAGGTTATTCTTTTATGAGCTTTTTAGATGCTTTTTCAGGTTACCATCAAATCAGAATGCATAAACCAGATATACCTCATACTTCATTTATCACAAATGACGGTTGCTTCTGTTATCTCGTAATGCCTTTTGGGTTAAAAAATGCTGGAGCAACCTATCAGAAAATGATGGATACAGTTTTCAGGAGTCAAAAGGGAAGAAACCTTGAGGTATATGTTGATGACCTCTTGGTAAAAAGCAAATTATTCTCTTCTCATCTTAGGGACCTCTCGGAAACTTTCGCAACCCTTCGAACTTTTAATATGAGGTTGAATCCGTTGAAGTGTGTTTTCGGGCGAGTAAAGGAAAATTTCTGGGTCACCTCCTTACTCTAGAAGGGCTGGAACCCAATCCCGACAAAGTAAAAGCTATTCTGGAGATGTCACCTCCCAAGTCCCCCACAGAAATTCAGCAGCTAGGAGGGAGGATGGCAGGTTTAAGTCGCTTCATCTCCCGATCAGGGGATAAGAGTGCACCTTTCTTTAAGACCCTCCGGGGAGGGAGTAGGTTCGAGTGGACGAAGGAATGTGATGATGCTTTCACTCAACTTAAAAAGCAATTGACATCAACTCCTTTGCTCCAAAGCCCGCGAGAGGGAGAAAATCTTTTTCTGTATATGGGTGTCTGAGCTGATGCCATAAGCTCTGTTTTGGTCCGAGAGGAGAAAAAGAAGCAATTCCCAGTCTATTACGTGAGTCGAATCCTGAAGAATGCAGAGACTCGTTATCCTATTCTCGAAAAGTTGGCTTTAATGCTTATAACTTCAGCAAGAAGATTAAGACCATATTTTCAAGCTCATTCGATTCTAGTCGTTACTGATCTTCCGTTGAAGAGTGTCTTGGAAAAGCCAGAGCATTCAGGCAGGTTGGCAAAGTGGGCAATGGAGCTCAGTGAGTTTGACATATCCTATGTTCCAAGGGTGGCGATCAAAGCTCAAGTTTTAGCAGACTTCATGGTGGATGCTAAAGAAGTTGAGTCGCAGAAGGGGGTCGGAGTGCCCCTTGCCTGGAAAATCTTCGTGGATGGAGCCTCAGGGAAAAATTCTTCTGGAGCAGGAATTATCTTAATCAACCCAAATGGAGTAAGGCTGGACCAAGCGCTGAAGTTCTATTTTCAAGTAACAAACAATCAGGCGGAATATGAGGCTTTGCTAGCCGGTCTTAAATTTGCTAGAGAGCTGGGGATTGATGATGTCAAAGTCTTCACAGATTCTTTGGTGATGGCTTCTCAAGTAAATGGAACTTTCGAAACTAGAGATAGTATTCTAAAGCGGTATCTAACTCTGGTAAAAATCGAGGTAGGGAAGTTCAAAAGCTTTACCATCGACCATATTCCAAGGGGTGAGAAAGTGGAAGCAGATGAGTTGGCAAAATTTGGACTTCTCTCGGGAGGAACAACTTCGGAATTGTTTCGCCCAGCAATTGAAGAAGGAGAGGTCATGGAGATTGATCAGCATCCGTCTTGGATGGATCCATTTGTTCTATATCTTTCAACTGGAGAGCTCCATTCATCAATAAAGGATAGGAAAAGGTTTAAACGAAAAGCGGCTAACTATTATCTTGTTGCAGGAGTGCTTTATAGAAGAACATTCCTTTCACCATTACCACAGTGTGTTTCGGAGGAGGAGATTCCAACGGTCGTTCAGGAGGTCCATTATGGAGAATGTGGAAGTCATTCTGGGGCTAGAACTTTGGAGAAAAGAATTCTGAGGCAAGGCTACTTTTGGCCTCAAATGAGGAAGGATGCAGAAAAATTTGCTAAGAAATGTGTAAAGTGCCAGAAGTTTGCTCCTCTCCAAAATCAGCCGGCTCAACAACTCAAGTCGATAGCAACTCCATGGCCGTTTGCAGTTTGGGGAATGGATTTGATTGGGCCTTTCCCTATGGCAAGTGGGCAGCGTCGATATATTATAGTCATGATTGACTATTTCAGCAAATGGATAGAGGCAAAAGCATTGGCCAAAATTACGACTCAAGCCGTGAAAAATTTTATTTGGGGAGAGATAGTATGTCGGCATGGAATTCCAATGGCAATCATCACGGATAACGGTTCTCAGTTCAACAATTCAACTCTTGTTAATTTCTGTAAGAAAATTGGCATTGAGCTACGTTTCGCTTCTGTGCATCATCCTAGAAACAATGGGCAGGTAGAGGCCGCCAACAAACTCATCATAAATCTCTTGAAAAAGAAGGTAGAGAATGTCAGGGGCAACTGGGCAGAACAACTACCTTCCGTCTTATGGGCCTTGAGGACAACTCCAGGTTCTGCTACTGGAGAGACTCCATTCAAATTATCACAGGGTTCCGAAGCCCTTATTCCGGTGGAATTTGAAGTAAAAAACCCAAGAGTATTATTGGCACAACAGAATCAAATTGATTGGATGGAAGGAAATGATGAGGAGCTAAAATGCAGCCTTGATTTAATTGAGGAGTTGAGAGATACGGCAATCATCAGGAAAGAAGAGGTGAAAAGAAGAATGGCGAGGCTATTCAATAAAAATGTAAGAACCAAAGAATTAGCTGCTGGGGATCTAGTCCTGAAGAAGGTAGATGCGGCAGCAAGAGCCGGCTCAGTTGGAAAACTTAACCCAAACTGGGCTGGGCCTTTTGTGGTGAAGAGCGTGCTTAAAAATTGTGCTTACCATCTCCAAACTTATGAAGGAGAAGAATTGCCTCATTCATGTAGCGGAGATGATCTCAAGCTCTTCTTTTCTTAAATGTTCGTATCTGATTTACTCATTCTTTTTCTCACTTTTCTTCTTTCAAAACGTCACACAGGTATTATCAAAACATTCGCAAGGCAAGTGATGGATGATAAGTCTTAAAAATAAGTTGTTTTCTGAAAAGCCAAAAACCTGTCAATTGAGATATCAACGGATCCTACTATCTTCCCCCTCGACTTGTTAGCTCGACGTGTAATTCTGCCGGGACCACAGATATCGGGGAGAGTTCGAATCTGTGTAGCAGTAGCTCGCCAAGCTCGAGCGGTGGAAGTTTAGGATACCGGGTCCTTGCTGACATCTGGCACACCTCAGTATTTCAAGGAGGTCTAGGTGGCTGGCTCAGCTCTGTCATGCATTGGGAGGGACATTGTTACAATCTTAATGATCTTTCAGGGAAAGCAATGTCGGTATAGCCTCCGCGGCATGACCACACCTGCCCTACCGATCATTTTGGTCTGTAACTCTCGAATACTCATTGAAGCGTGGCTAGGTAAGGGGTGGTCAGAAACATCCATGAGTGTCGCCTGAACCTTAGATTGGCATGTTTGCGGCATGACCACACCATCCCTTTGGATCATTTTTGAGATCCCTTTTTCCCATCTTCTTCTTACTATAAAAATCCTATTCATCCCTTTGTACTGGGATCGGGCGGTCAGCAATTTATGAGACCGGATGTTCTTCTTTCCTACTCTCTCCAAAGAGCGATTTGAGTAATTTACGATCGCCGGATATAACTTTTTCAAGATAATTGAGGTCGCTGTTCAGAAATCTCTTATGCCAACTTGATAGAGGTCGGCCCGGTCTCAGTAAATTTGAGATTCTGATATTCCCTGTTATTCAAAGCAACATGGAATGATCATGATTTTCTATTCTTCACCAAGTGAAAGTTGGGTTTTTCTTCAAAATGGCGGTCTGAATATAATGTGATCACTGAACTGGAGCTCATGAGGAATTATTTTCCTTTTCAAGTAATGATCTTGGCTATCAAGGGATCATCAAACGGGCTTCCTAAAAATCATTTGGGAGCCGATCATCCAGAGTATGATGAGTTCGAATCGTCTTCAAGTTATAGTTTCCTTCTATTGCGATCTGTGTAATATGAGACCGCATAACTATTATGGATAAGTTGGTTACTTTCTGATCACAGTTGAGTTGCTGATTTTCTTTTAGCGATCTGATTATCTCGAGATCGCAGAGTAGTCTTATTTATGTAAAGTTTCGGTTTTTCTTTCCTTCAGTCTTTAGTGTCTTTTCCAAGAGATCGCCATCTGAAGTTCTTTAATGTTGAAAGAAAATTGTGATAAACCTAAGGCATTGAGATCGAATGCCGATTTTAACTCAGAAGAACAAATAAGTATATGCATCAAAAACAAGTTCACTCACTCAGATAAAATCTAACAGAAATCCAATTTTTATATATATTCTGAAATATCCACTACAACGAGACCGCTCGGTCTCCAAAAAGGAAAAAGGGAAAAATTATTACAATTCATTCTCTCTTTGATCTCTTAGAAGACCGCTCGCTCGAAGAGGAAGTATCAGTTTCTGCAGAAGATTCTTCTAGACTATTCCCTGGAATTCTAGATCAAGAGCTTGAGCTTGAACTGGAATCCAGACCCAGGGTATAGCGGCTTCCACTTTCTTCGTCTTCGATCACGACATCTTCATCTTGACCTGCGGTCTCATCAGCAACATCCGCGGTCTCTTCAGCAGTCGCAGATTGCTCTTCAATCCTCTGTGCCGCGTCAGGAAAGAGATCGGCAAACGTGATGTCCTTATACTCTTCAGTAAATCCACCTCGGCCTCGAACTTCGTTCAGCACCTGGTCGGCGGTCTCTTTTATGTGATGCATCATAGCCCTCTGAAAAGCTGGATTCTCAGGGTCATAGGCTGCTTTTTCAGATTGCTGCCAAAGAGTTATATGTTAGACCGTGCGATCGTAAGTAACGCGTTCATAAAATGTAAGTAAAATTCTCACTTTTCTTTCTTCTTGCAAGGCAGTTATTTCGTCTAGAGCGCTGCGAAGAGACCGCCCCATATGGTGGTTTAAGATTGTGCTTCTAGCGGTCATTTGGGCACAGAGGTCGGGGAGCGCATCGGTCTCAATATTCAATATTTCATTTGTATTCTTTCGCCCATACAAAGCCGAGGTGACCGCGTATGCGTCACGGGTCACTTTCCCGCTCCATAGGGGAAGATCAGTGGACACCTTCACAGATCTTCCTTTGGCCGCCCATTTGAGGAGGGGTTTTCCTTTGATATCCTTCATTCTTCTTTTAAAACCGATCAAGGGAAAATCTCGCTCGACGGTCTCAGAGGTAGTGCCGAACACGTCGGCCTCACGCTTCAGCCTCCTCTCCCTCTGAGTAAGAACTTATGTTGCTGGGGAGATAGGATCTTTTGCGGGGACCGCAAAGATCGCTAAAAGTTGGGAAAAAGTTAGGAAAAACATACAAAAAACATGAAAGTAAATTATTCGAGACCGCAAGAAAAACTTACTTTCAGCTGGGATGATCTCGGCGATCTCGGGCCAGATCGCTAGATAATGAACGAGATCGATCCTCTTGCCCACCAAGAAAGCCAAAAATTTTAGCTCTTCATCTGAGACCGCTTTTATCTTCTTAAAGATGCTGTCAGGTCGCGGAGAGGGTGAGCTCCTGAGACCGCCAAGGTCACCTTCGAAGACAAGAAATCTCTCTGTCCAGAAAGAGATTTTATTAGCAAGATTCAGGATTTTTATTCCATCTGCTGAAAAGTACATCAATCCTTTAAACTCTTCATTCTTTCTGCCTTCCTTCAAAATCTTCGCGGTAAAGGTTGCGCGGAACAGATTCATTGTGAACTTCACCATTTCCGATCTCAAGTAATTGATGAAGACATTGACCAGACCGATGGAGTTCGGAGCCAACTGGGCGAGCACGAAGCCGTAGTATTCCAAGATCTCTAGCCATTCCCAAGGGAGGGGAATTCTCAACCCGTTATCGAAGTGATCGATGGGGATGATTAACTTTTTCTGCTCTCCAAAGTTCAACCTTTCATGATCGGCTGGCGGTCTCACAACTATCTGAGTCTGAATCATGTACTTTTTTATGAAATCAATATATTCATCCTTTGATAAGCGACCTTGTTTGTGATCGGCGTTCAGGAAAATGTTAGCAGAAGAGGCACGAGCGGACACCATTTTGAGCGATCACTGAGATCGATGCTTTAGGCGCATTCAAGAGAGCATGAAATAAAGGTTATGAAGGCAGCTATTTATAGAAGTTGAAGGGTCATTTCGTAATCATTACTTTTTGCTGATCGCCCAGCAAAAATTCGCAGACCGCTCGACCTGTGCAAGGTCATATGAAAGCATTCTATGTTGACGGTCTCAATAAATAAAACACAACAGCAATAACAGGCAATCCAGGCACAAAGAGATCGAAATTATAGAAATCAGGACCGCACAAAACATAGAATTAAAATAGACCACAAGAAATAGATGGAACATTAATAACAATATTACAAAACAAATTGTTCAAAATCCAGAGACCGCTCGGTCTCAAATTGAATGTTCATTTCCTAGAAGGCCTGTTTCTCCCTACATGAGCCGCAACATCCTGCATATCGTTCACTGCAGCCATAACCGACACCAAACTATGATTGGCCAGCATCGCAGATCGGTGATTCTTGGACATTTCCTTGTCCACCTGCTCCATAGGGATCAGCACAATTTCAGGCTGCGGTCTCGCCGCTGGTTGATCGCTGGAGGTACCCGGTCTCATCAGCATCTTCGCGTGACCGCCCCTCAGCCTTTCATTCTCCGCAGACAGCGCCGTAGCCTTCCCCTTGTAGTATTCAGTATCTTTTTCGGCCTTCTTAAGAGCTCGCGCGATCTCTGCAACCATCAGATCGTATTCTTCTCTGATTCTCTTCCCGTTAGTACGTAATTTCTCCTCAAGATCGCGGATCTGATCATTCTGAGTTCGCTCCATCATCAGCATAGAGCGAACATCCTCGAACATTGGGTTTAGAATGTTGTTTAGCTGAGGGGGGATCGCGATGTGCTGAGGAAGTTCCCCCTCTTCGATCTCAGCATTATCATCACCTGCGGTCACAAGAGATGAATTTTTTCAATCATTCACAAGCGATCAAATAAAATTTTTGATGAGCAGAAAGAGTACTTGGAAAGAAGTTGAGACCGCAGTCACGTAAAGCTCTTTTGACATCTTTAGTGACCACGAGATCTGCGGTCAGTGAAAGGCGGTCTGATCCCCTTAAACGCTCCAGATCCATTCTTTCCAAATCTCTTTTCTGCGACTTTTCTCCCTCTTTTCTTCTTCTTTTTAATTCTTCATTAATCAAGAGGATATCGTCGGTCTCAATAAAGACAATCTCACGTTTTCTTTCCGGAGAAACAGGTCGAACCGTAGGTAAAGGAAGGAACTCAACTGATTGAAGAATCTTTTTGCCCTTACCAGCTCGCAAAGCTGAGACCACCGCCGCGCGATCTGTTGTGGCTTTGCTCAAATGATCTTCCTTAAGAGAATCACTTGGGAGACCGCTAGAAAGCGCAGCTTTCTCCTTAGCGATCTGTAGCCTCTCCGCGATCTCCTCCTCAGTCTTTTTATTCTCCGCGGTCTTCAAGACCGCATCCTTTTTCCTCTCTTCAGCGATCAGGGCCGCCTTTTCCTCAGCGATACTGGCTGCTTCTTTCCTCCTCTCCTCCTCAGCGATTAGAGCCGCCTTCGCCTCGGCGGCCCTGACCGCCTCTTTCTTCCTTTCCTCCTCGGCGATCAGAGCCACTTTCTCCTCAGCAACTCTGACCGCCTCCTTCTTCTCCTCCTCGACGGTCTTAGCCACTTCTTTCTTCTTTTCTTCCTCCTCTTTCTTCTTTTTCTCTCTTTTCTCCCTCTCCTCCTTGTCCTTCTTCTTCTCATCATCTTTTTTCTTCTTCTTCTCTTCTTTCTCTTTCTTTTCTTTCTCCTCTTTTTCCCTCTTCTCTTCTGCCTCCTTTTCCTTCTTCTTCCTCGCCATCTCTTCCATCTCTTTTCTCTTTTCCTCCTTTGCTTTGATTATTTTATCAGCCGTCTCCTTCTCCCTATCCGCTATCTCTTTATCAACGACGACATTTCTGAGAGCTGAAGCCTCTAGGGGATCCAACACCTGCAACGATGAAAAAGATGAATTATTAGAAGAAACCTCATCAAGATAGGCGATTAATCCAGAATCATCCTCTCTTGGTAAGGTTGAGACCGCGGGAAGGAAGGGGAGATCGCCCTTAGCATTCACCTTCTGAAACTCCGCGGAGTCTTCTAGGTCGACAGATTCAGGAAATATGGTCGCCCCCATGGCGGTCACGTCTTTTTCTTCCTCATTTTTTCTGCTTCTCTTATAAGTCAAGCTAGATGGACTTGAATTTTTTCTTTTCCTGCCCTTCGCAGCTACCTCTTGTTCAGCGATCTTCTGCCTCAAAGCTTCGGCCTCAGCCTTCTTCTGACGCAGCCCAGCTAGAATGACCTCGGTAGAGGCGGTCTCAGGAAGTTTGGAAGTTGTTTGGTCCAGCGCCTCCAGGGATTTCTGACAATTAAAAGAAATGGAAAAGTCAGGAAATTTCCATACAAGGTCTGAAGAAGTGTTTGATGGTTCAGAAGCAACAGAGACCAGCACAATTGAACCCTCAGGAAGCTCAGTTTCCTTTAACGAAGATCGGGCGGTCTCCTTTGAAGCGCTCGCTTTCGTAAAAATCTTTGGCGCCTTCTTTCCTTTCTTTGAGCTGACACTTTCCTTTTTCCCAGGAGAGTTACTTTCGATGGAAGAGCTTTTAAGAGATCGAGCATAGTCATCTTTGCAAGAAGATCGCACCTGCCTAATTATCAAAGACCGCTCAAGGATTGGAATTTTTCAATGTCTTGTAGAATGAAGGTTTCAGCCGGTATTTATAGACCAAGACGCATTTATGACGGTCGCGGTCTCAGCGGTCAAAGCTTACATTTTCGAAGTTCCAGGTGCAACTTAAAAATGTGCGGGGATTATGTTTGTCCGGAAAGCCTGCGACCTCCTCTTGCTGGTCAAATTTTTCGGTCTCAGCGGTCTCAGTTTTGGTGACCGCCCAGATCGCCAGCTGCCTCCTCGACTGGAATTTTCTAAGTGACAAGCGGTCAGGGCAGTGTGAGATCGTTAGCTTAAGCGGTCTGATCATTTTCCTTATTTTTGTTATTTGTACCCCATTTCCCTGCCCTGGCTCTCTTGTACCCCAGGCAGCCCGTAGTTTTCAGTTCTGCCCGTTTGGGCAGCCCCCTCGTCTATAAATAGAGGGGTAGGGGTACCTGAAAAGTGACTTTTGGCTCCGAGGCTCCATCTTACAACCTGTGTAAGCGGTCTCATTTCTTCGTGATCGCCGTTTCGTGATCGATTCCCTTTTGTTCCAGCATCTTCTGTCTTAGTAACTTGTACTTCGCAGTTTTCTCCCATCCCCTTTAGTGTGAATTTTGGAGGTACCATTTTTGGCACCAACAGATAGAAACTTAGACATTAAAGGTGGATCCTAACTCAAATCAAAACTAAGGTTCCAACACATTCTGAACTTGACAAGACGATATCTTCGTGTAAAGATAGTAGACACGATGATAAATAACTTAGCATGTATTCCTATAGTTCATGTGACGATATCATCTCGTACACCTTATTGTCATTACAATATATGTCTTAGCTGATTCTTCTTGAGTCCTCACAATGATATTGTCGTGTGCACCTTGTTGTCACGATGATATTTATCTTTGATAACTTTCTTGATTCTTAACAATGATATCGTCGTGTGTACCTTACAGACACAATGATATATGCCTTAGCAGACTTTCTTGAGTTCTCACAATGAAATCATCGTGTATACCTTGTTGACATGATGATATTTGACTTAACAAAATTTCTTTGAGTTCTCACAATGATAGCATCATGTGTACCTTGTTGACACGATGATATTTGCCTTAACATACTTTCCTAAATTTCACAGTACTATATTGTCATGTGTACCTTGTTTACACGATGATATCATCATGTTCTTCTTATTGTCACATCGATTCATGACTGACTTCTTCTGCTTCCTTCTGTGGTTATCAAGACAATATCGTCGTGTGAGTGTTATATACAGGACGATATTTAACTTAGTCATTTTGCTTGATCTTCAACTATTATATATCAGATTTATTATTTCCCTACCTACTCATGTCACATCAAATGAATATCAAATACAAATTGTACTTAGCATTGACTTAGGGAGTTCTCCAAATTTGGAACATTGTGGGCAGTGTTCGCAACAATCTCTCGCTATTTGAATAAGTCATAACCTTGTCAATAATAAAGCGCACTAAATGAAATTTAATAGATAATCGGAGCAGAGGATATGAAATATTCATAACAATGCAATTCAAGACATAAGAAGTATCATCAGCATATTATAGATTCATAAATGTTGAAATGTTTCGAATTCTAAAGCATTTCTACATTTGCCCAAAAATATGAAAGCCAGCTATGCTTCTGGCTACTTTATAACTATTCCACTTCTTGCTCTCTTGGCAGCAACTTCCTTTTTCTTCTCAGATTGTCTGATGAAGTAACCATGAGGCTTTGGATGATATCTGAGTGGTTCTTCAGCATCTGCTGGAATACTTCCTACCAGCTTGTCTCTTTTGTGGATTTTTCTCGTCACTTCTTGATTTTCATACTTTGTCCACGCATGGGTGCAATACAATTTGAACCTTTCAACTTTATTTATTTTGATCTGCTCTCGTGCACTTAAGATTATCTCCCTTGATTTAGGGCTCCATTGCTCATAATCTTATTTATTTTCCATTTCTTCTCCGTGTCTTTTCTTTTGCTATTTTATATCAGTTTCCTCATCAACAATCCCTTTCCCTTTCCTTTGTACAACAATAGCAGGTGCATCAGATGAGACAGGGGCAGTAGTAGGTACAACATTAGATGTATCAGCAGGCTTATCATAGTAGATAGGAGGGAGATTCATTGTATCCCTAATTATATTAGAGGTCCAGATAGCCTGATCACCACTGGCCTTTATTATGGATCTTAATCTTTTATTTTCGCAAGCACGTCCTCCTTGCGAACAATTATCTGACACATTTAATTGTGATTCTCTATATACTAATAATTTTCAGGTTGAAGATGAGCCGTTGCTACCCCAATTAATTGATGATCCATATGCCGCTCATCTTTATATGTCCAAAACAACTCAGGTATGCATAGGTGATTTGGATTTGCAAATTCAAGTCCAACGACAAACGGAGAATCACATTTTAAGCGGAGGAGAAGTCGGCCGACTGACATCGGCACATTCACATAAGCGTGAATTAGGGGAGTTGCCTGTCTACTTCTCTTTTCCATTTCCGTTTTCCTAACACTAACCGTCTAGCTTAAAGACGGGAAAAAGAAAGCACTCTTGGGAGGCACCCCTTGATTATCTTTAATTTTATGAATTTTTCTTTTAAAGTTTATTTTTCAAGTGTTCTTCATACTTAGTTGTAAACATTGGGGACAATTTTTAATTTTAAGTATGGGGGTGTAGCTTAGCATTCATTATTTTTCCTTTTGAAAAATAAATAAATAAATAAATAAATAATAATATAATAATAATCTTATTTCTTGGAAAGGACGCTTTGGGATTGAATTCCCATCACAGCCTCTAGTACCTTGCGAGCCCTTCATCGGGTAGCCCTCAGGAAGTCCAAGAAATAATATTTATGAAAATAATAATAATAAATACGCCTAGCCTTGTTGTTTGTAGTTTTCTAGAAATTTAGTTTGAGGTTTGATTATAAGTATTCTTACATTTTTAATTTAGCTAATTTTTTTGTTTTATCAAAATTTGTTAAATTTAAATTTGATGTAATTTAGTTTTAAGAAACACTTTATGTTTGTAATTCAATTAGAGAATTTACTTAGCACTACTTCTCCGTTTAATTTTAAATAGCTTCACTTTGTGGTAAATTGGATAAACATCTCTAGATTTCTATTATATTCTCTTTTAACTTTAAGATCTTAGGAAATTTCATTCCACTAAAAAAATTGCTCTCAAAATAGTTTAATTTATAAACTAGAAGTATTTCTTCCCCCTCGCCCTTTGTTGGCAAATAAAAAAAATGTAGAAAAAGATCATAGGTCATGGAAATAAGAGGATAAAATTCATTATTTCCTAAACATATACACCCAAAATCATTTAAAAGATTATATGTCATGATGTAAGAGGATAAAATTCATTACATCTAAAACATATACATTTTGGGTTTTTGATGGAAGAGAATTTAAAAAAAAAGATTATATGGCATGGAAAATAAGAAGATAAAATTCATTATTTTCCTAAACATATACATTTTCGGATTCAAATAAGGTGAGAGGATAAAATTCATCACCTGTATTTTAGTATCTCTTCATTTTGCCATTTCTTTTAAACCCATTCCCTAGCCAATTTCATTATTTCTAGTCCTAAACTAAATTATTAAGAGAGCAATATTTTGGTAGGTGTCTTTTTCTTAAGTTTCTTTTATGTTAAAGTGTTTATAATTTCAATCTATTCTTGTTTGAAATTTTCTATAATTTTGTTTGCTAAATAGTTATCTTGAGAAGTACTTAGCTAAACATTTTTCTCTTTTTAAATTATCACCATAACTTATGACTTAATTCTTGAATTCCTAGAATTTACTTTTAACTTACTCTTGGTTTAATGAAATTTTGGTTAATTAAAAATAATATCGATTTCTTATAATTCTTTTCTCATTCTTCTGCTGTGGAATAGCAAAAGCTCAAGTATTTGGGTATTTGTTGAGTGATTTATATACTCATCTTTTAGTATAAGTTTAATGTATTTTTAATATGAAATTATTTAGTTTCTATGTTTTTCTCATATTAATTAATAATCTTTTCAATTCTATAGTCTAACTTAGGCTTATCTTATATTTTCAGGTTTTCTGGACATTTTGGACAAAATTTACAAGTACACGCCCAAGGTCACGGGCGTGACCAAGGGGCGTGACAGCCTAGAGGTGTTCCAGACCTGTTTTCGCCACCCCGGGAACATTCCATGAAGATTCGACAGTTACATGCCCAAGGTCATGGGCGTGACCTGGGGGCGTGACCAATGGTCACGGCCATGACCCGCCTCCTGCTCCAAGAACACGCCTTCCATGTCATTTAAAGTTACACGCCCCAAGTCACGGGCGTGACCATGGGGCGTGACATCAGTTCACGGGCGTGAATCGCCCCGCGCTCCTTCCCGCTGAAGTTTTCCCTCTAGTAGTAGATTTAATGATTGCATGCCCCCAGGTCACGCGCGTGACCTAGGGGCGTGACACGCACGTAACGCATGCATTGAAGCCAGACAGCATCTTCCCCGCACCCAGTAGATCGTTCCCTTTACACGCCATAGGGTCACGGGCGTGACTCAAGGCCGTGTAACCCAAAATTTTCATCTATAAAAAGGAAGCTCCTTCAGATGATCAAGGATGAATTTTGGGAGTTCAAAACTCCTTTTCTTGCTTTATTTTCTTGTTTTTAGCATTTTAGTAGTTCTTGTACTCTTATCCTTCTTGCAATTATACTATAATTTCAATCGTTATAATTTTCATTTCAATATCTTGTATTTCTTTTCATTTTGCAATTAATAAATTTTGTTGTTGTTTTGTTCATCCATTCTCTTAAGTTTGTCCACCCCTCTTTTCAATAGTAATAATCTTCAAGTTGAGTTACCTTTCTTATTGCAACCAAATCAAAGTACTTTTTGATAGAACAATAGAGATCTTCATGAGTATGAGTAATCAACACGACCGAATTTTTATACGACCTTGGTTTTTATAAGCCTATACTACATTCGACACGGTACACTTGTCGTTGTCATTTGCAAGCATAGTTCAGCTTCATCTGGCACCTTTGGAGGCACTCTTCCCCCACCAAAGAGACCTAGGGGGAGAGTAGCCCAAAGAAAGTGATGCCCCAAAAGGTGCCCCCTTGGTCCCTATTTATAGATTTCCTTGCTTGGTCTGCCAATAGACAGATTATGGCCTAAGAGATTACGAAAATACCCCCAGGTTTGGCCTGCCAACAGCCAAATCTCATCATTCTAAGATGCTAAATGCAGACTGTTGGGTTTTTCTAAATGCCATTCATAATGACATGAACACATTAAATGTGCGCAGCGGAAGAAAACTAGAACAACCCAAAGAGTAAGGATCTTGCGGATCTCATAAATCAAAAGATTAGGAAAGCAAAATGCAATATACCTTCGCGGGATTGAGTCAATACTCAACCAAGGTGCTCCAAAGAGAAATCCAAAATTCTGCCTTTGAGTTCTTCAAGAATCGAAATGGGTCGATCCCTTTATAGAAGTCCACACAAGAAAAAGGAGAACCCTAGCTTCTTGTCATACAAGAACTAGGTCGGAGAAGGAAGCTCTCAACGTCTCCACGGACTGCTAGGTCCGATCCAAGGGAGGCCGCGACCGACGGCGGCGACTAGCGGCGGTGGAAGACGATCGGCGGATGGGAAGATCGAGATGCCCTCGCGCGGAACAGTTCCGGTCGGCTTCTCGTCTAAAATCGCAAAAAGATTAAGTCCTTCGTAAACCTAAAATCGCATGCCCTTTTATACTAAATCGCATAAATCAGGCTATCCGCAGACCCAGGGAAAAAGAACAGTTCTGTCAAGTTTTTCACATTAGCCTAATCGACTAATCAGATTAACCGAATTGACTAAACACTTTAGCCGATTTGACTATATAAATTCGACTATATCATTTCGTCGAACAGACATATTTCGGCTATACCCTTTAGTCGAATCTGTTGCAATTCTGTTAACCACTTTAGCCGAATCACATTAGTCGAAAACAACATAATTCGGTCAATCACATTAGCCGAATCTCATTAGTCGAAAACAACATAATTTGGTTAATCACATTAGCCGAATCTCATTAGTCGAAAACAACATAATTCGGTTAATCACATTAACCGAATTTGACACAGTTCGGTTAAACCCTTTAGCCGAATTTGTCTAGTATAAACCCATTCGTTTAAACCTTTTAAATGATTTCCCATTGAGACATTCTCAACTTAATTCCAAGCAGTCACAGGATTGGTCCTCCACTCATATCCAATATGAGTAAGGCCAACACAATCCTTTCTCCAATTTCTCCAAACGCTTTTATGTGCGACCATATAGGCTCATATTGCGTTGGCAGTAAGACTAACTATTGATCGCTTTGAGATCACATCAGAAACTCCAACAGTCTCCCACTTGATCACAAAGTATCAACAAAAGTCTCACAAACAAGGAGCAGCATCTAGCAATACATCATTGCTACCCAAGCAATAAGAGTTCATAACTCAATAAGCTTGTCTTAATCAATGTATCAGCATTGTCTTGTTCCTTTGTCCCTTACATCCGGATAGAACTAGAGGCATGGACCGTGTCACCCTCATGATTGTTCAATCCCAGTTTCCTGATCTAGAATAGACCTTATGAAAGTGGTAAGCTCAATATCATACATTGGCTCAACCCAGCATAGCCATGCATTTCTCAGTCTCATTCCATCAAGGGGCCCATGGATGTAACTCCTATCATAAAGGAGGTCAAATCCCATATCTGTCCACACACAAACACCAAAATGAATCGTAACATACCCAATAACCACCCTTATCATCAACCTTTCTCAAGGAAGACTTTAGATGGCATCAAAGTACGCTCTTCCTCACTTGATGAATGCTGTGACTTCAGGTCAAAGAACTACAAGCACCATTGTCAAATGAGACCTACTTGTGACACGTTCATATAACAATCCACAAAGTAGTCTCATGGTGGGTCTGTCCAGTACAACTTGTTCTTAACAAGTACCCATGTGATGACTTGATATCACAATATCATGACCTGTGAGAACCGGTCATCAGTCAACGCATATGCTAGTCTTATGGTATCATCCTCGCCCTAAATTTCTAGGATGACACCTCGACCAGGGACCATTTAAGAATGAAGATTCAAATAAACATAGACCCTCACATTTAAGTCACGTACTTGAATTCCTATGGAAGCAAACATTCTAAGGGAATTCATTATGTTAATTAGTCTATCAAATAGAAACGGTTGACATAATAAAAGAACTTGCCATAAATGTAAAAAGAAACATACAGTACATAACACAATTCATCAAATGAATAAACAACCGACAAACATACAATCCACAAGGCTCCCACTAAAGACAATCATTCAGGTATTTAATACCCATTGATCTAACATGACCATCATGCTTCTTTTGCGCAAGAGGCTTTGTCAGCGGATCCGCTGTGTTTTCTTCAGTCGGTACTCTACAAATGTTCACATCTCCTCGATCGAAAATCTCTCGAATAAGATGGAACCGCCGAAGTATGTGCTTGGAGCGCTGATGAGATCTAGGTTCCTTAGCTTGGGCAATTGCACCGTTGTTGTCACAGTAGAGAACTACAGGATCAACAATGCTAGGAACTACATCTAGCTCGCCGATGAATTTCCTAATCCACACAGCCTCCTTTGCCACATTTGCGGCAGCAATATACTCGGCTTTTGTCGTAGAATCGGCAACTGTCTCCTGCTTGGAACTCTTCCAACTTACAGCTCCCCCATTAAGGCAAAATACAAAACCTGATTGGGACTTTGAATCGTCCCTATCAGTTTGGAAGCTAGCATCCGTGTAACCATTTACAACGAGCTCTTCCTCTCCACCATACACCAAGAACATATCCTTAGTCCTTCTCTCAAGTACTTTAGGATATTCTTGACAGCTATCCAGTGACTATCACCAGGATCAGACTGATACCTGCTCATCATGCTCAAAGCACAAGAGACATCGGGTCGAGTGCATAACATTGCATACATGATTGATCCAATTGCCGAAGCATATGGAATCATCTTCATGCGGTCCTTATCTTCCAAGGATTTAGGACACTGGTCCTTAGAGAGACTCACACCATGTGACATGGGTAAGAATCCTTTCTTGGACTCAAGCATGTTGAACCGTTTCAACACCTTGTCAATGTATGTACTCTGGGTCAAACCCAGCAATTTCTTCGATCTATCTCTATAGATCTTAATACCAAGTACGTAAGTCGCTTCACCCAAGTCTTTCATAGAAAAGCAGTTCCCTAGGTTGTTCTTAACAACTTGCTGGGTCGGAATGTCATTCCCGATCAGCAGTATGTCATCTACATACAATATCAGGAAGACAACAATGCTCCCACTAATCTTCTTGTAAACACAAGTGTTGGGTTTTCTGTACCCCTTCATAAGGGATGACATATCGAATATGCGCAGCGGAAATGAACAAGAACAACCCAAAAAGCGATCAACGGATCTTGCGGTTTTCATGATTCAAGAGAATGGGCAAATCAAAAATATACCTTAACGGGATTGAGTCAATACTCAACCAAGGTGCTCCAAGAGGAATCCGAAATCTGCCTTTGAGTTCTTCAAGGATTGAAATAGATCGATCCCTCTACAGAAGTCCACACGAACGATGGAGAACCCTAGCTTCTTGTCGCACAAGAACTAGGTCAGAGAAGGATGCTCTCAACGTCCTCACGGACTGCTAGGTCTGATCCAGAGGAGGCGGCGACCGGCGGCGGTGACTAGCGGTGGCGGAACGACGATCGGCGGACGGAACGAGAACAGCTGGAACACTTTCGTCGTCTGTTCTCTCGCAAAAGGGCTCGATCTGAAAAACTGTCTATTTCGAAGCCCTAATCACGTTCCTTTTATAAGCAAGGCATAAAATCGGCTATCCGCAGACCAGAGGAAAAAAAACAGAAAATCTATCCAGATTTACATTCACCGAATTCGACTAATCACATTAACCGAATTCGACTAATCACATTAACCGAATTCGGCGAAACCATTTCGACGAATTCGATTATATATAAATTCGTCTATTCACTATAACCGAATTCGGCGAAACCATTTCGACGAATTCGACTATATATAAATTTGGCTATTTAAGTTCGGCGAAACCCTTTAGCCGAATTTGCCATTAGCCGAATTCGTCTAAACCCTTTAGCCGAATTCGGTTAATGCCATTAGCCGAATTCGTCTAAACCCTTTAGTCGAATTCGATTAATGCCTTTAGCCGAATTACCTAGTGTAAATCCGTTCGTTTAAACACTTTAAACGATTTCCCTTTTGAGACATTCACAACTTGATTCCAAGCAGTCACAGGATTTTTCCTCCACTCATCTCCAATTTCTCCAAACGCTTTTATGTGTGACCCTATAGGCTCATATTGCGTTGGCAGCAAGACTAACTACTGTTTGCTTTGAGATCAGCTCAGAAACTCCAACACAAGGCTCATCTTCCTTCTTGATGAAACCAAACTCTTTGATATTTTCATCAAAACGCAGATTCCAACTTCGAGAAGCTTGTTTCAATCCATAAATGGTTCGATTCAACTTGCATATTTTAGTGGCTTCACTTGGAGATACAAAACACTCGGGTTGTGTCATATACACTTCCTCAAGGAGGTTTCCATTAAGGAAAGCCATTTTGACGTCCATTTGCCAGATCTCGTAGTCATAATACGCATCAATAGCAAGTAGAATTCTGATGGACTTGACCATAGCTACAGGGGAAAAGGTTTCATCATAGTCAACACCATGAATTTGCCTGAAACCTTTAGCCACCAACCGGCCTTTGAATGTCTGTACATTCCCATCCATGTCGGTCTTCTTCTTGAAGACCCACTTGCACCCTATGGGTCGAACCCCTTCAGGTGGTTCCACCAAGGTCCAAACATGGTTTGTGTACATGAAGTCCATTTCAGATTTCATGGCCTCAAGCCACTTCTCGGAGTTTGGTCCATTCATAGCCTCTTGGTAAGTTGCAGACTCATCATCATGATCCATAAGAAACAAATTACCTATTTGAGTCATGAGAAATACATATCTCTCAGGCTCAAATCTTGGTCTACCAGATCTACGTAGGACTTGTGTTTCTTGAGCAGGCTCTCCAGCTACAACTTCTTGTTGTCCTTGCTCAGGTTCCAATTCCGGTTCGTTCATTGTTTGTGGCTCTTGAACTTCTTCAAGTTCTACCTTTGCAGTCTTTCTGGATAAGAACTCTTTCTCCAAAAAGACACCAGTCTTTGGGACAAATACTTTGCCCTCAAACGGCAAGTAGAAGTATGCCTCACAGCCCCAAATTTTGATGAACGACATACTAGGACGCTTCCTTGTCCATATCTCATATGGTGTCTTTAGAACTGTTTTCGTTGGAACTTGATTTAGTGTGAAAGCAGCTGTCTCTAAAGCAAAACCCCAAAAGGAAACAGGCAAATATGCATGACTCATCATCGATCGCACCATGTCTAACAAGGTACGATTCCTCCTCTCAGAAACACCATTATGTTGATGTGTTCCGGGCGGAGTGAGCTGTGATACAATACCACACTCTTTCAGATGATCACAAAACTCATGACTCAGATATTCGCCACCTCGATCAGATCGAAGTTCTTTTATCCTTTTTCCCAGTTGGTTTTCTACTTCATTCTTAAACACTTTGAACTTTTCAAAGGTCTCGGATTTGTTCTTCATAAGAAACACATATCCGTATCTACTGAAATCATCAGTAAATGTAACGAAGTAGTAGAACCCACCTCTAGCCATAGAACTCATGGGTCCGCAAACATCACTATATATTATACCCAAGAGATCATTAGCCCTCTCATTACAACTAGTGAAAGGAGCTTTCGTCATCTTGCCCAATAAACATGACTCGCATCTCTCAAATGATTCATAATCAAATGAGTCCAGTAGTCCATCTTTATGGAGCTTGGATATGCGTTTGTCGTTTATATGGCCTAAACGACAATGCCAAAGGTACGTAGAATTTGAATGATTTGTTTTTAGTCTTTTAGCATTTTCTACATTATAGATCGGATGGTCTAAGTTCAAAACATATAAACAATTAAACAATTGGGCTACACCATAACAAACATCATTCATAAAAATCGAACAACAATTGTTCTAAATTATAAACGAAAAGCCTTTCATGTCAAGAAATGATATGGATATAATGTTTCTAGTTATGGCAGGAACAAAATAACAGTTATCTAATTCTATTACAAGCCCAGTGGGCAAAGAAAGACAATAGACACCAACGGCGACGGCAGCAACTCTTGCTCCGTTCCGGACGCGCAGGTCTACCTCCCCTTAACCCAGCATTCTTCTCCTTCTCAATTCCTGCACATTTGTACAAATGTGAGAACCGCATCCGGTATCCAATACCCAAGATGAAGGAGCAGAAAGGTTTATATCTATAACATAAATACCTGAAGTGGAAGTCAAACTTCCCTTCTTCTTTTCCAGATCCTCAATATAGAGGGGACAGTTCCGCCTCCAATGCCCAGCCTTACCGCAGTGGTGGAACTTTCCTTCCTTCACCAGACCTTTCTTTTTCAGTGCAGAAGATTTGGGATCAAGATGAGACTTAGATCCTATCTTCGTCTTCTTGAATCCCTTAGTCTTGCCCTTGCTTTTATGCACCATCAGTATGGGGCTAGCAGGCTTGACCTTCTTCATATTATCCTCAGCAGTTCTCAACATGCCTAGGAGCTCGGGCAGTGTCTTGTCTATTTCATTCATGTTATAGTTCAAGACGAACTGCTCATAACTGTCCGGCAACGATTGCAGGATCAGATCTGTGGCCAACTCTTGGCCCATGGGAAAACCCAGTCTTTCAAGGTTCTCTATAGACCCAATCATTTTGAGTACGTGAGTCCCTACTGAGTCTCGAGCTCCCATTTTGCACTGAAATAATGCCTTGGATATGTCAAACCTCTCTTGTCGGGCTTGCCACTCGAACATTTTCTTGAGGTGCCCGATTATCTCATAACCACACATGCTCTCATGTTGCTTATGAAGCTCAGAGGACATGTAGCAAGCATGAGGCATTCCACATCCAAGGTATCATCTTGATACTTCTTGTAAGCATCTTTATCTGCTCGCGAAGCATTTCCGGTCGGCTCTGTGGGGCTTCACCTTCCAAGACATAGAGTTTGCGCTCTTGCCTGAGAACAATTCTCAGGTTTCTGTACCAGTCAAGGAAGTTCGTCCTGTTGAGCTTGTCCTTCTCAAGAATAGCTCTCAGGGACAGGGTGGAGTGAGATCCACTTGCCAAGGAAATTCTACAATGAATTCGCAAAACTTTTAGTACTGTATTTTGAAATACATTTTATATTAATAAGGACTTTTATTAAAAGCTCCCACTATTTTAATCAAATCGACAACCCTTAATTTCAATTCAGAGAGTTTATGCGAGCTACTCTCTTAGTGGACAAGATCCATATTTCACAAACACAACGAGTCCGCTTTGGCGTTCCTCTCATAATGCGGTTATTTAGGTAGACAACATTTGTCAATTGCATCACTATGCAACTCTTGTATGGTTGGTGAATAACCCTTTATTCGCATCCATCTTATGGAGCATGCCAACCCTATGCCTCTAGGCACTCAACCTTTGAGGTCAACTAGTTATGTTAGACCCGATGTTGACAGTGGGATATCACAATTATCCACTAGCACCCTAACCAAGATAGATTAATGCACCTTGCTTTGGCAAACCCACACTTCATCGATCGAGGCAGGAAGACTGTCATCCTTCAGAAGGCATCTATTTACTTAATATTGAATAAGGGATTTTATCTTTCAATGGATGAACATTTCATCATGATTAACATTTAATCACCATGCACATACACAAAACAAATGCATCCCCTATGTGCACGTAAAAGGATTATCAACATTTTTGATAAAAAAGGTTAAATCAGAATACTTAGAACACTTCGAAATCTTCAGATTTACATGCTTTGAACACAAGCAAAGCAATTCCACTTATGCAGTAAACAAGCTCGTCTCACAATGTAGATTCAAAATCCACGACATTTGGTTTCATAAACCATACCGAGGGATGGTTACTGCAAAGGAGAAACAATCTCTGAAACAATGAAATCGCAACGCAATCACATGCGTTCCTGGCGGGGTTCCAAGGGGCAGCGCCCCTGGCAACCACACAAAACCACATCAAATGTGATGTTTCAAGAAGAAATCTATACATTTTGAACGCATCCAAATTTCTAGATTTGCACGCACTTGATCGCAACCTGGCTCTGATACCACTGTTGGGTTTTTCTAAATGCCATTCATAATGACATGAACACATCAAATGTGCGCAGCGGAAGAAAACTAGAACAACCCAAAGAGTAAGGATCTTGCGGATCTCATGAATCAAAAGATTAGGAAAGTAAAATGCAATATACCTTCGCGGGATTGAGTCAATAATCAACCAAGGTGCTCCAAAGAGAAATCCAAAATTCTGCCTTTGAGTTCTTCAAGAATCGAAATGGATCGATCCCTCTATAGAAGTTAACACAAGCAAAAGGAGAACCCTAGCTTCTTGTCGTACAAGAACTAGGTCAGAGAAGGAAGCTCTCATCGTCCCCATGGACTGCTAGGTCCGATCCAGGGGAGGCGGCGACCGACGGCCGCGACTAGCGACGGCGGAAGACGATCAGCGGACGGGAAGATTGAGATGCCCTCGCGCGGAATAGTTCCGGTCGGCTTCTCGTCTAAAATCGCGAAAAGTTTAAGTCCTTCGTAAACCTAAAAAAAAAATCGCATGCCCTTTTATACTAAATCGCATAAATCAGGCTATCCGCAGACCCAGGGAAAAAGAACAGTTCTGTCAAGGTTTACACATTAGCCAAATCAACTAATCAGATTAATCGAATCGACTAAACACTTTAGCCGATTCGACTATATAAATTCGACTATATCATTTCATCGAAACCATTTCATCGAACTGACATATTTCGGCTAAACCCTTTAGTCGAATCTGTTGCAATTCGTTTAAACACTTTAGCCGGATCAAATTAGTCGAAAACAACATAATTCGGTCAATCACATTAGCCGAATCTCATTAGTCGAAAACAACATAATTCGGTTAATCACATTAGCCGAATCTCATTAGTCGAAAACAACATAATTCGGTTAATCACATTAGTCAAATTTGACACAGTTCGGTTAAACCCTTTAGCCGAATTTGTCTAGTATAAACTCATTCGTTTAAACCCTTTAAACTATTTCCCGTTGAGACATTCTCAACTTAATTCCAAGCAGTCACAGGATTGGTCCTCCACTCATTTCCAATATGAGTAAGGCCAACACAATCCTTTCTCCAATTTCTCCAAACGCTTTTATGTGCGACCCTATAGGCTCATATTGCGTTGGCAGTAAGACTAACTGTTGATCGCTTTGAGATCACATCAGAAACTCCAACACAGACACCCTCTGGGGTGGGGCGAGTGGGGACTGGATGCCTCACCGCTTGCCCCCTTGCTGGGGCTGGGCGAGTAGGGGGCAGGACACCTCCCTCGCTCGCACCCTTACTAGGCTGGGCGAGCAGGGGGCATGCCACCTCTCTCGCTCGCCCCCTTTCTGGGGCTGGGCGAGCAGGGGGCAGGCCGCCTCCCTCGCTCGCCCCCTCTGGGGCTGGCGAGTGGGGGTCGGATACCTCCCCGCTCTCCCCCCTTTGGGGTCGGGGCGAGTGGGGGTCGGATGCCTCCCCGCTCACCCCCCTTTGAGGCTGGGGCGAGTCGGGGTTAGATGCCTCCCCGCTCTCCTCCGTTTGGGTCCACGGTGAGTGGGGGACGGATGCCTCCCCGCTCGCCCCCCTTTGGGGCCGGGGCGAGTGGGGGACAGATGCCTCCCCTCTCGCCACCCTACTGGGGCTGGGCGATCAGGGGGCAGGCCGCCTCCCTTGCTCGCCCCCTTGCTTGGGTCAGTGCTAAAAAATACCAGGCCTAGAGACATCTTGGGCCCCGGGGACCCACTCGGCGAATACAGGGTTGTACATAAATATTGAAACCAATACTTGGTCTCTTGTGGAGTTCGGGGTCCCCAAAAGAGGGGGTCACCTCACACTTACTTCTCTCAAGGGAGAGCGCTAGGCCGAAGACTTAAGGAACTAGGAATAGGACCGAGGGCTCAGCGAGGAGGTCCCACCACACACCCGGAAAATCGTAAAGCGCTTCCCCTCCCAAGCCAATGCTGAGCTTGGGGCACCTTTGGAGGCACTCTTCCCACACCAAAGAGACATTGGGGAGAGTAGCCCAAAGAAAGTGATGCCCCAAAAGGTTCCCCCTTGGTCCTATTTATAGATTTCCTTGCTTGGTTTGCCAATTGCCAGATTCTGGCCTAAGAGATTATGAAAATACCCCCAGGTTTGGCCTGCCAACAGTCAAATCCCGCCATTCCAAGATGCGAAACGCAGATACCCTCTGGCGCTGGGCGAGTGGGGGCCGGATGCCTCCCCGCTCTCCCCCTTGCTAGGGCTGGGCGAGCAGGGGGCAGGCGGCCTCCCTCGCTCGCCCCCTTACTGGGGCTGGGCGAGCAAGGGGCAGTCTGTCTCCCTCGCTCACCCCCTTACTAGGGCTGGGCAAGCAGGGGACATGCCGCCTCCCTTGCTCACCCCCTCTAGGGCCGGGAGAGTGGGGGTTGGATGCCTCCCCTCTCGCCCTCCCTTTGGGGGCGGGGCGAGTGGGGGCCGGATGCCTCCCGCTCGCCCCCCTTTGGGGCCAGGGCGAGTGGGGGGTGGATGCCTCCCCGCTCGCCCCACTTTGAAGACGGGGCGAGTGGGGCTGGATGCCTCCCCGCTCACCCCCCTTTGGGGCCAGGGTGAGTGGGGGTTGGATGTCTCCCCGCTCGCCACCTACTGGGGATGGGCGAGTAGGGGGTAGGCCGCCTCCCTTGCCTAGGTCAGTGCTAAAAAATACCGGACCTAGAGACATCTTTGGCCCTAGGGACCCACTATGCGAATACAGGGTTGTACACCCAGCCAACTTCCTAGTGAGTCACTGAACCTCCTTCGTGTTCCTCGACGATCCTAGCTCCAAGATCGCCTTAAGTTTGTCAAGGTTAGGCTCCACCCCGGCCGGGGTGAGCAAGTGGCCTAAGAATTTCCCTCGGCATGCCCTGAAGACACACTTCTAGGGGTTGAGCTTCATCTTGAACTTTTGCAAGGTCCCAAAAGTTTCTTCTAGGTCCCGAAGGTGGGATTCGAGGTCCCGGATTTTGATCATGAGTTCATCCACATATACTTACGGGTTCCTCCCCTTCTGTTCTTTGAAGACCCTATTCGTCATCCATTGATATGTTGCCCCTGTATTATTCAGCCTGAAGGGCATCATCTTGTAGTAATAACACCCATCCCCAGTGATGAAGGAGACGTTCTTGACATCGGGGGGTGTATGCGGATCTGGTGGTAACCTGAAAAAGTATCTAAAAAGCTCATTAGAGAGAAACTGACGGCTGAGACAACCAGCGCGTTGATTTGAGGTAGGGGTAATAATATTTAGGGCATGATTTATTGATCAAAGAGAAATCTACACATATCTTCCACCTGCCATCCCCTTTCTATACCATTACCACATTGGAGACCCAACCTGGGTACTGGATCTCCGATACAAAACCTTCCTTGAGGAGCTTGTTCACCTCCTCCTCTATCTTGTCCGTGATGGACCTCTTCTTCTGACGGATGGGGCGAGTGTCGGGGTCGAGTTTGAGGCGATGACAGGACACAACCGCATCAATCCCGGTCATCTCTGCCACACTCCAGGCGAAGACGTCCATATTTTCTTGGACGCAGGCCAGGATCTTCTTTTGCTCCTCGGGGCTGAGCTCCCCGCTGATCTTCACCTTTTCTACCACTCCCGCCCGGGATGTGACCTCTAGCTCCATGATTTCCTCAATGGCCTCCAGCCTGGATTGTTCCCCCCAATCACCTTTCTTCTTTTCACCGCAAGCGAGTGCTTCGGTTTCTTCTACCTCCACCTTCTCCTCCCACACCTCCAGAAACTCTTCCCCTTCTTCCTGGGCTTGGCCTTCCCCTCTCCCTCCTTCTCCCATCTCTTCCACCTCGGGGCCCTCAGCAACCCCTTCCACTTCCTCTTGCATTTCCATCTCCCGGTCCATCCCCTCCACCTCTGCTTGCCAAGTGGTGTTGACCGCGGTGATGTAGCACTGCCTTGCTACCTTCGGCTCACCCCTCACCCGGACTTGGACTTCACCTACGTTGAGCTTAAGACACTGGTGGAGGGTGGAGGGGACGCATCGGAACGCGCTGATGAGGGGTCATCCTAAGTTGGCGTTTGATGAGTCCCAATTATATACATATATTCGGACTAATTTGGGCTGATATTCTAGTGTTTGCACCACATTTTGGGCACTTTTTCATTTATATGTACTATTCCATGCTAGGTGCACTTTTAAGCCCATTTCAGTGTGCAATTGCATTCCTTGTTGTTGGGGGTAAGCACATTGTGCTCCCCTTCCCTTCTTTTATGTATTTCTGTGCTGGACGTGTATTCCCAGCTGGTATATCTTGTTTGCAGGTGACCTGATCGCCCCGTTTCCCCCCAAAGTAATTTCTGTGCATATCGCACGGTCGTGCGTTTCCTTTACGTACGGTCTGTGCGGTCGTGCGTTTGTGTCTGAGAAGAAAATGGAGCGTCGGAGTTTACTCGTGCGTTTTAACGCACGGGCGGATTCGCCCGTGCGTGAGTAAAACGCACGGTCGACCTGTGTATTCTTGATTTCAAAGCGTCGGATTTTGCCCATGCGTTTGAACGCACGGGCGGTATTGGTCGTGCGTGAGCAATTCGCACGGGCGGCGCAGCGTCTTCTCCAAGTCAACACGGTCTGCGCACGGTCGTGCGTTCGACCGTGCTTGACAATTTTCTGACAGAATTTCTATTTAAGCCGCAAGTCTTGCCCTATTATGGATCGTTCATTTTTCCCGCTCCCAGAGCTCCAGTTCCGCGCCCTTTTCGCCGTCCATCACCGTCCATCGCCGCCCACCTTCAGGAGGTGCTCCGGGCTTGTTCTTCACGCCAATCTTGAGCCCAGAGATCATCTCGGCCTCCTCCTTCATCCTAGAGCTTCAAAGGAGATCTAGCCGCCATTACCATCAAGCAAGGGGAAGTTTGCAACCTTTACCGGATCGTGAGACGAAGAAGATGGGCTCATTGGAGTGTCGTGACAGCTCTCTCTACCCCGGACGTAGTTGAGGACCGAGCTTGGATGCGGATTGACAACCTAGTGATTCCAACCGTGACTCCTCGACGAGCCTTCGGATTCGGTCGATTTCTTGCCTTGTTCTTCTCTTATTGATGTGTATATGTTGTAGATCTTTATTCTTATGATGAAGTGGCACTTAAACTAGTTTATATTTCTATATATTTCATGTCTATGTGAAATGTTTTGTTGTTTGAGTTGCTTGAGGTGCGCCCCATTCCATCCTCTTCCCCGTCGTTACGTTCGTGTGCCGCACTAGCAATTGCTAGTGGCGTGCATGTTGATGAGGTTCTTGCGACCCTCATCCGTATGCCTACTATTCCATCCTCCTAGCGAAGCGTGGCATAGCGGCCCGTGTAATCCATTCCGACTCCGCCGGTGCGAACCATTCCATTCATATGCCTACTCTTCCATCCGCCTAGCGAAGCGTGGCATATCGGCCCGTGTATTCCATTCGCCTAACGAAGCAGCGCGCTCAAGGCCTACACAGTTCGATTCTGCTTGCCTACTCGTCCACCCGCCCTTGCCACGCAGCGCGCTCAAGGCTTGCCTAGTCTCCATCCCGCCAAGCGAAGCATTGCATAGCGGCATTGCATAGGAGTAGTGTAATATTTTCTCTTTATTTTCAACAAACCAAGTCCCCCGTTCCGCATCCATCCGACGTAAAGGACTTCAATCTCAAGTCCTTCCTCGAACGTTAACTCCACCTTACTGTGTTCCTTGAGAGATTCGATTCTCGGGGATTACTCCTCGTTTTATATTACTTGAACGATCGGTACACTGCCGTTTCGTGCCGCAGTCTAGCTACCGCCTATAGCGGTGTGCGAGATTTGCGCATCAAGTTTTTGGCGCCGTTGCCGGGGAACACAGACGTGTGAGTTGCTGGAGAGGGAGTCGAGAGATTGTAGCTCTTCTCCATTTGTGTATACCATTTCTTTTGTTTATTTTAGTGTTAAAATTTGATATTTCTATTTCATTTCTTCCTTTATCTAGTTTCGACTTTTCTATAGCAGGAGTTCATTTAATTCTGGTTGCGTGTAGTTGTATTTTGCAAGGAATTGTTGATTTTTGTTTTATCCACATATTTCTGTGATGTATTCTGAAGCCGAGTGTCGCCTCTATGACACTATGCATCGATACATCGACGCCATGACTGCTTTAAACGCTGAGCATTGTATTAGGTGCTTGCTATGTCAAGGTTTAGGCCATATGGTGAAGGATTGCCCTCGTCTGTGCGATCCTTCCCCCTCTGAGGACGTGTACGTAGCATCCCCCCGTTTAGGGAGACTACTGCGGACAGGCCCACCAGAGTGTTGCCTGGCACCTACACTCACATCGCACATCTCGCTCGATATTTGCCCTTGGAGATTACCGAGGAATCTCTCGCCGCGTACAGCTCTTTCCTGGGTCCCTCAATCCCCTTTTATGAGCTTCCCTTGAGTGACGATGTGCACTCATTCGATGGTCAACAGGGAGAGGATTGGGAACTCATGGATGCACCAGTATGGTGTGCAGATTCTGGTTCTTCCTGCGGGGAGGCATCTGTGGATATTTTCGCTGAGGCGACTGCTCATTTATTTTCTGATCATGAGAGCAGTCTGGTTCCTCCGCATTCCTTGCAAAATTCATCTACTCCTATCTTTAGTGAGTCGGTTGATGATGTCGTGCGGGTGGTTTATTCGGCGCCTGAGGTTGCGCCAAAGTGGGACGAGGATTTCATTCTCTCTGATGGGGAGTGTGATACCTTTGAACACGATGACGCACCGCGGTGGGATGAGGAGGATTCTCTTTCCGAGGAGAAGGTATTTACTTACTTCTTGGATTTGGACATCCAGCTCACCACCGAGGACCCCGAGCTCCTGGGTTCCCCTCGTTATGACTCATATGATACCGACAGTGATCTGTGCTTGGATCCTTATGGGAGTGAGACCGGGATCACTCCCCCGATTGATTTTTATTCATGTTCTTCTTCTTTTTTATTTCATAATCCCCTTTCTCTATCTAAGCCTGTGCAGGTTGAGTCTTCACAGGTACTTCAGGAGGACTTGGAGCATTTTGATCATGTCAATGAGGAGCGTAACCTCATATGTGAGGAGGTTGACCCCTCATCCATACTGGAAACCCCACTCATTACCTTTTCCTCCTGTCACCTCCATGACGACGACACCTTGCTAGGCAAGGATAGTTTTGGTGAGTTGAGTGAGGATTCCTCCTCTTCTTACTTTTTATTCCCTCTACTGTGACGAGCAGGTATTATTTTTATTCGGGTAGAGGCGTGACTGTTCTATCGCCGTATCGGTACCCGCTACCGACACGCATATTAGAACAGTTACCTATGCATTTCCTTTTTCATAGACCCATTAGCTAGAACTGCTTTAAATTTGAATAAGTCGTGCTGGGAGGACAATAACCCCAGTAGTTATCTTACTTTTCCTGCATTTTTATTTCTTCTAATCATGTTTAGTTAGCTGTAGTTTATTTTAGTTTGTCTTTTTCTTTTGTTTTTGCGGAGCTCACCCCTGCAGGTCATTCTTCTGGTGGATGCTGCAGCTTTTTCTTTGTTTACACGCGTCTTCTGGTATGCTCACTTGCTGAGCATTGGGTACCCTCTTCCCTTAGCTTCATTTTGAATTTCATGGCCATATATTTTGTTGGATTGTTTAGATTAAGTCTGGGGGAGAGCCGCTATGTGTTACCCACTACACGTGCACATATCATTTGCATACTAGAAGTATTTTAAACTCATTTATTTTGTTTTGTTCATCTTCACAGCACATCACAACACCCACTTGAGTGTGCGCTTAGCTGTTGGCACGTCGCGAGTCGAATTTGTCTCTTTTGTGTGATTTGAAAAAAAAAAATCATTGTGCTGGCTTAGGATTATGAGGCGGAGTAAAATGTTTACTCCTGGAGTGCTCCTAGTCAAGTGCTCATGTCTCGCATAGAAATTTGTGTAGATTCAATCTCTTTTTATGCTTTTAGTTTATATATTTCTATTTGCGTAGATATTGTTTACTTTACTCAAAAATTGGTGAATCCGGTGTGAATCAAACGGTAGCATAGGAATGTGTATAGACGTTCGTTAGCCTCGTATTGCCTGAGTCGGGAGGAAGGATAATCTTTCTCGGTGGCTAAGAACTTGCCCCAAGCGACTCTTGAAGCATGGGTATATGGTTAGTCAATCGCGTGAATGTGATATAGGCCATCATTTTGGCCCGGTTGAGCTTTTGTGCCCATTCCTATCGCTCTATCCTCGTTAGCCCAGTTGCGCATACCCCATTCTTTTGGATAAGCTCCACTATTGTTCACCAAAGCCTAAACTCCAATCCTAGTCGCACACCCAAATGCAAGCATTTTGTTTAAATTTTAAATTGGTGGTGTTGATTGTGGAAGTACAATGTGGAAATGTGGATGAGCATCCTTGAAAATTTGCTGAAATTGCTAAAGAAAGAAAAAGAAAATAAGAAAAAAAAATTGAAAAGAAAAAAAGAAAAAGAAAGAATGAAAGTGTTTTAATTGAAAAATCTGTTTGAGATTTGTATTTGGGAGTAGGCGGTGCACACACCCATGTAGTCAAGTCCATGTCTGGGGGTGTGGTGTACCCGCGTATCTTTTTGTGGTGCTTGAGGATAGTTTTCCGTGCTAGCTCATTTGGGTTTAGTGCTTGAGCCGTCGTTTTTATCATTGTATACCTCACCTAAACCCAAGCCTCATCTAAAACCTTAAGTCCTATTGATTCACGCATTTGAGTCAAACCTGTGCCGTGGAGGCAGTGCGAATGGGCAAGCTTATGGTCACCGACATTGATGGATTTCAATGGAGGTTGTCTCGAGCCCCGATCTTTGGCAATGCTCACCTCAGCGTTCAGTTTACTTTCTTCCTATGTACGACCTTATGATTCACCGTGATTCACTTTTTGAGTAAATGTAAAAAATAAATACGCCCCTAGAAATGTATAAACTAATATGTATAATTAGGAATTTTGTCTACTGTATTTCTATGGGCATGAGCATGCGACTTTGCATTGTACTCCGCTTTACAATTTCTATGTCAGCTTATGTTTTTCTTGTCCGCGTAAGAGATGGTTTGCTCGGGATGCGCAAACAGGTAAGTCTGGGGGTGTGATGAGTCCCAATTATATACACATTTATGGACTCATCTAGGGCGATTATCTAGTCTAAAACCCATGCCTCATCTAAAACCTAAAGTCATATTGATTCACGCAGTTGAGTCAAACCTGTGTCGTGGAGAGAGTGCGAACGGGCAAGCTTATGGTCACCGACATTGATGGATTTCAATGGAGTTTGTCTCGAGCCCCGATCTTTGGCAATGCTCGCCTCAGCGTTCAGTTTACTTTCTTCCTTTGTATGACCTTATGATTCACCGTGATTCACTTTTTGAGTAAATGTAATATATAGATACGCCCCTAGAAAAGTATAAACTAATATGTATAATTAGGAATTTTGTCTACTGTATTTCTACGCGCATGAGCATGCGACTTCGCATGGTACTCCGGTTTACAATTTCTATGTCAGCTTATGTTTTTCTTATCCGCTTAAGGGATTTGTTTGTTGGGGATGCGCAAACAGGTAAGTCTGGGGGTGTGATGAGTCTCAATTATATACATATTTTCGGACTCATTTGGGCTGATATTCTAGTATTTGCACCACATTTTGGGCACTTTTTAATTTATATGTACTATTCCATGCTAGGTGCACTTTTAAGCCCATTTCGGTGTGCAATTGCATTCCTTGTTGTTGGGGGTAAGCACATTGTGCTCCCCTTCCCTTTTTTTATGTATTTCTGTGCTGGACATGTATTCCCAGCTGGTATATCTTGTTTGCAGGTGACCTGATCGCCCCGATTTCCCCCAAAGTAATTTCTGTGCATATCGCACGGTCGTGCGTTTCCTTGACGCACGGTCTGTGCGGTCGTGCATTTGTGTCTGGGAAGAAAATAGAGCGTCAGAGTTTACTCGTGCGTTTTAACGCACGGGCAGATTCGCCCGTGCGTGAGTAAAACGCATGGTCGACCTGTGTATTCTTGATTTCAAAGTGTCGGATTTTGCCCGTGCGTTTGAACGCACGGGCGGTATTGGTCGTGCGTGAGCAATTCGCACGGGCGGCGCAGCGTCTTCTCCAAGTCAAGTTTTATCATTTAATAACGCACGGTCTGCGCACGGTCGTGCGTTCGACCGTGCGTGACAATTTTCTGACAGAATTTCTATTTAAGCCGCAGGTCTTGCCCTATTATGGATCGTTCGTTTTTCCCGCTCCCAAAGCTCCAGTTCCGCGCCCTTTTTGCCGTCCATCGCCGCCCACCTTCAGGAGGTGCTCCGGGCTTGTTCTTCACGCCAATCTTGAGCCCGGAGATCATCTCGGCCTCCTCCTTCATCCTAGAGCTTCAAAGGAGATCTAGCCGTCATTACCATCAAGCAAGGGAAAGTTTGCAACCTTTACCGGATCGTGAGACGAAGAAGACGAGCTCATTGGAGAGTCGTGATAGCTCTCTCTACCCCGGACGTTGTTGAGGACCGAGCTTGGACGCAGATTGACAACCTAGCGATTCCAACCGTGACTCCTCGACGAGCCTTCGGATTCGGTCGATTTCTTGCTTTGTTCTTCTCTTATTGATGTGTATATGTTGTAGATCTTTATTCTTATGATGAAGTGGCACTTAAACTAGTTTATATTTCTATATATTTCATGTCTATGTGAAATGTTTTGTTGTTTGAGTTGCTTGAGGTGCGCCCCATTCCATCCTCCATCCCGTCGTTACGTTCGTGTGCCGCACTGGCAATTGCTAGTGGCGTGCTTGTTGACGAGGTGCTTGCGACCCTCATCCGTATGCCTACTCTTCCATCCGCCTAGCGAAGCGTGGCATAGCGGCCCGTGTAATCCATTCCGACTCCGCCGGTGTGAACCATTCCATTCGTATGCCTACTCTTCCATCCGCCTAGCGAAGCATGGCATAGCGGCCCGTGTAATCCATTCGCCTAACGAAGCAGCGCGCTCAAGGCCTGCACAGTTTGATTCCGCTTGCTACTCGTCCATCCGCCCTTGCGACGCAGCGCGCTCAAGGCCTGCCTAGTCTCCATCCCGCCAAGCGAAGCATTGCATAGCGGCATTACATAAGAGTAGTGTAATATTTTCTCTTTATTTTCCACAAACCAAATCCCCGTTCCGCATCCATCCGACGTAAAGGACTTCAATCTCAAGTACTTCCTCGAACGTTAACTCCACCTTACTGTGTTCCTTGAGAGATTCGATACTCGGGGATTACTTCTCGTTTTATATTACTTGAACGATCGGTACACTGCCGTTCCGTGCCGCAGTCTAGCTACCGCCTATAGCGGTGTGCGAGATTTGCGCATCAGCGTTGTAGCTGCTCGGAGCATCCATGATGACGAACCGGCATTTACAGGACTACCCCCTAGGACGACGTGGAGCCCCACTCCTCCTTCCACTTCCTTTATCTCCCCCGAGAATTCGAACAATGGGCCATCTGAGGCCAGCACTCTCCTCGCCTCCACCTTCATCTCGTCAAATGCCTTCTTGAAGATGACATTGACCGAGCTCCCATTGTCTATGAGGATTCGAGAGATGGTGAAGTTCTCGATGGCTGTCTGGATAACCAACGCATCGTAGAACGGTTCCTCATGACCCAGCATATCCTTCTGAGAAAAGGTGATCTTTTCCACTAGGAATGGGGCTTGAGATGTCGAAGCCATGCTCCAATGGTACAAGGCATGGAGGCTCGCCTGTCGGGTCTCCTCGATCCCCACACCCCCATGGATCACTCTGATCCCCCCTCGGGTCCCCACATCGACATAGTCTTCAAACCTTTCTTCTTCCTCCTTTAGGGGTAGGACCTCCTTGATCCTCACCGGCTTCTACTGCTGCTGCGCCAGCACTCTGGTCTCTCCCATCTCTAGAAACTCTGGGCAGGTGGTCGTCGTGTGACCTTCCTCCTGGTGTAAGTCACAATAGGGTAACGCCACCCCCTTCTCTTGGCCTCCCCGACCCTATTCCTCTTCCTCACTCCTGCTCCCGCTCCGACTCTTACTCCTCTTCCTCCTCTTCCTCCTCTTCCTCGCCCAATTTCCATAGCATGCGGAGCTGGGGGAGGCAACGGCCTCGGACCCTGCCTCCAACCGAGCTGATGAGGCCTTCCTTAACCCCCATGGAAGTTGCCACTTCCCTGCTACCTCCACCCCAGCTCCGGGGCTCTCGTCTCTTCCCTTCTCCGAAACTCCTACTGCTTGACCTCTGGCTCGCTGAGCTTTGCTAGCCTTTTCATGAACTCCGGGTTGGCTGCCTCACCCTCAATCTCCTCTACTGCCCTCTCCATCAACTGCTCGAAGTATAAGGGGGTCTTCCTCTTCAGACTCATTTTGAAGAATCCCTCTCGTAGCCCCACCATGAAGGCAAGCTGGAGGGTGAATCCTGGCACCTCCTGGATGAGGAGGACCTCCTCCTGGAAATGGTCCACATAATGGGTCAATGACTCCCCTGACACCTGCCTGATCTTGATGAGAGCCTCAACATCCTTCTTCCTCTTCTTTGAGGTCGAGAAGCGAATCAAAAAGCTACGGCGCAGATTCTCAAAAGAATAGATCGATCCTCTCAGGAGCTGGTGAAACTAGTCCCTTGCCTTTTCCTTCAAGGTGGTTGCAAAGAGTCGACAATTGAAGCCATCCGACAGGGGCCTGGGGGAGACCATATCCTCGAACCACTACAGGTGAGGGACGGGGTCATCCTTGTTGGTGTAGTACATCATGTCTGGCTTCCTAAACCCCTCCGGGAGTGGAGCTGAGAGCACCAACTCACAGAACGGGCTTCCTCCGCTCGCTTCTCTCGCCTGCTTGACTCACCCCATGAGCTCCCAGACTAGACATGCACTCACCAGAATGGTGTATGCCGGAATAGCGCTTGCCAGAGCAGTGCTCATCGGACTCGCCCTCGTCGGGCTCGGAAATAGCTCTCGCCCAGTGAGGTCTCACCCCGGCAGCTCGCCAGCCACTTCCTAACCTGCTCGCTGCCCCGAGGCATTCTCGCCTACCCCCAATAGCTAGATGACCTGAGGTGCTGGAGTCACAAACTCGCTTCGCGCCATGGCAAAGGTGAGGTTGATAGTCTCGAGCACCTCCGTGGGGAGAACTGTCAGCATCTCTACTATCACTGGCCGACCAGGGGTGGCAAACTGCCGAAACTGCCCTCTCGCTCACCCTCTCCAACCATGTTACCTCATAGGGAATTTCTTGCACCAGCTACTTTCCATGCTCACCGTACCAAAAATGTTGGAACTAGTATTTGGCCCAACGAAGATTTCGTACCCCTGTAAAGGGGGGCAGCTTCCGCTTATTGATCCCACGGAGGCACCTAACCGAGGGCTTAGAATGAAAGAAATGACCCTTGGCAACAGTGTGGAGGTCCCACCATACACCCGAAAGATCTATTGAGCACTTCCCCTTCAAAGCCAAGACTGAAGTCGGTCACCTTGGAGAGCTGAAGGGCTAACCAAAGAGATCCTGAGGAGAAGCAAAGATCTGTAATGCTCCCCAAAGGTGCCCCTCAGGGTCTATTTATATCCTTTTAATACTGGTCTGCTAACAGAAAGAATCTACCTTTTGATTTTGCTATACGCACCCCAAATTGGTCTGCTAACAGACAAACTCTGTTGTTTTGGAGGGCTATTGGCAGCCCACCAAGGGTATCAGGCTAAATTTACCTGTAGACCCCTGCTGGGCGTGTATCCCATGAGGGCGCCACTCGCCAGCCTCTCCGCAAGTTGGGCCCGCGAGATCTCTTCTTTCGAGTGGAGGCGAGCCCCTAATTGTCTCACCAGTCTGGAATTGCAAGACCTCCCCCATCTTGCTATGCCTAAGTGCACCCCATAATGGTTATTAAAACACGCTATGCCATCACCGCTCGCTACTCGCGAGTGAGATCCCTTGTCTTCCTCGCCTTTCCCTGGCAGGGTGTTCGCCGCGAATTGGCGAGTGCTCTCTGAATCGCTCGAAGGTTATTTCTTAGTGAGTTAGTGAACACTAGGTTGTACAGCAGGTGGTGGATCGAATCTTCCTTCCCTGAGTAATTACTCAGGGTGGGCTCTCTGAACCCTTCCATGATTGGGGCCAACAAGACTATGTCACAAAATGGGCTCCTCCCACCCTGCTGACCAGCCACTAGTTAGCGAGATACGCCCAACTCGCTCATCGAGTTGTTGGGAAAAACACCCTCATGATTTACCATATAAAATCTATAAAAGTGATTTCATTCTCTAGTATTTATTACCAAGGTTGGATAGTGAGGGTAATTAGGTCTTTCGATATCCTAGGTTGTCATATCCACCTAGGCGTGTCAAAACCTAGTCAAAAGAATGTCAAAATCAGTTTATTAAACATGTGTCGAATAGTAATGAACGTAACTTCGATTAAAAGTCATGGCAACTTTGAATAGAAGTAGAAATGACTCAGACTGGAAGTCAATACTTCATTTGATTGATAGTCGATGCAACATCGACTAGATATTGATGCAGAAGGCAGAAGTCGATGCATACATTCTTTCAAGATGAAGTTGGCGCAACATCGATTATTATTCGACGCAGAATCCAGAAGTTGAAATCCATGTATACATCGATAAGCAATCGATGCAACGTCGATAGCCGAATTTATTTCAAAGTTGTAATGAAGATCTCGACGTAGCTTCTAATGGAATTCAAAGGCACATCAATATGAAGTCAGAAGGAATTCGACGCAATGTCGAACACAGTCAAAGAATTGGAAACTTCTTGGAATGGATTCTAAGGATTATTCAAAATGTATATATGGGAGATATTTGAATCCTAACGGGCCGCAACAGAATATAAAGAGAATGAAAGGTATTAGAGATCCAGAGGTGATGAAATTGGAAGATCTATAAAAGGATATTGATGGGTTGTCAACATACATAGATGGAAAGTCGCAATTCTCATTCTATACATTCCAATTGGAGAATCGATCAGAATGGAAAGTGATTTGATTCTAATTTGATAGAATATTATATGTACAAAATTCAAAAAGTAAGATACAACTGCTCTCCGTCTTCAGACATTCTTCTTCTCCATCTCTGTCTCTCTAAAATAGCAGAGCTTTGATGATTAAAATTTATTTGAGAGCGCGCAAAAGCTTTCCAGGGCGCGAGTAGAATTTGGCGGCGCATTCGAGGCGTCTCGCGAGTACTCCTACTTCGAGGAACTAACCATTATCCTACCTATCGAGATGATGGAAGTAATAGTCTTTCCTTTTTTCAGAATATCGACGACCGTGTCGCAGCGGCGGCGCTGAATTCAATTAAATGTGTATATAGAAAGGGAGAGTTTTTGCGAAGTTTTCATATCGTTAAATGTGTATACCTTATCACGTATAGTATAAGATATTTTTAGAAAACATCAAGGTCCTGTCGATTATTGATACTTTAGAAATACGCTATTATTTTATCGAAAAGATCGATTGATGTTTAAGTTTGCAATAATTTAGAAAGCAAAAATGATGATAATCGCGGGCTTGGTATCCATGTAGCAAAAACTAAGAAAAGCGATAGAAAAGAAAATAACACACTACCTGAAAAACTCACACACTCTACGGGAATTTAAATGACTGAAATTAAAGAAAGCAATAAAGCTAAGCTATGAAAGATTTAAAATCTAAGTGATGAAAGCGATAAATCTAATTACGAAAGCATGAAAATCTAATTTATAAAAGCATTAAAATCTAATTATGAAAGCATTAAAATCTAATTATGAAAGCTTTAAAATTAATCTCATACACACACCCACACTTTCATAATTAAAAAAACTAAAATAAAAATGAAAACAGTAAAATTTACACTTATACACTCACACACTCAACATGAACAAAAGAAGAACAAGAAGAACATGAACAAATATATTTTTGATAGAAATAAAGATTTACAACTTTTTTCAAGAAAGTCTAAACTTAGAGGACAAAAAGAGCCCAAACTAGGGCTTAGAAAACACACAAACAAACTCACAAACACTAAAAAAAAACTCACAAAAACACTCAAATAAAACTCACAAAAAAAACTTACTTAGGGTTCTAAAATATATGAACCTTTAAAACAAGGGAGGAGCACCCTAATTTATAGACAAGAATGGGGCTGCATATAGCAAAAAAAGGAGGTTGGAAGGTGCTAGAAGAGCAGCTGGAGGTTTGACTTGAGAGGTTGGCAAGTTTGACTTGAGAGCTGGTGGGGTGCGGATAGAAGGCTGGAAGGTTGAGCTGGCGGGCTGGAGAGAGCTAGCAGGTTTGGTCTCAGCGGGCTGACTCATCTCAGTGGTTCGGGCTGACTCGTCTCAGCGGTTCAGGCTGATCTCAGTGGTTTGGGCTGAGAGGCAAAGAGTTTGTCGAACGTAGAGAGAGTTCGTCGAACGCCGAGAGGGTTTCATCGAACGTCTCACGCGGAGAGGGATTCGTCGAACGCAGAGAGAGTTCGTCGAACGCCGAGAGGGTTTCATCAAACGTATGACGCGGAGAGGGATTCGTTGAACGCAGAGAGAGTTCATCGAACGCCGAGAGGGTTTCGTCGAACGCTTGGACGCGAAGAGGGATTCGTCGAACGAAGAGAGAGTTCGTTGAACGCCGAGAGGGAGTTAGTTGAACGGCTGGAGAGAGAGTTCGTCGAATGCCTGGACAGAGAGAGTTCGTCGAATGGCTGGACAGAGTTCGTCGAATGCCTGGACGCGGAGAGTTCGTCGAACACCTACACATATATATATAGTTATTTATATGTTTATATTTAATATATATATATATACTATTATTATTTACATTTTATATATTATACATATATACTTATACATATACATATATTATACATATATATTTAATTATATTTATAAAATATTTTTTATACATTATTATTACTATTTTTTTCATTTATATTTACATATAAATATATGATTATTTATTATACTTATTATTTACATATATATATCACTACTTATAATATTACATTTACATATATATATATGACTATATTATTTATACATCTTTATATCTTTATTTTATTATTACATATATATATATATATATATATATCATTGTTTTCAATGACATATATATATATATCTTTATTTTATGGTTTTATTTATTCATAGTATTATATGTACATAGAAATAGATAATTTCAAAATTTTATTCTTAGATAAATATAATTACAAAGAATTTTTTACATATTTTTCTAATTTGTTTCATACTTAAAAAACTCTTTTTTCATATAGATATATATTTATATACATTAGATAAATCAAGTGACTATTTCAATATTTTACATGCAATATGTACAATATTACCCAAAATCATGCTAAAAACTATACTAAAAATATATATAGTTTACTATTCATCAAATACCCCCATACTTAAGCTTTTGTTATTCTAGAGCAAAGTAAGAGATACTTATAAGACACTAATAGAAATTCTAATTTACCAAAATTGTATTTAATCGAAAGTAAGCTTGAAATAAATTTAGAAGAGGTAAGTCCTACATCGTGATGATGATTTAAAAAGAGCGAAAAAGTTTTAGCCAACAAGACTTCTAAAGTTAGCTAAGTAGCGACCTAAATAAATGTAATAATTAGCACCATGATTAGAATATAATTATAAGAACTTTAACTTTTTAAAGAAATTTTTTAGAATAATTAAAACTTACTAATTATGCTCTCTCAATTTTTTTAATTTATATCTAGTTTTCAATTTTAATGGCTAAGAGGTAGGGGGAAGCTTGGTAAGAGAAGAGATTTTTTATTTGGGGGTGATGAATTTTATCCTCTAACCCCACTCAAATTTTTTTGTTTGGATAGAGAGGGAAACGAAATCTTATTCCTATATTTTGTTTCTCTTCAAAAATACCCAATGCCTATGTTTACGGAACGAAATCTTGTTCCCATTGACATAAGATCTTTTCCTTTAATTAATTGGGTGCCTATGTTTACAGAATGAAATCTTATTCCCATTGACATAAGATCTTATAAACGAAATTACCAAGAAAATGGAATAATAGGTAAGGGGTTTAGAAATTTCTAGATCTTATAAATTAAGAAAATATTTGAGAGCAAGTTTTAATAAATTTAGAATATTCCTAAAGTTTCAAAAGTTTGGAGTAGGAATAATTAAAGTCTAAAGACGGTTTGCCAAAATAATACAACAAGAAGCTATTTAGGGTAAACTTGAAGTAGTGCTAAAATGTTTGATCTCTAATTAAATTAAAATTACAATGTGTTCTTTACAACTAAAATTCCATGAATCAAAATCTTACAAATTATGATACAAATAAGGGTTTTTGGCAAATCAAAAATAATGAAAATGCTTATAAATAAACTGAAACTAGTCTTAGAAATAACAAAAAGCTAAGAAGGGGTTTTATTCTATTTATTATTATTATTATTTTGGATTTTTGGGTTTTAAAATTTTTTTTCTATGTTTTTGTATTGAAATAAGCTATATTTTTAGTTTTTTAGATTTTTTTTGGATTTTCTAAGTTATTTAAGATATGAAACAAATTATATTATTAATACATTTTTTGTTTTGGGGTTTTTAAATTTTTTAGGATTTTTCTATATTTTTTGAAAATAATTATGTTAAAAAAAATAACTAGTTTTTGGGGGTTTGGGGTTTTAAATTTTTTTGGATTTTTATGTTTTTTAGAATAGAGAAATGGGAAAAATACCGCCATACTTAAAACCCAACATTGTCCTCAATGTTGTATTTTATGTATGTGGAAGAGAAAATCAAAATGCGGAAGAGCTTCCTTGGGTCGTTTATTTTATTTTATTATTACATTTTTTAATGGTTTTTAATTTAGAAATATTTGTCATTATATATATATATATTTTTTTTTTCAATTTTTTTATTTTTTTAAGGAAAATTAACAAAAGGAAAAAGGAGAAAGATAAGATAATTTTTTTTATTTTTGTTTTGTTTTTTTTTTAGATTTTTACATAAGCCCGGGTAATGGATTACATTTAAGCGGACATTTTTGAGGAGTCCCGCGAGTAATTCTAAATCGAGGAACTAACCATTATCCTACCTATCGAGATGATAGAAGTAATAGTTTTTCCTTCTTTTGAATTATCAGGAGAAGCTCCCGGGCGACGCTACCTAAATCTTTTTTAGATAAAAAAAGGACTTATTGTTGTTTTTTTCTTTTATATTTTTATATTTTTTTATTTATTTTTTTATTTGCAAAGTAAGTTTTTATTATATTTTGGTGTTTTTTTTAAATAAACTATATCATTATGTACAAAAATAAGGTAATTTTTTCTTTCATTTTTAGATTTTTAGAATTTTTTTGGATTTTACAGTTTTATTTTTAAATTATGAAAATGTTATTTACAAAATAATGTTATTTTTTTCATTTTAGGGGTTATTATATTTTTTTTTATTTTGTAATTTTTTTTGTTATGAAAAAGGTATATACAAAATAGGATAGAAATATTTTTGTAATTTTAGGAGTTTTTTGAATTTTTTGTAGATTTTATAGAATTTTTTTGAAGAACAAACAAAAAAATAATGGTAAAATTAATAGCGATTTCTTTTTGAAATAACGACACTTGTCCCCGGCAACGACGCCAAAAACTTGATGATTAAAATTTATTTGAGAGCGCCGCAAAAGCTTTCCGGGGTGCGGGTAGAATTCGGCAGGCGCGTTCGAGGTGTCTCGCGAGTACTCCTACTTTGTGGAACTAACCATTATCCAACCTATCGAGATGATAGAAGTAATAGTATTTCCTTCTTTCGGAATATCGATGACCACGCCGCGGCGGCGGCACCGAATTCAATTAAATGTGTATATAGAAAGGGAGAGTTTTTGCGAAGTTTTCGTATCGTTATTATCCAAACTAATCATTCGAAAAGGCAAGTATACCTTATCGCGTATAGTATAGTATATTTTTAGAAAATATCAAGGTCGTATTTTTCCAAGGTCGTGTCGATTATTGTTACTTTAGAAATACGTTATTATTTTATCGAAAAGATTGATTGATTTTTAAGTTTGCAATAATTTAGAAAGCAAAAATGACGATAATCGCGGGCTTGGTGTGCATGTAGCAAAAACCAAGAAAAGTGATAGAAAAGAAAAGAACACACTAAATGAAAAACTCACGCACTCTACAGGAATTTAAATGACTGAAATTAAAGAAAACAATAAAGCTAAGCTATGAAAGCATGAAAATCTAATTTATGAAAGCATTAAAATCTAATTATGAAAGCATTAAAATCGAATTATGAAAGCTTTAAAATTAATCTCATACACACACCCACACTTTCATAAATGAAAAAACTAAAATAAAAACAAAAACATTAAAATTTACACTCATACACTCACACACTCAACATGAACAAAAGAAGAACAAGAAGAACAAGAACAAATATTTATTTTGATTGAAATAAAGATTTACAACTTTTTTCAAAAAAGTCTAAACTTAGAGGACATAAAAGAGCTCAAACTAGGGCATAGAAAACACACAAAAAAACTCACAAACACTCGAACAAAACTCACAAAAACACTCAAATAAAACTCACAAAAAAAACCTTACTTATAGACAAGAATGGGGCTGCAAATAGCAAAAAAAAAGGAGGTTGGAAGGTGCTAGAAGAGCAGCTGGAGGTTTGACTTGATAGGTTGGCTAGTTTGACTTGAGAGCTGGTAGGGTGCGGATAGAAGGCTGGCAGGTTGAGCTGGCGGGCTGGAGAGAGCTGGCAGGTCTGGTCTCAGCAGGCTGACTCATCTCAGCGGATCGAGCTGTAACATTCCCAAAACTACTAGACCCCTAAGGTGCACTTTGTCATGACAAGGTCATGACATTGATCTAAGAGACCAAGAATTGCCCTAGAACCAAGGTGAAAAGGAGAAAAACACCTTGGTGTGCAAATAGACAAAATGACTTCAAAGTTTAAGGCTTGTTGTCTAAGCCTCAAAATGATCCAATTGACCTTACCTAACTCTTCCTAATCCTCTAGGGTACTCAATGGGTCGCTAATAACCCAATGGGTCAAGACAAATCTAGGGTTTGGGTCAAAATCACCATTTCACCCATTTTGCCTAAGTTGACCTAAATAGGTCAAAAGTGCCCAAAGAGGGTTCACCAAGCCGTGAATCACCCCAAAGGGAGTCTATGGACCCCATAGTCACCATATGGGGTCAGCCTACTCATTAGTTGACCAAGTCAACATAGGGTCAATTATACCTAAATTGGGCTTAAATTGGATTCAAACCAAATACAAATGTAATAAAGCCTTAAACAAGGTCCATTCTGAAGCCCACATGCTTAATGACCTACCTTTCCCACTGAATTCAACATGCAAAGACATGCATGGGGGCAAAAGTGGAAAATCCCCCTTCCTCCATTAAGAAACAAGAAGAATTTTGGGAATGAAGGCCAAGTGCAACTCCACACTTCTGCCCAAGGCCATATCTGACCCCCTAGTTAATTCCCAGCCGAATTGGTGCTGGAGGGGTGCCATTTGGCAGTAGGGAGGAGCAACCAAGGGGAGGCGGACAACCACTTTTCAAATACTCTCTATACAGCCCTCCCCATCTCGAATTGATGCCACCATTAGCTTTAGAAGGGAGAAAGGAGTCGGGGTGGAGCTTTACAGAGGAGAAAAAGGTGGAGAATCGAGGTTGGGAGCAAGCTCGCCAGAGGAGAGAAGATCCATGGCGAACCGCCGCCGCCGCCGCCAAGCCCCACTAAGGTCCAGTTTCTCCCCCTCTCCCTCTGTGCTAGATGTTAGATCCACTTAGGAGAGAAATCGGGCTCAATTGAGCCCGATCCCATGTGATCTTGAGGGAGCTTTGCCGAGCTTTTGTTCTTGCTCGGGATCGCCGGAGACGGGCTCTCCGGCGGCCGTGTCACCACCAAGCGATGTCCACCACCTCAACGGAGGTGGTGGAGGCGGTGGCCGTCGGTGGTGGGCCGTAGGTTGCCGGGAAATGGAGAAATGAGGTCACCCAGCGAGATTGAATCCTAGCCGTTGGCGAGCTGGGGAAGACGATAGGATGCCGTCGGTTTGTGCTTCAGGATTCGTGCAAGCATATATATTTATATATGTATTAATACAAAGTGTTTTTGTCACATTTTATTTGTATTCTTGTAAGCTGATTTTGAGGCCTTTAGAGGCCATATTTTGAAAAATGACCAGATATAGGAATTGTAGATCTGAGTGTCTACTTTCAAATGAAAGTGGAATCAGGCCATTTGTTTAAATCTAGGGCACACAGCACTCATTCTCGTGAGGCTGGTCAAAATTCAAACCAGATCTTTGAACTAGTGTAACTTTTTAATGCCAAGTCTGATGGACTTGAGATTTTAGCCATGCATGCATGTGCCTCATACCTAGCTTAGGCTTAAATATCAGTTTTTTTGCATATATTTTTTCTATAGTTTTGTTCAAAACTTAGAAAATTAAATAAATGGAATATTTGGAGTTATATAACTCCGAATGACCCCAAATTTTGGTGAGAGCTTCTTTAGGTCATGTATAGGATCTTGTTAAAATTTCATCACATGTGCATGAGTGGATTTCTCTGAGCTTCAAATTGAAGTTTTGGGACTTAAGAGTTAAATTGGGGTGCTAATAGTCAATTTGGGCTTTTGAACTTTTTGATGGAATTGAAGGTGGGAATCACCTTTCATGCCTCTGAATCCTTGGGGTTTTTGTATGTCATGAGGATATACATCCTTGACATAAGTCTCATAACCTTTGGAAATTATTTTCTTAAAGTTTCTAAGTAAATTCAAATTGTCACACTTGTAAATTAATGAAATTTATGAGATTAATACAACTAGCAAAAATCCCACCTTCTAGGCATAGTCTTTTCATGACATTACATATCCTTAGAAACAATCTCTATCAGAATTTATGAAATCTCTATCAGAATTTATGGAGACCATTAGTTGACAGTCGATGTATAAATCACTATCTGCACGTCTTCTATTTTAATAGAGACTAAGATTTAAGTTTCCCTGGAGAATTTATGAAATTAGGATTTGAGGTTGTTAGATCACTACTCATTGCGAACCCATGGTAATAATTGGAACTCATTTGGATATGATGTGATCAAGATTGCACCTTAGGAGTCAAATCTAGCTCAATCTTATTTTGGTCTGCGAATAGTAAAACTGATTTATATGATTTACACCACCATTGACCTTCACACATAGAACTATTAACTCTTTGATTATTATGAAGGCTCAGATTATTTGGAAGAACGCCTCTAAGGGGCATCATGGGAAATAAGGGTTGGGGTGCGTTTAGCAAAGCTGTAAGTGCAGAAATTTATAATGATATAAAAAGGAGGTTAGACCTCATCAAGGGCCCCACCGACAACTCATCAGTGTTAAATGATTATATGGAAAGTAAGACTACCCTTAGCCGGTGAGCTATCTTAAGGTAAATACTCAAGGGAGAAGTCGAGAAATATCTAAGGCAAACCCTGGATTAAGGATGACGAAGAATAGGAGTGTGGGTCCAAGTAAGGTTGAGAATGCTAATTGAATGTGTGCAGTTCCTCGGTGAAGAAGGGAACTCGAGCTTAGAATGTGACGACGGGAGACTCAGCACCCAGTCACAATTGATGGTGTTGGAGTTCAGAAGAACTCCCCCACTCCTATGAGCCACGTTTAACTCATCTTATAGATTTAATGTAATTGGAGAGGATAATGGGGATCAAGTAAAAGGGGTAGATACCAACAAGATTAAGTGCCTTGGGAAGAGGAAGTTCGGGGTGTCAGCCTGTCACACTTCCCAGTACTGCTGCGAGCCCCTCACCGGGTAACCCTCCGGAAGTCCAAGGCTAACCCTAAAGCTTCTAAGATCAACTAAATTATAGACAAGACTAGTTAAGTAGGAGAACATGACAAGTTAGCTTCCATGCCAAACCGGAACTTTTTATAAGAAAGGACTGGGATAGTCCTGCGAGCGGTTGGCTCGGGTTATAAGGAAGGACTGGGATAGTCCTGCGAGAGGTTGGCTCGGGTTATAAGGAAGGATTGGGATAGTCCTACGAGCGGTTGGCTCGGGTTATAAGGAAGGACTGGGATAGTCCTGCGATCGGTTGGCTCGGGTTATAAGGAAGGACTGGGATAGTCCTGCGAGCGGTAGGCTCGGGTTATAGGGAAGGACTGGGATAGTTCCTGCGAGCGGTTGGCTTGGGTTATAAGGAAGGACTGGGATAGTCTAGCCAGCGGTAGGCTCGTAGTTTAATTATAAGACCAGTGTAGTCTAGCGAGCGGTAGGCTCGTAGTTTAAATATAAAACTAGTGTAGTCTAGCGAGCGGTAGGCTCGTAGTTTAAATATAAGACTAGTGTAGTCTGGCGAGCGGTAGGCTCTACTTTATAAATGTTGATATAGAATTGCGAGCTGGAGGCTCGGTAGTAAATGGCTAATACTTGTTGCTTGTGTATAAGATGTGGTGGGTCTTCGGTTCTGTCTTAGTCGTCACACCGACAGCAGTTCGTTGACTCGGCAGTGCTAGTGGTTTTATTGGGACCAGGTTGTTTTACTGCGCGTCTGATGGGACGAATTCCCTAGACCTTGCCTGGCCAATTCAGTTTAGTACGCATGAGCTCGTGAGTACCAGGTACCGGTATCACAGCTTACGTTTGTGCCTAGGTATGGTAGTGTGACTTACCCACCTAGGTGAGGAGACGCCCGCTCCTCTGCCATCGTTTGACCACGACAGGAGGTGCCCGAGAGGTTAGCTACCTCCGAAAAGTGGGAACCAAAGGTCTGTACGTACAGAGTCGTGTGGGTGAGTTGCATGTGTATGAATTAATAATTCAAACATTGCATTATTGCATTGCACATCATTGCATAGCATTTCTGCACAAACAGAGACCTCATCGTATAAATCTGTATGGGCTCTTTTATACGATGAGTTTACTTCTTGCCAGATCCCTTAGCTTATGTGCTTTTGCGTGTGCATATAAGTTAAAGTTACTTTCGTAGCTGCTCTTATTTCTTGTACATGCTTCTGTATATTGCATTGTCTTTTACTATTTGCTGTCGTACTTACTCTGGTTAGAATAGAATGGTTACCTTTACTTGCTTAGTATTTATATACCCTTCTAGTCTCGACATTTGTCGCCTGCCTTGTTTCTTTTACCCCTTGTTTTTCCTCCGCTTCGTCCTCCCGCACGGTGCCTAGGAGTCGCTGGGGGAGGCGGGGACAAAATTGGCCTAGTCTTTATGAATAACGGTCGGTTGTGACGTAGGTTCACGAGGTGATGGAGCCCTAGCTAGAAGAGGAGACAGGACCTGAGGAGCTTATGCCGCACATTACTTCTACTACAAGACAGGTGTTCGAGAGTTGAGAGTTTGTTTAGCTTCCGCACAGATGTAGAGTGAGTGATTTTTTGTACTTTACTTGGATATGTACTGGGCTTAAGCCCTTTCTCTCCTTTACTTATTGTACTCATTGATGGACTTTCATATTTTGTTGTATAAATGTGTGATTGTGGACTTAGTTTTGTATATTTTCCTTCTTAACTCTTGTTGGTCTGTCGACCATTCTTGCCGGCAGAATCGGCGTCTTGTGGAGATAGCTAACTCGGGTGTTAGTGTCACCGTAAGGCGGCAGTCCTGGGAATAAGATCCGGATGCTCTCCAGGTGTAGGAGAGGGATCTTACAACTGGTATAACTTGAACAAATGATCCAACGAGAAAGAAGTCCACAAACCCCTGGGACACCCCGGCTCGAGTTAGTTTGAGGACAAACTAGCAGCGGAAGCAGTGGTGTGCCCATGTGTAAAAATCACACAAAACAATCCATTAATCAATGAGTTAGGCCAACCCAACTAGGATATCTTTCTAGTTTGACGCACCAAGATGATTTTATAGCGTACACTAATCCAAACCAACCTCAGGCATAGACGGATTAAGGCGTTATGACCCCCAAAGTGACTAAAAGAAGAGTCTATTGAGAAAATAGTTACCTAAAGTTTAAAACTCCGACATCCTTAATTCTAATATCAAGTGATATCATCACTCCCTACCCAATGAGATGGACCGCCTCAAGATATTCAGTGCACAAACACCATTAGTGGGCAGCCGGAGAATCGTAAACTTAATCTCCAAACCAACAACTAGGTTACACAGAAATGGTCATCGTGACAAACACCGGGTTTGGATAAGGATTCGAGTTCAGAAAAGACCCTTTTGTGAATGGCCCATAGAATAATCATGAGAAGGTTGCGATAATTAGTAACCTTAATGACTTAAAAAATGTGGAATATCAATGGGCCTCGGATGGAACTCCAAGTCTAGAGTTATATGCCCTAAGGAGTGAGTGAATACCTAGGATAATAGATCATAATGATATTAAGATCTTAGCCCGAAGTGTACAAGGGATAATCCCTTTTGTTTATTGGGGCCAGTTAGATACCAACTCTAGTTCCCTAGACTTTATTTTGGAAATGCCCGTCAAAAACGTAAGCAATCTTGAAGTATTCAACTTTTCTTGACTTAAGAATAGATTTTGAAGTATGCATAATCGGTCTGATGACCGACCCTTCTTGGAAGTCAAGACCCTTGAAGAATTCCTTCGTCTTAAGAAAGGAGAATTATTAATACTATGACGAGGCTGATATGAATACACAATCGGAACAAGAGCATAGAGCCTTTCTAGAATGATTATTCACCCCCTTAATGCTCTAAGGTTCTGCAGATAAGTAAACAAAGAAAATTGTAAATGAAGTCTTTGAAGTTATAGATCAGGTCGCCTGGAAAATTCTTTGCATGCGACTCTTGAGAACAAGGAAAATAGTATAAGACTTCGAGAGAACCTCCAGAGTCTGAACATAATGCCATAGATATCTACGTTGTACGCAACCTAAGGACCGATTGTGCCTTCCCTAATACAAGTCATGGTGTGAATCACTTGCAAATTCAAAAGAAAATTGTGAGATCACTTTAATAGACCTAAGCTTGAGGTAACACTGATTGTGAAAAGAGTTTTACACTCAGTTAAGGTGGTGTGATAATTATTGCCTCGACAACATATTCATATACCCTCTACCATCTCAACTCAATTGTCGTAACACACGATTAATGACTTTAATGTCGACTAAAGTTTTGACGAATAAAACTCTTGAAAAGCGCAAGAGAGAACCGACATGAATTATGGACTCTGTAAGGTCTCTTTTTCCAAAACCCGTTCGGGTACTTGAAAACTCGAACCTCTCCCGTATCGCACGGTTGAGGTTGACCTTCGCCCAGAATCGCTGCCTTGCGGTGTCACCAACACTCGGGTTGACTAACACCGCTCAGCACCAACCCTATCGGCTATACGATCATAAGTAAAATATGCCAAAAAGTAAGTACATAAAAGAAGGCATGTCCACAATCACAGCATCATATATAATGAAAACAGAAAGTCCATAAGAGAAGTACAACTAAAGGGGATTACACCCGATACATATGCAAAGTAATGTACTATCTCTCTCTCTCTCTACAACATGCGGAAGTCTACAACAAAAGCTCTCAAGAAGCGGAAATCTAACTATCTAATCATCAACCTGTGGCGTCGTGGTAGTGCGCTGCATCTACTGCTCAGGTCCTGCCATCTCGTCCTGCTGCGCGCGGGACAACTCTGCCTCCTCGGACTCCTGCGGTCACACCGACCGTTAGTCATAAAGACTAAGCCGTTTCGTCCTCGCCTCCCTCCATGACTCCGAGGCACCGAGCGGGAGGAAGAAGCGGAGGACAAACAAGGGGTAAACAAGAAGGTGGTGACATGGCACTACTCTAGCAGGTATAAGTAAAGCAGTAAAATCTAGCTAGCAGTATAGTGCAGGTATAAGGCAGTAAAGCAGAGCAATGAAGTAAGCAGTAAATAGAAAGGAAACGCAGTGCAGTAAGTAAATCTAAACTACCATCACAGATTCGTACCTTAACTTATATGAACGCCCATACGACATATAAGTTAAGATGTCCAGGTAACCCATCATATAAAAGAGCCCATACTAATTTATATGATGGGGGTATGTTATGTGTATGTTATGTTATGCTATGGTTATGATGTTTTAATGAATTTATGCAATGTGACTCACCCACACGACTCTATGCGCACAGACCTTTATAGTTCCCATTTTGTTTGAAAGGAAGCCAACCTTTCGGGTACCGACCGTCATGGCTCACGGTGGTAGTGGATCGGGCACTCCACATCCTAGGCGGGTATAGTCACTACCAAGCCTAGACCTCATGTACGCCTCAACGCTAAGAACACAACAGCAGAGCTCCTACGTACTCTTGCTGGAATCCACCAGACTTTAAGGTCGGGGTGGGTTATTAGGGATCGTCCTCCAGACTGCGGTACTCAAACTTACCGGCCCTCTAAACCTCACCCTCACCTGAGTCAACGTACTACCGTCGGTGACACGACTAGTCTAGTACCGAAGATTCGCCACTAATTGAATAAGTAATAGGTGTTAACATGTCCACCCGAGCTTCCAGCTCAGGGACTAACACACAAGCTGATCCAACCCATCTCCTTCCCGGAGGAGATCCATACCAGTCTGCATACCCACTTAGGCTACTCTTGCCTACAATTTAGTTCGTGTTATATTTAGGGTGAATCTTGGACTTCCCGCGGTGTACTTTGTAAGGGGCCCCTAGCGGCACTACAGATCAATGGGCTCAACCCAACAATCCTCTTCAAGACAATTACTTTAGTTGGTGATTAATGTTTGGTTCACCCTTCATCATTTCATATAGTTAAAGTGACTTAGTTCATCCCCCGTCCCACTCAATCGGGTTGGACGTACCTTCATTCCTTCTACGTTAACTCTAGCACCACCCCACAAGTATCCCTAGGATTGACCCTCCTTAAATCATGGTGTGCTACATCTCATTTACTGATTGGATATACCTCCTAAACCCTACTTAGGGGTCTGAATTGTCTAGAACTCAAAATTCTATTTTTACTAAACGCAGACCACAATTTTGAACTATCCATCAACCCCATAAGGGAACCCTTCTAAATATTCATCACCAGGGTCTCTAATAATTATCCAAGGTTCCCACTGACCTTAATAGGGTATGCTCCAATTTCCATAATTTTTCATATTAAATTGGAATTTAATATAAGTTAAAGTAGTTAAGGCCTTAAGCCAAATTACACATGAACTACCCTCAAAATGATTATACATGCTACATGAAAATTATCAGTAAGGTAATTCCCATATCCAGGTGGTTCACTGAGTAACATGACCCTAGGATGTCATCTGGTCTACTAAATCATCATAATTGTATAATTACCAAAATGCCACTATAATTAGGAAAAATAGTATTTCATTTCTGAAAATTCTCCAAAAATTACCAAGTGTCCAAATGGGGACCTAGTGTCCTCTGCCAAATTATTGTGTCATTACCATGTGATTTGATATTTTACAATGATTAAACATTCAAAGGTAGCAATTACCAATTTCTACTTGAAGTACTTGAAATATAATTCAACCAGCCTCCACATAATTATCATGGCCATATATTAACCTAAAACTACCGATAACCAAGTAGTACCTCAATGCCCCATGATTTGATATTTTAAAAAGATTAAATACTCATAAGGATGTAAAATCCACTTTCTACATGAGGTGCATGAACTATAATTCTACAAGCCTCCAAATAATTATCATGGGCATATATTAACCAAAAACTACAGATAACCAAGTATCACATCATTGCCCTATGATTTGATATTTTAAATGGATTAAATATTCTAGTGATGTAAATTTCACTTTCTACATGAAGTACAAGAAATAGAATTCAACAAACTTCCAAACATTTATCATGGGCACATATTATCATAAAATGACAGATTCCCAAGTATCATAACATTGCCCTATGATTTGATATTTTAAATGGATTAAATACTCTAGTGATGTAAATTTCACTTTCTACATGAAGTACAAGAAATAGAATTCAACAAGCTTCTAAACATTTATCATGGGCACATATTAACATAAAATGACAGATTCCCAAGTATCATAACATTGCCCTATGATTTGATATTTTAAATGGATTAAATATTCTTAAGCTAGCAAGCACTTAAGCTTCCCATACAAAGAATAATGCTTCAACAAATCATAACAAAATTACTATAGTCTACTTTCATCACTAATCAGCCACTGAAAGAGTTACAACACCATACAAGGTCATATGACTATGAATTTCATTTTAATAAGGAAGGGTGGCAAATTCATTTATTAGGAAGAAATACACTTAAATACCCCTAAAAATTCTCATTAAATTTACTAAGTCATTTTATGTTCCCACAAACATATCTACAAAGTCCTAAGCCATGGCAAGAAAATTTGATCCTATGTTCTTCACAAATCCCCACTTTGCACCCTTAAGGATTCACCCTTAGGGTTTTAGGTCACACCACCCTAATGGCTCCAAATGGACCATTAGGGTGTGACACTAGCATTTGTATATACATACCTACATAGCCAACATGATAGGAGGAGGCTAACACACTCAACTCCTCAAAATGACCTAAGCCTAATTTGACCCTTAAAGGCCCTCATTAGGGTTTCCAATTTTCCATATCAAATCAACTCCAAATGGAGTGATATTTTAGGTAGGAACTACTCATGTACAAAAGAGTATGCCACCAAAGTTTGGTGTCATTTGGACATCATATGCTCCAAACATCAACATAATTTAAATAATCTAATTACCACAAAAACCCTATGTAAATTGTCCACCAAGGGCTGCCCCTTTGGCAGGGGGTGCCCCTAGGGTATACCAACCCATGGTTAAAAGAACAGCTCCAAAGATGGAGGGGTTTGACCTAGGCAATTTTTTAATGGACTGACCTAGTGTAGGACCAGTCCTAGTAAAACAGCTCCCTAGGGAGCTGTAGGTCACCAAATGACCTAAACTCAAGGCCAAATGAAAGTTAAGACAAAGGCCTACAACGTTCATGTTGAGCACTTTTTCTAAATCGGCCCTCAAGAGGCCTTAATTAATTATTGAAGTGGACTGATGTATAGAGACAGAAAAACCAAGCTATTGAATTAATTAATACAAGGAAAAATAAGATCTGCACGGATCATAAAGCAGATCCGACCCTCCCCCTTCATCTTCTTCCTCCAGCCAACGGCTGGGATTTGCCCGAGCTGGGACAACTTGCCCTCCTATTTCCCGGCCACCTGGTGGCCACCACGGCCGGCCACCACCTCCACCACCTTCGTGGTGGTCGGGGCTACTACTTCCCGGCAACAAGGCGGCCGGAGGAGGTGTTTTCCGGTGAACTAGCATGGCCGAAAATCAGCCAAAAACCATGATTTTGAGATTTCGATTCTGACCAAATTGAGCCCGAGCCTTCAAATAAAATAGATGGGAAGCTAACATAGAGGGAGAGGAGGAGAAACGAACCTAACATGGAGCTTGGCGGTGGCGGCGACGGCGGTTGGCCATGGAAATGCTCCTCTCTGGTGACCTTGCCCATTTCCTCCATTCTCCACCAAAAGCTTCGATCCAAAGGTCGATTTCGACTGCTTGCCAGCTTCTGAAGCTAATGAGATGGTCAAATGGGAGTGGGGAGGAGAGTATAAGGGAGTTTGAACTAAGAGGCACACGTTTTTGGTGTTTTGTCCAACCAATCAGCTGTACACCTGCCCCTCTGCCCTATTCTCAGGTTCCCAGCAATCACCCAAGGCCCTAGGCTGATTGAGATGGAGTGGGGGGGGGGGGGGCAAACCTTTATCAATCCTCTTTTTGTCCCCTCTTTCTCTCTCCTCCTTTGCTTTTTAATGAATCATGCACACATGTGACATTTGCCCTTCATAACCAGGTGTCATAGGGTATTAATTTGATGAAGATATTTGGTGGGGTCACTTGGTTTGAGCTTGGTTCAAGTGTTTGAGGGTTAAGTCACTTATTTTGGACTATGTTGACCATGATTGACCTAGGGCAGACTTTGGTCAACAAGGTGAGTGGGTTGACCCCACTTGGGGGTCATGGGTCCCTTAACATCACCCAACATTGGTTGGTCCATGGTGGGGCCCCAATTGGTTCAATTTATTTAAAGGGTGTAGATTTGACCAAAATTGGGTAAAGTTTGACATTGGTCAATTGGGGTCAACTGTTCCCACCATGATGGGGATTTTTGGTCAAATGGGTTCCTTAAAGTGTTTAGAGTGTGGTGGAAAGGTTAATTTGAACATTTGGAGTCAATTGAACCCTAATTGACTTAGTTTGGTTAATGTTGACTTTGGTCAATTTCATGCGATTGGGTCCCACCCAAGTGCACTTCTCATCCTATTGGTCTCCCTTGGTGGTTAGGGTGGTATGGGGGAGGTCAATTTGGTGAATGGAGGGTCAATTGGCCTAAGGGAGTGGTATTGGGCTATGTTGATTTTGTGCCCTTGGTGTGCATTTAGCACACTCCACTTGGCCCAAGGGCCTTAGTGGCCACTCTGCACACCACCCATGCCCTAACAACATTTCGGGGTCTAGAAGGATTGGGGATGTTACAGACTCAGCGCAAGTTTAAGTCGGATATGGACTGGATAAGAATGGAATGAACAATAGGCCCTCGCGATCTTAAGAGGTGAACAAATGTAAACAACCTCATGCAAGTGTGGTACCTCAGATCTCCCTCCCCAACTCGGAGACGATGATTCAGTTATATTCGGGGCAAACAGTGCAAATATCGTTGGATGATCAAATATCTGAATTCAGTCGAATCAATTGAACATAGGATGGCCAAGCTAGTTTCTGGGGACAAACAAATCTCTTTATGAGCTATGAGGACTGGAATTAGATTCCTGCGTGATAGAACTATAATTGGAATTTCTTGAATTTCAGGGCGTTCGAAGATAATGTACATACAATTATTGAAAAATCAAGTCCTTTTCATTTTCGATTAATTATATCGAGACCGATATCCATATGCCTTGGGGGATAGTTGACGCATAACCAGAGATCCTGAAAAGATGAATTATTGTACTTAACTGTTAAGATGGTATGACTTAACCCTACCTAGTTTGATCCTAAATAAAAGGGTAACCGTGATGGCCACATATCAAGAGGTTGGGGATTGGGAGTGATAAATACGGGAATTGATTATCATTGCTACCCACGATATTTGGGTATAACCAAGACACGAATTGTAATTATCAACGACAAACTTTTGAATGACATAAATAAGCAATGCCATCATATTAGATCGTTGAAAGTATACCTATGGATTAAGCAAATAAGAGAGTACTTATGATGGTTAGAATCATGTCTTGACGAGTCGGGGAATTGAAGGACAATGTCATTATAATCCCCGGGAATGCTGTATGGTTTGGAGAGTAATACGTGATATTGGGAAATACGACCTCTCGTAAATCATAACTTTAGAGGTTGGATTATGGTTTATACTAGTGATGATCTCACGAGTATAGCAAACTTGGTGATTTATTGACTCATACATATTGGTCGAAGCTAAACTGTATGAAGGGATTCGGGAAGGATTACTACATCTGCACATAAGTTGAATTTTCATCATAAATAAGTTCATGATTATAGTTAGAATATAGAGGTAGGTGTCGACTTAAACGTAGAAAGTTGTACCATGAAAATAGATACTGGATTGTCTTGCACATGGACTTCTCATACCCATAGGAAGCTCGAAGAATTTTGCTAAGAATTAATCCTTGAATAAATAACAGGCTTCCTTCGCAAGTACGATTTGAGACTACAACTTGAGAAAGTATTTTCCTGAATTATCGACATTGAAATGTCATGAACTTTGATGTATGATCTTTTATATCAGTGGCAAGCTCTGGGACTTGTACTAGATTCAATCTCTGAGTAAATTTCATTCACAATGAAGAGTTGAGGTGATAATATAGAATATCCACACCATGGATTGTAATTTGAGAAGTAGACACCTTGAAATATTAATTTGGGAATGCTCTAGAAATCTGCATATAGACTTTTGACGTCAATATAAACACATGGAAATGATGTCAGGTTTAATGACTGAACAACCCTCATACTACCTTCACAAGTGGAACCCGTGGACCCGAACTTGAATTTTGGGGACGAAATTATTCTTTTGTTTATTGGGATTTGTAACATCCCCAGAACTACTAGACCCCTCAGGTGCACTTTGTCATGACAAGGTCATGACATTGCTCTAAGAGACCAAGAATTGCCCTAGAACTAAGGTGAAAAGGAGAAAAACACCTTGGTGTGCAAATAGACAAAATGACTTCAAAGTTTAAGGCTTGATTTCTAAGCCTCAAAATGATCCAATTGACCTCAGCTAACTCTTCCTAATCCTCTAGGGTACTCAATGGGTCGCTAATAACCCAATGGGTCAAGACAAATCTAGGGTTTGGGTCAAAATCACCATTTGACCCATTTTGCCTAGGTTGACCTAAATAGGTCATAAGTGCCCAAAGAGGGTTCACCAAGCCGTGAATCACCCCAAAAGGAGTCTATGGACCCCATAGTCACCATGTGGGGTCAGCCTACTTATTAGTTGACCAAGTCAACATAGGGTCAATTATACCTAAATTGGGCTTAAATTGGATTCAAACCAAATACAAATGGAATAAAGCCTTAAACCAGGCCCATTCTAAAGCCCACATGCTTAATGACCTACCTTGCCCACTGAATTCAACATGCAAAGACATGCATGGGGGCAAAAGTGGAAAATCCCCCTTCCTCCATTAAGCAACAAGAAGAATTTTGGGAATGAAGGCCAAGTGGCACTCCACACTTCTGCCCAAGGCCATATCTGACCCCCCTAGTTAATTCCCATCCGAATTGGTGCTGGAGGGGTGCCATTTGGCAGCAGGGAGGAGCAACCAAGGGGAGGCCGACCACCACTTTTCAAATACTCTCTATACAGCCCTCCCCATCTCGAATTAATGCCACCATTAGCTTTAGAAGGGAGAAAGGAGTCGGGAGGGAGCTTTACAGAGGAGAAAAAGGTGGAGAATCGAGGTTGGGAGCAAGCTCGCCGGAGGAGAAAAGATCCATGGCCAACCGCCGCCGCCGCCAAGCCCCACTAAGGTCCGGTTTCTCCCCCTCTCCCTCTGTGCTAGATGTTAGATCCACTTAGGAGAGAAATTGGGCTTAATTGAGCCCGATCCCATGTGAGCTAGAGGGAGCTTTGCCGAGCTTTTGTTCTTGCTCGGGATCGCCGGAGATGGGCTCTCCGGCGGCCGTGTCGCCGCCAAGTGATGGCCACCACCTCAATGGAGGTGGTGGAGGCGGTGGCCGGCGGTGGTGGGCCGTAGGTTGCCGGGAAATGGAAAAACGAGGTCACCCAGCGAGATTGAATCCTAGCCATTGGCGAGCTGGGGAAGACTATAGGATGTCGTCGGTTTGTGCTTCAGGATTCGTGCAAGCATATATATATTTATATATGTATTAATACAAAGTATTTTTCTGTCAGATTTTATTTGTATTCTTGTAAGCTAATTTTGAGGCCTTTAGAGGCCATATTTCGAAAAATGACCAGAGATAGGAATTGTAGATCTGAGTGTCTACTTTCAAATGAAAGTAAAATCAGGCCATTTTGTTAAATCTAGGGCCCACAGAACTCATTCTCGTGAGGCTAGTCAAAATACAAACCAGATCTTTGAACTAGTGTAACTTTTTAATGCCAAGTCTGATGGACTTGAGATTTTAGCCATGCATGCATGTGCCTCATACCTAGCTTAGGTTTAAATATCAGATTTTTTGGAGATATTTTTTCCATAGTTTTGTTCAAAACTTAGAAAATTAAATAAATGGAATATTTGAGTTATATAACTCCTAATGACCCCAAATTTTGGTGAGGGCTTCTTTAGGTCATGTATGGGATCTGGTGAAAATTTCATCACATGTGCATGAGTGGATTTCTCTGAGCTTCAAATTGAAGTTTTGGGACTTAAGAGTTAAATTGGGGTGCTAATAGTCAATTTGGGCTTTTGAACTTTTTGATGGGATTGAAGGTGGGAATCACCTTGCATGCCTCTGAATCCTTGGGTTTTTTGTATGTCATGAGGATATACATCCTTGACATAAGTCTCATGACCTTTGGAAATTATTTTCTTAAAGTTTCTAAGTAAATTCAAATTGTCACACTTGTAAATTAATGAAATTTATGAGATTAAAACAACTAGAAAAAATCCCACCTTCTAGGCATAGTCTTTTCATGACATTACATATCCTTAGAAACAATGTCATGTGGTTTAGGTGAAAATTTAGGGTAGCTCCTTTACAAATTATGAAATGCCCTCCATGCGCAATTTAATTAATTATTGAGAAATTTATATATAGAAAATGTTGATTATCTGGAATGTGTAGCTTTATGATGAGGCACATCAGTAGGATTAATCTCATGTGGCCTAGATGAAAATTTAGCTTAGTTCCTTTACAAGTTTTGAAATGTCTTTCATGGATAAATTATTTGATTATTGAGCAATTATGGCTAAATAATCCCTGGTAGATTTTGAAACTTTAGATTTGGTGTTTCTAGTTGATTATTGTACTTTGTTAATTTTCTCAGAATTTATAGAGACAAATAAATGGTAGTTGTAGTGTAATCCCTTATTGGCACACCATTTGTAATAAATAGTAATTATGGATAAATACTCCCTGGTAAATTATGAAATTTTGGATTTGGTGTTTCTAGATGATTATTGTAGTAGGTTAATTTTCTCAGAATTTATAGAGACATATAAATGGTAGTGTAATCCCTTATTGGCATACCATTTGTAATAAATAGTAATTATGGATAAATACTCCCTGGTAAATTATGAAACTTTGGATTTGGTGTTTTTAGATGATTATTGTACTAGGTTAAGTTTCTCAGAATTTATAGAGACACATAAATGGTAGTTGTAGTGTAATCCCTTATTGGCACACCATTTGTAATAAATAGTAATTATGGATAAATACTCCCTGGTAAATTATGAAACTTTGGATTTGGTGTTTCTAGATGATTATTGTACTAGGTTAATTTTCTCAGAATTTATAGAGACACATAAATGGTAGTTGTAGTGTAATCCCTTATTGGCACACCATTTGTGATAAATAGTAATTATGGATAAATACTCCCTGGTAAATTATGAAACTTTGGATTTGGTGTTTCTAGATGATTATTGTACCAGGTTAATTTTCTCAGAATTTATGGAGACATATAAATGGTAGTTGTAGTGTAACCCCTTATTGGCACACCAAATGTAATAAATGATAAATAAGGGTAAATACTCCTTGGATTAATATGAAACTTAGGATCTGGTATTTTTATACCAATATTGTGTTATAGTAATTTTCCCAAAATTTATTGAAGTCTTAACATAGCACCTGTAGTGTAAATCCCTAATTGCACCCCATTTATGTTAAATAGAAATTATGGTTAAATAGTTCCTGTAAAAATGTGAAATTTGGGGTTTGAGGTTTGTAGACCAATATTATGATACAGTGAATTTATCAGAATTTATGGAGACCGTTAGTTGACAGTCGATGTATAAATCACTATCTACACGTCTTTTATTTTAATAGAGACTAAGATTTAAGTTTCCTTGAAGAATTTATGAAATTAGGATTTGAGGTTGTTAGATCACTACACATTGCGAACCCATGGTAATAATTGGAACTCATTTTGATATGATGTGATCAATATTGCACCTTAGGAGTCAAATCTAGCTCAATCTTATTTTGGTCTGCGAATAGTAAAACTGATTTATATGATTTAGACCACCACTGACCTTCACACATAGAACTATTAACTCTTTGATTATTATGAAGGCTCAGATTATTTGGAAGAACAACTCTAAGGGGCATCATGGGAAATAAGAAAATGGGGTGCATTTAGCAAAGCTGTAAGTGCAGGAATTTATAAATAAATAAAAAGGAGGTTAGACCTCATCAAGGGCCCCACCGAAAACTCATCAGTGTTAAATGATTATATGGAAAGTAAGACTACCCTTAGCCGGTGAGCCATCTTAAGGTAAATACTCAAGGGAGAAGTCGAGAAATATCAAAGGCAAACCCTGGATTAAGGATGACGAAGAATAAGGTTGAGAATGTTAATTGAATGTGTCCAGTTCCTCGGTGAAGAAGGGAACTCGAGCTTAGAATGTGACGACGGGAGAGTCAGCACCCAGTCACAATTGATGATGTTGGAGTTCAAAAGAACTCCCCCACTCCTAAGAGCCAAGTTTAACTCATCTTATAGATTTAATGTAATTGGAGAGGATAATGGGGATCAAGTAAAAGGGGTAGATACCAACAAGATTAAGTGCCTTGGGAAGAGGAAGTTCGGGGTGTCAGCCCGTCACACTCCCCAGTACCGCTGCGAGCCCCTCACCGGGTAACCCTCCGGAAGTGCAAGCCTAACCCTAAAGCTTCTAAGATCAACTAAATTATAGACAAGACTAGTTAAGTAGGAGAACATGACAAGTTAGCTTCCATACCAAACCGGAACTTTTTATAAGAAAGGACTAGGATAGTCCTGCGAGCGGTTGGCTCGGGTTATAAGGAAGGACTGGGATAGTCCTGCGAGAGGTTGGCTCGGGTTATAAGGAAGGACTGGGATAGTCCTACGAGCGGTTGGCTCGGGTTATAAGGAAGGACTGGGATAGTCCTGCGAGCGGTTGGCTCGGGTTATAAGGAAGGACTGGGATAGTCCTGCGAGCGATAGGCTCGGGTTATAAGGAAGGACTGGGATAGTTCCTGCGAGCGGTTGGCTTGGGTTATAAGGAAGGACTTGGATAGTCTAGCGAGCGCTAGGCTCGTAGTTTAATTATAAGACCAGTGTAGTCTAGCGAGCGGTAGGCTCGTAGTTTAAATATAAAACTAGTGTAGTCTAGCGAGCGGTAGGCTCGTAGTTTAAATATAAGACTAGTGTAGTCTGGCGAGCGGTAGGCTCTACTTTATAAATGTTGATATAGAATTGCGAGCTGGAGGCTCGGTAGTAAATGGCTAATACTTGTTGCTTGTGTATAAGATGTGGTGGGTCTTCGGTTCTGTCTTAGTCGTCACACCGACAGCAGTTCGTTGACTCGGCAGTGCTAGTGGTTTTATTGGGACCACGATGGGAGGTGCCCGAGAGATTTGATACCTCCGAAAAGTGAAACTAAAGGTCTGTACGTACAGAGTCATGTGGGTGAGTTGCATGTGTATGAAATAATAATACAAACATTGCATCATTGCATTGCACATCATAGCATAGCATTTCTGCACAAATAGAGACCTCATCGTATAAATCCGTATGCGCTCTTTTATACGATGAGTTTACTTCTTGCCAGATCCCTTAGATTATCTGCTTTTGCGTCTGCATATAAGTTAAGGTTACTTTCGTAGTTGCTCTTATTTCGTGTACCTGCTTCTTTATATTGCATTGTCTTTTACTATCTGCTGTCGTAATAGAATCGTTACCTTTACTTGCTTAGTATTTATATACCCTGCTAGTCTCGACATTTGTCACCTACCTTGTTTCTTTTACCCCTTGTTTTTCTCCGCTTCGTACTCCCGCACGGTGCTTAGGAGTTGCGGGGGGAGGCGGGGACAAAATCGGCTTAGTCTTTATGACTAACGGTCGGTTGTGACCGTAGGTTCACGAGGTGTTGGAGCCCCAGCTAGAAGAGGAGACAGGACCTGAGGAGCTTATGCCGCGCATTACTTCTACTACAAGACAGGTGTTCTAGAGTTGAGAGATTGTTTAGCTTCCGCACAGATGTAGAGTGAGAGATTTTTTTGTATTTTACTTGGATATGTACCGGGCTTAAGCCCTTTCTCTCCTTTACTTATTGTACTCATTCATGGACTTTCATATTTTGTTGTATAAATGTGTGATTGTGGACTTGGTTTTGTTTATTTTCCTTCTTATCTCTTGTTGGCTTGTCGACCGTTCTTCCCGGCAAAATCGGCGTCTTGCGGAGATAGCTAAATCGGGTGTTAGTGTCACCGTAAGGCGGCGGTCCTGCGCATAAGATCCGGATGCTCTCCAGGTGCGGGAGAGGGATCTTACAACTGGTATCACTTGAACAAACGATCCAACGAGAAAGAAGTCCACAAAACCCTGGGACACCCCCGCTCGAGTTAGTTTGAGGACAAACTAGCAGCGGAAGCAGTGGTGTTCCCATGTGTAATAATCACACAAAATAGTCCATTAATCAATGAGTTAGGCAAACCCAACTAAGATATCTTTCTAGTTTGATGCACCAAGACGATTTTATAGCGTACACTAATCCAAACCAACCTCAGGCATAGACGGATTAAGGCATTATGACCCCCAAAGTGACTAAAAGAAGAGTCTATTAAGAAAATAGTTACCTAAAGTTTAAAACTCCGACATCCTTAATTCTAAAATCAAGTGATATCATCACTCCCTACCCAATGAGAAGGACCGCCTCAAGATATTCAGTGCACAAACACCATTAGTGGGCAGCAGGAGAATCGTAAACTTAATCTCCAAACCAACAACTCGGTTACACCGAAATGATCATCGTGACAAACACCGGGTTTGGATAAGGATTCGATTTCAGAAAAGACCCTTTTGTGTATGGCCCATAGAATAATCATGAGAAGGTTGCGATAATTAGTAACCTTAATGACCTAAAAAATGTGGAATATTGTTGGGAAAATGATTTCTCTTAACCCCTGAAAATGAATTCTATGAAAGGAAAATCAAGGTTAAGTAAATATGCGTCGAATAGTATTCGACACAACGTCGAAATAAAGTCGACGTTTCTATCAGAATGAGTCGAAGTAGCTCTAAGCAGAATTCGACGTATCCTAGGTCGACGTAGCTCTGACTTCTAGTCGACGTATCTTGAGAAGTCGACGCACCTTAGTCGACGCACCTTCCTTATTCTCCTCTCGACGTTCTGCCAGGACGAATTCGACGCTTACGTCGAAAAGTAATCGACGCACATCGATTTCTATGATTAATTCAAAAATCGCCAGATCTCTTTCCTTCTTTCATAAGATCTGATTTATATGGAATCTAATTATTGTTTATAGCCGTTCTGAATTATTCTTTCCTCTAATGAATTCTTGGCTAATTTGATTAAATCCATTATGGACACTATTTGAAATCAGAATGAATACTTTCCTTCTATGGATATAATTGTTATGGAAATTTCTCCTTCTTTCTAATACTCTGCCTGCTGATTGATTACTCTCCTATAGTGTTATTTTAATGAACAGAGCTATAAATAACAAGGTGGTCGGCAGAGAGCTACAGAGAAGTGATCCACCATTTTTTACATTTGAAAAAGAGGAAGAGCTCCCAAGTGAAAAGAGAAAATTGAGATATAGTGCTGCAGCAAAGATCAAGCTTCCTTCTCCTTCTTACTCTGAAGCCATACTGCTGCAAACTCTGATAGCTCTCACAAAAGAGAGAAAAGGCCTACAATCTCCTTCTCATTATAGAAGAGAGATTTTATTCACTACTTCTTGTGCTTCCAATCTTCTTGCTAGGAAGAAGATTCTTTCTTGTCTTAAATACTTCTTCTCCTTTTTCTTATTTTCACTTTCACTTACTGTAAAAGAGTTTTTAGAATCTCTCTTCAAAAAATTCAGTTGTACTGGTTCTAAGAGTCTCCTTTTCAAAAGACTCAGTTGGTTCTAAGAGTCTCCTTATCAAAAGACTCAGGGTGGTTCTAAGAGTCTCCTTATCAAAAGACTCAGTGCAAGATAGTGAATTTCCTACCAAGGGGGTAGAAGAGTGGACTACCCAAAGTTTGGGGAACCACTATTTTTCTTTGTGTTGTGCTGAGATTTTTCTTCTTGCATTTATTTTCTTTACTTGTTTAATTCTTGTTGGTGTGTGGGAAGCTCCAATCTGTGATCACTACACCCATATATATAATTATTAACTTTGCACAAAAATATTTTAAATCTCTATTCACCCCCCCCCCCCCTCTAGAGAATTCTAGTGAGGTTAACTGTGCACTTTCAAATATCAATGGGCCTCGGATGGAACTCCAAGTCTAGAGTTGTATGCCCTAAGGAGTGAGTGAATACCTAGGATAATAGATCATAATGATATCAGGATCTTAGCCTAAAGTGTACAGGGGCTAATCCCTTTTGTTTATTGGGGCCAGTTAGATACCAACTCGAGTTCCCTAGACCTTATTTTGGAAATGCCCGTCAAAAACGTAAGCAATCTTGAAGTATTCAACTTTACTTGACTTAAGAAGAGATTTTGAAGTATGCATAATCGGTCTGATGACCGACCCTTCTTGGAAGTCAAGACCCTTGAAGAATTCCTTAGTCTTAAGAAAGGAGAATTATTAATACTATGACGAGGCTGATATGAATACACAATCAGAACAAGAGCATAGAGCCTTTCAAGAATGATTATTCACCCCCTTAATGCTCTAAGGTTCTGCAGATAAGTAAACAAAGAAAATTGTAATTGAAGTCTTTGAAGTTATAGATCAGGTCGCCTGGAAAATTCTTTTCATGCGACTCTTGAGAACAAGGAAAATAGTATAAGACTTTGAGAGAACCTCTAGAGTCTGAACATAATGTCGTAGATAGCTACGTAGTACGCAACCTAAGGACCGATTGTGCCTTCCCTAATACAAGTCATGGTGTGAATCACTTGCAAATTCAAAAGAAAATTGTGAAATCACTTTAAAAGACCTAAGCTTGGGGTAGCACTGATTGTGAAAAGAGTTTTACACTCAGTTAAGGTGGTGTGATAATTATTGCCTCGACAGCATATTCATATACCCTCTACCATCTCAACTCAATTGTCGTAACACACGATTAATGACTTTAATGTCGACTAAAGTTTTGACGAATAAAACTCTTGAAAAACACAAGAGAGAACCGACATGAATTATGGAATCAGCGCAGGTTTAAGTCAGATATGGACTGGATAAGAATGGAACGAACAATAGGCCCTCGCGATCTTAAGAGGTGAACAAATGTAAACAACCTCATGCAAGTGTGGTACCTCAGATCTCCCTCCCCAACTTGGAGACGATGATTCAGTTATATTCGGGGCAAACGGTGCAAATATCATTGGATGATCAAATATCTGAATTCAGTCGAATCAATTGAACATAGGATGGCCAAGCTAGTTTCTGGGGACAAACAAATCGCTTTATGAGCTATGAGCACTGGAATTAGATTCCTGCGTGATAGAATTATAATTGGAATTTCTTGAATTTCAGGGCGTTCGAAGATAATGTACATACAATTATTGAAAAATCAAGTCCTTTTCATTTTCGATTAATTATATCGAGACCGATATCCATATGCCTTGGGGGATAGTTGACGCATAACCAGAGATCCTGAAAAGATGAATTATTGTACTTAATTGTTAAGATGATATGACTTAACCCTACCTAGTTTGATCCTAAATAAAAGGGTAGCCGTGATGGCCACATATCAAGAGGTTGGGAATTGGGAGTGATAAACACGGGAATTGATTATCATTGCTACCCAAAATATTTGGGTATAACCAAGACACGAATTGTAATTATCAACGACGAACTTTTGAATGACATATATAAGCAATGCCATCATATTAGATCGTTGAAAGTATACCTATGGATTAAGCAAATAAGAGAGTACTTATGATGGTTAGAATCATGTCTTGACGAGCCGGGGAATTGAAGGACAATGTCATTATAATCCCCAGGAATGTTGTATGGTTTGGAGAGTAATACGTGATATTGGGAAATACGACCTCTCGTAAATCATAACTTCAGAGGTTGGATTATGTTTTATACTAGTGATGATCTCACGAGTATAGCAAACTTGGTGATTTATTGACTCATACATATTGGTCGACGCTAAACTGTATGAAGGGATTCAGGAAGGATTACTACATGTGCACATAAGTTGAATTTTCATCATAAATAAGTTCATGCTTATAGTTAGAATATAGAGGTAGGTGTCGACTTAAACGTAGAAAGTTGTACCATGAAAATAGATACTGGATTGTCATAGAAATTTGCACATGGACTTCTCATACCCATAGGAAGCTCAAAGAATTTTGCTAAGAATTGATCCTTGAATAAATAACAGGCTTCCTTCGCAAGTACGATTTGAGACTACAACTTGAGAAAGTATTTTACTGAATTATCGACATTGAAATGTCATGAACTTTGATGTATGATCTTTTATATCAATGGCAAGCACTGGGACTTTTACTAGATTCAATCCCTGAGTAAACTTCATTCACAATGAAGAGTTGAGGTGATAATATAGAATATCCACACCATGGATTGTAATTTGAGAAGTAGACACCTTGAAATATTAATCCGGGAATGCTCTAGAAATCTGCATATAGACTTTTGACGTCAATATAAACCCCTGGAAATGATGTCAGGTTTAATGACTGAACAACCCTCATACTACCTTCACAAGTGGAATCCGTGGACCCGAACTTGAATTTCGGGGACAAAATTATTCTTTTGTTTATTGGGATTTGTAACATCCCCAGAACTACTAGACCCCTAAGGTGCACATTGTCATGACAAGGTCATGACATTGCTCTAAGAGACCAAGAATTGCCCTAGAACCAAGGTGAAAAGGAGAAAAACACCTTGGGGTGCAAATAGACAAAATGACTTCAAAGTTTAAGGCTTGATGTCTAAGCCTCAAAATGATCCAATTGACCTCACCTAACTCTTCCTAATCCTCTAGGGTACTCAATGGGTCGCTAATAACCCTATGGGTCAAGACAAATCTAGGGTTTGGGTCAAAATCACCATTTGACCCATTTTGCCTAAGTTGACCTAAATAGGTCAAAAGTGCCCAAAGAGGGTTCACCAAGCCGTGAATCACCACAAAGGGAGTCTATGGACCCCATAGTCACCATGTGGGGTCAGCCTACTCATTAGTTGACCAAGTCAACATAGGGTCAATTATACCTAAATTGGGCTTAAATTGGATTCAAACCAAATACAAATGGAATAAAGCCTTAAACAAGGCCCATTCTGAAGCCCACATGCTTAATGACCTACCTTGCCCACTGAATTCAACATGCAAAGACATGCATGGGGGCAAAAGTGGAAAATCCCCCTTCCTCCATTAAGAAACAAGAAGAATTTTGGGAATGAAGGCCAAGTGGCACTCCACACTTCTGCCCAAGGCCATATCTGAGCCCCTAGTTAATTCCCAGCCGAATTAGTGCTGGAGGGGTGCCATTTGGCAGCAGGGAGGAGCAACCAAGGGGAGGCCGACCACCACTTTTCATATACTCTCTATACAGCCCTCCCCATCTCGAATTGATGCCACCATTAGCTTTAGAAGGGAGAAAGGAGTCGGGTTGGAGCTTTATAGAGGAGAAAAAGGTGGAGAATCAAGGTTGGGAGCAAGCTCGCCGGAGGAGAGAAGATCCATGGCCAACCGCCGCCGCCGCCGCCAAGCCCCACTAAGGTCCGGTTTCTCCGCCTCTCCCTCTGTGCTAGATGTTAGATCCACTTAGGAGGGAAATCGGGCTCAATTGAGCTCGATCCCATGTGAGCTAGAGGGATCTTTGCCGAGCTTTTGTTCTTGCTCGGGATCGCCGGAGACGGGCTCTCCGGCGGCCGTGTTGCCGCCAAGCGATGGCCACCACCTCAACGGAGGTGGTGGAGGCGGTGGCCGGCTGTAGTGGGTCGTAGGTTGCCGGGAAATGGAGAAATGAGGTCACCCAGCAAGATTGAATCCTAGCCGTTGGCGAGCTGGGGAAGACGATAGGATGCCGTCGGTTTGTGCTTCAGGATTCGTGCAAGCATATATATTTATATATGTATTAATACAAAGTGTTTTTCTGTCGCATTTAATTTGTATTCTTGTAAGCTGATTTTGAGGCCTTTAGAGGCCATATTTCGAACACTGACCAGAGATAGGAATTGTAGATCTGAGTGTCTAGTTTCAAACAAAAGTGGAATCAGGCCATTTGGTTAAATCTAGGGCCCACAGCACTCATTCTCGTGAGGCTGGTCAAAATGCAAACCAGATCTTTGAACTAGTGTAACTTTTTAATGCCAAGTCTGATGTACTTGAGATTTTAGCCATGGATGCATGTGCCTCATACCTAGCTTAGGTTTAAATATAAGATTTTTTGGAGATATTTTTTCTATAGTTTTGTTCAAAACTTAGAAAATTAAATAAATGGAATATTTGGAGTTATATAACTCCTAATGACCCCAAATTTTGGTGAGGGATTCTTTAGGTCATGTATAGGACCTGGTTAAAATTTCATCGCATGTGCATGAGTGGATTTCTCTGAGCTTCAAATTGAAGTTTTGGGACTTAAGAGTTAAATTGGGGTGTTAATAGTCAATTTGGGCTTTTGAACTTTTTGATGGAATTGAAGGTGGGAATCACCTTGCATGCATCTGAATCCTTGGGGTTTTTGTATGTCATGAGGATATACATCCTTGACATAAGTCTCATGACCTTTGGAAATTATTTTCTTAAAGTTTCTAAGTAAATTCAAATTGTCACACTTGTAAATTAATGAAATTTATGAGATTAAAACAACTAGCAAAAATCCCACCTTCTAGGCATAGTCTTTTCATGACATTACATATCCTTAGAAATAATTTCATGTGGTTTAGATGAAAATTTAGGGTAGCTCCTTTACAAATTATGAAATGCCCTCCAAGGGCAATTTAATTAATTATTGAGAAATTTATATATAGAAAATGTTGATTCTCTGGATTGTGTAGCTTTATGATGAGGCACATCAGTAAGAGTAATCTCATGTGGCCTAGATGAAAATTTAGCTTAGTTCCTTTACAAGTTTTGAAATGTCTTTCATGGATAAATTATTTGATTATTGAGCAATTATGGCTAAATAATCCCTGGTAGATTTTGAAACTTTGGATTTGGTGTTTCTAGATGATTATTGTACTAGGTTAATTTTCTCAGAATTTATAGAGACATATAAATGGTAGTTGTAGTGTAATACCTTATTGGCACACCATTTGTAACAAAGAAGAGTTGGGGTGCGTTTAGCAAAGCTGTAAGTGCAGGAATTTATAATGATATAAAAAGGAGGTTAGACCTCATCAAGGGCCCCACCGACAACTCATCAGTGTTAAATAATTATATGGAAAGTAAGACTACCCTTAGCCAGTGAGCCATCTTAAGGTAAATACTCAAGGGAGAAGTCGAGAAATATCTAAGGCAAACCCTGGATTTAGGATGACGAAGAATAGGAGTGTGGGTCCAAGTAAGGTTGAGAATGCTAATTGAATGTGTGCAGTTCCTCGGTGAAGAAGGGAACTCGAGCTTAGAATGTGATGATGGGAGAGTCAGCACCCGGTCAAAATTGATGGTGTTGGAGTTCAAAAGAACTCCCCCACTCCTAAGATCCAAGCTTAACTCATCTTATAGATTTAATGTAATTGAAGAGGATAATGGGGATCAAGTAAAAGGGGTAGATACCAACAAGATTAAGTGCCTTGGGAAGAGGAAGTTCAGGGTGTCAGCCCGTCACACTTCCCAGTACCGCTGCGAGCCCGTCACACTTCCCAGTACCGCTTCTAAGATCAACTAAATTATAGACAAGACTATTTAAGTAGGAGAACATGACAAGTTAGCTTGCATCCCAAACCGGAACTTTTTATAAGGAAGGACTGGGATAGTCCTGCGAGCGGTTGGCTCGGGTTATAAGAAAGGACTAGGATAGTCCTGTGAGCGGTTGGCTCGGGTTATAAGGAAGGACTGGGATAGTCCTGCGAGCGGTTGGCTCGGGTTATAAGGAAGGACTGGGATAGTCCTGCCAGCGGTTGGCTCGGGTTATAAGGAAGGACTGGGATAGTCCTGCGAGCGGTAGGCTCAGGTTATAAGGAAGGACTGGGATAGTTCCTGCGAGCGCTTGGCTCGGGTTATAAGGAAGGACTGGGATGGTCTAGCGAGCGGTAGGCTCGTAGTTTAATTATAAGACTAGTGTAGTCTAGAGAGCGGTAGGCTCGTAGTTTAACTAGTGTAGCCTAGCGAGCGGTAGGCTCGTAGTTTAAATATAATACTAGTGTAGTCTAGCGAGCGGTAGGCTCGTAGTTTAATTATAAGACCAGTGTAGTCTAGCAAGCGGTAGGCTCGTAGTTTAAATATAAGACTAGTGTAGTCTAGCGAGCGGTAGGCTCGTAGTTTAAATATAAGACTAGTGTAGTCTGGCGAGCGGTAGGCTCTACTTTATAAATGTTGATATAGAATTGCGAGCTGGAGGCTCGGTAGTAAATGGATAATACTTGTTGCTTGTGTATAAGATATGGTGGGTCTTCGGTTCTGTCTTAATCGTCACACCAACAGCAGTTCGTTGACTCGGTAGTGCTAGTGGTTTTATTGGGGCCAGATTGTTTTACTGCGCGTCCGACGGGACGAATTCCCTAGACCCTGCCTGGCCAATTCAGTTTAGTACGCAGGAGCTCGTGAGTACTGGGTACCGGTATCACAACGTACGTTTGGGCCTAGGTCTGGTAGTGTGACTTACCCACCTAGGTGAGGAGACGCCCGCTCCTATGCCACCGTTTGACCACGATGGGAGGTGCCCGAGAGGTTAGCTACCTCCGAAAAGTGGGAACTAAAGGTCTGTACGTACAGAGTCGTGTGGGTGAGTTGCATGCGTATGAAATAATAATACAAACATTGCATCATTGCATTGCACATCATAGCATAGCATTTTTGCACAAACAGAGACCTCATCGTATAAATCCGTATGGGCTCTTTTATACGATGAGTTTACTTCTTGCCAGATCCCTTAGCTTATGTGCTTTTGTGTGTGCATATAAGTTAAGGTTACTTTCGTAGCTGCTCTTATTTCTTGTACCTGCTTCTTTATATTGCATTGTCTTTTACTATCTGCTGTCGTACTTACTCTGGTTAGAATAGAATGGTTACCTTTACTTGCTTAGTATTTATATACCCTGCTAGTCTCAACATTTGTCACCTACCTTGTTTCTTTTACCCCTTGTTTTTCCTCCGCTTCGTCCTTTCGCACGGTTCCTAGGAGTCGCGGGGGAGGCGGGGACAAAATCGGCTTAGTCTTTATGACTAACGGTCGGTTGTGACCGTAGGTTCACGAGGTGATGGAGCCCCAGCTAGAAGAGGAGATAGGACCTGAGGAGCTTATGTCGCGCATTACTTCCACTACAAGACAGGTGTTCGAGAGTTGAGAGTTTGTTTAGCTTCCGCACAGATGTAGAGTGAGAGATTTTTTTGTACTTTACTTGGATATGTACCGGGCTTAAGCCCTTTCTCTCCTTTACTTATTGTACTCATTGATGGACTTTCATATTTTGTTGTATAAATGTGTGATTGTGGACTTGGTTTTGTTTATTTTTCTTCTTAACTCTTGTTGGCCTGTCGATCGTTCTTGCCCGCAGAATCGGCGTCTTGCGGAGATAGCTAACTCGGGTGTTAGTGTCACCGTAGGGCGGCAGTCCTGGGCATAACATCTGGATGCTCTCCAGGTGCGGGAGAGGGATCTTACACGAGCTAACTCGTCTCAGCGGTTCGGGCTGATCTCAGCAGTTTGGGCTAGGAGACAGAGAGTTCGTCGAACGCAGAGAGAGTTCATCGAACGCAGAGAGAGTTCGTCGAACGCCGAGAGGGTTTCGTCAAACGTCTGACGCGGAGAGGGATTCATTGAACACAGAGAGAGTTTGTCGAACGCCGAGAGGGTTTGGTCGAACGTATGACGTGGAGAGGGATTCGTCGAACGCAGAGAGAGTTCATCGAACGCCGAGAGGGTTTCGTCGAATGCCTGGACGCGGAGAGGGATTCGTCGAACGCAGAGAGAGTTCATCGAACGTCAAGAGGGAGTTCGCTGAACGGCTGGAGAGAGAGTTCGTCGAAAGCCTGGACAGAGAGAGTTCGTCGAACGGCTAGATGCGGAGAGTTCGTCGAACGCGTGCATATATATATATATATATACATATATATATATACTATTATTATTTACATTTTATATATTATACATGTACACTTATACATATACATATATTATACATATATATTTTATTATATTTATAATATATTTATTATACATTATTATTACTATTTTTCATTTATATTTACATATAAATATATGATTATTTATTATACTTATTATTTACATATATATATCACTACTTATAATATTATATTTACATATATATATGACTATATTCTTTATACATCTTTATATCTTTATTTTATATTTACATATATATATATATATATCATTGTTTTCAATGACATATATATATCTTTATTTTATGGTTTTATTTATTCATAGTATTATATGTACATAGAAATAAATAATTTCAAAATTTTATTCTTAGATAAATATATTTACAACGAATATTTTTACATATATTTCTAATTTGATTCATACTTAAATAACTCTTTTTTCATATAGATATATATTTATATACATTAGATAAAACAAGTGACTATTTCAATATTTTACATGCAATATGTACAATATTACCCAAAATTATGCTAAAAACTATACTAAAAATATGTATAATTTACTATTCATCAAGCTTCTTCTTCATCTCCCTCTACTCTCTGAAAGTAGCGGATCTGATCAATAGTAGTGAAGCAAAATAATCCTTTACCTTCTCCTTATCAAGGATTCATCAAATTTAAAGATGAGATCATTCATTTAGTGCTCAAAGATCCTCAGTGCTGCTGAAAGAGGATCTTGATCAGAAGATTCTCTACCTCTTATAATTCTTCTGATTACTTCTTGATATTTGATAGCTAAAATTTAGGATGTAAATAATTTTCTCCAAATTCTACGAACTATAGGCAAGAGCACCTATCATTCATAGCATAGGATATTCAAAACAAATAAATATCAAGTGTCGTATTCCACGGGTCTGTTGATTACTTCTACTCACGCAAATTATTATTATTTTATCGGCAGTAAAATAGAGTTTTGAAAATAATTAGAAGAAAAGAAACATTTGATCGGGAATCATTCTTAAGTGAAATGTTTTGTAAATTTAGAATTCAAAAGAAATCGATTTAGACAAACTTGACCGTGGAGGTTCCCAAAATATGATAGAACCTCTCTCGAGAGAACTACCACCTAACCTTAGGTTGATCGATTAAGACCCCTCGGCCAGTCGAAACCCCTAAGCTTGCTTTATGCGGTGAGCCCCACTATTGGATTTGACTCCAATCCGGAAGATTTGCGTCACCCTCTCTCGAGGAATGCATACAACTCTTTTTACCGATGAGCGATCTACCCGTATTTACGGATCTCTCGATACACTAAAATACGGATCAAACTTGATTATCATACCCTAGAAATATGAAACCAAAAATTGCAAATCAACGGTAAATCTTAGTTTTCCAAACTAAACTATGAATAAGAGATTTTGAAAAGATAAAAGCTTAAGAATTCATCCGACCAAATACTATGAAAATTAACAAAACATAATTGAGAAGAAAGTTATTTTTATTTCTAAGTAAAGAAAAGTACAATTGCATGTAAAGTAAATCTAAGCTAGGAATTAAAAAAGACAAGACATAAAATAAAGTTACACTAAGAATAATGCAGAAAACCTATACTAGAAACGATCCAAACTAAGCATGGCCTGGATGCCCATCACTTTGGCAGCAGCTGGCTTTTATAGGCAGAAAATTGCTGAGTCACGCCCTTGGTCACGCCCGTGACCAAGGGCGTGTAAGCTGCGTAATTGCGTCTTGAAAGCCCGGGAACGTTGGGGAAGAAAAACCGCCAAAATTGATCATCTCGACGGGTCACAGCCTAGGTCACGCCCGTGACCTAGGGCGTGTCTTGACCGAGTCAGGAAACGGCGGGAAACGGCGCGATCTGGAGTTAATTTGGCAGTTGAGGGAGAGGGCACGGCCTCGGTCACGCCCGTGACCAAGGGCGTGTAAGCTGGAACGACTCGGCGGCAGAAACTGCTTGAATTGAATGCTTGTTGGGCGAGTCACGCCCGTGACTTGAAGGTCACGCCCCCGGTCACGCCCGTGACCTGGGGCGTGTAACTTTAATCCGACGTGGCAGCGAGTTCTGTGAGCTGAAAGCGATACACGGTCGTGGCCATGGTCACGCCCCTAGGTCACGCCCGTGACCTGGGGCGTGTATTGAGGGTTTTTGCAGAAATGCTCCAGAATTTCCCCTGAACACGGCTATGTGCTTGAAATTGCTATTAGCAGCCCCAAAGTCCCTGAAAATATAAAACAAAGCAAATTAGATATATATTAAATTAAAATTATATAAAAACTAATTAATTACTACTAAAATACTATATAAAAATAACTATAAATAATGCACTATCAAATACCCCCATACTTAAGCTTTTGCTATTCCAGAGCAAAAACTAATTTATAAGTATGAGAAGAATTTATAGGACATTTCCAAAAGGATTTACTTCAAATTATGCACTTCAAATCTCATAAAACTCATGTCAAAATAAGTTAAGAAATTAAAATTCAGATTTATAAGAAATAATTAATAATTCATAAATTGAAATGAGTAGAATAAATTTTAGTTTTGAAATTCTCTAACTAAATCTTCATAAACAAAATTGCATTGAATTAAGCAAAATATTCCAAGATTAAAATTATAAGAACTTTACAATCATGAGAAACTTTTAGAAAACTACAAAATATTAACTATGCTCTCTCAATAATATCTTGGATAAACAAGTGAACTTGGCTAAATGGGGTAAAATTGGCATTGAAGAAGTTACTTTGTATATGGGAAATGATGAATTTTATCCTCTCATTTCCATCTTTTTTTAAATTCCTTCTTCTTTAATATCCCAAATGTATATGTTTAGGAGTGATGAATTTTATCCTCTCATCTCCATACCATATAATCTTTTAAAAATTTGGGTGCATATGTTTAGGAATGATGAATTTTATCCTCTCATTCCATGACATATGATCTTTTCAAACCTTTTTTTTATGCCAAATAAAGGGTCAAATAAGAAGGTAGGGGAAGGGATAGGGTTTAAAGGCTACAAAAATTCCAAAGATACATTTTAAGAGCATAGAAAACAAATTGAGCAATCTATAAGAAACTATGAGTTCAAGTTAATATAAGTAAAATCTAAAGATATTTAACACAATTACTACAAAATTGAATTATGATATTTTAAAGAGAGAAAGTAAAACTAAGAAATATTCTAAGCAAATCAAGATAATGAAAAACTCATTAAATCAAATTCATCTAAAAATTAAATCTAACATATTTTGAAGAGAAATATAAGATTAAAACTACATAAAAAGAAAACTCTTTAAAAAGCCTATAAAGAAAACTCATAATTAAAATCAATTTTGCATAAATGAAGTTTGGAGAAATTTAATATTACAAAATTTATTTTATTGGAAATTAAAATAGTTTTTTAAATGAAAACATTTTTTTTGAATTTTGTAAATTTTTATAACAAAATTGAAAATAAAGAATAAAAAAAATCAATTTTTTTTTGTGAGTTTTGAAAAAGATTTTCTAATTTTTTTGGATTTTTAATAAAAACTGAATATAGGAGAATACACCCCCATACTTAAAAATAAACATTGTCCCCAATGTTGATAAGCCAAGTAGGAGGGAAAAGTAAATAAAATGCATAAAAAGTAAATTGCAAGAAAAATAATGATAAGCAAGGGGTGCCTCCCAAGAGCGCTTTCTTTTTCCCGTCTTTAAGCTAGACGGTTATTGTTAGGAAAAAGGAAAATAAAATTGAAAATGCACAGGCAACTCCCTTAATTCACGCTCAGGTGAGCATGCCGAAATCCGTTGCCCGGCGACTCCTCCGCTATACTCTTGATTCTTCCGTTGTCCGTTAGCGTGAAATTGTGAATCCAAATTACCTACACATACCTTAGGTAATTTGGATTGCTGGAGATGAGCGGCAAATGGATCGGTGAAAACGTTTGGTTGCAACGGCTCATCATCTACAAGAAAATTATTAGTATAAAAAGAATCAAGATTAAGCGAGCCAGAAAATTTTTCACAAGGAGGAGTTTCTTGCGAAAATACATGATTAAGCGTCGGTTGTTTATTTTCAAAAATAAAAGAATTATCAGAAAAATCAATACAAAGGGGAGAAAATTCATGAGACACAATTTCTTCATGAATTATAATTTCATGAGAATGAGAAGAAAGGGCGGGCGAAGGAGAAGAAGAAAAATTTTCATTTTCTAATTCGTCCGGTGTCTCAATGACTCTTTTAAATTCGTGGTAAAGAAGTTCTTCTTGAGCTTGGGTAAAGATATTTAAATTTTGACAAATAGAATCTGGAGAATACCCAAGAGTAGAAGAAAAAGAATTTTGTGCGGTAAAAGAGGAGGAGTGAAAATCTTGATTGACTGGATTTCCTTCATCGCACCGAAAACTATCCGGGTGATCTTGCCACCATGAATAAGTAATATCGGAGCAAGAAGATATATTATTAGAATCAGAAAAATCATTCGCATGAAAACTAGATGAATTATTTTCATCAAAGTTTGAATAATTGTTTTCATAAATAAACTCAAAATTATTTCCATAAGAAAAACTTTGAGGGTAAAAATTAATATAACAATCCTCACTTCGATGTGGTGCTCCACAAAAATTACAAATAATTTGGCTCTTTCGTGCGGCTTCCAAAAGATTGACTTTATTTTGAAGCTCGGCAACTTTGGCGGCCAATTGAGATAACATTTTTGAAGAAAGATAAATGAACAACCGTCACTTAATAGAATGAAATTTGAAAATAAATCAAAAGGAGAAATGGGGGCGGAGAAAGAGATTGATAAAAGTAATAAAATTCACGCTTTCAAAATATCAACAAATATATTTCCCCGGCAACGGCGCCAAAAACTTGATAGCTAAAATTTAGGATGTAAATAATTTTCTCCAAATTCTACGAACTATAGGCAAGAGCACCTATCATTCATAGCATAGGATATTCAAAACAAATAAATATCAAGTGTCGTATTCCACGGGTCTGTTGATTACTTCTACTCACGCAAATTATTATTATTTTATCGGCAGTAAAATAGAGTTTTGAAAATAATTAGAAGAAAAGAAACATTTGATCGGGAATCATTCTTAAGTGAAATGTTTTGTAAATTTAGAATTCAAAAGAAATCGATTTAGACAAACTTGACCGTGGAGGTTCCCAAAATATGATAGAACCTCTCTCGAGAGAACTACCACCTAACCTTAGGTTGATCGATTAAGACCCCTCGGCCAATCGAAACCCCTAAGCTTGCTTTATGCGGTGAGCCCCACTATTGGATTTGACTCCAATCCGGAAGATTTGCGTCACCCTCTCTCGAGGAATGAATACAACTCTTTTTACCGATGAGCGATCTACCCGTATTTACGGATCTCTCGATACACTAAAATACGGATCAAACTTGATTATCATACCCTAGAAATATGAAACCAAAAATTGCAAATCAACGGTAAATCTTAGTTTTCCAAACTAAACTATGAATAAGAGATTTTGAAAAGATAAAAGCTTAAGAATTCATCCGACCAAATACTATGAAAATTAACAAAACATAATTGAGAAGAAAGTTATTTTTATTTCTAAGTAAAGAAAAGTACAATTGCATGTAAAGTAAATCTAAGCTAGGAATTAAAAAAGACAAGACATAAAATAAAGTTACACTAAGAATAATGCAGAAAACCTATACTAGAAACGATCCAAACTAAGCATGGCCTGGATGCCCATCACTTTGGCAGCAGCTGGCTTTTATAGGCAGAAAATTGCTGAGTCACGCCCTTGGTCACGCCCGTGACCAAGGGCGTGTAAGCTGCGTAATTGCGTCTTGAAAGCCCGGGAACGTTGGGGAAGAAAAACCGCCAAAATTGATCATCTCGACGGGTCACAGCCTAGGTCACGCCCGTGACCTAGGGCGTGTCTTGACCGAGTCAGGAAACGGCGGGAAACGGCGCGATCTGGAGTTAATTTGGCAGTTGAGGGAGAGGGCACGGCCTCGGTCACGCCCGTGACCAAGGGCGTGTAAGCTGGAACGACTCGGCGGCAGAAACTGCTTGAATTGAATGCTTGTTGGGCGAGTCACGCCCGTGACTTGAAGGTCACGCCCCCGGTCACGCCCGTGACCTGGGGCGTGTAACTTTAATCCGACGTGGCAGCGAGTTCTGTGAGCTGAAAGCGATACACGGTCGTGGCCATGGTCACGCCCCTAGGTCACGCCCGTGACCTAGGGCGTGTCTTGACCGAGTCAGGAAACGGCGGGAAACGGCGCGATCTGGAGTTAATTTGGCAGTTGAGGGAGAGGGCACGGCCTCGGTCACGCCCGTGACCAAGGGCGTGTAAGCTGGAACGACTCGGCGGCAGAAACTGCTTGAATTGAATGCTTGTTGGGCGAGTCACGCCCGTGACTTGAAGGTCACGCCCCCGGTCACGCCCGTGACCTGGGGCGTGTAACTTTAATCCGACGTGGCAGCGAGTTCTGTGAGCTGAAAGCGATACACGGTCGTGGCCATGGTCACGCCCCTAGGTCACGCCCGTGACCTGGGGCGTGTATTGAGGGTTTTTGCAGAAATGCTCCAGAATTTCCCCTGAACACGGCTATGTGCTTGAAATTGCTATTAGCAGCCCCAAAGTCCCTGAAAATATAAAACAAAGCAAATTAGATATATATTAAATTAAAATTATATAAAAACTAATTAATTACTACTAAAATACTATATAAAAATAACTATAAATAATGCACTATCAATATTCTTTATCATTCCATTATATTGTAAAAGAGTTTTAAGTATCGCTCTTCAAAGGATTCAGAACTGTTTCTATGAGTCTCCTTATCAAATGACTCAGTAGGTCTAAAGGTCTCCTTATCAAAAGACTTAGTGGTTCAAAGAGTCTTCTTATCAAAAGACTCAGTGGTTCTAAGAGTCTCCTTATCAAAGGACTCATCACTGGGATAGTGGATTCTTACCAAGGGGGTAGAAGAGTGGCGTACCCATTGTTTTGGGGAACCACTATAAGTTCTGGTGTCTTCTGTGCTTGTGAATTTTCTGTGATTGTCTCTTGTTTATTTTTATTTTTCTGGGATTGCTTTATTTCTAGTTGGAATCTTAGATGCTTAGGAATTAGGATTAATTTTTTGTGCACTTCTTATTAAAGGTATTTAAATCTTTATTCACCCAACCCCCACCCCCTCCCCCTACTATAGAGAATTCTAAGGTGAATAACTGTGCACTTTCAATTGGTATCAGAGCTAGGTAGATAAGAAAAAGGTTAACACGTTAATCAAAAGATCCTCTCAGTCATATTTTTATATTTCAAAAACTATTTTGAGAAATGGAGTTCTAAGGACTATGCATCCACTAGACCACCATTGTGTAACCTGGACAAGTTTATACTTTGGAAGGCTAGATTTAGACTTCATATGAATTTTATTGATGAGAACATTTTTGAATCTATGTTGATAGGTTCTCTAGTGCCTTACTAAAAATATTCTAGTGGAGCCTCAACACAAAAACTTTTTCCCAAATCTGAGTGGACTAAAGTTGAGAATAAAGTAAAGGCCCGTGATGCTCAGGCTATGAATATACTAGTATCAACTATGTTAGAAGACATATTTCAGAAAGTGGTTGAATACCAGTCTGCAAAAGAAATCTGGGATTCACTATCCAAATTAGTTGAAGGAAGTTCTAATGAAAGGAAGGACAAGAAGTCTCTTCTCATATCCCAATATGATAACTTTCAGAAGAAGCTAGAAGAAAATGTGGCTGAAAAGTATGTCAGATTCAGCCTCATTGTGAGTGAATTAAAGGGATTGGATAAGGAAATTTCACTCACTAAAATTAATGATCAGCTTCTCATGTGCTTCCCTAGCACATGGGACTCAAGGATTTGGGCCACAGGGGAATCAAGATGTCACAGGGAGATATCAACAGTTGCTCTCCTTGGGAAGCTAAAATCCTATGAAATGCTGCTAAAAATCAAGGCTAAAACAGAAGCCAAAGAGCAAGATTCAACTCCTTCAAGAGAAAGAACAATTGCTCTAAAGTATTTTGAAATTGAGCCATCAACTTCAGAAGAAGAGATGTTCAATCTTCTAGCCAGAAGATTTAGAAAGTGGATCAGAACTGAAGACTGAAGAAGGAAGGACATAAGCTCCAGCAAGCCAAGGAATGATAAGACTCCCAACAAGGAGATTATATGCTTTGCATGTAAGAAGCCAGGGCACATTGCAACTGTGTGCCCTGATCTTTAGAAGGAGATGTCTTTTAGAAAGGATCATATGAAGCAAACATCTAGAAGAAAATATAAGACGAAAGGAAGAGGTTTCATAGCTGAAACCTGGAGTGACTCAGTATCTGAGTCAGGTTCCTCATCTGAAAGTGAGGAAGAAGCTACTGAAGAAGAAGCCTGTCTGATGGCTTTGTAGGCTTCCTCAGATGATAAAGAAGACCAGGTATCATATTTTGATAATTTTGATTTCTCATTAGATGAATTTAAAAATTATTTTAAAGAATTTGTAATGATCATCTAGAAGCTCAAAAAGAGATTAAAACCCTTAGAAAAAAATTAGAAGACATTAAGGAAGAAAATGCATGTTATAAAAACTATGAATTTTGAGGTGAAATTTATAAGCTGCAAAAGGAAATAGATAAGATAAATGTTGAAAATCTAAAACTAAAGGAAGAGCTTACAATGGTAAAAGTCTTTGAAGATTCACTCAATGGGAGGAGTTAAAAGCTAAAAGATATCTCGGAGAATCTCTCTAAGAGATTCAAATATCTTGGATTAGGAGCAGACCTATCAAAAAATAATGGATCTTCCAACAAACCTGCATGGGAGAATCCAGTAGTATGTGTTAGATCCAGTAAGAATCAACCAAATAAAAATATAGAATATTGTAAAGAACTCCATAATCATCCGGATAGAATTACTGTATTTAGTAGGGTGAACCTTAATAATCAAAAAAGAATTCTAGGCAAACATCCTTTAGAAAACCCCATAAACAACAATCATTTTTGAACAAAAAGAACAATGTGTCTAATAGAAATCTACGCAACTTTGGAGTTACGTCGAATCCAATTAGACGAAATTATGCAAATGCTTTAACATCAATTCGAAGCGGGTATGAAGGTGTGTCGAATTACACTCAACGCAACCAGCAACCTGCGTCGACCATTTATCCATGCAACTTTGCAGGCACATCGAATTTCCTTCAACGCAACCCTATAGATGCGTTGACTTCTACTCGATGTATGTTTCCAGAAAACTTTTCAAGAAATTTCAATTCTAGATTATGTCCTACAAACTCACTCTTTAAATCTAAACATTATATTCTTCCAAAATTGGACACAAAGCAAAATATTGCTGGTATAATAAACCAGCACTTCACCAATCAAGAAGTATCTTGAAAGACCAACCTATTCTTTCATAACTTCTTATGATCGTATAAGAAAGGTACCCTAGCATGTGAGGGTCCATGCTAATGTTTAAATTTCTATGCAAAAAAGAGTTTGTCAAAATTCAAACCAACAATGGTACTTGAATAGTGGATGCTCCATGCATATGACTGGAGCAAAGGATTTGCTGGAAAACTATAAGGCTAAGGAAGGCCCTAAGGTAATATTTGTTATCTCTCACTCTGGTCAGACTAGAGGATATGGTGTGCTCAGATTACGAGAAATCTCCTTCTCTAAGGTAACTTATGTTGAAGGTCTTCAACATAACTATTGGTACATAAAATGTACCTTCAAGACTCACACTTACAAGAAGAGAGAAAGGAACTGTAGAGTGTAGGTTACTTAGGACGAAGGATGACAGAGAAGGGAACTCTGAGAGAAACTTCTTTGATTGAATCTCAAAAAGGGATTACAAAGGGGGGTCAAAAACTAGCCAGGGTAGAGGTAGAAAAGTGACAAAAATCGAGACCGCTTACACAGGTTATAAGCTGGAGGCTCAAAGCAAAAGTCCCTTTCCAGGTACCCCTACCCCTCTATTTATAGACGCGGAGGCTGCCCAAATGGGCAGATCCAAAAATTATGGGTTGCCCGAGATGCAGGAGAACTAGGGTAGAGATAAGAGGAAAATAAGCAGACCGCCCGATCTCGGCGATCTCTAATGCCTGACCGCTGAGACTTGGATGAAATCTGTGAGAGGGAAACTAGCGATCTTGGCAGTCTCCAAAACTTGAGACCGCTAGGAAGGCTCCTTTCTGGCTAGAAAAGTGGTCGCGAGAATTCTGGGAAAAAAATTAATCCCACACATTTTCAAGTTGCTCTAGAACTTCAGAAATGTTCTTTGACCGCTAAGACCGCGACTGCCATTCTATCTGGTATGCGTGAGAAGAAGGTTGAAGCTGAGAAAATAAAGCAGAAGATCGCTGATTTTGACGAAGCTGCGAAGGAGAAAAAGCTTAAGTCCTCTGTTAAACCCGCCAAGAGAAAGAAGAATGAAAAAGCAAGGGCATGATCGCTCCTGAGGCGATCATGTTGGATCTATAGGCGCCCTTAGAGGGGGGGGGGGGGTGAATAAGGGTTTTAAACTTTTTATGATTACTAAAGAAAATAATTCTCTGTTGCTACTGCCAGCGGTAGTGTTACCACTCGGTGTTAGTGACAGAGAAAATATGTTTAAGTTAAACCAATGAAAATCAGAGAGCACGAATCAGAGATGAAGAAACAAACATATTTTCATTAATATTATATTGAAATAGTTATGATTACAAAAAAAAACTTTTCCCAATGACGCTTAGAAAGAGGCGACCAATGAAAACTCTTTTGGTTTTCTATATTGACCCTTCTCCCAAGGACCGGTTGGCTTTAGCCTATCTCTCCCAGATAAGGCCTCAAGCCACTCTAGCCTTTCTCTCCCCAGAAAGGCCTTGAGAACCCCCTAGATCTACTCCCTATACCTAGTCGCCGTGTGGCGAATTACTCCCTAAGCCCCACAAAACCTAGTCGCCAACGCGAAGCGAATTTTCCCTAGTCACCGTAAGGCCCTAGTCGTCATGTGGTGAGTTCCTCTACCGAACAAAAGATATAAAGATTACAATTAGAAACTAAAACAAAACACAAACTAAAAACTCCCTCAAAAGAAGAACTTGATGTTGATGTAGATGCGATCAGATCAGTCTTCAAGTTCATTGCGTTCACGAACATTGACAGAGTTCTTTGGGCAGCTTGGAGAAGGCTCTCACGAGTGCTCTGAAAATATGGCTTCAATTCGTTCTGTAGCAGCAAGAAACAATGGAGGAAGCGCGCATCTTTAAATAGAGTCAGCCGCTACCGCCTGCGGTAGTACTACCTCCCCGCTGTAGCCACATTAGGTAATGATCAAGCATACGGATCGTGGCAACTTAAGCAACTTTTGAGCGCCAAACTTTGAGCTCCGACTAGCGCGCCGCGGTAACGCTAACGCTTCGCGATAGCTAGATAACCTTCCTTCAGCCAATATCTCTTTCCATATTTGCTCCTCAATCACATGCAGACGGGAGGATTCCAAAAGCTACCGCCGGGCGGTTGACATGCCGTGCCGCGGTAGAGCATGCTAAATATGCATCCCGCCAATCATTCCTTTTTCTCCATTGTTTCCTTCCCGTCAATTGTTTCCATTTATGCTAGCGCCAGCGGTAGTGCTAACGCTCCACGGTAGAGCACATCTCTTTTCATCAAACGCATCTTCGTCGAATGGCCTCACATTTCGTCGAATGCTTCTTTCATTTTGTCGAAGTCAATTTCGTCGAACACCAGTTCGTTGAACGTCATATACTTTCGTCGAACACCATTTCTTCGATTCGCTAGCGCCAGCGGTAGTGTTACCGCGCCGCGTTATCAATCAGAGAATCATCCTGCTGTCGCTTCGATGTCTTTCTTTTTCCCACTCCTTTGGGGATTGAATGTTGAAGATCCTGCGCGCTATAAACACAATGCAAGTATGATCAGATACAATAGGATATGTTATTGTTAAACCAAGAGATGCGGAAAACATGTTCCAACAGATCACTCTTCCTGAAAATAGCAGACTTAAGCATCTCGAGGATGCTTTTGGGAAGACAAGTAGCAAGGTGGGTCTCTATCTCCCTTCTGCTATCTCAGCTTTTTTAAGAGAAACAGACTCTGAGCTGATTGTCTACATTGATGAAGATTCTTCTAACGATCTCTCTTGTTCGATCTTGTAGGTGCTAGACCATTTTGAATCTGAACCTCTTCGGGTGGCTGCTGCAGAGAAGGAGGTCGCCAAAAAGAAGAAGGAAACCGTCGCAGAGACGGCCAAATTAAAGGCGGTAGCTAAGAAGGAAGAGAGAGAAAAGGCTGCTTTGCTTGCAGCAAAGAAGAAAGAAGGAGAGAAGAAGAAAGCTGCACTGCTCGTGGAAGAGAAGAAGAAAGAAGAAGAGAAGAAAGAAGAGGAGAAGAAGAAGGAAGAAGAGGAGAAGAAGGAAGAAGAGGAGAAGAAGATCGCTGCCCTGCTCGCTGCAAAGAGGAAGAAAGAAGAGGAGGAGAAGAAGACCGCTGCTCTGCTCGCTGCAGAGATGAAGAGGGAGGAAGATAAGAAAGCTACTCGTTCTGGCGTCTGGCAAACCCCTCAGATGTTCAGGTTGATAATGTAAGCAAAGTGGCGGCAGATCGTGCATCGGCGGTCTCTGCCTTGCGAACTGGTAAGGCAACGATGGTTACAAAATCGTTGGAATTTCTTCCCTTGCCCGTTGTACGAACTAGATCTCCAGAGCGAAGGCATGAGATTGTCATTATTAAAACAGATGATATCCTTGTTAGCAATGCAGAGTTAAAAAGGATGAGAAAAGAAGGAGAGAAATCGCAAAAGAGGGAATTGGAATGAATGGACCTTGAGCGCTCAAGGGGATTCGACCGCCTTTTACTGACCGCAGAACCCGTGGTCACAAAACATATCGAAAGTACCTTGCATCACTGCGGTCTCGATTTCTTTTCAAGTATTCTCTTTACATGAACCCTTCTATTTTTTATTGTTTATAGTTGAGTTAACCGTTGGAACTTTTCTGATCGCAGGTGATGAGGTCACGGAGGTTCCAGAGGAAGGAGAGCTCCTTCCGTAAGAGACGATGGTTCCATCTCAGCTTGCTAACATTCTTAAACTAATGTTTGAGGATGTCTGCTCTATGCTAATTTGGGAGCGATCACAAAATGATCAACTCAGCGCTCTTGACGATCAGATTCGGGCCAAGACCGCCGATTTTGAAGAAATGCTACGAGCCAATGAGAAACGAGTCTGCGTGGAGTGCGGTCAGAAGAATGTTGAGCTCGTTCAGGCACTTCGGAAGATAGAGAAGGATACAAAATACTACAAAGGCAAAGCTGCAGCACTATCCGCTGAGGTCACCATCTTGAGAGGTGGTCCTGCTAAAATGTCAATGAGGCCGGGGACTTCTGGCGATCACGCGGAGGAGAGACCGACTTCAGAAATAATGGTCATCTCTATGGAGCAAGTGGACAGAGAGATGTCTAAAAATCATCGAGCTGCAATGTCTGCCAATCATAGCCTGGCGTCCGTTCTGACCGTTGTGAATGAAATGCAGGTTGTTGAAGCTTTTGTAGGAAGGAAGCGTCCGAATAGAAAATAAATTATTTCTTCATGCGGTCATAAATTTCTGAAAACCTGGACAAGTTGAATGTGTTGTAATTTGAATATTGACAATAATTATTATTTTTGTGATCTTTGTGATATGATGCCGATCTCTGTTTATTGTGTGCTGCTTATTTTGCTTCTATTTTTATGCTTGTAATGCTTCCGGGGCTCTGCGCTCTCATTTTAATGAGACCAAAAATATAGCGACATTTCTGACCTTATGCAGATATCCCATCGGTCTAAACAATTTCACTGGGCGGTCTCTGGAGATGTCATCATTACTAAAATATCTTCGGATGTTTATAAATAGATGGCCTTGGAAATTTTTCTTTTCACTCTTCGAATGCGCACTAAGCACCGATCTCAGCGAACTGTAATAATGGTGTCCTCGCGAGCTTCTTCTGCTGAAGTCTTCTTGGGGTCTGTTCACAAACCCAGCCGTCTATCCAAGGATGAATACTTGTCTTTCTTAGCAAAACATATGGTTCAAAACCATATCGTGGTGAGACCGCCTAAGAAGGAGGAAGGGTTAAATTTTGGGGAGGAAAACAAAATTGTGATCCCCATCGATCACTTTGATTATGGGTTGAAACTTCCCCTTCCTTAGGAAATTCCTGACGTAATGGAGTACTATGGGATTGTGCTTGACCAGCTGCCTCCGTACTCAAACGGTCTCATCAACGTCTTTATTAATTACTTGCGGTCAGAAAAATTTAAGTTCACTATGGCGCTTTTCTGCATGGCCTTTACTGCAAAGATATTAAAAGAGGGACAAAAGAAAGAAGAATTTAAGGGGTTAATGTATTTTTCGTGCGAAGGAGTAAAAGTTTTGAATCTTCCTAATAAGGCTCCTTCCTGGACGGAAAGGTTCCTTGTATTTGAAGGCGACCTCGGCGGTCTGAACAGTTGACCATCTCCCAGAGCTAAAGGCGTCTTTAGGAAGAGTAAAACGATCTTAAAAGAAGAGCTCGACATTCTGGCTTTTCTGGCGGGCAAGCGACTAGACCTTATCCACTATCTAGCGATCTGGTCCGAGATCGCTGAGATTTTTCCGGCAGAAAGTGAGTGTCACTTCCGCGGTCTCATATGTCCTTTCTATAAATTCTTGATTTTTCTAACTTTTTCCTTTTCCAGCGACCTACGCGATCCCTATTGCCGACCCGGTGGCACCAACTGAAGAGGTGCTCACTCAGAGAGAGAAAAGAAAGAGAAGGGAAGAAGTGCGCGAGACCACTGGGGTTGGCGATGCGTCTGAGACCGCCAGCGATCAGTTCCCCTTGGACGGTTTTTTGAAAAAGCAAAAAGATTACAAGGGAAAACCCCTTCTTAGGTGGAGCGCAAAAGGGAAAGTCGTGAAGGTGTCCACCAATCTCCCACTTTGGAGCGGAAAACTATCTCTCCATGCCTTTGTGGTCACCTCGGCTTTGTATGGAAAGAAAAATCTTGAAGAGGCCTATAACTTTGAGATCGAGTTGCTTCCTAACGCCTGTGGTCAAGCGACCGCTAGGAGCATGGTCTTAAATCATCATATGGGGCGGTCTCTGCGAAGGGCCCTAAAAGATATCAAAATTTTGCATGAGGAGCGAAAAGTAAGAACTTTTACTTGAGATATCTTGCTTCTTTACATGACCACGTGATCTAATAATTTTCCTTTGCAGAAATCAAAAGAAGCGGCATATGATCCAGATAATCCTGAATTCCAGAGCGTTTTGATGCATCATATAAAAGAGACCGCAAAGCAAGTGATTTCAGAACTTCGCGACCACGGCGGTCTTACTGAAGAGTTCAAAGATATCAAATTTGCTGATCTTTTCCCCAACGCTACAAGGGTAATAGATGAACAGTCATTCACGACTGATGAGGCCGGCGTTGAAGGAGAAGAAAAAGAAGCAGATGTTGATATTGAAGGAAATACTAATGAAAAGAGTGGAAGTCAGTATGTTGTTGGTAATGACACAAGATCTGTTGCAGACTCAAGCTCAGGATCTAAAGTTCCTGCCCGAGATTCAGAAGAATCTTCAGATGAGACCGGCTCTTCTTCAAACAACGAGCTGTCTCCCAAAAGATCAAAAAGCCAGTAGATTCACTTGTAATTTTTACATTTTACGTCTGCGGATTTTATGTTTGAGCTATCTGATGTAATAAAAAAACAGGAGAATAGAAGTTTGGCATGCACGTCTTTTCTGCGAATGAATGTCTTTTTGTACCTTTTGAATATCGATTGAATTATCTGCAATCTTGTTTTAGTAATATAGATCTGGCATTCGATCTCAATGCCTCCAGATGTTACCTAGCTCAGGATAATTATCTTGCATACTTCATACTTAGCGATTCAATAGAGGCGATCTCATGTCTTTTAGACCGCATTACCAAATGGTGAAGTATTGGTTCTAATTAAACAAGAATGGAATCGCGAGCTAAAGATGGACACGATCTCTTAATACTGGCGGTTTCTGGATATAATATACCTATATGAGACTGCTGATGGCGCAAATCTTAGCACACCGCTAAAGGCGGTAGTAAGACTGCGGCACGAAACGGCAGTGTACCGATCGTTCAAGTAATATAAAACGAGGAGTAATCCCCGAGTATCGAATCTCTCAAGGAACACAGTATGGTGGAGTTAACGTTCGAGGAAGGACTTGAGATCGAAGTCCAGCGATAGGTGGAGTGCGGACGAAAGGGATTTGGTTTGTGAATAATAAAATAAAATATTACAACTACTCCTATGCAATGCCGCTATGCAAAGCTTCGCTCGGCGGGATGGAAGACTACGTAGGCCTTGAGCGCACCACTTCGTTGGGCGGATGGACGAGTAGGCTAGCGGAATCGAACTATGCAGGACTTGAGCGCGCTGCTTCGTTAGGCGAATGGAATACGGGCCGCGATGCCACGCTTCGGTGGGCGGATGGACGAGTAGGCATACGGATGAGGGTCGCAAGCACCTCGCCGACAAGCACGCCACTAGCAATTGCTAGTGCGGCACACGAACACGAAAGCGAAATGGAAATTAGATGGGGGCGCACCTCATAAACACATATGAATAGTATAATCTCAAATAAATGAAATAGACATTACATAACAAGATTCATTGTGTATATCATCAAAATATATAAGAGTCTAACTTAAACAATCATCAACATAAAGAAGGAAAAAGAGGGTAAAGGAGTCAACCACATCCGAAGCCTTGCCAAAGATTCACGGTTGGAATCGCTGGGTTGTCAATCCGCATCCAAGCTCAGTCTTCAACTGCGTCCGAGGTAGAGGAGGGTTGTCACTTCCTCCCAATGGCTCGTCTTCTTCGTGTCACGATCAAATCTACTCCGATACACGATCTCCTTGCTCGACGTTGGCGATCTTTGGGCTAGAAACCTCTCCTTGTAGCTCAAGGATGATGGAGGAGGCCTAGGGGGGCGGAGAACTGGCGGAAGGGGCGAAAACGGCGGACTGGACAGCAGAAATGCGGAGTCCCCGACCTAAATCGCGAGCAGGAAAATTTATAGGCGCTGGAATAAACAGTGCGCACGGTCATTGGCGCACGACCAGTGGTCGTGCGCGCTGGAGTTCTGTGATCGTGCGCCTACCTGGGTGGAGCCTGCAAAGTAAGAAATTTATAAAATACCATGTTCGCACGACCAGTCGCGCACGACCGGTGGTCGTGCGCACTATCATAGGTGGTCGTGCGCACTGGTTGAAATAGAACTCATGAAATTGATGTTAAGTGCGCACGAACAGTGGCGCACGACCGGTGGTCGTGCGCACTATCATAGGTGGTCGTGCGCACTATCCGAGACAGAACTCAGAAAAAAGGGTTAAGTGCACACGATCACTGGCGCACGACCAGTGGTCGTGCGCAATCGAACCAGTGATCGTGCGCAGTATTCCTGTACAGAATTTTACCAGGAACACCTGCACGACTCCTATTTCTATAGAAATGCTAATCAGACCACTGAAAGTGGCACTCAACAAAACGATAAGTCTATCAAAAGGGAATAAGAATAAAAAACACCAAATTAGGCCAAGAATGCACCTAGCATAGAAAGACAAATATGAGCTGAAACAGGGCTAAAGTGCAGTGAAACGACTAGAAAACCGGCCTAGATGAGTCCAAATATGTGTATATGATCAGGACTCATCAACTGCTTATCAAATTTGCGATCTACTACTTTTAAGATCTAATAAGAAGTTCATAGATGTTGATCCCTAATAATTTCGAACAGGAACAAGAGATGATCCTCCACGATTGAGACCGCTTCTTGAAAAGTGCAGCCCTTTAATAGATAATCTGCGATCTTTAACTCTTCGGGCCATTCCTTAGATATTTAGAAATGAATCTTTTGTGATAACCAGCGATCTCCCATATAAGATAAATAAGTTGAATCCTAGATCTCTATTTTCCCAAACCAGTTAATATGAAGGTAAATAATTATAGTCGAACAAGTAATGAGATCGCAGAGGATAAACAACATTACTTATGATTAGTGGTCTCTGACTATGATATACCTTCATGAGGCCGTTTATCACTTTTGCGATCTCTGATTCTAAACACTTGTTAAGATAGAGAGTGAATTCGTTGACGCTAATTCTCAAATGTATAAATATAGAATGTGATCTTCAAAGTTTCACAGGCTGCCTTTAAAACTGGCGATCTTGAATCTGCAAGATTTTTTGAGATAAAAAATCATAATCCATGTGATCCCTAAATAGCCTTTAATGAGAGTAAGAAAGGTGATCTTCCAATGATTCAAACCATCCCTTCCTTAGCTTGGAACCACAAACACGCTGTAAAGCTCGGCCATTTGAAAGTTAAGATCTTAAAGACTTTTAGATGGCGGTCTCAGTTACTTCAGACGGCCTCATGCAACAATCCAATGCAGAAAATTGACGGTCTTCAAAAACCTCAGACCGCCCGATGCTCGACAATCCAATATGGAAAAAATAGCGGTCTTAAAAACATCAGACCGCCATTTCATATTAAGAGATTGATAGATTTAATTTGTGATTTTCTAAAGGGCAGGTGCGGCCATGCCAGCATTGCTATCCTCAAGAGAACATTATAATTCCAGCACTTTCAAAGAGATAATATCTTAAAAATGATCAAAAAGGGCAGGTGTGGTTATGCCACAGAGGCTATACCGACATTTATTTCCTTGAAAGATCATTCAAAATCATACAACCAATATCCTCTTTGCTATCCTCACACCAATGAGCATTTGAGGGTCACAGAACAAGATAATCCATAGGGCAGGTGCGGTCATACCGTGGGGGTTACACCAGCATTACATTCCTCGGAAAGATCATCAGGACTGTAATGATGTCCTATAATGCATGACAGAGCTGAACATTCACCAAGACTTTCCTTGATGCTGAGGTGTGTCAGATATCAGCAGGACCCGGCATCCTAAAGCTCCTCCGCATGAGCTTAGCGAGCTACTGCTACACAGATGCGAAATCTCCCTACTTCCTATTGTCCTCGCAGATTTACAACTCGAGCTTCAAGTCGAGGGGGAATGAAGTAGTATCTGTCGATACCTCTCTTGGTAGGATCTTAGCCTTCAAAAGTAAAAACAAAATAGCTCAAGACTTTCTTTTTAATATGTATGAGGAAGGAATTTACATCCACATTTTCACAATGTTTTTCCAAAAAGAAAGACAGGAAAAAAATACAAGCTTTAAGAAAAGAAAAGCTTGAAGCTATCTCCACTTCAAGTGCGAAATAGACACTTTCCTTCATAAGCATGGAGATGATGTCATCCTTAATATTTTTCATAATAAATGACCTTGTCCAGCTATGACTCATGCTTTTGAACTATCAAATCCCATTGCTACATCCGTCTTTTGAAGACTAAATTGCCAGCAATGAATTCTTTGACTCTGATGTTCTATCGAAGTACTCAGTTATTCACTTTTTGCTATTATAAATGAAGATAACAAGAAAAAGATGCAGGAAACTCTAAACAAATGGGAGATGCATAAAACAGAAAATGAATGACATTTTATTTCATTTATTCCCTATTGAGAAGAAATTACGAAGAACTTCCAGGAGTATCTTTCAGGGGCCTAGCAAGTTCAAGTATATCTTTTTGGCAAGCATTTGAATTATCGTGTCCTTGGATCATAAGATTGGATAGGGCAAGCCTCCAAAAAATCAGATGATCCATCTTGTTGCTGCTATTGAGTAGTTATATCATGAGAAAGAGAATAATACCCAGAATAATCACCTTGCAGAATATTCTGATGAGGAGGAGATTTGATCATATTCATGGTAAACATTCTCTGGCCTTTCTTGGATCGCTTCTAATCCGATATTGTTTACCATTCAAGGCAAACTTCACGGCTTGATCATATGTCAAAATTACCGCTTGGTATTCATTCAAGACAGGCCTTCCAAAGATTGCATTGTAACTACTAGGAGCTTCAACGACTATAAATTTTACAAACTTAACTATTTCGGCTAATGTCACTGAAAGGGTGATGACTCCTTCTACCTCTTTCCTATCCCCTAAGAAACCATAAGGCGGCCCTTCAGTTGAGAGGAGAACTTTCTCGGTTTTCAATGCCTCGAAGGCAGGTTTCAAAAGGACATTAACTGAGGTTCATATATCTACCAAGATTTTATCAACAGTATAATTTTCTATCACCGCTTTGATAACGACTGCGTCGTTAAAAGGATTGGCGGTCAGGGAAAAATCTTCCTGCCCGAAGGTGACCGCTCCCCTAATTGGAGCTGAGGAGGAAGTAGTTGCAACCTCAGATTGATGGACTCTTGCGAGGCTAGCTTTCCGGGAAGATTCAAGTCTTGCACCTCCGTGAATGCAAAAATGATAACCTAATGTACTTTCGTCGTTCGCATCTATGCATTCACCTGGGTATCTTATATTGCCTAGAAGACCAATATCATCCACCTCTTCACACTCCAGAGAGCTGCTACCTCCTTGCTTTTGGAGGTCGAGGCTTTGGAGGGATCTTCCTTCTGGAATAAATCTTTGAATTTGCCCTCCTTTAAGAGCATCTCCACCAGCAAGCGGAGAGCTCTATAATTCTCAGTCATATGACCTCTTTCCCTATTGTGCAACCCCGATATTCGCCAGGCAGGGAAATCGAGCGAGACGGGAGTGACGAGATCTGGGCCTCACCAAGATCGACCCCCAGCCGATGAGACCTCGGCAGACCACCAAAGTGGGCCAACGTGGTCCTCGCGAGAACCTCGTCAGCAGACCCTCGTCCTCGCGAGAGCTCCTTCCGCAGGGTTCTCGCAAAACAACCCTCCGAAGGAGATGCCGCTGGCAGTATTCGCGAGAGCTCCTTCCGCGGGCAGGACCTGCGAGAAGACCGGCGAGAACTCCAACAGTAGGGCTCTCGCAACCCCTTACCCCTATATCATTAGGATCAACTTACCATTTTACCCTCGGTGGTCTGCTCTTAGCCTCTCTAAACAGCGGAACTTGGCTGTTAGCAGACCCACCTGGGGTGCAGATAGTCAAACCTGAAGGCGGAATCCTCTTATCTGCAGACCGCAAAACCAAAATCTATAAATAGACCTTAATGGGCACCTTGGAGAAGACCCCGGTTCAGGATTTTTGAGCCTCCCTCTCTCCGTAGGTCGCTTTGGATTGAGCTCTCTAGCTCTCCAAGGTGCCCGAGTCTTAGCTTTGGCTTGGGAGGGGAAGCGCTCAACGATCTTCCGGGTTAGTGGAGGGACCTCCTCGCTAAGACTAGGGTCTCCTTTCTTTGTCCGAGTCATCTGCCTATCTCTTCCGAGGGACCGGTAAGGGCTAGCTGCCCCTCAATTCATTGAGGGCCCCGAGCTTCACAAGAGATCGAGAAATCGGTTTCAATATTTTGGTGCGGTGAGCGTGGAGCGTGGCTGGTTCAAGAAAGTCCCAGAGAAGAGTTATGGCGGGAGACGAAGAGTAGGGCGAGGAGTTCGGCGAGACCCCTCAGGAAGCGATGGCTAGGATGTTCGCGGATTTCAGAAAGGAGGTGCTCGACACCTTGGGGTTCACGGTCACGGCTCTGCGAAGTGAGTTTGCGACCCCGGCACCTCAGGCGACCACCCCCCCCCCCCCCCCCCAACAGCAGTCGGCGAGAGGGCACCAGGAGGAAGGGCTGGAAAGGAAGTTGCCATTGAGCCAGGACATGACAGGGAAGGGCGAGTGCTGTTCGCCAGTCCGGCGAGCCCGGTGTTGGCGAGCTCCGTGCCGGCGAATTCGGTACCGACAAGCTCCGCCCCAGCGAGCGCGCGCCAGGAGAACGCGGCGACAGTCGGGGTGGTTCAGGCGAGCGTCACCCTCGTGAGTGCGATCCCAAGCTTGGCGAGCGAGCTAGGTCCGCGAGCCGAGCGAGAAAAGATGGCAGGAGGGGGAAGTCCCTTCTGCGAGTTGGTGTTGTCTGCACCCGTTCCAGCGGGATTCGGAGAATGGGATAGAGTGTACTACAATGGCAGAGATGACCCAGTCCAGCATCTGCAGTCTTTCGAGGACTCGGTCTCCATCAGGCCGATGTCCAATGCCTTCAAGTGTCGGCTCTTCGCCGTCACTCTCAAGGAGAAGGCCAGGGACTGGTTTCATTCACTTCCGGCAGGCTCTATCTACGCGTTCGAGGACCTGCGCCGAAGTTTTTTGTTGAGATTTTCAACTTCAAAAAGGAGGAAGAAGGACGCTGATTCCCTCTTCGCGGTGAAACAGGAGTCCAGGGAGACGTTGGCTCAATATGCGGATCGGTTCTAGGAGGAAGTGCAGCTCACTCAGGAGGTGCCTAGGTTTGCACTTCAACTCGCCTTCACGGTAGGGTTGAAGGAAAGTTTCTTCAAGATGGCCTTGAAGAGGAAGGCCCCCGTCTCCTATGAGGAGCTGATGGAGAGGGTGGCGGAGGAAGTAGCAAGCGAAGAAGCCAACCCAGAGCTCACCAAGAGGCTAGCAAAGCTCAGTGGGCCGGAGATGAGGCATCAAGAGGTCAGAAGAAGGGAAGAGCCCCGGGCCCCAGAGGGGGGATGGAGGCCGCAAGGTGGAGGAATGCAGGGGCAGGGAAGGGGTTACGGCCCTGGAAGGGGTAACCGTTTCAAAGGTCAATGGAGACCTCCCCAGTTGGGGTGGAGGCAGGGCCCGATGCAATTACCTCCCCCGCCTCAACAAGCCATGGCAATTGGCCGAGGAAGAGGAAGGGGAAGGGGAGGAGAAGCGGAAACGGCGGCCGCTAGGAGAAGAAGGAATAGGGTGGCAGAGACCGAGGCAAGGGAAGTGGCGGTGCCATATTGCATCTTCCACGACGTGGAAGGCCACTCAACGGACACCTGTCCGGAGTTCCTGGAGGTGAAGAGGGGCAGAGCGCCCGCGCCACCACAGCAGCAGCCATTAAGGATCGTAGAGGTGGAACCTCGAGATGAGGAGGAGGAAAGGTGTGAGGATAGAGCAGATCTGGGGAATAGAGGAGGGATCGGAGTGATCCATGGGGGGGTAGGGGTGGAGGCAACCCGCAAGTCTAGTCTCCATACCATCTACCGCCGGAGCGTAGCGTCAACATCCACCGCTCCACCCCCGGCCGAAAAAATTATTTTCACCCAAAAGGACATGCCGAGCTACGAGGACCCGTTCTGCGACGCGCTGGTCATCCAGACAGCGATCGAGAATTTCACCGTCTCCCGAATCCTAGTGGACAACGGGAGCTCGGTCAATGTCATCTTCAAGAAGGCATTCGACAAGATGGAGGTGGAACCCAGAAGGGTGTTGGCCTCAGATGGCCCTCTGTTCGGATTTTCTGGGGAGAGGAAGGAAGTAGAAGGAGGAGTAGGGCTTCATGTGACCCTGGGTGGGCAGTCCCGGAACTGTCGTTTTGTCATAGTGGACGCCCCGAGCAGTTACAGCGCCATCTTCGGACGGCCACTCATCAGCGCGTTCCGCTGCGTCCCTTCCACTTTTCATCAGTGCCTCAAGTTCAACGATGGAGGGGTCCAGGTGCGGATCAGGGGGGATCCCAAGGTGGCAAGACAGTGCTACGTGACGGCTGTCAACACCATCTCCTGGATGGGAGAAGCTGAGGAGTGGGATAAGGTGATGGAGGAGGCGGCCGAAGCCGGAGGTTTGGAGGTAGTCGAAGAGAAGGAGGGAGATGAAGTTCATGCCCAGGAAGGGGTAGCTGAGGTACCCCGGGCGGAAGGAAAGGAAGAAGAGGAGAAGGCCCAGGAGGGAAGGGCGGAAGAGCTGATGGTGGTAGGGAAGGAAGTCGAGGAAGAGACCCAAGCTCCCGCTTGTGCCGAAGAGGAAAGGACTTGGGGAGAGCAGTCCCGGTTGGAGGCTGTGGACGAGGTCATGGAGCTCGAGGTCACCACCCGGCTGGGGGTGGTGGAAAAAGTCCGGGTCAGCGGAGAACTCAGCCCAGGAGATCAAGCGGAGATTCTGGCTTGCGTACAAAAGAACGTGGACGTCTTCGCTTGGAGCGCCGCGGAAATGCCCAGGATCGACGCGGATGTGGCGTGCCATCGCCTCAACCTCGACCTCGGTGCCCGCCCCATCCGTCAGAAGAGGAGGGTCGTCGCGGACAAGCTAGAAGGGCCCATCCGCGAGGAGGTGGGCAAACTCCTGCAGGCCGGGTTTGTATCGGAGATCCAGTATCCAGGCTGGGTCTCCAACGTCGTTATGGTAAAGAAGGGAGGAGGTAAGTGGCGTATGTGTATCGACTTTTCGCTTCTTAATAAATCATGTCCGAAAGATTGCTACCCCCTGCCCAGAATCGACGCGCTGGTTGATTCAGCCGTTGGTTTTCCTGTAATGTCTTTCTTAGATGCTTTTTCAGGTTACCATCAAATCCGCATGCATCCCCCGGACATCAAGGATGTTTCCTTCATCACGGGGGATGGATGTTATTGCTATAAGATGATGCCCTTCGAGCTCAAGAACGCAGGGGCTACGTACCAAAGAATGATGGTTAGGGTCTTCCGCGAATAGAAAGGAAGAAATTTAGAAGTCTATGTCGACGACCTCATGGTTAAGAGCCGAGACCTCGAGACCCACCTCCGAGACCTCGAAGAGACATTTGGGACCCTGCGGCGGTACAAGATGAAGCTCAATCCCTTGAAGTGTGTCTTCGGGGCGAGCCGGGGGAAGTTCCTGGGCCATTTGCTCACCCCCACAGGAGTGGAGCCCAACCCGGACAAAGTTAAAGCGGTGATGGAGTTGGAGTCGCCGAGAAATCTGAAGGAGGTTCAGAGCCTTACGGGGAAATTGGCTGGGCTCAGCAGATTCCTCTCCAAGGCAGGAGAAAAATGTGCACCTTTTTTCAAAGTACTGCGGGGAAACAAGAAGTTTGAATGGACCCCAGAATGCGAGAAGGCCTTCCAGGCTCTGAAAGAACAGCTCACTCAAACCCCTCTGCTCTAGGGAACGAAGCCAGGGGAGGACCTGTCCCTATACCTGGGGATAGGGTCCGAAGCAGTAAGCTCCGTGTTAATCCGGGAGGAAGGGAAGAAACAATTCCCTATCTACTACGTCAGTCGAGTGCTGAAGAAGGCAGAGCTCCGGTACCCGATTTTAGAAAAGTTGGCCTTCGCATTGGTGGTGTCAGCCCGGAGGCTCCGGCCTTACTTTCAAGCCCATTCAATTAAAGTAGTGACGGACCACCCGCTCCGCAAAATCATGGAAGGGGTAGAGCACTCAGGAAGGTTGGCAAAGTAGTCCGTGGAGTTAAGCGAATTCAGTATCACGTTCGTACCCAGGACATCCATCAGGGCCCAAGCAGTGGCAGACTTCATGGCCGACTATGCGGCCGAATTAGGGGAGCACGAGCCACCTCCCCCAGAAGCATGGAAGATGTTGGTGGACGGAGCGTCGGGAAAATACTCCTATGGAGGGGGAATAGTCCTGGTGAGTCCTCAGGGGACTCGGATTGAACAAGCCCTAAGCATCCATTTCCCAATCACCAACAACCAGGCTGAGTACGAAGTAGTGATAGCGGGCCTTCGGTTGGCCCGGGAACTGGGTGTGCAGGACGTGGAGGTCTCCACGGACTCCATGGTGGTAGCATGCCAGATCAAAGGAGAATTTGAAGCAAAGGATCCAACCCTCCTACTATACCTGGAAAAAGTTAAGGGGGTCATCGGGCAGTTCCGCACCTTCTCGATCAAGCACGTGACGAGGGAGGAGAGCACCCAGGCGGACCTCCTAGCCAAGTTCGGTCCCCGAGCGGGGGGGACGACTTCGGAACTCTTTCGGCCCTCCATCGAGGAAGGAGAATTGATGGAAGTGGATTAGCAATCCTCATGGATGGATCCGTTCATCACCTTCCTATCCTCCGGGCAGTTCCCTGGAGAAGATGTGGACAAGAGACGCTTCAGGAATAAGTCTGCCTATTACTCTTTGCATGCAGGTGGGCTATATAGAAAGACTCTCTCGGGACTCCCGGCTCGTTGTGTCTCCGAGGAGGAGGTCCCGAGAGTGCTGGAAGAAATCCACTCCGGGGAGTGCAGCAGTCACTCCGGGAGTCGGACCCTGGAAGGGAGGGTGTTGAGGCAAGGCTACTTCTGGCCCACTCTCAGCAAGGATGCGGCGGAGTTCGCAAGAAAGTGTCAGAAGTGCCAACTCTACGCTCCGCTCCAACTCCTCCCCGCTCAAAGGCTCCGGACCATCACGGCCCCCTGGCCCTTCGCCATATGGGGGTTGGACCTGGTCGGCCCTTTTCCCCAAGCCAGCGGCCAGAGGAAGTTCCTGCTGGTCATGATCGACTACTTCTCCAAGTGGGTAGAGGTGAAAGCACTTGCTAAGGTGACCTCTCAGGTTGTAAGGAATTTTGTGTGGGGAGAAATAATTTGTAGGCATGGACTCCCTCTAGCTATAGTGACGGACAATGGGCCGCAGTTTGCGAGTGAAGAGTTTGTCGGTTTTTGCACTCAGCTCGGCATCGACCTCAGGTTCGCTTCGGTCCACCACCCGAGGAGCAATGGGCAAGTGGAGGCGGCAAACAAGATAATCGTCAACCTGCTAAAAAAGAAAGTGGAAAACCTACGTGGAAGTTGGGTGGAACAACTACACTCTGTCCTCTGGGCCATGCGGACTACTCTGAATACCGCCACCGGGGAGACTCCATTCAAGCTCTCTCACGGGTCCGAGGTCGTTCTCCCCATAGAGTTTGAGGTGAAGACCCCCCGGGTGATCGCCGCGAGCGAGGGGGATGAAGAGTGGCTGGAAGGTAACAATGCAGAGCAGAGGTTGTCCTTAGACTTGGTGGAAGAACTCCGAGACTTGGCTACCATCAGACAGGAAGAGGTCAAATGGCGGATGGCTCGATATTTTGACAAACACATCCGGATCAAGCACTTCCAGAAAGGGGACCTAGTCCTGAAGAAGGTCGATGCGGCTGGCAGAGGGGCCACGGTGAGTAAGCTTAACCCCAACTGGGAGGGCCCATATATCGTAAGCGAGGTGCTCAAGACGGGGGGGGGGGGGGGGTATCATCTCCAGGATGTGGAAGGGGTACCTCTCAACCGAGCTCGGAGTGGGGATGATTTGAAATGATTCTACCCTTGAAAGCTCTATTATGTTGTTTAATCAATGTCTTACTTTTATTAGTTACGCTTTTAACTGCTGCTGTGCCGAGGTGACAAGTATTGGTGCTGGAATGCCCCAGATCGATTCCGCTCCCGGGCTCTCACTAGACAGGGGGTTCAGGTTGATCTCTGGAGAGGCTGGCAAAGTGACAAGTATTGGTGCTGGAATGCCCCAGATCGATTCCGCTCCCGGGCTCTCACTAGACGGGGGGTTCAGGTTGATCTCTGGAGAGGCTGGCAAGGTGACAAGTATTGGTGCTGGAATGCCCCAGATCGATTTCGCTCCCGGGCTCTCACTAGACGGGGGGTTCAGGTTGATCTCTGGAGAGGCTGGCAAAGTGACAAGTATTGGTGCTGGAATGCCCCAGATCGATTCCGCTCCCGGGCTCTCACTAGACGGGGGGTTCAGGTTGATCTTTGGAGAGGCTGGCAAGGTGACAAGTATTGGTGCTGGAATGCCCCAGATCGATTCCGCTCCCGGGCTCTCACTAGATGGGGGGTTCAGGTTGATCTCTGGAGAGGCTGGCAAAGTGACAAGTATTGGTTCTGGAATGCCCCAGATCGATTCCGCTCCCGGGCTCTCACTAGACGGGGGGTTCAGGTTGATCTCTGGAGAGGCTGGCAAGGTGACAAGTATTGGTGCTGGAATGCCCCAGATCGATTCTGCTCCCGGGCTCTCACTAGACGGGGGGTTCAGGTTGATCTCTGGAGAGGCTGGCAAGGTAACAAGTATTGGTGCTGGAATGCCCCAGATCGATAACGCTCCCGGGCTCTCACTAGACGGGGGGTTCAGGTTGATCTCTGGAGAGGCTGGCAAAGTGACAAGTATTGGTGCTGGAATGCCCCAGATCGATTCCGCTCCCGGGCTCTCACTAGACGGGGGGTTCAGGTTGATCTCTGGAGAGGCTGGCAAGGTGACAAGTATCGGTGCTGGAATGCCCCAGATCAATTCCGCTCCCGTGCCCTCGCTAGACGGGTGGTTCAGGACGGTCTCTGGAGAAAATGGTAGGATGACAAGTCTTATGCTGGCAAACTCCTTCTCGCTCGTCGGGCCTGCTCGCTCAGCTAAGAGAGGTCGCGTGCGACACTACACAAGTGGCGAGGATCGACCTCATACGATCCCAAATATCCAGTCCTCGGCAGAAAGGTTGCCTGCACTGGGTAAGAGGTGAGCTCTCGCCAAGAGGAAATATACCCTACGAAACCTAAGGAAAATACGCATAGCTAAAGGCGTAACAAGCCTAAGGAAAACGGCGAAAGACCCGAGCAGCCGAAGCACCCTGCGCGCACCTATCCAATAACGTGCGGCGCGAGAATGACCTCCGCGAAAGCGAATCACGAGATGAGCAGGGGCGAGACGATCGACAAGTGAAAATATCAAAACGAGAAAAGGAGAGCGCAGTGAACAAAACAAAATCTGCATTCTATATTTCATAATTCAGTTACAATCTTTGGCGATCTCGCCGATCAAAAATTATAACAAGTTACAACACAAAAGGGGGAAGGGCGGCGAGCTTCAGGAATCGCCCGCAGATCCTTCTTCGTCATCACTGTCCTTCACTGGAGGGAGAGGAAGGAAGAGCTCTGGAACAATGTCTTCCAGAAACATGTCAGCTGCATTGTCCGCCAAAAGGCCGATTGCCTTCACCACCGAGAAAATGTAGCGAGCCGACTCTATCGATCCCACACGAATTTCTTCGTCTCGCGCCCGCCGGTCTTCTTTTAAACGGCGAGGCGAAGGGGGAACCACGGCGCGAGTGAGGTCGCTATTTAGGGCCTTCAGCCCGGTCACCTCACTCTCCAAGACCTTGATGCGAGCGTTGGCCCTCCCGGCGACCTCGAAATCCTGCGAGCAAGTCAGGTTAGAGAGATGAAGGGGTTGGGGGAAAAGAGGAAGTTGGAAGTCTAGATGACTCACCACCCTTGCCTCCGCGGTGAGCAGCTTCTCTTTCAGCTGCGTGCTCTCGGCGAGAACTCCCTGGTAGGCCCTCGCGAGCTCCACATTCTGAAGCTCCAGCTGTAAGCAACGCCTCCCCGTCATATGGGCGAGCTCGGCAGAACGCAGTTGGGACCTCGCGCTCTCATAAGCAAGGGTCCTCGCGGTCTCATCCTTGTAGGACCCTGCATCCTCGCGACCATAAAGCGCGAACGAAAAGTCGAAAGCGTGACCACTGACGGTCTCCTTCTCCACCCAGGAGGGGAGGATAGAAGAGATGTCCACCCTGTTTGTCTCTGGCTTCCAGGTGACAAGGGGCTCGCCAGTCTCGTCCCGACGCCTCTGGCCGAGCCCGAAGTTATAATGGTTCACCGGGATGGGGAGGACCGAGGCCCTGACCGCCTCCTGGCCAGGATCTTCGTCCTCGCCCGCCGAAAGGCCGGTAAGGTCAAACTCGTCAAAGGCAGCCTCGCGAGGTTCCTTGCTTTTCGACGAAGCGAGCGAGGCCGCGCTTTTCTTTCTTTTCTTTTTTGGCGGAGACTTCGGAACGGCACCATGACTGTCGGAAGCTCCCGATCTCTTGTGGGAGGAAGGCTTGATGAGTCCTGATCATATATACATTTATGGACTCATCTGGGCCGTTATTTTGTCAATATCACGCACTTTAGCCTTATTGTAGTCTATATTTGATAACCCATGCTAGGTGCACATTTAGGCCCACTTTGGTGTGTTTTCGTGTTTATTATCTTTAGTTGTATTCATATGTTGTTAAGTGCCACTTTCAGTGGCTAGATCTGTGTTTGTGCTGGAATAGGAGGCGTGCAAGTGTTTCCGGTGGAATTCTGCACAGGAACACTGCGCACGATCACTTGTTCTAGTGCGCACGACCACCGGTCGTGCGCCACTGATCGTGCGCACTTAACCCTTTTTCACGAGTTCTGTCTGGTGCAGTGCGCACGATCATCAGCGCCAGTGCGCACGACCACCGGTCGTGCGCCACTGATCGTGCGCACTCACCAGTAATTTTATGAGTTCTGTTTCATCTATTGCGCACGACCACCGACGCTAGTGCGCACGACCACCGGTCGTGCGCCACTGGTCGTGCGAACATGTTATGTTATAATTTCTGTCTTTGCAGGTTCCGTCCAGGCAGAGCGCACGATCACAGGATTCTAGTGCGCACGACCACTGGTCGTGCGCCAATGACCGTGCGCACTGTTTAATTCCAGCGCTTATAAATAGCCCTGCTCGCGATTTTAGGTTGATCCCTCGCTTCCAGCCGCCGTTTTCCGCCCGATTCCGCCCGATTTCGCCCCTCCACCGTCGCCCACCATATAGAGGTGCTCCGGGCTAGCTCTTCACGCCTATCTTGAGCCGGAGTTTCCTCTCGGCCTCCTCCTTCATCCAAGAGCTCCAAAGGAAGACCTAGCCGCTATCTCCATCGAGCAAGAGGAAGTTGGCAACCTCCACCGGATCGTGACACGAAGAAGACGGGTCCATTGGAGAGTCGTGACAGCTCTCTCTACCCCGGACGTAGTTGCGGACCGAGCTTGGACGCGGATTGACAACCCGGCGATTCCAACCGTGAATCTTCAACGAGCCTTCGGATTCGGTCGATTTCTTGCCTTGTTCTCCTTTTATTGATGTATTTGCAACTAGATCTAACATTATGATGAAGTGTATTTTGATTAAATAGCATTTTTACTTGATTATGTCTATGTGATCGAGTATTTTTGTTTATATTATTGAGGTGCGCCTTGTGGTGTGGTTTGTTGGTTGTCCGGTGCCGCACTAGCAATTGCTAGTGGCGTGCTTGTCGAAGAGGTGCTTGCGACCCTCATTTCGCTAGCCTACTCGCCCATCCGCCCTTGCGACGCAGCGCGCTCAAGGCCTGCCTAGTCTCCATCCCGCCAAGCGAAGCTTTGCATAGCGGCATTGCATAGGAGTAGTTGTTAGCTTTTATTTTGTTTTCCAAAAGCCAACCCAACTCCCCCGCAATCCATCCGATTTAAGGACTTCGATCTCAAGTCCTGCCTCAATAGTAAACTCCACCTTATTGTGTTCCTCAAGAGACCGACACTCGGGGATTTATTCCCAACATTTATTACTTGAACGATCGGTACACTGCCGTTTCGTGTCGCAGTCAAGCTACCGCCTATAGCGGTGTGTGAGATTTGCGCCATCAAGTTTTTGGCGCCGTTGCCGGGGAACACAGTCGTGTGAGTTTTCTGGAGAGGGAGAACCTGAGAGAAAAGCCCTTCCATTTGTAAATTGCATTTTCTGTTATTTTATTTCTGTTCTTTTTATTCCATTTTCTTGTTTTTATTAGGTTGCTTTAGTAAATTTTTGTTAGGTGTAGTATTTTGCACATTTTGTCTGAATCGTATTATCTTCACACTATGTGGGCACATCTAAATTTCCGTTGCCGTTGGTGTGGAGCTACCTCCCACTCTAGTGATGAATGCCCTACGGAGAATAGTAGGCATAATTCTTATAGCCCAGCATATGGAGCACCGACTTCGTCTAGTACTCCATATGGTGCGCGTAAGTCTTATGGCTACTCTGCTGAGCCTTTACCGTCATACTTCTTTTCGGCTCCAGCCCCCGCTGTGCCAAAGAAGCCCGCTAGGCAGTGCCAGTTTTGTCGGAGCACAGATCATGCCCTGAAGGATTGTGCTGCTTTTCGTCGCCAATTGGATGAGGATGATGAGTCGGATATCCGGATCGTCCCAACTCCTAACTCTGTCGGCACACCTTCAACATCCGGTTTTGTGTCTTTGCCACCTTCACATCTTGAAGGGTATGGCGTTGACACAGTCACCAGATGTGTGGCTGATCTGGGCACCGATATTGCTGAGCCCATTCTCCCAGTGCATCCACCACCTCTAGTGGATTCGATTCTTTGTGAGGAATCGGTGCTCGACTTTTATCCGAGCACTATTCCTCTCCCTGTTGTGCATACTACACTCGTCTCTGACGACATTGTTGATGATGTGTCGCAGGAGGAGGCGGTTGATCTTAGTATTGTGCCTATTCCTATGGAGGAGGACAACCTTCTAGGTGCAGAGGAATTTTCCTCAGCACCGGTGGAGGAAGTCCAAATCCTAAGCCTGGCCACCGTTGATCCCGCCGAATCTTGTAGCATTGATGACAATGCAAACATTATTTTACTTCCCCAACCTAATGGGAGTGAGACCGGGACCATTCCCCCGATTTTTGATTATTTATGTTCTTCATCTTGTTTATTTCTCGATCCCCCCTCTTCACCCGAGCCTGTGCAGGTTGAATCTTCACAGGTACTTCAGGAGGACTTGGAGCTTTGTGCTCAAGTCAATGATGAGTGTGTCCTTTTATGCGAGGAGGTTGATCCCTCCTCCATTAAGGAAGCCTCATTCGTTGCCTTCTCCTCCTGCGGACCTGCTATGGACGATACCTTGCTGGGCAAGGATAGTTTTGGTGAGATGAGTGAGGACCAGGCCTCCTCCTCTTCTTACTTTCTTTTCCCTCTACCTGTGATGAGCAGGTATTTATATTTAGGTAGAGGGGTGACTGATCTGTCTCCGTATTGGTACCCGCTACCGATGCGCATATTAGAACAGTTACCTGTGCATTTTCTTTTTCATAGGCCCATTAGCTAGAACCGTTTTAATTTAGAATAAGTCGTGCTGGGATGACAATAACCCCAGTAGTTATCTTACTTTTCCTGCATTCTTATTTCTTCTAATTATGTTTAGTTAGTAGTACTTTCTTTTCAGTTTTCTTTTGTCTTTTGTTTTTGCGGAGCTGACCCCTGCAGGTATCTTCTCTGGATGGCGGATGCTGCAGCTTAGTCTTGGTTTACACGCATCTTCTGGTATGCTCACTTGCTGAGCATTGGGTACTCTCTTCCCCTAGCTCTATTTTGATTCTCCTGTCATATATTATGCGGATTGTTTAGTTTAAGTCTGGGGGAGAGTAGTTTGTTTACCTGCTCACGTGCACTATTGCACTGCATACTAGAAGATTTCATTTAAACTGTTTTGTTTAATTTCATTGCACACCACAGCACCCACATGAGCGCGTGCTTATCTATTTGTTTTGTTCTGAACAAACTATCTTAGTTAGGAATGTGAATTGGGATGATAGCTTAGGAATTACTATTGGGAGCGCAATGTTGACTCGAGTAGTGTTCTAGTCGCATCCGCGTGCTACAATAGAATTTGAGTAAAATTAGATTATTTCTATGCTTTTAATTTATGATTAGTATTTATGCGTAGTTTTAGATTTATTCTACTCAAGTGGTGAATGTGAATGAAATTGGTGATAGCCCGGTGTTGTGTGTATACGAGCGCTAGTTGTGTGTTGCTCGAGTCGGGAGGAAGGTTTACCTTTCTCGTGGGCTAAGAACTTGCCCCAAGCGACTCTTGAAGCATGGGTGCGGGCGATTCGTTGAGATAAATGTGATATAGGCCACCTTTTGGCTAGATTGAGCCTTCGCTTTCCATACCCTATTCGCTCACCTTTGCTTCCCAACACTTGTGCCTACCACTCCCTTTGTTCAGCTCCTCCTCCTTACACCAAGGCCTAAAGCTTATCCCACTGTCGCAACCAAGTATATGTTATCTGCACTCATGTTTTAGATTTGGTGTGATGTTTGGAATTGTCGTGTTGTGAAGGAGAAATAAACTCTATTTGCTGATTTTGAATCAACCGGAGGATAAGAAAAAGAAAAATATGGTATTGAACTAAATATCTGAAAAAAAAAGGCGTATTGAAAAGTTATCCTCCCGAGCATTTTAGAAAATCTGTTGGTATTTGTGGAGTAGGCCGTGTGCACACCTAGTTTTCACAATAAGTCTGGGGGTGTGTCACACGAGCTTTGTTTTTGGTTTTGCTTGGTGCAGCGTCCCGTTGACTCATGTTGGTTGCGTAGCCTTCGTTTTTACCTTTGATTATCATACCGCAACCTAAGCCCCAATATAATCCTAAAAGTCCTATTGATTTATCTCGCGAGTTTGCTAGCGCTGTGGAGAGAGTGTGACCGGGCAAGCGTATGGTTCCCGACGTTGATGGATTTCAGCGGAGTTATTCCCGAACCCCGATCTTTTGCAACACCCTCCTTAGTGGCTTATTACTTTCACACCGGACATGATCATCAAATTCTTCACAATTCACCAACTGAGTATTGATAAATCTTTATTTACGCTCTAGTACTTTCGTAAATTAGTTAGCATAGTTAGAATCTCTTTTTACGAAATCTCTATTTGCATGCTTTTGTTACTTCGCATTGTACTCCCTTGCGCAATTTTCTTTGCTAACTACCTTTTTCACACTCCACCGGATTCGTTTGCTCGGGACGCGCAAACAGTTAAGTCTGGGGGTGTGATGAGTCCTGATCATATATACATTTATGGACTCATCTGGGCCGTTATTTTGTCAATATCACGCACTTTAGCCTTATTGTAGTCTATATTTGATAACCCATGCTAGGTGCACATTTAGGCCCACTTTGGTGTGTTTTCGTGTTTATTATCTTTAGTAGTATTCATATGTTGTTAAGTGCCACTTTCAGTGGCTAGATCTGTGTTTGTGCTGGAATAGGAGGCGTGCAAGTGTTTCCGGTGGAATTCTGCACAGGAACACTGCGCACGATCACTTGTTCTAGTGCGCACGACCACCGGTCGTGCGCCACTGATCGTGCGCACTTAACCCTTTTTCACGAGTTCTGTCTGGTGCAGTGCGCACGATCATCAGCGCCAGTGCGCACGACCACCGGTCGTGCGCCACTGATCGTGCGCACTCACCAGTAATTTTATGAGTTCTGTTTCATCTATTGCGCACGACCACCGACGCTAGTGCGCACGACCACCGGTCGTGCGCCACTGGTCGTGCGAACATGTTATGTTATAATTTCTGTCTTTGCAGGTTCCGTCCAGGCAGAGCGCACGATCACAGGATTCTAGTGCGCACGACCACTGGTCGTGCGCCAATGACCGTGCGCACTGTTTAATTCCAGCGCTTATAAATAGCCCTGCTCGCGATTTTAGGTTGATCCCTCGCTTCCAGCCGCCGTTTTCCGCCCGATTCCGCCCGATTTCGCCCCTCCACCGTCGCCCACCATATAGAGGTGCTCCGGGCTAGCTCTTCACGCCTATCTTGAGCCGGAGTTTCCTCTCGGCCTCCTCCTTCATCCAAGAGCTCCAAAGGAAGACCTAGCCGCTATCTCCATCGAGCAAGAGGAAGTTGGCAACCTCCACCGGATCGTGACACGAAGAAGACGGGTCCATTGGAGAGTCGTGACAGCTCTCTCTACCCCGGACGTAGTTGCGGACCGAGCTTGGACGCGGATTGACAACCCGGCGATTCCAACCGTGAATCTTCAACGAGCCTTCGGATTCGGTCGATTTCTTGCCTTGTTCTCCTTTTATTGATGTATTTGCAACTAGATCTAACATTATGATGAAGTGTATTTTGATTAAATAGCATTTTTACTTGATTATGTCTATGTGATCGAGTATTTTTGTTTATATTATTGAGGTGCGCCTTGTGGTGTGGTTTGTTGGTTGTCCGGTGCCGCACTAGCAATTGCTAGTGGCGTGCTTGTCGAAGAGGTGCTTGCGACCCTCATTTCGCTAGCCTACTCGCCCATCCGCCCTTGCGACGCAGCGCGCTCAAGGCCTGCCTAGTCTCCATCCCGCCAAGCGAAGCTTTGCATAGCGGCATTGCATAGGAGTAGTTGTTAGCTTTTATTTTGTTTTCCAAAAGCCAACCCAACTCCCCCGCAATCCATCCGATTTAAGGACTTCGATCTCAAGTCCTGCCTCAATAGTAAACTCCACCTTATTGTGTTCCTCAAGAGACCGACACTCGGGGATTTATTCCCAACATTTATTACTTGAACGATCGGTACACTGCCGTTTCGTGTCGCAGTCAAGCTACCGCCTATAGCGGTGTGTGAGATTTGCGCCATCAAGGCTCGGCCGGGGTGACGTCTCCTCTGCAGGCTTCCGCCCCCATGGTAGCGAGAGCTGTTGTGGCATCGGTCTTCCGATTGCTCGCGTAAGGGGGATGGAGGGGAAGATCTCGCTCGCCTAAAAAACAAAAAAGTCATATAGTAATTATGATAGGCTTGCGAATTGAGACAAATATGTTAGGCAGAGATCTTTACCTTCTCCGGCGAGGACCGGAAGCAGCGAATCTAGGTTATGGCGGAGGTAGACGACTTCGAAGTTCTTCTTGCAGAAGAACTGATGGAGGAGGGCGTCATGGCCGCCGAGGGTGGTGGGCCGGTAGGTGGTCTCGCTATGTTGGATAGGCGAGAGGGGAATGTTGCCGAAGTTCCCCTTGACGACGACAAACTTTTGGGCCCAGAAGTAGGCCTTGTTGACGGTCTCAACCACTTTCGGGCCAGTGCCCACGAAATAGGCTGTCCCGTCTTTGTAGGCGCGGAAGGAGAACAGCTTCCGGAAGACAGGGAGGCTGAACTCGATTCGCTCCTCGCGAAGGTAGCAGGCGAAGGCGGTGACCACCGCCATGGCATTGGGTGTGAGCTGGCCGGGAACCACGCCATAATGCTTGAGCACCTAACAGGCAGAGAAAACGGGATTAAACTGCGTGGCGAGCGAGACTCGAGTGGCAAATTAAGTAGGAAGTAAGCGAGAGCGATTGTTACCTGGCGAACTTCTGGCCACAAGGGAAGGCGCAAGCCAACCGCAAAGTGGGCGATGGGGATGGCCAACTCGTCGACCAACGGGTCGTTGATCACGTCGTCCTCGCTAGTGCGGCGTGCCTCAAATGGGGGGGGGTGACGTAATCAGCGACCGCGCTGAAGTACTCCTCATCGGTCAAGTTGCAATTAAAAAAGCCATGCTCGGCAAAGGCCTTCGCAACCCTTCGCCGGCCCTCTGACTCCACGTCGCCGCCCATCTGGAAGATCTGCGAGAAGGGGAAGAAGGCGAGAACGAGAAAGAGCGAGAGCTCTGCAGCAGAAGAAGAAGATCGAGAATAAATGCGGTGGTTGGCTCAGTAAAGACCGCCTATTTATAGCCAAAACGAAAAGGCGGGAAGAAGTCCAAGCGTCAGCGAGCACGAGTATCAACAAAAACATCACATCATGTCCGCGGGCGAGAAAAACCTGCGGGGTTAGTACAAACGACACTTTCGAGAGATATATTTGGCGAAAGTAGGGGGTCCGCGCGAGCACAATATAATATGAAAATGAAGTAGACTTGCTAGCACCGAGCGAGAAATAATAAAAAGCTAGTAATACTTATAGTCAGAAGAAATAAAGCCAACATATAAGTATTAAATATGCGAGTTGCGAGCCATGGCAAGATTGTCTAAAACAGCGACACCCATTAATAATAATAAGAGCACAACAAAGCAGTTAGCGAGAATCATGGGGTAGCCATTTCCACCGGCCGTCACCCCGCCACCCGGACCTCGGCGGTACCCTAGAATTATAGTACTCTTCCGCCAAACGACCCTCCCGGTCCGTGAGGTAGGCGTAGTCTCTCATCCTCGCTATGTGCACCTCCGGCGTCGTGGCGTTCTCATCTTGATCGCGCTGTCTCGCTTGCTGGAGCCTTGCACATTCTTCCATCAGGACCACGTGTCTATCCTCGGCAGCTTCCCTGTCCCGTCTCGCCTGCATGTTGAGGTCCATCAGCATTCGCCCATGCTTTCGCAAGAGCTCCGCGGCCCGCTGTTTCATCATCTCGGGATCTCGCGGATCCCCTAAGAATTCCTCCACCTGATCAGGAAGGGGGGACATTTCGTCGTCGCCCAGCTCAGAATTGGTAGGCGGATTCTCGGCAGTATCTGCAGGATCTCACAAGGTCAGATAATGAGCGCGAGGTCACGCAGGCTTACGGCTAGGCCATAACGCTTACCGAGAGGGGGGCGAGAACCCGAAGGACGGCCCTGAAACACATTTCCATAATGGGGGTAAAGAGATTTTCCCAGGCCAGCGGGATAAACCGTGCTATTGGTCGGGGGAATCTTCGGCGGGGCGGAGCCACCGGTCTCCTCGCTCGTCAGGAGCTGGAACCCGGGCTTATCAACGATTCTACCTGGAAGGGGCGGAGATGGAGGCCGCGACGACGGGCGGATCGGGGACTTCAGGGGCGAGACTGTAAGAAAAGAGTAACGGAGATCATATATGGTCGACATAAATATTACGATATGCGAGATCCAAATCGTACCGGTGGTGTCTTTCCCAGCGAGGTTCGTGTCCACCTGCTGGCTTTCCCGAGACCCCTCAGCACGTTCCTCAACGATCTCGCTCGGCAAAGTATCCTGCGAGCGGAAATGAATGAAGAACAATTTATTGACGCGACTTCGAATAACTCATACCTTCTCGGGGCGGCGATCGTCCGGGGAGGAGTCCAGCGTCACGGAGTCGTCTCCAGAGAGGCGAACCGCCTTCGTCTTCTTGACTTTTGGCGACTGGGCGGGAGGCGGCCGGCTCATCCAGGCGGGTACCTTGGTCGTGGAGGGTAACCCGCCGGCTCTTATCACCCTCAGGCGAGCCTCTGCTTCTTCGGAAATCGGCATCTCCCGGCAGCTAGGACAAGAAAGGAAGGAAAAGAAGCGACGCACACCAATGGGGGTTCGGGATGATATTTATAACCTGCATGGTGGGTCCCACCAAAGATTCCTGACAGGTCATCTGGGGGCGGTCGAATATCAGGGGTTGGACGATTCTTCGCGAGGACATTAGTCTTCGCGAAGAGCGGGGATTGTGTACAACCCCGATATTCGCCAGGCAGGGAAATCGAGCGAGACGGGAGTGACGAGATCTGGGCCTCGCCAAGATCGACCCCCAGCCGATGAGACCTCGGCATACCACCAAAGTGGGCCAACATGGTCCTCGCGAGAACCTCGTCAGCAGACCCTCGTCCTCGCGAGAGCTCCTTCCGTAGGGTTCTCGCAAAACGACCCTCCGAAGGAGATGCCGCTGGCAGTATTCGCGAGAGCTCCTTCCGCGGGCAGGACCTGCGAGAAGACCGGCGAGAACTCCAACAGTAGGGCTCTCGCAACCCCTTACCCCTATATCATTAGGATCAACTTACCATTTTACCCTCGGTGGTCTGCTCTTAGCCTCTCTAAACAGCAGAACTTGGCTGTTAGCAGACCCACCTGGGGTGCAGATAGTCAAACCTGAAGGCGGAATCCTGTTATCTGCAGACCGCAAAACCAAAATCTATAAATAGACCTTAATGGGCACCTTGGAGAAGACCCCGGTTCAGGATTTTTGAGCCTCCCTCTCTCCATAGGTCGCTTTGGATTGAGCTCTCTAGCTCTCCAAGGTGCCCGAGTCTTAGCTTTGGCTTGGGAGTTGAAGCGCTCAACGATCTTCCAGGTTAGTGGAGGGACCTCCTCGCTAAGACTAGGGTCTCCTTTCTTTGTCCGAGTCATCTGCCTATCTCTTCCGAGGGACCGGTAAGGGCTAGCTGCCCCTCAATTCATTGAGGGCCCCGAGCTTCACAAGAGATCGAGAAATTGGTTTCAACACCTGTGGTGTTCACAGTATTGAGCCAGATTCCTGGTTCTTGGATCGGAACTCCTCGGGGCAGGCCTTTTGTAGAAAGGCTGCTTCTGAAGAACCTGAACCACTTCACTCATGGAGATACCTGATGAGTCCCATTTATATAGTGATTTTCTGACTCATTTGGGCTTGTTTTCTTGCATTTGCACTACACTTTCATCCCTGAATTGTTTATATTCTACTCGTTCATGGTTTCACTTTAAGTGCTTTGTTTTGGCCCATTATGGTGTGCAATTGCGCGCTTTATTATTGGGGGTAAGCACATTGTGCTCCCCATTCTTTTTATGCTTTTATGCTTGTGTTGGAGGTGTGTTCCCAGTGTTTGGATTAGCTATGCAGGTGGGCAGATCTCCATTTTGCCAATGATTTCAAGTTTGCATGAATCGCACGGTCGTGCGTTTCTTTGACACACGATCGCTCCGACCTTGCGCGTGTATCTATGGGACAAAATGGTGATCTGGATTTGCCCATGCATTTTGTTTACGCGCGGTTGGTTTTGACTGTGCGTGAGTAAAATTGCATGACCTCTTGTTGATAGCTTGATTTTGAGCTTTTAGAATTTGCCCATGCAATTTTACGCATGGTCTGTTCTGACCGTGCGTATGTTAAATGCACGGGCGTTCTGGGTCATCTTCCTGGGCTTTCTTCTTAATTAATATCGCACGGTCCGCGCACTATCATGCGTTCGACCGTACGTGACCAATTTCTGACTGTTTTTCTATTTAAGCCGCAGGATCCGCCCTAATCGAGATCGATCATCTTTTTCACGCCCAACAACTCTACTCCACGCCATTTTCGCAGCTCCATTGCCGCCCACCTTAAGGAGGACCTCCGACCACCATTTCCTTGTAAATCCAAAGCCAGAGCATCCTCTCAGCCACCTCCATCATCCAAGTGCTTCAAGGAGAGGATTCCACCCTCATGTTCATCGCCAAGCAAAGAGATCTTCGCATCGGACGTGACCGGATTGTAGTTTACCAGAGAAGACGGGCCCATTGGGAGGAAGTGACAGCCCTCCTCTACCACGGACGATAGTTGGGACTGAGCTAGGATGCAGATTGACAACTCGACAATTCCTACCGAGAATCTACAATAAGACTCCAGATGCGGTTGTATCTCTTGCCTTTTTCTCTAACTTTTTTGGATGTTTATGAATGTAATCTTCATTTTATTGATGATATGCACTATAAACTTGTGTGTTAATTCTTATTTCATGCTTTTATGAAATTATCTTGTTTATATGTGTATTTGAGGTGCGCCACCAAATCCACTCCACCCTCCACTTCATTCTGCTAGCCTTCTCATCCATTCCTTGTGCCTACTCTTCCATCCGCCAAGCTAAGCGGTGCTAACGGCCCGTATATTCCAACTCGACTCCGCCGGTGCAAACCATTCCATCCGCAAGCCTACTCTTCCATCCGTGCAGCGAAATGGTGCATAGCGGCCCGTGTAATCCATCAGCCTAGCTAAGAGGTGCTAACGGCCCTCAAACCTTTCCGCCATTGCGAACCACTCCATCTGCTTGCCTTCTCACCCATCTGCCTAGCGAAGCAGTGCATAGCGGCCTGCATAGTTTCCATCCGCCTAGCAAAGTAGTGCATAGCGGCCTGCATTATAGTGTTAATTTAGGTTCTTTTATTTTGCTTTCCATATTCCAATCCAAGCCTTTTCCGCAATCCATCCGACATAAAGGACTTCAATCTCAAGTCCTGCCTCAAAAGTTAACTTCATCTTATTGTGTTCCTTTCAGATTCGATACTTGGGGATTCACTCCCACATTTTATATTACTTGAACGATCAGTACACTGCCACTTCGTGTCGCAGTCTTGCTACCGCCTATAGCGGTGTGCTAGATAAGCGCATCAAGTTTTTGGCACCGTTGTCGAGGAACACAGACGTGTGAGTTTTTGGAGAGGGAGTCGAGAGATAGAAGCCCTTTTCCATTTGCTTATACAATTTTCTTCTTTGTTTTAGTTTTGAGATTTTGTCGTTTTAAATTTTTTTATTCCCTATCTATTTTGTGATTTATCTAAAGCAGGCATTCATTTTTTTATTTCTTGTGTGTAGTTAATTTTTGCAAAGAAATTTTATCTGTTGGTGAATTCTCCCCCGCTACACCGTATTTTCTGCTTTTAATATTTGTTGTAGATGGTGTGGAGATTTTAATCATTCTTATGATAAATGCCCCGCTGGAGATAGTGGGCATAATTCTCGAGTCCCAGTGTATGGAGCACCGTCCTCTTATGATACTTCATACACCGTACCCAAGTCTTATTGTCACACTTCTTCACTACATTTACCATTTTCATATTCCTCTGCGGCCCCGTCTGGACCGAGGAGTAATGGAAAATGGTGTTTGTGTTGTCATAGCACCGAGCACGCATTGAAAGATTGCGCAGAATTCCAGCGCCAGATGGAGGAGGATGATGAAAATGATGTTTGTATCATTCCATCCACCTCTCATTTGGGTGCTTATTCCGATTCTAATGATATATTCGCAGTAACACCTTATCTATGGGGGACTACTGCGGATATCCCCATCAGATATTCTGCTGATCAGTGTGACGACATGGTGGAGACTTCTCTCCCGGCGCATTCGTCACTCTATTTGGATTCACCCCCAGAGGAACCTGTGCATATTTTTTTTGATGATGTTATTACCTCTGTTCCTCCGCTGTCTTTTCAAGAACTCTCTATACCTATTTTTGGAGAGTTGGTTGATGATGTTAGGCAGGAAGTTCATTCGAAGACTGAGGAAATGCCAAAGTGGGATGAGGATGTTATTCTCTCCGATGGGGACTGTGACTCCTTGGAACATGATGACGCACCAAGGTGGGATGAGGAGGAAACCCTTTCTGATGAGGAGGTTTGCACTCCCTTATTGGATGAGGAGGTCCAACCCAACACCGAGGACCTTGAGCTTTCGGACTCCCCTCACTAAGACTCATATGATACCGACAATGATTTATGCTTGGATCCTGCTGGGAGTGAGACCGGGACCACTCCCCGATTGATTTTTGTTTAAGTTTTTCTTCTCTTTTATTTCCTGACCCCCTTCTTCAGTGTCTAAGCCTATGCAGGCTAATTCTTCACAGGGACTCCAGGAGGACTCAGAGCATCATGTTCATGCCAATGAGGAGAGCAGTCCCTTATGTGAGGAGGTTGACCCCCCCCCCCCCCTTCCATGGTGGAAGCTCCACTCATTTCCTTTTCCTACTGCACCCGTCCTGAAGAAGACGATACCTTGCTGGGTGATGTTTAAATTGCAGAGTTCTGCAAAGCCTTTCCGGGTGCGGATATTAGAGTTCGGTGGGCGCGTTCGAGGCGTCTTGCGAGTACTCCTACTTTGAGGAACTAACCATTATCCTACCTATCGAGATGATAAATGTAATAGTTTTTCCTTCTTTCAGAGTATCGACGATCACGCCGTGGTTGCGGCGCCGAATTTAATTAATTTTCTATATATAAAAGGAGAGTTTTTGCAAGACTTTGTATCGTTATTATCCTAACTAATCATTCGAAAAGGCAAATATACCTTACCACATATAGTATAGGCTAATTTTTTAGAAAATTATCAAGGTCGTATTTTTCCTGGGTCTCGTCGAGTACGGCTACTTTGAGAATACGACTATTGTTTTATCGGATAAAAACATGATTTAAAGAAATTAAAATCACATAATTGAAAGGCAGAAATTGAAATTATAGAAAATGAAAGACATAGATGCAATCTCTACTCGAACGGGTAGAGGGGAAGTAAATGAGTGAGCGAGTTCTACTCAAATGGGTAGACGAAAAATAAATGTGGTGCAAGTTCTACCCAAACGGGTAGACAGGAAATAAATGCATGATAAGTTCTACCCAAACGGGTAGACGGGAAATAAATGCATGAAAATAAAATAAAACAAAGTTATTAATGGAAATGCATAAACTATTAATAAAACAAAAATAAACAAAACATAAACATAAACTTTAACAAAAACGGAAAATGATGAAAAGAAAAATAACAGAAACGGAAAACAACGAAGGCGGAAATTGCGGGAACAAAACATAACGAGAACGAAAATTGCTTCGAAACGAAAATAAATAAAAACATAATATTCGGCTCTAATCTCTACTGCGTCAAGGAAGAAAAAGAACGAAAAATTATGATGGCGAGTAAATTAGAATCAAAGTGAAAAAAGAGGTAACCAAAATTTGAATTAAAGCGAAAATAAATGGAAACATAATATTCGGCTCCATCGATTCCGTGTTAAGGAAGAAAAAGTGCGAAAGTTACGAAGACGAATAAATTTGAATTAAAACGAAAACCAAAATTACGGCAATAAATAAATTGCTTATGAAAGCGAGAAAAAATGCGAAAATTAGCAGGAATTGAGCTAAGTTAAGACTAAAATTGCAGTGCAGAAAAAAAATTACATAATTGAAACTATGCTACGAATTAAAATGTTGGACATAATTGAAATTACACAAAATAAAAACTAAACTTATTTATTACCATAATTAAGGGTTACAAGAAATAAAATTACAAGTAATAAAAATTACATTACAACATTTAAAAGAAAATATAAAAAAAAATTACAAAAACAACACTTAATTAATTACATAAAAAAACATAAAAAGAAAATACAAAATGGTGGAGAAATATTGTGGAAGATCACCCAAAAAGTGCAATCCAAGAGAGAGAATAAGTGAGGGGGTATGCTTCTATTTATAGAGAAATTTTGGCTTATTGGAGAAGCTAGGTGTGCGGATAGAGATTTCTAGAAGGTGATGCGCTGGAGGTGAGTTGGATGGCACTAGAAGGAGGTGAGCTGGATGGACCTAGAAGAAGGTGAGATGGAGTTTTGGTGTGTGGATAAAAGGTAACCGCTAGCTGGAAGGTGCTGGAAGGAGTGAGCTGGCGGACTGAAAGGCCTCCCGTCGATCGACAGGATGAGGTCTCGATCGAAGGGAAGGGGGCTATATCGACGGGAAGGAGAGCTCTGGAAGATCGACGGGACAACTGCTAGTTCTGGATGTCGACGGGATCCAGGCTCGATTGACGAGAAGCTGCTAGTTCTGGAAGTCGACGGGATCATGGCTCGATCGACGGGAAGTTGGTTCGATCGACGAGAAGGAATTAAATTCAGGCAAAAATGCCTTGGCCTAGTTTCGATCCTGTGCTTGTAGAGAGAACATTAAGATCATTTTCCACTCAACCAAGCGCTCTTATATGTTTAAGACAAGATCATATTTATATATGTTATATAAATATATATATATATACGAGTGACAGCCACGGGCCTCCGGCCCTATGTGAGGTCAATCTGCGAGCTTCGCCCGCCCCCCCCCCCCCCCGGCGGGCTTCGCCCGCCCCTCAGCTGCCCCTTTTATTTTTACTAATTATATATATCTTAAGTAATTAATTTTGTATGTTTATTTTAATGTCAGGGCCACTGTTCGTCGGACGTAGGTGGCGCCTGCGTTCGTCGAACGCAGGCGCTCCTGCGTTCGTCGAACGCAGGCGCTCCTGCGTTCGACGAACACAAGCGCCCCTGCGTTCGACGAACGCAGGGTCGCCTGCATTCGTTGAACGGTCAAGGCCACCATTCGTCGATCGCTGGAGGTTTGTCGCTCGTCGAACGCAGGCGCCCCTGCATTCGACGAACGCAAGCGCCCCTGCGTTCGACGAACGCAGCTCCGTTCGTCAAACGTAGGCGCCCCTGCGTTCATCGTACGGTCAGGGCCACCATTCGTCAATCGCTGGAGGTTCGCCATTCGTCGAACGGCGAACCTGCGTTCGACGAACGGCGGGGCGCCTGCGTTCGTCGAACGCAGGGGCTCCTGCATTCGACGAACGATCAGGGCCACCGTTCGTCGATCGCTGGAGGTTCGTCATTCGTCGAATGGCGAACCTGCGTTCGACGAACAGCGGAACTCCGCGTTTGACGAATGGCGGCGCCACCGCCGTCGTTGGCCCAGCCGGAGCCCCGCTGAACCTGCCGGTGGACTCACGCTGGCCAGCCGGCAGCATACCAAAAGTGGGTGGGAAGGACGGGAGGGAGGGGGCACGGGATTTCGCTGGGTTTGAGGGATTTGGTTTTTGGAAAAAATGGCTATTTGCAGGCCATTTTCTGATTTGATTTGAGATTCAATGGCTGTGATTTGATTTTGTCTCGATTTCTTTGTCATGGAGTTCCTATTTTCCTTGTCATGGACACAAAAGCGATATTTCTTTATAATATAGTATATATATTTATATATATTTACAGATTTATATTTCTATATTAATTTTATTATACAAATAAAAAAACATAATAAATTAAAATACAATTTTTTTAACTCAATATATATTATAGTTTAATTTAATAAATATTTACATATATATATATTTTTAAATAATTTAAATATATATATTTACATATATATATAGTTTATTTATATATTTATTTATTTGTTATGCATATTATTTTTATATTATTATTACTATATTTGTTTTTCATTTATATTTATATAAATATATGATTATTTATTATACTTATTAGTTGCATATATATATATATATCACTACTTATAATATTACATTTACATATATATATGACTATATTATTTATACATCCATATATCTTTATTTTATAATTACAGATATATATATCATTGTTTTCAATGGCATATATATATCTTTATTTTATGGTTTTATTTATTCATAGTATTATATGTACATTATATAAATAATTTATTTCAAAAAATTACAATTAAATAAATATATTTACAAGGGATATTTTTACATATTTTTCTAATTTGTTTCATACTTAAGTAGCTGCTTCTGTACGTATAGGTATATATTTATATACATTAGAAAAAAAAACAAGCCGTTTTATTTAATATTATATATGAAATATGTACAATATTACCCAAAATTATGTTAAAAACTATACTAAAAATATGTATAATTTACTATTCATCAAATACCCCCATACATAAGCTTTTGTTATTTGATGAGTCCAGTTTATATACTGATTTCCGGACTCATCTGGGCTAGGTTTCATGCACTTGCACTTCACTTTAGGCCGATATTTAATTCTATTTGATCACGTTGCTCATTTCATTGCTTAGTGCACATTTATGCCCCATCTTGGTGTGATTTCATGTATTTTTGTGGTCTAGTATTTTTCCTGCAGGCCCTGGGATCACGTGAACGTTCGGGATGGTGCGGGGCAGTTTTTGGCCTAAAAATCCTCTGATCGTGTGCATTCCTTCGCGCACGATCAGGCGCACGACTAGTGGTTGTGCGTTAATTCACTTCCCTGACAGAGCGTCTGCGCACGATCAGAGGATTCCTTCGCGCACGACCACTGGTCGTGCGCCCCTGACCATGCGTTATTTTCCATCTTTTTCTTTGCTACAGGTTGACTGCGCACGATCACAGGCATTCCTTCGCGCACGACCATTGGTCGTGCGCCACTGACCGTGCGCAGTGTTTATTCTGCTCCTTATTTAAACCGCTGCTCTGCGAAATTAGGGAGAGAGACCGATTTCCTCCGCCATTTTCCACGTTTTTGCAGGGTTTCGCCTCCTTCTTCACTGCCCACCTTAGGGAGGACCTCCGGGCAAGCTCTCAACGCCAAATCTTTGCCGGAGCTTCCTCTTGGCCATCTCCTTCATCTAAGCGCTTCAAGAAGGGAGTCAACCTAGCTCTCACATTCAAGATCGGAGCAGCTTGTGTGATCATTCCACCGGTTCGTGACACGAAGAAGATGGGTCCATTGGAGAGTAGTGACAGCTCTCTCTACCCCGGACGCAGTTGAGGACCGAGCTTGGACGCGGATTGATAACCCGGCGATTCCTTCTATGAATCCTCAACAAGACTTCGGAGCTGGTCGATTTCGCACACTCACCTCCTCTTGCAGTTGATAGCTTAGTTAGGTTTCCTTATTTTTGATGAAGTATATTTTTATTTGTTAACATTAGTATGAAATCATGTCTATGTGATTGAGTAATCTTGTTATATTTTCATTTAAGGTGTGCCTTGTGGTGTGGATTGTTTGTTGTGTTGTACCGCCCTAACAATTGTTAGTGGTGTACTTTGCGAAGAGGTGCTTACGACCCTCATTCCGCCGTTCTCTCCACTCCATCCGCCTAGCGAAGCGTGGCATAGCGGCCCGTGTAATCCACTCGCCCTACGAAGCAGCGCGCTCAAGGCCTGCATAGTTCGATTCTGCTTGCCTACTCGTCCATCCGCCCTTGCGACGCAGCGCGCTCAAGGCCTGCCTAGTCTCCATCCCGCCAAGCGAAGCATTGCATAGCGGCATTGCATAGGAGTAGTTATAGCATTTTCTCTTTATTTTCCAAACCAAAACCCCCGTTTCCGCAACCCATCCGACATAAAGGACTTCAATCTCAAGTCCTTCCTCGATAGATAGCTCCACCTTACTGTGTTCCTTTGAAATCGATACTTAGGGATTCATTCTCATTTTATATTACTTGAACGATCGGTACACTGTCGTTTTGTGTCGCGGTCTTACTACCGCCTATAGCGGTGTGCGAGATTTGTGCATCAAGTTTTTGGCGCCGTTGTCGGGGAACACAGACGTATGAATTTTCTTGAGAGGGAGAGCCGAGAGATAGTAGTTCTTCCAGTGTTTATAGCCACATTGTTATTTTTGTTTGCTTTTTAAATTTATATTGTTTGTTATTATTTCTTCTCTCCTATTTTAAAGTTTTAAGCAAGTTTAATCCAAGGAGTTTTATTAGTTTGTGTAGATTTCCTTGCAAAGAATTTCAGTTTCATTTTATCTGCTTTTATTGTTGAAAATGTCTTCATGGGATATTTCTCCTGGCACTTACGACATGATGGTCTATTTTATAGACCAAATGAATGAGTTAAATGTTAGGCAGTGTAGGAACGTTGTTTGCTTGTTGTGTCGAGGAGAGGGTCATGAATTGAAGGACTGTCCTAGTCTTTTCAATCCTGACCGCCTCTCCTCCACTCATGACAGCATTGTCCCCATCACTCTCTCTTTACCCATGGAGGAAATCGTGCCCTCTACCCCCGATCTTATTTCGTGCATGGACTCCTCACTCCCTGTGTATGGCTTCACTCCTTGTGATGATGATCACTCATCCGTTGGCCAACAAGGAGAGGAATGGGAGCTCCTAGATGCACCTGAGTGGGATGAGGAAAGTATTCTTTCCATCGAGGAGGCATTAGCAGATCTTTTTGCTGAGGAACCAAATCTTTTTGTTCCTCCAGTTTCTTTGCAAGATTTTTCTACACACATTCTTTATGATCCTATCGAAGTGAAGGAGTGGGGTGATGCTTCCGACTCGGAGGATGCTCCAAAGTGGGATGAGGAGTTTGTTTTCGCCGAAGGGGAGAATGAATGCTTTGAACACGATGGTGCACCTCGGTGGGATGAGGAGGATACTCTCTCTGATGAGGAGGTTTGCACTTCCTCATGGGACGAGGAGGTCCAACTCACCACTAAGGCCCTTGAATTCTTGGGTTCCCCTCGCTATGATACTTACGATGATGATAGCGATCTATCCTTGGATCCTGCCGGGAGTGAGACCGGGATCACTCCCCCGATCGATTTTTATTCATGTTCTTCTTCTTTTTTATTTCTTGACCCCCTTTCTCTATCTGAGCCTGTGTAGGTTGAGTCTTCACAGGTACCCCAGGAGGACTTGGATCATGATGCTCAAGTCAATGATGAGAGCATCCTCTTATGTGAGGAGGTTAATCCCCCCTCCGTAGAGGAAGCTCCACTCATTGCCTTCTCCTCCTGCTGCCTCCCTGGAGATGATACCTTGCTGGGCAAGGATAGTTTTGGTGAGTTGAGTGAGGATTCCTCCTCCTCTTACTTTTTATTCCCTTTACCTGTGACGAGCAGGTATTATATATATTCAGGTAGAGGCGTGACTGTTCTATCGCCGTATCGGTACCTGCTACCGACACGCATATTAGAACAGTTACCTGTACATTTCCTTTTTCATAGACCCATTAGCTAGAACTGCTTTAAGGTTGAATAAGTCGTGCTGGGAAGACAATAACCCCAGTAGTTATCTTACCTTTCTTGCAATGTTAGTTTATCTAGTTTGTTTAGTTAGTTTTACATTATTTTAGTTTGTATATTTTCTTTTGTTTTTGCGGAGCTCACCTATGCAGGTTCTTTTTCTGGATGGCGGATGCTGCAGCATTGTCTTGGTTTACACACGTCTTCTGGTATGCTCACTTGCTGAGCATTGGGTACCCTCTTCCCTTAGCTTCATTTTGAATTTCATGGCCATACATTATGTTGTATTGTTTAGATTAAGTCTGGGGGAGAGCCGCTATATGGTACCCACAGCACGTGCACATCTCATTTGCATACTAGAAGTATTTTAGTTTCAGTTATTTAGTATTTTTCATCTTCACCGCACACCACTACACCCACTTTAGCGCGCACTCGCTTGTTTGTATGCTCCCGTATACTCAATTCTTGGATGTGATGTAGGAAGTGCTGTATTAGCCAAAATAATTGCAAGATGGAGTGGAATGTTGACTCTTGTAGTGCTCTAGTTGAGTACTCGCATCTTGCATAGGGATTTGAGTAGAATTAGTTTTTATTCATGCTTCTAATTTATAATTAGTAGATTTGCGTAGATTTTAGTTTATTTTACTCAAAATGGTGAATGTGGTTGAATCTAGCGGTAGCATGGTATTGTGTGTATGCGAACGTGAGGTTCGTGTTTCTTGAGTCGCGAGGAAGGATTACCTTTCTCGAGGGCTAAGAACTTGCCCCAAGCGACTCTCGAAGCATGGGTGCGAATGATTTGCAAGTTGAGCGTGACGTAGGCCATCTTTTTGGCAAGCTTGAGCTTTGTTCTACCTGTCCTATACACTAACCATTGCTAGCCCATTTTGTGCCTACCCGATCTTTTGGTTCAGCTCCACCAAACTTCACCAAGGCCTAAAAGCTAATCCTATTATCGCAACCAAAAATTAAGCTAAAAGCATTTATGAATTGTAATTTTTCAATGCGGTGCGGTGATGCGAAACTTCAGTGTTGATGTGGAAGTTTTAAAAATGTCTATGTGCTGAGAATTGTGCTAATTAATTTGGGGATAAAAAGAAAAGAAAAAGAAAAATATATATATATATATATATTTATCCCTAGCGCTTTAATTGAAGCATATTTTGGTATTTATTGTTGTAGGCCGTGTGCACACCCGGTTTCAATGTCAAGTCTGGGGGTGTGTTACACGTGTATTATTGGGGCTGCTATGACTTAGCACTTTTGTGTGCTCATTTGGGTTGCGATTAGCCTTCACGTTTATCTTTCAATTCCAAACCGTAACCCAAGCCTCATGTATACCTAAAGTCCTATCGATTCGTCTTGTGAGTTCACTAGCGCCGTGGAGAGAGTGTGACCGGGCGAGCATATGGTTCTCGACGTTGATGGATTTCAACGGAGATAATTCCGAGTTCCGGTCTTGGGTAACATTCACCTGCGCGTCTAGCTTACTTTCGTACTACGCGAGACCACGAGATTCACCAACATTCCATTTTTGAGTAAAAATAAAGTCCTTTTTACGCATTTACACTTTTATAAAGTAGCTAGCATATGTAAAAACTTCTTCTAATGAACTTCTATGCACACTAGTAGGAAACTTCGCATTCTATTCCATGTTTGCAAATTTTTTTTTTGGTTAGCTATGCTTTTCCTACTCCGCCGGATATGTTTGCTCGGGACGCGCAAACAGGTAAGTCTGGGGGTGTGATGAGTCCAGTTTATATAGTGATTTCCGGACTCATCTGGGATAGGTTTCATGCACTTGCACTTCACTTTAGGCCCATATTTAATTCTATTTGATCACGTTGCCCATTTCATTGCTTAGTGCACATTTATGCCCCATCTTGGTGTGATTTCATGTATTTTTGTGGTCTAGTATTTTTCCTGCAGGCCCTGGGATCACGTGAACGTTCGGGATGGTGCGGGGCAGTTTTTGGCCTAAAAAGCCTCTGATCGTGCGCATTCCTTCGCGCACGATCAGGCGCACGACCAGTGGTCGTGCGTTAATTTCCTTCCCTGACAGAGCGTCTGTGCACGATCAGAGGATTACTTCGCGCACGACCACTGGTCGTGTGCCCCTGACCGTGCGTTATTTTCCATCTTTTTCTTTGCTACAGGTTGACTGCGCACGATCACAGGCATTCCTTCGCGCACGACCATTGGTCGTGCGCCACTGACCGTGCGCAGTGTTTATTCTGCTCCTTATTTAAACCGCTGCTCCGCGAAATTAGGGAGAGAGACCGATTTCCTCCGCTGTTTTCCACGTTTTTGCAAGGTTTCGCCTCCTTCTTCACCGCCCACCTTAGGGAGGAGCTCCGGGCAAGCTTTCAACGCCAAATCTTTGTCGGAGCTTCCTCTTGGCCATCTCCTTCATCTAAGAGCTTCAAGAAGGGAGTCAACCTAGCTCTCACATTCAAGATCGGAGCAGCTTGTGTGATCATTCCACCGGTTCGTGACACAAAGAAGACGGGCCCATTGGAGAGTAGTGACAGCTCTCTCTACCCCGGACGCAGTTGAGGACCGAGCTTGGATGCGGATTGACAACCCGGCAATTCCTTCCGTGAATCCTCAACAAGACATCGCAGCCGGTCGATTTCGCACACTCACCTCCTCTTGCAGTTGATAGCTTAGTTAGGTTTCCTTATTTTTGATGAAGTATATGTTTATTTGTTAACATTAGTATGAAATCATGTCTATGTGATTGAGTAATCTTGTTATATTTTCATTTGAGGTGTGCCTTGTAGTGTGGATTATTTGTTGTGTTGTGCCGCCCTAACAATTGTTAGTGGTGTGCTTTGCGAAGAGGTGCTTGAGACCCTCATTGCGCCGTTCTCTCCACTCCATCCGCCTAGCGAAGCGTGGCATAGCGGCCCGTGTAATCCACTCGCCCTACGAAGCAGCGCGCTCAAGTCCTGCATAGTTCGATTCCGCTTGCCTACTCATCCAGCCGCCCTTGCGACGCAGCGCGCTCAAGGCCTGCCTAGTCTCCATCCCGCCAAGCGAAGCATTGCATAGCGGCATTGCATAGGAGTAGTTATAGCATTTCTCTTTATTTTCCAAACCAAAACCCCCGTTTCCGCAACCCATCCGACATAAAGTACTTCAATCTCAAGTCCTTCCTCGATAGATAGCTCCACCTTACTGTGTTCCTTTGAGATCGATACTTGGGGATTCATTCTCATTTTATATTACTTGAACGATCGGTACACTGCCGTTTCGTGCCGCAGTCTTACTACTGCCTATAGCTGTGTGCGAGATTTGTGCATCACTATTCCAGAGCAAAAGTAAGAGAGAGAGATATAAGATCAACATAAAATTCTATTTCTATGCTAACATTTAATTTAACTAGAAAGAAAGATCGAAATAAAAATCTGGAGTATAAAGAGTTAAGTCCTAAGTTATGCAAATAATTTAAGTAGGGGGAATATTTTTGCCAAAATACTTCTTGGTTTTTTGAATAGAAATCAGAATTGCAATGTTAGTAAATATGATTAGATTAAAATTATAAGAACCTTAGCTTTTAAGAAATTTAAAGGATATAATACAAGTTACTAATTATGCTCGCAAAAATTTTTAAATTAAATCTAAATACGAGAAATTGGCTAAGGGGAAAGGGTTTAGAGTATTGGCCAAAAGAAAGAAGAGCACTTATTTTACGGGGGTTAAATTTTTATCCTCTCACAGCTATCAGTTTATATTTCTTTGGTGCCCACCGTATTTTACGGGGGTTAAATTTTTCAATTTTAATAACCCAATGCTTATGTTCACGGAACGAAGTCTTATTCCCATTGACAGAAGATCTTTTTAATTTAAATTGGGTGCCAAAGTTTACGGAACGAAATCTTATTCTCATTGACATAGGATTTCTTTTTTTTAATTGGTTCCTTCCCTCTTCAATTACTATTTTTCGTGGCTACTCAAAATTGGGTTTCATAAAGGTAAGGGGGTGGGGGTTTTTCAAGAGAAATCTAAATTTATAGATTTTGAGAGCAAGTTAAGTTATTTGATCGTTCCTAAGTTTCAAAAGGCCTTAAGGTGGAAATAATTGAAGTCTAAAATTATTTTATCTAACATAATACAAATGTCTCTATTTTAGATTAAACTAAAAGTGGTGCTAAAATAAATTCTCTATTTAAATTGAAAACACAAAATAATCTTTAAAACTTAACCCCAGACATTTACATTTATCTAACTAGGATAAATAAATGCGTAGCGAAATAGGAGTTACAAAAATCAAATAAATATTCTCTAGAGTAAATGCTAGAAAATAAAAGATGAAGCAGGGTCTTATTATTTCTAAAGTGAACTTAGTTTATTTTATTTTTAATTTTTGGGTTTATATATATATAATATTATTTTTAAGTTTTTGTATTAAAATAAACAATATTTTTATTTTTTAGATTTTTTTTGAATTTTCTAAGTCATTTAAGATATGAAACAAATTGTATTATTAATAAAGTTTTGGTTTTGGGATTTTAATTTTTTTTGGATTTTTCTATATTTTTTGAAAATAATGATGTACAAAATAACTAGATTTTTGGGGTTTTGGGTTTAATGTTTTTTTCGATTTTTGATGTTTTTGAGAATAGAGAAATGGGGAAAATACCCCCATACTTAAGACCCAACATTGTCCTCAATGTTGTATTTTAAATATGTGGAAGCAAAAATCAAAATGCGGAAGAGCTTCCTCAGGTCGTGTATTTTATTTATTTTATTATTATTATTTTATTATTATTATTTTTTAAATGGTTTTTAATTTAAAAAAATTTGTCATTATATATATATTATTTTTGATTTTTGGATGGAAGTAGAAATAAGGTGAAGAAAAAAGAAAGAGAATTATTTTTATTTTGGGGTTTTAGAATTTTTTTAGATTTTCTTAGTTTTTTAAGTTTATAAAATAAATTGTATTATTATGTAAGAAATAAACTAAGTATTCAACTCATCAAAATTTTTATTTTTTATTTTTTAAGTTATTTATTTTGTTTTTTTTGGTGTGTTTAGAAATTTTTTGGATTTTTTTTATTAAGGAAAAAGATGAAGAAGAGAAAAGAAATACAAGATAAAATAAATTTGTTGGTTTTTTTTTAAGTTATATATTTGCAATATAAATTTTTTTATTTTGTTGATTTATAATTTTTTATTTTTGGATTTTTTTAAGAAAATTAAAAAAAAAGGAAAAAGGAGAAAGATAAGATAAAATATATATATTTTTTTGTTTTTTTTTAATTTTTACTTAAGCCCAGGTAATGGATTAGATTTAAGTGGGCATTTTCGAGGAGTCCCACGAGTAATTCTACTTCGAGGAACTAACCATTATCCTACCTATCGAGATGATAGAAGTAATAGTTTTTCCTTCTTTCGAATTATCGGGAGAAGCTCCCGGGCGACGCTGCCTAAATCTTTTTCAGATAAAAAAAGGACTTATTGATTTTTTTCTAAGTTTTTTTATTTACAAAGTAAGTTTTTATTATATTTTGGTTTTTTTTATTAAATAAACTATATCATTTTGTACAAAAATAAGGTAATTTTTTTTCATCTTAAGATTTTTAGAATTTTTTGGATTATAAGGTTTTTTTTTTTAAATTATGAAAATGTTATTTACAAAATAAGGTAAATTTTTTTTTCATTTTTGGGTTATTATAATTTTTTTTTATTTTGTAAATTTTTTTGTTATGAAAAAGGTATATACAAAATAGAACAGAAATATTTTTGTAATTTTAGGAGTTTTTAATTTTTTTTTGAATTTTACTGAAATTTTTTGAAAGAAAAGAAAAAGATAAGGATAAAATCAATAGCATTTTCTCTTTTCAAAATATCAACGAAGGTCCCCGGCAACGGCGCCAAACACTTGATGTTTAAATTTTAGAGTTTTGTAAAACCTTTCCAGGTGCGGATATTAGAGTTCGGCGGGCGCGTTCGAGGCGTCTCACGAGTACTCCTACTTCGAGGAACTAACCATTATCCTACCTATCGAGATGGTACAAGTAATAATTTTTCCTTCTTTTAGAATATCGACGATCAAGCAGCGGCGGCGACGCCGAATTTAATTTATTTTTTATATATAAAGGGAGAGTTTTTGCAAGTCTTTGTATCGTTATTATCCTAACTAATCATTCGAAAAGACAAGTATACCTTATCGCGTATCGTATAGGCTAATTTTTTAGAAAACTATCAAGGTCGTATTTTTCCTGGGACTCGTCGAGTACGGCTACTTCGAGAATACGACAATTATTTTATCGGATAAAAATGTGATTTACAGAAATTAAAATTACATAATTGAAAGACAGAAATTAAAATTACAGAAAATGAAAGAAAGAAATGCAATCTCTACCCGAACCGGTAGAGGGGAAGTAAATGCGTGAGCGAGTTCTACCCAAATGCGTAGACAGGAAATAAATGCGGTGCATATTCTACCCAAACGGGTAGACGGGAAATAAAAGTATGACAATTTCTACCCAAACGGGTAGACGGGAAATAAATGCATGAAAGTAAAATAAAACTAAGCTATTAATGGAAATGCATAAACTATTAATAAAACAAAATAAAAAATAAACGAAAACATAAACATAAACTTTAACAAAAATAGAAAATGACGAAAAGAAAAATAACGGAAATGGAAAAACGAAAAATAATGAAGGCGGAAATTGCGGGAACGAAACATAACGAGAACGAAAATTGCTTCGAAACAAAAATAAATGAAAACATAATATTCGACTCTAATCTCTACCGCGTCAAGGAAGAAAAAGAACAAAAAATTATGGCGGCGAGTAAATTCGAATCAAAGCGAAAAACGAGGTAACCAAAATTCGAATTAAAGCGAAAATAAATGGAAACGTAATATTCGGCTCCATCGATTCCGTGTCAAGGAAGAAAAAGAGCGAAAGTTATGAAGACGAATAAATTTGAATTAAAACGAAAACTAAAATTACGGCAATAAATAAATTGCTTACGAAAGCGAGAAAAAATGCGGAAAATGCAGGAATTGAGCTAAGTTAAGACTAAAATTGCAGTGCAGAAAAGGAATTGCAGAATTGAAATTATGCTCAAAATTAAAATGCTGGACATAATTGAAATTACACGAAATGAAAACTAAACTTATTTATTGCCAAAATTAAGGGTTACAAGAAATAAATATTACATTACAAAATTTAAAAGAAATTACAAAAACAACACTTAATTAATTACATAAAAAAACATAAAAAGAAAATACAAAATGGTTGAGAAATATTGTGGAAGATCACCTAAAAAGGGCAATCCAAGAGAGAGAATAAGTGAGGGGGTATGCTTCTATTTATAGAGAAATATTGGCTTATTGGAGAAGCTAGGTGTGCGGATAGAGATTTCTAGAAGGTGATGGGCTGGAGGTGAGCTGGATGGCACTAGAAGGAGGTGAGCTGGAGTTTTGGTGTGCGGATAGAAGGTAACAGCTGGCTGGAGGTGCTGGAAGGAGTGAGCTGGCGGGCTGAAGGTTTTCCCATCGATCGATGGTATGAGGTCTCGATCGACGGGAAGGGGGCTCTATCGATGGGAAGGAGAGCTGTGGAAGATCGATGGTACAGCTGCTAGTTCTGGAAGTCGACGGGATCCTGGCTTGATCGGCCGGAAGCTGCTAGTTCTGGAAGTCAACGGGATGCTGGCTCGATCGATGGGAAGTTGGCTCGATCGACGGGAAGCTGGCTCGATCGACGAAAAGGAATTAAATCCAGGCAAAATGCTTTGGCCTAGTTTCGATCCTGCGCCTGTAGAGAGAACATTAAGATCATTCTCCACTCAACCAAGCGCTCTTATCTGTTTAAGACAAGAGCATATTTATATATGTTATATATATATTTACAGATTTATATTTATATATTAATTTTAATTATATATATAAAAAAAATAGAATACATTAAAATACATTTTTTTATTAACTCAATATATATTATAGTTTTATTTAATAAATATTTACATATATATATTTTTAAATACTTTAAATATATATATTTACATATATATTTAGTTTTACTTATATATTTATATATATATATTTATTTATTTGTCATGCATATTATTTTTATATTATTATTACTATATTTTTTTCATTTATATTTATATAAATATACGATTATTTATTATACTTATTAGTTACATATATATATATTACGACTTATAATATTACATTTACACACATATATATATGACTATATTATTTATACATCTTTATATCTTTATTTTATAATTATATATATATCATTGTTTTCAATGACATATATATCTTTATTTTATGGTTTTATTTATTTATAGTATTATATTTACATTAACTAATTAATTAATTTCAAAAAAATTACAATTAAATAAATATATTTACAAGGGATATTCTTACATATTTTTCTAATTTCTTTCATACTTAAATAGCTTCATCTTTACATATAGGTATATATTTATATACATTAGAAAAAACAAGCCATTTTATTTAATACTATACATTAAATATGTACAATATTACCCAAAATTATGTTAAAAACTATACTAAGAATATGTATAATTTACTATTCATCACTGGACAAGGACATATATTTTGGTGAGAATAGTGAGGAGGACTCCTCTTCCACTTCTTACTTTCTGCTTCCTCTACCTGTGAAAAGCAGGTATTATTATTTAGGTAGAGGGGTAACTGTTTTATCGCCGTATCGGTACCCGTTACCGACCCAGATATTAGAATAGTTACCTGTGCATTTCCTTTTTCATACTCCCATTAGCTAGAACTCTTAAAGAACTGAATAAGTCGTGTTGGGAAGACAATAACCTCAATAGTTATCTTACTTTTCCTGCAGATTGTTTCCTCATATTGATGATTCTGCCGTGTAGAATATGTCCTAAAATGGGATAGCGTCGGCGGTAGCACTAGCGCAGGCGCTAGCGCTGAGGCTATAAAATGGGCCCCTTGGCTCCGTCTTCCTAATCCTCGAGAGATCCAAAATTCCAGAGCTTTATGCCACATCATAGAGAGGAAGTTTCAGAACGATACTCCCACAAATCCATAAAGACTAACAGAGATCCGTGGAGAAGATTTCAACACGCATCATCATCATGATGAAAGACCACATCGACTATGATCATACTCTGCGTCTTCGTCTACTTCTCCAAGAGATCCATATAGAGGGAGTTTTTATATTATTGTCTTTTTATTTCACATCTTTTCTTGTAATCGTGTAGTAAATTCGCCTCGTATTTGCGACTAGGTCTGGGTAAGACTTAGGGCAGAAATTCGCCTCGTGTTGGCGACTAGGTCTCGGGTGTAGGTCTACGGGGTGCTCGAGGCCATATCCGGGGAAGGGTTGGCTAGATCGGCTTGAGGTCGTATCCGGGGAAGGTTAGGCTAGAGCCAACCGGTCCGTGGGGATACGAGTCGATATAGAAAACAAAAAGAGTCTTCATATTTCGCTTTGATTTCTAGCGTCATTGAAATCAAAATTTTGTAATCAATTTTATTAATAATAATCATGTCTCTCTTTGTGTAATAAAATTGATTTGTTCTTCATTTCTCTAAATTGTTTATTATCCTCTCCTTTATTATAAAACAATTTAGATCTTTAAACAAAATCACTATTTTGATTTCTTATCATAAGCAAGTATTTCAAAATATAATATAAGTTTTAAAACCCTTATTCACCCTCCTCCCCCTCTAAGGGCGCCTACCGATCCAACAAGTGGTAACAGAGGGAGGTTATTCCAATCGGCTTAACAACCGGGAATAATGGCATCTCATGATCTCGCTTTTCCTGAGGGTCAAGGGGTTAGTCGACCACCTCTCTTTTCTGGGTCAGATTTTAACTACTAAAAAATTGAATGATGTGTTTTCTTATGACCATGGATGTAGAAGTATGGAACATGGTAGAAGTTTGGTACTCTCCTCCTACAACTGTAGTGGGAGAGGCGACATTACTAAAACCTAAAGATAAATGGGATGATAACGATAAACTAAGGTGTAAAAATAATGCTAAAGAAATGAACGCTTTATATTACGCCTTAAATAGGACTGAGTTTAATAGAATTTCTGCATGCATAACTGCGTATGATATTTGGAATCAATTGGAAGTTACTCATGAAGGTACATCGCAGGTGAAAGATACAAAGCTATTCCAACTGGAATCTGAATATGAAAAATTCAGGATGGATACCGAAGAGGACATCAACTCGATGTACACTCGCATCACCAAGATCGTCAACGCTTCAAAGGCACTTGGAAAAATCTACTCAGACGGGGACTTGGTGAGAAAAATTCTTCGCTCTCTACCTCCAAGGTTCAATCCAAAGGTGACGGCCATCTCGGAGTCATATAACCTAAGAACGCTCCAGATCGAGAACCTTATTAGGAATCTCAAAACCCATGAGGTAGCTCTAGATTCAACATGAAGAATACAATATGGAGCCGAAAAAAAAAGCATTAAAAACTGAGGTCGATGATGAAGAAGGTCTCTTGGTGAAGAACTTCAAAAGATTCATGCAGGATCCCGAAAGAAGAAAAACTTTTCACAAATACCTCACCAAAGGGTCCAACAAGCAAGGGTCATGGAAGAACAAGGCAAGCCATGATGATATGGAGAAATCTCCTCCAGAGTGCTTCAACTGCAGGAAGATCGGACACGTTCGAGGTGAATGTCCAAAAATTCTAGAGAAGGAGAAGGAAAAGAGGCACAAAAAGAAGAAAAAGATGAAAAAGTATACGTCTTTCGAGGAATCAAGCGCAACAACTTCAAGTGACGATGAGGGAGCTAGCATATGCTTAATGAAAAAAAGCAACGATGACGACGCCAGTGTTCTTAGCGACACTGAGGTAACTCCTCCTACCTTCGAAGAACTCTTTGATGAATTTGTTCTAACTTGCAAATCCTATGATCAAAGTATACAAGATAATATTATATTAAATCGTGAAAATGAATCTATTATTAAAGAAAATCATAAGCTCACAAAAAAATTGATTTACCTTGAAAAGGGAAAGGTTTCATGTCAAGAGTGTGAGCACTCTTTATTTAAGACAAAAGAACTTGAAGTTTCTCTTTCTAAGGCCCTCTCACAAAACAAAACTATTGCAAAAGAAAAAGGGGACTTTGAAAGAAAACTAAAAACCTCTCTTTTACATATTGAAAATAACAAAAAGGGCTTTGAAAATAAATGTGTTATGATTGTACAAGAAAATACATTTCTTAAAAAACAAAATTATGACCTCAATATAGCCATAAAAAAATTCGGGATTGGTCAAAAATCCTTGGATATGATTTTGGGAAACCAATGTTATGGTTCTGGAAAATTTGGGCTCGGATATAAAAGTGAGCCCTACCGCCCGGCGCTAGTCACTAACGTCGGCGGTAGCTCAACCTTTAAAAAATCTTCTGTTTTTTCTAAAAATCAAACCTCATCCAGTAAGAGCAGTGTAGATTTTCAGAAAAGGGTCTCAACCCCCTTTATCTCATGTGCAAATTGTCATAGGTTTGGACACACGTCTTGCTCTTGCAGGAAAATAAAACAGGCATCTATAAAGCAAATCTGGGTACATAAGGCATCCACTTATTCTATGGGTGGTACCACTTGGGTATCCGGATCTTTTCCCTCATCTTCTTTCTAGATTTGCAGGAAGGCTAAGGACAAGAAGTATGTCTGGTACTTGTACTCGGGTTGCTCCAAGTACTTGACGGGCAAAAATGCAAAGCTCCTTAGCCTATACAAAAAAGGGGATAAAGGATTAAACGTTTTAAGTCACATTCATAAACACAATCGTTTCAATTGTTTTGCATGAACATTACTCTTTATTCACCGAAACCATGCATATTTGATTTGTTCAAACATGATATCTTGGTTTTTCATTTCCTATCTGTTTCAAGTTAAAAGCACAAGCCTTTAGAAAAGTCAAAATGAAAACATAAGCAAATATATATCATGCAATGATTATCTTGTCAAGTCTTATAAAAATCGATAATGTTTCATGCAATTTGCACCATCTAAACATCTCCTAAAAATCTGAAATTTCTGCATGAAACTACTATTTTGACACTTAATCAAGATCAATAATTACAAATTTCAAAATCATCGAAAATCGTGTACTGTTTCCCGCACTAGCGCTAACGCCGGCGCTAGCGCACCTATTTGTTTTTCTGTATTTTTAAAATTTTGAAAAATTCTTAAAAATATATTAATCTATATGTTCTATTTATTATTGCACTTGTGATTATATTTCATTTTTGAAAAATCAAATACAAAAATACAAAAGCCCAATTACAAGAAAATATGTTTTGCCTTTTTTGTTTTTGTCATTTGTTTAAAGTCCATTTTTTTATGCAAAAATCCAATACAAAAATATAAAACATTAAAACTATTAAAAAAATTGTATGAACTTCATTGAAAATCAAGCATGATTTAACTCATCATTAAGAACTTCTATAATGTTGCAATTTATCTTTTCAAACTACTTTGAACAATGTTTTTCATCATGCTTTGATATATCTATTAATATGTGCATCACTTATATTGTAAAAGTTGTGTAGAACCAAGCTTAGCATGCCTCTAAGTATGAGTAAATGTTTTATGTTTGATAATGATCGTTATTCACTCACTTATTTTGGCATCGTCTACTTATGTGTTTAATCTAAGAATGCTTGTGTATGTTTTGTAATTGTGCAATGAATTAAAATTGCACAAGTATCTTACCTACACAACCTTTGTTTGCACTTTAAAAGTTAAGAAAAGTGGTTATGTTTTTATAAATTATATTTTTTTGCAAAACAAGTGTATTCGGAGAACTTTGTACAAAACAAAAATCATAAAATAAAGTGACAAAGATAACTCCGCCAAGTACTACTTGAACCTCCTTATAAGTCTTAATAAGCGTTGTGAGGTTGAGCACCTTGGAAAGAATAGTAAAGTATCTTGTGCAAACCATAACTTTCTTTCAAAATAAAAAAACCACTTATTCTTAAGTACACCGGATCACTAGTTTCAATATTAAAATAAAATAAAATATGTGATCCGCCAAGCAGTACTTTGCACCCTGATAAGACTTAATGAGCATTGTGTGTGCAAAGCACCTTGGTTGTTGTACAATTTTTTTGTGCATTGAAGTATGTGGAAGTAAAATTATTTGTGTTTTATTGTGCTTTTTACTTTACATATCTCTTGTATTTTTGATTAAAACATTTGTTTACTCTACTCAAAAATACACTTATGTGCACATCATTATCTTCCATAACACTTCTTCTCATGAGTATTGGATCCTAATGCTAATTCTATATTACTCTTTATTCTATGTAATGCACTAGATAACCTAGCATGCTTTCTACAATGTTTGGTATGTTTTGAAATTATGAATTAAAATAACATTATAGTAATCTTTTTTTATAACATTATTTCATGCTTGGTTACTTTATTGTCAAACTTAAAGATTTTAATTGAAAAATGATTGACAAAAACATCTTCTTTTTGAAATTTAACTCATATATCTTTTTATGGATCATCATTGATTACAATAAGATGTTTCCTGTATTTCTATAAGTCTTCTTCATCATAACCAGATAATTGTTTTACCATGCGCTTTCATGCTTATTTAAAATCTTTTATTTTGTGTGCATCATCACTTGAATCTTCAAATTCCTTTCTTGCAACAATTGGTAGACTTGCTTGGTAAACTTTATATTGGTGGCTTTTAACATAATTTTTTTTGCTATAAAACTCTGATTTATTTCTATGAAAATATTGTTATATTAAAAACTCTGATTCATTAAGGGATTTCAAAATAGCTATGTGAGTGTTTTCATAAATTCAAATAAAAATATAAACCCATAGGCTATGAACTTATCACTAAATTTAAATGCTTAATGTTTCCAATAATTATTATCCATGACTTCATTTCTCACCATAGCGGGGGCGTAGGGTTGTAGGCATTAGATAACCTTATCTCTAGTCATGTCTTGTCCTTAACCGGGGAGGGTTCCAGTGGGGCCTTGCAAGGCACTGGGGGGAAAGAGTGCTAGGTTGAGTTTTGTCTAGTGTTTGTATATGGGACTAACACCCCAACCTACGACATGTATGCAGATCCTCATGCCCATCCGTCACTTAGTACGGGGCTAGGGTGTAGATATATTGTCTGGGTAGTTTAGTTACTTAGAAATCATTACATTTTTTTGCTTAAAACTCTTATATAAAGGAGAAAACTAATATTGCTCATCTTTAAGCTAAAAACTCTGATCTATCTCTATAAAAATTATTCTAAAAACTCCTTATCATTTAATCCTCTCTACAAGCTCGATCATGCCTTCATCTTATTATCAAAAAGTTGGTGTTTTGCTTCCTTACCCGCTTTTGCTAATAACAAAAGGGGGAGAACTAACATGATAAATATAATCTGCTATCAAAATATAAAACTAACCTGCTTAATTAAGATGATAGCTTACATATTAGGGGAGCATTCACTTAGGGGGAGCATGTATTTAGGGGGAGCAATTCTATATACTAAAATCGATAATTATCCTAAGTCATCACTCTCACACACACACAAGTATGTTTCTTCATGCTTATATATTAATGCTCTGATTTATCATTAATGGATTTGTTATTATCAAAATGGGGAGTTTGTTGGAACATGGTTTTTCGCATCTCCTAGATTTGAGAATAACAAATCCTATGTGTATTTGATCTTGTGTGTTTAAGTGTGCAGGATAACGAAGTCCACATGACTCAAGGATTACATAAGAAGGTTGCCCCCAAGTTTGAGCCATCAAATCCAAAACTCCCACTAGCACCGGCGATAGGACCTAGCGCCTGGCGCTAGCGCTAAGAAATAGCTGAGAATGGATACTGAGCTCGACGAATGTTAAAGTCCGCTCGACGAATTCCGGTCGACGAAATTGAGGTCGACGAATGTTGAAGCCCGCTCGACGAACTCCGGTCGACGAAATTTCGTTTGACGAAATGTGGAATCCTGATCGACGAATTGAGTTCGATGAAATCTCGCACGACGAATTGTAAGCTGCGCTCGACGAAATGCCATCACTGCGTTCGACGAAAATTCGATCGACGAAAAGAATGCTAAAGCGCAATTCTGGGAGCACATATAGAAGGAGATAGCGCCTGGCGGTATCCGATAGTGCAGGCGATAGCAAGGAGCACAGTAGGCAAGAGAGAATTGTTTCCTCAGATTGAAGATTCTGCCGCGCAGAATATATCCTAAAATGGGATAGCGCCGGCGGTACCACTAGCGCATGCGCTAGCGCTGAGGCTATAAAATGGAAACCTTGGCTCCGTCTTCCTAATCCTTGAGAGATCCAAAATTCCAGAGCTTCGTGCCACAACATAGAGAGGAAGTTTCAGAGAGATACTCCCACAAATCCATAAAGACTAAAGGAGATCTGTGGAGAAGATTTCAACACGCGTCATCATCGTGATGAAAACCGCATCGACTACGATCATACTCTGTGTCTTCGTCTACTTCTCCAAGAGATCCATATAGAGGGAGTTTTTATATTATTGTCTTTTTATTTCACATCTTTTCTTGTAACGGTGTAGTAAATTTGCCTCGTGTTGGCGACTAGGTCTGGGTAGGACTTAGGGCAGAAATTCACCTCGTGTTGGCGACTAGGTCTCGGGTGTAGGTCTAGGGGGTGCTCGAGGCCATATCCGGGGAAGGGTTGGCTAGAGCGGCTTGAGGTCGTATCTGGGGAAGGATAGGCTAGGGCCAACCGGTTCGTGGGGATACGAGTCGGTATAGAAAACAAAAAGGAGCCTTTTATATTTCGCTTTGATTTCTAGCGTCATTGAAATCAAAATTTTGTAATCAATTTTATTGATAATAATCATGTCTCTCTTTGTGTAATAAAATTGATTTGTTCTTCATTTCTCTAAATTATTAATTATCCTCTCCTTTATTATAAAACAATTTAGATCTTTAAACAAAATCACTATTTTGTTTTCTTATCATAAGCAAGTATTTCAAAATATAATATAAGTTTTTAAAACCCTTATTCCCCCCCCCCCCCTCCCCCCTCTAAGGGTGCCTACCGATCCAACATCCTCTTCCACTTCTTACTTTCTCCTTCCTCTACCTGTGAAAAGCAGGTATTATTATTATTTAGGTAGAGGGGTAACTGTTTTATCGTTGTATCGGTACCCGTTACCGACACAGATATTAGAATAGTTACCTATGCATTTCCTTTTTCATACTCCCATTAGCTAGAACTCTTAAAGAACTGAATAAGTCGTGCTGGGAAGACAATAACCTCAATAGTTATCTTACTTTTCCTGCAATTTTATTTTATCTAGTTTAGTTTAGTTAGTTGTATTTCATTTTAGTTTGTATATTTTTTTGTTTTGGCGTAGCTCACCCCTGCAGGTTGATGTAGGGTGGATCTCATAGGAGACGTACACGAGGAAATCTATTGTTCGCCTACAACAAACTCTAGAGCTAGCCGCACCTACACAAGCATTCTAGCCGCACCTACACAAGCATTCTAGCGCTCATAATACCGGATCTTTCGCTCACAAACAAAAACAATGATAGGAGGAGAACATTCTCTAAAACAGCGATCAAATAATAATCATCATGTTCCCAAAAATTAGGACAAAGTTTTCCAATCCGTTGCGAGGGCAAACCAAGGCTATAGGCCTAGATCCGCCAAACACAATGGATCTTCCCGATCCGGAAACAACGAAGATCAATAACGATGAAAACGATTCGGAAAGCAAGCGATGTATTTAAAATCACAGAAAAGACGGTTACATAAAACCTCCACTAGATCTAATAGTGAAGAAACGCTAGAAAGTGTAGAGGTTACCCAACCAAGAGAATAATCGCACAAGTTGTGGGAGAATCACTCTCTCCACGGATCCACCAGCGTCACACCGAATGGGGTTGCAGCCTTCTTCCTTGGAGTCGCACCAAAGAGAACCACGCTGGAGTCGCACCGAAGCGGGAGGAGGAAGCAAATCTTGGAGTCTTACCAAGGGGGCGGCGGCAAGAGGGAGCCAAGCCTTGGTCGAAACTCACAAGGGGGAATTTAGGGTTTCTTTTTCAAAATCTATTACCACTCTCATCAAAGCCTCCTTAAATAGGAGTTTACAAAAACAATCAACCATTCATGATGGCGATTTAATTTCCGCCATCCAAACGGTTAAACGCACACCACAGTTCACAAGCATGAAAAGAAAATAAAACAAGTGCATAATGAATATAAAATTATTCCCACAACATGAAATAATTTGATATTCGCAAATTTATAAAATAAACGAACTAAATAAATTAAAAGTCTTCAAGCGGGCTTGGCACGCCGCGGGCGGAGGTTGTAACTCTGTCTTCCGTTAGCGTCTTCATGGCACCTCAAATCTTTGTGTCGTTGTGCCTCAGCAACCGGATCATTTTCAAGGATAGGTGGAGGGTCTGCGGCATCAATCCTCCCCGCTCAAAATCACGCGTCACTGATGCGTGGTCCAAGAGGTAGCGGTGGAGAAGAGCGGCATCCAAGCGTCGAAGCTCCGTCTCGAGTACCCAAGAGTCGTCCGAAGGAGGGCGGTCACGCCAACGGATGAGGAAGCGGTAGGTAGCACCATCTGGAGTAGTAAGCGGCTCCGCATCAAGTACCATCTCTGGAGTGAGAAATGTCTTTGGAAACTTGGGAAACATGTCAGCAGTAGGAATAAAAGAATGCGACTCACCATCCGATGATATACCCGTGGGGACCGAAGGAGAGAGATCATCTGAGCTACCACTCCCCAACCCATTAGAAATTTTAGTGGGGAAGAAGACGACGAAGAATTCAACTCAAGTGGAGGCAACACAAACGGCGTCAAATCCGAGACATTAAAAATAGGGGATATACCCCAATCAGCAGGCAAATCCAAAACGAAAGCATTATCACCTAGCTTGTTTATAATCCGAAATGGGCCGGCTCCCTTTGGCGCTAACTTCTTAACGGTGCCGGTAGGCATTCGCTCGGGAACTAGGCGGACTAAGACTTGATCGCCGACATTAAAGTGTGACACTCTCCTATGTTGATTAGCGTGTGATTGATATGACTCGTATTGAGAGGCCAAGGTCGCTCGGATATGTGCGTGCAAGTCATGAATGTGTTGGCCGAAGGATTGTGCAAATTGACTTGTTTTATAGGTAGGTGGTAACGGAACCAAGTCAAGAGGCACCGGAGCCTTATACCCGTGAACGATTTCATTCGGAGACATACCCATAGATCTATTCTTAGAGTTATTATATGCCAATTGGGCATGGGGAAGGAGTAAATCCCATGTGCCCTTGTGATCGCTCACAAGACACCGAAGAAGGTTTCCCAAGCTCCTATTGACCACCTCTGTTTGCCCATCAGTTTGCGGATGATAAGCCGCGGAGAATAGCAATTTGGTTCCCATAAGAATCCATAAGGTTTTCTAAAAGTAGCTGGTAAATTTGACGTCCCTATCTGAGATAATAGTCTTCGGCACTCCGCGGTGACTAACGACGTCCTTAAAATACAGCTTCGCTATGTGAGAAGCGTCGTCGGGCCTACTACATGGGAGAAAGTAAGCCATCTTGGAGAACCTATCCCCAGTGACAAGAATAGAGTCATGATGTCGAAGGGTGGGTGGAAGGCCTAATACAAAGTACATGCTCACGTCTTCCCACGATATGGAAGGGATAGGTAGAGGGGTGTACAAACCGATATTAGATTTCGTGCCCTTATAAACTTGACACGTGCGGCAACTGCTCACTACCCTCCCAACCATTGCCTTAAGTTTGGGCCAATAGAATTTCACCTCAATTAGCATAATGGTCTTGTCTCTCCCAAAGTGTCCACTCAAGCCACCACTATGTAACTCCCAAATGATGTGGAGTCGCAAGGAGGAGCGAGGGATACACAATTTCCCGTGTTTGAACTGATAACCGTCCCTAAGTGAAAAGGCTGTGATGGTCGTGGGTGAGCTATCCTGGGCAGATAAATAAGGCTCCTGAAAGTCGGGGCATGTGGCGTATTCATCTTTTATGCGATCGAACCCTACCACATGGACTTGCATGGTGGAAAGCAAGAGGGTGAGGCGACTGAGGGCGTCGCCAACTCGATTTTTGGACCCCTTAAGGTGTTTAAGATTAAATGTGTATTCCTGCACGAAGGACGCCCATTTAGCATGGCGCAGGCTGATCTTGTGCTGACCGTTGACGAATCGTAACGCTTCATGATCAGAGAGGATCACAAACTCCTTAGAAAGGAGGTAGTGTCTCCAATGATGTAGACATCTAACGACCGCATAGAATTCCCTATCGTAGTTGGAATAATTTAACTTAGCGCCTGCTAACTTCTCGTTGAAATAACTAACCGGGTGGCCCTCTTGACTTAAGACACCTCCAATCCCCACGCCAGATGCGTCACAAGTAAGCTCGAAGACCTTGGTGAAGTAAGGGAGACGTAACATCGGTGCTTCGGTCATAAGCTCTTTAATACGACGGAACGCAAACGTGGCGGATTTTATCCATGTGAATTCGCCCTTCTTCATGCAGTCACTAATAGGCGCCATAATGCTGCTAAAATCGCGTATGGAACGATGATAGAAGGTAGCTAAGCCATGAAAACTATGCACCACTCGAAGGCTAGTGGGCTCGGGCCAGTCTTTAATCACTTGAACTTTTCCTGGGTCAACTCGAATGCCCTCAGAACCAACTTTGTAACCCAAAAATTCGACCTCCGAGGCATAAAATGTGCACTTCTTAACATTTAAAAATAAGGTTTCCTTTCTGAAGGTGGAAAGGATCACTTTGATGTTGGAGAGGTGTTCGGCGGGGGAGGTGATAAAGACTAGGATGTCGTCGAAATATACTACCACAAACTTCCCCATATACGGCCGAAACACGTGCGTCGTCATCCGGAGAAGGTGCTGGGGGCATTAGATAACCCAAAGGGCATCACAAGCCACTCATACAACCCGTCCTTAGATTTGAACGCTGTCTTCCACTCATCCCCCTCTCGGATCCTAATCTGGTGGTAACCGCTCTGTAAGTCTAACTTCGAAAAGATAGTGGCACCCGATGGGACATCCAAGAGGTCATCTAGACGCGGAACAAGAAACCTATATTTTATAGTAATCTTGTTGATAGCTAGGCTATCAACACACATTCGCCATGTGTCGTCCTTCTTAGGGGCAAGATGGGCTGGGACCGCACATGGACTCAAACTCGTCCTAATGAATCCTTTCTTCAAGAGGTCCTCAATCTGAGTTTGAAGCTCTTTGTGGGCAGCTGGATGTAGTCTATAATGGGGTTGGTTGGGTAGGGACGAACCGGGGATGAGGTCTAAGGCATGCTGAATATCTCTAAGAGGTGGCAACGACGACGACAGCTCATCTGGGTAAATGTCCCTAAACTCATCCAACAATTCCCGTAGCTCTCGGGGTAAATCATCTAACACTCCGATATCGGTCTTTGCACTCATGAGTACAAGGGCGTACATCATGCCCTCAAGAAAGGGATCCTTCTCAAATTCTTTCCTAGCAACCAAACTGAACGGTTTCCTCTCTATCGGGACGGTGGTATCCTTGGCCAACACTACTGGCTCTTTCGGGACAGTCGGTCTCAAAGTGATGATCTTGCCGTTGAATTTGAACTCATATGTATTGGCTCGACTATAGTGCGTCACATCACGGTCGTAGAGCCAAGGGAGGCCTAACAACACATGACAAACGTCCATCGGGAGGACGTCGCACCACACCTCATCCCTGTAGGATTTGAATGAAAGGGGAACTAAGCATCACTGGGTAACCTTAATGGTGACCTTTCTGATCCAAGCAACCTGATAGGGTGTCGGGTGTGATTCAGCGGTCAAGGACATACGCTTAGCGGCGATCTCAGAAACGGTGTTCACGCAACTACCGCCATCAATAACTAGTTTGCAAAGCTTTTCGCCACTCTTAAAGATCAGGGAAAATATACTCATCCTTTTCCAGTCATCCACTGGACGAGGAGTGGACAAGATACATCGCATCACCATGAGGCGGTCTTCGCCCTCTAAGTCACTAAGGACTCCATCTGGGTCGCTCTCCTCTTCAGCCTCATATACGTAATCAGCGGGGTCGGTGGTCGAGTCTAATAGGGCTACGGCCTTAGTCTTCGTTGGGCATTCGAAGGCATAGTGACCTTGAATGCCGCAAGAATAACATGTAGTATTGGCCTTGCTAACCTTCCCAATGGGGACACGCTCACTCGCGGGATTCCTATTATTTCTAGCAGTGATCACCACGGACTTCGACTCGGTGGACCTAAACTTTCCCTTATCCGGATACGTGGAGGAAGACGCTCCAACAGTGGACTTGTTTTTCGTGTGGGAATAACGAGAGTGGGCCTTCGAGGCAAGATGCTTTTCAATGTCTAGGGCGGCATTGAAAGTTGTGTTCATGTTCGTGTGACCATAGCGCAGGAGCTTCCTCTGAATATCGGGTTGAAGCCCCTAACGAAATCGAGAAAAGGTGACCTCAGGAATCTCCCTAAGATCACATCGCACCATACGGTCCTTTAGTTCTCCCATATACTCGGCTACCGAATTGCATCCCTGCAGCAGGGTGGCAAGCTCATCGAAAATCTGTGTTCGGTTGTACGCAGGAACGTACTGATCGGTTAGCAAAATCTTCATCATCGCCCAACCTATAGGTGGGACTCCCTGCCCGGCTCCTAATCTCCGCTCCTCATTCAGCCAGAAATTTTCGTGCGACCCGTTAACTTCATCCTGGCAACTTGGACCTTTTGGTGGTCCGTCAGGTTGTTCCATTCGAAGTAGCATTCCATATCCACTACCCAAGTAAGGAAGACCCGCAGATCTCCTAAACCATCGTAAGTGGGGGCGTCAATCTTAACGGCCCTAGTAATATCAAAGCCACGCTCGTGGCGGTGTTCTCGAGGGGACACTCGGGGAGAGTTCCCATCGGAATCCGAATCGTGGACCTGTTGGTGTCGGTTAGGCTGCTCAACATTAACGGGTGGTGGTGGCGGTCCTCCTTGATTCAAAAGGATTTGAGCTAACATGGTCCTAAGCTCGGTCATCTCATTACGTATCCCCTCTATGGCCTCAGCATTATGATTCCCGTGCTCGTTCGCAGCCATCCTAGACGATAAAGGTGTGCTATACTCCGTTCCTAGTCTAGTGCGCATGCAGCGACTGACAATTAATTAACGTGAACGTGACAACGCGCGCGCTAAAATAACACAAGCAACAACAATATTCCAAGAGGACTTCGCCCAAAGATCGTGCGAAAAAGAAAAGGCCGAGTTGTCTCCCAAAGTTAGTTCGATCTGTCCAAGAGTACTCTGACCAAAGAGAAAACCAAAGGGGTCGGGTGGGCTCCCAAATCCGGAAAGAAATATGAAAAATTTCCTAAATATGAATTGCTCAAAACTTAGGCAGAAATTTTTTTTTGGATGTAACTAACATGGTGAACGTACATAATTTTTTTTTAATTTCGACAAAAATTGAAAGTTTTGGCCCGTTATTCGCAGACCAACTAGATAGAATTACGACGTTCCCAATTTTCAGGCTGACCTAACGAGGACAAATCGAAAATATTTCGGTTTTAATGTTGCTGGAAATACGTGCAGGAAGCTACAGAAAAATTTTCAGATTTTTTTGACAAGTTTTAAAATTCTGAGATTTTACTAAATGCAGACCAACCCGAAAATTTTCAGATTTTGACCGTGCTAACGAACGCACCGACAAGAGGACAGATAGCCTACAGATCTGAGAGTAAGGATGGTGTCGAGATAGAACTCAACACGACCTGCTTTGATACCAAATTGATGTAGGGTGGATCTCGTAGGAGACGTACACGAGGAAATCTATCGTTCGCCTACAACAAACTCTAGAGCTAGCCGCACCTACACAAGCATTCTAGCGCTCGTAATACCGGATCTTTAGCTCACAAACATAAACAATGAAAGCAGGAGAACATACTCTAAAACAACGATCAAATAATAATCATGTTCCCAAAAATTAGGACAGTTTTCCAATCCGCTGCGACGGCAAACCAAGGCTATAGGCCTAGATCCGCCAAACACAATGGATCTTCCCGATCCAGAAACAACGAAGATCAATAACGATGAAAACGATTCGGAAAGCAAGCGATGTATTTAAAATCACAGAAAAGACGGTTGCATAAAACTTCCACTAGATCTAATAGAGAAGAAACGCTAGAAAGTGTAGAGGTTACCCAACCAAGAGAATAATCGCACAAGTTTTGTGGGAGAATCACTCTCTCCACGGATCCACCAGCGTCACACTGAATGGGGTTGCAACCTTCTTCCTTGGAGTCGCACCAAAGAGAACCACGCCGGAGTCGCACCGACGCGGGAGGAGGAAGCAAATCTTGGAGTCTCACCAAGGGGGGCGGCGGCAAGGGGGGGCCAAGCCTTGGCCGAAATTCACAAGCGGGAATTTAGGGTTTCTTTTTCAAAATCTATTACCACTCTCATCAAAGCCTCCTTAAATAGGAGTTTACAAAAACACTCAACCATTCATGATGGCGATTTAATTTTCGCCATCCAAATGGTTAAACGCACACCACAGTTGACAAGCATGAAAAGAAAATAAAACAAGTGCATAATGAATATAAAATTATTCCCACAACATGAAATAATTTTATATTTGCAAATTTATAAAATAAACGAACTAAATAAATTAAAAGTCTTCAAGCGGGCTTGGCACGCCGCGGGCGGAGGTTGTAACTCCGTTTTCTGTTAGCATCTTCATGGTGCCTCAAATCTTTGTGTCGTTGTGCCTCGGCAATCGGATCATCTTCAAGGATAGGTGGAGGGTCCGCGGCATCACAGGTCCTTCTTTTGGATGGCAGATGCTTCGGCTTTTTCTTGGTTTACACGCCAATCTTCTGGTATGCTCACTTCTGAGCTTTGGGAAACTTCTCTTCCCCCGGCTTTTATTTTATACTGTATTGTATATCCTGTATCAGAATGTTTAGATTAAGTCTGGGGTAGAGCTGATTTTCGTTACCCATTGTGCACACACATGTTTCATTGCATACTAGAAGTAATTTTATCTCAATTATTTATTATTGTTCATCTTTACTGTACACCACAACACCCACATTAGCGCGCACTTAGCCGTAGTCGCGTTATGAGTTCAACTCATTTATTTTGTGTGATTTAGAAAATCTCTGTGTTGGCTTAAGATTGTGAGACAGAAGTAAAATGTTGACTCACGTACTGCTCCTAGTTGAGTGCCTGCATCTCGCATAGAAATTCATGTTAAATTAATTTTTCTTAATGCTTATTGTTTTATATTTTTTCTATTTGCGTAAATATTGTTTATTCTGCTCAAAATCTGTGAATCCGGTGTGAATTTGATGGTTGCATAGGAATGAGGGTAGATAGTTGCTAGGCTCATATTGCTCGAGTCGGGAGGAAGGATTATCTTTCTCGGTGGCTAAGAACTTGCCTCAAGCGACTCTTAAAGCATTGTTACAAGTTAGTTCAGTGAGTGAGCGTGATGTAGGCCATTATTTTGGCCAGGTTGAGTTTTTGTACCGTTCCTAACGTTTGATCCTGGCTAGCCTCTTTGTGCCTACCCTGTCCTTTAATTCAACTCCACCCAAAGCCAAAAATTCGATCCTAGTCGCATGCCCAAAGCAAATCTTTAGCTGTTTTCGCATTTTTTATTTTGGGGGTGTTGATATGGTAATGTTAATTTGGAAATGTGGATGTGCTTCTTTAGAATATTTGCTGAAAATATTTTAAAAAGAAAAGAAAAAGGAAATTAAAAAAATGAAAAGAAGTGAAAAAGAAAAGAAAAATGAAAAAAGAAGTAAGCCAAATTGGAAATCTTTATAAGATATATATTGGGAGTAGGTGGTGCACACACTCATGTTTTCAAGTTCAAGTCTGGGGGTGTGGTGCACACGCGCGTATTGTGGCAGCTTGGTTAGCTTTGTTGCATTATCTCAATTGGGTTTAGTGTGTAAGCCTTCATGTTTATCATTGTACATCCTACCAAAACCCAAGCCCTATCTCTAACCTAAAGTCCTACTAACTCACACAATGAACCGAACTAGTGTCGTAAAGAGAGTGTGATAGGGTGAGCTTATGGTCATCCACATTGATGGATTTCAATGGAGGTTGTTCTGAGCACCGATCGTGTGCAATGCTCACCTCAGTGATTAGTCTACTATCTTCTTACGCATTACCGGCGGATTCATCGTGATTCAAATATTGAGTAGTAATAATATATCGATACGCTTATAGAAAATATAAACTATTGTGCATAATTAGAAATTTCTTCTACTGTATTTCTACGCACGCAAGCATGCGACTTCGCATGGTACTCCACATTTGCAATTGCTAAGCCAGCTAGTCCATTTTCTCATCCGCTTGAGGGATGATTTGCTTGGGATGAGCAAATGGTTAAGTATGGGGGTGTGATGAGTCACATTTCTATAGTGATTTTCGGACTCATATGGGCTTATTTTCGTGCATTTGCACTACACTTTCAGCCCTGAATTGCTTATACTCTACTCGTTCACGCTTTCACTTTAAGTGCTTTGTTTTGGCCCATTGAGGTGTGCAATTGCACGCTTTATTGTTAGGGGTAAAGACATTATGCTCCGCATTCTTTTTATGCTTTTATGCTTGTGTTGGAGGTGTGTTCCCAACGTTTGGATTTGCGATGCAGGTGGGAAGATCTCCATTTTGCCAGTGATTTCATGTTTGCATGAATCGTACGGTCGTGCGTTTCCTTGACGCACGATCGCTCCAACCGTGCACATCTATCTATGGGCCAAAATGGAGATCTGGATTTGCCCGTGCATTTTGTTCACGCACGGTTGGTTTCGACCGTGCGTGAGTACAATTGCACAACCTCCTGTTGATAACTTGATTTTGAGCTTTCGGAATTCGCCCGTGCGTTTTTACGCACGGTCTATTCTGACCGTGCGTGAGTAAAATGCACGGGCATTCTGGGTCATCTTCCTGGGCTTTCTTCTTAATTAATATCGCACGGTCCACGCACGGTTGTGCGTTCCACAGTGCGTGACCAATTTCTGACTATTTTCTATTTATGCCGCAGGATCCGCCCTAATCGAGATCGATCATCTTTTTTGCGCCCAACAGCTCTGCTCCGCGCCATTTTTGCCACTCCATCGCCGCCCACCTTAAGGAGGAGCTCCGGACACCATTTCCTTGCAAATCCAAAGCTGGAGCATCCTCTCAGCTGCCTCCATCCAAGTGCTTCAAGGAGAGGATTCCACACTCATCTTCATCGCCAAGCAAAGAGATCTTCGCATCGGACGTGACTGGATTGTAGTTTACCTGAGAAGACTGGCCCATTGGGAGGAAGTGACAACCCTCCTCTACCCCGGACGATAGTTGGGACCGAGCTAGGATGCGAATTGATAACCCGACGATTCCTACCGAGAATCTACAACAAGCCTCCGGATGCGGTCGTATCTCTTGCCTTTTTCTCTAACTTGTGTGGATGTTTTTGAATGTAATCTTCATTTTACTGATGATGTGCACTATAAACTTGTGTGTTAATTCTTATTTCATCCTTTTATGAAATTATCTTGTTTATATGTGTATTTGAGGTGCGCCACCAAATCCACTCTACCCTCCACTTCATTTCGCTAGCCTTCTCGTCCATTCTGTGTGCCTACTCTTCCATCCGCCAACCTAAGCAGTCCTAATGGCCCGTACAATCCACCTCGACTCCGCCGATGCTAACGGCCCTCAAACCTTTCTGCCAATGCGAACCACTCCATCTGCTTGCCTTCTCGCCCATTCACCTAGCGAAGTAGTGCATAGTGTCCTACATAGTTTCCATCCACCCAGCGAAGCAATGCATAGCGGCCTGCATTGTAGTGCTAATTTAGGTTCTTTTCTTTTGCTTTCCATATTCCAATCCAAGCCTTTTCCGCAATCCATCCGACATAAAGGACTTCAATCTCAAGTGCTGCCTCAAAAATAAACTCCACCTTACTGTGTTCCTTTGAGATTCGATACTTGTGGATTCACTCCTACATTTGATATTACTTGAACAATTGGTACACTGTCGTTTTGTGTCGCAGTCTTGCTACCGCCTATAGCCGTGTGCTAGATTAGCGCATCAATACCAATGTTTGTGAAGGATTCTTGGGAATCATTGAAGAGTGGGTGAGGAGTTGGAAAGGATGGCTGAGAGAATTGAATCTGGTGAACTAGGGTGGATTGCTGAACTGGGGCAGCTGGGATTGGCAGAGAAGACCCTTCAGGCTGGAACTGCTGATTCCCTTGCTGAGAGCGATAATGACGGGAGTTCTTCCCCTTTTGATTAGAGGGCTGAAACTCTTGACGAGGTAGTTTGGAGGATGGGGCTGGATAGAAACCCGCCGAACCTTTTTGGACGGCTTTACTTGTCAGGTTGGAGACTTAGACGGGGTTATTCATCTCCCCCTCTATGTGACAGTTTGTAATACTAATCAGCTCTTGATATGAGCTGGGCTCCCTAGTCGTGACCTCAAACTTGAGAGGTCCTTCTTTCAAACCATTGATCAGTGCTACCATATAGAGGGAGGGATCTACATCCCTTATTCCAAGATTTTCCTTCTGAAATCGATCAATAAAATGAACCAAAGTCTCTCATTCCTCCTTCTTGATTTTGAAGAGGGCCGCAGGGCCACTCTTCCTCTTCTTAGAGGTTGCGAACCTCAGAAGAAGCTCAGGCCATAAGACGGCAAAGCTCAGGATGGATTGGGAAGGTAGCTTATAAAACCACTCTCGGGCTTGCCCGTCGAAAGAAGTGATCAACAATTTGCACTTCACGCCATCTAAGAGAGTCCTTAGAGCAACAACGAACTCGAAAGCTTGAAGGTGGGAAACCGGGTCTCTTTCCCCTGTAAACATGGGTAAACAGGGCTCTCTAAAGCCATTGGGAATTGACTCCCAATGAACTCTATCAGTGAAAGGAGAAGGCTCCTCTGCTTCAACAATGTCAAAAGAAGCAGGAAAGGACAAAGCAGGGGCTGGGGGATGAGCATAATCCTCCTAGAAATTCAGGGCCTGAGCAGGAGGTCCCTGAGCTGCTTCCCTAAAGAAATTTTGACAAGATGCGAACTCTTCAGCTTGAGGTCGCACAGGAGCTACGGGCTGGAAGGTTGCCTGATCGATGGCGTGACTGCCAGCTAAATGATCTGGGGTGGCGACTTGACTCGGTTGGAGGAGGATCTTTTGGGAGATCGCAGCTAGAGTCTGACTCAAGACTTAAAAATGTCTTGTAGACTCTTGCTGAGCCCGGGCGGTCTCCTGGCGAGCTAGGGAGGCTTTTCGAAGAGCTTGCTCAAAACGACATTCCAAATCTTCAATGGAGGTCGGATTGTTCGAGGGGCGACCGCATGAAGACTGGCGAGAACGATTCTTGCGATCTGACATCTTGAAGGTTCGCTGACTTCGCCTAACCACTCTAATCTGAAGGTCGTGTATTCATTCTGTTGGAACAAAAAATGTACCTCCAAGACTCACACATAAAAGAAGAGAGAAAGGAACTGTGGAGTGTAGGTTACATAGGACGAAGGATGTCAGAGAAGGTAACTCTGAGAGAAACTTCTTTGATTGATCTCAAAAAAGTATTACAAAGGGGGGGTCAAAAACTGGCCAGGGGGAGAGATAGAAAAGTGACAATAATTGAGACCACTTACACAGGTTGTAAGCTGGAGGCTCGAAGCAAAATTCCCTATTCAACTACCCCTACCCCTCTATTTATAGACGCGGAGGCTGCCCAAACGGGTAGATCCAAAAAGTATGGGTTGCCCGGGGTACAGGAGAACCGGGGCAGAGATAAGAGGAAAATGAAGCAGACCAGCCGATCTCGGCGATCTCTAACGCCTGACCGCTGGGACTTGGACGAAATCCGGGAGAGGGCAACTAGCGATCTGGGCGGTCTCCAAAACTTGAGACCGCTGGGAAGGGTCCTTTTTGGATAGAAAAGAGGTCGCGGGAATTCCGGGCAAACAATAACCTTATTAGCATTAGTCAATTATATGATGGTGAATACAAGGTTGTATTCACAAAATTATTGTGTCATATTGTTATTTCATTAACTAATCAAATTATATTAATTGGCCTTAGAAATGGTAAAGTGTATATAGTAGATTTCAATTACTCTAAATCTAAAATTTGCCTATTTAATTCTAACTTTGAAAATAATGAATTAGGACATAGGAGACTTAGTCATTTAAACCTTAAAACAATAACTAAGCTATCAAAGCACGATCTAGTAAGAGGCTTACCAAATGGTAAGTTCAAAAAGGATCATCCTTATAGAGTCTGCCAATTAAGAAAACAAACAAAATCCCCATTCAAACCAATTGGTAAGAATGATTCCCCTAGAACCCCTTACCTCTTGCACATGGATCTCTTTGGTCCAATCTCCACTCAAAGAATAGCAGGCAAGTATTACACCTTTGTTATTGTAGATGACTTTTCAAGATTCAGTTGGGTGTTCCTTCTAAAAGCTAAGTCTGAAACTTTCAAGATCCTCTCAAGATTCATTAGACAGATTCAATCTAAATTCAATACTAATGTAGCTTTGATCATGAGTGATCATGGTACAGATTTTGAGAATCAGTTAATTTGTAGATTCTGTGAGGATGAAGGGATAAGACAAAGCATTTTAGCTCCTAAAACCCTCCAACAAAATGGGGTGGCTGAAAGGAAAAAATAGAACCCTAATTGAATCAGGAAGGACATTATTGGTTGAATCCAATTTGCCAAAGAATTTCTGGGCTGAGATAGTGAACACAACTAACTATGTTCTAAATAGAAGTTTCATCCACAAGACAAATTTAAAAACTCTCTATGAGTTGTTGAAAGGAAAGACACCTATAGTCACATACTTTAGGATATTTGAGTGTACTTGCTTCATTCTAAACAATGGAAAGAGCCAACTTGCCCAATTAGACAAGAAGGCTGATGATGGAATATACTTGGGATACTCTTCATCAAACAAGGCTTATAGGTGTTATAATAAGAGTACTTTAAAAAATGAAGAGTCGATGCATGTAGTATTTCATGAAACTAACATGTTTTCCAAGGGGAAGGAAACTTCCACAAATGTTAAATTATAGGAAGAAGATTAACTTGCAAATCGTTAAAAGGTTGAGAATTATGAATCACTCATCAGGTTGCCATGAAAAGGGAAAATAGCAAACTGATAATGAATCAGATGAAAACTCTCTTGAAAATGATGATGTCATCAAGAAATCTAGTCTACCAGAACAAGGAACTATTCAAAGGGAAGAAGATGATGCTACTACTGCCAAAAAGAAGAAGAAATCAATGAGAATATGAATTCACTATTTCAGCAAGAACTAGAATAACTCTAAAGGATCACCCTCCATCTCAAGTTATAGGAGATAAGACTGTGGGAGTGAATACCAGACATCAACTTACTAATGAGTCCATGTTGTAGTGCTTTCTCTCCCAATATGAACCAAAGAAATTTGAAGAAATAGACAATGATCCTCACTGGATAGTTGTCATGCAAGAGGAGCTTGCACAATTTGAAAGAAATAAGGTCTAGACATTAGTGAAAAGACCAAGGAACTACCCAATTATTGTAACAAAATGGGTGTATAGAAACTAAATGGATTCAAATGGAGTTATAGTAAGAAATAAAGCCAAACTAGTGGCACAAGGATTCAGATAAGAAGAAAGAATTGACTACAACCAGACTCTTGCTCTAGTGGCTAGAATGGAAGCAATCAAAATATTTCTTGCTTATGATGCTCACATGAAAATCAAGGTATATTATAATGCATCTTAATTTTTAGGAATTATTTTAATCCTTCTTTGACGTCATTATGGCGTAAGGGCGTTACGTTAGTGCGGAGTTAGAGGCACGCCGTCGTTTGGGCATTTTCGCTTCCATTCGGTCAAGTCGACCAAATTTTGAAGCATGCCGGTGTCGGAAGATTTTGCGTTAGAAAATTAAATTAATTAATTTTAGAAAGGCTCGTCGAAGTTTCGTTGCGATACGAGCGATATTAGAGCCCCGGTGATTTTTCCAAAGGTTTGTTTAATTATCGTTCGTTGTAACTTCGAAAATTTATATCTTGAGAATTGCTCGCCTGGATTTATTTTCGACTTCTTCGTTGGATTCGTAGCGCTGACCTTTGACTTCGGTGCGAATTTTGTGGAAATCGGCAACCGTTGGTTAAGCCATTCTTTCGTTATTATTATTATATTGATTGTTGTCATCCATTATCTATATATATATTATTACTATTCTTCTTCGACAATTCTTCTTTCTCCCTGGATTATTGAGCCAGAAGTTTCGAGAGAGAGAGAGAAAGAGGGAGAGAGTGGGGTTTTGCTGAGCTTTCAGACCGCCGCCGACGGAGCTCCGGTGCTCGAAATCTTCGCCGGAGCATAGATTTGGAAATCTCTCGTCATGCTCATCGCGTGCGTGGTAATTTTTTTCCATTTCGTAGGTTTTGGCACTAGAGTTAGTGGCCCTAACCCTCTTTTTGTCCAAATCTTCGTAGATTGATCGTGCTTAGGCCGTATTTGAGCTGATCCTTGGCGTGGAGGGCTTGAGAGGCCGTTTTTTGGTGGATCAAGATATAGGCAAGTGATGGTTTGTTTTTCCTTTTTCCCTTGGCATGTTTGCTCCAATCTACTTCTCTTTTCTTAACTTTTGTATCTTGGTAATTAGTGTTGATTGGGTTACTTACCCTAAGTGAAGTGTTGGAGTTGAGGTTTGTGTTGGTAGTCCAGGGATGGGCTTGATATAAGTATGTTGGATTGGCTTAGAAAATGAAAGAAGTGCAAAATTCTGTGCTAAGTCAAAATCGACCGAACATCCCGTCGATCGATGGGATCTCCCGTCGATTGATGAGACCATCCCGTCGACCTTTGGCCTTTGATGGGGAAAGTGTTTTTCCCCTGTGCTCTAATTAAAGATCGACGGGAAGACCCAGCGATTTTGCCTTTTTTCCCCTTTCTCTCCCTTGTTGGAACCTTTTTTCTTGTTTTGTTTCTCTTCCCCTTTAATGCAAGTGTAGTTTTGTCTGTGATCTTTCTTGTTGTTCTGATTGATTATTTCAGAAAAGTTATTTTCTGTGTATTTGATGAGTCCTGATCATATACACTTTTATGGACTCATCTGGGCCGTTTAGTTAGTCATTTCACTGCACTTTAGCCCTGTTTTAGTTCATATTTGTTAATCCATGCTAGGTGCACCTTTTGGCCCATTTTGGTGTGATTTCATGTTTATTTTCATTAGTGGTTTTCATGCACTGTTAGGTGCCACTTTTAGTGGCTGGATTTGTGGTTGTACGCTAGAACAGGAGTCGTGCAGGTGTTTCCGGTGCAATTCTGCACAGGAACACTGCGCACGATCACTGGTTCTATTGCGCACGACCACTGGTCATGCGCCACTGATCGTGTGCACTTAACGCCTTTTTCACGAGTTCTGTTTGGTGCAGTGCGCACGACCACCAATGCCAGTGCGCACGACCACCGGTCGTGCGCCACTGCTCGTGCGCATTGACCATTAAATTTCTGAGTTCTGTTTCATCTATTGCGCACGACCACTGACGCTAGTGCGCACGACCACCGGTCGTGCGCCACTGGTCGTGCGAACATTTTATTTTATAATTTCTGTCTTTGCAGGTTCCGTCCAGGCAGAGCGCACGATCACAGGATTCTAGTGCGCACGACCACTGGTCGTGCGCCACTGACCGTGCGCACTGTTTAATTCCAGCGCCTATAAAATCCGCTGCTCGCGATTTAGGTCAGGATCCCTCGCTTCCAGCCGCCGTCTTCCGCCCGATTCCGCCCGATTTCGCCCCTCCACCGTCGCCCACCATATAGAGGTGCTCCGGGCTTGCTCTTCACGCCTATCTTGAGCCGGAGTTTCCTCTCGGCCTCCTCCTTCATCCAAGAGCTCCAAAGGAAGACCTAGCCGCTATCTCCATCGAGCAAGAGGAAGTTGGCAACCTCCACCGGATCGTGACACGAAGAAGACGGGTCCATTGGAGAGTCGTGACAGCTCTCTCTACCCCGGACGTAGTTGTGGACCGAGCTTGGACGCGGATTGACAACCCGGCGATTCCAACCGTGAATCTTCAACGAGCCTTCGGATTCGGTCGATTTCTTGCCTTGTTCTCTTCTTATTGATGTGTATGTAGCTAGATCTAACATTATGATGAAGTGTATTTTGATTAAATAGCATTTTTACTTGATTATGTCTATGTGATTTGAGTATTCTTGCTTATTATTTTGAGGTGTGCCTTGTGGTGTGGATTGTTGGTTGCGTTGTGCCGCCCTAACAATTGTTAGTGGTGTGCTTGTCGAAGAGGTGCGTGCGACCCTCATTCCACTAGCCTACTCGCCCATTCGCCTACCGAAGCGTGGCATCGCGGCCCGTAATCCATTCGCCTATCGAAGCAGCGCGCTCAAGGCCTGCATAGTTCGATTCCATTAGCCTTCTCGTCCATCCGCCCTTGCGACGCAGCGCGCTCAAGGCCTGCCTAGTTTCCATCCCGCCAAGCGAAGCTTTGCATAGCGGCATTGCATAGGAGTAGTTGTTAGCTTTTATTTTGTTTTCCAAAAGCCAACCCAACTCCCCCGCAATCCATCCGATTTAAGGACTTCGATCTCAAGTCCTGCCTCAATAGTAAACTCCACCTTATTGTGTTCCTCAAGAGACCGACACTCGGGGATTTATTCCCAATTTTTATTACTTGAACGATCGGTACACTGCCGTTTCGTGTCGCAGTCGAGCTACCGCCTATAGCGGTGTGTGAGATTTGCGTCATCAAGTTTTTGGCGCCGTTGCCGGGGAACACAGTCGTGTGAGTTTTCTGGAGAGGGAGAACCTGAGAGAAAAGCCCTTCCATTTGTAAATTGCATTTTCTGTTATTTTATTTCTGTTCTTTTTATTCCATTTTCTTGTTTTATAGTAGGTTGCTTTAGTAAATTTTTGTTAGGTGTAGTATTTCGCACAATAGTGTTTGTCTTTTTGAATCGTTTTATCTTCACACTATGTGGGCACATCTAAATTTCCGTTGCCGTTGGTGTGGAGCTACTTCCCACTCTAGTGTTGAATGCCCTACGGAGAATAGTAGGCATAATTCCTCTCGCCCAGCATATAGAGCATCGACTCCGTCTGATACTCCATATGGTGCGCGTAAGTCTTATGGCTACTCTGCTGAGCCATTACCGTCATACTTCTTTTCGGCTCCAGCCCCCGCTGTGCCAAAGAAGCCTGCTAGGCAGTGCCAGTTTTGTCGGGGCACAGATCATGCCCTGAAGGATTGTGTTGCTTATCTTCGCCAATTGGATGAGGATGATGAGGCGGATATCCGGATCGTCCCAACTCCTAACTCTGGCGGCACACCTTCAACATCCGGTTTTGTGTCTTTGCCCCCTTCACATCTTGAAGGGTATGGCGTTGACACAGTCACCAGATGTGTGGCTGATCTGGGCACCGATATTGCTGAGCCCATTCTCCCAGTGCATCCACCACCTCTAGTGGATTCGATTCTTTGTGAGGAATCGGTGCTCGACTTTTATCCGAGCACTATTCCTCTCCCTATTGTGCATACTACACTCGTCTCTGACGACATTGTTGATGATGTGTCGCAGGAGGAGGCGGTTGATCTGAGCATTGTGCCTATTCCTATGGAGGAGGACAACCTTCTAGGTGAGGAGGAGTTTTCCTCAGCACCGGTGGAGGAAGCCCAAATCTCTAGCTTGGCCACTGTTGATCCCGCCGAATCTTGTAGCATTGATGACAATGCAAACATTATTTTACTTCCCCAACCTGATGGGAGTGAGACCGGGATCACTCCCCCGATTGATGTTTATTTATGTTCTTCGTCTTCTTTATTTCTGGACCCCCCTTCTTCTTCCGAGCCTGTGCAGGTTGAGTCTTTACAGGTACCCCAGGAGGACTTGGAGCTTTTTGCTCAAGTTAATGATGAGAGCATCCTCTCATGTGAGGAGGTTCATTCCCCCTCCGTAGAGGAAGCTCCACTCATTGCCTTCTCCTCCTGCGGACCTGCTGTGGACGATACCTTGCTGGGCAAGGGTAGTTTTGGTGGGATGAGTGAGGACCAGGCCTCCTCCTCTTCTTACTTCCTTTTCCCTTTACCTGTGATGGGCAGGTTTTATCTTTATTCAGGTAGAGGCGTGACTGTTCTTTCTCCGTATAGGTACCCGCTACCGACACGGATATTAGGCCAGTTACCTGTCCACTTCTCCTTCCATAGGCCCATTAGCTAGAACTTTTATGTTTTCAAATAAGTCGTGCTGGGATGACAATAACCCCAGTAGTTATCTTACTTTTCATGCATTTTATTTTAATCCATCATGTTTAGTTAGCTATAGTTTATTGTAGTTTATCTTTTTCTGTTTCTTTTGTTTTTGCGGAGCTGATCCCTGCAGGTATCTTCTCTGGATGGCGGATGCTGCAGCTTAGTCGTGGTTTAAACGCCAATCTTCTGGTGTGCTCATTTCTGAGCACTGGGTACTCTCTTTCCCTAGCTTTTTCTGATTTTCATGTCATATATTCTGTGGATTGTTTAGTTTAAGTTTGGGGGAGAGTAGTTTTGTTTACCCGCTCACGTGCACTATTGCACTGCATACTAGAAGATTTCTTTTAAAATGTTTTGTTTATTTTCATTGCACACCACATCACCCACTTGAGCGCGTACTCATCTGTTTGCCTGCTCTGTTGTGAATTTAATTCTTCTGCTTATTTGGGAAAGTCTAGGTGATGGCTTAGGATTATGTAGCAGAGTAAAATGTTGACTCTAGCAGTGCTCCTAGTCGAGTGCTCGGTTGCATAGAAATTTGTGTAGATTAGATTTCTCTTTATACTTATGGTTTTATATTTTTTTTTCTATTCGTGTAAATGTTGTTTACTCTACTCAAATGGTGAATCTGGTGTGAATCAAACGGTAGCGTAGGGATGTGTGTAAACGATCGCTAGATTCGTATTGCTTGAGTCGGGAGAAAGGAGAATCTTTCTCGGTGGCTAGAACTTGCCCCAAGCGATTCTTGAAGCATGGGTATACGGTTAGTCAATTGCGTGAATGTGATATAGGCCATCATCTTGGCCCGGTTGAGCCTTTGTGCCATTCCTATCATCATTTCCTCGCTAGCCCAATTGTGCCTACCCCATTCTTTTGGTTCAGCCCCACTATTGTTCACCAAAGCCTAAACTCCAATCCTAGTCGCACACCCAAAAAGCAAGCATTTTGTTTCAATTTCAAATTGGTGGTGTTGATTGTGGTAGTACATTGTGAAAATGTGGTTGTGCATCTTTGAAAAGTTGCTGAAATTGTTAAAGAAAGATAAAGAAAAGAAGAAAAAGATTTGAAAAGAAAAAAAAAAGAATGAAAAGTTTAATTGAAAAAAATCTGTTTGAGATTTATATTTGGGAGTAGGCGGTGCACACACCCATGCGTCTAAGTCTAAGTCTGGGGGTGTGGTGCATCCGCGTGTTTTGTGGCCACTTGGATAATGTTATGCATTTGCTCATTTGGGTTTAGTATTTGAACCATCGTCTTTATCATTGTATACCTCACCTAAACCCAAGCCCCATTTAAAACCTAAAGTCCTATTGATTCACGCATTTGAGTCAAACCAGTGCCGTGGAGAGAATGTGACCGGGCAAGCCTATGGTCACCGACACTGATGGATTTCAGTGGAGTTTTTCCCGCATCCCGATCTTGGGCAATGCTCGTCTCAGCGTTTAGCTTACTTTCTCCGTATGCATGACCGAACGATTCACCGCTGTTCACCATTTTGAGTAGTTGTAATATGCTTTTACTCTTTTAGAAATATATAAACTGTTTATATAATCAGAAATCTTCTCTACTATTCTTCTTATGCACGTGATCATGCGACTTCGCATGGTACTCTGTACTGTAGTTTTAAGCCATCTACTGTTCTTTCCTAGTTCGCTTAGAATTTGTTTGCTCGGGACGCGCAAACAGTTAAGTCTGGGGGTGTGATGAGTCCTGATCATATACACTTTTATGGACTCATCTGGGCCGTTTAGTTAGTCATTTCACTGCACTTTAGCCCTGTTTTAGTTCATATTTGTTAATCCATGCTAGGTGCACCTTTTGGCCCATTTTGGTGTGATTTCATGTTTATTTTCATTAGTGGTTTTCATGCACTGTTAGGTGCCACTTTTAGTGGCTGGATTTGTGGTTGTACGCTAGAACAGGAGTCGTGCAGGTGTTTCCGGTGCAATTCTGCACAGGAACACTGCGCACGATCACTGGTTCTATTGCGCACGACCACTGGTCATGCGCCACTGATCGTGTGCACTTAACGCCTTTTTCACGAGTTCTGTTTGGTGCAGTGCGCACGACCACCAATGCCAGTGCGCACGACCACCGGTCGTGCGCCACTGCTCGTGCGCATTGACCATTAAATTTCTGAGTTCTGTTTCATCTATTGCGCACGACCACTGACGCTAGTGCGCACGACCACCGGTCGTGCGCCACTGGTCGTGCGAACATTTTATTTTATAATTTCTGTCTTTGCAGGTTCCGTCCAGGCAGAGCGCACGATCACAGGATTCTAGTGCGCACGACCACTGGTCGTGCGCCACTGACCGTGCGCACTGTTTAATTCCAGCGCCTATAAAATCCGCTGCTCGCGATTTAGGTCAGGATCCCTCGCTTCCAGCCGCCGTCTTCCGCCCGATTCCGCCCGATTTCGCCCCTCCACCGTCGCCCACCATATAGAGGTGCTCCGGGCTTGCTCTTCACGCCTATCTTGAGCCGGAGTTTCCTCTCGGCCTCCTCCTTCATCCAAGAGCTCCAAAGGAAGACCTAGCCGCTATCTCCATCGAGCAAGAGGAAGTTGGCAACCTCCACCGGATCGTGACACGAAGAAGACGGGTCCATTGGAGAGTCGTGACAGCTCTCTCTACCCCGGACGTAGTTGTGGACCGAGCTTGGACGCGGATTGACAACCCGGCGATTCCAACCGTGAATCTTCAACGAGCCTTCGGATTCGGTCGATTTCTTGCCTTGTTCTCTTCTTATTGATGTGTATGTAGCTAGATCTAACATTATGATGAAGTGTATTTTGATTAAATAGCATTTTTACTTGATTATGTCTATGTGATTTGAGTATTCTTGCTTATTATTTTGAGGTGTGCCTTGTGGTGTGGATTGTTGGTTGCGTTGTGCCGCCCTAACAATTGTTAGTGGTGTGCTTGTCGAAGAGGTGCGTGCGACCCTCATTCCACTAGCCTACTCGCCCATTCGCCTACCGAAGCGTGGCATCGCGGCCCGTAATCCATTCGCCTATCGAAGCAGCGCGCTCAAGGCCTGCATAGTTCGATTCCATTAGCCTTCTCGTCCATCCGCCCTTGCGACGCAGCGCGCTCAAGGCCTGCCTAGTTTCCATCCCGCCAAGCGAAGCTTTGCATAGCGGCATTGCATAGGAGTAGTTGTTAGCTTTTATTTTGTTTTCCAAAAGCCAACCCAACTCCCCCGCAATCCATCCGATTTAAGGACTTCGATCTCAAGTCCTGCCTCAATAGTAAACTCCACCTTATTGTGTTCCTCAAGAGACCGACACTCGGGGATTTATTCCCAATTTTTATTACTTGAACGATCGGTACACTGCCGTTTCGTGTCGCAGTCGAGCTACCGCCTATAGCGGTGTGTGAGATTTGCGTCATCAGTATTCTCAGAAATTAGCTTTCTTCCCGAGTGTTTTGATTCATGTTTGTACCATCGGCTTGTTCAGAAATTCTCTCTGTGTATTTCCAGAAATTTCTCTCCTTCTGTCTAGAATTTCTATCCAGAACTCCAAGGTTTCCTGTGTAATCTGCCATTGATTTCTGAGTATTTAAACCCTTCTAGACTCATTCTTCTATGTAATTTGTGTTAACTTTCTCGGTGAGGGGTAATGCTTCTTCCTCACTATCTTTAGTAATCTGGATGACTGTAAAGGATCTCTTAGTGGTTATGGGCTGTAAATAGCAGGCCTTCTCCTTGAAGACCCTTTTTCCAGAATCTTAGTTATGCTTGGCTCTCTTGTTAGCTGTGTTCTTCAAGTAGTAGTAATCCTCTTTGGCTTGTTTGTTGTGTGACTGAAAGTCCTTCATTTCAGTCCTCTCCTTCTTTCTTGTATGCCTAAGTTGTTAAGTTTTGGTTAGTGACTGTTGTTTCCTCTTGTGGATCTTATTTGGTTTTCTTGATTCCACTAAGGACTTAATTTGTATGGCTAATAATTTTCTCACTATGTGCTTGAAATCTTATGTTAAGAGGTTGTAATCATCCTTATCTAAAATTAATCCCTTTGATGTTTCCCCCCTGACTGTTAAAATGCATGATTGGTATGCAAACTTTATGCCATAAATCTTGAGCTTACTTCTATATTTCTCCTTTTCTTTCTCCTGCACAAATAATCTTTCATACCCTCTTAAACTTTAATTATGTTAATTGCGTGTTGTTCATGCAAAAATCTCCATCCCCTTGGTTTAGAAAAGATTACTCTTCTTAAGAGTGTTTGTTTATTTCTTCTGAAGCTTTTGCATGTGTTTTGGAGTTGAGTTTGAGCTTTGGTGGAATGTTTTGGTGGTTGGAAGAAATTTTGTAAAATCTTTAGTAAAAATTGGCATCCCGTCCCTTCAATCGACCACATGTCCTGTCAATCGATGGGAGAGAGCAGGGAGTTCAAGTCTGTTGATCTTCTAAGTAAGAATCGACGGGACCTCCCATCGATCGGACTCCCATCCTGTCGATCGGGCTCTCTTCCAGCCAATTTTCTTTGAAGCTTCCCGTCGACTTTTTTTAAGTCTTCCTGTTGACTTTTATTAAGTCTTCCCGTCGACTTTTGATAGGTCTTTCTGTCGATTTCATCGCATATCCCGAGTTGTTTCATCAATAATATAAGTCATTTTTGCTAAGGTGTTCTCGGGTGTCTTAAATTATGATGTTGAGCGTTTTGAGTTCATTTGTTGAGACTTTAGGTGAAGTTATGTTTTATTCGTCGGGATCACCCCAGTACTCGACTGGATCATCTTGATCCAGTTTCTTTAGGCTGCAGTTAGCATTTTGAGCCTCCCAGGCATTTTTATTGTGACTAATAGGATTGTTTCCTCGTATAATCCAAGGTAATTTTCCCTTGTCTTGTGCATGATATATAGTTGATCATGTGGTTGTTGTGTGAATGGTTAAGATAAGTGAAATCATGGGATTCTTTCTTTTGGAATTTTATTCCTTCATTATTCATGTATAACCCTCTGTGAATGCCAAATCAAGTATGTTGCTGATTAGTATAAATTGTAATGATTTATTCTACTTATATACTGGAGTGTGGGTGGATTTATTAGGCCCCCACCACAATGGCCTTTTATACTGGAGTGTGGGTGGTATTTCAGGCTCCCACCACAGTGGCTTCTTTTATACTGGCGTGTGGGTGGTATTTCAGGCCCCCGCCATAGTGGCTTCTTTTTATTGTTTTGGGCTGCAAAGTCCCTTATTCAACAACTTTCTTTACTTGATGCCCCCGTTTATGGGCTTGTTTTCATGTGAACTTGTGTATTTGTTCAAGATGATTATGCTAAATTTATGCTTACTCTTGGCTAGTATTTATTCATGTTGCGTAATAGCTTTCATTCTAATGCTTACTGTTACTTGCTCCCTTTTGGGCTGAGGCATTCTTTTCTTTTGAGTGCCCCAGGTTCAGGTTCAGGTCTGTAGTTATGGAAAGCGGTAGAGCTGCGGTTAGTTATAGTTGTCCGTTTCCTCCTCACTATTGTGAGGTAGTTGTTTCTTTGTTTTATCTTTAGTTTTCCAGTGTTAGATTACTTGCTAGCTTTCCACTGTTACTGGCTGGTTATTTCTCATACTTTCTCTCTGGGAATTTGTATGTTAGTTTGTATGAGTTATTTTATGTATAACACTAGCATGATTTTATGTAAATGTCACCTACTTTGAAGATCATAGAAAAATCCTTCTTTACTTATACTAAATCTAGAGATGTGCATATCATTGTCGGGATGTTCGATCTTCATGATCATATAGGATAAAATGAAACTATCTTTTCGCTGCGTATGTATAGATTTCTACTGGTGGACTAGTTGATCCACTGGACCGAGGGACACGGTCTTAAGATAAAAATGTAAATCCTCTATTTAACTCAAACAAATTTATGTCTTTTTATAAATTTTTGTGAATAGTGGTTGCCTGAGCGTCTTTAGTTGTCCCATGCATGACGTGGCATCATAACATGTATTTTCCCCTTGCTCTGATAATATTTATTAAATTCGTGGGAAAAGGCAGGTTGTGACATATATTGGATGAATGTGAAGAGTGCATTTTTGAATGGAACTCTTCAAGAAGATGTATAGGTGGAGAAGCCACCAGGTTTTGTCAATCCAACTCATCCTTCTTTTGTTTATAGAATAGATAAAGCACTATATTGTCCCAAGCAAACTCCAAGAGCTTGGTATGAGACTTTGTCCACCTTTCTTCTAGAAGACTCCTTTGTAAGAGGAAAGGTGGACAAAACATTTTTCACTAGAGCACATAAGAATCAGTTACTTCTAGTATAAATATATGTAGATGACATCATATTGACTCTACAGACTGAAGACTTTGCAAAAGGTTTGATGACCTAATGTAGTCTAATTTTGAGATGAGTAGCATGGGGGAATTATCCTACTTTCTTGGACTTCAAGTAAATATAAGTACATATGGCATTTTCATATCCCAATCCAAATACACTAAAGAGCTTACCAAGAAATTTGGGATGGAAAATGCCTCTACCATGAAAACCCCCATGACTACCAATACTATACTTAATATAGATGAAAAGGGTCAGTCATTTGATCAAAAGACTAACAGTGCAGTCATTGGCTCTCCTCTCTATCTTACAGCAAGTAGGTCAGACATAATGTTTGTTAATTGTGTATGTGCTAGATTTCAGGTTGACTCCAATGAATCCCACATGAGTTCATTAAAAAGAATACTCTGATATCTAAAGGGTACACCTGAACATAGCTAATGGTATCCCACAGAGTCTGTATTTGAGCTAGTTGGTTACTGATGAGTCCAATATTTACACTATTTTATGGACTCATCCGGGCTAGTTTTCACTCTTGTGCACATCTTATTCAAGCTATATTCGCTTGTATTTCATTTGTATTCACTTCCACGCTATGTGCACTGTTTAGGCCGATTTGGGTATGCATTTACGCTTCATGCCATTGGGGGTAAGCACATGGTGCTCCCTAACCCTTCTTCTATATATGTATTGAGCTGGAGGAGTATTCCCATTTGGGTGTATGTTGTAGGCTTTATTGCGCAGGTGGATAGATCGTCCACTTTGCCCAGATTTCATATATGCATGTATCGCATGGTCGTGCATTTGATTTACGCACAATTGCTTCGATCGTGCGAGGTCATTTGTGGCTAAGTTTGACGTTTTGTCTTTGATCGTGCGAATTGTTCATGCACGGCCAGTTGCCCGTGCACGAAGGAATCGAATGATCACCTGTTAAGTCTGGTTTTCAGGCTGTCTGGAATTGTTCGTGCATTTTTACGCATAGTCGTCTTCGACCTTGCGTAAGTAAAATGCACGGGCGCTTCTACTTCATCATCCTGGGCTTTCTGCTTCGTTAATAATGCAAGGTCTACGCATGGTCGTGCGTTCGACCGTGCGTGACTTAATTTCTAATAATTTTGTATAAAAGCTAGGAATTCTGCTTGGCTTGGAGAAAACTTTTGGGAGCCCGCATTTTTAGCTCCAGTCCGCCCTTTTCATCGGTCCACAACCGTTCAACTTAGGAGAAGCTCCGGCCACTTCTTTCTTGCAAATCTTCCGCTAAAGCTTCCTCCTCGGCCTCCTCCATCATCTACGAGCTCAAGAATGCCATTGATGGAATGTTTCTGTTGCATTCAAGGTGTCTCCAACAAGATCTAGCTTGAGTTAAACCAAGAAGAAGACGCGTAATGTGGTAAATGATGGAAGCTCCTCTGAACCCCGGAAGACAACTAAAGACCGAGCTCGGACGAGGCTTGACAACCCTACACTTCTGACCGAGAACCTTCAGCGAGTCTTCGAGCTTGGGTTTACTCTTTTCCCCTTATATTGTTCCAGATCTTTAATGTGGTTGTTTGTTTGTTTGTTTTTGATGATGTGCATAAACCTTTCTTAGAGTTAATGTAATTTCATGTTTGTGAGATTTCTTATGGTTTAAGTGAATTGAGGAGCGCTCCCATTCCACCATCCACTCCATCGTTACATTGTGCGTCGCACTAGCAATTGCTAGTTGTATGTTTTGTGACGAGGTGCTTACGACCCTCACTCCGCCAATTACGAATCATAAGTCTGCATGCCATCTCATTGATCCGCAAGCCTACTCGTCCACCCACCAAGTGAAGCGGTGCATCCGACCCGCATTAGTTAAATAGCTTTCCTGAACCGCATCTCTCACAACAAAACCAAAAACCCCTTTTTATTAACGTAGAAATCGTTATAATTGTTTTCCCTAACGAGAAAATCATACACCCCAACATGCCGTCCTTTGAAAATGATATTCATGGGGTCTCTCCCAACTTTTATTAATTATACGATCGGTACACTTGTCATAAACGTGTCAAGTTTTTGGCGTCGTTGTCAGGGACTGTAGCCCGTGCTATGATTCTGTTGTTAGGAAAGTTTCTTGTAAATGTCAACAATATTTAGATATAATTCTTTTTGTGCTAATTCGAATGAGGCTCTGCTGCAAGAAGAAGAGACTGATAACTATTTTGAGATCCCTGTTGACCTCATTGAATTTGTAGCTCAGAATTGCCAATTTAGCAGGATTAGTTGCGAGGATGCTGCTCTCCATCTACATAACTTTTCAGAGATTTGCAGCACATGCTTAGGCAGTGGAACCAAGAGTGATCGGTGCAAAATTCAACTCTTTCCCTTTTCCTTACAAGGAAAATCCAAGGATTGGTACTGGAACAAGACAGTCAGCTCGGTAACTTCTTGGAATCAACTCGAAGAGAGATTCCTGGCGAGCTTTCACTCCAAAATGCATGTTCTAAGCAAGCAGAAGGAGATCATCACTTTCACTCAAGGACGGGAAGAGATTTTATCTGATGCATGGGAGCATTTCCAATCCCTGCAAAGAGATAGTCTCCTTGGGGGAATGACAAAAATATCCCTGCTTCAAATATTCTATCTTGGCGTGTTAGAGCAGTTCCAGCCTCTTTTTAGTTTTGCCGCTGGATGGGATCTCTTTAGTAGATCAGGCGAGGATGTGTGGGATGTTGTTGATAATGTAGCATGAACCAGTGAACGATGGGATCATTCTCATTGTCCGCCATTTGATGCTAATGTAAGTACTGTGGCAGTCAGCATAGAGCGGGAGTTTTTATCATCGACTGAATTGGAGGAATTCTTATCATTTGCTTGTGGAGTTCTCAATTTGTTAAACAAATAGTTCGATGAATTTAAACGTTTGCAAGAGGCAGTTGAGAATTATAAAAGGTTGACTATTGTTTTAGTGACCCCTCAGCAAGAAACAATAAATGTGATGTGATTAAGAAGCCAGACGGCCATCGACGAACCAACTCACCAAGTTCCTCCAGTTCGTCATCCAGCCCGCCAAAGTTGTACCGAAGGTTCGATTGTAGTTCCCACTTCTGCATCCACTAATCATGATAATGCTCAGACTCCGCATCGACATGTTATTATACCAAGACCGCCTTTCCCCCATCGCTTGCGAAATGAAAAGCAAGAAAAACAATTCATCAAATTCATCGAAATGATGAAAGGCATCCAAGTGAGCATACCTTTAATTGAAGCTCTCACTCAAATCCTAGGTTATACATGATTTTTGAAGAACTTGATCTCAAGGCAGAAAACACTAGAAAGTTTGGGGAAATCAAGCTCAAAGAAGAATGCTTTGGTCTTATGACGAATTACATTCCGAAAAAACAAAAGGATGATGGCAACTTCACCATACCTTGAAGAATCGGAAGTTGCAAATTTAGTCGGGCCCTATGTGATCCCTAGAGCATCTATAAATTAGATGTCGCTGTCCATCTTTCGAGATCTTGGGGCGGGTCTTCTTCAGCTGATGAATATTAGAATACAGCTGGCCGATAGATCCGTTAAAAGACCAGCATGAATTGTAGAAGACCTCACTGTAGGAGATAATGAATTCATTTTCCTTGCTGATTTCGTAATTTTGGATATGGATTTTGATGCTAATGTTCTGATTATCTTGGGAATGCCCTTCCTTGCTACTGCTAGGGCTCTTATCAATGTCGAGCAGGGGATTCTAACCCTCAGGCTTGGAGAGAATATGAATACATTCAATGGGCATAACACATCTCGAGCACTTGATGTTACAGATTTCGAAACCTCCAAATTTATCGAAGATTCTGAAATTCCTTGTGAAATCATTTTAAGCACTGACATCTCTTCTGAGTGTGTCGACACTGCCTTCGATTCGACTGAAATAGAGTAGTACTTCAGTTCAGCATTCCCTTCAAAGGATTTAGCCCCACTGCTCGATGGTGATCCCTTCACATTGCATGTACCCTTATCTCTTACTCCTTCACTCAAACTGTTGCCCGACAATCTGAAATATGCATTTCCCGGTGAGAATAATACTTATCCTGTGATTATCTCAGCACAGCTCTCTACCATTAATGAGACATCCCTAGTTAACCTCCTGAAAAAACACAGAAAATCCTTTGGCTTGTCTCTCGCGGATATCAATGGAATTATCCCCACTATTAGCATGCATAAGATTCTTTTGGAAGATCAATACCGGCCTTCTGCCCAACCCCAACGGCATCTAAATCCAAAAATGCAAGAAGTGGTGAAGGAAGAGGTAATAAAATTGTTAGACGCTGGAATCATTTATCCAATTAGTGATAGCAAATGGGTGAGTCCTGTTCAGGTCGTGCCAAAGAAGGGAGGAATCACTGTGGTGTCTAATGAACAAAATGAATTGTTGCCAACAAGGGTTGTCACCGGATGGAGGGTTTGCATTGATTACCGGAAGCTGAATGAAGCAACCCGAAAAGATCACTTCCCACTTCCATTCATTGACCAGAGGCTTGAAAAATTATCCAGGCAGGAGTATTATTGCCTTCTCGATGGGTACTCCGGGTACAATCAAATTATGATTGATCCGGATGATCAGGACAAAACAATATTCACCTGTTCATCTGGTACGTTTGCTTTCAAGCGCATGTCGTTTGGATTATGCAATGCCCCAACCACCTTTCAATAGTGTATGCTCGTCATTTTCCATGACATGGTTGTGGAATTTCTTGAAGTGTTCATGGATGATTTCTCTTTATTCGGAAGCAGTTTTGACTCGTGTCTTGCAAATCTCTGTAAGGTATTAAAGCAATATGAGGATACAAAACTAATCTTAAACTAGGAAAAGTGTCATTTCATGTTCCATGAGGGAATTGTGTTGGGCCACAAAATTTCAAGTGAAGGTTTACAAGTTGATCAAGCAAAGGTGGAACTTATTAAGAACCTACCCCCACCGACCTCTGTAAAAGGCATCCGAAGTTTGTTAGACCATGAGGGATTTTACCGCCGCTTCATCAAGAATTTTTCCTCTACTGCAAAACCCCTTTCCAATATGCTGGGCAAGGATGTGCAGTTCATTTTGACAGAGACTGCATGCGCGCATTTAATGCACTCAAATAACAACTTGTCACTGCTTCTGTCCTAGTGTCACCTGATTGGTCTCTACCCTTTGAGATAATGTGTGATGCCAGTGACTACGCAGTGTGTGGTGTCCTGGGGAAAAGAAAAGATAAGATTTTCCACACAATTTACTATGCCAGTCGGACCATCAATGACGCTCAAATAAATTACACTACAACAGAGAAATAACTTCTAGCAATGATTTTCGCTTTTGGAAAATTTCATTCATATCTAGTCCTCTCTAAGCTGAATGTTTACACAGATCATGCTGCCCTAAAATACTTATTTGTAAGAAAATATGCCAAACCACTACTCATTCGTTGGATTCTTTTACTTCAAGAATATGATATTAAAATCCATGACAAAAAGGGAGTAGAAAACGTTATTTCGGATCACCTCTCTCGACTAGAAGGACGGGTGACTTCAGACAATGAGGTAATGGAAATATCTGATTCATTTCCCGATGAAAAGCTTTTCTCCATCTCTGCTCACTCTTCCACGCCTCTGTTGTATGCTGATATTGCAAACTATCTTGCTTGCGGCAAACCATCGACCAATCTTTCATTTCAGCAGAGGAAAAAGCTTTTCTCAGACCTAAACTATTATTTTTGGGAAGATCCATGGTTGTTCCGTACTTGTAGTGATGGTATCATCAGACGTTGCGTTTCAGAATTGGAGTACAAATATGTTTTGGAGCATTTCCACGATAGGGAAGCTGGAGGACACATGGGCGCTGCTTGGACAGCCCGCAAGGTGCTACAAAGTGGATTGTTTTGGCCAACGCTATTCAAGGACGCTCACTCGCACGTCTCAAAATGCAATGAATGCCAGAGAACTGGCGATATTTCGCGGAAAGATAAGATGTCTCTTAATAATATGTCAGTATGTGAACCATTCGACGTTTGGGGAATCGATTTCATTGGTCCATTCCCAATGTATCACAGAAAATATTATATAATAGTGGCAGTGGATTATGTTTCAAACTGGGTGGAGGCGGAGGCTGTTGATTCTAATGATGCCCGCTCAGCCATGAAGTTCATCCATTAAAATATCTTTTCTAGATTTGGAGCTCCGAGGACAATCATAAGTGATCGTGGTAGTCATTTTTGTAACAGACGGTTTTTGCAATTATTGAAGAAATTTGGCGTACATCATAAAGTCTCTTTAGCCTACCACCCGAAAACGTGTGGGCAAGTGGAAGTTTTGAATAGAGAACTCAAGAGGATAGTAGAAAAGTCAATCCACTCGAATCGAAAATATTGGGCAATGAAGGTGGACGACGCCTTGTGGGCATACCGAACTACCTTCAAGACTCCTATCGGAATGACACCATTCCAGCTCATTTTTGGAAAGGTGTGCCACCTACCAGTAGAATTAGAACACAAAGCCTTATGGGCAACCAAATTCCTGAACATGGACATCGCAGCCACCGCGGATAAGCATCTTTCTCAGCTAAATGAACTTGAAGAATTTTGGCAATTTGCCTATGAGAACGCACGCATATATAAAGAAAAGACAAAGCCATGGCATGATAGGCATATTGTGCCAAAGGAATTCAAACCTGTAGATCATGTTCTTCTCTACAACTCTCGTCTGCACTTATTCCCTGGAAAGCTGAAGTCACGTTGGAGTGGCCCGTTCGTGGTGATTGGTGTCTCTCCATTTTGCGCAATTGAGATCTCCGGAGAGAAAGAAGGAACGTTCAAGGTGAATGGTCATCGCTTGAAAATATATGATGGCGGCGCAGTTTTGAAAGATTGTCAAAAAGTGTATCTGGCTGACTCAATTTTTTAGGGATAGCTTTCTTTTTACCTCTCAGTTATGTATGAATACTTAATTTGTATAATTCTATTTTTTTTACTTTCGCGGTTAAACACTCCCTTTTGTTATAATATTAATACAGGTATTCGGTCCACCTTAACGACAGTAAACAAAAGGGCTCTTAGGATACAACCCATTGGAACCACTTGGTTCCGTTCAGTTTCTTTTTCTATTCAATATATTAGTTTATCTCTATTTTGTCTGGGGGAATGCTTTAATTGCAGGGTCAAATCTATTTAAAGCATGCGGGATTACTGCCTTTGGACAAGAATCACTGATCTTCTGGTAGGCTCATTTATTAGCATAGGTACCCTCTACCCTAAGCCCCTTTTTATTATGCAAATGTTTTCTTTTGATCTGGATGACTTTAAGTCTGGGGGAAGAGTCGTACCTAGTGCCCACTTACACGTGCACATGAGCACAACATACTAGAAGTTACAATCTTATAATTATTTGCTCATTCTCATCGCACACCACAACACCCACTAGAGAGCGCACTTAATCGTAGGCGCGTAACGAGTCTATCTCGTTTCTTTTGTGGAATTGGGAAAATTGTTGTGCTAGCTTAGGATTGTGAGATGGAGTAAAATGTTGACTCCCGCGGTGCTCTAGTCGAGTACTTGCATCTTGCATAGAATTGTGTGTAGAATAAATTTTTCTTTATGCTTATAGTTTTGTATTTTTTCTATTTGCTTAATAATTGTTTATCCTACTCAAAAGTGGTGAATCCGGTGTGAATCCGACTGTAGCATAGGGATGTGTGTAGACGGTTGCTAGGTTTGTATTGCTCGAGTCGGGAGGAAGAATTATCATTCTCGGTGGCTAAGAACTTGCCCCAAGCGACTCTTGAAGCATTGGTATAAGTTAGTTCAATGTGTGAGCATGATGTAGGCCTTCATTTTGGCCAGGTTGAGCTTTGTGTACTGACCCTATCATAATCCTTGCTAGCTCCTTTGTGCCTACCCCATCTATTGATTCAGCTCCACTTATATTTCACCAAAGCCTAAAAGCTAATCCTAGTCGCACACCCAATCTGAGCTCTAGTGTTGTATTATTTTCAATTGAGGGTGTTGATGCAGTATAAATTATGTGAAAGTGTGGTTTGCACTTCCTCGGAATATTCGTTGAAAAAGTTTTGAGAAAAGAAAAAGAAATTAGAAAAAGAAAATAAAGAAAGAAAATGTGATTAAGAAAAGAGATTAATTGAAAATCTTTTAAGAGTTGTATTGGGAGTAGGCGGTGCACACACCCATGTTTTCAGGTTCAAGTCTGGGGGTGTTATGCAACCGTGTGTTAATTGTTGTTCTTGGATAGTTTCCTTGGCGCAAGCTCTTTTGGGTTAGGTGTGTATACCTTTATGTTTATCATTGAATACCATACAGAATCTCAAGCCCAGTATTTATCCTAAAGACCTACTGACTCACGCAATGAACCAAACTAATGTCGTGGAAAGAGTGTGACCGAGTGAGCTTATGGTCACCGACATTGATGGATTTCAATTAAGGTTATTCTGAGCACCGATCTTAAGCAAAGTTCACCTCAGCGATTTGTCTACTTTCTTCCTACGCATGGCCAGACGATTCACAGTGATTCAAATTTTGAGTAGAAATTATATATAATTACACTCTTAGAATGTTACAAACTATTTGTATAATTAAAAATTTCTTCTATTGCATTTCTATACGCGCGAGTATGCGACTTCACATGGTACTCCACATTTGCAATTATTAAGCCAGCTAGTCCTTTTTCTCATCCGCATAAGGGATGATTTCCTCGGGACGAACAAATGGTTAAGTCTGGGGGTGTGATGAGTCCAATATTTACACTATTTTATGGACTCATCCGGCCTAGTTTTCACTCTTGTGCATGTCTTATTCAAGCTATAATCGCATGTATTTCACTTGTATTCACTTCCACGCTATGTGCACTATTTAGGCCCATTTTGGTATGCATTTGTGCTTCATGTCATTGGGGGTAAGCACATGGTGCTCCCTAACCCTTTTTCTGTATTTGTATTGAGCTGGAGGAGTATTCTCAGTTGGGTGTATGTTGTAGGCTTTATTGCATAGGTGGATAGATCATCCACTTTGCCCAGATTTCATATCTGCATGTATCACACAGTCGTGCATTTCATTGATGCACGATTGCTTCAATCGTGCGAGGTCATTTGCGTCTTAGTTTGACATTCTGTCTTTGATCATGCGACTTGTTCATGCACGGGCAGTTGCCCGTGCGCAAAGGAATTGCACGATCACCTATTAAGTCTGGTTTTTAGGCTGTCTGGAATTGTTCGTGTGTTCTTACGCACGGTCGGCTTCGACCGTGCGTAAGTAAAATGCACGGGCGATGTAGGGATACGACGCTACCAACTGCACCAAAAGACCAGCCTGTTGGTCAAGGCGCCTATCGCTCCTTTATAGAGTCAGCTATGCTCGGGTGGATCCACGGGGCAATCAGTTAGACCCACGGGGGACACACCCTTCCTCTTCGAATTGCACCGCAGCGCCGGGGGCAATTCTGGCACCCAACAATCCCCCCCCCCCCCCAGAAACGACCTCGGGGTTTCGAACCCACGACCCCCTCTGATACCACTTGTAGGGATACAGCGCTACCAACTACACCAAAAGACCTGCATGTTGGTCAAGGCGCCTACCGCTCCTTTATAGAGTCGGCTATCCTCGGGCGGATCCACGGGGTAGTCACTTAGACCCACGGGGGACACACCCTTCCGCTTTGAATAGCACCGCAGCGCTGGGGGCAATTATGGCACCCCAGCATGCGCTTCTGCTTCGTCTTCCTGGGCTTTCTGCTTCGTTAATAATGCACGATCTACACACGGTCATGCGTTCGACCGTGCGTGACTTAATTTCTGATAATTTTATATAAAAGCAAGGAATTCTGCTTGGCTTGGAGAACACTTTTGGGAGCCTGCCATTTTTAGCTCCAGTCCGCCCTTTTCATCACCCCACCGCCGTTCAACCTAGGAGAAGCTCCGACCATTGCTTTCTTGCAAATCTTCCGCTAAAGCTTCCTCCTCGTCCTCCTCCATCAACCACGAGCTCAAGAACGCCATTGATGGAAAGTTTCTGTTGCATTCAAGGTGTCTCCAACAAGAGCTAGCTTGAGTTGAACCACGAAGAAGATGGGTAACGTGGAGGAAGGTGACAGATCCTCTGAACCCCGGACGGCAACTGAAGAACGAGCCTGGACGGGCTTGACAACCCTACAATTCCGACCGAGAACCTTCATCGAGTCTTCGAGATTGGGTTTACTCTTTTCCCCTTGTATTGTTCCAGATTTTTACTGTGGTTGTTTGTTTGTTTTGGATGATGTGCATAAACCTTTGTTAGAGTTAATGTAATTTCATGTTTGTGAGATTTCTTATGGTTTATGTGAATTGAGGAGCGCACACATTCCACCATCAACTCCATCGTTACGTTGTGCGCCGCACTAGCAATTGCTAGTTACCTGTTTTGTGATGAGGTGCTTACAACCCTCACTCCGCCGGTTATGAATCATCCATCTGCAAGCCTTCTCCTTCATCTGCAAGCCTACTCGTCCACCCACCAAGCAAAGTGGTGCATCCGACCAGCATTAGTTAAATTAGCTTTCATCAACCGCATCTCTCACAACAAAACCAAAACCCCCCTTTTTATTAACATAGAATTCTTTATAATTGTTTTCCCTAAAGAGAAAATCATACACCCCAACTTGTAGTCCTTTGAGAATGATATTCGGGGAGTCTCTCCCAACTTTTATTACTTGTAGGATTGGTACACTTGTCGTAAACGTGCCAGTTACTCAGATGCTGATTATGCTAGGTGCAGGCTTGATAGAAAAAGCACCTCATGAATTTGTCAATTCTTGGGTGCTATATTGATTTTTTGGTTTAGCAAAAAGCAAACCTCAGTCTCCATTTCTACTGTTGAAGCTGAGTATATAGCTACAGGAAGCTGCTGCTCACAAATAATGTAGATGCAGAATCAGTTGTATGATTACAACTTGATTCTTGAGAACTCCACAATATTCTGTGATAGTTCTAGTGCAATTTCTATAGCTTCCAAACATATTCTCCATAGTAGAACTAAGTGCATATAGATAAGGTGCCACTTTCTCAGAGATAATGTAGAGAAGGATAAGATCTCTCTTCACTACATTCCCACTGATAATCAAAGGGCTGATACATTCACTAAGCCACTTAATGAAAGCAAGCACAATTTCTTCATCAATGCATTGAGAATGCTTGATGGAGCTTTCTAAGTCACATTTATTATCTAGTAAAACATATTTTCCATATAAAGGTATTACTGGGAAAAAGTGCAAAAAATTTGGGAAAATATGTTTTTCATTCAGAGCTGTATCAAATACAAATCGATGCACCGTTGATTTCTACTCTATGTCGTCTTTGAGAGCTATCTAGGATAGTTAATTCGAATAGCACTCGATGTAGTGTCAAATTCATATCGATGCATATAACGAATCAATAGTTGTTGCATTTATTCGAAGTTACATCGATTTCCACTCGACGCAACGTCGACATTTTGAGCGCGCGCAGAATTTGCTTCTAAAAGCTACTTCGACCTACTTTGGCATGCTACATCTATTTCTTTTCGACGTTACTACATGTAAAACCCTAAGGTACGACGAATCGTCTTCTAAAAGTTACACCGTCATTAGACTTCATTATGCTTTCGAATTTTCTCCCTCTTATTATCCTGCTTTCTTTCTCTTCTACCCATGTCTTCTCTCTTCTTTGTAGGTACCCACAGTTAACCAATGGCCTCTAACAGTGATCCTTGAAGCAATCAATTTAGCTTTAGAGACAATGTTGTCTAAGTTTTCATCTCTATACATGGATTTTTCAGAAGACTGTTATCGGAAACTATCTGAACAACATCATGGGTTGAGTAATATCTTCGTTCAGACGAAAACAATCGAGAAGGAACTGTGATCGTCAGAGTTGTCCAATGAAGTATTTATATCCTTCTTCAATGATATAAAGTAGGGGAGAAGGGTGACAGAAGGGCCCGACCTGATTCAGTTTATACTGTTATTAAGCATCAATACTCTTCTTATGTTTCTGGAGGAGAACCGGCAATCATTTATCAACTTCATCTATCACCTGCGCCATCTCCTCCAAATAGATTCCCACCTGCAATCTAGGGGGTGTCTTTAGTTCAGGGGGAGTCTAAACATTTCTCAAATGATGATGACTATTGGAGAAGTATGAAAGAACCTTCGGTCTAGACTAAATCACCCATTACTGAGAACACAGAAATGAAACCTGTTTCTAAAGAATCAACAACCCTATCTCCTGTTCTGCTTCCTCCCGCTCCTGTTCTGCCAGTTCTAGCACCAGCTCCTAGAAAAGTTCAAAGGGGAAGAGGGACATTCAAAAGAAGGCCATATGGAAGGCAAATACCTATCTGGGAAAGGTATTCCAAAGAAGAAATAAATCGGCACAAGAAGGATGAATCAAATTATAAAACCTATGAGAAGATTCAAATGCCTAAAAACCAGATGAAAGTATATACTGATCCAGAGCTTGTAAGGGTCTTAAATGAAATTAGAGAAAGGGATTTGTATGCATATGATGCCTCTCAAAAAGAGATTGGGGAAAATAGAAAGAAATTTATTGAAAGACTCAAGAAAGAGAAAGATGCAGTTGAAGAATAGTATATGAATACTATTCCAAGCACATTATTTAATCCTTCAAAATATGCTACTAAAAATCCTCAAGCAAAAGTTCTGGAAGATAAAGGACAACTTCATAAAAGGGGTCTTGGATTTGATCATAATGTAGTAGCTCGGCCATTTCAAAAGAATAGAAGAATTGTTTACAAAACAGCTTTAACTCCTGCTACCTCTCGATCAACCTTCATAGTGTCATGGCCTGAAATCCCAGAATCAGATGAGATAGACTTGGAAAAAATAAATGAACTTGCTGCTAAAATCATACATCTTGGATTCAAGGTAAATGATGTCTATTCTGATGCTGAAACTGATATAGAAAAGCAATTCAAAGGACGTGACAATATCCAGAGAAGGCAAAACCTGCTAATTTCAAGTATGTGGAAACAAAGTTCAGAAAACTCTATGTGGCCTTATCTGCATTCATTACAAGAAAAAGTAGAATGCTTCTTTTGGGTAAGTCAATTCTGATGGACATAAATTTTATTATTAAGAAGTTCTTCAATACCATCTCAGTGTATGGTACTGTCTTTCTCAACATATGCTTTTAGGTGTATTCTTTCATTTTCAATATGTTGAAATCATATAAGAGTCTGTAAAATTTGTTAAGCTAAATAGGGGGAGATTGTTGGGAAAAACACCCTCATGATTTACCTTACAAATTCTGTAAAAGTGATTTCATTCTCTAGGATTTATTACCCATGTTGTATAGTGAGGGTAATTTGGTCTTTAGATATCCTAGATTGTCATATCCACTAGGTGTGTCAAAACCTAGTCAAAATAAGGTCAAAAATCAGTTGAGTTAAACTTGCATCGAAACTAGTCGACACAACTTCGATTAAAAGTCGAAGAAACTTCGAATAGAAGTAGAAGTAAATCAGACTGGCAGTTGAAGCTTCATTTGATTGGTAGTCAACGCAACGTCGACTAGATATCGACGCAGAAGATAAAAGTTGATGGATACATTCATTCAAGATGAATTCGATGCAACACCGATTAATATTCGACGTAGAAGACAGAATTTGAAATCCATGGATACGTCGATAAGGAATCGATGAAATGTCGATATTAGAATTCATTTCAAATATGCGAAGCAGATCTCAACATAGCTTCTAATGGAATTCAAAGGCACGTCGATTTGAAGTCAGAAGGAATTTGACGCAACATCAAACACAGTCAAAGAATTGTAAACTTCTTGGAATGGATTATGAGGATTATTCAGAATGTATATATGGAAGATATTTGAATCATAACGGGTTGCAAAAGAATATAAAGAGAAAGAAGGATATTAAAGATCCAGAGGTGATGAAATTGGAAGATATATAAAAGGATATTGACGTGATATCAATAAACATAGGTGGAAAGACACAATTCTCATTCTATACATTCTAATTGGAGAATCGATTAGAAAGGAAAGTGATCTTATTCTAAATCGACAGAAGATTATATATACAAAATTCAAAAAGGAAGATCCAGCTTCTCTCCGTCTTCAAGCATTCTTCTTCTCCATCTCTGTCTCTCTGAAATAGCAAAGATTCTTCTTCATCTCCCTCTGCTCTATGGAAGAAGCTGATCTGATCAATTGCAGAGAAGCAAAATAATTCATGGCCTTCTGCTTATCAATGATTCATTAGATCTAAAGAAGTGATCATCAACTTAGTGCTCAAAGATCCTCAGTGCCGCTGAAAGGGGATCTTGATCAGAAGAATTCCCTACCCCTTATATATCTTCTGATTACTTCTTGATATTATTTATCATTCAATTATATTGTGAAAGCGTTTTAAGAATCCCTCTTCAAAGGATTCATAATTAGTTCTAAGAGTCTCATTATCAAGAGACTCGGTGGTTCTAAGAGTATCTTTATCAAAATACTCGGTGGTTCTAAGAGTATCCTTATCAAAAGGCTCAGTGGTTCTAAGAGTATCTTTATCAAAAGACTCGGCACTGGGATAGTGGATTCCTGCCAAGAGGTTAGAAAAGTGGAGTACCCATAGTTTTGGTGAACCACTATATGTTCTTGTGTCTTCTGTGTTTGTGAATTTTCTGAGATTGTCTCTTATTTACTTTTATTATTCTATGATTACTTTAGTTTTAGTTGGAATATTGGATGCTAAGGAATTAGGATTAATTTTCTGTACACTTTTTATTAAAGGTTTTTAAATCTTTATTCACCATCCCCCCCCCCCCCCACCCCTCTAGAGAATTCTCAGGGGAATAATTGTGCACTTTCACGAGTTTTTCGATAACTCGCCGGATTCTCTACATCTTAGAATCTAACTACCTGCGAGCTCACGGGGAGATACCACGACTACACAAGTCACTCCAGCTCTTCCAGCATGACATCCTTACTCGCTCACCTGGATGGCTCACCATCCTCTAAGGGGGTGATGCGACAAGACGAGGTCGTCATCACCTCAATACGAGGAACCAGTACTGCTCGCAAAATCTTCTCGATCCTCTGGGCGAAGTCGTTGAAGTCCACCTTCGTCACAAACTCGCCTTATATTGGCGAGTTATCAAATATCATATCTTGCACTCCTTCTTGCACCATGTCGCATTCTCGCTGAACTTTCTACCTCTGACTATGGTCCACGCTCACCGCACCAAAGTGTTAGAGCAAAGAAAGTCCTAGCTCCAAATGTTCGGACATAAATGTAGTCTAATGTTACTGGTCCCGCGATCGAATACCACAGATTTGACAGCAAGAGAAAAGAAAGGAATGTCTATAAGCACACGCTAGGTGCTTCAGCATGGAGGTCCCGACACATACTCAGAAGTGAAAAAGAACGTCCCCTCCAAAATTGAAAGGTTGAGCTAGGCACAAGGAAGACAACACTTTGAGAGTAGTAAACTTATAAGTGGGGGTCTCAAGATTTCATGGTGCGATTCTTGGTACCCCTGGGGGTCTATTTATAGACAAATCCTAGGTGGATGTATGTGAAAATACCATGTACCTAAAAAATACCTTCCTTGCGACTTTCGGGGCATACTCGCCAACAATGCGACTAACACGACTACTCGCCCTTAGTGGAGAGTTATCTAGAATACCCGCCTACTCGGTGAGTAACAAGGGTTACTCGCCCTTTATTGGCACTGTCCTCGTTGACGGACCCTAATTTTGACTTTCTACTTATGCAGAATGTATGGGCCCACATTCGACGAATATGGGTTGTACATAAATGGTGGACATATTTCTACATTTAGAAAACTCAACTACCAACCATCTAGAAGGTGGACATAATCAGTTGAAGAAATTTATTGAAGTATCGGTTGACAACTTAAACACCGTTTGGTGGACATTTGACTAAATGATTTACTAAGGATATCCTTTACAATAATATTTTTGACATATCAAGATACATTTATTTAATGGCATCTATCGACTATTATCAAATACTGGCACCGTCAGACAAATGGATGTCAATTTCTGATATGGGTCTTGTGGTGGCATCCTACTGCAACATAATATTAGTCCAGTTGTCTACACTTCAATGCCTCACTTTTATACCCTTAAATTTTGGATCGATGTCTAGCCCACAACTAGTATACATGGGATTTGTAGATGGTAATCATTTTGCATATTTATTGCTACATGACGGGTGTCCATTGCCATGTATTCTCTCACCATGGAGAAGGTTTCATGATATGAGTGAATTCATGGGAAGCTACATACATTTCAAGATTGGATAACTCTTTATTGCAAAATAACACACACAAAAATATTGTAAATTTGGATGACTACTAGTTTTGAGGTATGTTGTACAAACCTGTATTTGTCGAGTGGACCCCGGGACCCAAGATGTCTTTAGGCCCGACATTTTTTAGCACCACCCCAGGCAAGGAGGGGGGCGAGACAGGGAGGCGGGCGGCCTCCCGCTCGCCCAGCCCCAAGGAGGGGGTGAGCGGTGGAGGCGGGCGGCCTCCCGCTCGCCCAGCCCCGTAGGGGGGCGAGCGGTGGAGGCGGGCGTCCTCCCGCTCGCCCACCCCGTAGGGGGCGAGCGGTGGAGGCGGGCGGCCTCCCGCTCGCCCAGCCACCTAGGGGCGTGAGCGGTGGAGGTAGGCAGCCTCCCGCTCGCCCAGCCCCATTGGGGGCGAGCGGTGGAGCTGGGCGGCCTCCCGCTCGCCCACGCCCGTAGGGAGGTGAGCGGTGGAGGCAGGCGGCCTCCTGCTCGCCCAGCCCTGTAGGGGGCGAGCGGTGGTGACGGGAGGCCTCCCGCTTGCCCAGCCTCGTAGGGGGGCGAGCGGTGGAGGCGGGCGGCCTCCCACTCGCCCAGCCCCGTAGGGGGGGGGGGGGGGGGGGGGGGGGGGGGGGGGGGGGGGGGGGGGGGGGGGGGCGAGCGGTGGAGGCAAGCGGCCTCCCGCTCGCCCAGCCCTGTACGGGGGCGAGCAGTAGAGGCGGGCGGCCTTCTGCTCGCCCAGCCCCGTAGGGGGGCGAGCGGTGAAGGCGGGCAGCCTCCCGCTCGCCCAACCCCATAGGGGGGTGAGCGGTGGAGGCAGGCGTCCTCCCGCTTGCCCAGCTCTATAGGGGGGCGAGCGGTGGAGGCGGGCGGCCTCATGCTCGCTCAGCCCCGTAGGGGGGCGAGCGGTGGAGGCGGGCGGCCTCTAGCTCGTCCAGCACCGTAGGTGGGCGAGTGGTGGAGGCAAGCGGACTCCCGCTCGCCCAACCCCATAGTGGGGCGAGTAGGTGGAGGCGGGTAGCCTCCCGCTCGCCCAGCCCCGTAGGGGGGGCGAGCGGTGGAGGCAGGCGGCCTCCCGCTCGCCCAGCCCCGTAAGGGGGCGAGCGGTAGAGGCGGGCGGCCTTCCGCTCGCCCAGCCCCGTAGGGGGGCGAGCTGTGGAGGTGGGCAGCCTCCCGCTCGCCCAACCACATAAGGGGGGTGAGCGGTGGAGGCGGGCGTCCTCCCGCTTGCCCAGGTCTGTAGGGGGGCGAGCGATGGAGGCGGGCGACCTCATGCTCGCTCAGCCCCGTAGGGGTGCGAGCGGTGGAGGCGGGCGGCCTCCAGCTCGTACAGCCCCGTAGGTGGGCGAGCGGTGGAGGCAGGCGGACTCCCGCTCGACCAGCCCCATAGGACGGCGAGCAGGTGGAGGCGGGCAGCCTCCCGCTCGCCCAGCCCTGTAGGGGGCGAGCAGGGGAGGTGGGCGACCTTCCACTTGCCCAGCCACGGGGGAGAGCAGGGGAGGCGGGCGGACTCCCGCTCACCAGCCCTGTAGCGGTGCGAGTAGGGAAGTCGGGCAGCCTCCCGCTCGCCCAGCCCCGTAGGGGGCGAGCAAGGGAGGCGGATTGCCACCTCTCGCCCAGACCCGAGAAGAGGAGACAACCTGCGTTTAACGTCTCGGAATGGCGAGATTCGGCTGTTGGCTTGCCAAACTTGGGGGTATTTTCGTAATCTCTTTGTCCAGAATCTGGCTATCAGCAGCCCAAGTTCAAAAAACTCTAAATAGGACCAAGGGGGCACGTTTTGGATGAACATCATTTTGGGCTACTCTCTCCCCAAGTTTCTTTGGTGGGTGAAGAGAGCCTCCAAAGGTGCCCAAGCTTAGCATTGGCTTAGGAGGGGAAGCTCTCTAAGATCTTCCAGGTGTGTGGTGGGACCTCCTCGTTAAGGCCTTGGTCTTGTTCCTAGTTCCTTAAGCCTTCAACCTAGCTCTCTACCTTGAGAGCAGTAAGTGTGAGGTCACCCTCCCCCCCCCCATCTTCGGGGGCCCGAGCTCTACAAGAGACCAAGTATTGATTTCAACATTTATGGTGCGGTGAGCATGGAGAGTGACCAGTACATAAAATCTTAAGCTGAGCTCTATGGCTGGAGGTGGAGGAGATGGATCTGACCCGGGCCACTCATAGTTGCCGGTGGCTGTGTTGACGATGGAAATGATTGAAGACTACAAGCGGGAGGTCCTGCTGACCTTATTATGGACTTTCGTCATGAGAGGCGAATGCGAGGGAGGAGGCAGTCCGGAGCTCCTGCCCCAGCAGATGGGCAAGAACATTCCCGGCTGGCAACCCGGGAAGGAGGTAATGGCGGAGGTGAGTGGGGAGGCATCCGGCCCCCACTCGCCCGGTCTCCAAAGGGGGCGAGTGGGGAGGCATCCTGCTCCCACTCGACCATCCCCAAGGGGGGAGTGGGGAGGCGGCATGCTCCCACTCGCCCAGCACCAAAGGAGGGCGAGCGGGGAAGCATCCGGCCCCCACTCGCCCCGCACCAAAGGGGGTCGAGCAGATGTGGGTGGGCGAGACCCCCCCCCCCCCCCCCCACCCGGGCGGTGGCTATCCAGTAACCCGACTATCCAGTAACACGGCGAGCGTAGAGGCCTGCGAGCTTACTCCGCGAGAGCTGGCCACTCACCGAGTCGGAGGGGAAAGTCCCTTTTTTGAGGTGATCCGCTTGCCACCGGTTCCAGAGGGGTTCAGGGTGTCGGAGATGTCTTACTACTCTGGCACGGATGACCTAGTCCTGCACCTGCAGTGGTTAGAGGACATGGTCTCTGTCAGACCAATGTCAGATGCCTTCCAGTGCCAGCTCTTTTCCTCCACTCTGAAGGAGAAGGCAAGGGACTGGTTCCACCAGCTCCCCGTGGGCTCTATCTGGGCCTTCGAGGATCTATGTCGAGGTTTTCTGCTACGCTTCTCAATGTCGAAGAAAAGGAAGAAGGATGTCGAAGCACTCTTCAAAATCAAGCAACAACCAAGGGAGTCGCTGGCTCGCTACGTTGATAGGTTCAAGGAAGAGGTCTTACGCTCCTAGGAAGTGCCCGGGTTCACCTCCAGCTCGCCTTCATTGTGGGGCTGCGGGAGGGGTTCTTCAAGATGAGCTTAAAGCGGAAGACCCCCTTATCCTTCAAGGAATTGATGGAAAGGGCGGCGGATGAAATTGAGGGTAACGAGGCCAACCCGGAGTTCGCAAAAAGGTTGGCCAAGCTGAGAGAGCCGGAGGCAAGGCGGTAGAGAGAGGGCATGGGAGATGCTAAAAGAAAGTTTGATCAAGGAGAGGGCAACTTCCAAGGGGATAGACTCGACCCCCCAAGGTGGAGGCAGGGACCGAGGGCACCCCCTCCACCACCCCAGCAAACCATGGTGATTGGCTAGGGAAGAAGGAAGAGAGCCAGGAAAGCAGAAAGAAGAGGAAGATGAGGGGATTTGGTGGCATTACCCTACTGTGACTTCCACCAGGTGGAAGGTCACGCGACGTCCACCTGCCCTGAGTTTTTGGAAATGAGGGGGACAAGGGGTCTGATGCAACAGTAGCAACAACCGGAGGGGACTGGAGAGGACCATGCCTGGGAGTAGGAGACCAAATTTTGGTTTCCATACTTAGTTTTTTCTACCCTTAAGTCCATGTAGTACGATGGTTTACTTTCAGACTTAGTTTTTCTTGCATGTAATATGATAATTAATGTTATGAAAGTTTTCAAAGTACTTAACCCCGATGCTGGACTGCTCTCTAGGCTCCCACAAAGCTGGCAGGGTCGAGGATCACTCGGAGGTAGGAAGGTAAGTACTTAGCACCGATTATGGCTCGCTGACTAGGCTCCCACCAAGCTGCCAGGGCCGAGAATCGCTCAGTGGTAGGAGGTTTTTAAAGTACTTAGCCCCGATATTGGCTCGCTGACTGGGCTACCACCAAGCTGGCAGTGGCTGAGGATCGCTCGGTGGCAGGAGGTTTTCAAAGTAATTAGCCCTAATGATGGCCCGCTAACCAGGCTCCCAACCTGCTGGGAAGGCCGAGGATCGCTCGGTGGCCAGAAGTTTTCAAAGTACTTAGCCCCGATGCTGGCCCGCTGACCAAGCTCCCACTAAGCTCACAGGGCTGAGGATCGCTCGGTGGCGGGAAGTTTTCAAAGGAATTAGCCCCGATGCTGGCCCACTGACTAGGCTCCCACCAAGCTGGCAGGGCCGAGGATCGCTCGGTGGACAGATGTTTTCGAAGTACTTAGCGCAGATGCTGGCCCGCTGACCAGGCTCCCACCAAGCTAGCTGGGCCGAGGACCTATCAGTGGTAGGAGGTTTTCAAAGTACCTAGCGCCGAGAAGTTCCCGCTGACCAGGCTCTCACTAGCCGGCAAGGCAGGTTGACCTCTCAGGGAGGCTATGTTATTTTTGTCCCGAGAAGGTCCCGCTGAGCGGGCTCTCATTAGCTGGTAGGGCAGGTTGACCTCTCTAGGAGGCTATGTTATTTTTGTCCCGCGAAGGTCCCGCTGACCTGGCTCTCACTAGCCGGCAGGGCAGGTTGACCTCTCGGAGAGGCTATGTTATTTTTGTCCTGAGAAGGTCCAATTGACTAGGCTCTCACTAGTCGGCAGGGCAGATTGTCCTCTCTGGGAGGATATGTTATTTTGGACCCAACAAGTTCCCGCTGATCGGGCTCTCAATATCCGGCAGGGCAGGTTGACTTCTCGGGGAGGCTATGTTATTTTTGTCCCAAGAAGGTCCCACTGACCGAGCTCTCACTAGCCGGTAGGGCAGGTTGACCTCTCGGGGAGGCTATGTTATTTTTGTCCCATGAAGTCCCGCTAACCGGGCTCTCACTAGCCGACAGGGCAGGTTGACCTCTCGGGGAGGCTATGTTACTTTTTGTCCCGAGAAGGTCCCGCTGACCGGGCACTAGCCGAATATGCAGGGTTGGAATTTTCTTTCCGAGCGTGTGACTCGCTCGAAAAGAGCGGGGATTGTTGATGCGATATTTTCGGCAAGTGCACCGGTCGCGCAAGTAATAATAATGGGGAAAATCCCCGAGTGTCGGTCTCTTGAGGAACACAGTAAGGTGGAATTTAATATCGAGGAAGGACTTGAGATCGAAGTCCTTGGTCGGTGTTACAATGGATGGTTGGCTTGGTTTGCGAATAATAAAATAAAATACTACGCCTACTCTTATGCAATGCCGCTATGCAATGCTTCGATTGGCGAGATGGAGACTAAGCAGGCCTTGAGCGCGCTGCGTCGAAAGGGCGGATGGGCGAGAAGGCAAGCGGAATGAGAGTCGCAAGCACCTCGTCAACAATAAGCACGCCACAAGCAATTGCTAGTGCGGCACCGGTCACGGTGGTGGAGTGGGAGATGGAATAGGGCGCACCTCAATAACACAAATGAACTAGAAAATTCCAAAATCATGAAATAAGCAATAATACACATGGTTCATAGCATTCATCATCTAAATAAAGAGATTACAACAAATATAACCACACAAGTAGAAGAAAAAGGCAAGAAATACGACCGAATCCGGAGTCTCGTTGTAGATTCACGGTAGGAAGCACCGGGTTGTCAATCCGCGTCCTAGCTCGGTCCCAACTGCGTCCGGGGTAGAGGAGGGCTGTCACACCTCCCAATGGACCCGTCTTCTCCAGCGATTTACCATCCGGCCACGTCTAATGCGAAGAACTTCTTCCTTAGCGATCAAAATGAGTGTAGGATCCCTTCTTGCAAGCCCTTGGATGATGGAGGAGGCCTAGGGGGTGAAAAACCTCTGGAAATGGCGAAAACGGCGGACTGAACGGAGTCCAAATGCGTAATCCCGACCTAATTCGCGATCAGGTCATTATATAGGCGCTGAATTAAACAGCGCGCACGGTCATTGGCGCACGACCAGTGGTCGTGCGCACTGGAATTCTGCGATCGTGCGCACTGCCTGGGTGGAACCTGCAAGATACGAAATTATAAAATAAAATGTTCGCACGACCAGTGGCGCACGACCGGTGGTCGTGCGCACTGGAGTCGATGGTCGTGCGCACTACAGCAAACAGAACTCGGAAAATAAATGATCAGTGCGCACGAGCAGTGGCGCACGACCGGTGGTCGTGCGCACTGGCGTTGGTGGTCGTGCGCACTGCACCAAACAGAACTCGTGAAAAAGGGCTAAGTGCACACGATCAGTGGCGCACGACCAGTGGTCGTGCGCAATAGAACCGTTGATCGTGCGCAGTGTTCTGGTGCAGAATTGCACTGGGAACACTTGCACGACTCCTATTCCAGCATAACCACAGATCTAGCCACTGAAAGTGGCACCTAACAGCACAAGAATACTACTAAAGACAAAAAGCACGAAAATCACACCAAAGTGGGCCAAGATGTGCACCTAGCATGGATTATCAAATATAAACTAAAACAAGGCTAAAGTGCGGAGAAATGACTAAATGACGGCCCGGATGAGTCCATAAATGTGTATATGATCAGGACTCATCACACCCCCAGACTTAACTGTTTGCGCGTCCCGAGCAAACGAATCCGGCGGAGCGTGAAAACGATAATTAACATAGAGAATTACACAAAGGAGTACTGTGCGAAGTAACATACGCATGCAAGTAGAGAATTTAGTAGAAGGAGATTCTAGATATGCTAAATAATTTACATAAGTATTAAAGCGCAAGTAAAGATTTAGTCCTACTCAGTTGGTGAATTATGAAGAATTTGACGATCATGCCCAGTATGAAAGTGACGAGACACTGAGGCGGGTGTTGCAAAAGATCGGGGCTTAGGAATAACTCCGCTGAAATCCATCAACGTCGTGAACCATACGCTCGCCCGGTCACACTCTCTCCACGGCGCTAGCAAACTCGCAAATCAAATCAGTAGGACTTATAGGATTAAAACGAGGCTTAGGTCACGGTATGATATTCAAAGTTAAACACGGTGGCTACGCAACCCAAGTGAGCTAACGGAACGCTGCACCATACAAGACCAACGAACAATGCTCGTGTGACACACCCCCAGACTTATCATGAAAACCAGGTGTGCACACGGCCTACTTCACAAATACCAACAGATTTTCTGTTTTTAGCTCGGGCGGATTTTTTTTTCAAAATACTCTCTTTTTTTTTTCTTTTACAAATTTTTCTTCTTTTATGTAACCCCCGGTTGGTTCAAAATCAGCAGATGGACGTTATTTTCCCATCATAACACAACGATTCCACACTCCACACAAGTTTAGAATTATGAGCGCAGTTAAAAACAATTTGGTTGCGGGCGTGGGATAGGCTTCAGGCTTTGGTGGATGAAGAGGGGCTGTACAAAGGAATGGTAGGCACAAAATGGGCTTGCAACGGTGAATGAAATGGACATGGAATAACAAAGCTCAAACTAGCCAAAGGGTGGCCTACATCATGCTTGACTCAACGAGTAGCTCTCACCCATGCTTCGAGAGTCGCTTGGGGCAAGTTCTTAGCCCACGAGAAAGATAAACCTTCCTCCCGACTCGAGCAACACACGACTAGCAACCGCACACACACAACACCGGGTTATCGTCAATTCCATACAAATTCACCACTTGAGTATATTAAATCTAAATTTACGCAGAAATACTAAACATAAATTAGATGCATAAAGAAAATCTAGTTCTACACAAATTCTACCATAGCATGCGAAGTGACTAGAACACTACATGAGTCAACATCGCACTCCAAATAATAATTCCTACGTTAATAACCTATTTCACATTCCAACCAAACTAGTTTAAACGGAACAACAACAAAAAGACAAGCACGCAAACAAGTGGGCGAAGTGGTGTGTGAAGAATGCAACAATGATAATGATAAGGATAAATAAAAAGCAACCTTCTAGTATGCAGTGCAACTCGTGCACAATGGATAACAACAACCGCTCCCCCAGACTTAAGCTAAACAATATCTAGAAATTGAAGCAAAAAGAGGGGAGGAAGTGTTACCCAATGCTCAGAAATGAGCATACCAGACGATTGGCGTTTACGATCAAGACTGGTCCGCAGCATCCGCTCTCATGAGAAACAAAGGCCACCTGAAAGTTATACACTAGAGCAACAAAAATAGTAAAAACTGAACTAAACATGTGAGAGCACAAAAACAAAAACAAAAAAAAACAAAAAAAAAATCAAGAATTCTAAGTTATCACCCATGGGAGTGAACTTGTTCCTGCAATAAATATTGAGCACTCGCACACAAAATAAGGGAACAGAAAAAGCTGAATAAATAAAACTATGCCCAGAAGAGCATTCCACAAGCAAAATGTTATTATTATAAACATCAAAAGAGAAAGAGTTCAAACGACTCAACAAAAGAAACTAAACAGAAAGCACAGCTTAGAATATCTCGCATGCAGGGAGGAAGATCACTCGTCGTCGTTGTCGCTATCTAACACCACAACGGACGGCGACCGTCTGGAAGATGATGCGGCCCGACCCGGAGGTGGGGGGATGTTTAGCCCTCCCCGCAGTGCTTGCTGATAGACAAAATCCGTAAGCCAGTACTGGTTCGCTTCCAGATCGAAGAGGCGCCGATCGAAACTTGGCACCTCCGGCGCTCTAGAAGAACTGCCCTCCTCCTTGGCTCTCCGCTCCTGCTGAAATGAATGTCTTCGCGGCTGCAGAAGGGCTACCTCGCGGTGAGTATTTGGCGGCTCAGCCGGCTCTCCGTGCTCCTCGTCGCCTTGCCTCTCCCTGGGCGCATCTCCCGGCATCACAACCACAAAGCGTCTACTACTCTTCTTCCCCACGACCCGTAATAGATGGAAGCTCACCATGGTGGCCCGAGTGATGAAGGAGGGCGCAGTCACCTACACCATCGGAGGCAGATGACTCCAAACCCCCAGGCTTTTGGCGATGCGGGTAATATAGTAGGCACCACCAATGGCACCTGTGAGACCGTAAGTGGCCTCGTGGTGGAAGAAGGAAGCGAGCATGTAGCCAAGATGCAAAGGCTGCCGAAATTCCATACTATAGAGGGAGATCAGATCTTGCCACCCCACTACATTCTGACTAAGGGCACGGGCGACAAGAGAGTGGCTAAGGACGTGCTGCAGGTATCGGAGAGCAGGCGCGACGATCCATGTGGATTTGCTTTTTCTGGCCACATATTCTTCATCACGACCCGTGAGGGCACACCACGTGGCACGCGGGGTAACACCATCAGGGAAGGAGACATCCAAATCCAGAAAAGGGATCGTCGTGGCCTCGGCTTCGGTGTAAAATCCAGCGTGCACCGCCAACTCGGATAAGGAGAGAGTGAAAACCTTGCCCAAAATTCGGAAAGAGCACTTTCCCGGACGTTGACCGGAGGGCAACACTTCCCACTCAAACGTAGCAAGAAATTCCAAGGTGAGCTCCCGGTAGCCGAGGTCATTGCACTCGAACACCCCGCTCCAATGATCGAAATAATAGCGTTGGCGGACGGCCTCCCCCAACTCCCCATTGTCGCCGATAGAGTTCAACTCGTTCCAATCCACGAGACGCTGTGATAGGAATGGCTTCTCCTTAAGAGAATTGAATCGCCGCGTGTGCGAATCCTTGGAAAAAGTCGCCATCCTAGCGAGGATCTGAGCAGGAGAGGCGGAAGAGCGGCCGGAGTGTTGGTAGAACTTTTGGCGATCTCTGGAGCTCATGGTGGTAGGAGGGCAAAGGAAGGAGGAGAAATAGGGAATGGGCTCACCGGAAGGGAAGGAGGCGCACGATCGGCGGCAAGCAGGCAGAAACGGCGCACGGACGTCGGAGAACGAAAACCCTAGATCGTGCGTGAAAGGCTCGGGCGGACAGGCTTTTTATAAAAATCTGGGCCGATCGCACGACCAGTGGTCGTGCGCGATAAGTAGTGCGCACGACCAGTGATCGTGCGCCTTAGGAATTTTCCAAGCGGCCAACATTTTAGTAAAAACTCCATCCACCGTGCAATTTACGCACAACCAGGAGTCAGCACATGCAGCGAGACATTCATAGCCTTAACACAAACTCAACTAAACCAGACAAAATAAAATTTCAGGGTAAATAAAGATAACTACTGGGGTTACTGTCATCCCAGCACGACTTATTTGAAAAACATAAGGGTTCTAACTAATGGGCCTATGGAAGAGAAATGCACAGGTAACTGTTCCAATATCCGTTTCGGTTGCGGGTACCGATACGGTGATAGAATAGTCACCCCTCTACCTAAATAATGATACCTGCTCCTCACAGGTAGAGGGTAGAGAATGTAAGAAAAGGAGGCAGCCTGGTCCTTACTCAACTCACAAAACACATCCTTGCCTAGCAAGGTATCGTCCACAGCAAGTTTACAGGAGGAGGAGGCAACGAATGAGGCTTCCTTAACGGAGGAGGGGTCAACCTCCTCGCATATGAGGATGCAATCATCATTGACTCGGGCAAGAAGCTCCAAGTCCTCCTGAAGTACCTGTGAAGACCCAACCTGCACTGGCTCAGATTGAGAAGGGGGGTTAGGAAATAAAAGAGAAGAATGACATAAATAATCAAACAGCGGGGGAGTGGTCCCGGTCTCACTCCCAGCAGGATCCAAGGATAGATCGCTATCATCATCGTAAGTATCATGGCGAGGAGAACTCAAGAACTCAGGGTCCTCAGTGGTGGTTTGGACCTCCTCGTCCCATGAAGAGGTGTAAACCTCCTCATCAGAGATAGTATCCTCCTCAACCCACTTTGGAGCACCCTTCGAGTCAGAAGCATCACCCAGCTCCTTTACTTCGATAGGATCATAAAGAATGTGCGTAGAAAAAGTATGCAAAGAAACTGGAGGAACGAGAAGGTTTGGTTCCTCAGCAAAAAGATCTGCTAAAGCCTCCCCGATGGAAAGAATACTTTCCTCGTCAAACTCAGGTGCATCTAGGATCTCCCATTCCTCTCCCTGTTGACAAACGGATGAGTGATCATCATCACTGGGCGTGAAGCCAAACACAGGGAGTGAGGAGTCCATGCACGAAACAGGCTCTGGGGTAGAAGGTACAACAACCTCCATGGGTAAAGAATGAGTGATAGGGACAATGTCGTCCTGAGTGGAGGAGCGGCGGTCAGGCTTGACAAGACTAGGACAGTCCTTCAATTCATGACCCTCTCCTCGACACAGCAAGCAAACAATGTTCCTACACTGCCTAGCATTTAACTCATTCATTTGGGCTATATAATAGTCCATCATGTCGTAAGTGCCAGGAGAAATATCCCATGAAGACATTTTCAATAATAAATGCAGATATAAAGAAACAGAAATGCTCTGCACGGGAAACTACACAAACTAATAAAAATCCTTGGATTAAACTTGCTTAAAATTTTAAAATAGGAGAGAAGAAATAAACACAAACAACAGAAGATTAAAAGGCAAACAAAAATAATAAAGCGGCTATTCATAATGGAAGAACTACTATCTCTTGTCTCCCTCTACAGAAAACTCACATGACTGTGTTCCCCGGCAACGACGCCAAAAACTTGATGTGATATTTTCGGCAAGTGCACCGGTCGCGCAAGTAATAATAATGGGGAAAATCCCAGAGTGTCGGTCTCTTGAGGAACACAGTAAGGTGGAATTTAATATCGAGGAAGGACTTGAGATCGAAGTCCTTGGTCGGTGTTACAATGGATGGTTGGCTTGGTTTGCGAATAATAAAATAAAATACTACGCCTACTCTTATGCAATGCCGCTATGCAATGCTTCGATTGGCGAGATGGAGACTAAGCAGGCCTTGAGCGCGCTGCGTCGAAAGGGCGGATGGGCGAGAAGGCAAGCGGAATGAGGGTCGCAAGCACCTCGTCAACAATAAGCACGCCACAAGCAATTGCTAGTGCGGCACCGGTCACGGTGGTGGAGTGGGAGATGGAATAGGGCGCACCTCAATAACACAAATGAACTAGAACATTCCAAAATCATGAAATAAGCAATAATACACATGGTTCATAGCATTCATCATCTAAATAAAGAGATTACAACAAATATAACCACACAAGTAGAAGAAAAAGGCAAGAAATACGACCGAATCCGGAGTCTCGTTGTAGATTCACGGTAGGAAGCACCGGGTTGTCAATCCGCGTCCTAGCTCGGTCCCAACTGCGTCCGGGGTAGAGGAGGGCTGTCACACCTCCCAATGGACCCGTCTTCTCCAGCGATTTACCATCCGGCCACGTCTAATGCGAAGAACTTCTTCCTTAGTGATCAAAATGAGTGTAGGATCCCTTCTTGCAAGCCCTTGGATGATGGAGGAGGCCTAGGGGGTGAAAAACCTCTGGAAATGGCAAAAACGGCGGACTGAACGGAGTCCAAATGCGTAATCCCGACCTAATTCGCGATCAGGTCATTATATAGGCGCTGAATTAAACAGCGCGCACGGTCATTGGCGCACGACCAGTGGTCGTGCGCACTGGAATTCTGCGATCGTGCGCACTACCTGGGTGGAACCTGCAAGATACGAAATTATAAAATAAAATGTTCGCACGACCAGTGGCGCACGACCGGTGGTCGTGCGCACTGGAGTCGATGGTCGTGCGCACTACAGCAAACAGAACTCGGAAAATAAATGATCAGTGCGCACGAGCAGTGGCGCACGACCGGTGGTCGTGCGCACTGGCGTTGGTGGTCGTGCGCACTGCACCAAACAGAACTCGTGAAAAAGGGCTAAGTGCACACGATCAGTGGCGCACGACCAGTGGTCGTGCGCAATAGAACCGGTGATCGTGCGCAGTGTTCCTGTGCAGAATTGCACCGGGAACACTTGCACGACTCCTATTCCAGCATAACCACAGATCTAGCCACTGAAAGTGGCACCTAACAGCACAAGAATACTACTAAAGACAAAAAGCACGAAAATCACACCAAAGTGGGCCAAGATGTGCACCTAGCATGGATTATCAAATATAAACTAAAACAAGGCTAAAGTGCGGAGAAATGACTAAATGACGTCCCGGATGAGTCCATAAATGTGTATATGATCAGGACTCATCAATTGTGTACAAATCTGTATTCGCCGAGTGGACCCACGGGACCCAAGATGTCTTTAGGCCCAACATTTTTATGCACCACCCCAAGCAAGGAGGGGGCAAGCCGGGCAGGCAGGTGGCCTCCCTCTCACCCAGACCCAAGGAGGGGGGCGAGCAGTGGAGCTAGGTGGCCTCCCGCTCGCCCAGCCCCATAGGGGGGCGAGCAGTGGAGGCGGGCAGCCGTCCGCTCACCCAGCCGCATAGGGGGCGAGCAGTGGAGGTGGGCAGCCTCCCGATCGCCCATCACGGTAGGGGGGCCAGCGATGGAGGCGGGAGGCCTCCCGCTCGCCCAGCCCCATAGGGGGGAGAGCGGTGGAGGTGGGCGGCCTCCCACTTGCCCAGCCCCAAAGGGGGGCGAGCGGTGGAGGCGGGCCGCCTCCCGCTCGCCCAGCCCCGCAGGGGGCGAGCGGTGGAGGCGGGCCGCCTCCCGCTCGCCCAGCCTAGTAGGGGGGCGAGCGTTGTAGGCGGGCAGCCTCCCACTCAGATGTGATAAATCTCCCCAGATGAAGCCTCGAGCTGCCCCCTCGATCTAAGACCTAGACCAAGTCGCCAACACATGTGATAAATTCCACCCCCTAAGCCACACAAGGACCTAGTCGCCAACAACCAAAGCGAATTCCCCCTAAGCCACACAAGGACCTTGTCGCCAACAACCGCGGTGAATTCTTCCTCACACGAAAAACAATAAAGAGAAAATCAAATACAATATAAAGTAAAAACTCCCTAGGATATGGCGAAGGAATGCATGAGATTAGCGTTGTCGATGCTTGTTCTTCACGTTAAATAAATGTGATGAATCCTCCTTCACAAATACTCATTTTGATCTTGAAGTTGTAGATGAGAGTGCTCTCAAATATCTGAAATAAGATCCCCACATAGTGCTCAGATTGGTGGCATTATGGTTCCTCAATCATCAACGAGAGCATCAAAAATTGCCTTTTTATAGATTAAGACCTCTACCGCCGACGGTATTGATAACGCCTGGCGGTAACACTTAAGGAAACATTTTGAGTGCCCAAATCTTCAATCCCGGAAGGAGATTCTGCGCTTTAGGAAACATTTCATTTTATGAAATACTAACGCACGACATTAGCGATACCTCCCAATGGTAGGATCCTTCCATATGTGTGTCCATCTTCCTACCAAATATCTTCCTTTAAACTTCATTTTGGTGCGCTTGCATATTCCAGAGCTAATGCCTAGCGTTAGTTATAGTGCCCAGTGGTACTGGACTAGAATATTCCATGTCGACTTGACCCACATCATCGTGAAAGCTCCATGTCGTCTTGACCAGCATCCGACACAGGGATAATATCATCGAGACGTTGATGCGCTAATGGCAAGTGCACGGGTGCTTAACTAATATAAAATGTGGGAGTAAATCCCCAAGTATCGATCTTGAAGGAACGCAGGTTGGGATGTGTAATTCTGTTGTTTAGAAAATTAATTATAAAGATTAAACAAACACAAGGGATTTAGATTCGGTTTTAGAAAAGCAAAATTAAAACTGACTACTTTAAAGCGGGTTGCAGACACTGCTTCGCACGATGGATGGGCGAGAAGGCAAGCGGGTGGATGGTTCACACAGGAAGAATAAGGGTTGAAAGCACCTTGTCACAAAACACACCACTAGCAATTGCTAGTGCGACAACTCAACGTGTTAGTGGAATGGAGGTTATGAAATGGAGATGCTCCAAACGTCATACAAACCAAATTCAAAGATATGAAATTAATAATAATACCAATTTAGGGTTCATGGACATCATCATTCCACACATCCAAGCAATTCAAGGGTAAAATACTACAATCAAAGAGGAGGGAAAAATACAACCGAAGCACGAAGACTCATCAAAGGTTCACGACCGGAATCGAGGGTTGTGATATCTTACTTGGTAGTAGTATAACTCACCTAGAGGGGGGTGAATAGGTTTCTTTGATTTTTCTACATATAATATGTTATTCTAGTTGTCTATACAAAGTGGAGAAAAACACACAAAAGCGCACAACTATTTATAATGGTTCCCCAAGGTATAGGTATATCCACTTTCCCTCTACACCTTTCTAACAGTATGTTAGACAAGGCAATCTCATCTAACAACTAAGCTCAAGTAGCTTACAACACAGATCCATCAGGATCCCTCGGGTTTCCTTCAAAACCCTAACTCAATCCATCATCCTTATAACTCAGAGTATCTCTACTCCTACAACTCAGTGACTTTCCTAGTCACCTACCTCAGGCCTATCAAGAAGCCTTACAACTCAGGCTGGGAGTACAACCCTACCACTCAGGCACTCAGCCCTACAAACTCAGAACATGAATGTTCTTACAGTAACAGTTGATTCTACTTTTACAACACAAGTTTATGTAAATTAAACCTTCAGCTTGATACTTAAGTTGTAGAACACAGCAAATTTTACCTTGAAGCAGGACTAGGTAACATCAGCTTTTGTCCTTGCTCCACCTGGCCTTCTTCCTTTGTAGACGGAAGAAGATCAACTTGTTCTTATGAATAGAATCAGCAAGAACAATCTACCTCTCTTAGATTGATCTGCTTGCAACTTTAGAGAGATTCCTTCACTGAAGGAAGAAGATGATGTTCAGTACAGCTTCTACAATGTTCTTCTCGATTGTCAGTTCTGCTCCATTTGCCCTAGCCATCTCTTTTATACTTCCAACATTCTTCAACGTCTCTAAGGAATGCTTTGTCACAGCATGGACAATAATAGAAAAGCTTATCTTGCTTTCTTGTCACTTGCGCCAGAAAAAGATCCCGTCAGATTAACGTTCACATTTGAATTTGTCTCAGCGGATGCTTCAGTCTCAGCGACTAAAATAATCTGCTTCTCAGCGTATCCGCTGAGACGGGTAGTCTTCTCATCGATTTACTGAATATGCTACACAGCTAAGATAGACTTCTTCTCAGCGGCCTACCAGTTGAGTCTCAGCAGTTCAGCTGAGACCAGACTGTTATCTCAGCGGTTCTTGACTGTAAAATATAAAGAACTATTCCAAGGTGTGGAATGACTTATGTGTGTATTTAACAAGAAATAAAATAGCTTATCAAATACAATATGCACTTAGCATTGTATGTGATGCATCTTCAAATCTAGGGAATATTGAAGGGGCAATATTCCCAACACTCTCCGCCTATTTGAAGAAGGCAGAATATACAACAATTTTATGATACATTAACACAATAAATATCATGACATATAATGAGAGTAGAATAAGAAGTCATGAAATCATAACAATATCATTGATAACATATATATAGGCAACACACGTCATATATTAATCATAACAGAAAATTTCTCTATAATCAAAAGATTCACATATCAAATGGAAGACCAATTGAATTAGTAATAAAATGTTTACAGAGGATATTACAATTTTGAGTGCAACATTTTATCTAAGGAAAATTAAACATTTGTTCAGATTTTTCTTGTCTTGGAAGCACTAGAACTTTCAGCTTGATCTTTGGCAGCAATCTTTGCAGCAGCAGCAGTAGTAGAAGTCATCTCAGCAGCCTTCCTTTTGTTCTCTTGCCTCTTGAAGTACATGAAAGGATTTGGTAAATATTTAGAGTACATCCTTTTGGTATTATCTCTGTTCACAAGATTTTCTTAGAATACTCTTTCCCTTAGGGAATTCCTTTCCAAATGCTTTATCCACTCCTCTGCTGAGTAGATGTTGTCAATGTTCTTTCATAACTGTCCATGACTTATCCAAGCATTTATGATTATCTTCTTAGAGTCATCACTTCAGTACTCATAATCTGGGTCCCTGGACTGATCATCTCTATTCTTGGCCATGAATTCTTCAGCCATCAAACCTCCTTCTCTTTTCCTTCTAGCTGCAAGTTGTGCATCCTATGCAACTCTTGCTTGAGCTTGGAAATCAAAGTCTTATGGTCTAGACTTGTCTAGGAGAGGAAGGTTGAGTGCAATCCTTGTTCCTTGAAGAACCATAAGTTCTTGCTCAGAATTGTTCTCCTCCTCCTTTCTGGCTTCTTCATCTTCTCAGCTTCTCCTATCATGGTTGTTGTTGTGGACCACGCATATTCTTCAATATGATTAGAAGCTTTCTCTATCACCTCATCAGTTTTACTTACATAATTCTTGACATAACCCCATATCTTGTTCTGAAAGTTTGAGACTTTTGTCCATAGATCTCAGAATGGTGCTTTGATCTACCACTGATTTCTCTGTCAGATCAAACCACTTGTCATTTGCTTGTTTAGATGGGTTGTGTCCTCTTTGAGAATCTCGATCTCAGCCATGACTTCAGCCTTTACTTCTGAAACTGATTTATCTATATAATCCTTGATTGAAGATATTTGACCATCAATCAATGACTTGATTGAGCTTAAAAGATGTCCATCTGAATGTTTAGAGGTTGAGGTTTGTTGTTCAACAGTGATAAGTTGCTGGAAAATTTCTGGCTGAGCTGTAGGTAAGCTTGTCTTGATTCTCTAGATCATCACACTCAAGTAGAGTGGATGTCTCAGCTACTGGAGTGGATGGAATTGTCTCATCCTGAGCAGGGATTATCCAAGCATTTATTGTTTATAGGGTACCAAAGGCCAATATGTTGGCTTCCCTTAAGATATCTCAAAATCCACTTTGCAGCTGAGTAATGAGATTCCTTAGGGCATGCTTGATACCTAGCACATACACATGTTGCATACATAATATTTGGTCTACTAGCGGTCAAATATAATAAGGATCCAATTATACATCTATACATGGATTCATCAAAGGGTTTTCCATTATCATCCTTGTCCAGGGAGATGTTGGACCCCAAGGGATTTTTCATGGTGGAATCTGATTCCATCCCAAATTTCTTAATAAACTCCCTACTGTACTTGGTCTGAGATATAAATATCCCTTCGTCAGACTGTTTCACTTGGAGGCCTAAAAAGTACTTGAGCTCTCCCATACTGCTCATTTCAAACTCCTCCTGCATAAGGTTGGCCAACCTTTTGCAAAGGTTGTCATCAGTAGACCCCAAAGATTATGTCATCCACATAAATTTGGACTAGGAGACACTTGCCCTTTGTTTCCCTAAGAAACATTGTACTATCTATCTTTCCCCTCAAGAACATGTTCTTGATGAGAAAGCTAGACAAGGTCTCATACCGGGCCCTTGGGGCTTACTTTAGACCATATAAAGCTTTCTTAAGTAAATAGGTGTAAGAAGAAAGAGTTGGGTGAACAAAACTTGAGGGTTGCTCCACATATACCTCTTCCTTCAGATTTCCATTTAGGAATGCAGACTTGACATCCATTTGGTATATTTTGAAACCTTTGTGGGTAGCATAGGCAAGGAATAATCTTATTGCTTCCAACCTTGCAACTAGGCCAAAGATTTGGTCAAAGTCTATTCCTTCTTCTTGTCTATACCCCTTTGCTGCCAATCTTGCCTTATTCTTGATGATGACACAATGCTCATCTAGCTTGTTCCTGTAGATCCACTTGGTTCCAATAATGATGTGTCCTTCTGATTTTGGCACCAACTTCCATACCTTGCATCTCTTGAATTGATGTAATTCCTCTTGCATAGCATGGATCATGAAGATTTCTTGGTTGGATTCCTCAAACTTCTTTGGCTCAACCTGAGATAAGAAGCTCAGGAATAGGGCTTTATTGTGAGCCCTGCTCTTTGTGATCACACATGGGTGTTCATCTCGAATGTACAGATCTCTTGGATAATCCCTCAGTTGTCTGGTTATTGCAGGCAATCTGTCAGCACCTTGCTGGACTACTTCTACAACAGATGGTTCTTCACCATTTTGGTCACCTTCATCTAAAATTGTTTCAATCTTTAAGGTAATGTTGTTGGAGCTGGGTCTGCCTTGTATGGACAGCTCTTGCAACTTTTGATCATTTTATGCAAGAGATGGAGTGCTAGACCAGCCCTTATAAAGCAGGTTAGTCTCATCAAAAACAACATGCATTGATTCCTCAACTACATGAGTCTTCTTGTTGAATAATCTATAGGCTCTACTATGTGAGCTATATCCAACAAGAACACCAACATTGCATTTTTCAGCAAACTTTGTAAGTTGAGTTTTTCCACTATTTAAAATAAAACATTTGCAACCAAAGATTTTAAAATATGAAATAGTTGGTTTTTTGCCCTTCAGAACTTCATAGGTTGTTTTCCAAAGGGCCTTATGGATGGATGCTCTATTCAGAACATAACAAGTTGTATTGATTGCCTCAACCCAGAAATATTCTGGGAGTGAGGAGTCACTGGGCAATGTTCTGCCAGCATCAATCAAGGTCGTATTCCTTCTCTCAGCCACTCCATTTTTTGTGGAGTTTTAGGAGAGGAAAATTCTTGGGTGATACCAAATTCTTGACAAAACTTTGTCATGGCACCAGATTGAATGTTTGTACCATGGTCAGTTCTATTTTTGTCCAGTACATTGTAATTCAATCTTGAAGAATACCCAGTTATACTTTGAGTGATCATCAACAATCACAAGAGTATATAACTTCCCACCTAGGCTCTGAATGGGCAGAGACCAAACAAGTCCATATGCAACAGAAATAGACATCTTTCGGTGTATTTGGTGCCAATGCTTTTAAAGGTGGCCCTTGTTTGCTTACCCATTAGGCATGCATGACAGGGACCACTTTTAACACATTTTAAATTAGGACTCTTCCTTGCAAGGTTTTTTAGAAAATAATTTATACATTGTCTTACAGTTAATGTGGGCAAGTCTCTTATTCCATTGAACACAAAGTGGCTAACTCTCATTAGCTACAAGACAAATAGGAGATGATGAACTATTGCTAATAAAATCTGAGCAATAAACATTCTTACTCCGAGTGCCTGAGAGAATGACCTCTTAGTCATTTGACTTTTCGATCAAGCACTTATCATTATAGAATTCAATGACAAAGCCCAAGTCACGTAGTTGACTTATTCTTACGAGGTTGTGTTGCAACCCTTCAACATAAGTTACCCTTGTTATTGAAACAAGGTCATTAGTAATCATACCATGGCCTCTCATGACACCTCTGTCAGATCCTCCAAATATTACCTTTAGACCTTTCTTTAATGGAGTGTATTCTTTAAGTTAGCTCCTTATTCCAGTCATGTGTCTGGAATATCCAATGTCCAATACCATATCTGACTTAGATGGGTACTTTAACTAACCTGCAATGTAGAATTTACATAGCCTTAGGTACCCAATTTGTTTTGGGTCCTAGGTCCTTGTTAGTACCATAAGGAATACTTCTACCTACAACAGCCTTGGCAGGAAAGCTCTTCTTTGCATTAGGAACATTAGGGTTGTGCCAACAATAAATGGCAAAGTGTCCCACTTTACCACAATACCAATATTCATGGATGTTGTACCTTCTTTTCTGAACATTTATTGAGGAAGGAGCATAAGAATGCTTATGTGCAGTAAAGAAGATAACGGCATTCTTCCTATCTCTCTCAGCTAAGAGCTGACTGGATGCTCCATGATAATCAGTCATTCTTGATTGTATCTGCTTGACAACAATAGATGAAAGCTTGGTAGATGACATAGTGTTTATGGCATCTGATATGATCAAGTGAGAGTTGATTAAAGTTTTTCCACCAACCTGCTTCTTTGCTAGAAGGGATTGGGAAGATGTTGCTTCCTTACCCTTGAGTTTGGGGGCTGTAGCACCAAACACAAATGGTCCATGATGGGCCATTTGGATTTCCTCATGGGGAGATTTCAAAGCACTCATCCCCATGCCCTTTCTCCCACAATAGTTAGGAGCATATTTCCACTTACTATAGGAACTTCCCTTCTTCCAGTGACCATTGATACCGTCCTAGTCATACCTGTTGAAAGAAAGCAAGACCTTTTGAAAAGTGGTTTGAGGCATAGCTTTAGCCTTGCTCTTTTCTCTATTCCCAGCACCTGATGCCCCTCCATTGAAACCCAATCCCCTCCTATTTGTTTGGGAGATGAAAGTGTCAATGATGGGCAGCACAGATTTAGACTTGGAAAATTGAGCCACTAAGCTTTTCTCCTTGAGAAGATTCTATTCCAGATCCTTGAGGATCTTGTTTTTCTGGCTTACGGTGCTCAATTGGATAATTGTAATTCCCTTCAGCTGACCAATTTCTCTACTCATCTAAGCTAGCTGGGTAGCAGACTCAGAGATCTCAAATTTTGCCTGCTAGAGGGAAGCAATCTCCTCCAACAACTCAGCTCAATGAGCTTACATCACAGATCCCTCAGGATCTCTTAGGTTTCCTCCAAAACCCTACCTCGGGACATCAAGAAGCCTTACAACTAAGGCTGGGAGTATAGCCCTACCACTCGGGTACTTATCCCTACAAACTCAGGCACTCACTCGGCCCTACAACTCAGAACAAGAATGTTCTTACAGTAATAGTTGATTATACTTTTACAACATAAGTTCATATAATTTAAACCTTCAGCTTGATATTTATGTTGTAGAACACAATAGATTTTGCCTTGAAGTAGGACTAGATAATAACAGCTTTTGTCCTTGCTCAACCTGATCTTCTTCCTTTGTAGAGGGAAGAAGATCAACTTGTTCTTCTGAATAGAATCAGCAAGAACAATCTACCTCTCTTAGATTGATCTTCTTGCAGCTTAAGAGAGATTACTTCACTGGAGGAAGAAGATGATGTTCAGTACAGCTTCTACAATATTCTTGCCGACTGTCAGTTCTGTTCCATTTGCCCTAGCCATCTCTTTTATATTTTCAACATTCTTCAACGGCTCTAAGGAATGCTTTGTCACTGCATGGAAAAGAATAGAAAAATCTTATCTTGCTTTCTTGTCACTTGCGCCAGCAATAGATCCTGCCAGATTAACATTCACATTTGAATTTGTCTCAGTGGATGCTTCAATCTCAGCGGCTAAAATAATCTGTGTCTCAGCGGATCTGCTAAGACAGGTAGTCTTCTTAGCGGTTTACTCCATATGTTGCACAGCTGAGACAAACTTCTTCTCGGTGGTCATCCAGCTGAGTCTCAGGGGTTCTACTGAGACCCCGCTATTATCTCAGCGGTTCTTGAATATAAAGTAGTGTCACCGCACGAGTCGGTAGGACTTTAGGTTAGATATGGAGCTTGGTTTACAGTAAGGTATAAAAAGATAAACATGAGGGCTTAATACACCTAACCCAAATGAGCTCGCACAACAGAAACTATCCACGCACCAACAAAAATAGGCGGGTGCACCACACCCCCAAACATGGAATTGAAATCATGGGTGTGTGCACCGCTTAATCCCAATACAAATTTTGCCAATAATTTTCAATTTAACTTTTTCTCATTTCACTTTTTCACAGCAAATTTTTTTTCTTTTTGATTCTCTTTTTTTCCTCATTTTCTTTTTCCACGACTATTTTTTTCTTTTCCACAAATTTCCAAAGGAGCACATCCACATATCCACAATAAATTCATCACAACAACACCCCCAAAATGAAAATAATAATACAACTAAAGCTCATATTTAGGTGTGCGATTAGGATCGGCTTTTGGATTTGGTGAGATATTGGTGGAGCTGAATCAAGAGAATGAGGTAGGCACAAAGGGGATAACGTAGATGAGATGATATGAACGGCACACAAGCTCAACTGGGCCAAATGGCCTATATCACGCTCACTCAACTAAACTAACCTGTACCAATGCTTTAAGAGTCATTTGAGGCAAGTTCTTGGCCATCGAGAAAGATAATCATTCCTCCCGACTCAAGCAATACAAGTATAGCAAAATTCTACACACATCCTTACGCTACCTTCAGATTCACGCCGAATTCACCAATTTTTAGTAGAATAAACAATATTTACGCCAATAGAAAAGTATAAAACTATAAGCATAAAGAAAAAATAATTCTACAAAGATTTCTACGCGAGACGCGAACACTCGACTAGAAGCACTATAGGAGTCAACATTTTACTCTGTCTCACAATCCTAAGACAGTGCAGTAATTTTCCAAGTCACACAAAAATATGAATTAAACTCGTAACGCGTCTACGGTTAAGTGTGCGCTCAAGTGGGTGTTGTGGTGTGCGGTGAATATGAACAAATACTATATAACTAAAATTAAATACTTCTAGCATGCAATGCAACGTGCATGTGCACAGTGGGTAACGATAACCAGCTCTCCCCAAGACTTAATCTAAGCAACACAATAAAAAATATAACACTAAGAATTAAAATGGATGCTAGGAGAGGAGGTTACCCCATGCTCAAAAATAAGCATACCAGAAGATTGGCGTTAATACTGAGAAGAAACTCCCATTTCCACCACCAAAAGATCACCACACCAACAAGAGGAAAACTCTAACACATTATATACAATGTATAGAAAAATATTAATGGGTCAAATAAATAAAACAGGAAAACTGGGTCATCTCCCATTAGCCCTTTTGTTTATTGTCCTTAAGGTGGACCAAATACATGTATTAGCAGTTATATAATAAAAGAGTTCTCAAAATTGTCTATTATCGCTACCACATAAAAACAAACAAAACAAATTCAATTAAAGGAGAAAAACTAAACAAACCTGGCCGCAGCAAAAACAGCCTGGAGACCCATCACGAATCAGCTATACGCCGACTTATGGTGGTTCTCCCCTGCCACGCAAGATGGGTAGGAGGTGTAAGTTTTAGGGCCCAAGGGAGATGAACCTCCCTTTCCCCTAACCTCCTCCTTCTCGCATCAGTGGGTAGCATAACGTGCAGCACGCAACAACCTTTCTTGTTTAAGCTTCTCCATGTGGGATAGTGCCATCAAGCACCATACACTTGATCAGAATTAGTTTCTATCTTCATAGGAGAAGCAGGGGGCTTCATTTCATTACCCACCGTGGGTGACAGATCAACCCATAGAATATGTTTTAATTATTTGCAGAGCGACTCGGATTTAGTAGCAATGTTTGAAGAATTTACGGCCATGTTTGTCGCGTCAACACTCAACTTCATCCATCACAGCCTGGTCATCTATCAGATCCTTATCACTTGCTCAACCCCTTCTACCTCCGACTTAGCACTCGCTTCAATCATCACTTTCTCAACTATTTCCCTCAACTTATACACTTCAGAATTGCATTCTTGATTACTCAAAGCCTCATCAGAAACAACAACAGATAAAACATTGAGGTCCTTGGTTATCGTCGATGGACAAGCATAGTGTGTCACTTTGGGTGTCAAATAAACACAGCCATCGGCAATATGATGAGTAGTGTCACTCTCTTTCAAGAAGGGGACACCCAAAATTGGAATGGAATTATTTTCCATGGGTCCCAACACTTGAAAGTTAGTGACTACCAGCATTCCGTAAACAATAAACCTCAACCTCCTTAACTTCTCCTTCAGTTTCCACCACTGACCCATTGGCGAGTACAAGGGATGTCTGATCATCAACATAAATATTTAGATTATGCTTTGAAAGTGCACAGTGTAACCTCTGATTATTCTCTAGAGGGGTGAATAGAGAATAAAACTTTTATACAAAATGTGCATACATAATACAAAACTTCTAATGACTATGCTATCAGAAAAACCAACACAGAATAAATTAATCACAAATTGCAAAAATAATAAAGGGGACAGCACAGAAAAGCAAGACACGGAAGAGACAAGTTTTAAAGTTGTTCCCCAAAATGTGGGTACTCCACTCTTCTACCACCTTGGTAGGAATGAACTATCTAGTGCATGATTCATTTGATAAGGAGACTCTTAGAACCACTCACTAAGTCTTTTGATAAGAAAACTCTTAGAACCTCTAACTAGGTCTTTTGACAAGGAGACTCTTAGAACCAACTACTGATTCATTTGATAAGGAGACTCTTAGAACCTCTGAATCCTTTGGAGAGGGATTCTTAGGACTCTTTTACAGTTACAGAATAAGACAGGAAAGAAAGAAGAAGTTGAAGTTGTAGTTTCTTTTGTTGGTGTTCTTCAGGATCTGTTTTGAATGAACCATTGCTTAAGGTAAAGAAGAATGCAAGGGTTCTAATCTTGTGACCCTGATTATCTCTTTGTACTCTTGATGGCTTCATGTTGTCGATTAAGAAGAAGAAGAAGAAGAAGAGGCAGAGCCTTTGTATATTATTGTATAGAGATATTCTCATTGTGCTTTTTGAGAGAGAGCTTGAGGAAGAAGATGATTGAATGGCTTGAATTCTTCTATTATCTTTCTTCCTCTGTGATCTTTATTCACTATCGAATAGTGTTTTAAATTATTTCCTCTTCAGTTATGTGCCTAGAAGGAATATCCATTGGATAAAAGAGATTTCTTTCTATTTCTGTTCATGACCCGTAAATCTAATTTGAATAACTTCCAAGAATTTCTTTGTTGTCTCTCTAGAGTACTTCATTCTATTCTTAGTAATAAATGAACTGTTAGAATTTGAATTATATCATTGAATACCTTATAGAAAAGCATCAAAAAAGACAGCAGAAAATATTCTATTTCTGTTTGTATTCGACGTAGCGTCGACTTCATCTTTCTTCTAATCGACGCACCTCTGAGTTCTAATAGAAGATGCTTTGAATTCCTTCTCAGGAATTGAATAAACTCAGATATCGACGTTCTGTCGAATCCTTATCAATGTATCCATTGAGTTGAAGACTTGGACATTGAACTTCATCTTCTGCGTCGAATTCAAATCAAAGTTGCGTCGACTTCTGTTATTGCTTTGACAAGCTCTGTCTTCTGCGTCGAGTATATCTTGACGTTGCATCGACTTCAACTGTACTTTGACTTCAGTCTGAGTTACTTCTACTTGTATTCAAAGTTGCTTTGACTTTCAGTCAAAGTTGTGTCGACTTCTATTCGATGCAATTTTAACTCAACTAAATTTTGTGCTTAATTTGGACTGGTCTTGACACTCTCGTGTGAGTGTGATATCCTAGGACATCTAATGAACAAATTACCCTTTCTATACAACATGGGTAATACATCCTAGATTATGAAATCACTTGTAGATAATTTGTAAGATAAATCACAAGGGTCTTTTTCCCAATAAGCTTTTCAACATCTTGCAATGCAAGGACGTTGCGTGATGACCCTGTGTCGCACAATGCGGTGGTTTCAACGTCATTTATAGTGCACTTAACTACCAAATTTCCCTCATAGCAACAATCTGACCTGGCCAAGCTCTTTCCTTGAGCATGAGGATTTTTTCAGTTGTACTGGGAAGAGCACCCTGAGATCGCTCAATTAGCACTTTGGCCAACTGGCCAATTGTATCTCCAAGTTCTGCGTAGAGGCAATCTGGTTAGCCATGTGAGATTGGGCCATATTTACGAATTTTTGCATCATTTCCTCCAGAGCACTCTTCCTCTTGGCAGGGGCACCTCGAGTATAACCCGGTTGTGGCGGCCTCGGTTGGCTTCCGAAAGCTTGAGCATCAAATTAATGTTGGCTTGGTTGCCATCATTGTCCTGTAGCACTTCGGTTCCAAGAATGATTCGGGTGAATTCTCACACTCGGGTTATAAGTTTTTGAAAATAGTGTCGCATGATTTTGGTCGTTCACATAATTGACACATTCATCAACATTCAAATTAGAAAAGTCAGAAGAAAGCTCACCAGTGGGACACTCATAAGCATGGTGCCTGGGGTTCCCGCTGTTGGGTTTTCTATACCCCTCGAAAGGGATGACATATCAAATAAGCGCAGTGGAAATAACAAGAACAACCCAAAAGAAGCTAACGGATCTTGCGGTTTTCATGATTCAAGAGAATAAGCAAATCGAAATACAAAGTACCTTTGCGGGATTGAGTCAACACTCAACCAAGGTGCTCCAAAGAGAAATCCGAAATCTGAGTTCTAAGAACCGAAATGTATCGGCTCCTCTGCAGCGATCCACACGAACGATGGAGAACCCTAGTTTCTTGTCGTACAAGAACTAGGTCGGAGAAGGAAGCTCTCAACATCCCCACGGACTGCTAGGTCCGATCCAGAGGAGGCGGCGACCAACGGCGGCGAATAGCGGTGGCGGAAGGCGATCGACGCACGGGAAGAACGAGACCCTCGCGTGGAACTGTTCCGGTCGGCCGTTCACGTCAAAATCGCGAAAACATTTAGTCCCATGTAAACCTAGAATTGCAAGCCCTTTTATACTAAAACGCATAAATCAGGCTATCCGCAGACCAAAACATTTCTGTCCAGATTTACATTCGCCGAATTCGACTAATCACTATAACCGAATTCGACTCAAATTCGGCGAAACCATTTCGACGAATTCGTCTATAAGCTATAGCCGATTCGACTATATAAATTCGGTTATATCATTTCGTCGAAAACATTTCGTCGAACTGATATATTTCGGCTAAACCCTTTAGTCGAATTCGGTTAATCACATTAGCTGAATTGATATAACCGAATTCCATTAGTCGAATCAACATAATTCGGTTAAACCCTTTAGCGGAATTTGACACAGCCCCTTTACCTGAATTTGTCTAGCATAAATTCATTCGTTTAAACCCTTTAAACGATTTCCCGTTGAGACATTCTCAAGTTAATGCCAAGCAGTCACAGGATTGGTCCTGCACTCATATCCAATATGAGTAAGGCCAACACAATCCTTTCTCCAACTTCTCCAAACACTTTTATGTGCGACCCTATAGGCTCATATTGCGTTGGCAGCAAGACTAACTGTTGATTGATTTGAGATCACCTCAGAAACTCCAACACCCGCAACCTTGGCCCGAGATGGCCATCACCTGAGCAGAAGTAGAGGAGGGCTTCTTCAGCAAAGCTATGTTCTCGAGTGGTAATGGTGTCGCATCAGGTGGTGGCACTGTAGTGTTCACTTCAAATAATCCCCTTGTACTTCTCGGAGTGTTCCTACTGGACGTCCTGAAAGAGCTGTGGGAAGTAGTATCCTGCAGGATTCGCAGTGCCTCCTCAGGAGTGTGGTTCATCAATGTCCCACCAGTAGCAACATCGATCATGGCCCTGTAGTTGGGCTCTATAGCAAAGTAAAAAAATTTCAACCAAGTTCCATGGTTGGAACTCGTCATGAGGGCACTTTCATAGGAGGTCCATAAACCTCTCCCACATCTCAGCAAGGGTCTCTTGATCATTTTGATGGAAGGTGGCGATCTCTCGCCTCATGCTCACGATTTTATCCACAGGGTGGAATTTGGCAAGGAACTTGGATGACAGCACATACCAAGTGGCAGAAGCACAAGGTGGAATTGTGTGGAGCCATGCCTTTGTCTTGTCCTGAAGAGAGAATGAAAATAGTCTTAACTTCACAATATCATCAGAGATGCCTGCGTACCGAAACTTTTCGCAAATTTTGGAAAAATCTGCCAAGTGAAGATGTTGGTCTTCACTTGCCATCCCTGAGAATTGGCGTTGTTGAGGATGATGTTTAAGATGGTTGGCTTGATTTCAAACTGATTATTTGTATTGACCGGGAAAAATCCAGGGTACACACTCTCAATAGTTGGATTGGTTTAATCACGCATTGTTCTGGGCCTTGGTCAGACCACATTATGTTCATCAGCAGCTTAACCAACAACATCCACATCCTCTCCCCTATGGTCATTCCCATTATTCTGATTACCCTCCAAGGTAGCAGCAGCACGGCGATGCACACGCAAAGTCCGCCCTATTTCTGGATCATACGCAGCTAAATCTCCAGGGCCTCGCCCCTGCAAACAACTCAAAATAGAAAAAAAGAAATCAAATATAACAAATCTTTATAATAGCTTCCTGAACAAAAAAATCATACGACGCCTACATTCCCCAACAATGGTGCCAAAAACTTGTTGCGCTAATAATTAGTGCACCAGTCGCTCAAGTAATATAAATTGTGGGAGTAAATTCCCAAGTATTAATCTCGATGGAACGCAGGTTGGGATGTGCAATTCTATTATTTAGAAAACTAATTATAAAAATTAAACTAACATAAGGGCTTTGGATTTAGTTTTAGAAAAGCAAGAGAAAAACTAACTACGCTAATGTGGGTCGCACACACAGCTTCGCACGGTGGATGGGAGAGAAGGCTAGCAGATGGATGGTTCACACAGGAGGAATGAGGATCGAAAGCACGCCGTCACAAAGAACACCACTAGCAATTGCTAGTGCGACAACTCAACGCGTTGGTGGAATGGAGGTTATGAAATGGAGGCGCTCCACACGTCATACAAACCACAATAAAATTCAAAGACATGAAATTAACAATAATACCAATTTAGGGTTCATGGACATCATCATTCCACACGTCCAAGCCATTTAAGGGAAAAATACTACAATCAAAGAGGAGGGAAGAATACAACTGAAGCAAGAAGAATCATCAAAGGTTCATGGCCAGAATCGAGGGTTGTCAAGCCTTGTCCATGCTCGGGCTTCGACTACCGTCCGCGGTCCAGACGAGCTATCACCTTCTTCCACTATACTCATCTTCTTCGTCAATCAGCTTCAGCTATAGTCTTCACCGGAGACCTCCACAAGTGCAGTGTGAAATCCCTCGAAATGGAGCTTGAGATCGTGCGATGATGGAGGAGGCCACAAATGAATTCTTAGCCTTGGATTTGCAAGAGAAATGTCGTCGGAGCTCCTCCCAGAAGTGGGTGGTAAAGGGGCGGAGCAAGACACTTTAGTGTGAAAATGGCGAAAAGAACCTAAATAAGGCAAGTTCCTGCATTCATATAGAAAATAGTGAGAAAAATAGTAACGCATGGTCGAACGCACAACCGTGCATAGATCGTGCGAAATTTATCGTGCAGGAAGCCTAAAAAGGCCATGTAAAAGATCCCATGTGATTTTACTCGCGTACGATCGAAACTGACTGTGCGAGAACAAAATGCATGGGTAGCGACAGAGTGCTGAAAAATAGGGCAAACGGAGAAGATCCTGTGATTTCCTTCTCACACAGTTGAATCTAATCATGCATGAAGGAAATGCACGGGCAATTAATTCTTAAAATTATGGAAAAAAAGAGAAGCTCGTGCGATTTTACTCACGCACGGGCGATACTGACAATGCGCGAACAAAACGCACGAGCCAAGGCAGATCACAATTCTGATGCACTACAGATGTGCATAGTTGCAGAGATTGTGCGTCAAGGTAACGCACGACCTTGCGATTCATACAAATAAGAATTCAACAAAAAATGGGGATCTGCCCACCTACAATGAAAACACCAAACTGGGGCACGACCTCCTGCACACAGAAATAACTTAAATACTACAAAATAAAGAGATGGGTGCACAATTTGCTTACCCCCAGCAGAATAGTGGGCCAATAGCACACCACAAAGGGTCAAAATGTGCACTTCGTGTGATAAGAGTGAACCAGTGAAAAATAAACAATAATGAACTAAAGTGAAGTGCATGTGAGTAAAAAACTCTTAGAACATGCGTTCTGCATCTCTTTAGTTTGAGAATATCAAATCTCATATTGTATTTGATTGTACATGTCTTGTGTATAGTGTGCAGGTTTACAGGTGTGAAGAAGTTGAGAATTTCATTCACTGTTACTGTACAACCCTCATATTTTCCGAGTCTGTGTGACCCGACACGGATGAGGTCATGACGGAAAAGGTGACCGTGACGCAGCAAACCCAACCATCAGAGATCGTTAAGGACCGAGAAAGAGAAAACTCGGGGGGGGGGGGGGGGGGGGGGGGGGGGGGAGCACTTCCTACTTGGGAGAGCGGAGCCTAGGTCCACTCGCCCAAGGCTCCGGGCGAGTGGACCTAAGGTCCACTCGCCTGAGGGATGGGGCGAGTGGACCATAGGTCCACTCTCCCCAGGTGTGTGGGCAGGTGGACCTATGGTCCACTCGCCCCGGGCACCTAGGCGAGTGGACCATAGGTCCACTCCCCCCGGGAACCTGGGCGAGTGGACCATAGGTCCACTCGCCCCGAGCAACTAGGCGAGTGGACCTGTGGTCCACTCGCCCGGTTAGATGAGTGGACAATGAGGTCCACTCACCCGACCCCCGACAAAGGGGGGAGTGGATATCTTGAGCTCCACTCGCCCCCCTCATTTTTCGATCGTTCGCGTTGGTTGTTGGTCTGCGGATAGTGGATATTTGGCTATCCGCAGCCCAATTTTTGGGCGTTGAAGGTACAGCTGTCGTGGGCTCCTTTGCTCCAGGGTCCGAGAGAAGGAGAAGATCTTTTTTTTTACCTAGGGGTAGTAGCCGAGGCAGTTAGCTCGGTCCTAGTCAGGGAGGAGAGGAAGAAGCACCTGCCGATCTATTACGTCAGCCGAGTCCTGAAAAAGGCGGAGCTCAAATATCCTGTCCTGGAGAAGCTGGCATTCTCTTTACTCATCTCAGCGCGGAAACTTCGTCCCTATTTCCAGGCTCATTCGATCAGAGTGGTGACCGATCACCGTCTTCGCAACGTTATGGAAGGAGTGGAACACTCTAGGAGATTAGCGAAGTGGTCGGTTGAGCTTAGCGAGTTCGATGTCACTTTCATCACTCGGTTGTCAATGAAAGCGCAGGCAGTGGTGGTTTTTCTAGCAGAGTATGTGACCGAGGTGGATGGTTTGGAAACCACCAGGTTGATGGCATGGGAGCTGTTCGCAGACGGGGCATCGGGAAAAAATTCCCTCGGCGGAGGGGTAATCCTGGTCAGTCCGCATGGGACAAGGATTTGCAGGAGATCGACATCCGATTCCCCGTAACCAACAACCAGGCCGAGTATGAAGCAGTGGTGGCTGGGCTTTGACTGGCAAAGGAATTAGGAATTCGGGTTGTGAAGGTTTTCACGGACTCGATGGTGGTGGCCTCCCAGGTCCGGGGAGAGTTCGAAGCGAAGGAGCCGACCCTCCCGAGGTATCTGACAAAAGTTAAAGACCTCATCGGAGGGTTCCGCACTTTCTCTATCCAGCATATTCTGAGGGAGGAAAATGCCCGAGCAGATCAGTTGGCAAAGTACGGCCCTCACGCGGGAGGAACGGTGACCGAGTTGTTCCGCCCATCCATCGAGGAAGGGGAGCTCATGGAGATCGATCAAAGGGCCTCGTGGGTGGACCCAATCCTCACCTTTCTGGCCTCAGGCAAGTTCCCGGAGGGGGTCCCAGACAAGAGGCAGTTTAGGTACAAGTCTACCTACTACCTGATCCGAGATGGGAGCTTGTATAGGAATACCCTAACCGGGCTCCTAGCAAGGTGCGTGGTAGAAGATAAAGTCCCAAATGTTTGGAAGAAATCCACTCCAGAGAATGCGGGATCCACTCCGGAAGCCAAACCTTAGAGAAAAGGGTGTTGAGGCAGGGATACATCTAGCCGACCCTTCGTAGGGATGCCACAGAGTTTGCAAAGAAGTGTCAGAAGTGTCAGCTCTTCACACCGCTCCAACTCCAACCTGCACAAAGGCTCAGGACCATCACAGCACCTTGGCCCTTCGCCAACTGGGGGATGGACTTGGTCGGCCCATTCCCTCAGGCCAGCGGTCAAAGAAGGCTCCTGCTGGTCATGATAGAATACTTCTCCAAATGGGTGGAGGTCAAGGCTTTGGCAAAAACAACCTCGCAGGTGATAAGACGTTTTATTTGGGGAGAAGTACTTTGCAGGCACAGACTCCCCCTTGCCATAGTGACGGACAACGGACCACAATTCGCGAGTGAGGAGCTCACTAGCTCCTGCGGTCAGTTGGGCATCGATCTTCGTTTCGCCTCCGTTCATTATCCTCGAAGCAATGGACAGGTCGAGGCGGCAAACAAGGTCATAGTCAACTTGCTGAAGAGAAAAGTGGAGAACCTGAAGGGGAACTGGGTGGAGCAGCTTCCCTTGGTCTTGTGGGCCTTGAGAACAACACCCAACACTGCGATGGGGGAAATGCCATTCAAACTCTCTCATGGGTCCGAGGCTATACTCCCTGTGGAATTCGAGGTCAGATCCCCCCGGGTCATGGCTGCCCAGGAGGGTGACAGAGACTGGAGGATAGACAACGAGGAGGAATAATGGCTCTTGCTGGATGTGGTTGAGGAGCTCCGGGACCTCGCATCGATTCCGCAGGAGGAAGTGAAATGTCGGATGGCCAGGTATTTCGATAAGAACATTAGGATCAAGCAATTCGTCCCAGGAGATCTGGTCCTCAAGAAGGTCGACGCCACGGGAAGAACGGTGAACGTAAGAAAGCTCGAACCCAATTGGGAAGGACCCTATGTAATCCAGGAAGCTCTAAAGTCAGGGGGTATCTCCTTCAGAATGTTGAAGGAGTTTCCCTCGGCAACACTTGGAGTGGCGACGATCTAAAATGTTTTTATCCTTAATAAATATTAATTTTATCCTTGGAAAAACCTCTTTTTTCAGCTCATAATAGTTACTTTAGCCCATGAGGGCAGAGGTTGGTAAGCATCTAAGTGGCTTGGGGAAGGTGTTGAGTTCCTCTGCCTCCAGGTGAGAGTAAGCACCTAGGATGTGGATGGGTACTCCGCTCCCATTTGGTATGATCCCCGACTAGAGACCATTCTCCAGGCTCAGTCATGCTGGCAGATGGGAGACTCATTGGGTCGACTGATTGGTAAGATCCCCGACTGGAGACCATTCTCCGGGTTCAGTCATGTCGGCAGATGGGAGACTCATCTGGTCGACTGATTGGTAATATCCCCGACTAGAGACCATTCTCCGGGCTCCGTCATGCTGACAGATGGGAGACTCATCGGGTCGACTGATTGGTAAAATCCCCGACTAGAGACCATTCTTCGGGCTCAGTCATGCCGGCAGATGGGAGACTCATCCGGTCAACTGATTGGTAAAATCCCCAACTAGAGACCATTCTGATGTAGGCCTACGCCTTCCGACATGCTCGTTACTAATAGAAAATTTACGTGGGACGCGTGACTTAAGAAAAATGATGCAAATGCAAGCCACACAGTGCAAGTGCACCAGACTAGGCAAAGAGAAACAATTGCCACTGAAGGGTTGCTAATCCTCTCGAGATCTCCCAAGGGCGATAAGTCGATGTTTGACCAAGCGAAATGGACCTACCCGATCCGATCAAGCTATGCGTCGTACCAAAGAGATCCTCCGAAAGATATCGATTTGGAAAAATGGTGTATCTCTCCCAGCAAAAAAGCGGGGCTCGCCAAGCCCCTTTGAAGAATAAAAGAAAGGGATGCAATGCAATTTTTTTCAAATGGAGAAAACCATGAAATAACAACGATGATACGAAGATCACGCCACAAGTTCCACCACACAATTATCTAGGAATGAAACACACACGTGGAGAGTTCGATACCCCGCTTGAGTTAGGATTGGCCTCAAGCTTTCACTAGCCCGGTCGTTCTTCAACGATTCCACCAGAGGGTTGCCGATTGGAGAGGAGTATGTCCGCCTTCCTTGCTTCACGCCGTCCGGATCCGCGATGAACACCTCATGCGCGACGGAGAGGATGATCGGGTGTTTCCAAGAGAGGGGGGCCGAAACATAGTGAGGGATAAGGTGAGTGGAGAAGAGGGAGAAGGCAGCTAGGTTTAGAGGGGGGCTCCAAAGGAAGGGGAAGGCCGAACTAGGGGGTAATAGGGAGGAAGGAGAGTGGCGGCACTAAGAGAAGGGGGCGCCGAACCAGTGAGGGGGAAGACGAGAGGGGGCGGCCACGATAGAGAGGGAATCAGGGAGATTAGATTTAGGGCTTCATTCTTTTTTTTATCATCAATAATCTCAAAAACCAATACAACTTAGCCTTATATAGGCTAGCCACAAAAAGTCTAAACGCAGTCCAAATGTTAATATTACAACAAAAGTGAAATTAAACATGAAAATAAAATTAATAATTATAATAAAATTATTATAATTATTAATTGTTATGTTTGCGCCTTGGGCGAAGGTTGTAACGCCGTTCTTCACATTTGTCATCGCGGCGGCGATGACGTGAATCTTTGGTTGGAGGAGCATCGTCATCCGTAAGCACGCCACCTTCAATATCTGCATGTTGAGGGCTGACGTCTCCATCAATCCTCCCCTGCTCAAGAGAACTCATCATCGGTGAGTTGTCTTGAAGATAGAGGCGTAGGAGAGCATCATCCAACTTAGACACGTCCGATTCCGGAAGCCACGAGTCATCGGAGGTCGGGCGATCACGCCAACGGATCAAATAGCGGCGACTACCACCAGCGGAGAGCACTTCATCTCGGATAATCCTATCAGGCACAAAAGTGGTTCGGGGGAACCTCGGAAAAGCATTAGGCAACTCAGATAAACAAGCTCCTTCATCAACACCCAACATACCTCCAGCGGAGACCAAGGAAGAGGACGAACCAGGCACCACCTCACCCCCAACCCATTAGAAAATGATGTGGAATTAAATGGGCAGATAGATAAATCATGCGGTGGAGAAATATAGGGCGTTAAATCGGACACGTTGAAAATAGGGGAGATTCCCCAATCAGTGGGTAGCTCCAAAAGATACACATTATCTCCTAATCTTTTTACAATTCGAAACGGGCACGCGCACCGATTAGCCAACTTCTTTATGGCGCCCGAAGGCATCTGTTCAGGGACGAGATGTACCATAACCAAATATCAAACTTTCAAGTGGGATGCTCTCCTATGGATGTTAGCGTGCAATTGGTCAGAAGCGTATTGAGTAGCGAGCGTATCTTTAACATGTTTATGCAATTTGTGAATGTGAGAGGCAAAATCCTGTGCAAATTGACTTGACTTGTAGGACGGAGGTAATGGAACTAAGTCAAGGGGCACAGGCGCTTTGTAGCCGTGCACGATCTCGTTTGGAGATAAACCGATGGACCTATTTTTGGAATTGTTATAGGCCAATTGGGCATGGGGGAGGATGAGATCCCATGTACCCTTGTGGTCACCAACTAGACACCATAGTAAACTACCCAAACTCCGATTCACTACCTCTGTTTGCCCATCCGTCTGTGGATAATAGGCAGACGAAAATAAGAGCTTAGTGCCCATGATCCGCCATAAGGTTTTCCAGAAATAACTAGTGAATTTTACATTCCGATCAGTGACTATCGACTTAGGAACGCCCCGGTGCCCAACGACTTCCTTAAAAAATAACTTAGCAACATGTGAAGTGTTGGACATGTGTGTCACATCCCTTTGTTTGAGAATAACAAATCCCATATTGTATTTGATATTGTTTGTAGTGTGTTTATAGTGTGCAGGAACTATAGGTGCAATACTCCACAGTTATAAAGCAGCTTTGAACAATCTTTTGAAAGGAGCAGCGCTACCGCCAGCGCTATCGCTAACGCCAGCACTAACGCCAGCGCTATCGCTAATGCCAGGCGCTAGCGATAGCTTGGTTCCGTCTCAGCGGTTTCATCTCAGCTTCCGTCTCAGCGGTTAGCCTCATCTCAGCGGTTAGCCTCATCTCAGCGGTTCCTTAGAGCTACCGCCAGCGCTAACGCTAATGTCAGGCGCTAACTTGGGCTCGTGCAGATCGCCACGCCACCGACAGTTTCGTAACCGCTCCACACGAGCGCTACCGCCAGCGCTATCGCTACCGCCAATGCTATCTCAAGTTCATGCACAGCGCCACGCCTCCGACGGTATCGTGACCGCTCCACATGAATGCTACCACAGGTGCTAAGTACTACCGCAGGCGCTAGCTCCAAGGTCTATAAATTGAAGCCAACTTCGATCATTTTCATATCAATCCCAGAGAGGTTGCTTGTGCCACAATTCCAGTGCTGTTATGCTGCCGAAGATGGATCTCCCACAAAAAGCTTAAGGAGAATTCTGGAGGAGGGCTACGTCATGCTACATCCGAAGGACGATCGCTTCGACCTTGCTCATACTACAGCGATCCTTCATCCTCATCTTCAGAAATCTCATATAGGGAGTTTTACTATTGTTATCTTTATCTTTCATTCATTCCATACTATCTTTGTAACCTCTAGGTGATTAGATCTAGGGGCTCGAGGCCATATCCGGGTAAGGATTGGCTAGAGCGGCTTGAGGCCTTATCCGGGGAAGGATAGGCTAAAGCCAACCGGTTCCTGGGGATATGAGTCGGTATAGAAAAGGAAAAGATATTTTCATTTGTACTCCTCCGATTTCTAGCGATATAGAAATCAAATTTATGTAAACACCATTTTTATATAAATACAATCATGTCTCTATTTGTGTTTACTTGATTTCTCACTTTTGGCGTTATCTCTAAAATATTGGTTACAAAGCTTTCAATTCAAATCACTTTGTCTAAATTATTTATCTTAATCTATTTCATTATATAACAATTTAGCACTTGTTTCAAAATCCTAAACTTGCAAATTATAATATTTTCTTCCTTTAGCTAAATTGTTATTTTGTGTTCTAATATTACTTCAAACAATTTAGTAATTTCCTTAAAATTATAAAAAGATTTTTATTCCCTTATTCACCCCCCCCCCCCCCCCCCCTCTAAGGGCGTCGTCAGATCCAACAAGTGGTATCAGAGCTAGGTTATTCCAAACGGTTTAAAAACCAGGAATAATGGCATCTCATGATCTCGCTTCCATTAATGGGGAAAAAACTTTCTTATAAATGAAAAATCTTTAGCACCACCTTAATTTGAAGGCAAAAATTATAATGGGTGGAAATTTCTTATGGAAAAATTTCTTAAATTTTGGATATTGAAGTATGGAATATTACAATTAAAATGCCCCCAAGTATTCTTAATAAAAATGAAATGTTTTTAAATGCCAAATCAATGAATAGTCTATATTGTGCATTAGATCAAAATATTTTCAAACTTATTTATACATTTCCTACTGCTTATGAAGTTTGGAAATTTCTTGAGAATACTTATAGTCTTCCTTCCACAGATGATGAACAAGAGGAATTCCTTATGGATCCAAGAGAAGAAATCGACAAGGACTCACTCTTGGAGGATGATAAATCTAAGAGTGAAATCGACGAGGAATTCCTTATGGATCCAAGAGAAGAAATCGATGAGGTCTCATGCTTGGAGGAAGAAAAATACAACGTCACAATGTTGGACTCATTTGTTGGCAACACATCAAGCAAAAGAGAAGACGGAAACTATAGCAAGGTAAGAAAATCTAAATCTTCTCTTTTTGTAACAAATTCTATTTCTACTTCTCGTATGCTTAAAATTGCTAAAAGTAAAATTTTAAAGTTAAAAATTGCTAATTCCAAATTACGTTTAGAAAATAAATCTTTAAAAGCAAACGATAATGTAGAATCAAATATTGATGTGATAAATTCTCTTTAACGCTCTTTAGTTAAAATTCCTATTCCTTGTCTTAATTGCAATTTATTAAAAGAAAAATTCAAGGAAATTGAAAAAGGGCTCTTAGTTTCTAAAGAACATAATGAAAAATTGATAGTTGAAAATGCTGCTTTAACTTGTAAGTTAATACAATTAAAATCTTTTGTTGAAAAATTTCAAATGTCATGTAATGAATTTCATCATAAGATTTTGAATAATAAGGATAAATTAACTTACAAAATTATTTCTAAAAAGGACCATTTTCACACATGAAATCAAAAGGAGTTTAGTTTCAAAAAGAATTATGATCCTCACAAAATTCTTAAGAGTCATTATTATAAGTCTCAATATATTTTCAATCATGACTCAAATTTAAAAACTCCTTTACATGAAAATCAAAGTATAAAATATTATCCATCATATTATAAGAGTATGTCTATAAGAAAGAGTGGAAATGAAAATTATCTAAATAAGAATCAATTATTTACAACATTTTGTAACCCACTCTTTCAACAATCACTTCTTAAGAAAGACAATCACTCTTATAAATTTTCAAAGAATCGTTATAATAAAATTCATTATGATTATCAACATCAATCTATTTTGAAAAATAATAAACATAAATCCCAAATGAATTATTTTTCAAACAACTATCATTCCAAAAAGAAGTCAAATAATCATAATATGAATTTAAATGATAAACAACCAATGTATGAATGGAGACCCATAAAGAAAAATGATGTATCATCTTTAATTGAAAATGCCCATTCATCATTATTTTCTAAAAAACCACCCCGATGTATTTGGGTACCCAAAGGAACCATCCCACTTGGTCCCCTTTGGATACCTAAATCTCTCATTCATTAGTATCCAATCATTTGCATGAAGTATAAACCATTAAAAATGAAATATCAATACTCTACTTCATGATATGCTAATTGTCTCTTTTCTTTTGTTTATTTTTTATTATTATTTTTTTTGAACAAACACGCTAAGGTCACTTAGATATATTATGAAATATGACTTTTACATTTTAAGCTTAATGTTTATCAAATCAAAATTAAATTAAACTAAATACAAAGTCATAAAATTTTTAAGTGATCTATCTTTCTTTTTTATATATTTTATCCTTTTTAAATCCATTGCCTATAAATGTCTTATATTATCATTATAAATTGAATGCTAAATTTTCTAAATGATTTTATCAAGACTAATGAAATTACTTTCAAAATTGGATTTAAATGGACTTTTGGGGGTCTTAGGCTAAAATATTAAATGCGCAACTAATTGCATATTTGTCTATTTTTCGTTGTTGCATATAATAGCCCCCATATTGAAAATCATAATCGAGAAAAATCAGAATCAAATAATATCAAAAACTATGTGTGTTAAATCAAATATAGTAACTCTGTTCCTAACGCCAGGCGTTATCACTAACACTGGCGGTAGCATAGTTTCCTAAAAATTCTGATTTTTCTATTTATTATTTTCTGAAAAAAAAATTTATTTTACTGTGTTAAGTATCATTGTCTTCTACTTTCAGATAATCAAAAAAATTATGTTTGTCTCTTTAAAAGGATGAATATGAACTATTCACACACCACCATGATCTATTGATATCCTATGCTAAAAATTCACTATTATCATATATCATAATTCATGATCTATAAAGAATTATTTTAAATCAACTATTTCTATCAACCTTAGGAATTATGAAATATATGATGGCAAGGGTATTATAGTTTCATATCTTATTATGTGTGTGATGTGTGTCACCAATGTTTGCATGTATTTTAGACCTTAGAATCATCTTGTATCATTAAAATCAAAAGTTTAATCATTTCATTCTAGGTCTAAAGAAAATTAATTTGATAACTTCTCATATTACATGCAACATTATCTTCATTAATCCTATGTAATAACATTGCATTCAAACTCATCATCCTAGCATCACTTTTTGGTCTATGCTTATATATTTATGCTAGGTATAACATGTACAATGTTATTTAAATTTGATAATAACTATGTGATTTGAAATTATAATAGAATACTAAAGTTCCAACAAACACATAGTTTATGGATTAATCATTAGAATATTTATGAATATTGTTTCATGAATCATATATTATCATGCAAAACCAAAGATCAATAAATTCAATTATTGAATGACATTCTATTTCAAAACTATATATTTGTGATCTTTGTCTTTGATATGATAGCATGATCATCATTTTCTAGACTTACAATTCAAACATGCTCATTCAAAAGAAAATCTCCAAATCATATTGTCATAAGTCTAGAAGAATTAGAATTTACATACATCATGATGATCTAACATATATTCTATGCAAAATTCTCTATAATCATAAATATAATTCATGTTCTATTAAGAAATATCTCAAATCAATAATAAGAATTATGAATCTTATGATAAAAATTTTGAATAATGTTTTCTTTCCATTATTTGGTGTATTGATATGCTTTGCTATTGATTGCGTGTATCTCTCATATTTGTAGACTCTAGAATCAACTTTGCAATGAAGATATACATCAAACTTAATCATCACTCTATTCTAGATCTATAATTTGAAATTCTATTTTGGAATACATGCAATTTCAATATAAATCTTATGACATGACATTAAACCCAAAACTCATTATACTAGCATTGTCACTTATTGAATATTAGTAATTGTGCTAGTTATCACATATCGTCATCTCATAAAAGTAGAAAAACTATGCGGCTTTATAACTCATCACATTAAATAAAACCCATAGTTTATATACCAACCCTTAGATTTAAAAGCATAGGTTGTCCAAAAGATTATTTCACCTATGACTTCATATCTCACAATAGCGGGGGCGTATGGTTGTATACATTAGAGACCTAACCTCTAAGTCATGTCTTATCCTTAACCGGGGAGGGTTCTAGTGGGGCCTTGCGAGGCAATGGGGGGAAAGAGTGCTAGGTTGAGCGTTCTCTAGTGTGTGCATATGGAAGTAACACCCCAACCTACGGCATATGTGCAGCTCCTCATGCCCATCCGTCACTTAGTACAGGGCTAGGGTGTAGACATTTAGTCGGGGTAGTATTTAATCTTTGGACGTACTTATATTACTCTTTGCATGATCATTTTATTTACTAATCACTTAAATCATGCATATTTTGGGTTGTTTAATAAAAAATGTCCTCTTGTGTCTTCATAGTTTATATCTTCATGTTTAATGGTTTTGTAAAACACAAGAATTTGAAAAGCTAAAGTTTCATGCAAATTTGATCCACCTAGAGATCTCCAAAAATTCTGAAATTTCAACATGGAACTACTTTATGGATACTTAATCAATATCAATAATCAAAAATTTTAAATTCTCAAAAAATCACGTACTGTTTGTCGCGCTATCACTAGCGCCGGTGCTAGCGTGAGTGTTTGATTTTTCTGATTTTTAAAATTTCTGAAAATCTATAAAAATATGTTAGTTCATATGTTCTGCTTATTTGTTGTGTTTCAGACTTTTGTTATTTTTGTTTTATTTATATTATGAAAAATCAACTACAAAAGTTAAAAATTCAAAAATAAAAAATATTTTTTTGTTATTTGTGTTTTATTCATATTATGAAAAATCTACTACAAAAGTTCAAAATTCAAAAATACAAAAATATGTTTTTGTTATTTTTGTTTTATTCATATTATCAAAAATCAACTACAAAAATTCAAAATTCAAAAATACAAAAATATGTTTTTGTGATTTTCTGCTTTTAATTGATTTAAAAATGATAAAACAAAAAAAAACTGTATGATCTATATTGCTATTATCAAGCATGAGTGAATTCTATTATTTAGAATTATTTACAATGTTAAAATTTATTCCTTGAAATTACTATGAACATTGTTTTGTTTAGCATGCTTTGATATATCTATTTAAAGTGCATCAATTGTATTGAAAAATGTGTAGAACCAAGCTTAGCATGCCTCTAAGTATGAGTAAATGTATTATGATTGATAATGATACCTTTCACTCACTTATTTTTGGTAATCAACATGTGTGTTTAAAATCAAAAAATGCTTGCTTGTGTATTGTATTTGTACAATGAATTAAAACTTGCATAAGTTTATTGCCTACACTACATTTGAATTGCACTTATGAAATTTAGAAAAGTGGTTAAGTTAAAAATTGGGTTTGCAAAACAAGTGTATTCGGAGAATGTTGTCTCACAAATGTGAACAAAAAATTATATATGTAGACAAATATAACTCCACCAAGCACTACTTGAACCTCCTGATAAGTCTTCATAAGCATTGTGAGGTTGAGCACCTTGGAAAGAATAGTAAAGTGGCTTGTGCAAACCTTAGCTATTACACCACTTTGTTAAAAAAAATTATGTGCATTAAAAGTGTGTGAAAGTAATTTACTTGTGTTTTATTGTGCACTTTACTTTACATATGTCTTGTATTTTGATGATTTAAATCCATTGTTAACATTGCTCAAAATACACTTATGTGCACATCATTACCTTTCATAACACTTCTTCTCATGAGTATTGGATTCTAATGCTTTATCTATACTACTCTTTATATAAAAATGCACTAGATAACCTAGCATGATCTCTGCAATGTTTTGGTATTTCTTGAACTTAGAATTAAGTAACATTGTAGTATAATCTCTCTTTTATATATTCATTTCATGCTTGGTATTTTTATGAAAAACTTTGAGATTTCAAAAAGGTTAAAACATCTTTCAATTTTGAACTAAAACTCATATTTCTACTTGTGCTTTTTCATGCTTACAAAAGGATGTTTATTATAATCTTCTGCTTGCTTACAACTCTTATCTTTATATTTGAAATCCCTTACATATGCTTAAACTCTTTATCATTATTTATATTTCCAAAAGCTCGATCATGATATATAATTGCCTCCTTACTACCCTCACCCCACCTTCTTTTGATAATACCAAAAGGGGGAGATTAATTGAAGAAATCTATATATGAGGAAAATAGATAAATAAGGGGAGACTAATTCATGAAATCTATCGTTTAGGGGGAGTAACACATAAATTGCATTTATGTAGGGGGAGCATTAAGTAAGGGGGAGTATGCATATTACCATGCATATCATTTACTATAGTTGCACTTTTATCTTGCTTATCTTATTTATAAACACTATTGTTGATTTCTTGCTTAGAGGATTTGTTATTATCAAAAGGGGGAGATTGTTGGACATGTGTGTCACATCCCTTTGTTTGAGAATTACAAATCCCATAATGTATTTGATATTGCTTGTAGTGTGTTTATAGTGTGCAGGAACTATAGGTGCAATACTCCACAGGTATAAAGCAGCTTGTAACAATCTTTTGAAAGGAGCAGCGCTACCGCCAGCGCTATCGCTAACGCCAGCACTAATGACAGCGCTATCGCTACCGCCAGGCGCTAGCGATAGCTTGGTTCCATCTCAGCGGTTTCATCTCAGCTTCCGTCACAGCGGTTAGCCTCGTCTCAGCGGTTCCTTAGCACTACCGCCAGCGCTAACGCTAACGCCAGGCGCTAACTTGGGCTCGTTAGATCGCCACGCCACCGACAGTTTCGTAACCGCTCCACACGAGCGCTGCCACCAGCGCTATCGCTACCGCCAGCGCTATCTCAAGTTCGTGCACAGCGCCATGCCTCCGACGGTTTCATAACCGCTCCACACGAACGCTACCGCAGGCGCTAAGTACTACCGCAGGCGCTAGCTCCAAGGTCTATAAATTGAAGCCAACTTCGATCATTTTCATATCAATCCCAGAGAGGTTGCTTGTGCCATAATTCTAGTGTTGTTATGCTGCCGAAGATGGATCTCCCACAAAAAGCTTAAGGAGAATTCTGGAGGAGGGCTACGTCACGCTACATCCGAAGGACGATCGCTTCGACCTCGCTCATACTACAGCGATCCTTCATCCACATCTTCAGAAATCTCATATAGGGAGTTTTACTATTGTTTTCTTTATCTTTCATTCATTCAATACTTTCTTTGTAACCGTTTAGTTAATTCGCCTGGTGTTGGCGACTAGGTCTGGGTAGGACATAGGGGGAAATTCATCTTGTGTTGGCGACTAGTTTTAGGTGATTAGATCTAGGGGGCTCGAGGCCATATCCGGGGAAGGATTGGCTAGAGCGGCTTGAGGCCTTATCCGGAGAAGGATAGGCTAAAGCCAACCGGTTCGTGGGGATACGAGTCAGTATAGAAAAGGAAAAGATATTTTCATTTGTACGCCTCCGATTTCTAACGATATTGAAATCAAATTTATGTAAACACTATTTTTATATAAATACAATCATGTCTCTATTTGTGTTTACTTGATTTCTCACTTTTGGCGTTACCTCTAAAATATTGGTTACAAAGCTTTCAATTCAAATCACTTTGTCTAAATTGTTTATCTTAATCTATTTCATCATATAACAATTTAGCACTTGTTTCAAAATCCTAAACTTGCAAATTATAATATTTTCTTCCTTTAGCTAAATTGTTATTTTGTGTTCTAATATTACTTCAAACAATTTAGTAATTTCCTTAAAATTATAAAAAGATTTTTATTCCCTTATTCACCCCCCCCCCCCCCTCTAAGGGCGCCGTAAGATCCAACATGAAGCATCGTCGGTTTTATTACCCGGAATAAAATATGCCATTTTGGAAAACCGATCAACGACCACTAGAATAGAGTCATTGCGACGAAAAGTCACAGGAAGGTCGAGAACAAAGTCCATACTAATATCCTCCCATGGGACGGAAGGAATCAGAAGAGGTGTATAAAGCCCCGCATTCGTTTTATTACCCTTGGCTAGTTGGCACGTACGACAACTACTCACAATCTTATGTACCGTAGACTTAAGGCCCGACCAATAAAACTTATCTTCTACTAATGTGATGGTTTTGTCATGCCCAAAATGACCACCTAGACCGCCACTATGCAACTCCCACACAATGAAATTACGTAGAGACGAGCGCGGAATGCAAAGTTTGGCATGCCAAAATAGGTAGCCATCACGAATATAATACGCAGAAATGGTCGAGGGCGCCTCGCCTTGAGTGGAAAGATAGATCTCTTTGAAGTTCGGGCAATGGACGTACTAATCCTTAAGGTGTTCAAATCCAATCACCTTCACCTCTAACGTAGTCAATAATAATGAGACGCGACTGAGGGCGTCCGCTACCCGGTTAAGGGTTCCCTTAAGATGCTTGATAATAAAGGAGTACTCCTGAAGATAGGAGACCCACTTGGCATGTCAAGGGCTGACCATGCCTTGGGAGTTGACAAATCTTAAAGCCTCATGATCGGAGTGGATAACGAATTCCTTCGGGAGAAGGTAGTGGCGCCAATGATGGAGGCAACGTATCACGGCGTAAAATTCGCGGTCATAGTTCGAATAATTCAATTTTGGACCCGCCAATTTCTCACTAAAATATCCCACGGGATGACCCTCTTGACTTAAGACGCCGCCAATCCCGATCCCCGACGCGTTGCATGATAACTCAAAAACCTTATTAAAGTTCGGCAACCGCAACAGGGGTGCTTCCGACATCCTATCTTTAATCGTTTGGAAAGCGTGGGTGGCCGAATTTTTCCAAGAGAAATCGCCCTTTTTCATCCACTCGGTGATGGGTGCCATGATGCTACTAAAGTTGTGAATGAATCGGCGGTAAAATGTCACCAGGCCATGGAAGCTCCTAACATCCCTAATGTTTGTGGGCTCCGGCCAATCTCTAATGGCTTGGACCTTTTTAGGGTCTACCAATATCCCTTCCGAACTCACGACATACCCAAGGAACTCGACGGAAGTAACGTAGAAGGTGCATTTCTTGAGATTAACGAATAGCTTTTCCGCACGTAACGTCCCTAGAATAGTCCTCAAGTGCACTTCATGATCGCTAGTAGACGTGCTAAAGATGAGAATATCGTCAAAATAAACCACTATAAACTTCCCCATATAGGGTTGGAAGACATGAGTCATCATCCTCGAAAAGGTACTAGGGGCATTGGAAAGCCCAAACGGCATCACCAGCCACTCATAGAGCCCGTCCTTAGATTTAAATGTTGTCTTCCACTCGTCACCCTCCCGAATCCTAATTTGATGGTAGCCACTCCTAAGATCCAATTTAGAAAAGATTGTGGCTCCAGCTAGCATGTCCAACAAATCATCCAAACGTGGGATGGGAAATCGGTACTTAATTGTGATTTTATTTATGGCCCTGCTATCTACACACATCCGCCAAGAGTCGTCTTTCTTAGGAGTGAGTAGAGCTGGAATGGCACACGGACTCTTACAATGGCAAATAAATCCTTTATGTAACAAATTAGAAATTTGTGTTTGGAGCTCCAAATGTGCGGATGGGTTTAACAGATAGTGAGGAAGGTTGGGTAGCGAGGAACCCAGAATGAAATCTATCGCGTGTTGGATATCATGCACAGGGGGAAACGTAGGAGGTAATTCATCCGGATAAACATCCTTAAACTCCTCTAACAATTTCCGCTGCGTGGGTGGTAAACTCTCTAAGGACGACAAGTCTTCCTTGGCTTGAAGGCAAACTAAGGCATATTGGACACCATCCAAAAATGCATGGCGTGCGAACTCTTTTTTACCAAGTAAGCTTAACGTTTTCTTCTCCACTGGCACAATTGTGTCTTTCGAAGTGCTCGAAGGGTCCTTAGGTGGCGTTGGTTTCAAGATAATGATCTTACCATTATACTTGAACTCGAACATGTTGGCTCGCCCAAAATGGGTAACGTCATGGTCATAAAGCCATGGCCGTCCAAGCAACGCATGACAGGCATCCATTGGGATGACGTCACACCATATCTTTTCTGAGTATGTTTTGATGGTGAGGGGAACTAAACAGCGCCGCGCAACCGGAAGGGATGTTTTATTAACACATGCCACCGTATATGGGTGAGGGTGCGGTTCGGTGGTCAGCTTCATCCGAGTCACCGCAGTCTCCGAGATCACGTTCATACAACTACCGCTATCAATGATTAACTTGCACCATTTCTCTCCGCTTTTAAAATTTAATGAGAATATATTCATCCGGTTCCACTCGTCTAACGCATGCGGATGGGAGAATATATTCATCCGGGCTCAGTCATACCGGCAGATGGGAGACTCATCGGGTCGACTCGATACTTGGCTAAGTGGCTTGGAAAGATAGTGAGCTCCTCCACCTACTGTTAAGCTAGGCCCCTAGGACGTGGATGGGTATTCCACCTCCAGTTGGTTTGAAGAGTGTTGAGTTCCTCTGCCTCCAGGTAAGCTAGGCCCCTAGGACGTGGATGGGTACTTCTCCCCCAACTTGTTTGGGAAGGTGTTGGGTTCCCCTGCCTCCAGGCAAGCTAAGCCCCTAGGACGTGGATGGGTACTCCGCCCCCAATTGGTTCGAAAAAGTGTTTAATTCCTCTGCCTCCAGGAAAGCCAAGCACCTAGGGCGTGGATGGGATCTCTGCATCAGTTTCTCTGATAAGATGGTGGAGTTCCTTTGCCTTTAGGTGAAGGTAACATAAGGCGTGGATGGGATCTCCGCCTTAGTTGCTTTGATAAGATGTTGGAGTTCCTCCGTCCCTCGGTGAGGGTAAGCACCCAGGACGTGGACCAGTTCTCTGCCTCCGGATAGTTCGGGAAATTGTTAGTTCCCTCCCCCTCCAGGTGAGCTCGGCTCCTTGGTAGGTGTGGAGTTCACTCCCCCTCCAGGTGAGCTCAGCTCCCTGGTAGTTGTGGAGTTCCCTCCCCCTGCAGGTAAGCTCGGCTACCTGGTAGGTGTGGAGTTCCCTCCCCCTCCAGGTGAGCTCAGCTCCCTGGTAGGTGTGGAGTTCCCTCCCCCTCCAGGTGAGCTCGGCTCCCTGGTAGGTGTGGAGTTCACTCCTCCTCCAGGTGAGCTCGGCTCCCTGGTAGGTGTGGAGTTCCCTCCCCCTTCAGGTGAGCTCGGCCTGGTAGGTGTGGAGTTCCCTCCCCCTCCAGGTGAGCTCGGCTCCTTGGTAGCTGTGGAGTTCACTCCCCATCCAGGTGAGCTCGGATCCCTGGTAGGTGTGGAGTTCCCTCCCCCTCCAGGTGAGCTCGGCTCCCTGGTAGGTGTGGAGTTCCCTCCCCCTCCAGGTGAGCTCGGCTCACTGGTAGGTGTGGAGTTCCCTTCCCCTCCAGGTGAGCTCGGCATCCGGGTAGGTGTGGAGTTCCCTTCACCTCCAGGTGAGCTCGGCTCCCTGGTAGATATGGAGTTCCCGCCTTCCACTGCAGGTCGAGTTCAATTCGACCTAAGGTGTTGAGCTTTCTCCACCTCCAGTTGAGCTCGGCTCATAGGAGGGTTGTTATGTGGAGAAAGGTTTGCCTTCCACCTCAGGTCGAGCTCGGCTCGACTAGAGGTGTTGAGTTCTCCTCCACCTCAGGTCAAGATCAATTTGACCTAAGGTGTTGAGCTTTCTCCACCTCTAGTTGAACTCGGCTCATAGGAGGGTTATTAAGTGGAGGAAGGTTTGCCTTCCACCTCCGGTCGAGCTCGGCTCGACTAAAGGCGTTGAGTTCTCATCCACCTCAGGTCAAGATCAATTCGACCTAAGGTGTTGAGCTTTATCCACCTCCAGTTGAGCTTGGCTCATAGGAGGGTGGTTAAGTGGAGAAAGGTTCGCATTCTGCCCCATGTTAGGTTCAGTTGAAAACTCGGCAGGAGCATCCCGTTGCCAGGGCCCTTCGTGGATCACTCTAGGGACCCACCTACTCGCCAAATAGGTGGGTTGGACTTTCTTTCTGAGCTTATGGCAAGCTCGAAAAGAGCTGGGATTGTGTACAACCCTCATATTTTCCGAGTCGGTGTGACCCGACACGGATGAGGTCGTGACGGAAAAGGTGACCGCGACGCAGCAAACCAAACCATCAGAGATCGTTAAGGACTGAGAAAGAGAAAACCCGGGGGGGAGCACTTCCTACTTGGGCGAGCGGACCCTAGGTCCACTCACCCAAGGCTCCGGGAGAGTGGTCCTAAGGTCCACTCGCCCGAGGGAAGGGGTGAGTGGAACATAGGACCACTCGCCCGAAGTGGGGGTGAGTGGACCTATGGCCCACTCGCCCCAAACGTGTGGGCGAGTGGACCTATGGTCCACTCGCCCCAGGCATGTGGGTGAGTGGACCATAGGTCCACTCGCCCCGGGAACCTGGACGAGTGGACCATAGGTCCACTCGCCCCGGGCAACTAGGCGAGTGGACCTATGGTCCACTCGCCCGGTTAGCTGAGTGGACCATGAGGTCCACTCGCCCAATTCGGGTGGTGGACCTTGGTCCACTCACCCGACCCCCGGCAAGGAGGGGAGTGGACATCTCGAGCTCCACTCGCCCCCCCCCCCCCCCCCCCCCTTATTTTTCGGTCGTTTGGATGGGTGGTTGGTCTACGGATAGTGGATTTTTTGCTATCTGCAGCCCAATTTTTGGGAAGTCTATAAATAGACATACATGGGCACCTTGGGAAGGGATGTTGGTACCCCCCCCCCCTCGGTAATGAGCAAGCACTACCCCTCTCCTCCCACTGTCATTGAAGGTGGATGGTGAGGTGATCCTTAGTGCCCTCCAAGGTGCCTAGGCTCAACATTGGCTTAGGAGGGGAAGTTCCTTGAGAGCTTCTGGGTATGCGGTGGGACCTCCATGCTGCAGCTTAAAGGGTCAGTTTGTGGACTTAGAAATATTCAAAGGGTTGGGTTCAACGGTTCTTAGTGACCGGTCAAGGGTCTCGCTCGGGTCAAGTAAGGGTTGGCTGCATCTCCCTTTCGAACGTCGAGACCAGTTCTCTGGTTTCAACAGTTACTACCGTCGGGAGCTAGTCCTACCACCGGCGCTATCCATATCCATGGGAATTGTTATTGTTGCAATGGCAAATATTAACGAGAAGACTTATGACGTCAAGATGATATCATTGAGAAGCCTACCGCCATGCGCTAACTTACTGTTGGCGCTAGCTATGTCGACGAGACTGCCAACATCGACTTGGAGGATGCATCGACTTGATACCATGGCATCGAGATGAATGCGTCGAGACAATATCGATGTGACTGCTACAGTGGGTGCTAGCCTACCACCACATGCTAGCTTATCGAAGAGAAGACTATGTTGACTTGATGCTCTGCTGTCGTTGAGAAGGATTTGATGTGACTACTACCGCGATACGCTAGCCTTCCGCATCGCGCTATCCAAAGACAGTAAGATAATGTTCTCCAGCACCTTCCTTATTTGGTGCTGAACAGCTGGCAAAAATGCATAAAAATGCTACTGTCGCGCGGTAACTCTACCATCGTTAGGTAACTTAAAGAATCAGCTATAAAAGCGATCTTTCTATTACAAAAGTGTGGCTGCCAAAACCTAAAATAAAAATTGATTATTTCGCCTTTTCTGCACCAAGGAGCCATCACTAGAAGAGAAGAATACTTTCCCTCAAGCTATAGCGAAGAAGGTCATCGGAGTGTGGAATAAGAACGAGAATCTGAGCACCAACAAGCGCATCCTACACGAAGATCAAAAGCATCGTTCGCTCACCGCATCCGGAGACATACGTTGAGTTAGCACAACTTCTCATCTCTTCTAAGTCTTTCATCTTATTGTTTCACTATTTTGGTGTGTGAAATCTTCTAGTGTGGATGTTAAAATCTGGTTTGGAATCCGTGGAAATTGACTGGGGAGGTCATCGGAATCCGGGGAGGATTCTGTAGGAAATCATCCTGGAAGGACGTCTAGATCTAAGAGATCTAGCGGAGCTCCAAGACCCTTCCTAGGAGGAAGGTGAGGAGCGGCTCGAAGACTTTTCCGGGGAGGAAAAGGAGAGAACCAACCGGTCCTTAGATTAAGGTCAGTATAGAAAACCCAAGGTTTTTATATTCATCGCCTCCGATCTCTGGCGTCATGGAGATCTAAGTGTAATTGTGTAAACAATGTTTTTATCATTCAATTATATCATGATTCTATATTTTATAATATAAACTATTGTGATTCTTCTGGTGGAACATTGTTTGGAGCAGCGTGATTCCCAAAATGATATTCTACATTAACTGTGATGTTTCCTTAGATAACACCACGTGATAGGGTTACCGCCCTGGGCTAGCTCCAGAATGCGCATTCCTGCAGTTATTTATTTAAATCTCCAAAAGTTGATTGAAACCCTTATTCACCTCCCCCCTTAAGGGCGTCAGTAGATCTTATAAGCGGTATTAGAGGGTAGTTTATTCCAAAACGGTCTTACAACTGGGAATAATGGCGCTTCTTGATCTCGCATCTACGAGTGGGGATGAAGCTATCTATATTGAAAATACAGTAGCTCCACCCTTGTTTACATGTGTGAACTAACTAGGGTGGAAAGCATTAATGAAAATATTCCTTATATCTCAAGATATAAGTGCTTGGAGTATAACAATTATAAAACCACCAAGTACACTAAATAGGTATGAATGTTATACTAATGCCAAGGCCATGAATAACTTGTTCTATGGGCTTGGTCAAGAAATTTTCAAACTAATTTATACTTTACCTACTGCATATGAAATTTGGAAATTTCTTGAGAATGCGTACGGTCTACCTTCTACATATACTGATTTCGAGCAATTTCTTGTGGATCCAAGCAAAGTACCAGATGGAGAAATTTGCTTGGAGGAAGACTATGAAAACACATCTAGCGGAAGGGAAGATGTGTAGTTTACGTTCAAAGAGGACTGTCAAGACGACGTTTAAGGATCATTATGTTCAACTCTTACCTCTTCCGAAGCCAATGTAAGTAATACTTCCCTCCCGTCTACATCAACTGCATCTACATTACGTGTGTTAGAATCTGCTAAACGTAAAATAAGGAAATTAACTAATATTAAGTCAAATCTACTTTTAGAAAACAAAAAGTAAAAAGCACTACTTAGTGTAGAATCTAAATCGGATGTGTATCATTCTCGGACAAGCTCTTTAGTGGAAAATGCCAACCCTTCTAATAATTTAAATGAAAAATATAAGGTACTTGAAAAAGAGCTTGTCATATCAAAAGAAAATAATGAAAAGCTTTGTCTAGTAATTTCATCATTAAAAACTGATTATGCTAAGTGTGAAAATTATAAAACTGAAATTAAAGAAATGGATGAGACTTTTGAAGAATCCAGAGTGAATATAAAGCTCATATCGATTCAATAGTCTCCACACTTAAGAATAACACAATCGCTTATAATAAAGCTAGACAAGATTTAAAATTTAAAAATAATAAAGTGGAAACTAAAATCATCTTGCTCATGGAAATTATAAAGAAAAACACACAAAAGGTGAATCTACAAAAACACTTTAAGTCTAAGAGCGAGATGAATATAAATATCCATAACAGAAATAAATTAAACAAATGAAGTAGGAAAAACCAAATGCAAGTAAATGAAATCCCTAACAAGAATAATCCTTTTCATTTACAAAATAGAACTACTCCATTGAAAAAAATAACTGAAATCAAATTTCCTAAGTATAAATTCCAAAATAAACAACATGGAAATTTGAACCATAAAACCAATATTCAACAAGGTATGAATGGAGACCTATCCTAAATCGAGACACAATGTCTCCTCCTGAAAAGGTCCATTCATCCTTGTCTCCCCAAAACCCAACACATCAAGTTTGGTTACCCAAGGGAACCACCATTCTTGGTCCCCTTTGGATACCTAAAATGAGAATTCATTAGTCTCCTCGATTTGCGTGAAGTAGAGGCAAAAGAATTAATATACTTGCCTACTTTACGATATGCTTAAAGATTCCTCCTACTATTTTCTTGTTTCCTCTTTGTTTATTCTTTATTTTGAGCAAACACGCCTTTGGTCACCTAACCTATATTGCAAGATGATTATCAATACTAAAACAAAATTCCTGAATTAAATTCATGTACCCAGGATGAGATAAAAATCATCTCTTTACAAGTGACCAAAATATTTTAATTAATTTTAAAATAAATTTTAAAAGCAAGTTATCAAGAGTGCACATTAAAATTAAAATTAACTAGCCACGGATTTTTGAAAACTATAAAATAAATATAAGCAGGTTATCGTCACAAAACCATTCATAACGGACAAAATGAAAACATGTAATAATAGAAATAACACAAATGTCCAACCTGTCATATTATAATAAACAGTCAAATAAATGTCTAGTCATGATTGCCATATGAGGTAGTCGGTGAAATGTTTAATTTCCTCATTATCTTCATCATCATCTTCTTCAGCCCTTCAACAGGCTTCTTCTTCTCTTTTATCTCCCGTCCATGTTCCTCAATCATCTCATACATATCTCAACGGGGCTCTCGGAGTGAACCTCCATGGTGAAGAGGAGGATATGAAGTAGATGGACATGCTCTAGGTGCTGATGAGATCTCCTCTACTATATATGTTTGAGGATGACTATCATTTGGAAATGTTGTCCAATCGATGGTATGATACTTGTGCGTTAACACTTTCTGAATTACGCCACCCAAAGGCAGTGTGTTCAGTCATTGGCGCTCGAGATCTCTCAGTCGAAATGTATATCTCATAATAAATAATATCAAATCAGACACACTAAATGACATACCAACCAAGATATAATAAGTCGCCATCGAGAGCTGGGAGATAATCTTCTTCGTGTCTCAAGATTTGTACAAAATAGATTGGCACAAGACATCCTAGAGGATGTGTGCATCTGGAGTGAGAGAAGTCATGGACGTGATAAGGTCCGGATGATTCTCATCACCGTGGAGTACCTGATTTATCAAGGTCACATCCCAGAAAGTTCGGAAGGACTCGACGATGTCGAGTCGATGGTGGGTTGGAGTCAAGCTATACATTCTCTCCAAGTCCTCGTGCTTTAAGATCACAATAAGTGAACCAAAGCAGGACTTCACCCCTCTATTGAGTGACGTGAGAGCTGGATCCCGGAAGTTGTTGTAGAACTCACAGACCAGCACCGGTGAAAATGCGTCTTCAGACATAATAACTAGGAGGATTTCTGCATCGTCCATATATGTGTAGATATGGGGATATCTATCCACATCTATCTCCACGGCCATAACCGCACTCATGGTGGCACTTACTACCGCAAGATTGGAGTGGGTTGCAGAATGGGGTATCTTTTACAAAACTGCTTTGAGGGTGTGAGCTGGAAGATGACATGACCTGGTAAGGAAGAAGAGTAAAATTGTTAGTAAAAAGTGGTCTGGAAGTTATCGCCGCTCAATAACGTTATTACTGTCGCACGGTAGTCAAATGACCATGAACCCATCATCTTCCTCCGGATCCCTCTCAAAACTCCATATCCAGCCATGAAATGTGAGAAATCCATGAGGTAGGGTCATTCCATAACCTATGTCTAAGCAAAAGTGAAAATCTACCATGGATCCATGAAGAAATTTGAAAACCCCAAACTCCAACTTCTGAAAAACCTCAAATCCATAACCAATTTGCCTAGATCTAAATGTAATTCTAAAATCCTCCATGAAATCAACTAAAACTTCAAACATAAATCAAAAGGCGGAAGAAAAGGGGGATTTTACCTTGGAAGAGAAGTAGCGTTGGGCAGAAACTTCTTGGGTGAATGCTAATGGTAAGAGGAGATATGGGGGGATCGAACTTAGTCAAAAGGCTTTAAAGAAAGCTACCATTAAGCGGTACCTTTACCGCTGGCAGTAGTTTATCTATATGAAATATTTTCACTATTACTGAGTACTCTAAGAATACCTGAAAATATTTCCTAAGTTTTGATTCTAATATCTATTTGTTCTTCAGTCCTTTAGTATTTTTAAATTTCTTCCTGACTATAGATTCTTTAGTTTTGTCTCACCATAGCGGGGGCGTAGGGGTGTGTGCATTAGAGGCGCTAATCTATAATCCACGTCCTGTCCTTAAATGGGGAGGGTTCCAGTGGGGCATTGTGAGGCATTGAGGGAAGAGTGTTAGGTTTGATAGGCTTTAGTGTATGCATATGAGACTAACTTCCCAACCAACGACATGTTTGTATCTCCTCATGCCCATCTGTCACTTAGTATGGGGCTATGGTGTAGTCACATCTTTGGTGTCTTAATCTTGAATAGCAATTAAGAGCTATAACCATCAAAATCTAGACTGAATTCCCGAGAAATCGTGACTCTGTAATCTACCGCCGTGCGTTAAATATTCCGCCGGTAGTGGGTGCTTTTCATGAATACTCTGATTTCTCTTCTGATTTTACGTTATTTAGTTCTCTTGTACTTCTATCTGATGTTAGTCTCTTTCCAGATTTTATATAACCAAAATCACATAAAATTTTGAAAACCTCAAAATCACAAAAACACATTTTTCTTTTGTTTTTTAGAGCGATGTTAAACGCAGGCCAGTTTTGGCTATATGCAGGCCACAGTTTTTTAAGAAGAACGATGTTAAACGCATGCCGATTTTAGCTATATGCAGGCCACATTTTAAAAAAAAATCATTTTTCCTTTTAAAACTTCAGGAAAACTGATTCGGGTAGTTTAATACTTCATGTATTATGTGTTTTTTACATTCATGCAGCCGCGTCCCCAAGGAGTTTACTCGTTTGTCCGAGTCCGATGTGTTTTTAAATTACAACTGGCCTAAAGCTATTCATGGGTATTTCCTACGGCGATGACGATGATGGAGACGTCGTTGGCGATGGCGGCGATGACGACGATGGAGACGGCGGCGATGGCGACGATCGCAACGTCGTCGGCGATGGCGGCGATGGCGGAGATGGCGGCGATGGCGACGATGGCGGCGATGGCGGAGATGGCGGCGATGGAGGCGATGGAGGCGATCGCGACGTCGTCGGCGATGGCGGCAATGAAGGCGATGGAGGCGATGGCGGAGGCGATGGCGGAGGCGTTGGCGGCGTTGGCGGCCATGGCGGCCATGGCGGCGATGATTATACTTCGGGTAGTTACGTCGCTAGTGGGGGTTCTTTGGATAACCGCGCCCCCTTGAATGGGGTGCGATTAGCGCCTTTAGGGTTACTCCATCACTAGCTCTCCCAGTAGACGAAACAGTGACATTCAACGTAACATCGCACGCATGATATTTTACTTACTTATTTTATGAATTCTATTTTGTTTGGTGATTTGTTTAGGAAAATATTAATTTAATTTTTGAATATGGTATGTAAATATGAAATTTGGCCTACATGAATAATTTTTTGGCCTGCATATATCCGCGGCCTGCATATAGCCAAAACCGGCCTGCATTTAACATTGCTCTTTTTTTATGTGTGTTTGTTTTTTATTGAAAAATTTAAATAAATAAAACTGAAGATTATCATGATAAAAGGGGGCATACATGACGTAAAGTTGAACCTCCATGATTACATACATTGTTTGATTTATGATTTCTAATCCTTTTGTACATTGTATGTCTTCGTCATGATATGTCCTAATCTATTACTGAGTGTTATTAGAATTGAAATGTATGTTTCATTTGCCTCTAGGTATGTATGAGAATTATGGCTAGACAATGATATTACATATCCACACAACCTTAGAAAATTCACTCAAGTAGAAATCAAAATGCATACTTGCCATAACTCGTGATATTGTGACTAACACTGTAGGCATGACTTGATAAATCAATATTACGGTACTCGTCTTTGCTATATAGGGCATAGAACTTTGGGCAAAAATTATATTGATAAATGGTGTTGGGAAAAACCTTTATGATTTATCTAACAAATTATTTAAAGTGATTCATCAGTCAGGTTATATTACCCTCATTGTATAGTAAGGGTAAATTTTTCATTAGATGTCTTAGGATGTCACACTCACATTAGAGTGTCAAGGCCAATTTAAAACAATCTCAAAATCAGTTAAGGTAAGACTTGCGTCGAATGAAAGTCGACGCAACTTCGAATTGATGTCGACGCAACACTGACTAGAAGTCCAAGCAACTTAACCAGCCTGTCGAAGGATAAGTCAAGTCGACGTAACGTCGAAAGGGACTCGACGTAGAAGGAAGAGCCTATCGAAGCCATCTAAGAAGTCAACGCAACTTCGACTTCAATTCGACGCAGAAGTTAAAGCTCAAATCTAAGTCTTCAAATCGACAGATACGTCGATAAGGAATCATCGTAACGTCGACATCTGAGTTTAGTCGGAGCTAATAAGGGATTCAAAGCTACTCCAATAAGCACTCAGGGGTGCATCGATATGAAGAATGATGAAGTCGATGCAGTGTCGAATACAGTCAGAAAAGGAAGCTTTTTTGGTGTCCTTTTAAGACCTTTTCAGAAGGACCACAAAGCTAAAGTCAGTTCTCCAATTGCTCATTTATTGCCAAGAATTGAATGGAGCATTCCAGGACATCGCAAAAACACACTTGGAATGTATTCAAATCTGATGGACGGGTCAGGATCAAAAGAAGAAAGGAAAATTATATGTCCAAAAATAATTCCTTTTTAAGACAGTCTAAAAGAAGAAAGTATTTCAAATTCCAATCATATAGAATAAGTATGCTGAAGGCGAGAAGAAAACTAAGGCATTCATTACATTATTCTCATCTGTCGAATAGGGTCTTCTTCTTCATTCTTCAAAAAAAACCCTAAGACAGAAAACAAGTGCTCTGAACAGAAAAGGAAATGGCTGCTTCTTCTTCTTCACATTACATCAGCAAGTTTTCAGCAAGTGCTCACAGAAAAAGGATCCAGTCAAATAACCCTTGCAACCATCATAATCATAAGCAAGGGTTCATCATATACAGATCCAATGAAAATCAGAAGCTGGACAATTACTTCCGAAGGATTCTGAAAAACAGAATTCTATTCTTCTTCTTCTTCCTTTCTTCTCACTTTTTCTTCAACTGTAAAAGAGTTTTATTTATCCTTCTTCCAAAGGATTCAGTGGTTCTAAGAGTCTCCTTATCAAAAGACTTAGTGGTTCTGAGAGTCTCCTTATCAAAAGACCTAGTGTTTCTTGGAGTCTCTTTATCAAAAGACTCAGGAACAGGTTGTGTAATCCTACCAGGGAGGTAGAAAAGAGGACTACCCACATTTTGGGGAACCTTTATAAAAATTCCTATGTATTCTGTATGTGCTTTTCTGTGTTGTCCATATTTCTATTTTCTGTTTTTATATATCTAGCATTCTGCATTTACTTTATTCTGTCTTTGGATTGCTGATTGCATAATACCTAGTGTTTTTATTATGTGTGCATAAATAGAATAGAAAATATTTTAAATCTCTATTCACCCCCCCCCCCCCCTCTAGAGAATACTCAGAGGCACATTGTGCACATTCAAATGGGTTATGCATACAAGTTAAAGTGTATCTATCTATGTGGGTAGATTTTGTTTGATTCGGGAACCTTGTCCAAAAGAAAGAAAAATGAAATGATATAGTTGATAGTACTACAAATAATGAAAATTGTATACTATCAATCCTATTGACAAGGATTTCCCCCAAGCACTACTCACTCCTCCTGATAAGCCTCAACGAGCATTGTGAGGATGAACACCTTGGTCAAAAGAATCATTACGATCTTGTGCAAACTCGAAAATTAAATTAGTGTCCTAGTTTTATACTAGATATTCAAGTAAGACTGACAAACATGACATGATTTATCACTTCATGGCTCTTGTGTTAGCATATAAAATTACTGAGATATAGCTTGTATTAATTTTGATGTAACTTGATGCTATTTCTATTGATGATACACGAACACTTATCATTGTTTAGTCTAACACTTCCATGCATAAGAAATGGACTGAAGTGCATCATCTATCTCTTGCACATATGTACTAATACATGATTGCCATTCATGACACATACGATGATCCTTAAATTAGTTTTCTAAAATCTTTTGACATTGTGTGTAAACTCATGTGTATTTAGTCTCGTGTCATGCGTCTGATTCATATAATTTATACCAAGTTTTTAAATGCAAAACTGTTTAATCTTAAAGTGGTATTTTGATTTCCCTGTGCGTTTTGACTCATGTCATTTTTCAATTATCTGATTATATTTCGGTCAACCCTTATTCCTATCATGATTTACTTTCTAGGTGTGCATTATTCTTCAAATCTGCTGCATCTCTCATATCTTTATGTTAGTTTGATCTAAACCATCCCTTTTGCTAACATCAAAGGGTGAGAATAGAGAACATTCAAGAGATAGTCATGTGGTAGTCATCGAAATAAGATCACTTATAGGGATAAATACTCTTATAGTGTGCACATCGATAGGGGGAGTACGTATGTAGGTGGACTCATACTACTTTTAAGCAAGTTCACACATTATTCTTTATCTTGATATATAAACCTGTTCATGTTTCATGATTACTATTGATTACACTATACCATGCTCTTAATGATTTATATCTCATGAACAGGATTTGATATTATCAAAAAGGGGAGTTTTTTGGAACATGCATTCTGCATCTCATTAGTTTGACAATATCAAATCTCATATTGTATTTGATTGTGCATGTCTTGGGTATAGTGTGCAGGTTTACAGGTGTGAAGGGGTCGAAAATTTCATTCACTGTTACTACCACCGAGCGCTAGTCTTACCGCCAGCGATAGACATATTGATGGGACTTGCTATCGATGCAAAGGAAATATTGACGAGAAGACTTATGCTATCGTCGCACGCTAACTTGCCGCGGGCGATAGCTATGTCGACGAAACTGCCAGCGTTGACTTGGAGGATGCATCGACTTGAGACCATGGAGTCAAGATGAAGGCATCTATACGATATCGATGTGACTGCTATCGCGAATGCTAGCCTGTCATCGCATGATATCTTATCGATGAGAAGACTACATCGACTTGATGCTTTGCTATTGTCGAGAAGTATTCGACGTGACTACTACCACGATGTTTTAGCCTACCACGCCGTGCTATCCAAAGACAGCAAGAGAATGTTCTCTGGCACCTTCCTTATTTGGTGCTGGACAGCTGGCAAAAATGAGTAAAGATGCTACCGTTGCGTAGTAACTCTATAATCGACGGTAACTTAAAGAATCAGCTATAAAAGCATTCTTTTCTTTTCCAAAAGTGTAGCTGCCAAAACCTAAAAAAATTCGGTTGTTTCACAGTTTCTGCACAAAGGATCCATCACCGGAAGAGAAGAACACTTTTCCTCAAGCTATAAGGAAGGTCATCGGAGTGCAGAATAAGAATGAGAATCTGAGCACCAATTAGCGCATCCTACATGAAGATCAAAAGCGTTGTTCGCTCACCGTATCCGAAGACATACGTTGACAGAGCATAACTTTTCATCTCGTCTAAGTCTTTCTTTTTATTGTTTTACTATTTTGGTGTGTGAAATCATCCGGTGTGTATGTCGGAATCCGGTTTGGAATCCGTGGAAATCGACTGGGGAGGTTGTCTGAAACTCGGAAGTATTCTGTAGGAAGTCATCCTGGGAGGATGTCTAGTTCTGAGAGATCAGTGGGGCTCCAAGACCATTCCTAGGAGGAAGTTGAGGAGCGGCTCGAAGACTTTTCCAGGGAGGAAAGGAATAAAGCCAGCCGGTCCTTGGATTAGGGTCGGTATAGAAAACTCAAGATTTTTATATTCATCACCTCCGATCTCTGGTGTCATGGAGATTTAAGTCTAATTGTGTAAACAATATTTTTATTATTCAATTATATCATGATTTTATATTTTATAATATAAACTGATGTGATTCTTCTGGTGGAAAATTGATTGGAGCAGTGCGATTCCCAAAATGATATTCTGCATTTACTGTAATGTTTCCTTAGCTAACGCCACTCAATATGGATACTATTGGATCTGTAGGTGATGATTTACTCGGATTGTTTTATTTTTAATTAATTTGGTTTGTGCAACCTTTATATGGCGAGTTTAGAATTAGGCGGGTGTTTTCGAAGAGTTTCGCAAGTACTCCTACTTTGAGAAACTAACTGTTATCCTATCGAAAGATAGAAGTAACGGTCTTTTTCTTCTTTCGAAATATTGACGCTTACACCCTGACTACAACGCCGAATTCTATTGATTTTTAAAATAGCAAAGGAGAGTTTTGCACTAAATTGGTTTGAAAAGCCTTTGTTTAATTTTTTAATCCAAATTAATCATATAATAAAGGCAAGTATACCTTATCGTGAGTAATACAGGATATTTTGTTTTTGAAAATATCGAGGTCGTATATTTCCGCGGATCGTGTTGATTATACTACTTTGAGGAACGAACTATTATCTTATCGGAATAAGTTTTTAGTGTGGTTTTTTTTTTTAAAAATGATAATAAGCGTATAACTAGAGTTCTAAACGATGATAAAAATAGTGCCCGATGTCGAATTACCTTGAGACGAAAATAGTCTTTTTTAGAAGTAAAAGAGATGAATTTTTAAAACATTAAAACGACTTGGCCATAGAGGTTCCATAATTATGAACGCTCCTATCTCGAGGGTACGCCCACCTGAGATTATGAGTATTCAACCGAACTCTCGTTCTATAATCGAATCTTCTTAATACTCGCTTTATGTTGTGAACCCCGTTATTGGGTTTTTACTTCCAATTCGAGAGACTTACGTCATCCTCTATCGAGGGTAGAGCGCACTTCTCTTTACCCGTGAGCGATCAGTTCGTAGGCACGAGCCTCTCGGCTAACTTGTGTACGGAGACGGAAAAGAAAACCACACATCGATTATGTGGCTCCACTCAACGTTATTCTCGGGTAAACCTTAAGCGTTAGTAATTTTAGAAAGAGATGTTTTATTTTTAGAAAAACTATTTTTGTGTCCCAATGCTCTTTGACATCGTGCGCTAAAGGAAATTAGCCACTCATCGGAATGGAGACGGCATTAATAGTTGGAAAATACATGTTTAATTATTTAAGCAGATATAAGTGGATAAAAATAAAAATAAAAAGACTTATATAAAAGCAGTAATAGTATCCGTCCCAACCGTCTTAAACAAGCGCTAAAAAGTTCTTAGCCTCTTATCCAGGACGGGGGTGGTATAGAAATGAAATACTTATAAAGGTGCAGAAATAATATCCGTCCCAACCGTCTTAAATAAGTGCTAAAGTAAATTAGCCACTTATTCAAGATGGGGGTGGTATATAGCAGTTATATAAAGACTTAAAATAAAGCTAAGTTACAAAAAAGAAAAACACTATCTCTTATACGCACGCACTCACTAAATTGAAAGAAAGCGTTTAAACGAAAGCGATAAATAAAGCGTTAAAAGAAAGCGATAAACTATTTTTATGAAAGCAATAAACTAAGTTATGAAAGCAATAAACTAAGTTATGAAAGCAATAAAGTTATACTCATACACACACACAAACATAAAAAAAAAAAAGATGATCCAAATGAGAAAATGACATTTCATTTCTAAAATACGCATTACAACTAGACTAAAAAAGCAAAAATTACAAACGAACTTAAACTGAATTGCATAAAGGAAAACTCACAATCACTCAAAAGAACTCAGAAAAATATTACAAACACTCAAAATTTGGATGAAATTTACTTCAGCCGAGCCCCTCTATTTATAGGCAAAATTTTATTTTTACACGCCCTAGGTCACGGGCGTGTCTTGTGTGTCACGGCCGTGGCTTAGGGTGTGACATTTGCGCGTGCTTTAGGGGTCGCATCTGCCATCTTCTAGAAGGTATAGCCGTCAAACATGGCTGCACACGGGCGTGACTTGAAGTGTCACGGGCGTGACAGTGGGCGGCACATATCTGCTTTGACTGGGGCGTGACGGCTGGCATGTGCGCTGGATTCTTCGAACGCCTGGAAGAGAGAGTTCGTCGAACGCAGAGCACCATTCGTCAATCGCTGGACGCTGAGAGGGATTCGTTGAACGCAGAGCGTCGTTCGTCGAACGCTGAGATAGAGAGAGTTCGTCGAATGCAGAGCGTCGTTCGTCGAACGCTGGACGCGGATGGTTCATCGAACGCAGAACGTCGTTCGTCGAACGAAGCTTGATTTCGTCGATCGCATGGCCAGAGAGCGTTCGTTGAACGCAGCTCGACTTTCATCGAACGCAGGGCAGAGAGCGTTCGTCGAACGCAACTTGATTTTCATCAAACGCAGAGAGATTGGCATTTTAAAATTACACGCCCTTGGGTCACGGGCGTGAATTGTTGTCACGGGCGTGACTCAGGGGCGTGACTTGACAAAAATTGCCAAAATCTGCAAAAACAAAAATAAAACTAAGTTAGTAAGGAAATAATGAAAAGAAGCTATTTATTTATTAATTTACGTAGAAAATTCACAATATTAATTAAAACTATACTAATAACTATACTAAAAATACATATATTTTACTACTCATCAAGTACCCCCATACTTAAGCTTTTGCTATTCCAGAGCAAAAGTAAGAGATATCTATACGGGATTAACATAAGTTCTAATTTTTAGCTATCATTTTATTTTAATCATAAGAGACTGAAAAATAAAAATTCGGTGTAATAAGAGTTAAGTCCTAAATTATGCAAATGATTTAAGTAGAAAGAAATGTCCTAGCCAAAACACTTCTTAATTAACCAAATAGCAAACAAAATTGCAATCATTAGTAAACGAGATTAGAATGAAATTATAATAACCTTTGTTTAAAGAAACATGAAGGAAAAATATAAGTTACTAATTATGCTCTCAAATGATTTTTTTAATTAGAACTAGAAACAATAATTTGGCTAAGGGAAAAGGGGTTAAAAGCCTAGGCAAAAAGAAGAGTACTTGAATTAGGGGTGATGAATTTTATCCTCTCACCCCTCTTTTGTATTTTCCTTTGACTCTCATCGCTGGTTTACGAGGGAAAATTGACCTTTTTTTAACCCAATGCCTGTGTTTACGGAATTTTTTAATTCCCATTGACATAGGATCTCTTTTAACAATATTGGGTGCCTATGTTTACGGAATTTTTTTATTCCCATTGACATAAGATCTTTTTCTTCTTTTAATTTTTTATTTGTCATGCTGAATTGGTGTATACAAGGGGTTTTCAAGAGAAATTCTAGAATAATAAAAAACGTTTTGAGAGCAACCTTAGTAATTTGAATATTCCTAGATTCCTAAAGACATAAAGTAGGGATAATTGCAGTCTAAAGTTGTTTTGCCCACATAATACACAAGTCTCTATTTTAGCAAGTAGAAGTAGTGCTTGAAAACAAAGCCTCTATTTAAATTAAAAACATAAGAAATTCTGTAAAACTTAACCCCGAACGTTTAAATCTATCGATCTTAGATAAACAAACAAATAGTAAAACTAGCGATTATGAAAATTCACAATCATATACTCTCGAAACTAAATGCTTTAAGAATAAAAGTAAAGTTGGGTTTATTATTATTTTTTTTTTGCATTTCTGTACTACGAAACAAAAAAGGGAAAACATGTTTTTGAAAAAAAAAATTGTAACATTTTTTTTCTAAAGCATTGTTTTAGAACAATTTTTTTTGTTTGTTTTTTTATCCAAGCGTATATTTACAAAAGTAAGCAAGATAAAATAAAACTTTTTTTTTGAAAAAATTTTGTTTGTTTAAATGAAAACGGTAAAACACTCCCATACTTACAACCCAACATTGTCTCCAATGTTGTAATGTAAGTATGAAGAAGAGAAAATAACATTGCAATATATACAAAAGAAAAGAGGGAGCAAAAAGGCTTTCCTGAATTAAAGTTGGCGGGGCCGTAAGAAACCCTGCAAAAGAAAAAAGAACAAAGCATAATAAAAGGTAAGATAAATATGGGGTGCCTCCCATAAGCGCTTTGTTTACCGTCGCGTAGCTTGACTAAACTAACGTACCGGGATCAGTGTTTGATAGGGAGTGTTGTAGTGAGGGATTAACGTGCAGAGTAACTTCGTCGTCTCCTACCCGAAGGAGGAGGAGACCAGTACTGACATCAATTAGGCACGGGAGGTGGCAAGGAAGGGGCGAGTGAGGATGATAGGCACTTCAGCGTCTTCCTCGAGGTCCAGGATGACAAAATCTACCGAGAAGATAAACTTGTCTACCTGGACCAGAACATCCTCCACTACCCCTATAGGGTACTTGATCGAGTTATCCATAAGCTGGATACTCATCTTTTTCGGGCTTGGGATGCCCAAGTCGAGTTGTTTAAAAAGAGAAAAAGGCATCAAATTGATGATAGCGCCCAAGTTCGCTAGAGCATACTTCAATAACATATTGTCGAAGAGGCACGGGATGGAGAACCGTCCCGGGTCGTTTAATTTTGGCAGCAATTTGTTAAGGAAAACAGCCGAGCAGTCCGCGTTAAGGGAAACGCGCGAAACATCATCGAGTTTCTTTTTGTCAGAAAGCAACCCTTTAAGATATTTCGCGTATTTCGGCATTTGGGAGAGTGCCTCGCAGAAGGGAACGTTTATTATAATTTGTTTAAAATTTTGTAAGAATTTTCGATATTGCTCGACCTTCTGCTCATTATTTAATTGTGAATGATAAGGAAGAGGCGAGCAAGAAACGTTCGGCATAATCAGAAGATGCGGTGGTTTATCTATCGAAGGAGACGGTGTAGGGGTCAGTGTCGAAACATGTACCTTGGGCTCAACCCATTTTGGGGAGGTTACCTCCTTGCCACTACGAAGATTTATGGCGTTGGCAGTTTCGCGAGGGTTCGGCTCCGTGTTCCCTGGTAGAGCTCCTATGGCCGCTCGGAGACCATCTTTGCCAACTGTCCCACTTGATTTTCCAAGTTTTTAATCGATCCGGTAATGTTTCGAATATTTGACTCGGTGGATGCAACGTATTTAGCAAAAATATCTTCGAGCGGAGAAGGTTTTGGAGGGGGGGGCAGAAATCCATTTGGAAATCCTTGCGGAAATCCTTGCGGGTTCACATTTGGGGGGCCTCTGAGCATTACTAGGATTGCTCCAGGAAAAAAATTGGGTGGTTCCTCCAACCCTGATTATAATTATTACTATACGGATTATTATTAGGGTTGAAGGGGGCCTAACTGGGTTGCCTAGGTAATCTACAGTTTCTTCGACAAAAGTATTATTATTATTATTATTATTATTATTATTATTATTATTATTATTATTATTATTATTAGGAGCCCAAGCGGGAGTGGAGGAGGAAGCAGTCATCTCCGCCACTTGTTTACTTAACCTTTCGACTTGAGAGGCTAAGTGAGAAGTGGCATCCACTTCATATATCCCAGTTGGTTTAGTAGGGCATGATCTAGGCGCATTCCATTGATAGGCGTTCATGGCCATTTCCTCGAAGAGAGCTTGGGCGGCCTCCGGGGTTTTGTTGTTTAATGTTGCCCCGGCGGCCGCATCGATCATCTGTCGTGTTGAGAAATTTAAACCATTATAAAACGTCTGGACCTGTAGCCAGGATGGCAGCGCATGCTGAGGACATCTACGCAGGAACTCTTTAAAACGCTCCCAAGTCTCATAGAAAGACTCAGAATCGTATTGAATGAAAGAGGCGATATCCGTACGTAACTTAGCGGTTTTAACGGGGGAAATATTTAGTTAAAAAGTATTCCGTCAATTGGGCCCACATGGTTATGGATCCTCTAGGAAGAGAAGTTAACCACGCTTTTGCCTTCGTCCACAGCGAAAATGGAAATAAGCGTAAATGAATGGCGTCGTCAGTAACGCCATTAATTTTGAATGTATCGCAGATTTCCAAAAAATTCGAAAGATGTAAGTTTGGATCCTCATCTGGCAAACCGTCAAATTGGACTGACTGTTGTACCATTTGAATGATGCTAGATTTTATTTCAAAATTATTATTAGCCACTAGTGGGCGTGTAATGCTCGATCCAGTATTTTCCAGATTTGGCCTAGCATAATATGCCATGGTCCGTGGCGGGGCCACATCTGGAATTTGATCGGCCATAGGTTCAGTGTAAGTATCCCCGACAGACTCTTCGGGAAATTCGAGTAAGTTTTGATCACGAAGTTGAAGGCGCTCACGAAGGGTGCGCTCTATTTTGGGGTCAGAAGGAATATTCGAATCGTCCGAGGAGTTTCCTCGGGTCATATACTAATAATAATAATAATAATATATATTTTTTGCTTTGCTTTTTTTATATGTTTTTTTCTTGTCTTTTTATTTATATAATTTTTTATATTATATGGTTAATATATATGATAAAAGTAATAGTAATTCCTTTTTTCAAATAACAACACAAGCTCCCCGGCAACGGCGCCAAAAACTTGATGATTTACTCGGATTATTTTCTTTTTAATTAATTTGGTTTGCGTAACCTTTATATGGCGAGTTTATAATTAGGCAGGTGTTTTCGAAGAGTTTCGCAAGTACTCCTACTTTGAGAAACTAACCGTTATCCTATCGAAAGATAGAAGTAACGGTCTTTTTCTTCTTTCAAAATATTGACACTTACAGCCTGACTACAACGCCGAATTCTATTGATTTTTAAAATAACAAAGGAGAGTTTTGCACTAAATTGGTTTGAAAAGCTTTTGTTTAATTTTTTAATCCAAATTAATCATATAATAAAGGCAAGTATACCTTATCGTGAGTAATACAGGATATTTTGTTTTAGAAAATATCGAGGTCGCATATTTCCACGGATCGTGTTGATTATACTACTTTGAGGAACGAACTATTTTTTTATCGGAATAAGTTTTTAGTGTGGGTTTTTTTTTTAAAAACGATAATAAGCGTATAACTAGAGTTCTAAACGATGATAAAAATAGTGCCCGATGTCGAATTATCTTGAGACGAAAATAGTCTTTTTTAGAAGTAAAAGAGATGACTTTTTAAAACATTAAAACGGCTTGGCCGTGGAGGTTCCATAATTATGAACGCTCCTCTCTCGAGGGTACGCCCACCTAAGATTATGAATATTTGACCGAACTCTCGTTCTATAATCGAATCTTCTTAATACTAGCTTTATATTGTGAACCCCGCTATTGGGTTTTTACTTCCAATTCGGGAGACTTACCTCATCCTCTCTCGAGGGTAGAGCGCACTTCTCTTTACCTGTGAGCGATCAGTCTATACGCACGAGCCTCTCGGCTAACTAGTGTACAGAGATGGAATGAAAACAACACATCGATTATGTGGCTCCACTCAACATTATTCTCGGGTAAACCATAAGCATTATTAATTTTAGAAAGAGATGTTTTATTTTTAGAAAAACTATTTTTGTGTCCCAATGCTCTTCGACATCATGCGCTAAAGGAAATTAGGCACTCATCGGAATGGAGACGACATTAATAGTTGGAAAATACATGTTTAATTATTTAAGAGGATATAAGCGGTTAAAAATAAAAACAAAAAGACTTATATAAAAGCAGTAATAGTATCCGTCCCAACCGTCTTAAACAAGCGCTAAAAAGTTCTTAGCCTCTTATCCAGGATGAGGGTGGTATAGAAATGAAATACTTATAAAGGTGCAGAAATAATATCCGTCCCAACCGTCTTAAACAAGTGCTAAAGTAAATTAGCCTCTTATTCAAGATGGGGGTGGTATATAGCAGTTATATAAAGACTTGAATTAAAGCTAAGTTACAAAAAAGAAAAACACTATCTCATATACGCACGAATTCTACTTGTAATAAAGACTAAATCGAAAGAAAGCATTTAAATGAAAGCGATAAATAAAGCGTTAAAAGAAAGTGAAACTATTTTTATGAAAGCAATAAACTAATTTATGAAAGCAATAAACTAAGTTATGAAAGCAATAAAGTTATACTCATACACACACGCACACTAACATAAATAAAAAAAGAAGATGATCCAAATGAGAAAACAACATTTTATTTCTAAAATACGCATTACAACTATACTAAAAAAGTAAAAATTACAAACGAACTTAAACTGAATTGCATAATGAAAACTCACAATCACTCAAAAGAACTCAGAAAAACATTACAAACACTCAAAATTTGGATGAAATTTACTTCAGCCGAGCCCCTCTATTTATAGGCAAAATTTTATTTTTACACGCCCTAGGTCACAGGCGTGTCTTGTGTGTCACGGTCGTAACTTAGGGCGTGACATTTGCGCGTGCTTTAGGGGTCGCATCTACCGTCTTCTGGAAGGTTTAGCCGTCAAACATGGCTGCACACGGGCGTGACTTGAAGTGTCATGGGCGTGACAGTGGGCGGCACATATCTTCTTTGACTGGGGCATGACAGCTGGCGTGTGCACTGGATTCTTCGAATGCCTGGAAGAGAGAGTTCATCGAATGCAGAGCGCCATTCTTCGATCGCTGGACGCTGAGAAGGATTCATCAAATGCAGAGCGCCGTTCATCGAATGTTGAGGCAGAGAGAGTTCGTCGAACGCAGAGCACCGTTCGTCGAACGCTGGACGCGGATGGTTTGTGGAACGTAGAGCGCTGTTCGTCGAATGAAGCTTGATTTCATCGATCGCAGGGGCAGAGAGTGTTCGTCGAACGCAGCTCAATTTTCGTCGAATGCAGGGCAGAGAGCATTCGTCGAATGCAGCTCGATTTTTGTCGAACGCAGAGAGATTGGCGTTTTAAAATTACACGCCCTTGGGTCACGGGCGTGACTTGTTGTCACGGGCGTGACTCAGGGGCGTGACTTGACAAAAATTTCCAAAATCTGCAAAAATAAAAATAAAACTAAGTTAGTAAGGAAATAATGAAAAGAAGCAATTTATTTATTAACTTACATAGAAAATTCACAATATTAATTAAAACTATACTAATAACTATACTAAAAATACATATACTTTACTACTCATCAGTAAGTGCCTTTAGAGGGCGGGGGTGAATAAGGGTTTTATGAACTTTTGAACTTAATTGATTTTATTCAAATGGGTTGACAGTATTTTCAAGAATATCTCAATTTAAATACTGCAGTAGGCTTTTTATGAAAGTGGACTGTATTTGGTACGATAGAAGAGAACTCTATTACTATCGCCTGCGGTGGCCTTACCGCTCGGCGTTGGTGATAGAGAACCCCCTTTTCGTTTAGATTTCAATGATCAGATATTGCAAGACAATATTAGATAAATACAGATAATTTTATTGCTTGAAGAACATTACAAAAACATATCCCAATGACGCTTGAGATAGAGGCGAATGCTTAAAAACTTTTTTTTGTTTTCTATACCGACCCTTCTCCCAAGAACTGGTTGGCTCTAGCCTATATCTCTCCAGATGAGGCCTCGAGTTGCCCCCTAGATCTAACCCTAGACCTAGTCGCCACACCCACAAGGCAAATTCTCCCTAGTCCTCGCAAGGCCCTAGTCGCCAACCATGCGGCGAATTTCTCTACCAAAAAATATAAAGGTTACAAATAATAAAAACTAAAACATCAAAGAAACTCCCTCAAAGGATAAACTTGATGATGAAGTCGGCGTGGTTGATCTTTCTTCAAGTTCTTAGCATTTAAGAACGTTGGCGTAGTTCTCTCGGCTGCAAAGAGGAGGCTCTCACGAATATAGGAGTGGTGGCTTCGATATCTTCTCAAATTCTTTAATCAGCTCCTCAAAAGGTAGGCGGACCGCTCATTAAATATGCTCAGATCCTAGCTCCAGCGCTAGTGCTACCATCGGGTGGTAGTCTCTTTAGGCAACATTATGGCACATGGATCGAGCCATTTTTGGCAACCTTCTGGCTCCCAAATTGGTATCCCTTCCTACTGCGTCGCGGTAATACAAACACGCCGTGTTATTATATATTATTCACAGCCATCAGATCTCATTCCTTTTCTACTCCTCAATTAGCATCATGATCGCGGGACTTCCATATTTACCGTCAGGTGTTAGCCTTAATGCTCTACGGTAAGAGTTGTTATATTCAGTCTTGACGACCTTCCTTTCTCAACAAATGTTTCCTTTTCGATAAAGTTTCCAAATCTGCACAGCTACTGCCAGCGGTAGCGTTAGCGCATCGCGCTAGCACCAGAGCATTGACCTGGTAGGGAATTCTTCATCTTTCTTTCTCATACTTATATAGGCTTGACAGTAGAAGTTCTTGCATACTATAAACACATGGCAAGTATAATCAAATACAATGGGATTTGTTATTCTCAAACCAAGAGATATGGAAAGCATGTTCCAACATACTCCCCCTTTTGATAATAACAAATACTCTTTAGAAAGAAAGCATTTAACAATAAGAAATGTGTTTATAGCAAAGGATATGCGTAATAGTGCGAATATGCTCGTTCTATATAGATGCTCCTCCGATATGAGTGGTCCCCCTAAATTAAATTGTCCTCTGTACTTTGCTCCCCTTTAGTGTGAATTTCTTTCAAAGTTATTCTCCCCCTTTTGTATTATCAAAAGAGGGTGGAGAGAAGGGATAGAGCATGAGAATGATTTATTAATTAGTGATACTACATGGTGAATGAGTTAAGAATGGAGTTTGAATTATATAGATATTCTCCTCCTTTTGTAGGAAGTTTGGAGTAAGAATGAGTATTAATAGATAGGGAGCCAATATTACTTGTTGGGTAAGAAAAAATATTCATGATCGAGCGTACAAGAGAATGGATAGTGGAAAGTATGATTTAAGATAAATAAACATCTTTATGGGAGTTTGAAGCATTGTAAATGAGTAAGAGTTTTGTGTTAGTGCAAAATAGATGTTTTAGCAATTTATGTCCAAGATAAAAATATCATTTGTTATCACAATACAATAGCACTTGTTTAAAGAGTAGATAGGCAAGAGTGTGCATACAAGTGTGCAAACAAGGCGTAGCGGAAGATAAGTTCAAATATAATAACCACTTTTTAAAATAAACATTCTTTTTTGAAATTAGCAAGTATAATAAATAAGAGTGTTAGTGTTTGAAAGAAGATGTTTTGAGTTTGAAATCCAAGATATGCTTTGGGTATACAAAAATAATTCAATCATGATTTTAATTTATCAAGACAAGATAGGAAACTAAAATATTCTAAATTCGCAATTCAAGTACACTTGTATATTGTAGAAATCATGCAAACTTATCTATTGCACTTACTAAAAATTATAGAAAAGACATGTAAATTATCATTAAAATCCAATACTCATGAGTAGAAGTTTTATAAGATATAATGATGTGTACAATTAGTGTTTTTGATAAGATTATACAAATGATTTAATCAAAACACATGACATGTATAATGGAATAAACACAACATTATTGAAATGCGTTTTTAGAATTACTTCCACCCATATAGCTATATTTTATTTTAATGCACATAAAATTAGTACAACTCCCAAAGTGCTCTACACACAATGCTCATTAAGACTTTTTAGGGTGCAAAGTAGTGCTTGGGGGATCACATATATTTTATCTTTTCTTTGTGGTATGGTGTACAAGAAGAAGTAGTGTATAAAAATAGTTTGCACAAGACACTTTACAATTCTCTCCAAGGTGCTCAACCTCACAATACTCATTAAGACTTATCAGGAGGGTGAGTAGTGCTTGGTGGAGTTATCTTTGTCACGTATTCATTTGAATTTTAGTTTGTGACAAATTTCTCCGAATTCACTTGTTTTTTGCAAATATAAGAGTTTTTGGATTAAAAAACATACATCTTCAAAAAATGTGTGCATGAAAATACATTTTTATGAGGTGTATGTAAACTAATCACACATCTAATAATGTTAAGTTGTTACACTACACAATCATGTAAGAGTAAGATTAAATTCATATGTAGATGATCAAAGAGGTGGGTGAGTAAATCATTATCAAATATAAAACATTACTCATACTTAGAGGCATGTTTAAGCAATTCTACACATAATTCCTATAATCAATTTCATTGCACATTACAAGATAATGGTCAAGGCTTGACACAAAACAATGTATTAGGATACTTGAAATTAGAATTTAACATTGTATTAAATTTTGAAAAGATAAACCTAATCATCCTTGAGACATTTCAATGAATAGTAGTCAGTTTTTATAATTTTTTATTTTTTTAATAAAAAATACAAAATAGTAAACACTCATAAAGAAACAACAAGCATATTTTTATTCTTTGAAATTTTGTATTTGATTTTGAAATGGTAAAATTAAAAACTTGTTTTTGATTGATTTTGATTAGTTTTTCACATTTTTTTTGTTTTAATTATTTAAAGAGCAAACAGGAATTAAACAAAAATAATTAACTGTAAAAATATGTTGAAGAAGTTGGATATTAGACTACCGCCAGCGGTAAGACACTACCGGCGTGCGTTAGTAACAGAACTCATGTTTTCCAGAAAAATGTATATTTTGGGAATTTTTGTCTGATTATGTTTATTTAGAGTAAAGGCAATGTAGTGCAGCCATAAAATTGGACAGGCATACACATAAAATGGGCGATTATCATTTTTTAAGTTAAGAAATCCACGATCCCTAATTCTATTCTATGTAGAGCAAATCGTGCATCGGGTAGAGGCTTGGTGAAAATGTCCGCAAGTTGAGATTCAGTTCCTATAAAGTTTACATGAACTTGTTCATTTTTTATGTGATCCCTAATGAAATGATGTCTTACGGCTATATGTTTGGATCTTGTGTGATGAACGGGGTTGTTTGTTAGGTCAATAACACTCTTGTTGTCACATTTTAATTCAGTATTGGTTAGATGAATTCCAAAGTCTTCTAGGGTTTGAGTCATCCATAATGCTTGTGCACAACAACTTCCAAGTGCAATATATTTGGCCTCTGTGGTGGAGAGAGCATCCGAATTTTATTTTTTACTTGACCATGCAACTAGTGAAGGGCCTAAGAAATGACATGTGCCACTAGTGCTTTTCCTATCTAGTGAACATCCCGCATAATCAGAATCTGAAAAACCATGTAAAATAAAAGAATCACTATTTGGATACCATAGTCCTAATCTAGATGTTCCAATTAAATATCTAAAAATTCATTTTACCGCTTTTAAATGAGATTCTTTTGGATTAGCTTGAAATCTAGTGCATAAACATACGGCAAAAGTAATGTCGGGTCTAGAAGCACTTAAGTATAATAAAGATCCAATCATTCCTCTATACAAGGTTTGATCAATCTATATTCCGGCTTCATCTTTTCCTAATTTTAGTTATGCGCTCATTGGTGTGCTAGCTAGTTTTAAGTTTTCAAATTCAAAATGTTTTAGCCTATCACGTATATAATTGGTTGACAAATAAAGATTCCATCATTTCTTTATGTAATTTGAAAACCTAAGAAATATGTGAGTTCTCCAACTAAGCTCAACTCAAATTTATTTTGCATTACTTGTACTACTTCATTACACAACTCTTCATTAGTGGCTCCAAAGATAATGTCATCAACATAAATTTGTAAAATGATTAAATCATTATTTGTATGCTTAATAAAGAGTGTGTTATCGACACTAACAATTTTATAATCGTGCTTTAATAAAAAGATGTTAAGTGTTCATACCAAGCATGAGGCACTTGCTTTAAACCATAAATTACTTTTTCTAACCTATAGACATGATTAGGAAATTTTCCATCTATAAAATCGGGGGTTTTTCAACATAGACTTCTTCTTTAATTATCCCGTTTAAGAAGGCACTTTTTACATCCATTTGAAATAATTTAAACTTCTTATAACTCACAAAAGCAAGAAAGATTCTAATGGATTCTAGGCGAGCAACGGGTGCAAATGTTTCATCAAAATCTACTCCCTCAATTTGTGAGTATCCTTATGCTACAAGTCTAGCCTTGTTCCTAGTGATTCTAGAATCGTCATCTAATTTATTTTTAAATATCCATTTTACACCAATATCCGGGTGATTAGATGGTATTTCTACTAACATCCAAACCCTATTTCGTTCAAATTGATTTAATTCTTCATTCATAGCAATAAACCAAAACTCATCATTTAAAGCGGTAGAAATGTTTTGGGGTTCAATTTCAGAAATAAAGCATAAGTTTGAAAAGGATTCATGAATTGAAAAGCGTATCATTACCCCTCTTGAAGGTTCTCCAATGATAAGCTCCCTAGGATGATCTATTGTAAATTTGAGCATGCTTGGAGGTATGAAATTTTCTTGCACCACCTCTATTTCTTTATCAACTCCAAGTGGATCATTTTCCTCATCCTCCAAGGGTGAAAGAGGTTCCTCTTCTTTTTGTGCAATAGTAGAATCTACACGCGGAACAAGTTCATCAAATCTAACATGAACAGACTCTTCAACCTTTTTAGACTTTTTATTATATAACCTATGTGCTTGATTAGTGGAAGAGTATCTAAGAAAAATTCCTTCATCACACTTTTCATCAAATTTTGCTAATGCATCTTTGGTGTTTAAGATATAACATTTACACCCAAAAACATGAAAGTAAGACACATTTGGTTTCTTTTGATAAAATAGTTCATAAGGTGTTAATTTCAAAATTAGGTGAAGCATGACTCGATTTATTATATAACACGAAGTATTTACCGCTTTGGCCGAAAAAGATCTAGGAAACTCATACTCGGATAGCAAAGTGTGTGCAAGTTCTTGCAAGGTTCTATTTTTCCTCTCCACCACACCATTTTGTTGGGGGTGCGTGAAGCAGAAAATTCATGTTTGATGCCTAGAAAATTATAAAAAGTAGTGAAGTTTTTATTTTCAAATTCTCATACATGATCCGAGCGGATGCATTTTATTTGTAAATCTAACTCTTTTTGAATACGATTGCATAATTTTGCAAATTCAGAAAACACATCGGATTTGGAGGTAAGAAACAAAGTCCATGTAAATCTTGAATAGTCGTTAATCAACACAAAAGTATATTTTCTACCTCCTAGATTACATGTGCTAATTGGTCCAAATAGGTCCATGTGAATTAGTTGAAGAGGTCTAGTGGTAGACATTTCAGTTTTATTTTTTAATGAAGTTTTAGAAAAATTTCCTTTTTGGCATGGCGGGCATAATGAGAATAAGTTTCCATTAAGTATTGGTAAGCCACTTATTATTTTATTTTATTTTTTGACAATTTTAAAATTAACTTTGAGTTAGAGTGACCAAGACGCCTATGCCATAATTCAAGTTCTTCATTTTTTTAGATTAGACTTTTAATGATGCACATGAAAGATCATGAAAGGCAATCAAATAGACATTATGAGTTCTTGGTGCAGTGAGTATAATATCATTTGTTTTAGGATCTATAATTTTACACAAGTTTGTGGAAGACTCAAATAAAGCATTAAGACTTTTATCACACAGTTGACTAATAGAGATTAAGTTATGTTGTAAACCTTCAACATATAAGACATTTGTAATAGAAAAAGAATCATTACCCACTGTACCAATGCCTAAGATCTTCCCTTTCCATTGTCACCAAATATCACCATTCCACCTTTCTTCTTTATGAAGCTAAGGAACTTTGCTTTATCGCCCGTCATGTGTTTGGAGCATCCCGAGTCCAAGTACCACATGTCCTCCTTTTCTTTAGCCTACCAACATACCTAAAAAGAAGATGAGAGTAATGATTCGGATACCCAAGAGGTTCCTCCCATAGAGTAGGTGTAAACCTTAGGCACCTAGATTTGCTTAAACGCACATTGTCCTTTCATCTTGCAAGAGTCCATGGTGTGTCCAAAGTGAAAGCACTTAGCACAAGACACAAAAGGTGTTGAGACCTTTTTCAAATTTTTCTGTGGACTCTTGCTGGAAGATGGGGAACCAGAAAAAAACAATATATGTTTTTTATTAATCGATTTAGTTAGTCTATCACTACCGCCAGCGATAATAGGTACCGTCGGGCGGTAGCTTCTAGATCCTTACCCAAGTCCAAATTTAGCACTTCCATGCCTTTGGTTTGCCAAAATCATATCAAGAGTCTTTTGGCCAACCCCAAATTTACCTATGGCTATGTTTATATCATGGATTCGAGCTTTTAACAGGGTGTTTTCTTTTATTAGGTTTCCACACCTATTTACAAAAAAATTCTTTCCTTCTTAAATTTGAGAAAGAGAGATTTTTAAACTTCTTTCTAAGTCTCCCTTTTGTTTTATAAGAGATTCATTATTTGAGAGAGCCTTAGAAAGATAGTTTTCTAGTTCTTTTACCCTTGCCAAGTAATGATCATTTTCTTGGCAAGATCCTATTTCTTTTCCCAACGATTTCACTTCCTTATTTAACTTTTGATTTTATTTTAAAAGAATTTTATTTTTAGTTTTTACAAGATCAAGATCTTGTAGACTCTTATTAAAATATTTGCATGTTTTCATATATTCAATATAAAGATCAACATAAGTAGTAGGAAGTACTTTCGTGTCGCTTTGGATACAGCAATCGTCGTCAAAAGATTCATGGCTTCTACCCATGAGACACAAATTTGCCTCATCACCTTTGCTTGAAGTAGAGCCGCTTGAGCTTTCAGATGAAGAGTCATCCCATGTTGCAGCCATCAGAACCTTCTTCTCTTCCTTACTGTTGCGTCTCTTTTCTTTTGCTCTTTTAGGTATTTTGGGCACTGGCTTTGTATATGCCCGGTCTTCCTATAGTGGAAGCACTCAGGGGGAGGCTGCTCATCATCGTCGCTTGATTTCTCCTTATTCTCTCTTCTAGATGATGAACCTTTTCGGAAAAACTTATGGAAAGCGTTCGTTCTTTCCGATTTCTTCATGAACTTTGTGAAGTTTTTCACAAAAAGGCTCTCCTCGTTGTCGTCCTCATTCCTTGACTTTAGTGCCAATGCTTTCTTCTTTGGCTCTTCGTTGTATTCTTCTTCTTGGATTTTGAGTTCAACCTCATGGGTTTTGAGGTTCCCAATGAGTCACTCAATTCGGAGCCGTATTAGATCATGTGATTCAGAAATAGCGGTCACCTTTGGATTGAACTTTGGATGGAGAGACCGAAGAATTTTTCTCACCAAGTCACCATTTGAGAAGGTTTTTCCAAGTATCTTTGAGGTGTTGACGATCTTGGTGAAGTGAGTGTACATCGAGTATGTGTCCTCATTTGTATCCATTCTGAACCTTTCAAACTCTGATTTCAGTTGGAATAGCTTTGAGTCTTTAACCTGCGAAGTACCCTCATGCGTTATTTCCAATAGATTCCAAATATCATAGGCTATTTCGCAAGCACTAACTCGATTAAATTCACGTCTATCTAAAGCACAAAATAAGGCGTTCATTGCTTTAGCATTGTTTTTGCACTTTTGTTTATCTCCGTCATCCCACCTATCTCTAGGCTTTTCCATGGTTACTTCTCCAACAACATATGTAGGAGTAGTATATGGTGGCTCAATACAAGCCCAGACATCTGGATCTAAATTAATTAGAAAACAGCACATTCGCGTTCTCTAGTAGTTATAGTCAGTTCCTGTGAAAAGTGAAGGTCTAGATATTACTTGCCCCTTATGAAAACTGAGTTCGTAGAGCGCCATTATTCCTGGTTGTTAGACCGTTTAGGAATGGCTGGCTCCGATATCACTTGTTGGATCTGTAGGAGCCCTTAGAGGGGGGTGAATAAGGGTCTTAAGAACATTTGAACTTAATTGATTTTATTCAAATGGGTTGACAGTATTTTCAAGAATATCTCAGTTTAAATACTGCAGTAGGCTTTATAAGAAAGTAGTATGTATTTGGTATGACAGAAGAGAACTCTGTTACTACCTTCTGCGGTAGTGTTACCGCTCAGCGTTAGTGACGGAGAACCCCTTTTTCTTTTAGACTTCAACAATCAGAAATTGCAAGAAAATGTTAGAGAAATACAGACAATATTATTGCTTGAAGAACATTACAAAAACTTATCCCAATGACGCTTGAGATAGAGGCGAATGCATAAAAACCTTTTTGGTTTTCTATACCGACCCTTCTCCCAAGGACCGGTTGGCTCTAGCCTATCTCTCCCCATATGAGGCCTCGATCTGCCCCCTAGATCTAACCCTAAACCTAGTCGCCACACCCGCGAGGCGAATTCTCCCTAGTCCTCATAAGGCCCTAGTAGCCAACCACACGGCGAATTTCTCCACCAAAAAATATAAAGGTTACAAATAATAAAAACTAAAACATCAAAGAAACTCCCTCAAAGGATGAACTTGAAGATGAAGTCAGCGTGGTTGATCTTTCTTCAAGTTCTTAGCATTAACAAACGTTGATGAAGTTCTCTCGTCTGCAAAGAGGAGGCTCTCGCGAATATAGGAGTGGTGGCCTCGATATCTTATCCAATCGGCTAATCGGATCCTCAAAATGGAGGCGGGCCGCTCTTTAAATAGGCTCGGATCCTAGCACCATTAGTAGTGCTACCATCTGGCGGTAGCCTCTTTAGGCAACATTCTAGCACGCAGATCGAGCCATTTTTGGCATCCTTCTGTCTCCAGAATGGGTATTCCTTCCTACTGTGTTGCGGTCATGCTAATGCGCCACCTTAGTATATATTATTCCCATCCATCAGATCTCCTTTCTTTTCTGCTCCTCAATCAGCATCGTGATTGTAACGTCCCAAGGCCCTGGACCTACAATCGGGATGCAGGCCGACAAATTAAGGAAAGCAAAAGAGGGGAGGATGGACTTCGAGGGCCAACACAGCATAAGCTCCAGCAAGCTATTTCCCGTTTGGCTCACCTGCACATGCAACAACGATCCACCAAAATGCGGAAACAAGTAACCGGTCAGCTAAAGCTGACCAATATTATAATGACCCCACCCCAAATGTCAGGGTGGTCGTACTCCTTCCCTGCAGGCATACAGTATAGGCATAGATCGACAAGGTGCGTTCAAGCACCACATGTATAAGCAATCAACACTAACTTGGGCACCCACAGCCACACGTTTTGTGCTCTCAAGGCACTCTCACGGTGTACTCTCCGAGCTACACCTAACAACTCCTTAAACAAAGAGTTTGCATGAGCTTTGACCGTCAAGACTATCTTGTCTTACGGACTAATCCCAACATCTTACGGTGCACCATGGAGATACCTCTTCACTGACTCGGTATGGGAGCGGGTTTGGATCAGCTTTGCCCGTGCTCAAATCCTCGGCATCAATCATCCGACGCGGGTATGGCTTCACCTCAGCCCGAGCAACGAAAGGAGGTATCACACCTCAACAAAATAGCTCCTTGGGAGCTACCGCCAGCGTTAGCCCCAACGTCGGGTAACAGATCATCGAATCTGCCACAACTTTGGGTATTTCCTGGAGGTTAACTCCAGGACTCCCTGCAGTACCCTATAGTACACAACCCGAAAATAGCACATACAAGATCACGGAGTCTTTTCCGGCACAATCGACAATATAGCCATCACCAATCTATACCAACCTGTCCGGATGGGTTTCACACAAAATACCTATGTCCGTACTACGATTCCGGATGCTAAATGCAAGTAACCAAAGGGGATCGAAATGATCAACCCGCTAGAAAACTCCCTTTTCTCCACCAATCGGTGGGGGATTTTCCATGCAAACATGCCATAAAAAGGAGGACTTCACTTGTCCAAGTAGAAGATTGTTACCCTTGTCATTTTCTTGTTCGCCAAGAGAATCCAAGATTCCAATCGGATGGAAAGGACCGCACCAGGCTGCTCTCCGTGGATCTATAACTAGCTCGTAATTCGGAGCTTCAGATCTCCGTCAATGGTGGAAGATGGCTCCTTCTTCCTCCTTGGCTTCTTCTTTCTCAAGCTTGAAGAGAGAGATAAGACCTAAAGTAATGAGGAACTATCTTCTCTGGACAAAGCTTAAGGAATCCCGAAATAAAACCCAGCCATCAGATCTAAAAACATAAAGATTTGACGGCCATAATTTCAAATCACAGATCTGTATTGTATTGCAAGGTACCGCCGAACTAGACCAGCGTTCGGCGAACTGGACCAGCGTTCTTCGAACGGGCTGGCATTCGTCGAATGGCCAGCGTTCGCCGAACGGGCTGACATTTGTCGAACGGGCTGGCATTCGTTGAACGGGCTGGCGTTCGTCGAACTGGCTAGCGTTCGATGAACTGGCTAGCGTTCGACGAACTTTCTAGAGTTCGTTGAACTGGCTAGCGTCAGGCGTTAGCTACTAGCGTCGGTGCTAGCTCAAAATCTGCTTCAACTGATTTGGGGTGTTACAGTGATCGCGAAACTTCCATAAGTTACCGTCGGCCGTTAGCCTTAATACTCTGTGGTAAGATTTGCAATATTCAGTCTCAACGACCTTCCTTTCTTGATGAATGTTTCCTTTTTGATGAAGTTTCCAAATCTGCATAGCTACCGCCAGTGGTAGTGTAGCGCTTTGCGCTAGCACCAGCACATTGACCTGGTAGGGAAATCATCATCTTTCTTTCTCGTAGTCATAGAGGCTTGACATTAGAAGTTCCTGCACACTATAAACACATGGCAAGTATAATCAAATACAATAGGATTTGTTATTCTCATACCAAGAGATATGGAAAGCATGTTCCAACAGTTACTGCCCAGCGCTATCTCCAGAACACGCATTCCTGCAGTTATTTATTTAAATCTCTAATAGTTGATTGAAACCCTTATTCATCCCCCCCTCCCTATAAGGGCACCAGTAGATCCAACAAAAACTAGCCCAGATGAGTCCGAAAAAAACTATTTAAATTAGACTCATCAGACGCTAATGCCAGTGTTAGATCTAACGCCATGCGTATCATCTTGATCAGCATTTGTATCATCGTAAAGGATCCATATCATCTTGACCAGCATCCTATACGGGGAAAATATCATTGAGACGCTAATGCCAGCATTAGAGCTAATGCCACACATTAGTGCTCACTTTTCATCTTTTTCCTAGATTAGTGCCCCATTCAGCTTGTAGTACTCTAGTGTCATACCTGTGAGTTCATGTTGGCTATAATCACAAAACAAGATTGATCAAATACAATATAAGATTTGTTATTCTCAAATCAAAGAGTTTCGGAAAACCATGTTGCAACAAATTTTTCTTATGGATGAAACTTTTGAGGTGTGATCCACTCGTTTTAGTCAAGTATTACTGTTGGATTTGTAGGTGACTTTAGAAGGGGTGAATAAGTGTTTTAAATACTTTTAATTTATTTTATAAGACTTGAAAATCTAAGAGATCAAAATAGTGATTTTGAATAAAGATCTAAATTGTTTTATAATGAAAAAGAGGATAATAAACAATTTAGAGAAATGAAGAACAAACAAATTTCATTACACAAAAAGAGACATGATTACTATTGATAAAATTGATTACAAAACTAGATTCTATGACGCTAGAAATCAAAGGCGAAGAAGTAAAATCCCTATTTGTTTTCTATCCCGACTCGTATCCCCATGAACCGGTGGATTTTGTCTATCCTCCCCAGATACGACCTCAAGCCGCTCTAGCCAATCCTCCCCCAAATACGGCCTCGAGCACCCACTAGACCTACCATAGATCTAGTCGCCAACACAAGGCAAATTCCTCCCTAAGTCCTACCCAGACCTAGTCGCCAACACGAGGTGAATTCACATCACGGTCATAAGAGTTATGAATTGAAATAAACAACAACAATATGAAAAACTCCCTCTAAGAAACTTCTGAAGTCAGAGATGAAAGATTGTTGAAGAATAAGCATGGTTGAAGCGATCATTAGTCGGATGTCGCGTGAAGAAGTCCTCCTTCAGAAACTATCAGAACTTTTGGTGGGAGATCAACTTTTGGCAAAATAAGGCTCTGGAATTTAGGCACTAGAACTCTCTTAAGGATATGTGTACAAAACGAGAGAAGAGGGCTCCTTTTATAGGATAGCGATTTAGCACCTGCGCTGTCGCTACCGTTGGCGCTAGGTTGAATTAGGAATTATTCTGTGTGTGAGAATCTTCATTCTAAAGAAATCTGGCCTAGATTCCTCTTGTGCATCGAGCTACCACCTACGTTATCCCTACCGTCGGCGCTATCTCAGATTAAGCAATATTTTGCGTGTGATAATCTTTCATTTCAAGGCAAGCTCTGTCATTCCTTTTGTGCATCAAGCTACCGATGGCGCTATCCGCTACTATCGGTGCTAATGGCCATGTTGGTGTTCTGGCTTCAAACTTGGGCGCAACCTTCTTATGTTATCCTTAAGTCATAGGGCATTGTTTTCTGCACACTTAAACACACATGATCAAATACATATAGGATTTATTATTCTCAAACCTAGGATATGCGGAAGACCATGTTCCAATAAACTCGCCCTTTTGATAATAACAAGTCCATTGATGATAAATCAGAGCATTAATACATAAAGCATGACAAATTGTGTGTGTGAGAGATGACTTAGGATAATTTGCGATTTTGGTATTTAGAAGTGCTCCCCCTAAATGCATGCTCCCCTTATAAGTAAGTTATCATCTTAAGAATTAATCATGTTAGTTCTCCACCATTTAATAGCGGTTATTATTTATCATGTTAGTTCTCCCCCTTTTGTTATTAGCAAAAGTGGGTTAAGGAAGCATGAGACATAGAAAGAAGCTTTTTGATAAAAAGGTAAGGCGTGATCGAGCTTTTATTAGAAATGTAACGATAACGAGTTTTTAGCATAAAACAGATTTTTTTTTAAAAGATCAGAGTTTTTGCATAAGATAGAAAGTATGCATGTTAGAACAACTAATATAAACTTTACCAAGCAAGTCTACCACTTGTTGAAGAAAAAAGAATTTTGAGATTTAAGATAAAATTAAGACTTGAAATAAGCATGAAAGCACAAAGTAAAAGGTATAAGGTAATATTGTGGAAGACTTATAGAAATACAAGAAACACCTTTTTGTAAGCATGATGATGTATAAGAAGAAATATGAGTTAAACTTCAAAAAAAAAGATGTTTCTGTAAATCATTTTTCTTGTAAAATCTTTAAGGTTTATAATAAATTGACCAAGCATGAAAGAAAGATATCAAAAAATGACTACTACAATGTTATTTTAATTCACAAATTCAAGACATACCAAATATTGTAGAGAGCATGCTAGGTTATCTAGTGCATTTATATATAAAGAGTAGTATAAAATTAGCATTAGAATCCAATACTCATGAGAAGAAGTGTTAAGAAAGATAATGATGTGCGCATAAGTGTATTTTGAAGAAAGTAAACAAATGATTTAATCAAGAAATACAAGACATACGTAGAGTAAAGTGCACAATAAAACACAAATATATTTACTTCCATATACTTCAATGCACAAAGAAAAATTGTACAACAATCAAGGTGCTCTGCACACACAATGCTTATTAAGACTTATCAAGGTGCAAAGTAGTGTTTGGTGGATCACACTTTAATATTTTTCAATGTCGATATTTTTTGTGATTCGGTGTATTTAAGAATAAGTTGTGTTGAAAAACTAAGGTTTGCACAAGACACTTTACTATTCTTTCCAAGGTGCTCAACCTCACAATGATTATTAAGACTAATCAGGAGGTTCAAGTAGGGCTTGGTGGAGTTATCTTTGTCAATTTATTTCAAGATTTTTTGTTTTGTACAAAGTTCTCCGAATACAATTGTTTTGCAAACCAATGTAATTTTAAAAGAACAACCACTTTTCTTAATTTTTAAGAGTGCAAATAAATATAGTGCAGGTAAGATACTTGGTGCAATTTTAATTCATTGTACAATTACAATACACAAGCAAGCATTCTTATATTAAAAGCACATGTAGACTTGCCCAAAATAAGTGAGTGAAGAAATATCATTATCAATCATAAAACATTTACTCATACTTAGAGGCATGCTAAGCTTGGTTCTACACAAATTTTTTCAGTACAATTGATGCACATGTGTTTATATATATATCAAAGCATGAGAAGAAGCAAAAGAATGTTCAAAGTAGTTTGAAAAGATGAATGTCAATATTGTAAGAGGTCTAAATGATAGATTAAACCTTGCTTGATAAGAACAAGAAATTCCATATAGGTTTTTTTTTTGATATTTTGACATTTTATATTTTAATTTTTCATAAGATGAGGAAAACAAACAAAACCAATTTCATAAATTTTTTAATAAGTTTCTTTTCATAAAACAAAAGAATAATTTTTGCATAAACTAAAAGCAAAGACATAATTTTTTGCATTTTGGAAATTTGAATTTAATTTTTCATAAAACAGAAATACACAAACAAGAATACCAAAAACACAGAAATAAGTAGAAAAAACTATAAGATCATATTTTTATAAATTTTTCAGAAATTTGAAGCACTGAGTTTTGAATCATGGAGCTAGCACCGGCGGTAGGTCCTAACGCCTGTGTTAACTCATAGAGAGTGCTTATTTTAATCATATAGCCCGGATTTTCTTCGATTTCACTTCTGATTTTGCTCAATTATGTTTGTGTAAAGTAAGACATGTCTAATGAAGTGAAAAGACGAGAAGAAATCGCAAAAGGTTGTGAAAGTTAAAATTTTAGACCATGAGCTCCAACAAAAAAAACGTAATTCTAATTTTTAAACAACTTGAGTTTTGCACAATCATTTAGGCTTAATATGATAGGATATGCAAACAAAGAAGACATGATTGAATACAATAAATATGCAAGATTTTAGTGATTATATAAAAATAATGTCCATGCATAAAATAAAAATAGGTATGCCCTAGATAAAAATACCCAGACTATATGTCAACACCCTAGCCCCGTATTAAGTGACGGATGGGCATGAGAAGCTGCACACATGTCATAGCTTGGGGTATTACTCTCATATGCATACACTAGAGAATTCTTAACCTAGCACTCTTTCCCCCTAGTGCCTCGCAAGGCCCCATTGGAACCCCCCCCCCCCCAGTTAAGGACAAAACATGACTTAGAGGTTAGGTCTTTAATGCATCCAATCATATGCCCCCGCTATTATGAAACATACAATATTGGTATATGATCATAGGCATACAAAGCATTCTAGGTTTACGAATGATTTATAGACTATGAGTTTATTTGAATTTTTATATCTTGACAAACATATGATAACTAACAGTGCATGAGATTAGCATAATAACTAATATTATTCATTAGGATACAATGTTTGTATGATAATACATTCGTTCAATATGAATTTTGTGGTTTTATTTTTAATCACGAATTATGAATATATATACTTTTGTGAAAGGCAGGATAATGATAGTTTTCTTTTTCAGTTATTGCAAGAGTGCGCAGAGTCTATAATTAATTTGATCTTTGCTAGACTTTAGTTGGACTTAGCAATTTATAGTGGATCTTGGACTTCCCGAGGTCTACCCTCTGAAGGGTTCGCACCGGTACTAGGAGATGTGATGGGGTGACATCCCAAATCTCCCTTTCTCAAGATATTTAAGTGTTATTAGTTTCTACCCATACTTAATATTTAAAATTTATAGACTCAACATTTTCTGAAAGAGAAAAATTAATGTTCATAATTTCATTAATCTAGATTAATATCTCATAACAAATTTAAAATTTGATTTATATGGATAATATAAGATATTTATAGGCAATGAATTTAAGAAAGATAGAAAGGTCACCAAAATAAAATATGACTTTGAAAATTGATAAACTCATTAAGCTTTATGAGATAAAAACATATTTCCAATAATATATAAGATACCCATGACATGATAGCTAAAAATGTAAAATAACAACAAAAGAAAAAAAAACATTAAGCATATCATGAAGTAGAGTATTATTATTTCATTTATGAAAAGATTCTACTTCATGCAATTTAATGATAACTAACGAATAAGAGATTTAGGTATCCAAAGGGGACCAAGTGTGGTGGTTCCTTTAGGTACCAAAATATAACATGTTGGCTTGTGGGGAGATAGTGATGAATGGGTCCTTTCATGTGAAGTTAATTTTTCATTTTTCATTTTAGATCTTCATTCATACTTTGGTTTAATATTATAATTATGCATCAAATTTCCATATTAATTAAACTTAGGTTTACAATAATGATGACTTTTGAAACCATTTTTCATAGGAAATTTTTGCACATTTGAATATAATTTGGGAGATACATAAAGAGGATTAGAATTCATTATGCTTTTATGATTAAACATTCTACTAGATGTATGTTTAATATATTTTAAAATACCAGTAGAAGTTTTACACATGTTTGATGATAAATATAAATAAAAGATTTTTTATTACTTGTAAATTTGTGTACAAATAATTTTAATGATTCTAGTATATTAGATAAAATATTATTTTCATTTACCAATTTTTCATTATGCTCTTTTGAAATTAAAAGTTCTTTTTCAACATCCTAGAATTTTTCTTTAATATCATTACAATCAAAACAAGGCTTTGAAATTTCAATTAAAGAGGAAGATGGAGAAGCCACATCACAACTAGATTCTACATTAACATTAACTTTTAACATTTTATTCTCTAAACATAATTTCTCATTAGCAATTTTCAATTTCTTAATTTTACGTTTAGCAATTTGTAGCATATGTAGTGTGGAAATGGAATTTATCACAAAAAGAGAAGAATTTGATTTCCTTACATTGCTATCGGAAGAGGCAATATTTTAATATATTGTTCCTTTGACATCTTTTCGGCACTCCTCTTCCAAAGATAAGATTTCTTCTTCTCTTCCACTTGATGTGCACTCCATTGATCCCTCATGAGAGGAGCTTTCTTGAACATCTGTGCAAGCTTATATGTTCTCCAATTCTTGTGTTTGTTCCATACCTGTAGATGGTAAATCAAAAGTTATCTTAAGAAAATTCCACATCTCATATGCAGTAGGAAAAGTATAAATGAGTTTGGAATTATTTTGATTAGGTGCACAAAATGGACAATTCATTGATATAGCATTTAAGACACACTCTTCCCTACTCAACTCATTTGGTGGATTTCTAATGGTAATATTCCATATTTTAATATCTAATGACTTAAGAAATTTTTCCATTAATATTTTCCACCCTTTAAAATTTTTTCCTTCAAATAAAGGTGGTGCTAAAGATTTTCTCTCTATATAAATATTTCTCTCACTAGCAAAAGCAAGATCATGACATGCCATTACTCCCGGTTGTTAAGATGATTTGAAATAACCTAGCTATGATAAAACTTGTTGGGTCTGTAGGCGCCCATAGAGGTGAATAAGTGTTTTAAAAACTTTTAATATATTTTATATGACATGAAAATCTAAGAGATCAAAATAGTGATTTTGAATAAAGATCTAAATTGTTTTATAATGAAAGAGAGGATAATAAACAATTTAGAGAAATGAAGAACAAACCAATTTCATTACATAAAAATAGACATGATTACTATTGATAAAATTGATTACAAAACTAGATTTCTGTGACGCTAGAAATCAAAGGCGAAGAAGTAAAATCCCTTTTTGTTTTCTATCCCGACTCGTATCCCCACAAACCGGTGGCTTTAGCCTATCCTTCCCTGGATATGGCCTCAAGCTGCTCTAGCCAATCCTCCCCCGAATATGGCCTCGAGCACCCCCTAGACCTACACTAGATCTAGTCGCCAACACAAGGTGAATTCCTCTCTAAGTCCTATCCAGACCTAGTCACCAATAAGAGGTGAATTCACTACACGATTACAAGAGTTATGAATTGAAATAAACAACAACAATATGAAAAACTCCCTCTAAGAAACTTTTGAAGTCGGAGATGAAAGATCGTTGTAGAATAAGCGTGGTTGAAGTGATCGTTGGTCGGATGCTACGTGAAGAAGTTCTCCTTCAGAAACTATTAGAACTTTTGGTGGGAGATCAACTTTCTGTAGAATAAGGCTCTGAAATTTAGGCACTAGAACTCTCTCAAGGATGTGTGTAAAAAATGAGAGAAGAGGACTCCTTTTATAGGAGAGCGAGCTAGCGCGTGTGTTATCGCTACTATCGGCGCTAGGTTGAATTAGGAATTATTCCACATGTGAGAATCTTCATTCCAAGGAAAGCTGGTCGAGATTCCTCTTGTGCATCGAACTACCACCTGTGTTATCCCTACTGTCTGCGCTATCTCGTATTAGGCAATATTTTGCGTGTGAGAATCTTTCATTTCAAAGCAAGCTCTGACATTCCTCTTGTGCATCAAGCTACCGCCAGCGCTATCCGCTACCGCTGGTGCTAGGGGCCATGTTGGAGTTTTGGCTTCAAACTTGGGCGCAACCTTCTTATGTTATCCTTAAGTCATATGGTATTGTTTTCTGCACACTTAAACGCACATGATCAAATGCACATAGAATTTGTTATTCTCAAACCTAGGAGATGCGGAATACCATGTTCCAACACTTACTGCCTTCTCTTTTTAGTTAATAGTTCCATGCAATTCTGACTGAAAATATGTTTCAACCATACATTCATTTTAATTACCACTAGTTTTGATATCTCTTTGTTATTGAAACCCACATGTGCGATTTCACATCTTCTCCATATGACAACGAAGGAGAAGCAAATTTTACTTTTGGATGAGACCTACTTTTGAGATGTGTTAATTTTAACTCGAGCATGTTCGATTTGTATTCATTTTGAGGAGGTAATATGCTAATGCTTTGGACTTTTGTGCTTGTTCGTAACTTATCAATATGACTACAATGGAGAAGCAAATATAAGTTTGGATTACCACTAGTTTTAAGGTGTTTTAATGCTCGCTAGAAGTAATTCTATTTAGGGTTAATTTTGCCAATTCATAAGCTCACGATTTGGATTTTTGGCTATTTCACAGCTTCTCTATATGACAACGAAGGAGAAGTAAATTTTGCTTTTGAATGAGACCTACTTTTGAGGTGTCCTCACACCTTTTCATAAAGAATCTTTTATTTTATTAACAGATAGACTACATGTTCATATCAGTAGGTATCATTTGGTTTTGTGAATGGGAATTTTGCTTTTCTAGAATACATTTTGGTGCGAACTGATTTTGATATACTTGTATGTATCTCTTATAATTTGCGAAGTTAATGGTATATTTTGCAGTGAAACTTTTGGCTTTGCTCGTGAATTTTGTAGTGAAGTATAGGTCTCCACTCGCTGGTTCTTTTTCTTTAGTCTTCTTCTTATGATGTTGTAGTTGATGAGTAATTCATTAACATATAATATGTGATACACATTTAAGCTTTAAATGTGATGATGCTGATGATTGAAATGTTTTCTTTCTCTAGATATGTGGGCAATGGGTGCTATAATGGCTGAACTTTTCACACTTCATCCTCTTTTTCCTTGCTCCAAGTAATCCTATGATCTGATTTGTTCCAAACAGATATCATTTAGATTAAAAGAGTTGACATGATCCGTTTATAGTAAAACTTGTGTTGGTATCAATAGCTTGTTCTTTTGAGTTATTTTTAGTATATTTTTATCCGGTTAAAAGATTTGAAATGAGGGTTTACCTCATCGTGATGTTGATCATATTAGATGGGTTGATTGCCTATTTTCATTATATTCTAGTTTCTCAGTAGCTGACTTTAGTTTTCATCTTTTTTTCAAATTGAGATAAGTGAACTGGATAATTTTGCTCAAGCCAATTTTCGTAGTTACAAGTCACTTAAT